>CM053786.1:622011502-623274002 GCA_028749045.1 Cupressus sempervirens | reverse complement strand
TCATCAAACCTAAAGTTGCTTGGAGAACAATAATATTGAAGAGAAGCATCATATGTTTGGCACACTTGAAGAGAACTTCGAGCAAGATTTTCCTTGGACATTGTTTAGACCATCGAATATCAGTATTGCACCTTTTCCAACTCCTGAATATACAAATGATGAATTCTAGTCAACTGTCAAAAAAGTGATGGGAGTTTTGTATCTATTGGTATTTCTTTATCCAGTCATGGTGGCTCAAAATGAGTGTTCAGGAAAGCCAAACTCACAACAAAAATCCTTGCATTTGCAAAAAATTTCAAACAACAAACCTAGATATGGCAACAACAGTAAGCATGGCAACTTAAGAAATGTTCATAATGCAACAACAAATGGAGGAAATGAAAACCCAAAAAATGGAAAGCAAATGAATGGAGATATAATTCTAGTGGCATAAAAATCAAATATGGAAATTTCAGAGAAACCTTATTGCCATCAGAAAACAATGTATTTCCTTCAGGAACATAAAAGGGTTTTCTTCAAAACTTTATACACTATCATGATAGCTAAATGACAAGAGGATTTTAAAACCTTATAGAGGAAAAATTTTATTTTTTTCAAAAAGCATTTCAAAGTAACAAGCATTACCTTATCAATCATGGCAACAAAGCATTTTTTCATGGCGGCTACCAGTGACGACTTCAAATAGGAAATAAGAAATCATGGCTCCAGCCACATAACCAAACCCTCATATACAACGACTCCAATAACGAGGAATCAGATGCAAGCGAAAATATTGTAGTTCATAAACCTTTCAAGTTCCATCTTGCATGATAACAATAAAATGCAGAGAAATCATGGTTCCAATCATGTGAAATGATTGCAACAAAAGAGCGACTTCAAAAAACTCTCATGGCATCTATCAAACCCTAGCCACAAGACCTTCTCTCCAAGAAAATACGATATGAAAAATGAGAAGAAGTTTAGGTTTTACAAGAAAATAAACTATTCCTTTTGTCCCTTTTCATAAACTTTGGAATCCACAATTGTGTGATTATTTTGAGTTTTATTTTTATTTTGCAAAGTATAATGCAATATGAAGTGCGGGGTGGGGGTGAGTACTTAAATAAAAGATTAAGGATTGAGTCAAATATGTTAAATGACTTTTAAGTTATTTAAGTATTTGATTTTAAATGCAAATAAGGAATATTGAATATTTCTTTAGGTATTTATGTGTTTAATATTTATCACTAAACTTGGTCTTCGGAGATTATCCAAATATGCAAGGAGGACCTACTCTTATGATTGATTGGGATTTTGAGGAGATTTTATAGGAGTTAATTATAAGGTAGGATTTGTATTTTGACAAAAAATTTAATGGTTTTTATGAACTATTAGAGCATTTTTAGGGCAGTTAAACATGAGTCACTGGTTTCATTATGACCTAGTGGAGTTCATGGGGCATTGAATCATCATTTTCAGTGGTTATGACTCCTATTTCAAAAGCACTTTTCATGGATTCGACCCTAAGGGGTTTGTATTTAGTATTTTGAACTCTAGTTTTGGAGGGACTTATGATTATGCAAGGGAGGCTTATGAGACATTTTTTTGTCCTTAGCATTTTTTTTGCAGAAATTTGTAACTCATTTTGAAAGATCAAATACAAGTGACAACAACTGAGTTTATGTTATCTGAATCTATTTTTCAGACTTCTTTTCTTTCTGTAATTTTATATTTATTTTCAGGTGATTTGATAAGGACAACTAGTGAATCATTATTTTTCATGTTGCTTTGTCTCACCCAAACACCTAGTTTGTAGAAAAGTATGTTTGTTTGCAGGTTGTAGTTCATGTTTTAAAGGTGAAGCTTATAAGAGAGGCATATGTTTTCCTCCTTATTCTGGTTCATTTTCAGACTTTATTACAAAATATTTATGCAAGCCTATACAGAAAGGAAGTGTTTTGTATTAATTTAGATATGTTAATAATCCCTCCTAGTTACCAGTATTTGAACTTCCATATCAAATTTTGTTGTATCACCTAATTCTCTAGTTTAGAGTTTAAGATCTTAGGTTCATTTTTGTAATTTCTCTCCTTTTTTCCCACAAGTTCATATTAGTTTTATGGAGTTATCAATGATTATCCAATAGGAACCAGCCTAGAATCTAGAGGTTTCAGTTATATGTAAGCATTTACCACATGCAAAAATGAATCCCATGTTAGGCAAGATTGTTAAACTTGTTTAGTTTAACAGGGTGCAAAATTTTAGCCTTAATAGTTTTTGGCGTGCTCGGTGGGACACAAAGTCATATTTTTCAAGAAAATCTTTCTGTATGATATGCTACAAGTTTACAGCTTTGGAGAAGCTCATTTTCACCATATCTGGTGACTCCGTTGGTGAAGGTAGGTGACCGATGCATATATTTTCATAAAAAAAGACTAGAAGTTCAAAATCTTTTGAATATTTGGAGTTGCAGTCACCCAAAAGAAAAGCAAGAACTTTGGCTAGAACTCCTCATCCAAAGAGATTTCAAAACCACTCCTCCAAGAGTGTATGCTGGAAGAGGAAGATCATTGCAAAGTCAATGTCCTGTAATACGTTCTGCATCATCAACTATTAGAGAAAGGTTACTAGCTAACATTTCAAGAGATTTCAACTTTCAAAACAATAGAAATAACTTTGTTACAACAAGTGTTAGTATTGTACTAACAAGTACATGTTTTAGTTTTAGCAAGTATATCAACACAAATTCCCACAATGGCTGCACCAAGAGCTTTTTCCTTTGTACCTTTCAATCAAGGTAGCCCTTTGAATCTACAAAAACATGATGATATACCATTAGCAGCGTTGAAAGGACTGCTAGAATTCATGGGTGTAACGCCCCACTATGTGACCCAAAAGAAGTTAACCTAAAGTTTTACAAAGTTTCTCAAACATTTTTTGAAAAAGATAACAACAATAGTAAAATAATAGCGGAAGCAATTAACATACACTCATACATCAACAACACATAAACAGGTTACAACTCTTAAGGGTCCCATGACGTTGAGTCACATTTAAGTTTAATTAATAATAAATCTAACATATAATAAATCCACATCAAATAATAATATACCAGTATGAATCCATTTAAATATTATGCAATTATATATGATGTCATTTGGCAATAAATAGAATGCACAATCATCCATTATACGGGTCATAGGGTATGAAAGGATGAAATAATATACATCAAGAAATAAATTACATTATCTCTTAAGATCTTATGAAATCAAATACAATACAATAGTAAAACCATCCATCATAGAAATACAAGAAAAGATAGAAAGGAACATTTGCACAAACACATCCAATAGCGGCATCTGATGGTCGGATCTCAATGGTATAAGAAAAAGCACTACCACCCAACCTCATGGAACCCAAAAAGGTCCACTCCCACTATGCTGAGGAGATAGTCTCAAGTTCCAAATAGGATAACAAACTCAACAATCAAATCCAACATCTAGGTTCAAGGAATCACCTGAAAGTAATCTAACTCAAAGGTACCAAGACACAAGTATCAACTAATCCCAAAGGCAACACAGACACGTAGAAAATCTACTATTCAAGTGGGCAAGTGTCATCACATGAACCAACTCTAGGGTTACTCGGCTAGTATTTTAATCCTCCGGCCCCCTAGTGACTCTATGCAACACTAGTATCCTTTCATACTGACAAGGCATACTAACAAGTCAACTCTAAGGTTACTTGACTAGTCTTTTAATCCTTTGATCCCTTAGTGACTTTTTGTGGTACCAATATCTTGTTAATTCATTTTAAACCCATTTAATAAAATGGTATCACTTATTAGACAACCTACAATGGGTTACCTTGGCAGCCACTTTGGGCCCCAGCCTCCATTACAAGCCACTTCCCAACTTAACATATAGATAACCTACCCTAAGTGTAGTAAAATCAAAAGACCACAAAAGACTACATACCATACATTAGTTCTTAAACAAGCAGCTGACAAGTATTGAAAACCACTGATCATAATCATGGATTCCACCAATATGATCATCCTAACAGGGCTAATCCCAAAATCAAGTATACACAAACCAATCCATGTCATAACATGACATCACCAAGAACAAATCATACAAACACCTCAGTCTTATAAAAGTGACTGGAAAGTAATCCAAATACAACTGATCGAAGACTCAAAGGTTATATCAAATAGGTCACACCATTCACCTTAGTTTCACACAAGAACACTGGAAAACAATAATAATCAATGCATCAAAACATCTCATAGAGCATACCAGACACATTACCATGGTTGAGTATAAAAGATTGAGATCAAAACATCATCATGACATCACAAAACAGAACTCTCGAGCCTTTGGTAAACATCTTGAATAGCCAAAGCTAAATCAAACCCAAAAACCCCAACATCAATAAATCACACATTACATAAAGTGCATACAAAAGTGAATTTCATAATTCATATGGTTTTGAAAACCCTAAAGTTCAATATTTACTAAAAGTTTTCAAATTAAATCACAGACAATTCTATAATGGAAATCAATTTTCTCAATCAAGAGTTTCAACCCAGAGAACTTCTGAAAATAGAAACACAACAGACACGAAGAAGATAGTAATTCAAAGAATGAGCAACTACTGCACAAACCCACAAGATCTTACCTGGATTTGATGCTAAAACAATGAACACACAAACATGAAAGAATCATCCTTTTCCTTTGAAAACCCTCTTTTCGAAAATTGGCTCCTCCAAACCTGTGTATCTAGAAATGAGCTCTAATTTCCTTAATAAAGAGTTTTTCCTCCCAAATCAAGGCTTTGATCATGCAATCATGTGAAGACCCTATCTTTAATTACTATATTTTAATTTTCATGCACACACTTTATGCAATTTAGTTAAAATAAAATTTATTAAATTAAAGCTTTATCTCCCTTATTAAATCATGTGACATTTTTAATAAAATATTTATCAATTTAACTAATAGTATTATTTAGAGTTTATTAAAAATAAAACTCCTAAATAAATTATTATTAAATTAAATAAATATAAATACGCCTAAATTAGAACTTTAATCAATTTTTTTAAATTTAATTCATTCATGCACATTTAAAGAACTTTTTAGTTAAAATATTCTTTTATATTTTCTTTTCCTCCACTTATTAATTACTGTAAGCACTATTTATAGCATAGTTTATTATTTAAATTAATTAAAATAATTAATGCTCATTATTTAAATGCAACTCTAATTTAATAATTATTAATTAAATAATCATAAAAGACAATATTTAATCTTTAATCTTTTAATATTTTAATTCTATTTTTATCCAACTTCTTAAATTAGACTTTTAAAATTAATATTTAAATTGAAGTACAAATTTAAAAATCTCTAACTAATTAAATAAAATCATATTCTAATCTTTCTTTAACCAATTTATCAAATTTAGACCTCTAATTTTAGAATTTCTATTTAAAGCATAAATTTAATTAATTTTTAATTAATCAAATATTCAAATATTTTAATATTTTCTTTTTTAATATATTTATTACTTAACTAATAATATTATTTAGAGTTTATTATTAAAATAAAATTCTTAAATAATAATTAATAAAATTAAATAAATTTAAATATACTAAAATTGGAACTTTAATTTAATCTTTTAAAATTTCTTTTATTTAATTAATTTTTTCAATTAATTAAATATAATTAAATATTTAATTTTCTATATACAATTTTCATGAAACAACTTTAAACAATTTAAATTAAAATATCTTTATTAAATTAATTTTCTTTCTCACTTTAATTAATTTATTATATTTTAATTTCATCCATAAGCTTTATACAATTTAATTAAAATAAACTTTATTAAATAATTGCTTACTCTCTTTTATTAATTTATTATATTTTAATTTCATGCATATGCTTTATACAATTTAATTGAAATAACTTTATTAAATTTAAGTTTTCTCTCTCTAGTTAATTACGAGATGTTTTAATAATATATTTATTAATTCAACTAATAATATTATTTAAAGTTTATTATTTAAAATAAAACTCTTAAATAATAATTATTAATTTAAATAAATATAATTATGTCTAAATTAGAACAAAAACTTTATCTTCAAGTTAAATTATTTTATTTAATTAATTCACAAGATGTTTTTAATAATATATTTATTAACTTAATTAATAACATTATTTATAATTTATTATTAAAATAAAACTCCTAAATAATTATCATTAAATTAAATAACTATAACTACGCCACAATTATAACTATAACTTTATCTTTAAATTTCTTGCACATGCTTTATGCAATTCAATAAAAATAAACTTTATAAATTTTATGTTTTCTCTATCAAGTTAATTACGAGACATTTTAATAATAATATTATTACTTAATAAACTCTAAATAATATTATTAAATTAAATAAATATAAATACGTCAAAATAAAACCCTTAAATTTAATTCTTTTATTTAATTAATTTTTAAATTAATTTAATATATTTATATATCAATTTTTTATATAAAATTTTCGTTCAATTAAATCATTAAATTATCTTTTAATTTAATTTAACTATAATAGAAAATCACAATAGACCCACAAAACCAAATACAACAGCTCAACTGAAAGTCAAAGAACAAAGTCAAACTCTAGGGTGAAAGTCACAAATTCATGTCATTTGACAAATTTGGAAAGGTGAAACTAACTCAAATACTTGTCCTATTTTCTAGGACAATCTGCTTAGTTTATTATTTGGACTCAAGACTAGTTATCTCCCCACTTATACCATTGAAATACTGTGATAGGGTATGCTCGTCCGAGCAATTCAGTGAAGTCAAAACTGGTACCTGCAATTCACATAAAATCCATGCATGTACAAACAAGATATTGTAAACTAAATAGGCAATCATAGGAAGTGGTTCATCTTGTAGATCCCAACTAGCAGGTGACTATGACTCCCTTCCTCAACCACATTAGAAACGTCAAACATAAAGAAAACATACATGCACACCATACACATGCAAGTATGGGGTAAGTATCCATAGATTCCACCTAAAAATCATTCATCTAACTAACATCATTAAATAACTAAAAATCACTAAGTGAACATATATATCATCATCGAAACAATCATGAAATAACTAGTTCTAAAGTAACTCAACATATACATACATACATACATACATACATACATACATACATACATACATACATACATACATACATACATATATATATATATATATATATATATCAACTGAATATGAAATACAACTAATCTAATCTGGTAACCAAGCACCGATAATCATAAAACATAATAAAAAATTTGACCTAAAAAGATTTGGCACTACAATATAAAAGTCAAGTAGGGGTAGGCATTACAATGGGAGAAGGACAGACCACACCCTTTCAGCACATAAGAGATGTAGCAACACTATGCAATGTTCACAATGTAACTCAAGAGAATGTGGCTGTGAGATTATTGGTTGTGTAATTCAAGAGGAAGGTGTTAGAATGGTTTAAAAGTCTTCCTATGGCTTCTATATCCACTTGGGATGAGCTTGGTGATGCATTCACAAGATTTTTTGAAGAAAAATCAAATCATCTATCATTGGTAGAGTAGCTGATCACCATCAAAAGAGCCCCTCAAGAGCAATTGTTAGACTTCAATATCCTATTCCAAAAAACTTGGAATAGGATACCTGTCGCGGTAAAGCCTTCTGTTGATCATGTATTTTTGTATTAACTAAAAAGTCTTAATAGTGATATTTCTGTAATGTTTCAATCAATGGGAGGATAGTCATTACCTCAAGCTTATAGTATAGCTATTAGGGCAGAGAATAGTCATATTCAAGTGGAAAAGATAGCCCCCAGGCCTCCCATGCCATATTTTTCGAATATTCATCTAAATATGCCACTTCATATACCCCCTCTTGCTACTATACATGTTGTTCCAGGTATAGAATTAGCAGGGAGTCAAACCAACACTATTGCTAGTCCCTCAAATGAACTTCAAGGAATCAAAACCTTTTTGCTAACCTTAGGAAAGGAGTTGACTAGCATGAAGAAACGACAATACCAAGGTCCTAGGCCATTGTTTCAAGGGTATAACCCATAGCAACAAGAAGCGACTCAATCTTATCAAAGTCAAGGGTATAACCATAGTTTCAGCAGAATAAAAAGCCATATCAAGGTCAGTGACAAACAATTAATCAAAGACCATATCAACCATATAATTTAGGTTCTTCAAATCAAAAAAATCCAGTGAGAGATATTGTTCTAGTACAAAATAATCTTGCAGCGGATTACAAATGGTGTTATCCATGCAACCAATCATATAATCATGCCACATGTTCGAATGAAGTGATCAATCAAGCATTTATGGTCCAAAATACTGCTAGTATACAGCAAGATGCACCTTCTAACATACCTGAACAACAACAGGATGTGCATCCCAATGAGACAGCATTCTTGAATTGGCAGAGTGGAGAATTTTGTGGCCTAAATGATGATCCAACAAATAACATATGCTAGAGCAAAGAAAAGAGCTCTAGAAACAGATCAAATAGATGATAAAGGTAAAGAGCCTATCATAAATTCTGGACCATCATTCACAAAGGGGCCAAATGAACTACAGAAGCCTCCAATCCAGCAAACTAGCAATTAGCCTTACAAAGATGTAGATCTAACTGCTGCTAAAATACACCTAAAGGTACATTTAGCTATACCTTATAGCATAGTGGACAGCATGAAGAAAATGAACATGTCAATGACTATGTGGAGCTCATTCTCTATTCTAGGACAAGCTGAGATGTTGAAAAGGGCGTTCAATGATGAAGGTGTGCAAGAGCAAGTTGTTGGAAATCATGAGAAGGTGGTGATGACAAATGTTGAGCCAAAAAATGATGACAACAACAAATCAAATATAATTGTCCAAGGTAAGAACGTGAGACCTCCTCCTTTCTATATTTCCATAATTATATGGTTGGAAGTGGAGCAACATGTTTTGTTATGCCAAAAAGAGTAGTTGATCAATTAGAGCTAAAATATGAGCCAATAGAGAAAGGGGTAGTTTAGCTAGATGGTACATTTGTAAATTTTGTAGGCCTCATTAAAAATGCTAGTTTGACCTTGCATGCTTGCCCTACCTTTTCTATTCCACAAGACATATATGTGATAGATTTACCTCCCTATTTTGTCTTTTCTTATCAAGGGAATTTATAGCTAAGATGGGAGGTTATATGTCATCTGATTGATCTCATATGACTTTTTGTATGAGATATGGAACAAAGGTAAATAAACAATCATAATTACTTGCAAGGGATATCATAGAACCTTATATTCCCAGTATGATAAATGCAAATTGCATTATTTTTGAAGAAGATGAACATGTTGATCTTGTCTCACATACCTCTCCTATTGTTATTCCTGATATATTGTTAGATGAGTGGGCTGAAAGTTATCATACTGCTGGAAATTTTCCTATAGTTTAAGATTTTGGGATGGGTACCTATATATTTCAACAAGCTGGTATAGTTATGCCAAATTTGGTAAAAATAATAGAATCTGATTCTAAATAGAAAAGTGAGGTCTGGAGCATGTTCTTTGATGGTTCACAAGGTAAGTATGGTGTTGGTGGTGGTGTTATTTTAATATCATCTAATATTGAAAGGTATTACATTGCTTTCAGATTCAGTTTTTCATGCACAAATAATACAACAAAGTATGTAGGTCTGATTCAAAGATTGGAATGGGCACGAAAGTGTGGTATCAAGTGTTTGAAGGTTCATGGTGATAGTGAATTGATAGTAAATCAAGTAAGGAGTTTCAATGTTGTTAAAACAACATTCTTAAAGCTTATAGGCATAGAGTTTGGGATCTTCTTGACATTTTTGATGCTTTTAACATACTTGCTATCCCAAGAAGTAAAAACCAACATGTTGATAGGTTGGCAATCTTGGGAGCTCAGTACAACATCATTAATGGCATAACAGCACAATCTAATCAGCAGCACATAAAATTTTTTACAAGGCCTTCAATACCTGACTATAATGTAAATTGGCAAGTTTTTGAGAGTGATGAACAGATCTTACAATTTCTATTTGAAGAAGATGTTTTTGCCAGTTCTAATCAACAAATATATAAAGACCAATTTGGGGACCAAGTGTTGTAGCTGAAGAACAATAAGATGCCCAAAGGGTTAGTTACGTTGGAAAGAATTTTAATGTAGATGATCAAGTAAAAAATGGTAAAGCTAATTTTCTGGTAGAGCAAAATCAATATGAGAATTTGGAGATTGCACTTGGAAAATGTCTCAAATTTGGCAAAGTAAATATAGTTGAAGAAAAATAGTTATTTCTTACTTTATTTCAGCAATTTACTGATGTATTTGCATGATAGTACAACAATTTGAAGGGTTTTGATCCATAGCTCACACAACATACTATTGAATTGGAACCAACAACGAAGCCTGTTAGGCAGAAACAAAGGCCAATCAACCCCAGATAGGAGCCTTTGATGCAAAAGGAAGTTTTCAAACTTATTGAAAGCAAGATAATTTTTCCTATCAAGCTTACCAACTGGGTTGCAAATTAAGTCCCAGTAAGGAAAAAGAATGGAGAGTTGAGATTATGCATGGATTTCACAGATTTGAATAGAGTCTCATTGAAAGATAGACATCTACTCCCATCAATGGAGAAAATACTACAATATGTGTCAAGAGCTGAATATTTTTCTTTTTTGGAGGGATATTTAGGCTATAACCAAATTTTAGTGAAGGGAGAAGACCAATTTAAAACAACATTTACTATAAAGTGGGGAACAAGGGTGTATAAAAGAATGTCATTTGGTTTGTCCAATGCTGGAGCAACCTTCTAAAAGGAAATGGAGATGGTCTTCAACAATCTGATCTCCAAATTTGTATTAGTATATCTTAATGATATTACTATTTACTCCCAAAAAATAGCAGACCACATTAATCATTTAAAGCTGATTTTTGAGAGTTGTCGAGAATTTGGTATTTCACTAAATCCCAAAAAATGCATATTTTATGTTCATGAGGGGAAGCTGCTTGGTTATATTATATCAAAGGAGGGCATTACGGTAGATCCTAAGCAAGTTGCAACAATTTTGAAGTTGCCTTTACCTCAGCATAAAAAAGGGCTTCAAAGTTTTATTGGTCATATTAATTTTGTTATACGTTTTCTACCTAATATTGCAACATTACTTAAGCCACTCACAGCTATGCTGAAAAAGAATGTAGTTTTCACATGGACTAAAGAAGGTAAACAAAATTTTCAGCTAATAAAAGAAGCTTTGTCATAAGCTCCAACCTTAGTTAGCCCAATTTTTTCTAAGGACTCCATTTTATATGCATATGGAAGTTTGGATGCTATTTCAACTGTTCTTGTACAGAAAAATGATGAAAGATACGAATGGCCTATTGCTTTTTACAACAAGGGTCTTGACAGCTATGAGAAACACTATAGTTTCATAGAAAAACATGTTTTTGCAGTTATTAAAAGCCTTAAAAATTTTAAGCATTTGTTGTCCAACAATAAAGATCATCTTATGGTTTCACACCCAAGTGTTAAAGACTTCTTTCTCAACAAAGATCTTAATGAAAAACGTTCAAGTTGGATTACCAAGGTAATGGAGTATGATGTAGATATCAAAATCACCAGATTGGTGAGGGGAAAGGGGTTATGTGAACAAATGGCGGATCAGCCCTTACAAGGAGATAGTAGTAATAATGAAATAATACTATTTAATATTGTTTCAGATGTTGCAGATGAACAACCAGCAAGTTGGTTGACTGAAATGATCCATTTTCTACAAATTGGAGTGTCCTTCATTGCTTAATAGAGCCAAGTGAAGATATTTCAGGTTACAGTCACTACCTTATGTCATAATTGAAGGTGTTTTGTTCAGGAAGGACATGAATGGTGTTCTCCTTAGATGCATTGATGATAATTAGACCAACAAACTTTTGGATTAGTTTCATGATGCAGGTGGACACTTTTCCTCAAAAATAATAGCCTATAAAATAATGAGGGTTGGGTACTATTGGCCCAACCTATTCAAAGATGCTCATTCTTGGGCAAGAAAATGCAAGCAATGTGCATTGTTTGCTGGAAAGGAGAGATTGGTTGCTTTACCCCTACATCCTATTCTAGTTGATCAACCATTTTTTAAGTGGGGTATTGATTTCATGGGGCCTATAAATCCAAACTTACTACTACAGATTATTTTACTAGGTGGACAGAAGCTATTGCATTAAGGGAGGCAAATGAAAATTTAGTTTTGAATTTTTATGATGAGCTAGCTACAAGGTTTGGAGTTCCTGAATCTATTATCTCGGATAATGCTCTAGCATTTGTTGGGGTTAAAACAACTAATTGGGCTTTAAGAAATGACATTTATCTTAACACTTCATCAAATTATTACCCTCAAGGTAATGGTTTAGCTGAAAGTACCAATAAAAACTTTTTGTCAATAATAAGAATGACCTTAGAGGAACATAAGTGAGAATGACACTCTAAACTAAGGTCAATATTGTGGTTTGATAGAATAACCCCCAAACAAATCCGTGGGAATTTACCTTATGTGGTGGTGTATGGAAAGCAAGCCAAACTGCCCATTTCTATAGAATTCCCTTCTTTAAAATTGGCTAATAATCTGATGCTATTTGAAGAGGATGATCCACTAAAGCTAAGATATGTGTAGCTGATGGAGTTGGAAGAAAGTAGAAGGAAAGTGATGCAAATTATGGAGTTTCAAAAAATGCAAGTTAAGAGAAGCTTTGACAGAAAAGTAAGAGCCGAAGACTTTAATGTGAGTGATATTGTTCTCAAGTGGGATGTTCTGAAAAGTAGGCCAGGTCACCATAATAAGTTTGATCATATGTGATTTGGACCATTTCTGATTGTTGAATGTAAGGAGCACAACACATTTCAACTGACTACAATGGAGGGAAATGTTTTACCAATCCCTGTGAACAAGATTCACCTCAAACCATGTTTCAAGGTATGAAATATTAGTCCTATTTTGTATATATTAGGCTAGCTTTCCTATTTTCAATAAGTGCATCTGCATTTTAGTTGAGTTTTCCTAACTGTTTTCCAAGAACATGTCAATTTTTAGTTTCTTTCTTAGGTTAGTTTCCATTTTTCCTTGGGTTTTTAGTTTGGTCATGTTGCTGGTTTGTGTTGTTAAGCTTTCATATTCACTCATCTTATTCATGCATACATCAATACATGTGTTTGAATGCCTACACATACATAGTACACACATGCATAGGCATATATATAATGCTACAATTACTCAAGATTTTCTGCCCACATTATGTAAAAATTACATATCTTGATATAATTGGTTGCTACATTTTTCTGTTCGTCGATTTGTTGTAATATATTCAACGTACATAGCTTGAGCTAATTTTTTTATCTAACAATTTTGTTTTTTGTTAAAAGGTGGAATGAGCAAGGCCCTAAATTAAAAGATCAGCTCATAAAAACTATGGAGGAGTTCTTTGGTCAAAATATTTTGAACAAAGCCCAAATTCTAAAAAATCTTGCAAACATCTAAAGACTATGAGAGACCAGTACAAAAGGGCTCTAAAGCTCAACCCAAAGTATGAGCGTCCTCCTATAGTGCCATAGTTGGAGTGGAATGAAATCATTGAAGATGTAAAAGAGATGAGACTAAGAGCTAAATGAACTAATCCACCACCTGGAAAAATTAGGTATGTGGTAATATTAATATAATTGTGCACAAATTAGTGATCTCTAGTTATTCATTAAAATGCTTGACTTGATTACAAGAAGTGTAATCATATATCTAACATGTATAATATTCTATGTTAGATATTCACCTTTAAAAATGATTACAGTTATATATCTAACACGTATATGATTCTATGTTATATTAAAATGTATAATATAGGATTTTTTCAATGGTGGAAAGAAAGTGTATCAATTAATTTGTATTCATACCCTTGAGTTTCGAATGTACTTGTAAGAAATTCCTATAAAGAAAATGAGAATCATGAAATCTGAAGGTCACATTTTATACACCACCTTTTTGTAACCATGTAAAGCCAAAATATATCTCAATTGCACCTCCAGAGAATCAAATAGCATTAGACAACTTGGTAGAGCAGAGTATCAAGCATATTTGATGCAAAACCTGATGAATCTCTAATAACTTAATCTGATTCATCCATGATCAGCTCTATACTAATGCCAACATTACACCCACTCATTAATTAGCCATTCCATCTGATACTCTAGGATAATAGAAATAAACATTGGAAAACAATCCTATTCTATGCATGAATATCAAATCATTACTCGATCTATTACCAAGAGAAAATGAATCTACACTTTAAAATTTCAATCACACACATACACATTTGCACCATATTTTAAGCACATCTGTACATGTCGTGGTCAACATTTGACTGAAATTAAATGATACAATTTTACAAAACAATGATATTGCATATCTTCAACCTCTTAAATGGTTGTGTTGTAGATTGCTTTTGCTAGTTAGTAACCATCCAACTATCAATCAATTAGTAATTGTCTAACTATATGATCATTGTTTAAATTCACCTCTTAATAGTTGAAAAGATTATCCATTTTGAATCTAATTGAATCAACAAGTAAAATTTCTTTGTTTTTAGCTTTCATTGTCTTTATGTAGTATCAGAATATTATGGGTTGTCGAATGTGCAAAATATTGTCTTCTCCTTAGCAGAATTGTTGCCATGCACACTCTGCTTCTGGCAACCCTTCTTATTATGCTCTTGTAGAAACCCCCCCTTTCCCCCAAAATCTCTTAGCCTTGTTTTTCATCTCATCTTCTATTGTTTGATTGTGACATAACCAGATTAGGAATTTGGAACTTCTCTACTATTTATGAAAGTTCAACCTCCAAAAAATTGTTTCATTTTTAAATTATTTATATAAGATTCATTCTCTTATTCAACTGTTATTGAATATTTCACTATATGTTTTAGATGAGTAGAATCCATTGCAGTGCACTAGAACTCTTGTAAGGAATTCTTGTGTTTTGCTTCCTATTTAAGGTTTCAAGTGTTCTCGGCTCTTTTATATCCTAGATTTGGTAATGTTCATCTTTTGTATTATGATAGAATTGCATAAGGAAGTGTATAAACATGTCTATCTAGTTTTTGGGGTGTCCTTTTCTCAAGGGATTGATAGTCTGGTTGTGATGAATTTTTGAGTATGAATCAATTATTACATTATTTATTTTGTACATGCTTGATCATTCTGAGATTTGACACCATATTTTTTTTGTTGCTATTGAAATTCATCTTGGCAAAATTTTGAAGCCCTCTTACAATTGAATGGATACATCAATTTTTGAACAGCTTCACATTTGCTCTACGCAGGCATCACTTTTTTTATTCGAAAGTTTCTTTTGTATTTAAACCAATACTTTGTATATTGTTTGATTAGTCAAAGAGGTTAACCAACATGATAGAATTTAGCAACAATGCAAAAAAATAAAATCAAGTATAGATGTTGATCTTTGCTTTCTTCTCATCAAAACTTGCCTTTTGATTTTGTTGATTTTGATCTTGGAGAGCATGGTGAATTTATCAATGTAAAACTTCATTTGGGTATTCAATGTAGGAGTCTAATGCATTTTCTTCTTTTACTATTAATTAAAATTTTCTTATAGATTTCCTTGTATGCTTTGGATAGATCTAAGTAATGTATTGATTAAATATCTTATAATAAAAGACCACTTTAAGATTTTACAACTGGAGAGCACATCCAAAGACCTAGGATTCTTTGTTACCTTGCTCTATCTTTGTCTGCACAGATTACCTTTCCTTGTGTTTGGGATTAGTGCGTTGGTTCTACTTCAAATCTGAATGTTTAGGTCCATCAAGTAGTTGTATAATTGTTTTTCTCTGTGATGTTCTGCAATATCAATAAACTTACAACTACTTTCTTATGGGTAAATGCATATGGTATCTATTATACAAAAGATTCACTTCCATCTATGATGCAACTATTTACTTGTTACCTTCAAAAAAAAATGATTCTCTTATGAGACTCCACCTCATTCTCCCCTCAAGATGGAGGTCACTATCATAATCAAGAAAAAAAAAATAGCATTGAAAAACCACGGTGCACAGAAGAGAGTGTCATTTAATTTTCATGGACATAATTTTTTATACAACTTGGTTAACTTGGAGCTTTTAGAATGTCACAACATGTCTTTGAAATTAAATTTTACCCATTTGAATCTGATTGAATCTAACATATTTCAAAGTTTACTTATATAGGCTGCACGACACATCAAAGACAACACAAGCTAGGAAAGAGAAGGTTGGTCAAAACCATCTTGGCTCTGGTGGATATATGAAAATTCAATCATTCCTTGTAAGTAGCAATAAATGAAATTTCATATCAATTTTTTTTTATATAAAATTACTAATAAGCAATACATTCAATATTGACGATATTATGCCAATAGTGGCATCTTGTGATGGTTAAGTTGTTGCATTGTTATCCTTGCCATCAAGGTTCAAATCTCATGGGGATGAGGTCCCCTGTTTATGGCCTCAATGGTTCATAGCTCCAAGTCAAAGCGTTTACCCCTCTTTTATATATATATATATATATATATATATATATATATATATATATATATATATATATATATATATATATATATATATATATATATATTGATGATATTATGCAAAAAATGCAGGGTATTGAATTTAATCTAGTACCCACAGAAGAGGACAAACAAATTGGCTTCAAGCAAGGATATAAAGTAGTGGTTTCCCGCCACCACATAGATTCCAGTGGCCAAACAGATGTAGAATATTTTTGTGCATAGGTTCACACACATATAAATAGGCCTAATGAATAATAATAGTAATTGAGAACTTCATGAGAAATAATCTATTTTATGTTAATTTCGAACACTGATAACAATGTTTGTATGACATTTCAATGCAGCGTACTATTCCTAACATAGATCTTACTCATGATGATGAAGGCATGAATCCTATACATGATGCAAACCTTTATGTGCATCACAATGATACATGTACATATTCAATTTCTATTGAAAATTAATCATGCAATTATTAATAAAATTTAACATCTTAAATTGCAATTGGTGTAACCTTTATGTGATAATTTTTGAGTATGCAAAGTGTGATGTTAGTGTAGAGCATGTTGAGGTTGGGGCTGAACAAAATGTGAGAGTAGATGATGTGGAACTACTAGGTAAGGAAAAATCCATGTTATGTTATTTAGATTAATGAAATACTTATAACATTAGAAAAATGTTTAGAATTAAACCCATTTATTTCTTATTTCAAAGGCACATCAGTCTTGTCCTCGAAAAAAGAAGAGGATGCCTCATGTCATAAGATCAGAACCACAAGAGCCACAAGAGAATGTCGAAGATAGTCACTATATGCCTATTAGCCTTTATCTTCAACAAAAGAAAAAAAAAAAAGAAGAAATGAATGTTAAAAACCTTGTTTGATGATGAATGTGTTGATGAATTTTTATGAATGTTTCTTAGTAAGGACTTTAATGTCATGTTATTGAATATTGTTATGTGATTATAATGATTGACATGTTCACAAATTATTGATGAATATTTATAGGTATTAATGAATTATATGTTGTGTTAACGAATGTTATGTGAACATAATGATTGATGTGTTCATAAATTATTGATGAATGTTTATATATATTAATTAATTGTATGTCGTGTTAATGAATGTTGCTTATTAATGAATTTTATGTCATGTTATTAAATATTGTTATGTGATTATAATGATTGACATGTTCATGAATTATTGATGAATGTTTATAGGTATAAATATATTGTATGTCATGTTAATGAATATTATGTGAATATAATGATTGATGTGTTCACAATTTATTGATGAATGTTTATACATATTTATTAATTTTATGTTGTGTTAATGAATGTTATTTCGTTATAATGATTCAATGATATACTTCTAAAATGAATGAATAAAATATTTACTTAATTTTTATTTAGAGTGATTATAGGGGGGAGAGGCCAAATGAGCTTCCACCTTCACATGGTTGGCCTTGTTAAGTAGAGAATATTAAAGAATTCTCAAAACCATGTGAAGCTCAAACTAAACCTATCGAGTTGGAAGCAAACAAGACTATCAACTTAGAGGCATGTGGCATCCTATAGTGGATTGGGCTGAAAGTGAACTAGATGCTTTTTGCTTTGTGTTATGTGTTTCAAGATCTCATATTAGGTTATATGCTTTTCATACATGATTGAGACAAATAATTCTATATCAACTATCATGTGTTTTTGATTTGATATGATTTTCTTTTTGAAATGGAGGTTAAAATTACTTTTGTGAACAATCTTCCAAACAATGCTAATGAAAACTTTTAAAGAAAGTTGTTTGAACCTTTTGGGAAGGTATAGTTTTTTTCTTCATTCTTTATTATAAAATGAAAATTTGACAATGGTCAATTTTCTTAGCTAGTTGTTGAGATATTTGTGTGTGGCTGCAGTTAGAAAGAGTTGTTATATGCAGAAAGAGTAATGTGCTCATTGCCTTTGTTCACTTCTTAACACATGTTGTAAGTATAAAATCAAATGTCACAACAATAATTTTTCATAAGTATGCTTTGTTCTTTTTTTATGCCACAGTTGATTGATATAAAATTACAACATTTTTTAACACATTTGATGTCTGATGTATTCTTTTAACTTATTTTTCACATTCTATAATGGTTTTTATGCTTGGTTTCTTTGTCGAGTGCGGATGGTGCATATTTTGCAGTGTGTTGTTGAATGGGTATCATCTATTTTGTAACAAGACCTTGATAAAGCAATCAAAGAACTTGATGGAAAAACTATTGATGGTCCTTATAAAGGTCCTAAGTTCAAGATACAAGTTATTTTTAAAATTTTCATTCAATTTATTTTGTTCTTGTGCACCCTTCCATTGAATATCACTTTTATTGTTTGTACATGATAGATTTGTTTCTATTTTAAAGCTCATATGCTTGTAGTGTTGACTTGATATCAAAATATAGATTATAAAGTCCATTAGAATTCTCATTCACTTCATTCATTAATATAGTAATGTGGTTGTTCAACAATTGTTTGGGAGAAGATACTACTTCGTTGATTTTCTCAATTAGGTAACAGTTGCAAAGCCAACAGAGAAGGCTAAGAAATGAAATCATGAAGATAAGTTTTCATAATCTTTCTAGTTAACTTATGCTCTAATTGATATATTCATCTCCCAATCTACTCTAGCTTAAGAAGAAAGGGCTTTGGAGTGAATTTTAGTTATTGGGTATGAAACTGTCAACAAAATAGAGATTAAATTGTTTTAGCCTTATTGGCATTAATGGGGACTACAGTGGGTGAGTTTATAAAAAGTCAAATAGCATATTGGGATGATGATGCGATAACAAGTGCACGGTTTAAGGTGTTTAGAGGGAAAAGGTCAAATTGGGAAGCTAGGTTTCAGTTTTGGAGAGATCTCATCATTAAGGTCGCTCAGCATTTGGGTCAAATTATAATCAATACAGAAGAGGTTAATTGTCTTCTCTTCCCTTCATTGTTCATATTATCTAATTATCTAGGGAAAATTCAAAGCTTGTTGTTGAAGTTGTTCCTTATGATGGACAATTGGATACTAATGTCATGTTGGATTGGATCTCTTAAATGGAGAAGTTCTTTGAGTGTGAAAACATTCTTGATAATAAGATGGTGAAGATTTAAGTTACAAGGTTGAAAGGACATGCCTCATTATGGTGGGAGCATTTGCAAACTGATAGACAAAGGAGAGGAAAGGAGAAAATTAAGACTTGGGCAAAGATGGTGAACAAGGTAAAGAACAAATTCCTTCCTGCTAATTACCAAGTTAGTTTGTTGAGAAAGATGCAAAATTTAAGACAAAGAGACATGATTGTGAAGGAGTATACTAAGGAATTATATAGATTGGACATGAGATTTGGACATGTGGATGATGATGTTGAGAAAATTGTAAGGTACATAAATGGATTGAGATCTAGAATTCAAGATGAGATAAGTTTTGTGAAATTAGAAAGTGTGGAGGAAGCATACCAATATACCTTGAAACTCAAGGAGATCTTGACAAAGAAGCATAGATAAAGAAAAATGGGTAAAGGTGGTAGATTCCAGAGAGGCAGAGGTAGATCTTATGGAGGTGGAAAATCTGATAATTCTATGCAAGAAAAGGGAGTATCTGAATGGAAGAATGATGATAAAGGTAAGAGCGAGTGGAAAGTGGTGATTCTTACTAAGGAGGTACTGGTTCTTACCAAGGAAGAGGTAATTCTTATTCTAGAGGTGGTTTTCATGGTAATTGTTTCAAATGTGGTAAAGAAGGGTATAGATCATTTTGAGTGTAGATCTTCTAAAAGTGGCCAAGGTAACAAAAATGTTGTGGTTCAAGGAGACATTGAGGGTTCACTAAGTGGGCTTGAGGCTAGAGAAAATCTAATGGTGAGAAGGACCTTATGTAATAAGGGAAGTGATGATGAACTTGTCCTAAGGAGAAGTCTTTTCAAGATAAGACATAAGATGGCTGGGAAATGTTGCAAGGTGATTATTGATTGTGGAAGTTCAAAAAATTTGGCATCAGAAGAATTGGTTACAAAGTTGCAGGTGCAGAGGGTGGAGCATCGTAAACCTTATCATGTCTCGTGGATCAAAGATGAACATAAGATATTTGTAAGTGAACAATGTATTTTGAAGTTCTAGATTGGACATTACTTCAATGAAGTTTTGTGTGATATTATGTCTATGGATTGTTGTCATATTTTTTTAGGTAGACCTTGGCAATATGATAGATATGCTATACATAATGCAAGATTGAATCAATAGACTCTTTGGTGAATGGGAAGAAGCAAATATAGTTCCCTTTGATTGAAAGTCCAAATTAGGTTAAGTGCACTACTGTAAAAATTTGTATGGTTAATGGGAAACAATTTGAAAAAGAAATGAAGAAGAATCAAATTTGTTTCACTATAATTCCTAGGAGATCGAGTTGTGCTAGTAGCAACCGAGTATAAGAAAACATTGCTAAGTGCCAATCAGTGGTAACCAAGTGACAACGAAAAATATTTGTATTGATTGAGTGCCAGTGGAAATTATAGAATTGTTGAATGAGTATAAGGAAATTGTTGCAGAGGATATACCTAATGGTTTACCACCAGTCAAAAGTATAAGTCATTGTATGGATATGATTCCTAGAGCTATTTTTTCGAATAAAGCACCATATAGATTGATACCTACTAAAATTGAAGAACTTAATAGACAAGTGCCTGAATTTTTGGAGAAGGGTTTGATCAAAAAAAAATTGAGTCCATGTGTTATAATTATCATATTAGCACCTAAGAAAAATGGAGAATGTGTATTGATTCCAGAGCTATTAACAAGATCACAATGAAATATAAGTTTCCTATGCCAAGGATGGGTGGTATAATGGATTGTTTGAGTGGAGCAAAGTATTTTACCAAGATTGATTTGAAGAGTGACTATCATCAAATTAAAATCAAAGAAGGTGATGAATGGAAGACTACTTTTAAGACAAAAGATGGTTTGTATAAATGGTTGGTAATGCCTTTTGGTTTGACTAATGCACCTAGTACTTTCATGATGTTGATGAATGAAGTTCTAAAAAGCTTTTTGGGTAAGTTTGTGATTATTTATTTGGATGATATTCTAATATTCAGTAAGACTAAGGAAGAACATCTTGAGCATGCTAGGAAAGTATTGCAGAGATTGAAAGAAGAAAATTTGATGATTAATATGAAAATTTGTTATTTTATGCAAGAGGAGATTGTGGATTTGAGATTTGTTATTTCAGTTGATGGTTTGAAAATGGATCTTGAGAAGGTTAAAACAATTTTGGAGTGGCCTACGCTTGGAAATGTGGGTGAGGTAAGATCATTTCATGGTTTGGCTAGTTTTTACAAGAAGTTTATAAGGAATTTCAGTTCTGTTTGTGATGATATGACTAAGACAATGAGAGAAGACAAAAAGGAACTCAAGAAAACACATGGAGCTGATAGTAGTTTTGAGACTTTGAAACAAAAGGTTGTTGAGTTACCTATATTGGCTTTGCCTGATTTCAATAAGGTATTTCAAGTTGAATTTGATGCAAATGGTAGTGCAATAGGAGTTGTATTGAGTCAAGAAGGTAAACATGTTCCTTTCTTTAGTGAAAAGTTGAATGATGCTAAAAGGAAGTATAATGCGTATGATCAAGAGTTTTATGCTATTGTTCAAGCCTTGAAGAAGTGAAGACATTATTTGATTACTAAGGAGTTTGTATTGTATATTGATCATAAAGCTTTATAGTACTTGAGAAGTCAACATAAGTTGAATCAAAGACATGTGAAGTGGGTTGAGCATTTGCAGAGTTTTATATTTGTAATTGAGCATAAGAGTGGAGTCACTAACAGATTTGTTGATGCATTGATTAGAAGACATTCGTTGTTGATTAAGATGAAAGTTGAAGTTCTTCGTTTTGATGAGATGAAGGAGTTGTATGATACTGATCTTGATTTTTCTGAGATGTGGAGAGAGTGCAAAGAACCTAATTTGATAGAACAACCAAGTAAGTTTGATGGGTATTTTATTCAAGAAGGTATGTTGTTTAAGGGTATTCAGTTGTGTATTCCTAAGAGTTCTATGAGATTGAATCTGATTAAGGAAAAATGTAGTGGTGGATTGGCTAGACATTTTGGAATTGATAAGACATTAAGTTTGTTGAAAGAGAAGTATTAATGGCCCTAGATGTATAAGGATGTTCAGAAGTTTGTAAAGAGTTGTGGAGTTTTTCAAGTTGCAAAAGGAGTAATTCAAAATACTAGTTTGTATACACCTATTATTGTTCTTGAGAAAACTTGGCGTGACATCAGTATGGATTTTGTACTTGGATTGCCTAAAACGGTGAATGGGTATGATTCTATATTTGTTGTTGTGGATAGATTTTTTAAGATGACACATTTTATACCTCGTAAGAAGACATCAGATGTCGAGCATATTGCTGAGATATTCTTTAAAGAGATTATGAGATTGCATGGATTATCAAAAAGTATTATTTCTGACAGAGACAGTAAGTTTTTTGGTTATTTTTGGAGGACTTTGTGGAAAAAGATGGGTATTGAGTTGAAGTTTAGTTCTACTTTCCATCCATAAATAGATGGACAGACAAAAGTTGTGAATAGAAGCTTGGGTAATTTGTTGAGATGCTTAATTGAGAATAAATCACATAATTGGGAGATAGTATTAGCACAAGTTGAGTTTGCATATAATAATTTTGTGAATAGAAGTATAGGGAAGACACCTTTTGTGATTATTACTAGAATGCAACATAGAAGAATATTGGATTTAAGGGATATTGCTAGTGAAGAGAAGGGAAGTGATGCAAGAGAAGAGTTTGTTGATTTTATAGAATCTTTACATAAGGAAGTGAAGTTGAAGTTCAAAAAAAGTAATCAAAAGTACAAGGAGAATATTGATAAGTCTAGAAGACATCATGTTTTTGAAGTTGGTGATGAGGTAACAGTTCATTTGAAGAAAGGAATATTTTTTGTTGGAACATATAGTAAGTTGAAAATGAAGAAGTTTGGACCTTGTAAGATCTTGAAGAAGTTTAACAGTGGTAATGCTTATGAAGTTGAGTTACCAGATGACATGGATATATCTCCTATATTCAATATTGTTGATTTATACAAATATCATGAGTCAGATGATGAAGTTGTTGTGTCAGATGATTATCCTACGAAGCATATTGAAGAAGTTGAATAGATATTGGATCAAAGAGTTGGTAAGAGCACAAGAGGAAAAGATTACTATGAATATTTGGTGAAGTGGAGAAAAAACCTATGGAAGATGCTACATGGATTTCTCAATCTGAGTTGGATTCAACTTAGGTTGTAACATCTCAATGATTTAAGATAATCATTTATTTCAACCTTGGTTGTTTGATGTAGGAGCATCTTGGGTTGCTTGGCTATCCTACATGTTTATTGAGTTACTTAGTTTCTGTTGAGTTGTAATGTCTTGCATTGTCTAGTTCTCTTTGTTTGTCGAGTCTGCAATTGTAGCCAATTTATCCTATGGTTGCCGAGTTATCCTTTGGTCGCCGAGCTTTCTTTGTTCGTCAAGTTATCCTTTGGTCATCAAGATTTCTTTGGTTGTCCAGTTATTCTTTGGTCATCGAGCTTTCTTTGGCTACTGAGTGTTGCTAAGTTCATCGAGTTGCAACATTTAATTGGAGTCTTCATTTGCCATGTTGTTTGTATGTAGTTTCTTGTTAGAGCCAACCTTTTCATTTAATTTAGTGATAGGTATCTGCTATGAACTGACTTGTGTCTTATCCTAGCATTTAATATGAGAGTTTATTTTGGTTGTATTTGTAACTGGCTAACTTGTGGCCATGCATGTATTTAAGAAGTCTTTGGTAGAGATTTAGAGATAGATTTTGAGAAGGTAGGAGCGTAGGAGGACCAAAAGGAAGCCAGATGCAAAGTTTAATCATTGAAGTTCAAAAATTGAATGTAATATGCATGTAACCTAGATTGCCTTATAATTGGGCATGTATTTGATTATCTGATGAATATATGAAAGCATTTGTCCCTCTATCTCTCAAGTTTGCTATTATTTGGTGTTTGTTTCTACTATGTGTATTCTTGCAAGTGGTTGAATAGTTGGGTGTGCCTTTGGCCCTGGTTATCTCATCTCTCCCTACATCATATAACAAACCTCACTAAATGTCTATTTGGTGGTTTTACTAATGTGGTCGGATTCATACTTGGTTTGAGGTAGAATTTTTATCCATAGCCAATGGGAAGCTCTATCTCAGGCTATATAGCCACATCATGCCTAAACATAGTCTATCCTCACCCTATTTATATTCTTCTATAGCTCATTTCAAAATGATGTACTCCTATTCCTAGTAATGAGGAGATAATCAGATTGGATTATATGCACTTGAGTAATGGGCCCTCAAACATGCTTAAATAAGCAACTAGGTTCATACCCCTTGATATGGTAACTCAAAGCCCAACTATTCTCGAAACCAATTCAAATGCAAACAACTTTATAGAGCCCTCTTTTAGACTGCAAGACTCAAAGTTCAACCCCTTAACTATTTGTGTGACAAGATCCAAAGATCATTATCCCTTGAGTGTATACTCCTCTCCACTAAGTGATAAAATAAAAATTTAGTGCTTTAGGCATGGGTAGACCCTCAAGCTCCTATTCTCAGTCATTTGGATGCAAACTACCAAGGTTACCAAACCTATTCTTCCTCCAAGATTTGAAATCTACACTTTAGGCCTAAAAGAGACCTAATTCCAAGTGAACACCTTAAAATGGCCTTAACAATAAAGCTATTGGGATGTACATTTCTAGGGATTGATATTTGTACTAGAGATTGAAGTTGCATGCTATATTCAACTATAATCATCCACCTCTCACCTACATGTGACACAATATGAGCAAAAAAATAGTCTAGTAATGAACAAAAAGAGGTACAAATAGAAGAAACAAGACATAAGAACTTAATAGGGCTGAAAAAAAGTCTAAGGGCTTTACAAATTGATAAACATACCGGTTCCAACATAAATGATGGTGTAGGAAGCTACTAAAATGATACACATTAGCCAAGTCAACATAATCAATGCTAATATGAAATCCACCCATTGTGTACCTTACCGTTGAAGAGTAAATAAGCCCAATAGTATAAAACATGTATTAAAAATAATAATATGTACAAGAGGAAATTAATTTAAGTATTATAAAGAAAAATCTGAATTTAAATAACTTTAAATCAAATAAGCTAGTTATATTTCCAATTAAACATACATGGCACTACACTGTGGTATCAAGTTTACTGCAGTTGTTTACTTCTTTTGAAGTTAAGCATAAAGCATGAAGAACAACATAACACAATTGTAGTTTCTATATTCAACTACAATCATAAATGTCTAGTAATGATGTTATTAGCCTATTATTAGCCTCATATATAGTGAGACTATTTGAATTTTTTTAAACTCTAGTTGTAGTCGACATTTCAACGCGGCCTGTCATTGATGATATGACCAAATTGTCAAATCATCTCTAGACATCATCGATATTTCGATGCGGCTAGTTGTCGATGAAATGAAAAACCCATCGAATCTTCTCTAGCACGAGTCAATATTTTGACATGGCTTGCCGTCAACGGTATGACAAACTCGTCGAATCATCTCTAGATTCCATCGATATTTCGATGTTTCGAACTAGTTGTTTGGCGCTGCCATGTTACCTTGATGGGAATGATTTTTGACAAAGTGGCTCATCAATAAATTGAGAGCCATGGAGTGTGTCAAAATTTTGAATAAATTCTAGTGATGTTTTTTCACCAATTAGCGTCAAAAAATAGGTCCAAATTTACTAGTGTGATTTGTTGTCTATTATTCGTTGAATTTAGGATTCTAACAAAAAATTCCCCTAACTTTATAAGAAAAATCCATTTATTTCATGATTGCCTTGCATCTACTAGAGCTTTCCAATTCCATTTCACATTTGTTTATCATAATCTCTAGAGCATCCACTTATATGCTATTTACATTGAATTTTGCTAGTATATGTGGTTTGGAGTCCACCACAATATTGATGAAATTTTTCTCTACCCCTATAAATTAATGTAGGGCATCTCCCATTGTCACTAATGATTTCCATTTTATTGGAAGCCCTACCTAGGAAACCCAAATTGATATTGTTTTGAATTTGTGGAATAAAAGGTTGCAATTTGGGGACCATTTTTTTAATTTATGAAAAACATGTCCCTTAAAGAAAAAATGTTCCCCTTATAGGATTTCCTATTTTTACTTTGAATTAAAATTTTCTATCAAAAAAATCTATTACACAACCATTTCATGCTTGGTTTTTTAATTGCTCTATCCACCAATATTTTATATCAATCATTCAATATGCCTTGCCAAATCATTTTACGCCTAAAACTTTGTCCCTATATATTTTCATGAATAGTGTGATGATCTTTGAGGGGATCGCTACCACCCTGCTTGACTTCATTAAGTTCTTAGATCCCTTATCTGTATCCCTTTTTTATGCATCCTTATTTCGTGTTAACCCTGCTGCCATTATAGATATTTAATTTGCCCCTATGGAAAAGGTTCAATCTTTGATATGAAATTTCCCCATAAATCAAAGTTTGATCTCCCCACTCCTCTTTTAGATACTATCAATCATCACTCATCCAACAATCCACATTCACCCCTTTGTTATTTATGCGAGATTCACATCTTTGCAAAAATTTGCTCTTTTGCTCCAATTTCTTATAGAGTACATCCACTATTTTACAAACAATTTTTTACATTAATTAAAGTACTCTAAACTAGGTAATATTTTATAAGCACATGCCCATCTACACTAGTTAAATAACTTACAAAGAGAATCATGGCTTCTCTTAGAAACCCAAATAAAGTGATGAAAACAAAAATGAATATCAAGAGTATTCAATATAAATATATCATATCATTAAATTAAGTAAAAAAAAGTACAATTTAAGAAGAATGATGATATTGATTTTCTTTTTCTTGATGTCAGTTTTCAAAAAATTAGTAAATATTGAATAAATAATAATTCCATCTTTGCAATGCTTGGGAAAGAATTTCCAACAAGAAGTTGATATGATTTATAGGCAAGAAATCCATCTAATTTCAAATGAGAAATCATCATCATTTGTAGAAGATGATCCAACATTGTAAAACCTTACATTGTTCTCATTTTCATTTCCAATAAGATATTTGGGTTAATGAAGCCAAAATTGAAAAACCTTACATTGTTGTTGTTTTCATTTCCAATAGGATATTTGGGTTAATGAAGCCCAAAATGTTAAGAAAGTGACTTTCTTGAATGAAAGAATGAATCAAGTTTTGATGAGAGAGCATCAAAAGATAGAGAACTTTGATCCATCTCAAAACTATTCCATTTGATGAAATGGGATTGAAGAAGGGTATTTGGACTCCTAGTCACTAAACAAATTTTCCATTTGATCCATCTCTCCACTTAGATTGCTCTTATGATTGGAGAAATAAATATTTGCTGATCTGAGGATATTGTTTCTAATATGTAGTCATGCCATCATTTTAAAAAAATTCAAATTCCTCTCCATCTCTAAACTTGAGTTCGATAGATATTTTTCAACCACAATATAGAAAGCTCATAAGCTTTCTTTCTTTGAGAGGTCTTTCATTCACTTTAAATGATGTAT
Source organism: Cupressus sempervirens (assembly GCA_028749045.1). Classification (NCBI taxonomy): domain Eukaryota; kingdom Viridiplantae; phylum Streptophyta; class Pinopsida; order Cupressales; family Cupressaceae; genus Cupressus; species Cupressus sempervirens. Next base: position 623,245,665 of record CM053786.1, on the reverse strand, counting down.
GCACTTTGTTGTCTCTCTTGTAATAGGTGTAAAGTTTTCATCTGCCCCTATGGCTCTCAAATGTTGTAATTGAACTTAGACAAATTAATTGGAAACAAAAACCAAGGCAAGAATCACAAAAAAAAATAGAAAACAAGTGTGTGCACTTGTGTTTGCATGAGTTCTCTTATTCAGGAAAATACATGCAGACCCACTACCTATTGAGGGTTATTGATTCTAATTTAATTTGTTGGCTTTCTTTCTCGTAGAGTGCAATATTTTAGAGGGAAACATGGGTATAAGAAGGTTGGACACCTGTGGGAGACAAAGGCAAGAGATACCATTTAAGTTTGGGAATACTTCTAGGCTTTCTATTACTCATGCTTGGTGAATATTCATCGGTCTTGAGTCTGAAAAAGTGGAAAAATCTACAAATAATATTTTCTCCAATCTGATGGACAATCTAACTATAGAGGTTGATCAAATGGAAAATCTCTTAAGTGACTACGACTCCGTGGGCCCTTTTCAATGCCATTTCTTCAAAAATGGAAGACCTCAATCACAGGGATGCATCAAAATTGTCCTTCATCTTTAACTAATCTTCCTTAGCAAAAGTTAATTCATCTTTTGATTCAAAAAAAAATATTTCTCAAAATATTTTGATTCCTAATCCTTTCTATGAATTGGAAAAGGAAGAATAGTAATGGCTTTACAATGTTCCACCATTTTCAACCAATGATACTAATTTATTATCAAAAATTAAACCTTTAAGCACTATAACTATAAAGCTATTATTCACTCATTTAATATAAAATCATAGTATGTAATAACTATTACTTTTTGACAACTAACCTGATAGAAATGTGAGAAATTACCAACATTTTTCTTGATTCTTAATTATCTTCATTAGTTTTAACCATATGATTATTTTATTTACTTGTTTTGTTCTTTTTCTATCACTTTGAGTGTTAAGAGAAGTTTTAGATCTTCTTTGAAAGTTGCTTAATTAATGTAGATATGTGTGTTTGTATGTTACTAAACCTACTTTAGACTAATTTAATTATTAGATAGGTGTTTGCAACATCTTAGACATCCTCTAGTTTGCTAAGTCATAGAATCATACCTTCATAGTGCTTTAAAGATAATCTTAAATGTGTTAGAAATAACAATTTTTCTATAATCACATTGTCATGGTGCTTGAACAACCTATTTTTCACCTATAGATCCTCCACAACAATACATTGTTCCTTTTCTCTATAGAGATTTGGTTGTCAATGCAAGTTGTTTATTAATTATTTCATCTAAAATAATATACAATTGTTATCTCCTCAAATGCTCCATCTAAAATGCCATCTCACCCCTCTAACATATATGTATGTATGCCTTACACACATGCACATAGACATATTGTTATATCGCAAATTGCACCCCATATAGTTCCCCATTCCATGATGCCTCTACCTTAATCGAATAACCAAAATTCCACATAGGCCTACATGTACCTCCATCCACTTTCATTTTCTTGTCTGAAATTTTGCAAATACAACTTGTTTAGCTAGGGACACATGCATGTGAATAAGATATTCGTGTGACACACATTAAGGTCATGAGTCTATTGTGTAAGTGGTCATTGGGACATTACACCTATCATTTCTACAATGTGATGGCTCTTCCCATCACTTATTGATGTCAAGAACAATTACCATCTCTATAATGTAATGCCTCTTCTCACTACTTACTGATGTTGAGAACCCTTCAACTAGCTTAAAACTTCTCAATTTGGCTTCATTTGGCCTTTATTTGTGACACTTTTGAGACAATCCTTCATACTCTCTTGACAGTTCTTCAATTTCTTGTTACATGTTGGTCTCTCTTCTTAGCTCTTAGACAACTTTTTATAGTATTTGGATCTCATGTTACAACTCCACCACCTTTATCGCTATCTCAAATTAATTCTATTAAGCTTCAACTTAACGGCTTCAAAACTGAGTTCACTCATCTCAATTCATCTCTTTTTCTTGGTGCATATTGTAATATCTTGACCATAACCTTGTTATTAAATTTATTATCATTCATTGTCCATTGTCTTCTAGTTGATTTACCAATTTATCTATCTGGTGGTTGTGAAGGTGAGAATACAAGAACAAGGACTTAACTAAGGCAGGTCTCCAAACATCTGTAAAAAAAATTCATTCTTGTTTGTGTGCATTTTTTAGGGGAGGAAGGATAGAAAGTTGTTGAGATTCTTCTAACTCCTCTGTAAGCTCCCTTTTTCTTTCTATTTCTATTGTTATAGTTGATTTTGTAGCTTAGTCATGATCTTTGTTTTATGCTCTTAAACTACTTGTGTATTTTGTTTAGTTAGTTGTTTGTCTCGCACTATTATCCCTCATTTTCTAGACCCTATCTCTACAAGATGTATGCATGGAGACACTATTATCTTGTAGCTACATTGTAGTCCTAGACTTGGACAAGTGTCTAGGATAGTGAACTCACAAAGCTAGACAATTTGTCCTCCTACTTATAGTAGTTATTGCATTTGCATTGGTTATTCTAGTTAAGTAAATCCAATTTCCTTGATTCACATTATACTTATTTAAGTCTTAAAGGTTTTTTTTGTCAATTAGTCTTCTTGATCACCCTAGCTCACCATAAAACTATTTGAAGTAAGCTAGTGTTGGGCTGATTTGTCCCTTGCCCTTGTTCATTGCATGCAAAATCCAAATGATAAAAAAAGGTTTTTGTTTCAAGGTACCAATATATATCTATAAAGATTCTTTATACCCATCTGACAACACATCCAAAGGATGTTCTTAACGATCTTGCACTCAACAATAAGAGAGAAACTTTATTTAAATGCTCCAACTTCACAATTTTTTGCAATGCTTTGACATGTCACCAATATCCCATGGCATTATATAGAAAATCTTCTTCAAATTCCTATAGGGGTTCATCTTCCTTAGACGGGTCCTAAAAGAATAGGGTTATTGCTATCGTAATCAAACTCCCTCAATTCATGAAGAGAAACTACTTCTCTACTAAAAAAATTGTTAAAATGGCTTCCTAGGTGATAATCATCTTGGCGCTATTAAAGGAAAAGATGGTAACTTTTCCCAATATTTGGCATCATTTGCACAATCATCCATACTCTCATTAGCATGATGGTTTAAAATTTTGCCAATTCCAGCATGTGCTCGATCATGTCATTGAACATTATCAGCATATTAAAAACCTACTCCACGATCATGTAGACAATGATGTCATTCTTGTTGATGAAAGGAAGCAAAATACAAACAAATTGGTAGATAATTCAAAAAGTGAACTGCAAAGTTACACAAACCATTTTTTGTTGAATTTTGCAAATTTCATCTTTGCATAATCGTCATCTCCCCATTCATCATAAATCAATGAGAGCATTGTGAGATACATGATGTTTGATCCTACATATCGAGTGGATGTCATCATGAAGGAGGTACTCTCAGGATATGACATACTACATTATATGTGATATGGCAAGTGTGAGACAACCATTAGGGCTCATGAGAGTATACAGCTTCCTAATTTGGGACCAACTACCTTAACGACCCTTGTGAAGGCAATTCCTATAACTAGTTGCTATCCCTGAGTAAAATCTCTTCCAAATGAAGTTGTATATCACCTAACTGATCTCTATGGGGAATGTCTCCTCAGTGGTACACAATTTCCTTAAGTTCTTTGACAAGGGTACACAATCTAGGACATTGGTATCGCTCCTCATATCTTGCGGGGGCTTCTTGTTGGAACACTTTTGGCCTACTTTGTATAACCCCCACATCCCCCAACAACATTTTTCATTCATTGATTATAACAACATGAAAAGTTAGAGAAATCTTTCAAATTTGTAGTGCTTATTCCCCCACTTGTGTTTGTTGCTTTGTCTCAACCATCCTCAATGGTTCAAAATGATTCATCATTTGTTCCCTCTTCATTTCCGACACAAGGAACGAGAGCACTTGAGAGGAAGCCTCTACATCTACCAACAACTTTGTAGCCTCTAGTAGTGTCATATGCTCTTATGGCTATGCCTAGCATAGACAAAGAAAAGGCACCCATGTTGCCTGAGTCAACATTTGTTCTCCATACATGCTTCCAATCTTGATGGACATCCCTAATACTAATGTTTCTAGTAAGATTAAGAGGTTTCCACAAGCCTCTTCATCTCCCTTGGCACCTACTCCTCATCCTTCAAGGACACCTTTTTTCCTCCTACCACTTGCAAGGTGAAAGGAGGAAGGGCATTCATAGTTAAGGTCACAGTTGTCCCATCAATAAAATCTCCTTCATCACATCAATAACTCCACACTCCCCAAATATAGAAAATTGTTACCAAGCATTTGTAGGCTTCTCACTTTAGTTTGAATGTTGATCAAAACCAACTTGCATGATCCTGAGCATCATTCATGGGCTAAGGCTTTTGAAGACAAGGTTGTCACAAAGTCAGAAACTGGGTCCTCAATTCTTGTATTTGCATCTCCTCCTTGAGCTCTTGTTGTATCTATATCTTATTCGATTGCATCCTTTATTTTTACTCTACTACTTTGGAGTGATAATCAAGCCTTGCACTAAGAGGGTCCAAGTTTTCATCTCCCCTTCCTAATAACCTCTGATGATCACCTCACATACTACTATCCCATTGTTTCCTAAACCTATAATTATGTAAGTGCAATCATGCCCACCTACCCACACCATCTACTAATCATTATCTCAACTTTTTGGGGGTTCTTAGACCTAATATAGTTAATCAAAGAAGATCCCTTCCGTTGTTCAAAATAAAGTTTTAGTATGACCTCGTGCTTGAGTTCGCTTGTCGTAAGTCCGCTCTAGTAGGCCCAATCTTTGTCTGCATGATTGTGGTAGAGCAATCTTTAGCTTCTCCTAAATTCAATTACCACCCCTTTCACAAAGGTTGACGATGTGGCTCCTTCAACCTTGCATTAGGTTGAGTTTCCTACACCCTATGAGGTGTGTATGTTAGGCGCTTAAAGACATTTTGAAATTGGCAATGTTCTTCATATGATCTTGTACATGCCTCAATTGAGCTTTTGGATGAAATTGTCAATGTAGCTTTGTCCTTGGCTTTAGTTGTTAATGGGGTGTATCAGACTTCTATGGTATTCATCCACTTCAATCGTGACCTTCCCATGTGATCAAATGTTGAGAGGTCAAGCTATTAGTAAATAACATATGAGGCAATTGCCACTACTAAATCCGTGGTTAGAGGAGAGCTTGTGTGCCCACCAATTTTTTTCTCACTCTTATAAAGCCTAACATCGAATATTGAATCACCCTTGTTGTAAGTCCACTCATGAAGGTCCAATGTTTGTTTGTGTGATTGTGGTAGAGAAAGCTTTAACTTCTCCTAAATTTGTGGCTCCTTCAACCTTGTACTAGGTTGAGTCTCTTGTGCCCCATGAGGCATATATATTTGACTCGCTTAAAGACATTTCAACATCAAGAATGATCTTGCACATGCCTCAATCAAGCTTTCAAATTAGAACATCAGTGTGCCTCAATATATATATGTTTCCCTTTGTAGGAACCAATTCACTTATCAAGATTACCTGCCCTAGCTTATGACCATCTAACTTTGCTACTCATATCAATGTTTATTTTTAGGGGTAGGAGATTCAAATCACCTCTTCTGACACATATCTCGATGTCAAGTTTTCGGGACATCGCTTCAGTATAGACCGGCCATCTAGCCCAGAGTTAACAAGGGAATGTGCTCCCTTGCTATGCTAGAGAGACAATGCTTTAGACACCACTTCCAGGACACGATGTCCAAGTTGTCCCTTGTGGACTCCTTGGTTAGACCGACAATGCTTTATGGTTCAATGGTTTGGGGACCATCTCTTCTTGACTCTGACTAGGCCTCTATTGAGTGTGTTCAGACTTTGCCTCTCAGACGCATTATTAGATGCCATAGATTCACTCACCATGACATTATTTTGGCAGAATTTAGAGTTCATCCTTTCAAACTTAGTGCCATTTTTTATCTGGTTTGGTTTCTTCACCATCTTCATGGCTTTGCGGACTCAGTGGTTGGTCATCATTGTTATTCTTACTTGGCCTATTGCTCCTTTGTTGTTGTTGCTGCCTCAAATCCCTCCCATAGGGGCCGATGTTGGTATGCTCAGGAAACCTCTTTGTTAGGCTCTATTGGGATTAATATCGACCACCTCCCTCCTAGTTTTCATTGGATGCTCTTGCCTATCTCCTCCCATCACCACAGGAGTTGAATGGGTGTTAGGATAGATATTTATAGACAATACATCACCACGACCTAGAGTAACCCAACCGGGGGGTTACATCCTAAGATGGCCTTTTATGCTAACCACTTCTTGGTTATTGCTGATGGGGTTATTACACGACCTAGCTACTTATCATGACACTAGTGCCATGCCTTATGCATCTCCCTTGGATCTAACAAAGTCGGCTCCCACCGGTTACGAATATAGACTAATCATTATACAAGCAAAGAGGACCAGATCTATCGTTTATGCTTCTTGTTTGAGGCCGAGACAAAGACACATTTCATCTTCTGTTGCCCGTCATACTATGAGATCAAAGGAAGGTTCTATTGCCTATTCAGAGAGTGTAGTTCCCTCACAGCTTTCTTCATGTATACAGATCAAAGATGCCTAGTGCTCTATCTCAAGGAAGTGATGCAACTCTGGGACTCCACTTTGTAGTGCTTGACCCCCCAGAATGTCATGGATCAACCCCTCATCACCACCTTCTTCTTCTCCCCTTATCTCCGACGAGAGGAGTGAAGCGGACCTCCAGCACTAGCAATACCCCATGGCTAACCACTCTCGATCTGTGAGACCCCGGACCAGGTTTACTACTACTCTCACTCCTCAGCGACACCACTCCAGCAAGTCACAACAACAAACCAGAGGTCATTCATGCCCAGATTCATCTCATTTGATGTTGGAGTTCTTTCAATGGAAGAAGGGTCCCTAGTTCTTGCCTCCTTATTGGTCCCTTTGAATTTTTATTTATTTTGATCTCACTTGCTCTTTCCTAGACGTCGTTTGGTGTCTTATAGTCCATTGTTTCCTTGGTTGTATACTTTCAGTCCCTTAGACCCTTGGTGGTCTTTTGTTGGACATTAATAGATTTATCTTATCTTATCTTATCATATGATCATCTAGCATTGTTGCCTATACTCATTTTGTAAAAATCTCTCACCCTCTAGTACGAGTAGCTAACCTTCAGTACTTGTACCGACATGATCAATGCCACCCTATCATACAACTCTCTAGCCTTTGCTACTCGTATTGATGTAGTCAAAATTTGTCTATTGTAAGTGTATGTAGCATGACATTATTTTCTACTCATACCAATGTACCATTAGTAATCACTATATTATCATTATTTTTCTTTCATCTAGCATACTTGTCTACAAGTGGTATGTTGGATGTGATCTCACAACAAGCCACAACTTTTCCATAGAAGCAACTATGTGGACAAAAGAGCCTTAAGAAAAGTTTTATCTATTATAGCTCACATCTTCAATTGTGACATGCTTGTTAAAATGGGGACAAAATATAGTCTTGTAAAGTGCACCCTTTCTAATTCCTCGTCACATGATGCCTCTTCCTTAATTGAAAAAAAAATCTCATCTAAGTGTTAGTGTAGTTTTTAATTTTTCCTATTTTGCTAGGTTTTTCCTACACTTTTAATAATCTCGCTTAGGTTAATAAAACATGTCTTATTAGGTGAATGGTTGTGAGGTGTCACCTTCCTACATGTGAGCATCCATTAGCTATCTTGAGAAGATACTTTGCTATCTTTAGTCCGATAGATGGTTGCTCCTCATTGGTTAGTGTTGCCACCTCCTCCCTCTTCCTAGCCTATATAAGCATGCTACCTGGCTTGTATTTGCATCTCTTATTTTTGCATCCTCTTAATGTTATTTTGCTTATAGCATTTGCATTACTCTATTGGAGACTAACTCTGTGTTGCTATTTTGATTTTGTATCATTTGCATTCATAGTTTAGATATTTATTCTTTGCACTAGTTTTCTGGGTTATTAATCTTTTCAGATTCTAACATGGTATCAGAGCTTTTCTATGTGCAAGAGTAGATTTTAGTTTCCTTATTTGAGAGATTCGGAGGGGGCTAATAAATTTTATTGTATTTTTTTGAAAAACGAAGTATGCTCTTCTCTTGCATCTTTGGATGACTTTGAGAATTAGAAAAGTTTTGACCAAAATGATTTTTCTCTAGGGTTTCAATCTCAAATCTGACAACCAACTTGCATATTTGGAGTTTTCAATCAGTATTGCAAGTTCCAGCATGCCATTGATAGACTTAGGAAGTTGATCTAGTATTTGCATGTCATATTTTGGTTGCTGGGGTCGTTTCTTGATTTTTGCAGCCGTTTTTTACTATTTAAGGCATCTGATTTACACTACAGCAACATCTTCTGTACATCAATAAGAAAAACGCTTTCTAGATTTTGTTCGCTGCCATGAAAAACCATCTAGGTATCTCTTAGATTTGGCATGCAATCTATATAATTTGCAGGATCGAGCGTGGAAAGCTACAGTTGTACCCCTCTCCATTGGCAGTCGCAAATTTGAACGCAGTTTTCAAATGTCTCATTATTACTCATATGGACTTCGATTTTGATGATTCTTGTTATAACCTTGGCTATTTTTTTGTGCTCTATCCACTAGTGGAGTTGTTTTTTTATTTTCATGCATAAATTTTTCACAAATTGCAGATTCTTAGACATAACTGTGCACAGTTCTCATTTTGGAAACTTCAGAGGATCATAACTTTCTCATACGAACTCGTATCGAGGCGATTCTTTTTTTGAAAGTGCATGATTTTTCAAGTAGATCATAGTGGTTTTATTTGTTTCATTGATTATTGTGCCTAAGTTTCACTTTCAGCATATGCTCTTCATGAGAGTTTGTAATGCATTGAAATCAAGACCACTAAGTATTTCTTTCTAGTGGTAGTTGTAAATGCACTAAAATAAAGTGCCAAATCACATTTCTTTTGGGGGGGGTTCTTTGATTGAGTAAAAAGGGGGGGCATTGTCGTGACTAGGTTCTCTTCTTTTTAGCATTTCTTCTCTGCATTTCTTCATCATGGATCAAAGAAAATGCCTATCCTAACTCCATACAATTACTTTGAGTGGAAATCACGCATGACAATTCACTTAAGGGAAGTGGGATTAAATAGGATAACTGTGGGACTTGAAACTGAACCTAATAAAAATGAAGATAAGCCTAAGTGGTTTAACAAATGTGATGAGGCATATGGAACATTGTGTTTGTCTATTTCTCCTGACTTGCTATTTCACATTGAGTCTTTAGATACACCAAATGAAGTATGGACAAAGCTAGAAACACTATTTGGCACACAAGATTCAATGAGGGGTCATATGTTGGAAAATGAATTAATTAGTTTAAGTCCAGGCAATTTCAACACAATCCAAGATCTTTTCACCAAATTGAAATTACTAAGCCTGCAGTTAAAACAATGTGGACTTGAAAAGAAAGATAAACAACTGATTCTTAGTATTCTCTCTAAGCTAAGTTCAGAATATTCTGTGTTTGTCTCTACCTTCTATGCTACTAAGGGTGCAATTTGTACTCAATTCACCATGCCATCTCTAGATGATTTTGCTGTCAACCTCACTTGAGAACAGGACAAGTTAATCCAAATGGGCACTCTTAAGTCCTCTAAGTCACATGCCTTAGCAACCAACCAAGGCACAAAAGAACAAAAAGGACAAAGTAGTAACAACAATAGTAAGGATGAGAAACAAAATAATAGTGAGGAAAAGAAGGATCAAATACCAATTCCTTCAAAAGCAACTATTGATACCTCATCCTCTAAGGGTGATAAGCCTGAGAAAGAAAAGGTTAAATGTGCCTATTGTAAAAGATCCGGTCATGATGAACATAAATGTTTGAAGAGACAAATTGATCACTTGACATACATTCTTGAGAAGAATAATATTAGTGTTCCTGAGTCTATCAAACAAAGTTCTAATTAAGAGTCTAACAAGGCAAAAGAAAACAACAAGGGGAAAGGAAAGGGCAAGGCTCTTTTTGCAGTTGCTTCCTCACCATCCACTTGGGTTCTTGATTCGGGTGCTTCACACCACATGGCTTCATCTAAGGAAGAACTTGCATCCTTGGAGCCATGTACTATGCCTTCTATTTTGATGGGTGATGACACTCCTATTGAGGTGTGTGGGAGAGGGTCTGTTGATGTGGGGGATGGCACATTCCATGATGTTCTTTGTGTACCCTCATTATCAACTAATCTCCTATCAATATACCAGATCACTCACACAGGTTTAGGCAAGCGAGTTGAGTTCACTTCCGATTTAGTGGAGATACGTGAGTTACATAGTGATTCTGTAATTGCAGTTGGGAGAGCAAATCATCAGTCACGACTCTATTTGTTTTCTCACCTTGTTCCTGATCCTCCTTCATTTGTTTTGCTCACTCACTCTAATGATGTGAGTAAATTATGGCATGAGCGGTTTGGCCATCTTAACTTCCGCTATTTGCATCAACTCAACCAGTAGAGCATGGTTACAGGGTTGCCTTCAATTCAATTCTCAAGAGGTGTTTGCCAAGGTTGCATTCTTGGTAAGCATCCTAAGGAAAAGTTTGACAAAAGTAAGGCATGGAGAACTTCACAGATACTTGAGTTAGTTCACAATGATTTGGTTGGTCCATTTCAACATCCTTCTTTCAGCAGAGCCCAATATGTCCTCACATTCATTGATGACCTTTCTCAATATACATGGGTGTACTTTCTCAAACAGAAGTCAGAGGTATTTGATCATTTTCAAGACTTCAAAAATTTTGTAGAAAAGCAATCTAGGAAAGCCATCAAGGTTTTGCGCACAGACAATGGTGGTGAGTATGTCAACCATCGGTTTGAAAGATTTTGCACTTCAAAGGGGATTGATTTACAACATTCAATTCCATACAATCCTCAACAAAATGGTGTTGCAAAACGGAAGAATAGATCCTTGAAGGAAATGGCAAACTATATGATTCATTCTAGATCTCTTGCACCACAATATTGGGCAGAAGCCATTAACTGTTCTTGTTATATCCAGAACCGTGTTCCTCACCGAGCCTTGAAGGGAGTTACTCCTTTTGAAGCTTGGAGCAGTCGAAAACCATCAATTAAGCACTTACGAGTTTTTGGCTCCCCTGCATGGGCCCACATTCCTACAGAGAAACATAAGGCCTTGGATCCACAAAGCAGACCTTGCATATTTGTAGGTTATCCTAATGGTGTGAAGGGTTATCAGTTGCTCCACCCTTATACACATGAGTTATTCATTGAGAGGAGTGTTCAATTTGAGGAGGGATCTTCAAGCTCGCTTTCTATCACTTCTCCAACTCCTTCTACCTTGACATTAGAGTCACTTGGAATACATGACAGATCTTCTAATGAGTCAGATTCACCTGAACAGTCTTCTACCTCTACTTTTGATGCAGAAAGTGATTCAGAGAACTCACTTCCTTCCTCTCCTAGTCATCATTCAGAGGTTAATGATTCCCCTCCAGATTCTCCATCTTCCTATCCACCTTGGGCTAGACAGACCTTGCATCCTGCAAGTGATTGGGTTGGGGATCCATCAGACACCAAGTCAACTTGTTCACAATTCCAAGATGCTCTAGATGTCTTCATTGCTACTACCTCATATCCATAGTCCTTTCATGAGGCTTCTAGTATTCCTGAGTGGGATACAACTATGCAGGAAGAGTATAGTTCCTTGATGAGGAACCACACTTGGGATCTTGTCCCTCTTCCTAAAGGAAGAAAACTTGTTCAATGTAAGTGGATCTATCGGAAAAAACTTGTAGCAGATGGGTCAGTTGACAAACACAAGGCTCACTTGGTCACCAAAGGATTCTCCCAGGTTCTTGGGATTGACTACTCTGAGACTTTTGCGCCAGTTGCCCAAATGAATTCCATTCGAATTGTTCTTGCCATTGCTGCAGCTAATCATTGGGAAGTACATCAGATAGATGTGAAGAGTGCTTTTCTTCATGGTGACCTTCATGCGGAGATCTACATGGAGCAGCCACAGGGCTTCCTTCAAGATTCTTCACTTGTGTGTCGTCTTCGAAAGTCTCTCTATGGCCTCAAATAGGCTCCTCAGAACTGGTATGCCAAGATGGACTCCTTCCTTCTATCAATTGGGTTCACTCGGTGCCATTTTGATCCTAATGTCTACATTTTGCAACAGGGTGATTCACTTCTATTTTTGGTTTTGTATGTTGATGACTTGCTGATCACAAGAAGTTCTTCACCCACCATTAAGGCTGTCAAAGTGGCCCTTCAAGACAGTTTTTTTATGACTGACTTGGGCTTGTTGCATTACTTTCTCAGGATTGAGATCCTTCAGTCTCCTTCTGGGATCACCATCACACAATCCAAGTATGCTCTAGATTTACTATTGAGGTTTCATATGGCTGACTGTAAGCCTGCTCCGACTCCCTTCCTTTCTGGAGTCAAACTTGAGGCTCAATGTTCTTCTCCACTTGTTGATGGCACTTTGTAGCTCCAACTTGTTGGGAGTCTCATTTATCTGACTCATACGAGACCTGACATCTCATATGATGTAGGCATGGTCTCCCGATTCATGCAAGAGCCCCATGAGTTGCACTAGAAAGCAGCCAAGCGGATCCTTCACTACATTCAGGGTTCTCATAGTTGTGGGATTCACTACGCAACAGGCATTGAGCTTGATTTGGTGGGCTACACAGATTCAGATTGGGCAAGTGATTCTGAGGATCGCAAGTCTACATCAAGGTATAGCTTCTCACTTGGGTCAGGTCTTGTTTGTTGGTCGAGCAAAAAGCAATCTACTATTGCTCTATCTTCTACTGAGGCTGAGTATCAAGGGGTTGTAAATGCCGCCACTGAGGCCATTTGGTTTCAACATCTTCTCACTGAGTTTGGTATCCAGATTAGACGGCCATCAGTCATATTTTGTGACAACCAGAGTGCCATTCAGATCTCACAGAATCTGATTCATCATCAGCAAACCAAACACATAGAGGTCCACATGCACTACATCTGGGAGCTCATCCATGGTCATGTCATTGACCTTCGCTATTGTCCGACTTCCAAGCAAGTTGCTGATATCTTCACCAAACCCTTCACTGAGAGCAAGTTCCTTCATTTGCGAGCTTTGTTGGGGGTGTGGGATGCTTCATCTTTTGGGGGGGCCTCTTCCTCTCACTCGAAGTCCTAACTTTTTTTGGGGGTTCTCTTTTCTCTCTCTTTTGGGAAATCTTATGTACATAGGTACCTCATCGGGCTTGACTTGCCGAGACCCATTTCTACATCCACCTAAGCTTCGCTTATGGGGGGTTGTTAGTGTAGTTTTTTATTTTTTCTATTTTGCTAGGTTTTTCCTACACTTTTAATAATCTCGCTTAGGTTAATAAAGCATGTCTTATTAGGTGAATGGTTGTGAGGTGTCACCTTCCTACATGTGAGCATCCATTAGCTATCTTGGGACGATACTTTGTTATCTTTAATCCGATAGATGGTTGCTCCTCATTGGTTGGTGTTGCCACCTCCTCCCTCTTCCTAGCCTATATAAGCATGCTACCTGGCTTGTATTTGCATCTCTTATTTTTGCATCCTCTTAATGCTATTTTGCTAATAGCATTTGCATTACTCTCTTGGAGACTAACTCTGTGTTGCTATTTTGATTTTGTATCATTTGCATTCATAGTTTAGATATTTATTCTTTGCACTAATTTTTTGGGTTATTAATCTTTTCAAATTCTAACACTAAGCCTCCATCCAAGTTCATTTGTTTTGTCTCTTTACCGTGTAGCCTATCTAGCTCAAGGCATGTGTGCACTACCAAGGTGTCCGTGCAACATGTGTTTATCTTAGTAATTTGTAGGCATGCAAGTACCCAGTGGGACTTTACAATGGTCATATTCACAATATAAAGCATCTTTCAATTATCTGTTGGCATTCTTAAGTTGCTTCACTTGGCCTACTTGACACTTTTGAGGCACTTCATATTGTCTTGACATTAGTTCAAATTTTGGCATATTGGTCTATCTTCTTGGTTCTTATACAACTCTTCACAACATTCACTCTCTCATGTTGTAACTCTCACCTTTGTCAGCTTCTCACCCTCAACACATTAAACTTTGAGCTTCATGGCTTCAAAGGAGAATTCACTTGTTTCATTTCATCTTCTTTTGTTTGAGTTGGCTAGGGTAGGGACTCCTCTCCTATCTCTATAGCTCTATAATCCCTTGGGTTGTGGGCACTATATGGACACAACACATTTCATAGATATATCCTCTCTACATACCACCCTGTAACCGAGGGGTGGGAGGACTTATCCTCTATCCACATGAAAACCTATGCCCTTTTTTTTTAATCATATTCTTGGCATTTACTTGATTATCGTTCATTGTATATCTTCTATTAATTATTTATCATTAAGCTTATCTATCTATATATTTATCCTATGGAAGTGAAAACACCAAAGTAAGGATTTGACTAAAGCATGTCTTTAAATAGTCATGGCATTTTTCCTTCTCACTTGCGTGCAATTTTTAGATGGAGTGAAAGTTCTTGAGATTCTTCTACCTCCTTTGTAAGCTTCCTTTTTCTCTTGTTTGGCCATGTTATAATTGACTTTGTAGCTTAGTTGTGCTCTTTGTTTTCTATACTTACAACAATTCTCTCTCATCCCATCACATCCTCTTAGTTGCCCATTAATCCAAGACTAATCACACACTAAACATTCACACAATACTAATTCAAGGATTAAGAAATCCAAATCCAAACCAAAGTCAAACCTTATCACATCCTCTCCAATCCCAAACCATTTGCATTTGAGTCTTCCTTAAATGCTCTTGCATCCTCTTACACCTTTGTCACAAATTTCTACTTCCCAAAGTGGTTACATTCATTTATCACAAGAATGTGGATTTGACAAAGCACAATCCATGTGCTCCCCTCAAATGCATCATATCTCTTCCTTTGCTTTCAATCTTGACTGTCCACCCCTCCTCTTGCCTATAAATTGAAGGTCATTTTCCTTCATTTTCACCCACCATGCCCATTTGAGAAACAAAAAGCATTTGCCATATCCTTATAGTGCCAAAATCACTCAACACCTTTGAAGCTTCAATACATATGAGCAGACATCTAAACCATCTTCAACTAATCTACTTCAACAAGGGTGTCTTTCTTTGAGTTTAAGCAGGGCTCCATGTACTTAGGCTTTGGTCTTTTATTCAATTTTCATTGTCTAATCTAATATTGTTTTGATAGTAATAGTTGAATGTTTTAGTTCACTATTGCACTCATATTTACCATTACTTTCATTACATATAATCCCACACTAATGTGCCTCATTTTTTATACTTATTTGTATAGGATGTTTGTGTCATGTTGTTACCCTAAAATTTGCACTATCGTCCCAAGCTTACACTAGCGTCCAAGATAGTGAGCTCACATAGCCAAGTACTTAGTCTTGATAGTTTGCCTTTATGTTTCCAATAGTTATAACAATGTTTTTTACCAATATAGTCAAATTAATTTGGTTTCTTTAATTCAATGTGTACTTCCTTTAAGTCTTACAATCTATTTTTTCAATGTGTTCTTAATCTCCTTGGCTCATTATAGCGCTAATATAACTATGGTTGCATTGGGTCAATTTGTCCCTTAAGATTACATCAATCTCAGGGTTGGCAAATTCCCTTCTTGGAAGATGAAAATTTTATGAAAGCAAAAATTTGAAGACAATCGATAGTGTGTTTGAAACCTATGCACACATCTTCGCCTTACATTTGAAATATGTGTCTACATCTTCAACTCCATGACAACATCAACCCCCAGATTTTGATCTAAATATGCTTAATGCTTCCACGAATGATTAAAACTCGAAGGCACCTATAGAAGGGAAACAAAAATTAGTTTTGCGAGGACATTTTGAAAACATTTCACACAAAGAAATTGGTATGTCACTTTGGCTCCACACTAGGGTCTCCCCACGTATCTCATCACTTGGTGTGATTTACAATCAAATCAAGAGCACCCAAGCGATACAGACACAAGATTGTAGGTTCAAGAGTTGAAAAATTGAATGTGACCATAAAATTTAGGAAAAAAAAAGGAAAAGAAAAAATGAAAATAATAAACTTAGTTGAAATTTAGAAACTTCAGGGAAAAAAACATGAAAATTTGAAGATAGGGGATAGCATGTTTGAAGTTTGCACACACACATCTTGGCCTCAAGTTCAAAATTTGTAAACACATCTAAACCTCAATTTCATAGTTTGTATATGTCTTCATCCCAAGTTCAAAATTGATACATGCATCTTGGCCTCAAATTCAAAATATGTACACGTCTTGAGCTCCAAGTTAGGAATGTTATACACAATCTTTATCAGCAAACCCAGTCCCCATATGAGAAGCCCAAGCAATTTAATCTTGAAATTTTTGGTGACGATTAAATTCAATTAATTAAAAGGCATGAAGATGTGCGCATGAAAAGGCATTAATTAAAAGATAAATTGAATCACATATTTATGAACCTCATTATTACTTGCACATTGATATGCATCAATGGATGGTGTTAGTGGAATGGTGGTAGTTTGAACATCTCACATTTACCTTAGGAGACCAAACTAAACTAGCTTGGAAGATGTCAATGACTAAACTAAGTCTAGTAGAGTCAGAAAGACATCCACAATTTCTAGTAGAATAGTTTTATAAATCCTTAGCAATGCAAGTCATTTCATTAGAAGTAGTTAAAGTAAAGTTAATATCCATTGATTGAATTGTGTAAGTCCCTTTGTGATAACCAACATATCACATCAAAAGGATTGAGTGAAAGTTCACAATAAGAAGGAACCTTGGGGTTGTCCTATTTGATCACACAATTCATCTACATTGTTTTGCATAACATCCTCATTCAAGAGTGAATTGAAGATTTGGTGTTTCATCTATATGATACTAAGCATTTGATTATTCATGTTGTAGTGGAAGAAAACTCACACCAACAAGTTGTTGGCTCTTGACCTTTATAGCTTCATGGACATGGTTGTGCTTGTGGTGAATTATGTCCTATTCAAACAATGTTGTCTAAGTTTATGGTTTCAAAATTTGAGCATGACACTCTGTGCCCTTATTTCCAACTTGACATGCCAAATTCTTATCTGACTCGATGTCATCCACCCTAAATTTGCAAACTAGGCAAGATAAGTTTGATGAACAAATCATTCAATCATCTTTGTCCTTTTCCTTCCTTGACTTACATAAAGTAACAAAGAAAGACAAAGATTTTGGAATCTTGCTATAGTATTTCATTATCTTCCATTTGTCAATGGATGAGACACCAAAGAGAGTTAATTTTCTCTTTTGAACAAGAAGACAACTCTAAAATTCATTCAATATTCAACCCTATGTTACCTCATTTTTTGCCTTTTGAGCATTCTTCATTTAATTTTGAATTTTATCCATCAAATCAAGCTGTCTTCATTTACGAAGTAGTTTTTCAAATCTATGATGCATTTCCAATGTTTAATATTGATAAATATTATTTTCTTCTTCCAATTACGAGCAGCCTTGCCTGCTATAACCAAACCTTGGCCCAATAATGTGTCATAAGCCTCCTCTGCCGAGAGATTATTATGAAATTTAAAATGAACTATTGGGACCCGATCATATTTTGGCTCATGAGTATTCTAAGCAGTTTTATGACATACAGGTCTGCTCACTAGTAGGAAGGTTGGTGACCAAATCGTAGGAACTCCAAGTTTCATCTGGAAGCATGTTCACACTAAATCTGTCATTAGCAATGGTATTTGTGAGTTTACTTCCTAGTATCTCCATATGTAGCACTGTTGACAGTCAAGTTCACTGTCAGAAAAAGAATCATTGTCAGCAACATAGGATCAATCACTTGCTTACCTGGCAATGCCATCGCTGTTCACTCTTTAGTTTGATAAGAGTAATAATTGAAATAATGAACAAAATATAATGCATACCAGATTGAACAATAGAATTTATATCCAATAGAGTTCTTTGCATGAAAAAAGAACCAAGGATGATCAATAAAGAACCAGATATTTAACCCATCTACAATACTTGAATTTGATGCGGTGCCAACGTTTTTTGGCTAAGACCAAGCCATTAGAAACCACTAAACTAATCATGACAGCTTATAAAAGTCTAAACAATAATAAAATATGGTCAGTACTAACAACTCACAAAATATACTTTGTCTAATCTAATTGCTAACATACCCTATGTAGTGAAAACATCTTGAGTCAAAGGACCGTCCCCTAAACAAGGTACAAAATAATGAAGTCATATCTGTCTTCAGAAATTTCTTGGTTTTTTCCTTATATATCTCCCTGCTTCTTCCAGTGTAATGCTGTTGGTATGAACTTCCGCTGTTTCCCATAAAATTACCCAGGAAACGAGCACAAGCATAAACTAAGACTACATGGCATATACAGATCACGGGGAGAACATTGGTTATCTACATTTCAGTTTGCAATCCATCTCGTGCCAATTAAAGCACAACATGCAAACGCAAAGTAAGTATATTTTTAATTTCTTCAAAACTGGTGTATGAGATAAAGGGGGAATGAAAACTGCACTTGCATGTAAGAAACTAATCATGATCTCTGCAAAATAAACTAAAATCTCAGAACAATGAAAATTAAAAAGGTTACAAAACTTTCAGGTGACCCATTTAGAGCAGCAGTTGAATCACTTCATCGGTAAGGTTGCCACCAAGGTCCAAAGTTTCAAACCACTGCTAGTCCTCTGTGCTCAGTGTCTTGTGCCTACACTGGGCCGTTGTGGTCGAGAGATTCAATTTGTGGAGTGTTTGGCAGCTTAAAAGGCTGGTGTTTTGAACAGAAATTAATTTTCAAAACTTTACTAGTATTCAGTAAAGGAAAGCAATAGAGTGTAATTGATTTCAGGGGAGTAATCATCAGAAGAGTATGTCTTCTCAGATCTGTAAACTGCAAAGAGAATCTTTTAATATTGTTTAGATAACTAAAAGGAAATGAAGATACCAACGTGTATGGCATACCTCATGCCACACATGTCATGTTTCAAGCAAATATCAATTGGGAAAGCAAACTTTAACATGCTTTTTAAAAACCCTGTGGATTTTTATCAATGAGAAGGGAAATGGGTCAAAAACTTGCATTATATCCACTTGGAAGGATCCTGCCCGAAAGATCACTGGCTGGAAACCATGAACGTTGCTAACATTTCCAACGATAGAAACATACAAAGGATTAAATAAACTGAGAATAGCCTGAATAAGAAACATTGCTCCTTCTCATGTGAAAGGATAAAAGTTTGAGAAAAGTAAACAACCAAGAAACAAATAGCTCAAAAAAACTGTCCATACAACATATCCCAACTTGAAACCAATTGGGAAGGATTCCATAAAGTATGATGCAAACCAATATATTGGAGGACTCACAGACAAGAAACGTGTTGCAACCTGTCAAAGAAGCAAAATAAGGAATAAATACAAAAAGTTTATACATCTACGACTTTAAAAGCATGCAATCCTTTTTTAAAGATACTATGTCTCAAACTAAACACCAAGATCATTTCTCTCCGTACCTGTACATGCATGACAAAGCATGCAATAAAAATCATGAAAGCTAGCTGTAGTATAAATGGAACTGTTAAACATGAGAATAACCCTTCTTTCATCTGAGAGCTACTAACATTGTCATTAGAATGCTCAATGCCAGCAACAGCCTGTATGTTTGTTTGTTTATCCATTTTCGCTCCCTTTCGAATGCGCACATCTGCCAAAATAGTAAATTCCAGAATTAGTCATTAGAGATAGATGTTGATTGGAAAAAGCAAGCGAAGCATATAGAACTTTAATTTAGACTAGTAGATTTATTTTAGGCTTATGTAGATCAAGGTCCTTTAAAAAAGACTTAAAATGTACATGTGTTGTTAGATTGTAAGCAATAAAATGAAGCTAGAAGAAAAGAACAGTTTACATACTTAGATGATGAATAGGATTCATAAAGTCAATTCAATATACAGTAAAGCTAAAGACAGAGTGACTATAATTAAATTGTTAAACTCAGCTTGCTTATCCCATGCGTTTTTCTTACAGTTCTAGCTGTCTCCCTTGGCATAGAGTTTCAATATCATCGACCTCATTAGCCTAGAGATGCATGTGACCTTGAGAGATTCGGGTTGGTATAGAGTGTGTGAGGCCTCGCTCCGACCCATCATAGCATAGCGACACATTATTATTTTGATACTTATGACTCGATATGTCAGAACATTATTTGATGCACTGAACATTATTATGATATTTATGATGTGTGATGCTTTACTTTCAAATATTTGATTTCGTCATTTAATGCTTTATGAACATGTACGATGATGAAGTGAATGAATGCAGAACTAACACTTTGACTTTTCCAATTTTAATGAATAGAATGAAATAAACAATTGATTTGTAAAAAAATGGATGCTTTAATTTACATGAATTTCTTGATACGTATTATTACATATATATACATGTGTTTCTTGAACTACTGATGTGTGCAATGAGTGTGTAGGAAATTTAGCCGGGAAACCCAATGGAAAGACGGAACTAAACCCCTTGTTAATTTGTGCTATCTTTGCATTGTCTTTCTTTGAAGGTTGTTAATTGGTTTTACTATTCTTCTAGCTTTTGTTGGTTTCTATTAAGTCTTTAAAGCCTAAAAACATTAAATTTAAGTACCCTAAGGGTAAGGATATGGGTGGGGAGCACTTTCCAACCCCTTTGTCTCTTTGGTTGACTTTTAGAGTCACTCAAAAACCCTACTTTTGGTTGATTGCGAAAATTGATTGTCTCCTCCATGAGTTGGTGACTCAAACTCCATCTTGAGTTACTTGAAGCCTAGTTGAGTTAGGGATGATACTTAAAGGCATTTTGGATAAGTTTTGGGATTGTTACCCAATCTCTAGTTTTAGAAAGAAGTAGGAAGATTTAAGAAAAGGAAGGGAAGCTCTTCTCAACTTGTCATTTACCATAACTTTTTGTGAAGGTAGGAGTTCTTCACTCTTTTGATCATGTTCTTCATAGTGTTCATGCTTTGATTCATGCATAAGGCATTGTGTTGTTATTTGTGTTGTTCTTTGTATTGCATGTATGTGTGTTGAGGTTGTTTGGGAGGGATCTTATCTTGTTTTTGGATGTCATTCTTAAGTTTTACTTTGAATTTTTGAAAAGATTTCATGGGGATTGTTTTGGCATTACCCACCCTTGGATAGGGAAGAAGTGGCCAAGTATGGGGGAAAGGCCTTAGTTGGACCTCAATAGTGTAAAGTCTCCTCTCATGGTGAGAAGAGAAAAAGAGGGTAAAGTGTATGGGCCCCTACTTGTCATCACATACCTTGTATGAAAATTTGAATTCTTGTGGAAGGGAAGGAATGAAAATCCTTGTTGCATTGGCCTCAAAAAGGCATTTGTAGAACGGAAGTTCTTGAATTTTAGCCCCAAAAGGGCTATGTTATGGTATGGTGATTGACGTCTCCTATTGAGAAAATCCACCTCCCCCCTATTTTGGTTCAATGTTGAACCTATTGTGCAAAACCGGGTTGGGAATGCATGCTTGAATTGTTCATCATATTATGTTGTTTTACCTCCATGTTGGTTCTTGTCCTTTCCATGGTTCCCTTGATGCATTGAAAACATTGGAAAAGATCTCTTGTGAAAGCCCTAGAAGAGAATTCAATTGAATTGTATTATTATGTAAAAATGTATTTTAAATTTTGATGTATTTGGCAAAGACGTCGGGTTTTCTTACTAGTTCTTTCCTGATGGAGCCTTGAACCAGGTTAATTAATCGAGAGAAAGGATTGAAAAAGCCTCCTTGCATTGCATCATGCGTTTTTTTTTTTAATTCATGTATAAGTGTGGAAGAATAGTTTAAATGTTGATTTGGCAATTCTCAAGTTTCAATTATGTTAGGGAAGAAAATTGTTATGTAGAAGTTTGAAATTTGATTCATGATGATTTGGAAACAAATTAAATCTTATGTGATTGACAAAACTAGTAAATTAACTTCTTGTTTAAGCCATGAAATTGCTAGCTTCCATTAGTTCTCAAAAAAAAATAAAGTGAGAAATAGATATTTATATGAATTCCATTATGTTAAATTTATTTTGCTCTTGCCATAGTATATAAACTTTCAAAAAAAAAGGGATGTCCTAGCAGCAAATATGCCCTCTGGATTTTGTATGGGCTTGGTGTTTAATTCCACTTTGCAACAGAGAATATCCTTAGGAATCTTTTTTAAGTTTAAAATTAAAAGTAAAATATATATATATATATATATAAGGAAAGTGCTTATAGATTGATGAGCTAATGAACTAAAGATCTTAGATATCCTATTCTTTCACCTAACTTACTTTTTAGCATTTATATTTCTTTCCCCCTCCTATTTGGGCGCTTGTTATTCCTTTCAAGGAGAACTAACCATGTTGGTCACCACTAGCATACTTAGTAGTATGAAGGGCAGATTTAATTTTATCATAAGTCAATGCTCTGTATGAAAAAGGCATCCTTTGTACAACTCCCATGTGTCCGGCTAGCGATGTGCAATGTGTTGGGTGGCATTAAAGTCATGTCTAAGCAAGTCATTGTTGTTGTAAGACTGACAAAATCTTACAATACCCTGCGCATAGGAGAGGGTGGTTTGTACCTGCTGATGGCAGTTTGTTCAGCGCCTTGGGTGTTGGGCAGAGTGCCTCATACTTTCATAGTGATGGGCAGCGCTTTGTAAAGCGCTTGGATTAGATGGGGGTGATGTGACGTGGGAGGGGAAACCTTAGAAGGCGTTGGTAGGATGTGGTATGGCATTAATGCCAAAAACATTACTAGGGTCTTTTCCTTCAACCATACCCTCTGCTCTTGGCGCGCCCACCTTGGACTGCCATGCGCAGTGAATGAAGGGTGCCACATCTGCCACAATGTACGCCCAATCAGCACTTGGGAAGCACGCTGCAGACTTGGGCAGTGGGGTATGTGGTTTTAGGATTGTGGGTAGTAATGTTAGGAAGGATAGTTTTTAGGTTAATTTGTTTTGTTATTTAAAAGTTTTTTTTAAAAGTTAGTTATAGATTATGATTAGTTTAAAACTTATGATAGTTAAATTTGGTTAAGCTTTGTATTAGTTAATGTTTATTTTTAAGTTAGTTGTTTTATTATTTAGTTAAGTTTTGTTTTAGTTAATATTTAGTTAAGGATTAAATTAATGAAGATATTGTTAGTTTTATTAAATTAGTTTCATTTTTAGTTAGTAATTTTAAAAGTTGGAGATTAGTATTAGTTAATAATGTCATTAGACATTAGAAAAGATTAGTTAGTTTAAATGTAAAGATGCTTAGTTAATATGTTTTAAAAATATTAGCTAGGTTGATGTGTTTTTTTACTTTTAGTTTTAAGTAATTTTAATTATATTACCTTTCCAATAATGTCTTATTGTAGGTTTGAAACCAACTAATTTAAAATAAAGTTTACTTAAAGCTTAATTAATAGTTTTGATTGACGTTGAGTTTAGTAGTTACTTTAAAGTTTAGGAATGTTTTAATGAATTATAGATTCAAATAAAAATTGTGATTAACATAAAGATTACTTAGTTATATGTAAGATGTTACTTTAGTAGGTGTTCATTTGTGTAACATTTCGAATAATTAGTTTTATATTATTTAATTGGACATTCAAATCAATTAGTTATAACGTTAGTGGATATTTTGCTTGATAGATTTATTATTGATTAAAATTAATAGGACTTAAATTTATTGTAAATTATGCTCTACTATTGTTCTAAGGATGCAATATTTAAAGAGTAATAAAAAAATTATTAAGTGATGGGTCATTTAATTAATTGAAATTAGTTTGTTAATTTAATTAATTGATTTAACTTTATCGATGTATTTCGTCTCATGATTATTAACTTAAGATGAATGTAGTGAACCTATTCTTGCACTTGCGAATCAACTCTTAAACCTTAGTGAACCTAATTATTATTATTATTTTAAAAAAAAATTTACATGTGTTTTGCCCATGTATTTTGAGCATGATAGAGTGTCTATAATTAAATTGTTAAAATATACTTTCGTATCACAATTGCTTTTATTACAGTTCTAGCTTTCCCCCTTCGCATGGATTTTTCCGATGTCATCAACCTTATCAACCTAGAGATGCATACAACCTTGAGGGATTCCAGTTGGTATAAAGTGTCTAATTAAATTGTCAAAATATACTTTCTTCTCCCTTTTGCTTTTATTTAAGTTCTAGCTTTTTCTGTTGACTTGGACTTTCAATGTCATTGACCTCATCAACCTAGAGATGCATACGATCTTGAGAAATTCCAAACAATGGTTATAGATTATACCAATAGCCAAGTGCATTATTATGCCTTTTTTCTGGCTGATAGTAAATCATGTATTACCAAAAGGCAGGAAGGATTCCATTTAGACCTTTAGATCATTAATCATGCAATCACATTTGGAGATACACCTGAAGATTCAAACGTCAACATGAGTAAATGGTAGGCTATTTTCTGACTTCAAAATATTTCCAAAATGATTTGTAAACACTTTCCTAAATACAGGTCCAACATTTTAGAGTTCCATAAGGTCATCAAGGTAAGGTAATTTCTAGCATCCAATTGGGATGATCACATTCCAAGAAAACAAAACTAAAAAGGAAAAATAAACATTTTAAAGAAATAAATAGTTTTATTTTGGTGGGATTTTCACTATATGGAGTACGATAAGTCTCAAGTCAATCACTATTGTTCAAAGCAAGCATTTATTTTTTTACTCATGTAAGCTGTTAATAATCCAATGGTAAGAGTACCCACAAAACATGCAAGCACCTCTAAGTGATGTTAGTAGTAGAGAGAAGGAAGCAGCTAACAGATCAACCCAATTTTGACCTATGTAATGCCTTGTGTAGGCATTCTTTGATACACAATCATTACTTCCAGTATTTAATGAATGGATTTGAGAATACAATATCCCAAACTGATAACAATCACAAGTGACCATTTGATTTTTGAGTGATCTACTAGTACAAAGCAAATAGTTCAAGATGTAATGGGAGATTATGTACCAATATTAGTAGAGGAACAACAAGACAATAACACCACAAACAATAATGGTATCCTGTAAATGCTTATTAGTCTTATTAACGAGGGAATTTTTAATTGTATGACAACCAAAAATTCGTTTTATACAGAAAGCATGAATATATTTGTACGACAATCTAAATTGTCCTGTACTATAAACTCTTAGTTACCTGTTTTAATGTGGGTATGAGAACCCAGTATGTGGATGCGTGAATTTTTTTTTTTTTTTGGGGGGGGTGGGGGGGTGGTTTGGATGTGTTTGGGTGCATGTACATGGGTGTGATCATTTTTTTTTGAAGAAATATACAGAATTGTAAAACTAAATCATTTGATAGTATAATACTTCATCAGTGACCCAAAATAATGGGAAAAAAACACTTTTTAATGATTTTTTAGTGGCCTGTGGATGCATACCGAATGTGCATCATGGATGCATCTGGACTACGCATCTAAACCAGTACACTTCTGGATCTGGTACACAGGCCCATGATGCACATCCAGTAGCAAAGTCTACACTTGTCAAGAATTTCTGTTTTTTGATAGTTACATTAGACTCATTTTATTATTCAAAAAACACACATTACTACAGTTACCTTCCAACTTACACACACCCTTCAAATTTGCATATGCAAAAAGATAAGAGAATAAAGCAATTGCATTTTTGTATTTCAGAACAATAAAGTATAGCTTACTTTCAGATGCTGATGGAAGTGCAAATGGTGGATTGGGAAGCTCTTCTGGCCCCATGGTAATCTCATTCAATTTTTTCTCCCTTTCTACAAAATAGAATACAGAAGCTGTTTCCCTCTCTGCATGAGAAGCTTTAAATCCTAAAGAGAAAAGAGATCGAGCATTTTTCACTGCATATTCAATAACTGAACAAGCCCCTAGCAACAACATTGGTGATGCCAGAAGAAAGTTGGGTATTTGCTTAAGTTGGAAATAGCGCAAGAAGCCAACCTCCCTGTGGCAAAAAGAAAAGAATATTTAAGAGGCATTACGGCCATTTTTAAAAAAGTTGATAAAGAACAAAAAAAGTGGCAAATTACCAGTAATGGCTTTGAACAAAACCATATAGATAAGGAACATTAGCCGTACACCAGGGTCTGCTTCCTTGAGATGATGACTTACTGCGACAAATATTTAAGAATCCATATAGTTGAAAAAATATAAATGGAGCAAAGACACACACTGATCGTAGAAGAGCAACAAAAAGAACCTGTAACGCCAACTACACAACAGAATAACTCAATTAGCCTACATGAAGAAAAAATATTTATTTACCCAAAATCATTGTTGCATCAATCCAAAAATGCAAGACCAATAAGATTCTTAAGAGGATAAGGCATCAAAGAATAAAACAAATTTACCTGCTTGACATTTGAGGGCAATAGGATACGGTGACAAGTTCCAGAGATGCCAAAGGCACTCCAAAATTTTAGGGAAATGTGATATAAACAAATGGGTACACGAAAATACAAATAATCAGAAACTTACTAATGATTTTTTAAATTATTCTATAAATATTCACAAAATAATTCAAAAGACACAGACCAACACCTAACTGATAATTCTTAATCTACAATAGAAATATACAAGTTGCACACTGATGTTCTTTTTAAGTACGTAGATGCCTTGCATGAAATAAAAAGTGCTCACTTACTGCAATCTATTGGGCAGGGTGATCAAAGAAGTAGGGGTGGAGAATGTTTATATAGAGGCATCCCACTATGTCTTCGACTTCTTGTGCTGCAGACTGCTTAGATTTGGTGGTAGACGACACTAGGAAGATTGGATGGGTCATAAGTGTGAGTTAAAACAGTAAACAAGTAACCCAATTTATTTACAACCATTGTTGGATGAGGATCATTTTTTGATTAGAGATAACACAATGAGCTTGGGTGACTAAGAATGACTCAACTACCCACTTCCTCACTTTCCAGAACCTAAAAGCTACGATTACTTGTCTCGAGAAGATGTTTATGAGCAATGTCTAGATGGAATCTCCATGCCAAAAAGATCAAACAGGGAAAGGTAAAACAAAATAATAGTTTTTGATGAGTTCGTATAAAAAGAAGAGGAGATACTCATGGTAAGTAAAAATTACAAACAAAAATGGTATACAGAATTTATCTATTTGCTATTTGATTTTCTTATTTTGGGTTATTTTGTATTAACTTAATGTTTGTTTTCAATTTTGCAGGTGATAGAACCTTTGGTCAGGCCATGGACAGGAGCAAAGAAGCCATTTCACATTATATGGGGGAAAAAAAAGAAAATATGAGATCATTTAGTACATCATTGATCACCAATTTACAAACCAACTCCATGAATTGATATATGACTTAGCCTACTACCTCAACCAAAGTTCTCCAATACATTTCTCCAATACATTTAAGGTTGATGAGGAGGTCATGGGATGTCCCATTTTGTGTATAGATAAAATTGTTAGAAGGGGGTGGGGTGGACGGGGGGTGAATTAGTTATCCAACTATTAACCATATGAGCAATATAATCAGCAACCATAACAAGATACACCTACACATACACAATAACACCAGATATGTTAACTAGGGAAACCCTTGATCAAAGAGAAAACCCCGGTGGGGATGATACCCATAAGATGATGTACTTATATAAATATTCCTTGTTAGCGGATGGACCCAATTAGGAGTCTATGAAATACATTCAATACATATCAATCCCTGTTAGGAGTTGTGCCAACCCTATTTGGAGTTGTAGAAGGCAGATGGACCCATTGTCCAAATAGCTTCAGGGGCAAGACCAATGAACCCACTGTCCAAATGATCTTTGAATTATTCCTTGCAGAAAAATAGAAATGAACTGTACTTTTCCTTCCTTTTCTTCTATCTTGTCAACCAGACTTCTACTCCTTCTAATCTTGATACTAGATCACCAACTTCGCATCCAATAATCCCTTGGATCGCTTACTCACATTTACCAAATACTCTGCTCTTGTTTGCACTCCTTGATTACAATTCGCATCCAACACACTTCTCAAACAAGGAAAACATCTTTCCTTTATATCGTGTCCTCAAAACAATTCCTTGAGTCGACCTTGAGGCTTTCCCAATTAATTATAATAGGACCGCATTAAGATAATTAATTATTTTGCAACCACACAATACTATCAGCTCACAGTCTTTACAACTTCTCACATGTGTGACTGCAGAACTTGCGCACTCGTTGTCATCATCATTAGATTGTCCTCTATCACTAAATAACTTTGCACACCTCGATTCTATCTCTGTTAGGAGATATAATCCGATCATCACAAATTGCTTATCAGGTAGTCTGTTTCTGTATTGCTCTTTGTAAATCAACTATATCTTTTGCATATCTTCAACCTATGTCACGCGCACTTAACCTCGTCATCAGGACACAATGTAGATCATGTCCTTAACCACGCTTTACCTGAACATCAAACCTCTGTCTATACGACCTTGATCTTTGTCTGCTAGTCTTCATAGAAACCATACTATGTTGTCATCAGTGACAAACACACTCATGAATGCAACATGTAAATCATGCTACATGTTCTCCAGTGCTTAGGATACTCCCCCAAAGGAATACCATCAGCATTCATGCTAACAAAGATGGTGCTGAATAATGAGATAATTCTTGATGAGCTGGAGGTCTTCAAGGGTGGACGGCATTTTTCTTCTCATCAAGCAATTCAAAGAAGGAAAAACAATAGTAGGTACAGAAATGCCCTTTAATTTTCTGCTTAATATTAGAAAATTGAAAGTTAGAACCAGTTCTAAATTTCTACTTAGTTCTTACAGTTTTAAATGCTTTAAGAATAGATTTGTGGTGGTAGGATCATAGTGCTCGCACAACAAAACTTCAAAGGTTAGTAAATTGTGTTTTGTCCTAGCCTTGTAATGCTTCTAGGTTTGAATTCAGTCAGAACCAATTTAGAGGCATTGACATAGGGAAGAGCAAAAACTTGACCCATGTGCACCTCAATAACCTTGCCTTAATTTTCCACAGCCTTCACATTCAAACCAAAAAGGAAGAGTCATTCCCAAGATGCCATTGACTTGGATGCTAAGTTACTGATCCTAAAACTGATACGGATTTGGATTCTTGGGTTTGACAAAAGTTCTTTTGAGGCGGATTCCAGTTCTGCAACTATACATACATACATACATACATACATATACACACACACACACACACACACACACACATAGAGTATAGCTTCATACTTTTAACATATTAATGTTCATTCATCATTGATTCAAAACTTCAAACATATAATAATGAGTAGTTAGAAACTTAGAAGCGTTATACTCATAAAATCATAAATAAAATGCTTCACATATCATTTTCATGATTTGAAAAAATCTCAAAAATGTCAAAACACAATGAAAATTCAAAGTACAAGCCATATTTCATATTTAATATTCAAATTCATCTTCATCATCACACAAATCAAGGCCAGCACTTGGTTTAACTTCATCTGAACCACTAGTTGTGCCACTTGCTATGTTTGTGTCATGGAAGAGTTGCCTCTTGTTCATCTACATCGACTTAGGCAAGTTGTGCAACCATGTCATCTAAATGACCAAATGAAATATGAAATATCATCAAATGAACAAATGAATGCTTCATGGTCGAAATTATGGTTTTAGAAGGATCTTAGATTATTATTATATTAAATGGCACGTTAGGCCAATTTTTGTATGCCCACAGCCTTGGGTGTTTGCTGGTTCCCCTAAATTCTATCTGAATCCCTCTCCAACAAATCTTGACTTACAATGAGAACCGGATCAAAATGAATAATGCAGTCCATGATAATCTCTAGCTAATACAAATCACAGAAAAATGCCAGGTCTCTACATGCCAATTAATATTGATCCCCCAAGATATGGGCCATCTTTTCAAGTAACAAAATAATGGCACAAAATCAGCATTGTGCTGATACCATGTTGATTTTTAAGATCATAAATAAGACAACCTAGAAATAACAGAAAATGCAGAATAAGACACAAGATACAACAAAGGACAAAAAATTATCTTGTGAATACCCTCTAACTTGAGAGAGAAAAACTCAACCACAAATATATTGCTTATATACTGAGATACCAAATCCCTCTGAAAAGTATTGGATCCTGGTTCTGGTGCGATCCGGATCTAGAACCCTCTTTGATCCCAAAGGATTCCGGAACAAAATCTAGACTCTTCGCGGATCCCTCATTGAAGAATCCACAAAGAATTCAAAATCCCACCGAGATTCAAACAAAATCTAGGAGGATCCATGGGAATCTGGACGTCTAGGCAAGGAAAAAGGGACTTGCTTTGACTTTTTCTATATTTGTTTTTAAATTAAAGTGAAACCTGACCGGAAAATGACCATCTAAACCCTAATTCGACCAAACATTCACCTTGATTCCAAAGTTGTTGAAGAAGACTTTGGAATCGGATTGTAAGTTCACTGATTTAATTATTAAATATGAAGCATTGAAATATGGCTTGTGATTTAAATTTTCAGTTTGGACTTTGAAGTTTTGAACTAATGATGAATGAGCATTGACATCCTACATGTATGGAATCTATGAACATACATACATATATTTTTCAAAGAAGCCTATATATATACCCACATAATCAAGCTTTGGCCCACAATTTTTTTTGCCAAACCCCTGAATCTAAATTCGAACCAAAACCAAGGTCAGCTCCTTAGCTTATAGATATAACAAAAGAACAAAAGTCTGAATGACAATTTTAGCCAAACATTAGGTTGAACTGAAGCAATCATAAGGGCACCTCTCTCTTGATATGAACAAGAGAACCATAATTAATTCTCCTTCGTAACCATATCCTTGAAACAAAAAAATCAATTTGTATGTTCATGCAAAAGCCTTCTTTAAGAATATTAAACTTGCCATGACAATGAAGAGTCAGCTTCTTACATGCAAAGATGACTTTGCCAAAAATGAAGCATTACTCCACTTTGAGTCAGCCCTATAATTTATTTATTTATTTTGAATTTAGGAAAGTGTTGTCCTGCATTTTGTCACTATAGAATGTAAGTAATAGTACGAAACTTTTTCAACTTAGTTTCACATTTATCTGAGTTTGGTGTGTTATTTAATTGGTTAGTATTGATCAACCAATCAATTACAATTGATATAATGAATCTTTTTATTGAAGGCTTTCGTCAAGTCTTTTTAACTTTTCTATTTGTCGAGCCTATACTTGATTTTTGAAGCCTTCAACGCCCTTTTACTTGTTTTTTAGTGTGTTTGTTGGTCTTTGGTCTTTCGGTTTTACTCAAGTTATTGTCTTCGGTTTTCCCTTCAATTTGGTCTATTTAAGGGCTTAATCGAAGTTGGCAATCAAAAGATATATCATTTTAGTGCCCAAAAAGTGGATCTTTTAGGTGCAACTACACGAATTAAAAATATAACGTTATATTTTCAAGTTCACATACACTTTTTGAAAAATATAACATAAATTCATTTTATGTTATGTTTTTAAGTTACTTTATCATTTCGATTTTTCTCTTAAAATAATTATAGTGCACTTAAAATAAATTATTTATTTATTTATTTTGAATTTAGGAAAGTGTTGTCCTGCATTTTGTCACTACAATCTGAGTTTGGTGCATTATTTAATTGGTTAGTATTGATCAACCAATCAATTACAATTGATATAATGAATCTTTTTATTGAAGGCTTTCGTCAAGTCTTTTTAACTTTTCTATTTGTTGAGCCTATACTTGATTTTTGAAGCCTTCAACGCCCTTTTTCTCATTTTTGAGTGTGTTTGTTGGTCTTTGGTCTTTCGGTTTTACTCAAGTTATTGTCTTTGGTTTTCCCTTCAATTTGATCTATCTAAGGGCTTAATCGAAGTTGGCAATCAAAAGATATGATTATTTTAGTGCCCAAAAAGTGGATCTTTTAGGTGCAACTGCACGAATTAAAAATACAATGTTATATTTTCAAGTTCACATTCACTTTTTGAAAAATATAACATAAATTCATTTTATGTTATGTTTTTAAGTTACTTTATCATTTCGATTTTTCTCTTAAAATAATTATAGTGCACTTTATGTTATATTTTTTAGTTGAGTTGCTTTTAATTTATCACTTAAGTGACTATATTAACTATATAGTTTAATTTAATTTTTGAGTTTTAAATCAAAAAATCTTGATAAATATTACTTTTAAGATGATATTTGCACATATTATATTAACTATATAGTGTAAATATTATTTATGACCCTTTTGAATAATATTTTGACATGTGTTTAATTCATCACTTAAGTTGCGCATAGCATGTCTACAAGCACATTTTCATCAAAATATGCAATTACACCCAAAAGGTGCGATTTTGAATGAAAATGTCATTTGAAAACACATAAAACATGTCATTATATGTATTTAAAATTATGCAATGACCCCCATAAGGTGAGACATGAATATTTCATGTGTTTTCAAAACATGCAGTGACCTCCAAAGGTGTGATTTTGCACTAAAGGTTATTTTTTAGCAAAATTTAAAACATGCAATGGCACCCAAAAGGTGTGATTTTGCTTGTAGCTTCCATTGCTTACATGCAATAGCACCAAAAAGGTGTAATTTTTCCTATAGACTCCTTTTTGAAGTTTTTAAAACAAGGGTTTGCACCTAAGAGGTGTGATTTTGATAAGGAAGCCATTTTTTAAGTTTTTAAAACATGTAATGGCACCCAAAAGGTGTGATTTGTCTCCAAGAAAGCAGTTTTTGAAGATTGAAGAGAAATATGCATGCACTTGACCTCCAAAAATATGTTTTCGCTTGGAATCTCCAAATTTCTTCATTCCATGTCAAGGAAATCTTCTACCTAGGGTTTTTTTGCATTTGAATGCATTAAACATTGAATCGCCATGCAAAAATCGTCATTTTTCAGTCCATTTTTGGGCACGTTTTGACAAAAAAAACCCAGATTTGGCCATTTTTAATCAAGATCTTGCATATAAGAGAGGCGTTTTGTGGTATTAATGCATTCCATAGCTATTGGAAGTCACATTTTTGACATTCAATGCCAAAATCGACTCATGTAATAGCATATTGTAACCATGATTTTAATGAAAAACGTCCCATAAGCTCGCATTTATTAAAAACATTGGAGTTTTGAGGAATCTTAGGGCACATTTTGGGCATTCTTATCCAAAAAGCACCTCATTGGATGCTTTCAAAATCATCATTGCAAGGTTGAATAGGTCCAAGTTTGTTTGAGAATTTTTCAAAGTTGGAACTTCTTTCCCTTCATTCTTGGCATATTAATCTTCAAGTGGACATTTTCCATTTTGCTAATTAATTCATGCTTATCTTGTTGATTTGATGCATGTTTTAGCTTGATGTTACACATTTGTTGATATAGATGCCATGAAAAGTCCATTTTCTCTTTAAAAATGATGAAACGTCTCATTTTCATACTTTTGATTTTTTCCCAAATTCCAAATTTGAGTTTGCATGTTGAGGTATCTTGCTTGTTGACATGTTTGAATGTACGCGTTTCTTTTGTGAGCTTGTCTTCGTTGTTTGCTTGCTTTTCCATTTGGAAGAAGTTGCAAGTTCTTACCCAAGAACTTGAGTACGTTTCACTTCACTCCATCTTCCATTAATGCATGCAAGTGCATCTTTTCATTCCATTTTTGCCATCACATGCCAAGCCACATTGCATTCATTCCTTTCATATGTAATTACATTTTATGAGCAATTAAATGTAATTCCACTTTTCCTATCATAACACATTGCATCTCATTGTCTACATGTAAACTCATCTTCCATCTGCATTTACATACAATCTCACTTTTCTTTCCCAATCACATGTTACATATACATGTAATTCACTTTCCACGCAATGACATCTTGAAAACCCATTTTTTACTTAAAGCCATTCTTTTAAAAGTTAAAAAAAATCATTTGCATGCATTCTCATTCATTCAACTTTCACGCCTTAAAGTATATCCATAAATGCTCATTTCCACCTCATATTTCCATCCTCTCAAGTCATATTTCAGCCTTTACATATGCATGTTGTCTCTTTTCAAGATCATCATACTAGATATTTTAAGTGACTAATCCATATTGCAAAGCTTTGTTGCTGATCAAGAATCAACGTTTTATGGAAGCAATATTCTTTGATGATGTGTTCACATTTTGGAATTTTCATGTTGCAACACAAGCACAAGGAATGCCTTCATCTACAAAACCAAAAGGCAAAATGAAATATAAATATGAGAAAGAGTTGGCTCATGCAACTCCATCATAGCTCACGTCTATTCTTGGTAGTGTGTCAAATACAAAGATTGGACATGTGGATATGATTGATTTCTTGCGAAGGATAGAAGCTCTCGCTAATCATGAAATGAAACGCATCAAAAGGAGTAATATTCATTTGGTGCCTTCCTTTCCTATGGCTACTCTGGAACCGGAATTTGTTCTAGGATGTGCAAAGCGTTTTAGTCCAAAGTAAAAAACAATTAAGGATGCTGATGGTAATGTTATTATTAGCCTTGATCCCTGAGGTTATTGAACAGATTTTCAAAGTGCCACAGAGTGCAGAGTGTGTGGATTTGACTAA
This sequence comes from Cupressus sempervirens, assembly GCA_028749045.1. Classification (NCBI taxonomy): domain Eukaryota; kingdom Viridiplantae; phylum Streptophyta; class Pinopsida; order Cupressales; family Cupressaceae; genus Cupressus; species Cupressus sempervirens. The sequence goes on along the minus strand of CM053786.1, from coordinate 623,210,865 downwards.
AGAAATATCTTTGGATATATGGAATGCAAATAAGGGAAATTATCATAAATATGTTAATTTACATTGGTTGGATTCTAAGAGAATCAATTTCTCAAGATGTCTAAAAGCCATTCATAGATCTAATTTTAAGTCAAAATACAAAGACCTAATTATCCTTCTCAGTAGAATATGCAATCTCAAGGATTCCAATGATTTTGAACCATGGATGCATAAGATAATTTTCCAAATCATTGATAATAAGGAACATATCTTTTGGGGAGAACTCATCAGCACTGCACTTTGTGAGCAGCTATTTAATGTAGCAACATCGGCACCATTCTACATGAATTCTTATCTTGTTTATATTGTTGTTGCTATGGGATCTTTTCCAGGACTTTCAACCAAAGGAGACCGTCTTCAAGTTCTAGTTTGGGAGTATTATGATCATGTTACTTTGAGAAATAGTATCACTATAAGAGAGTTGAAGTTGCATTTTTTGGACATTTCCAGTGCTTGTTTGATAAGTTGTCTGTCAAAAGAGTGTCAGATGAGGCTTGGGATAAGGTTAATCAATATGGTTGCATCTTTAATCAGTTTCCAACTTTTACCTATTTAAGAGTTGGGTATTTCAAAGGAAAACCATATACCTTACCTAGGTATGCTACCGACAGGATCATTCTAATAGAATTGGCCAGACAACTCCTGGAGGTTCAATCTGATCAACATACTCTACATAGACCAAGTTTCGGTATTTCTTCTACCAAACCCTTGGTGATCGGTCATTATATGATCAATTCTGTACACAAAGCGAAACTCATGGAAGCAAAATTTCGGTTGATTATATTGAAGAAGTTAAACGCTAGATATGATTTTGATTACAAAGAGATGAATTCATAAATCAAGAGAGCATTTACTCATGTCCATCGTATAGAAGATATTTGGATTGACATACGAACAGAGTTGGATATAATGAAAATGGACTACTGCAAATTGACTTTGCAGAAGATTATTGATCTTAATATGCTTGAGATTCCATCTGATTATCAAATTGAAGATGATGGTAATATTCTTGATCCAGAATATCATTAGGCTTGTTTTGATAAACAATGCCATTTCCCTATTCAATGACAACAAAAAAAAGGTACTTAAAAGTGTCAATCCAAAGTTGGCTTTGGATTGTGGAAGTTTTGGTCCACCTAGAATGAATTCATAATTAGAAATTGTAGGGAAAGATGGTGTATCTTCTTCTAATATAAAGAAATCCTTCAAATTCAAATTGAAAGGTGAAAAGGGATTTAAATTATCTCAGACACTTGAACAAGTTCAAGATTCAGAAGGAGAATCAGATGAAGGACTTGATGAAGAAGATGAGGAAGAAGAAGTCATGATCATATCTCCTCCAAGACCTACATAAACTCAAGGACCATCTATGTAGGAAGCACCTTTTTTGGGTACGATAGATGATGATGTGGATTCATTTTCCACTGTTTTCACACCTTCAAAGGCAGCAAAAAGAAGGCACTTTTATCCTTGATCGATTTCAGTCAATTATGGCAAACACTAACAAGTGGTTGAAAATCAAAGGTCTTAAAAGGGTCAATCCAAAGTTGGGTTTGGATTGTGGAAGTTTTGGTTTGCTTGGAAGGAAGTCACAATTAGAAATTGCAACGAAATATGGTGTGCATCTTCTTCTGATATAAATAAATCCCTCAAATTCAAATTGAAAGGTGGAAAGGGATTTAAATTATCTCAGACACATGAACAAGTTCAAGAGTCAAAAGGAGAATCAGATGAAGGACTTGATGAAGAAGATGAGAAGGAAGAAGGAGAAGTCATGATCATATCTCCTCCAAGGCCTACACAAACTCAAGGATCGCATATGTAAGAAGCACCGTTTTGGGTACGATAGATGATGATTTGGATTCATTTTCCGTTGTTTTCACACCTTCTATCCTGAACTCAAAAGTAAATACATCGGCTCTTCCTATATCTCCAGCAACTCCTCCCATTTTAACAGCTGAACAATGTAAACATTTAGGGAATGTGTTCGAGGATTTTCCAATCCTCATAGAAGGTCAAGTTTCTCAACTTGATACATCCCTAATTGGTTTTGAGTTGTTCATGACAAAATCCTCCAAACATGCACCTATGAATTCAGCTATACAAATTGAATCATGATCAGTCACAACAGAGATGCAATTATGATCAATGCCAATGGTCTCCATTGTACCTATTTCTGCAGATGAAAATTTCAGTTTACTTGCATGGTTGAGCAAGATTACAATGAAGAGAAGAAAGGTTGTCGTACCCCCAGATGACCTTCCTATTAAGAAAACTAAGTCCAAATCTTTGAAAAATAAGATTGTTTCAATGATCTTGGTTGATTTTGAAAGGACTAAGTTTGTAGAAATTGCTAAGTCATTGGTGAACAAGCCACTTGAAGAACTTAACCATTCTAATTACAAATTCACCAAGGTAGAACTTGGAAAGTAGTCACGACTAGGTTTTTTACAAGATGATCAAGACGCAATTTCCAATGTGTCAAAGAGCAATCATGAATTATGGGAAAAGAAAAGCCAGCTCAAGTAGGAGGTTGCTCGCTTAAATGAGGTTATTCAACAACAATCCTCACAACATGAGTTGTTGTATCATAGACACCTAAAGAGAGAAGGCTAGTAGAAGCTGCAAAGTTTTGGATGGGAGAAGTCATTTCTGAAAGATTATAGGCCATTGTAGATACGACCAGAGTTCTTGGACATATTAAAAGTGTTGAAGAAATGATACATGATTTAATTGCATCTTTGGCTCAGGAGGCTAATACTTTGAAATAAATTATAAATGATTAGGATGAGATCACCAAATTTGATCTAGATGCCATGGTCACATGTGACGTTCTTCCACCTTGTGAAATGTTCTACAGATGCCATGGACTCATGGGTTACAAGGAAGAGACACTAAGAAAGCTCGTAACAAAGTTGTAGGCCAATTTAGAAGATTGCCAGGGATAGAAGTTAGGATGACGTGTGACTTGGAACAAATGGGACGCCAAATTCTTGACGAACATGGTAACTTGGTTGCAGTTGAAGGGATAACTTCAGAATATACAAACAGTATCAATGCTGATTTAGATTCTAAAGATTTTGGTTTTCAGAGAATGAACAGGTTTACATTGTACAAATCTTTAGCAAATCACTTACAAGATTCTCTGTCGGCAAATTCCAAGATTGTGAAATCAGCATATGTCAATGCAATAAGAATAGAAGTCACCTCAAAGATAATGGGGATTTCTGATCTTCCTATAGCGCGTGATGTCATCATCAAATTCAAGGCACTAAAGAACAATCTTGTTACTTTTTTTTTATGTTTGTAGATTAAAGAGGATGTATTGCATGAAATTGTGTAATTACATGTAATACAAATTGCATGTGTAGTGACATGTACTCCAATAATTTCTCTTTCAATTAGACTAAGTCAAAAGTTGATTGAGTTTCTCCCACTTTCTACTCCATCTTTTGCTCAATTCCTTTGCCTATATAAAAGAGTGTTCTCTTATTGTAAAATCTATCTTTTATTGTATGCAAGAGAACTTTGGAGAAATTGTGCAAGCAGAACTTTGATTGTTTAGTACCATTTTGAAAGAAAAGTGAATACAAAGAATCAATTGATACTGAACTTTGATTGAGTGAAATTGTTACTTGTGCAAGTTAGAAGCTTTGACTGTGATTTACATTTTTGATAATTGAGTATAAAAGGAATTAGGAAGCAATCAGAGCCAAACCTTTGACTGAGAGCAGTTGTAGAGATATATAAACTAGAAGCTTTGACTATAGCTTATATCTCTTTCTTGATTTACAAAATAGTTTGAATCTTTTACTTCAGGAAGTCTTTGTACCCCAATAGTAAAGATTATTCTTATAGAGTACGACCAGACTTAGAGTCAAAATAGTACACTTTCACTTAGCCTTTGAGTTAGTGTTGGTTTGTTGATATCATCGTTTCCAACTACTAGATAGAAGTGTAGTTAGAGATTTAATCTTGCCCATTACTCGCTCTGCAGGGAGTGGGTTCTTTCCTGAAAGCTAAGAGGAAATAATATTGGTAACAACCCTTAACAAAATCTCTCAACTTCTTGCTTACCTTGAGTTGATCCAAGAAATAGTGAGAAGGGGGAGCCTTCCCTTTAAGGTAGGAGAGACTCTATCTCACACGCTGTGACTGTTCATCCCATTTTGCAACTGGATTTTACCCAAAACTATCAATTGCAAAATATCCACCCAACAGAAAGAAAGAGAACTCCTACCACTATAAAATCAACACTCCTTTTCTATACTTTTGGGGTTCTTCCAAGTAATGCCTACCCTATATGGGGAATATCTCCAAGAAACGTCCCTCTAACTAATAGAAGTTCAAACCCAATATCTTATTGCCAATTGCTATTCATATAGGAGTGGTTAAGAGTTATCTTCACATGATGCTTTAGTTTTCACTTTTCCTTCAAGATGGACCCGTGAATCAATTGTTTCAAGCGGCAGTCAAATATTCATGACCCAAATACATTCAATTCTAACCCCTATTGAATATTTTGTTATTGATGTCAAAGATTGATGATTTAAGTACTATAAATTTTGGAGAATTACTCAAATTAAAAGAGAATTGGAATGAACTGCTTGGTTGTCTACTTGACCTTCTTGGTTGCATGGTTGAGATACCCAATTATCTTCTTGAGCTGGTTAGTTGTCTGGTTAAGCTATACTTGGTTGGATGCATAAACTGGTTGATTGCTTGCTTAATTACGCCGCTTGCTTGTGGCAAGACATCTCAGTGCAACGCCATTGGTTGAATCTTCAAATATATCAATTTCTATGAAACTGAATTGATTTTTTTGGTATTGTGGCTAATATAATTGAGACTTCATCACATATTTACTCCACATGCTCATCAATACTTAGTGTTTCCATTTGGGAACTAATTCATTTTTCTTCATATCTCTAGTGCAGGGGCTTCAGCTTATGTCTGAAAGGATTTTTTTAATGTCTTGTGAGAGTGGGCAGCTCATTTGGAGCAACTATGCAGTAGTGTTTCCTACCTTAAATGAGACAATTTGATATTCTCAAGAATTTATTCAGTCATTTTTGTTTGAAAGTAATAGTGTGCTGATTATCTTTTTAATGCCTGTGTGGTGAGATATATTAGTGTAGGAAATCGTGGATATAGCCAGAATATATTTGACTACAGTTTGGAGTCAATGATGAAGGAATCAAGCAGTAATGGTTTTGGTGAAATAGTATTTTCAAAAATAATCAATGTATGATTTATATACGCAGGGTTGATCCTGTTTGCAATGACTGTGTACTATTTACTGGAAACGTTTTCAGTCTATTATTCCCTTGTGAAGAAACTTTCTGAGGTGTACAGCAGCACATAGAATATATCAGGGCAAAAGGGTGATAATATAACAGTGGCATAAGGAAATGAAATGGCAGAAGCAGCACGTGAAGAAAGATGTGAGTATTTTTAAAGAATAGATTCTGCTACAGATTGGTAAAAAATAGGTCTCTGAATTTAGACTTGAGCATGAGGGCTATACTCACAACTTCTAGGCATTCAGTTTAACAATTATGATTCCTGTCTAAGTCAACGGGAATTTTATTCATGGTGTGATTTTGGTAAGATCGGATGAAAAGAGAATCTATTTCATAGCAAGAAGTTTATCTTCTGAGCAAACAATATAGTCTTCCTTTTTTATAGCATGTGAACTTATGTAATATGGGTTGGTGCCCATTTCTTTAATGAAAGCTATTGTGTGCCGTGGTTCTTTACCCATCCACATGAAATTCAGTGTTTGTGTCGTGATGGATGTTTTATGTGGTTTCATATTTTTAGAAGGTTAAAATAGTGTTTCATGTCTGTTGTGAGGTTTTCACACCATCAACCCATTGGAAATGGGGACCCCCACTTTTTGCTCGTAGTTGTTAGGTCAGTAATGTTTTAAGCAGTAAGTTTGGCAATTTAGAGCTTTAAAACTCAGGGGTAATGTAGAGGCCAAATTTCCAAGTGGTGATTCTGAAGTGGGAACGTTAAAATTGAAGTCTTTCAGAATCATTTTATAATGGGTTGAACGTAAAATCCTAGGTGTATTTAAATTTTGGCTAGTCAATTAGTCTAAAATTGAATAGAAAGGCATATTTCATGCATAAGGGCCTTAAAGTCCTTATAAAATTTGGCTCTCCACACTTACAATGACTAAAATCCTAAAGAAAATCATTTTTTCTTTATTAAAATAAACAAAATCCGGACGATGTATGAATTTCCCTTCATATTTTGGCCGAAATCCAGACTATACATGAATTTCCCTTCACATTTTGGCCAAAATTCAGACTGCACATGAATTTCCCTTATTATTGTGGCATTTTCAAGAAAAATTCTTAGTATGGGAAGTCAAAAGCCAAGCATACCTTGAATTTCCACCGCTTTGAAGGATCTTTGGCTTGAAAAATTTCTACGTGTTTGAAAAATCCAGACGGGTGATTTTCCTCCAAGAGCGAGCTCAAAATTTTTCTTAGTATGAAATTTATCCAGACAGGGGTTGCTTTTTCCCCAAGACCAACGACGGAACATGGAATTTTTTCTAAGTCTGGAAGTTGTCCAGACTAGGGCTGTTTTTCCCTAGGAGGCAAATAGTGTCAAATTTGTTCTAACTAGGGTGATTTTCCCTCAAGGTGAGTTTGGAAGGGTGGAAATTTTTCTAAGTGTTGGAAATGTCCAGAATAAGGTGGATTTTCCCTCCAAGAGCAAAATGTGGAAAAAAAATTCTGAGTGTTGAGAGTGTCCATACTAGGGTGGATTTTCCCCCTCGTGATGCCAAAGCAAGATCAATTTTTTTCTAAGCACAAGATGAATCCTATCCAAACCTTTGATTAATTTTCCCAATTTGCATGGATGAAATTTGAGTGGGGATGTGGCCTTTGGATCCATGGATGATGTGTTGGAGAGGGAAATGTGGACTTACACATATCTTTAGGGGGAATCCATAAGTGACCAACTTGAAAGATCATCCTAAGGATCATTACTAAGTGTTAGGGGCTTGTTCTTATGCAGGGATCACTAGCTTTTAAGAAAAATTGCCACAGTGGATGTATGTTGCAGGCATGTCTTCAGACTTACCACGTTCTATCCTCAGAAGAATTTCAGAATAATGACGATGAATTTGCTGTTATGTTTGATCTCAAACTTGATTCTTACTCCATAGTGAGACTTTGAGTCATGGTCTAAGATAAATTAGGACTCATATGTGGGCATTTTCAGACTTTTCATGGATTGTCTTCAGAAGATCAGAGCTTTGCTTAGGTCTGATACTATTATTCTAAGTGATGGATAATTGTTCTAACTCATGGATAAGCACAAACTCAGGTTTCAACCCTTAATTAAATTATTGTGCATGGATTTTGAGCATGATTTGGATCAATTATAACTCATTTCAGGCTTGTCCTCAGAAAAGTTTTGGTTAGTTTTGATCATGAACTTGGTTTTAGCACTTGATGATTTTGTTCATTGTTCACCAATGGGTTCCTAGACTTGGACTTTTCTTAGTTTGAAATGCTGGGATCATCATAAGAGGAATTAAAATGAAATTGCAGACTTGTCTTCAGAATTTTTAAGCCTTCCAAGCAACTAGTTCGTTGTCATGATTGGATTGTTGTTTGTTTCCAAGGTCTTGTATGAATCTTAGGTCATGGTTTGGAGTAAATTTGAAAAGTTAAGGGACTGATTTGAGGATGTTATCATGAGTGATTTTAAAATCAGAATTCATAAGTTTGTCTAAGTATTACGGATCTTTGGTCTTTTGATATTCTTGTTTGCATTTTGATTGTTGCTTCACTTGGATTAGCTCATTAAAACTAAGTGTGAAATTAATCGTTTAATCCATGGATACATTCAAGCAGTTTCATGATATAGACTGAATATTTTCATGTCTTTAATCCTTACTAACTTTGAGCTTTGTACCAGGAATCGTGTTCGGACAAAGAGCAGGGATAGTCACAAAGAAGTGAACAAGAGAGGTTGGAAGACAAGTTCAAGCTCAAGACCCAGGATAGCAATGTAAGAGGACTAGTCTCAAAGCAATTAAGTTCAAAGGACCACACTTCAAGATGATGCACTCTAAAACTAGAACAAAGGAAAGAAACTTCAAGGATCAAGCTGAAGAAAGAATCCAAAGATCAAGCCATTATCAAGAAAGGACATAAGGAAAAATCTGAGGTTGATAGCAAGAAGGAATTCAAGGACAAGACTCTCATCAGGGAAGTGATCTTGATGATGATCAAGCCACACAAGGAAATGGACTTAATATGCCAAGGAGATGTTAATGTGTTCAAGGGATTGCTCCAAGGATCAAATCTGATGATGAAGAAGACAAAAGAATTTCAAACAATGAAGGTGAAAATACCAAGACTTCAAGCATTGTAAAGTCCATCCATTCAAGATAAAGAAGTCCAAAAATGATGAAGAATCCCTAGGGTAAGTTGGTGGAATTAAGACAAAGATTGCATTGAGAATTGAAGAGTTCATGGAGTTATAACATGGAGGCCTTCCTCGTAGTAACACGGAGGAACTTGGTGAAATTTTGCTTAAACTCCTTGATTTTGCTAGAATGGAGAAGAGCAAGGAAGTCTACATCTTGGGTGATGACTTGTACAATGAATTGGCAGCTTATATGTTTCTTATTGGTCCCAAGCCTTTGAATTTTTTCATTGGCTCATTTGAGGTGCTTCTTTTCTATTGGCTACTTTTGGTTTCCCTAATTAGGATTTGTAATAGATTAATTTGGGCCCTTAATTTGAAATCAATCTTGGCTGTTCATTGTAATTGGGGCTCCTATATAAACCCCACACCTCTCATTTGTAAAGGACTTGCTGGAGAATTGTTGCTAATATAAGGCCAAATTTGCTCTACTTTTCATTGTTGTGTCTTGCATGGTGAATTGTTGTGATCAAGATTGTATTTTTGCGTGGTGATCCATATTTCCTCACTTAACTTAGGATTTCATTTCATGTTGTTTAGAAGTAGTTTAGTTGGATGAAAGAATTATGGTTGTTTACTTGTTTGACCCAAATATAAACTAGGCCAATAGCTTCTTGCCGATGGTAGGAGTGCCTTTTGTGGTGAGCTAGTAAAAGTACTTAACTTCAATTGATATCCAATCTTTAATTTGCATCCATTGATGGGATTGAAGAGGGTAGATATTGATTTGAAAACCATTTAAGTATATCCTTAGAAGCTTGCAATAGGTGGGTGGAGTCGCTGATTAAGCTACATCTAGTAGAGTCCAAGTCCATTCACGTTTCCTTGCATTCATAGTAGAAGTAGTAGTAATAGAGGTTAGAAGTTTAAGTTAGAAATGAAGTGGAAAGTCAAAAGATATTTTCATTGCACATTGTGAAGCTAAACCTTTAGAAGTGCAAGTGATTGATTTCCATTAAATGAATAGCGTAAGTCCCCTAAGTGATTACCAGCAAGTCCGTTCAAGTTTCCTTGCATTCATAGTAGAAGTAGAAGTAGTAATAGAGGTTAGAAGTTTTAAGTTAGAAATGAAGTGGAAAGTCAAAAGATATTTTCATTGCACATTGTGAAGCTAAACCTTTAGAAGTGCAAGCAGTCGATTTCCATTGAATGAGTAGCATAAGTCCCCTAAGTGATTACCAGCACATCACATTATTTCACTAAGTGAGTATCCACAGTAAAAGAACCTTGAAGTTGCCTTGTAATCTTACTTTGCAAGCTTAGCACAAGAAGTAACTTTATATCAAGAGAGAATTTTACTTTTGGTGTTTCACTTAGAAACATTGAGTATTTGATTTTGAATGTTGTAGTGGAATAAAACTCACATCAACAATGCCCCCCCATATCTTTTGTCCACTCTTCAACTCTAACATGCCCACGATAACATAATATTGTTCAATGGCTTGAATATTTGCATTATGGAAGGTTTAATCTTGTCGAATGCATTTCGCCAAACAAGAGCTTAGGTTGAGCCGAAGTCCCTACCTTTTGGAGGGAAAGGAATGGTGAGAAAGGGCTAATATGAGGACTAATGAACTTAGCTGGACTGCAATGTATTGTATGCAAGGGAGGAGGCAAGAAGCATTTGTATGAAGGCAGAAGTATAGAATTGAAGATGCTAAGTCTTCAGATGAACTCGATAGTGACAATGGACAGGTTCAGGGGAAGAGGCTGGGAGCATCATTATAACTGGTAGTCGTAATAGATAGCGAAATCTGATGCCAAAGATGCCAGAATCATGTTTGTGAGCAATGTTAAACTCAATCTATCATGTCACATTAAAAGTTGTAATATTCCATTAAAGTTGAACCAAAAAATTAGAAAGGCAGTTCTCATAGAATCTTACATATGCGCCTTTGTTTTGTTTTTACCTTCTTTGAAATGAAATAGAACCATAAAAGTAGACACAATACCAAAAAAGTTGATAAGAATATTTGCAAGCAGTTGAATCTTAGGGCGATTCTTAGATCCACCAAGTCGCCTAATGTTGGAGTATGGACAATCGATACTGATTCTATGTTGTTTTTAGGTTGGGCAAGGGTGAACAAATCATATGGTTTGTTTACCTTACAAGGTAAAGATACTTAACACATATAGTATAGCACGATACAACACAGAATAGATACTTTATTCATATATGCACTCAATGTTTACAATCCGAATACAATGATTACAACGATGATCCAAAGTCTATCTCGAACGGTCTACATATATCTTTCCGAAGGGGTGACTCAAGCGTCCCCTGCCCGTTTGGATACTATTCTACCTGTTGGCTACAATATAGATTTTATCAACATCATCCCCCCCAAAAGAAAAGTTGTCTCCGAACGACAATACAACAAAACTCAAAATAACCAAAGCACATCAATGCATAAATACTAAACAGAGGGATGCGTCCCTAGCGTAGTGGCCATTCGCACCCTCAACTCGTTCAGCTCCTCTCGTAGCTTGTAGACTTGCTCTTTCCTAATCTTCAGTTCTGCTTCTGCCTCCATCTGAAGCTCTAAGGTTGACTGCATCATCTCTGCAATTTCTCCCAACTCTTTCTCCTTACCTGCTACCACTTGTTCCTTCTCCACAGCCAACTTTTGTAGCTAACTCTGTCTATCTAACAAGGCCGTCTCTCGGATTCCCAGGCTGCCCTCTCTAAGGCTAACCTCGCAACTGACTCCTACCGAGCCCTCTCAGCTGCTCCCTGATTTGCTTAGCTCCTTCGAAGAGTGTAATACACCTCCCTATATAACTTCACTATCTCGTGAGTCAAAGCCTCTACTCGGCTCTCCATACCAGGATCTCTTGTCGTGGCCCAGTCCTGTCGCATCTCTGCAGTCTCCACATCCGACCATCCCCTCTCCTCAAAACAGACTATAAAGGCAGCTAGACATCCTAATCTCATAAAAGATATGACTCCCTCCAGCTCCTTCACTACTGAGTTAAACGCCTAAGTCTCTGTCGAAGCTAACACTTAGCGAGCCCGAGTCGCTAGAGCTACTACATCAACAAGAAATGCTCTCATCCCTATCTCCCACGCTACTAGATGTTCTTGTTGCACACCCATAGCCCTCTCTACTGCTTCCACCATACACTCAACAATGCTATGCGATACTCCCTCAGCCTGTGTTTGCCCAACCTCCTCGGTTTGTAATGGGTTCTCCTCCAAAACTACTTCCCGCGTGGGTGTCGACAGGTACGTCACTCGAGGTGCTAGGGTTCGGTGGAACCGCGTACTCAGGTAAGCATTCAGCCTCTAGGTTTGGTTCTCTCTATCTCGCTCAGGTGACGCTAGCAATGCCGTATCCACCGTAACCACTGCATCAGAGCCCACTACATCCAATCATTTCACCCGATGCCTCCAACTCCTCACTTGCTGGTACCTCCATTACCCCTATCTCTATGCCCATCTTTGTATCAGGTACCAATGTCTCATCTCCCGTCTCTGGTAAAGTCTCACGAGTCGGTTCCATCGTTACCTCTAGAGCAGCTATCTCCGTTGGTGACGGATGTGCCTCTGCTATTGCCTCCAGAATACCTCGTGTCTCTACAGTGAGCTGTGTCGCAACTGAAACTGGTGTCATCACTATTGGCTGCTTGAACTAACCAAACCTTGCAATTCCATGTATGCTCACAAGAGCCAAGTGTGTCGTAGCCAAAAGTACAGGCCACGGAAATCTCAATGGCATAGCTGTGATCACCTCTACCTCTTCGTCCTCTTCCTCTTCCCCCTCGATCCCACTCTCCTTTGAAGACGTCTCTTCTCAACCACTATCCGTGTTTCCACCGTCTGGCCTCAGTCGTTTATGTCTGATGGTTTGGTGCCAAGTGTATACAAATGCCTCCACTGCATAATAGGTGGTTCGCCAGGCATGAGTGGTCCCGATTTGGCCTCCAGTGCATCATTGGGGATCATCAACATCGTTGCATCCAAGAACAGACCGATAGCATAATGCAGCATATAGAATGTCTTGTGCTACAATGTCATAAATTTCGACATCCGTTTGGCCAACAATGTTGTCCCAGTCGTATACCCTACCGTGCAAAATCTCGTTCATCATGGCTACATGTGGGAATGAAATATCCAAAGCACGGCTAGAACTTGTGAGGCGGCTCTTCATGATGTCCATCAAACACCGCCAGTGTCCGTCCTAAATATTAGATTTCTTTAACCCTCTACCCTTTGATGAATCTGAAAGAGCCTCCTGCTCTGCCTACGACAAGTCTCCACACACGAGCTATATCAATAGCATCTTCACTTTGCGGCTCATCTTTTTAGGCTTACTTTCTATTTTCCTTCCGCCTTGAGCATGGCCAGGTATCCCAAATACCCGTGTAAAGTCAGTTGGTTTGAATAACACTACTAAATTGCAACCAAGATATTCAAACGTATTGGTTCGAGAGAACCTATCATACGTTTCTGTCATTATGCGTAGAAACCCTTCGTAGTCTCTGATACAAAATGCTAGCATTTGCACCACCCATTCTACCTATGCTTTCCGGGTACTAGCCTTCACTTGGTAGTTGTCTGGAGTCTCCTGCCACCACTTCCGACATTCTGCACCATTTAACCCTTCGAATGTAACACTCTGTACTGTAGGAATATCTGTCGGCTGTTTTGGTTGCTTTACTTTCTTCTTACTTGGATCTGTATTGGTCCCTCTTGCTACACAAATTCCAGATGGCAATGTCTTCACATTCATATTCATGGCTGCGTCTTTGTCTAGCTTCTTTTTCCAACCCCTTTTTCCAGTTGACTGCATAACTGTCACTTCTTTGTTGTTTTGTTGGATAGATCACAAACCGTCAAGTCAGTTGCTTCCCCGTACAAATCAGTGACAAAATCCCTCTCCTCAATTGGTGTCCGTACGGATCCGTACAGCCTTCTCTTGGCTTCTACTGTACGGCTACAACATTTCCTTGCTGAATGATATCTCCTCCTGTGATTGTCTTAGCCGTCCAATAAAGTGGCTCCTTGCTTGGTGTACAAAAATGGTTCTTTCTTTATTTCATGCCTTTGTCGTGCGCTTCCCCTTTTTTCTCCCTTCTGATTTCTTCTTTATGGCCGTACAGTACTTGCGGCTTTCAGCTTGTTTCGGTCGTATGGTGGTTCACCACAACCATACGATTTAACCTTGACTTTCACCCAAGTCAGTCGTAAGGATAGTCATACGGCAATTTGCTTCTTTGTTTCGTCGAACGTATGGCCTTCTATTCGTTTTTCTTTGACCGCACGGTGTATGGATCTTGTTCAGTTGTCTTCGCTTTCCTTTTACCATATGGTCCTCGCTTTTCATTCCCTGCGCCGTACGAGCTTTGCCTTCCTTCCGATCCACCGTATGGTTCTTTCAATGGCACCTTCTTCTATTCACCGTATGACAAGGTCTGGTTTCTCCTTTTCACCATGCCTTTTCCTATTTTTCTTCTTCACCGTACGGGCATCGCTCTTCCCTCGCCTTCACCATACGCTCTTACTTTAAGATGTCTCGGCTACCTTGTCACCGTACGCCATACGGTCTTTCTTTAAGCTGTGTGGGCTACTTTGTCGTACGGGCTTTAATTTCTCCTTTCTCTGCATCATATGGTTCACAAAATTCTACCGCTCTCTCCCTCCTTGTCGTACGATGGTTTCTATATGGAGGTTGTACGACAAATCATACGGTGTGGTCTTTCCCATAATTACCTTAATTTAACACTCGCATTCCAAATTTGTTGCTTCCGTTTTAATACTCTGATCTTTTATTATTTAAAAACTATGTTCAATTCTATATTTTACTTACTTATTTTACATATATACATTATTTACAGTCGCTTTTCTTTCTTAATTGTTTGTCGATGGGGGGACATTTCTTTCATGATATATCTTCAACTTCGACCTGTTCACTGTGTCTGGTATTTCTTTCCCGTCCAGCACCCATAACTTGATTGCCTCATTATTGCCAACTCCCTGTATTTTGTACGGTCCGACCCATTTGACTTTGAACTTTCCAGGTCTGATTTCATTCCGTCCATTATACTTCAACACTAGCTGGCCCGATTGAAACTTGTTTAATTTTAAGTACTTATCATGCCATGTCTTCCGCCTGTTTTGTGTAACTTCGATGGCCCACTGTGCCTGCAGCTATTGCTCATCAAGTTTGTTCAAATTGTATAATCTCTCCCTTAAGCTTTCCATGTCGCCCAACTTGTTCTCAATTGCTATCCTCAAACTCGATACCATGAATTCTGTCGGTACCACCACCTCATGTCCGTACATCAATTGAAATGGGGTATGTCCTATAGTAACTTTATATGAAGTATGATACGCCCATAGGGCTAATGGTAACTTTTCTTCCCAATCTTCTCCCTCAACTGCACAGGATTTATAAATCGCTCCGACAAGGATCTTGTTCATTGCTTCAGCTTGTCCGTTGGCTCTCGGATAGTACGGGCTCGACAATGAATGATAGATCTTAAATTCAGTAGTGAGCAGTGGGATAACATGGTTAACAAAGTGTCCTCCCCGATCACTTGTCAACTGCAATGTGATCCCGTACCTCGTAATAATTTGCTCATAAATCAATCTCGCTATGCTTACTGCCAAGTTATCCAGTAGTGCGCGTGCCTCCACCCACTTAGTGAGGTACTTCGTCGCTACCACAATGTATCGACACCTAGTTTTGCTCACCTTCAAAGGTCTGACGAAGTCCAATCCCCATTTTTCAAAGAGTTCCTATGTGCGCAAGGGATTCAGAGGCATGAAGTCCCTCTTTAATGGTTTCTCGGCTCACTAACATGTATCGCATGCAATGACCGACTCCCTAGCATCGTTGTGTAGGGTTGGCCACCATAGTCCTCCCAGAAGTATCTTCTACACAGTTGTGGCCCCGTGTGTCCTCTGCCGATCCTTCATGTGCTTCCTTTAATACCTTTGGAATTTCCTCCTCTAGGACGCATTGCCTTAAAATCTGATCAAGTCCCATTTTGTGTAATAGCCCATTGATTAACTGAAGCGTTCGGCTCCTCAGCACCAGTTTCCTTCTCTCATTTGGAGGCATTTCACTCGAAAACGGTCCCGTTGATAGATATTCTCCAATACATGTGTACTAGGATGGTAGTACTGTAACATGAAATAGTTGTGCATCTGGAAAATCATCATTAATTCCCTTTGTTGGCTCCCCCGATTTTATTCTCGACAGATGATCTGCACTTACATGACTTTTCCCTCGTCGTACCACAATCTTAAATGTGAACTCCTATAATAATAGCAACCATTGACTTATTCCTCCTTGAATAATTGACTTATTTACCAAGTATAGCAGTGCCTGATGATCTACGTAAAATATGAATGGTGTGGCCAACAAGTAATGTTTGAACTTCTGCACTATGTACACCATCCCTAACGCCTCTCGCTCCATTGTACTATAGTTTTTCTCTACCTTCGATAACAATCTACTTGCAAAATACACTAGATGGTCCAATCCATGGTCACCTATCTGTGCCAGTGTTGCTCCGATGGCATAATTCGATGCATCTATATGAACATGAAATTCTTTGTCCCAATTCAGATAGGCCAAAATCAGAACTGTGGCCAATCTTGTTTTCAATCCCTCAAAAGCTTCATTCTGTTCAGCTTTCCATCTGTAAGGTTCACCCTTGCAGGTGAGTTTGTCCAACGGGTAAGAAACTTTTGCAAAGTTTTTAATAAATCTTCGGTCATAACCGATGTGCCCTAAAAATGACTTTACTTCTAGCACATCTGTCGAGGGTGGCATCTCTAAGATTACGCAAACCTTGTCTGGATCCGTCTTCAATCCTTCTTTAAAAACTGCGTCCGAGCAGCTTTCCCTATGGCACCATGAACTTACACTTCTTTGGGTTCAATGCCAATCTTGCTCATCTACACATCTCCATGCATTCTCCAAGCGTCGTTATGTGTTTGTCCTCTACGCTAAAAATTGACTAGTCATCTAGGAACACTTTAAAACTTCCGAGAAACATTTTATCAAATATGTGTAAGATAATCCTTTGGAATGTCGTCAGGGCATTGCACAATCTGAACGACATCCTTTTGTATGCATATACCCCATCTTCCACAATGAATGTTGTTTTTAATTTGTCCTCCTCAGCAATGGATATCTAATTGTACCTCGAGAATCCGTCCATGAATGAATAAATCTCATGCCCCGCTACTTCCTCCAAGATGCTATCCATAAATGGTATTGGAAACGGGTATTTAACTGTTACCACATTTAGACATCGGAAGTCCACGCATATTCTTATCTGTGTCATGTCCTTTTCTAGGGATATCATGATCGGTGATACCCACTCACTTGTCTACATTTTAAAAATGATTCCTGCCTCCAACATCCTATTGATTTCTTCTGTGACACGTGTCGCATAGTTCTTATTCATTCAGTACGGCCACTTCCGTACGAGTACTGCACCTTCAATCAATGGTATCCGATGAACACATAACTCTGATGGCACTCCTTTTAGGTCTTTATACGTCCAAGCGAAAACATCTTTGTACTCCATCAATATTTTGAATGTTGCCGCCTTCAACACTGGGTTCCAATCATCTCCTACAAGAATTTTTTCAGATTTTCCTCATCACCCAAGTTCATTGTTTTCACTATAGGCTCTTTCTACTTCATCGATTTATCTTCACTGAACGTATGGGCCAGTGTTTCATCCACCTGCGGTTCTTTGTCCTTTAGTTCATTGTACTCCTTTGGGAACTCATTTCTTCCTTTTTCTTCCTCGACACCCAACATGTTGCAACTTGGAAAGAGCTCGTAATCTTCCATTTGCCAGTGTAGCAGTCCGTTCACCGAATCTAGGTCGTCATCAATTGACCCTCCTAATCTCAACAGCCCTTCTTCATCCGGTTCCATCCTCTTTTTTCCTTTGTCATCACTCTCGCCTTCGCCTTCTGAGTCTGACGACGCTGCCTCTTCCCCTACCATTTGTGTATGCAAATCAATTAGGAATCTTCTGCCTCCTCACTCCATGGATAGGGTGTTCCATTTCCAATCATGTTTTACCTTTGCTTGCACCAACCACCCCGTCCAAGGATGGCATTGTACCCTCTTCTCTTCAGTGGGATGACCACAAAATCTAGTAAAAATGGTTGTGTCCCAATTGTTACTGGCTGTGCCATCAAGGTTCCCAATGGTTTTATCCCATGCTGATCTATTGTGAGTAACTAGAAAGTGGGTGGCCACAGCGTGGGTTGTCCTAGTTTTTTCTAAATATCTTCTGGTAGCACATTCACACCCGATCCTCCGTCAGCACAGTACCCAGAATGCCCATCTCCACTACTGTCGGGTGTCTTCCTGTTGTGAGTGCCAGTAGCATCGGGTCTGCTATTGTTGTTTCCTTACTATCGCTTGCTTCCTCCTTCACTCTCGGGGACAGTGTCATATTCATAATGGTTGTATGCAACTGTGGCATCGTGAGGAGGTCATTAGTTTAATAGGCACTTCTGTTTGCATTACCTACCTCATCATATTCTGTTCCGCCAAGTTCCTTTTCGAAGTTTTGGCAGTGTCTTTGACTTGTGATTTCTCTACTTTCACTTGCTTTTCTATCTTTGTTCGTGCTTTTTGTAGCCTCTCCTTCTCTTCTTCTACATCTGGGTATTTCGCTTTCTTCACCTGCTCCCATGTAACTGCCAATACTTTCTCATCACACGTTTCAATGCTTAGTAGATTTACCCCTTGTTTTGGACATTTTGCATCTTTGTGGTCCCCTGGACCACACCCTCTACATAGTAGTTGTGGCGTCTCTTTCGTAGTACAGTCCTAGCGAAGTGGCCCCAAAGGTTGCATGCCTGACACTGTATCATCGATCGTCCACTCGCATCTTACCGTATTGAACTATGGCCTCCGTTGTTATTGTTGTTATTTCCACCCCTTCCGCATCTATTATTGTTGCGATATCCCCCCGAAGTTGCATCGTTGCTTGTGTTATTGTTGTTGGACACTTCCTGCATTAGTAACACCTGCTGGTGTCCTTTTGATTTCATGTTAAACAGGCACTCTTTTAGGGAATGTCCCACCACCTGACAGATGTCACAAAACTGTTTCTTCGGGCATAAGCCCTTCGTATGGCCATCCTCTTTACAATCTGTGCACCACAGTTCTCCCTTCACTGTGTCCAGATTCTTTTTCAAATTCTTAAATTCCTTCATCATTCGGAGCATATCTTTCTATAATGCTCGAACCTTCTTGTTTGATTCTTCGTCACTATTGCTAATTTCAGATGATGAATCGTCTAAATCCGAGGAGTTTTGCTTTTTCTTCTTACTAGTCTTTTGTTCACTTTCTACATCCATTGCACAAATATACGTGTCGACGTATGATGCGGGTGGTACAATCTTCATCTTCTTTTTCAAGGCCGATCGTAGCCCCTCCACAAACCATCGTTTTTTCAAACCATCTATCGGTTGACTTTCCATCTTGCCAACCAGCTCTTTCAGTCATCTGGCATAGGCCCGAACAGTTTGATTCTTCCCTTGCTTAGTACCATATATCTCTACTACTATTTCATTATCGTCCCAAAGCAATCTTAACTCTGCTATGAACTCTTTTCTAACGTTCGCTCATGTAGTCAATTTCTGAGGGTCAGTGTCGGAAAACCAATCAATTGCCACACCCTGTAGGGTTGCTTGGAACTGTCTGACCCAAACGTCTTCGTCCGTCACACCATTTGCCATCCATATGGTTTCGCACATTTTGCAATGTCGGATTGAGTTTGTCATACCATCACCATTAAACTTGGGTGATTTTTTTTTTGGGACCTACCATTGTTACTTTCTTTTGATTCTTAGGTACTTGCTGAGCACCCGCACTGTTCAAATTACCCACGTTGTTCTAAGTACCCTCGCTGTTCCGAGCACCCGCGTTGTTTTGCACACCTACACTGTTTTGCACGGCCGCAACTATTCTACACACCCACGTTGTTTTGCACAGCTGCGCTGCTCCGAATAATAGCCTTGCTTCCAACAACCGCGTTGCCTAGTGAAAGGTCTTCTTCAAGTGAAGTTGTTCGATTCTCCGCCTATATCCATTTGTCCGGTGTATCGGGAATGAAGAGTTCACTCCATGCTCGTGCTCCCTCGACACTTCGAGCCTTGCGAGTTGCTTCCCTTCTGTTCAAACACTCTCCCCTCGGCATATACAGGTTTAGGAACTCCTTTGTTTCTACCACCAAATTTAATCGTTGTTGAGTCTCCTCCAGCAATTCCTCAATACTCCTCAGCATACTAGGTGAGTGCACTCCCTCCATCTATCCCTCTTCACCCCTTCGGTGCCCCTTGGCAATCTGCTGAAGCTTCTACCTACGCTCTGCGTACTATGCTAAAATTGAAATTTCTTGTGTTGTACGTAGTTCATCCTTGTCTTTTACCTTGTTCCTATCCTTGTTAAGAAAATTCGGCATTAATCTTCATAACATTCCTTCGTTCTAGGTAGGTCTGGCAACTGCGCCAAATGTTTACCTTACAGGGTAAAGATACTTAACACATGTAGTATACCACAATACAACACAGAACAGATACTTTATTCATATATGCACTCAATGTTTACAATCTGAATACAATGATTACAACAATGATCCAAAGTCCATTTCGGACGGTGTACATATATCTTTCCAAAGGGGTCACTCAAGCGTCATGCGCCCGTTTGGATACTATTCTACCTGTCGGCTACAATATAGATTTTACCAACAACATGGTTATTGTTAGGGAGTCTGGAATTTAAAAAATATATCTACAAAAATAACAAGAGGTTTTTAGTAGTGTGTGTAATTATAATAATTAAAATTCTAGAAAATATTACATTTATTATTAATAAAGATTTAAATATTTAAGAAGTTAAATTAATAAATAATTCATTATTTAATAAATATTAACATGAAAATAATCATTAAATTGTATAAATAAAATTATTTTTACTGTTAAATTTCAAAGTAACGAGGCTTTGACTCGGCAAGGGCAATTCGACTCGTGACCTGGCTTGGACTCAGTGAGCTAGGGTATATTAATAGAAATACCTTATAGAAATATAAGGTATTTGATGACTTGGCAGGTCAGAATCACGAGTCATTTTGACCCGACAAGGGTGGTCCGACTCTACAACCTAGGTGATGACTCTTCGGCAAGTCACGTTACTATGCTTTTAATAGATTACAAAATTGCAAAAGAATTACATTCCAAAACATTATATCTATTAATGTTATTCTAACGTTAAATCTACCCAATCAGATTTGTAAGAATTTAAACCTCCATTAACTACAATCCATAAATGAATTAAAACATATATTTTAAAAGAAACAAATGTATGTGCTGGACTTCACATATTCCTCATCAAACACATGAAGCTTGCAATCTGTTTAACAATTGAAGATTCTATTCTTCATTGAACCTATTGCTGCACCATTTTTCCAGTCATTAATGATTCTCTTGAGGTTTTCTTGACTGTGGAAATATTTTTTATTATTTTGATATTTAATTAAATATATATTATAATATTATAAGTAATACATTTTAAATATACAAAAATAGTATTCTTTTAAAAAATCAATAAATCTTGGAATGTATCCATACATGTGCCACACCAAAGCTTTTTTACTAGTGATGTGTAACACAGTTGTAAAGCCATATATTTTGTATTCTAATTAAAACAATGCAAAGTTACAATGATGAACATGTGAATATCTATAGATCCATAGCTCATACTACTTATGAAAAATACTGGAATTGTTTTGTTTCTTCATAGCATCATTGGCAAACAATGGAGGAATTAACAACACCCGTTTCAGAATCTCACAGTGTATGTAAAAATGAGATCTTTAGGGAAATGAAAATTTCTTAATAGAATTCACTAGTGGTGGCATTTTTTTGTGGTATCATAAGCCAGATCTTCTTCCTAGGCTATTGAGAAGGAAGAATCTATAATTTTTTCAACAGTGAGTCAATTAGGGCTCATCTGGAGCACCTTTCACAACTTCTTTCGTCTTCAAATTTGGCAGACTTTGAAATTATTGAATCTGCTGAGAAAATGGTGATTTAAGTGATTCATAATTTAGGGGTTTGTAATTTGAGAGCCATGCCTTGCACTCAGGAAACAGCTTTGTAGTGGATTCTTTTGCATTTTATTGAAAATAAAGAAGCGACGGAGGTGAATTTGGGGAATCATTATTTTAGTACAATACGGAATTTGTAGCACTTTCAACGAGTTGCTTCCGCATTTGCAGTCTATGTTCCCACAGAATAAGAATGATGCATTGTTAGATAACTAAGAGAGGGGGTGAATCAGTTATGTCCAGTTACCCTACAGGCCTTTCAAACACTTCAGTACCAATTCAACTCCATAAATTTCAAAAGCAATAACTCGGTGATCTCATTCAAGCTTACAATTCAATCTTGTAATCAACATACTTCAAATTGTTATCTCATTGTTTCTGTTATTACCGAGTATCTGAAATATCACTTAGCTTTTACTTCATTGTTACCTAGCATTTACCGAGTTGGAGTATTAAGTAAATATTATAAAAATCAACTTGCAACATAAAAATCAATCACACATTTGACACCATGATTTAACGTAGAAACCCTATAAAGGAAAAACAACCTGAGACCGGCAGCCCAAATAATTTCACTATTCTAAAGTGGGCTCTGCTAAGAGCAAACCTTGTTAAAGTTTTACAAGCACATTTTTAGTGTGACCTAGTTGGAGGGTTTTAACATAAAGATCATCTAGACCTTATCACTCATTGATCTTGTCTAAAGAGTGGCATGCTCTAAAGGACTTACAAACATCATTAATCGATGTTACCATATAAGATTTCACTGACATGTTAGGTCCTCTCGGTTAAGAGATTTTTCTGCTGAAATGCTAAGAAAGTACCAGTCAAATGATCTATAAGATTAGCACTACCTTGCTTGTTTAGATCTCAATTATGCTCAGTCTTGTTCCTTCTCTAATCTCTACTTGGCTAATTCACTTCTCCACACTTTCACTTTGCTCTAACTTAGATTGATCTTCCCTCCGCTTTGCTCAGTTCACCTTGCTTCTTTCTTTCTCTCTCTTTGCACAAATCACCAACTTAGCAATGATGATCAGCAACAAAAAACTTGTTCTAACATCTCCTTAAATAGTAAACTTTATGCTTCCAAATTTTGCCACTTAACCACATCCGTGGATCTCAAATTCATTGTACTTAGTCACTTAGAAAATAGAACTTTCATTGAACTTTGTGCTCATCCTTATCTTGTTTAAATCTCCATCATTAGATCTTCATTGTATTTTTTTCAGTTGTTGATCTTGTAACTAACTTTGACTTGCACCTTTGAAATTCTTGAACATTCTCTATTTTCACCATTAATTGACATTAGATTCCATCTTTCTTAACTTGTTCTTCCAGCTCATACTCGATGAACATTACATTTCACTCCTTTAATACATGATTTACTCGGTTAACACTGTAGTAGCTCAAGCAATACTTGGTGCAGGGCACCTAAGGCTCTTAGGCATGAATTCAAGGTGTTTAGTAGGTTAGAGTTGTTAGAAAAGAGGTTTGGTCCATACTTAGAATAAAAGACTCAATTGTAACGTACAATGGCACATTGGTGTGGTTATAAGCCAAGTGACCATTTGTGACCAAGGATTCATAATACATGTGATTTTGAGTATTTCGATGATTTTAGGGTGTTTTAGATGTGTTTGAGTGTATTTGTAGGGTTTAGGGTCTTTAAGACACCTTTTTGTGAGGTGCGTGCGGACAGAGGCTTGAAGTTTGATTAATAAAAACCCTTTATTTCTGGAATTTCTCGTGTTGCAGAGACTTGTACGGTTCCGTACAGTCAAATTTTGGTTGCAAAGTGAATGATTTTGTTGAAGGTGTGAATGCAAAGTAATTTTGTTTTTGTTTGAAACAATTTGATCCATTGGTTTGAAAGTTATTTCAACTTTGGTCTCTGTGGTCCTAATCAGCCCTGTTTTAAGGGTCTCGCACTTATGTCTCCCTAACTTGCAATTTCTCAGGTCGAATTCACTCAAACTTGGGGAAATGCAAGTTAGTACTCCTATTTCAATGATTCCAAGAGTAGGGGGAGTTTTGGTGAGGGGAGAAGGACTTTCAAGCAAGCCCTAGATCAAGCATAGCTATGTGCTTGATTAGGATTAAGAGCCAAAGTGTAGACAGTCAGGAGATTGGACTGTGGTGAAGAGTTAGAAGGTTGATTTGGAGCATTTAGAGGTTGTATAGGATAGCCAAGAGGTTTTGGGGTCTTGGGAACCCACCTTAGCCATTCCATCACAAAGCCCTAGACTAATCTGGCCAATTAGGCTTAGGTGTCATAGTGGGGTTTGGAGGTGCAGGATCAAGTCCACCCAAAAGCTTTTGGGATCCTCTAGTATGCTAAAAAGGGTGTCTAAAACTGTATAGAAGATCCCTTGGTGTTTGGAGAAAATTTGAGAAAAACCCAAAAATCAAGGTTAGAAGGGCTACAAGGATTTGTAAGCCTAATACAAGGAATTGGTAATGTGGGTTTGGAAGAACCTAACAAATTGTGAAAGGTGATCAGTCAAGGACCAAATAGAAGGTCTAAGAGGTATTGGAGTCAGTGGGTGAAGTTTCTTAAGGAAGAGCTTCATAGGGCTCAGTGGATAGGTGTACCCAGTGTGGGTGAAGGAACTAAAACTTGTTCCTAAGATCTTAATTTGGATTTGAGAAGCCTTTGGAAGGCTTAAGGAGTTGATTGCTGCTAGCTCTGCACCAGGTGGTATCAGAGCCACTAAGATCTTGATTGGAGATCAAGGAGGAAGACAAAAATGTCTAAAAATGAGGAAGAGAGGGAGATCCCTCTAAGAGTGACAAATGCTGAATTGACCAAGTTGGTCAAAGAACAGATGGCTGAAAGTAGAGCCATAAGAGAAGAGAATAGGATGATGAGAAGGTAGATAGAGAAGTTGAGGGGCAAGATGAATAAGGGGTCTCTACAAGACTCCGAAGATGAAAAGAAAGATGGTAATAGGCCAGAACCTGACAATTTTAGGCAAGCCCTACCAGAGGACTAGAGAGTCATGTTGGAAGCCCTTGAAAGGGTAGGAAGAAGGGACATCAAGACTGAGATCCCTATGTTCTGTGGAAAGCTTAATCCAAAGGAGTGCATGGACTGGATTGAAGCATTGGACAATCTCTTTGAATGTGATAATGTCCTTGAATCTCACAAGGTGAAGATTGCCAAAGAAAAGATGAAAGAGTCTGCCTTGAGTTGGTGGAACTTTCTTCAGGCAGAGAGGTTGGATGAAGGCAAAGAAGCCATCACAACCTAGAAGAGAATGAAGACAGAGGTGAAGAGACAGTTCATCCCTAAGGACTATGAAGTCCTAGTGCACCAAAAGTTGCAGAGCCTAAGACAAAAGGATATGGATGTGAGCACTTACACCGAGGAGTTTCATAAACTCACCTTGAGGGCCAAAGTAATTGAGACAGAGAAGCAGAAGTTGGCAAGATATTTGAGTGGCCTTTAGTACTCAATCCAAGATGAACTTGCCCTGTTTAACCCAAAATCTATACACTCTTGTTTTCAAATGGCGTTGAAGATAGAGGAAAAACAAAGAAGGAAAGGTAACTCCCAAAACATATCAAGGGAAGCCAACAATAATAGAGGCAAAGGAAGGTTCAGTGGAAGAGGATCTTTCAAATCTTCAGAGGAGTCAAGCAATAAGGAGAATGTAGAAGGTGAATCAAGTTCAACAGGAGGTTTTAGAGGAAGGAGAGGCAATGGAAGAGGCAGATCAAGAGGGAGGACTCCAGGGGTGTTCACTAGTAGATGTTTTAGTTGTAGCCAAGTGGGGCACCAAGCCTCAAGATGCCCTGAAAAAGGGAACAGTCAACATGGAGGGGATAGAAGAGTCGATTTGGCTCATGAAGATGATACTCAAAGCAGCCATGAAGGCAAAGGTGTTGCAGATCCGGAACATGGAGAGTCCCTAATGTTCAATAGAACCTTGTTGAAGAACCCTCAAGTCAAGGAGCCACCACAAAGGAAGACTTTGTTCAAAACCACTTGCAAGGTGAAAGGTAAAGTGTGTAAGGTTATAGTTGATTCTGGCTCTACTGATAACCTAGCATCTATTTCTACGATAGAAAAGCTTGGATTGAAAAAGATGCCTCATCCTAACCCCTATAAAGTGTTTTGGTTGAACAAAGAACAACAAGCTTTGGTGAATGAGCAGGTATACGTTGAGTTTAGGATTGGGGACTATCATGACAAGATCTTATGTGATGTAACTAACATGGATGCATGCCATTTATTGTTGAGGAGGCCTTGGCAATATGATGTGGAGTCACACCATCAAGGGAAGAACCATGTGTATGAAATCACCAAGGATGGAAGGAAATACACTATGAGACCTCTACCAAAAGAAGAGCAAGAGACTCCTCAAGCTAGTAGCATGCTAGTGGTGGCAGAGGAGTTTTTGAGGACCATTAAAGAGAAGGACACTACTTGTTATGCCATTGTGGTCAGGCCACAAGTAGAGAAGAAGGTGTACAAAGAAGACCAAAAAGAACCATGGAGGACAGTGGGGCCAAGGAGGTTCGAGATTTGCTAAGCCAGTACAGAAAAATGATTGTTGATGGGAAGACAGAGACTCTTCCACCTATTAGAGAAGTGAGTCATTGTATTGACTTCATACCAGGCTCCACACTCCCAAACAAGGCTGCTTACAAACTCACACCAAGCCAAAATGAAGAATTGGCTAGACAGATTGAGGAACTCTTAAGCAAGGGGTTCATAAGGAGAAGCATTAGTCCTTGTGTTGTGCCAGCCCTATTGGCCCCAAAGAAAGATGGTACGTGGAGATTATGTACTAACTCTAGGGCTATTAACAAGATTACCATTAGATATCGGTTCCCGATGCCAAGGATGGAAGAATTGATGGATTGCCTAGGAGGGGCTAAATACTACACCAAAATGGACTTGAAAAGTGGTTATCACCAGATCAAGGTGAGAGAGGGAGACGAATGGAAGACAGCATTCAAGACCAATGAGGGGCTCTTTGAATGGATGGTAATGCCCTTTGGTCTCTAAAATGCACCAAGCACCTTTATGAGACTCATGAATGAGGTACTCAAGCCCTTTATTAATCACTTTATGGTAGTATATTTAGATGATATTCTCATCTACAGTAAGAGTAAAAGAGAGCACTTGGA
Organism: Cupressus sempervirens; assembly: GCA_028749045.1. Taxonomy (NCBI): domain Eukaryota; kingdom Viridiplantae; phylum Streptophyta; class Pinopsida; order Cupressales; family Cupressaceae; genus Cupressus; species Cupressus sempervirens. The sequence goes on along the minus strand of CM053786.1, from coordinate 623,184,129 downwards.
TCATATTGAGCAAGTGTTGAAAAGATTGTTAGAGGAAAAGTTAAGGATCAATCTAGAGAAGTGTATCTTTTTGCAGGAAGAGTTGGTTTTCTTGGGATTCGTTATCTCTAAGGGGAACCTTAAGATGGATCCTAGTAAGGTGGATGCCATATTAAATTGGCCCACTCCAAGAACAGCAAGTGAGGTCAAGGGTTTTCATGGCCTAGCAAGCTTCTATAGGAAGTTCATTAAAAGCTTCAGTAATGTGAGTGCTCCCATGATAGACACCATTAAGGGTGGAAGGAAGTGTCAGTTTAAGTGGACCCAAGAGGCTGACCAAGCTTTTGAAGCCTTGAAGAAGAAGGTGGCAAAACAACCAGTCTTAGTGTTGCCTGATTTTAATAAGGTCTTCACAATTGAGTGTGATGCAAGTAACAGGGCTATAGGAGGAGTCCTAAGTCAAGAGGTCAGGCCAGTTGCCTTTTTTAGTGAGAAGTTAAATGAAGCCAAACAAAAGTATTCAACCTATGCTCTAGAAATGTATGCTATGGTTCAATCTCTGAGAAAATGGAGACATTATTTATTGCCCAAGGAGTTCATTGTTTATACTGACAATCATGCATTGAGTTTCTTAAATAGACAGGAAAAGTTGAGCCATAGACATGTGAAATGGATGGAATATCTTCAGTCATATACCTTTACTATTAAGCACAAGAAGGGGTTGGCAAATAAAGTTGTTGATGCCCTTAGTAGAAGAAATTTGACCATTCAAGAAATGAGGTTGGAGAATGTGGGGTTTCACTCCATCAAAGACATGTATGGAAGTGATGAAGACTCCAAAGAAGCTTACCAAGTTTGCAGGGACATGACAGGACAGTACCACAGTACTTATGCTGATTTTATGTTGCAAGAAGGATTACTCTTCAAAGGGAGTCAGCTATGCATCCCTAGAGGATCCTTGTGGGAGAACATCATAAAAGAGAAGCACTGTGGGGACCTAGCTTGTCATTTTGGATTGGACAAGACACTTGACCTGGTAAGAAGATTTTATTACTGGCCTAGGATGCCTACTGATGTAAGGAAGTTTGTAGAGGCTTGTGTGATTTGTCAAAAGGCAAAGGGGAAGACTTCCAATGCAGGACTATATACCCCATTACCAATACCAAACAGGCCCTGGGATGCAATAAGTTTGGATTTTATACTTGTATTGCCAAAGACGAGGCAGGGTTATGAAAGTGTTTGTGTTGTAGTGGATAGGTTTTCCAAGATGGCACACTTTTTGCCATGTAAAACCAATCACGATGCCTCTCATATTGCAGGGATTTTTTTCAAAGAAATAGTAAGATTACATGGATTACCATTATCCATAGTCTCTGACAGAGATTCAAAGTTCATTGGGCACTTTTGGAGGACTTTGTGGAGAAAACTTGGTACAGACCTCTTATTTTCATCAGCATACCATGCACAATCAGATGGCCAAACAGAGTTGGTTAATAGGTCATTGGGCAACCTATTAAGATGCCTTATTAAGGAACATGGATCATCTTGGGACTCAGTGATAGCACAAGTACAGTCTGCTTACAATGATTCAGTAAATAGGACAACAGGATTGAGCCCATTCCAAATTGTTTATGGCACTCATCCTAGAGGGGTGATGGAGGTCAGAGATATCAAAACAATGGAAAGAACCAGTTCTCAAGCAAGTGATTTTGCTGAGGTTATGAAGGAAATTCATCAAGAGGTCAAGGACGGGTTAGAAAAGGTGACAATGAAGTATAAGGAAGCAGCAGATACTAAGAGGAGAGATCTTTAGTTTGAAATAGGAGATCTGGTTATGGTGAACCTTAAAAAGGAGAGACTTCCTAAAGGCAAGTTTACTAAGTTGATGATGAGAAAAATAGGTCCTTTTAGGATCTTGCAAAAATGTGGACACAATGCTTACAAAGTGGAGTTGCCACCAGACATAGGGCTCTCCAATACATTCAATGTCTCTGATTTATATCCTTACAGAGGTTCTCAGACTGAAAACAGGGCATTGAATCAACCAAGGTAGACAAAGAGATCATAGACTCTCTTCCCAAAGCAGGGGCACCCACCATTGAATGTGTTTTGGACAAAAGGGAAGGTAAAAGGACTAGGAGGTAGGTGTACATGGAGTACCTCATCAAATGGACAAGTCGACCAGTTGAAGATGCAAGTTGGCTGCCTGAATCAGCTATAAAGAAGATGGGAGATGATGTTTCCACACTACCAACTCAAGAGACTTGAGTTTCTTTTGGCCTGAGGAGTATGGTGCACGGCACCTAAGGCTCTTAGGCATGAATTCAAGGTACTTAGTAGGTTAGAGTTGTTAGAAAAGAGGTTTGGTCCATACTTAGAATAAAAGACTCGATTGTAACGTACAATGGCACATTGGTGTGGTTATAAGCCAAGTGACCATTTGTAACCAAGGAGCCATAATAGGTGTGATTTTGAGTATTTTGATGATTTTAGGGTGTTTTAGATGAGTTTGACTGTATTTGTAGGGTTTAGGGTCTTTAAGACACCTTTTTGTCAAAGGTTTCAAAAAATTGCAAAAGTTGCATTGTCAACTTTCAAAATTGCATGACAACTTTTTTGAAAAGTTGCTCGGTTTGAATAGGAAGTTGAAAATCAGTTACCAATGACCATGGGGGGTCCCCAACGGTCAAAAAAACATTTTAAATATGAATGTTCCCTCTCAGAAGAGGTGCGTGCGGACAGAGGTTTGAAGTTTGATTAATAAAAACCCTTTATTTCTAGAATTTCTCGTGTTCCAGAGATTTGTACGGTTCCGTATGGTCAGATTTTGGTTGCAAAGTGAATGATTTTGTTGAAGGTGTGAATGCAAATTAATTTTGTTTTTGTTTGAAACAATTTGATCCATTGGTTTGAAAGTTATTTCAATTTTGGTCTCAGTGGTCTTGATCAGACCTATTTTAAGGGTCTCGCACTTATGTCTCCCTAACTTGCAATTTCTCCAATGGAATTCACTCAAACTTGGGGAAATGCAAGTTAGGACTCCTATTTCAATGATTCCAGGAGTAGGAGGAGTTTTGGTAAGGGGAGAAGGACTTTCAAGCAGGCCCTAGATCAAGCATGGCTATGTGCTTGATTAGGATTAAGAGCCAAAGTGTAGACAGTCAGGAGATTGGACTATGGTGAAGAGTTAGACGGTTAATTTGGAGCATTTAGAGGTTGTATAGGATAGCCAAGAGGTTTTGGGGTCTTGGGAACCCACCTTAGCCATTCCATCACAAAGCCCTAGACTAATCTGGCCAATTAGGCCTAGGTATCATAGTGGGGTTTGGAGGTGCAGGATCAAGTCCACCCAAAAGCTTTTGGGATCCTTTAGTATGCTAAAAAGGGTATCTAAAACTGTATAGAAGATCCCTTGGTGTTTGGAGAAAATTTGAGAAAAACTCAAAAATCAAGGTTAGGAGGGCTACAAGGATTTGTAAGCCTAATACAAGGAATTGGTATTGCGGGTTTGGAAGAACCTAACTAATTGTGAAAGGTGATCAGTCAAGGACCAAATAGAAGGTCTAAGAGGTATTGGAGTCAGTGGGTGAAGTTTCTTAAGAGCTTCATAGGGCTCAGTGGATAGGTGTACTCGATGTGGGTGAAGGAACTAAAACTTGTTCCTAGGATCTTAATTTGGATTTGAGAAGCCTTTGGAAGGCTTAAGGAGTTGATTGCTGCTAGCTCTGCACCAATAATATACTCCTTTCACCTTGTCACTCAATTTAGCTTGTATAGCTCGGTGAAACTTCATCATTACATTACAGAATTATATGATTGTAAAACAATCAAACCAATATTACATTATCACTGTCAAACACATTCAAGTGCCCAATGAATACCAAACTTATCAACTTTGTCATCATCATACTTTCTTGAGATCCTCTTCAACAATCAAATCATATGGCACTCTACTGAATTAGCATAATGTCTAGCCAACTAAGACTTTGACATCAATGGCAACATAATACAAATATGACTCTTTCACATGCATTCGTAGGTTTCTCAATTACATCATCAGTTGGGGCTAACATGCACAAATTAGGCATTTTCTTTGAAATCATTGTGGAGTGGGTTTGAATTTGTAGGTTATGGAGCCATGGCTTTTGGAGGTGAAAATGGAGGAACAATGTTTTAGGAGTGGATTTTTAGGTTTGCTAATGGATGGATGGGTATTTTGGTGTTGGATTAGAGTTAGGTTTTTGCAAGGGTTGTGCATAAGATTGTTGAGGATTGGACAAAGATTTGCATGTGGATATTTTCTTGGTCTTGAATAGGTGTACATTGGATCATTTGGTGAGCTGAAGATGAGAGTTAAGAAGTCTTAGGTGCGTCATTGCATTGAGCCATTTTGTCAAACATTTGGGATGCCTTCTTAATCCTTCTTCATTTCCCATTTATGTCTATCAGAGCACATGCAAGAAGTATATTCACAATTAAAGGGAAAAGGATCGGACTGAACCCTTGCTCTATTCATTTGTTGAAACAATGACAATGCCTCTTGAGGAAATCGATGCTTTCTGTAAGACATAATTAACCTATTCTATGAGGACACTTCTTGTTCCCTCATGTGGTTGCAAGCATCCATTAAACCTCCTTTCTAATGTGTTTAGCAGAAGTAAATCCCCTATCATTCATAAAAAATTATTTAGCTTACCCTCTCCATATCGTGCACCAACATGTGTTATGGATGGCATATTGATATTTTAAGAAAGAATCATGGGAAAGAATTTCATATATCAGACAATGTTCTAGCCAAGGATGTAGACTATTCAATTTGCCAATTGTAATGGGTCGTGGATTGTCTTCCAAAATTTTCGCACAGCCTAATAAGAATTGTAATTGAAATCCATTGTCTCTTATCATTTTCTTGAGGTAATAGGTGCCCACAAAATTCAGATGTAAAATCAATTATCAAACTCTCAAAGTGCTCAAAGTGGTTTCCAATATGGTGAGAATCCTACAAAGGTGTAGCACGCAAAGAGCTTGAACAACAAGAATATTGTTGTGAAACAAGATATTTATCAAACTGGAGAAGAAGACAGAATTTGGGTTCAACACTCTGTGAACGAAGAAGGAGATGCCTTGCATTCTAGAGTTTCTTGTGCGAAGAGTCTAGAGCACCGTTTTTGAATTTTTCTGATTTTCTACTTCGGAAAATAGAAATAAACCCCAAGAAAATCCCCATATAGGCCACTCAAAAAATAAGAATTAGTATATCATAATTGATTTTAAAAATCAAACCTTAGAAACTTTTGAATACGACATTCGTCTCTTTGCAAAAATAAATTAATACCGATCGAAAGGGGGGCATCTAATGAGAAAATTAGTTCCATATAAGGCAGGAACTAATAATCATCACACAATAATACAATAGAGGCGACTTTGATTATAAATCTTGTCATCTAATTTTACAGTATAATTTACCTTCATTCATTCCCATTATTTTCCTATGTGCATTGGCACAAACTAACAAATTTGTGGGACTATAATAACAAAACCCTTCCAACCCCAACAATGTTAATAGGAACTAATCGCATGCAATGTTAAATTGATATTTATGTCAGCTATGACCTTCAAACTTTGTATTTGAAAGCTTGAACTCATGAGATTAGAGAGGTGCGATGGCCACCTTGGACTTAAACTTCAACACCAACTTCTACACACACTAGACATGTGATTTTTCCCTTGTATTTATTAATATAATATTATTCTTCCTAACACACTTCCTCCAAATAAGTTGACCATTCTGATTCAGAAAAGTAGCTATGAAAAGCCCTTGTATTTCAGTATCTTGAAAAAAAATCAAAAAATCTTATATCATTGTAATGTCATGTTCCAAACAATTAAGATTATATATGTTGTTGGCTGAAATAAAGTGCAATCAGATTTCTTTTTTTCTTAGTTACCCAGTTTTTCCCCTAGCCCTTCAAACCAGACCAATTTCGAACTGATCCTTGGTTCTAGTCCCAGTTCCTTTTGGGTTCCACTTGGGTTCAAACCTAGGTCGAGCCATGCTCGAACCAGGGTAGACCTAGGAAAACCAAATGTGAACCAGGTACAATTCCATTGAGAAACATTCTATAATTTAGTACAGAAAATGATTATTACAGAATTTGAATAAAGATCTTTAATATTACAAAACAAAGTTTGCTGAGATTTAGATATTTGTTACATCAAATTAAACTAGCACTCAAGATATCTTCTAGTGAAATTTTTATATCCAATTGCTAAGAATGACCCTAGTCCGCTTAATTGAAAGCTTTGTATTGTGATAAATCATATTTTAAACATTAACCATCTTCAATAGGTGAAGGGAGTTGCAAGCTACTTATATAACATTTTTCAAGTAGGATGTTAACTACAAACTAACAAACTCTCTGTACAATGAAAAAGTAATAAGCATTTGTATAACAGTTTCTAAGTAGGATGTTAATTACAAACTAACAAGCTTTTTGTACAATGAAAACATAATAAGCATTTCACAATTTAGAAAGCAGGAATGCCATTAATGCAACTGATCTCATTGACATTGGCACTCTTTGTGAATTGACTAATGCCTTTGATGATGAGAAGATGATGATTTAGATAATCCATTAGATGATTAAAACTTAGTATAAAGATCTAATTGTTCAAAGTCAAAATGATGATACTTTGACTCGATATTATTTAATATTTTGGTGTTGCTAATAAATATGATGTTATGATTACAAATTTCTACTGTTTTTGTTGTTTTTATGATACTATGTGGCATTCTAATATTAATTCATTCTTCTTGGTTGCATACATATGTATTATGTATATGTATGTATATACATGTTTTTGTACTAATGAACCCAAATGGACCAAACCCCATTTCAAAATTTTACCTTACCAACAAGCCGATTCTTCGAACCCGAACTCGAACTCAGACTCGAACCGATAACAGCTTTCTTTTATAATTATAGATAACATGGACTTTAAAATATGAATGATCGGTTGATGACTATAGAGATAATAATTCCACCATTATATATGCCTATAGGAAAATAAGGAGAGACCTATCTCTCCAAATTCTTTATTAATATTGTTTATTAATATTATTATGTTAATATTATAACATGCATATCATTAATATGCAATTCATTAATGGTATGTATGTGTTATATTATGTTATTATTTTATTATTTATTTATTTAAATATATTTTATATTCTTAATCTATTGTTATTAATATTATTATTATGAAATCATATTAAATTAATTATTATATCTTCATTTTTATTAAAATATAATATTATATTCTTTTTATTATTATTTCAAAATAGGGACATCACAGACATACCATCTATATCATGAAACTATGAAATGATCTTCTATGAAGACCTCACCAATTTCTACATACATCCAAGTGAGAAAGATGATTGATTTCTCCAAGACCACCTAAGACAAGTCTTTCACTATCAAAATGGTTTCCTAGGCAACTCCCAAGAAGCAAAGCTTGAGAAAAGTCACAAATCCATAAAAAGGAATTATTAATCATCCACATCAAACACCAATACCAAAGCCTTTAGATATCAAATTTAGTTCCTACAATTTTAATATAGTGTTTTTAATTAACCTTTATTTAATGTCTCACTTCAATGCATTATTAATCTTACCTTTTTAATTTAATTACCAAGTACTAATACTAAATTATTAATTTTAATTATTTTTGCTCCATTTTGAATTTCAAAAATAAAAGTAGACATTACAAGTCCTTCCACCCAAGATTACTTGCCCTCAAGCAATCTGACATCAGAATCCCTTATAAATCTTGGAGGTTGCTATGACCTACTAGAAACACTACACTATCAGACAACTATAGCTACTATCCACTTATTCCTCCTCGAAATCAATCCAATAATAAATTGCATGAGATTGCTAAACTCACCATCCTATAATTTAATTGTATTTAATGTTTGTTGTGTTACTCTAATGCCCACATTTTTTGTTACAAATGTAAATGGCGGAAAATTTGAATGAATTAATCAGAGATCAAACTGATCTATATATACAAAGAGGAGAGTCGAATAGAATAGAAACATTCTATTCTAGACTATACTAAATATTAGAAACATTCTAATATTTACAGAGATATAATAAGATACAATAGTGAGCATTAAAAGGAAACATAAAGGTTATTTTAATACCCCCCCTTAATGCTCAATCTATTTACTACACCAATAGATCCCTTGAATTTAACAAACTTGTCAGGACCAAGGGGTTTAGTGAAAATATCTGCTGATTGCTCTGAGGTAGGAACATAGCGTAACTGAATAGATCCATCTTCTACTAATTGTCGGATGTAATGGCAATGAAACTCGATGTGCTTGGTTCGTTCATGAAACACTGGGTTCTTGGCAAGTTTGAGTACGCCCTGATTGTCTGAAAACAAAGAAGTCGGACCTACTTGAGGAATCTGCATATCTGCAAGCATCTGCCGGAGCCAAACTGCTTCACAAGCTACCTTGACAGCTCCTCTATATTCTGCTTCTGTAGAGGAGAGTGCATGTGCCTGTTGCTTCTTACTGGTCCAAGTAACTGCTGCAGATCCGATACTAAACACATAGCCAGAAGTAGATTTTCTATCATCAACTGAGCCGGCCCAATCGGAATCAGTGAATCCACTAAGCTGAGGAGTAGTACTCCTTGTGTAAAGAAGACCATAATCTGAAGTACCATGTACATAGCATAACACACGTTTCGCTGCAATCCAATGATCAGTCTTGGGGTTTGTCATGAACCGTGAGATGTAGCTGACTGCAAAACTGAGATCAGGTCTAGTAGTAGTAAGGTAGATGAGACTACCTACTAGCTGCCTAAAGAGTGTTTCATCTACAGGAGGAGAAACAGATTGTGCGGACAATTTCAAACCAGTCTCCATAGGAGTGGAGGCAGATTTGCAATCCTGCATCCGAAACCTATCAAGCAAACTTCTGGCATACTTGGACTGAGACAAAAAAATGTTGTTGTTAATCTGCCAAACCTCAATACCTAAACAATAATGAAGCAATCCGAGATCTGTCATATCAAAAGTTCTGCATAGATCCTGTTTGATTTCTGAAGTCAAATGTTCTGAATTTCCAGTAATGATCAAATCATCCACATAGACAACAAGAAAAAGAATATCATTACCAGAGAGTTTAATATACAGATTACTGTTTAACAGACTACGCTGAAATCCTTGAGTAACCAAGTAATGATCAATCTTTATGTACCAAGCCCTAGGGGCCTGTTTAAGACCATAGAGGGCCTTCTGGAGTCTACATACTTTGTGTTTTGAACCAGCAACCTTAAAACCTGGGGGTTGCGTCATGTAGACTTCTTCCTGTAATTCACCATTGAGAAAGGCGCTCTTCACATCCATCTGATGAACTTTCCAACCATACTGAGCTGCAATTGCAAGAAGAATGCGAATAGTGCTCATTTTGGCTGTCGGTGCAAATGTCTCCTCATAATCGATGCCTTCGCGCTGGGTGAATCCTCGAGCAACAAGTCTAACTTTGTATTTGTCCAAGGTACCATCTGCATGGTACTTGACCTTATAGACCCATTTACAACTAATGGGTTTCTTCCCAGGAGGAAGATCTGAAAGAACCCAAGTGTGGTTCTTTTGAAGACTCTGAAGCTCAGAATCCATTGCTTGTTCCCATTCTGGAATTCCTTTGGCCTCTGCATATATCTGGGGCTCAGGGATACTGTGGATGTTGGCCATAAGAGCTATATTAACTGTGTTGTGTTGAAGGCTCTTATTTCTAGAGGTTCTACCCTCAATGAGTTCATCAGGACGAAGATCACTAAGCGTTTGAACCCACCATTTTGGCCGAAGAGTCGAGGAGCTAATATCAGATGCTGTCGGAATAGCTGGAGGAGAAGCAGGAGCAGGAGTTGTATTATCTGAAAGTGACTGAGGTGGTGTATCAGTAGCATCAGATGACTCATATAAAATAGAAGAACCTAAGTCAGAGATTGCTGAAGACTGAATCTCGGAATGTGGTGGGGAGTCAAAGAGCGGAAATGGTCCAAATTCCTCATCAAACACAACATCACGACTGAAGATTAAACGATCAGTATTTACATCAATCAGTCTGTAGGCCTTATGTGTGTGACTATATCCTGTAAACATAAGTTTCTGGCTTTTGGAATCCAACTTAGTGCGTTTGGCATCAGGAATCCATACATATGCCAGAGAGCCAAAAACTTTCAAATGGTTGATCCTAGGTTTGCGACCAGACCAGGCTTCCTCAGGAGTCTTATGATTAACTGCAAGGGTGGGTGACCGGTTAAGAAGGTAGACAGCTGTGGATACTGCTTCTGCCCAATATTTTCTGGGAACATTTCTATGTTCTAGCATAGCCCTAGCCATTTCTGTGATGGTACGGTTTCGACGCTCTACAACACCATTTTGCTGAGGGGTGTGAGGTGTGGTGAACTGACGTCTAATGCCAGGAGTGGTACAGAAGGCAGAGAAAGCAGAAGAACAGAATTCCCCCCCATTATCAGTCCTAAGAGTACGGATGGAGGAACCAGACTCTTTTTCTACTAGAGCTTTAAACTGCTGAAATACAAGAAAGGCATCTGATTTTTGCTTAAGAAAATATACCAACATTTTGCGACTGAAATCATCCACAAAGAGTAAAAAATACCTGTTCCCAGTAATAGTAGGAGTAGTCATAGGACCACATACATCAGCATGGACTAGCTGGAGTACTCTGTATGCCCGCCATGTTTCACCATTCTTAAATGGTGTCCTATGTTACTTCCCTGCTTGGCAAGCTCCACAAACGCGATGGTTCTGGGTCTGAATATTAGGTAGGCCATGGACTAAATTATCTCGAGCAAGTTGTGCTAGATATTGAATGTTTAGATGACCGTATCGCTGATGCCAGAGACTGCTAAGAGCGGATGATTCGGCGATGAAGGCATGCTTAAGGGAATCGCCTGAATCTACAAACCTATAAATACCATGATCCTCAAGACCGGAAGCAAGGGTAGTGCGAGAAGCACGATCAATAATCGAACACTTATTTCCACTGAAAACGACATCCAACTGAGGGGAGTGCTTTATAATCTGACTAACAAACAGAAGATTATGTTTCATGCCAAGAACATAACATACATTGAGAAACATGAGTTTTCTTCCTCCAGTCTGAATCTGAACATTGCCCTTGCCGACAATATTGTATTCTTCACCGCCTCCAAAGATTACTGAGTCAGAATAGGGAGTGAATTCAACAAACCAATCACGCCTATGAGTGAAATGTCGGGAGGCACCAGAATCGATGTACCAGGCAAAAGATTTCACATGATTTGCAGGTATGTTGGCCATAAAGGCATGGTAGATAGATTCTTTCTGCTCTGAGTGTTGGGTAGCATTGGCGTACTGTTTAATTGAGTCCGACTTCTGATGCTGCTAATACAGATGCTTATAATATGTGAATATTTCAAATGGCACAAACTTCGAGGTGAGAAAATGAAAGACCCAGAAAAATTGGAGTACCCAGAAAAGAGCTCGAAAAACCCAAAAATAAAGTGTTGTCAGAATTCAGATCCACTGGCTCGAAAATCGAGGCACAAAAAACGAGGCACTCACAAAAATCTGATGAAGACCCATTTGAGATTTCAAAAAACCCACCAAGAATATGTGATCAGAAAATTTTTGGAGGTCAAAAAACTAGGGTTTCGAGCAAAAACCTAGTAGGCAGCTTCGAAGGTCAGATTTGCAGGAAAAATGGCAGATATAGGCAGATTTTGGAACAAGCGGATTTGAGATAGACGGATCCAGGCAGATAAGGGCGGATTGAACACGTTTTCACTCACACAAAATGCTGAGTTGCAAAAAAAACGACGAGTTGCAGAAAAACGACAGTAGAAACCCGCAATTTGTAGAAGATCAAACGTGAGCCAAAGAAACTTGCGATTTAAAAAACGTGAACTCGAGATTTGCAGAATGAATTTCAGATTTCTCAGAACAGAAACCCTAGACGGGTTGTAGAGAAAATGGCAGAAATAATTTCGAAATTTAGAGCAGATAATTTCGAAAGAAATTATAAACTATTCAAAACCATTTGAAGCAATAGCTCTGATACCATGTTACAAATGTAAATGGCGGAAAATTTGAATGAATTAATCAGAGATCAAACTGATCTATATATACAAAGAGGAGAGTCGAATAGAATAGAAACATTCTAATCTAGACTATACTAAATATTAGAAACATTCTAATATTTACAGAGATATAATAAGATACAATAGTGAGCATTAAAAGGAAACATGAAGGTTATTTTAATATTTTTTAAGTCTTCACCAAACTTATAAAATGAAAAACCATCATCCACATACATTCTAGCGGAATGACATACATCAAGAACGACTTCCAAATGTGCACGCAATGCTTCCAACCTCTTCACTATCACTATCTTCTAACAACCATCATTCCGTGCCTTCAACACTATCTTTCTCATGTCAATAGTGAACTCCAATTCTCTTGTTTGGAAATCCTAAATCATGGAAGGTCTTGAACTTGTATTCCTCATCTCACTTATGATAATCATTAATGGCATTATGAGTTGTTGCATTGTCCACAAGTCAAATCAAACTTTATCCCATCAATACTCCTTTCTCAAAAAGATGTGTTGACTATGTTGTTGTTAATGTCAAAGGTTGATGATCAAAGTTGTATAAATTTTGAAGGATTACTAAAACTAAGAGAGAATTTGAATGACATACCTAGTAGTTTGCTTGAGCAGCTTGGTTGCCTTGGTGAGCTACTTGGTTGCTTGAGCTACTTTTTGCGTGCTTGAGCTATGTTGGTTATCTGATTGAGCTACCTAGTTGCATACTTGAGCTGGTTAACTATCTGCTTAAACTGTCTGCTTGTCTACTTGTTGCCAAGTCAGATTGCCATATCATCATTAAATATTTAAAAGCGTCAATGTTGGAGGTGCGTGTACACCTATTATGTGTGATATCCCTAATTTTTACATATATTTTAATAATAAATAAATAATAATAAATATTATAATTAGATTATAAACCAATGAAGATTATAATATATTTAAATATTATCACATTTGAATATATATAATATTAATGACTAACGATAATAAATTGATTAATAAACTAATATAATATTATATATATTAATAATACAAGAATTAATATAAAAGATAATACAATATGGTATTATAATTACATAACATATATTTAATATGTTATAAATTATAATAACATATAATATTATATAACATATTTAAATATATATAATAACAATAATATTTAAATAACATATAATAATAATAACAACATATGATATAATACATATTTTAACATAACTATAACAAATTAATTAGTCAACACCTAAGGATGTGACTATTGGTCCGTCCGAGCAAACATGTATAAAAACAAAGGTAACGAAGGACACATGATATAAGACATTCCCTGAACCATTTTTAGCGGAAGGCAAATTAAGCAAAGGCATCAAATTCATATCAAATACGTGGAGCAAGGAAATTGTCGGCATCAATATTACAAGATATGAAGGGCGGCATAAAACACTCCATCCATGGTCAAATCGTAGACAGACGGAGATCATCACGAATCCCATGTGGACGGAGCACATTGAACAAAGACATCACGGATAGATCGCACAGGAGCAAGATAGGGAGGAAGTCGTGGCAGCAGTGAAGTATATTGAAAACTGCGAACACCCAAGTTGCAGCGGGTACAACGTCTCATTGACATAAAGGAAAACCCGAATCGTCATTCCCTTGAGTACATAGCATTGACTTGAACACATGGACTAAGGCATATCAACTGCCACAAAGGATATACCAACTTACCATTTTCAAAGACGTGGAACAAGTTTTGATAAGGGCGTAGAGCATATCAAAGCAGACAGAATGACGTGCAACAGCTTGGTAGGGTATCCAATGCAATAAGAGGATATTATTATTAAGGATATTAAAGGACATTATTATAGGTGGATACTATTAATAAAAGAGGAAATGTTTAGACTCATAATAAAGGAATAATATACACTAATATATAATTCGAAAGATTTCCTAAATTGAGGTTATCTTTTCCAAGATGTGTATAGATTATCAAAGATTTGGAAGCTCTTAACACTAATTTTATATATTTGTAAGTGGAGAACACAAACTTAGAAATTTATAAGATCTTGAATTAGGAAACTAAGAGCAGCTTGGAAGGATAATAAAAATGGGACATTACATTATGCTTGATTTTGTTTGGAAATCAAATTTATTATTTCTTCCTATTTATAGTCAACAACTTGAAGCTTCTATTGCATGTGAGTCGAGTGGCTCCAAGTAATGCCTCTTTTTTAGCTTTAATGAGTTATTTCCAATGAAGACAATTGATTATGTTGTTAGGCGCCTAAGGAGAGTTGTGACATTTGGAATATGGCTGGGCAATGAAAAAGTCTGACAAGTGGAAAACTTCATTATAATAGTAAAGAATTGCATGTTGACATGAGTATGAGTTGAGCTGCTGTTAAAAGAGTATATCTTGTGCTTTAGTTTTGAAAAACCAAGAAAAAGAAAATTGATATCACTTAACTTTTTATTTGGAGATGATGCAACTAAATATAGTGCATGATTAGTTTTTCTTGCGGGTGATTTCTTGAATAGATGCGTTGATTACTACCTTGCTCATGAAAAATTATGGTACTGTTCAATGGCGTGTAAGAATTGAATGCTCAAGCAAGAAACACTGAAATATATTTCAAAGACAGAATAAGACAGAGATGTGTATGATGAAAAAAGCAGTGATCAGTATCTATAAAAGCACTGGGTAGTGGGAGTCGTGCACATAGCTGCATTTTGTGTCAAGTATAAAAAAAGTAAAGTAGGCTGATTAATGAATATTTTTTCTTTTGAAAATTTTCTAGACCATGTGAGGTGTTGAGTGGAACCATGTGTATCAAGGCAGTTGTGCGTATCATTTAGAATGGAGACGATGCTGGTAATAGACAAGTCTGGGCATGTTTTTGACAGGAACAATGCTATTGAACTTGTGATTTTTAGTCTTACGTGAATGAAATTCTAACACAACTGGTTATATTATTGTTGGGCGTTTGGTTTGGCCTTTTGTAAAAAGAGTCAGTGAATTTCATTTGCTAGTATGTATTGATTATTCATTTTAGCTAGGTGTTTTGAAGAGGATTACTT
This sequence comes from Cupressus sempervirens, assembly GCA_028749045.1. NCBI lineage: Eukaryota > Viridiplantae > Streptophyta > Pinopsida > Cupressales > Cupressaceae > Cupressus > Cupressus sempervirens. The sequence continues at coordinate 623,168,900 of CM053786.1, read as the reverse complement.
TTTTTGTTTCTAATAGCTGTTATGCAGCCTAAGGTGTGGACAAACTTTGGATGGTTAATAAGAAAATACATGTGCAGAGCTGCTGTCATCAATTTTTCTGAGTGCTGCTATTTAATCTCAGACCTTTTTTATTCATTTTTTGTTCCTAATTTTGGGTCGGTGGTCAAACTGAAATTAATGCCTCAGCTGATCAAAGTTGGTGCATCAAGGAGGGTTGGTGCTCTCTACGAGTTGGTGATTGCTTGTGTAATCTGGGTTAGTGCCCATTTCTGCATTGAAAGCTATAGTGTGCCATGGTTTTTTATCCGAAAGGGTTTTCCAGGAGGAATTTGGTGTTTGTGTCTTCATGCTTCTTCCGGTTCTTCATTTATGTGGTTTTGCACATTTGAAAGCTTAAAAATCTGAAATACTGATTCACTCTCTCCCGTCTCAGGTATTTTCAGTATGCTCTTCAATCAGTATGAGAGCAAGCTTCCTTAATAAATAGAGATTAAATGCTTGGAGGTCAATCCTGATTGCACAAATGGCCTTAGAATAAGTACATGATGAGAATCAAGAACATGAAGATCATACTGATGAAAAAGAATAGATCTTGAAGAGGAGCTAATAAGCGATTTGAATAAAATCAACAGACTTACAAAGAAAAATCAGAACTTGAGCGTGTTGCTACAAGAAGAGAATGAAGCAAAAATGAAGACAACTCAAGCTCTTGGAGAAGCAGAAAATTTGATAGTCATTTGAAGGTTTAGGTTGAAGAAGCCATTGAAATAGAAGAAGAAGCCAAAAAAAACTTAAAGCTCAGAGAGAAAATTTTGATAGTCATTCGAAGGTTTAGGTTGAAGAAGCCATTGAAATAGAAGAAGAAACCAAAAAACACTTAAGCTCAAAGAGAAAATTGTGAGACTTGAATTTGAAATTTTGTCACGTAGAAAGCTAGATAAACGTCTAACACATCCGAATCACGCAAAGATATATCAGAAAAATTCCATGTCCTTGGACAAGATGATTGCCTCACAAAAAATGTCTAATAATAAAGGTGGACCTGGTCTTGAAGAAGGTCAAAGCTCTAAGCCTACAAAAGAAGAAAAGCAGAAAACTAAGTCTACAAAAGAAGAACAGCAGAGATCAAACATTGATAGCATAATGGATTCAACATAATAAATTTAAAACTAAATGCTTTCAAGAAGCCTCCTATCTGAAGACAAGCATATATGACCAAGTTTATCAATTCTTTCTTTTATGGTCACTATTTCTCTTGCAATTATTTTGGACATTAGGCAATTGACTATAAAATGTTTACAAGAAATGATTTCAGACTAGTGAATAGATTTATTTTGCTCCTCCAAGGAACTTCAGTGTCAAATGTTATAAATGCAATAACTTTGGTCACATTGCAAAAGTTAGCAAAAGTCAAATGGCAGATCTCTCAAAGCAGATTAAGAAGGATGAGAAAGAGAGCAAAGTAAAGAAGGTTGTAATATCCTATCCGGATATTCTCTCTAATTTTTCCTCAAATAAATTTTAGAATCATAAACAATAATTTGTACAATAATAACCAGTAAATAACCAGCAAATACTTCAGAATTCGTTATTGGATTATGAACCAGCAATACAATAACAATCCAATCATATAAATAGTGATAATAGTCACATTGGATAATCAAACATGAACCTGAAATGCAATTGTGAACTCCGTCACGAATTTACCACAAATGATGAATCGGGGCTACATCCAATCCATCAAGAAGAACTAGAGAGTTTGCATCTTCGGATCCTGAATAGAAGCTAAAGCTTCCTTTATTTCTCCAAGAGAAATCTCAAACCAAATCAATATCCAAGCTTGCTGAAAATGAGCTCCTCATCTTTTTTTATGCTCAAAATAGTGACTCTTCAATTTCTTTCTCATGTCCTTTTGTCATTCTCCTTCTTGTCAACTTTAACCCACTTTATAATATTAATCTGACCCATTTTATAAATTTGCATCAACCTCCCTTAAGCCAAAATCAATATTTTACAAATTGGCTTCAGAATTCCTGAAGTCCCAAAAAGGGAACATTACAAGTCATCCCTCCTCGAGATTGTTTATTCTCAAGCAATAATACTAGGATCCCATATAAATCTGCAAGTAGGCCTGTAGCCCAATCTGAAAATTACTACTAAAACTATCTATTGTGCTACTCTAATAAAAACTGCTCTAGGCCCAAAACTGTGCAACTACTCATCAATACGCTACTGGAGTGTTAGTGAACAGATTGTCCTTTGAAGAAATGCACGCAAATCTGACCCTGAATGTCCAAATGAAAGAACAAACTAACACCAACAGTTGGATAGGTTATCATGGGATTGATAACCTTCCTCTGAATTTTATCGGGTACAGCTCCCCGTACAAGATATTCAATGAATTAAACGCGGGTACTTTTACCAGAAAGCACGAAAGGATATCAAACATCTGCCCATAAATACAATGTAGATGCGAAAACCTACACTAATGCATAAAAAGAGAATATATAGCAGCAAATAAGGCAAAGTTCATTTGCTGAATGTTGCATTATGTAACAAGGATAAAACTATGTCTTTCATCTTCTTGGGCGAATTAAAATCAAAGCCTTGTAAGATATTTAGAAATGACAACATAATAAAGGAACAATGACATCAAACTGTAATTTTTTAGAGAAAACTGAAAATGACTCAAAGTTCGAATTCAGTGGAAGGAAAAACACATTATAGCCAAAGTTAAATGTATTTAACCTCCAGCCTCCCTTCCCTAACTGTAAAGGTTACAAAGCCTCTTTCACACATTACAATCCTACCATTATTCAAAGAAAATAGAAATTCTTTCCACCATATTACATCAAACATCAAAAAAAATTAACTCTATCTCAAACACATAGTTCTGAAAAGAAAGGAACTATGCCCATACTCTGCTTCTATCAGCCCCTCAAGAAGATGAAACTATTCTGTCAAAATTTCCTCCTTCCTTCTCTGAAGCCCAAAGTTTGCAATCTAGCAGAAGAAAGAATTGGAACCCCTTTTTTTGGTCTGTCACTCCCTTTTATCTTCTCTATTGTCGGTTCCTGTTCTGTTTCCAGTAACTGATTCTTGAAAGGAAATGTATAATTTTTCTTTATTTTTATATTACTTTCCTTTTCTCAGCAACGTAATATTTTTCCTTCTTTATAATCAAACATTACGATATATATATCTTTATGGTTAATCGTTGGGTAATGATTTTAATTCCTTAATGATATATATATCAGACTTGGCATCTCATATTGCTCGAAAGTGTATCTTTGCTTAGCTATTAGAATGAAACCTTGGTTGCGACGGCCTGCTATTCACTTGGAGAGATAAACTCGGTTAGAAGGCACTTTATCGAGCCTGTGCATATATCCAACAATGAAGTCTTATATTATTACCGCCTCAGGCCTCTTTATAACAGTGCTCGTATCTCATCCCATCCAACATTGCAGCTCCTCCAACATTCATTGTAGAATTGGGAAATTCTTTCCTTTTCATGAGGAAAATAACTAGTAGGTTCAACAAGAAAATCTTCAACCTCTCTGTGCACATGAACAAAAAGACCTCCTGGCAAATGGTAATGAACGATTGTTGGATCAGGTATGACTTCCATTTTGCAACCAATAGTTGCTAATGCTTTCGTAATTAGATTTATAGAGTCCCGCATTCTCACCGTTATGTTCATTAGCAAACCCAATCATTTCAATATGGTTCTGAATGCTCGTGTTGACCCTTCACTGCGGCCTTCTTCCCATTTGACTGGTGCTCAACCGAACATGAAAGCATGAAGGCTTTGTTTGGGCATAATGTTATGGTGAAGATCTTATCCCTCATCTTTAACATAATATGCCGCCTTTCATTTAGGTGACTCCCTCAAACTGCCACGAGGCCCGTGGGCTTGGATCTTCACTTGTTTCGACCTATGTGCACTCATTTCTTTATGGCTTTATGTCAAGACAAGACACTGACTGCATAGATTGCAAATATCTAGCTGCCCGAACATGGTGAAGTGATTAGGTTTACTCGCTTCATCAACTTTGTTGATGATTCAATATTTGGAGCTCACACTATCTTCTGTGACTTCCTGTGAAGACAAACCCGTTAATGCTTGTGCCCTCGTTTCAATCCGGTTGAAGTACTCTATGCATAGATTCGAACATTCAGGTCTCTCAAAGCCGAATGTTACTGTCTTTTTCTTCGTCTCCAATCGCAATCACTTCAATATGTCTTAACAATCCACATAAAGGGAATGCGATGATACGGCCTGATAAAAAAAAAATTATATAGAAAGATAGCACAATCAGACTCGTTCACCTACTTCACAAATGGCACACAAAATGGAATTGGCCCCCATGATTATCGATCTGCTGATTCCAAAGGATGCGATTTCTGCATGTACCCTGCCCTTGAGTTGAGGAACCCGATTCTTCTCTGAATTGTGATTGGCCTTCTCCATAATAATTTGCTACTACAAACAAGCATTCACTCCATACGTAATAAGAAGAGTATTCGGGTTTTGCTATTAAATGTCCCAAGAAATCAACTTGGTGATCTATGGTTGTCACCAACAATACGCTCTCTCATAACATCATCTATAGAAATAAGGAATAATGGATCAAATATTTCACCACCTTCACCAGACACAGATTTGATAGCATCATTAGTAAATAACAACTTATATGATGAGGGTATTCAGTCATGTACTAATGCCAAGGGCTTCCTGAAAGTTGAATGGAACTAATGGAATGGGAGACGGCATATATCTCTTTCTTGTGGTGACTGATCTCATGGGAACATTCGCTTTAAACTGTTATTGCAAGCATAGTAAATCACTTTCAAGGAATATCATTTTTTAAGTACTATGCATGAGAATTGTCTTGGGAAAAACCGAGTTGCTCAACTGGGTCATATTTCTATTATCATTGAGAGCTAGCAAAATGATGTTCTATTGCTGAAAATAACTTGTAAACTTTTGGGTGTAAGGCAAAATTATGGTTCTAATGGGAATCCGATGGCACCTTCCACCATTACTTTCATTGTATTCAGGGTATGCATGCTTTCCCTTTGGAGTGAGTCCAGTCTTCCTTCGAAACATCCTTGTATGTTCCTTCCATAAAATTTAAATGTGATTGGCTCTTAGTCAGTTCTAGTGTCCTCCATACAGATTTACAACTTAGATGAATTTAAGCATCCCACTGAATGGTTCATATGCACATTTTGTTCTCATCTTTCAATTTGAAGGTCGTCTTCATTCCATTATGTAGTAGACATTTTGTGAGAAAATTTGAGCATCTCATGTAGAGAGGATAGCCACCATAACATCGGCATTCTATTGAACTATTCAACATTACTCTTTTGTTTGATAGATATTCTGACTAGCAGTTAGCACATCCTTCCTATGCAGTCACATTCAAGACTCGTGATTCTCCACATGCCTCTGAATACTGAAATTTGAATTGATATGCCCAAAAAGGATCTTGATAAATTTGACAAAATTTCCTGTGAAGTCTGACTTTGAACACTCTATACCTTTGCACTTGATCACTGAACTTGAAGTCATTGAGTCTGAATCCTTTCTCTGAATCTGCATGTTCAAAGTACTGAACCATTTTGGACCTCTGAAGCATCAAACCACTTCGAACTACTTTGAACTTCAGTTTGAAGTGGTTCAAAAACTCTGAACTTGAAGTTTTAAATTTGTGACCACATCAGGTACTAACATGGAGGAAAGCATCAATTGTACCAATACCAAGATCCCACACTATTATACTATCACGACCATTAGATATGAGAAGATATGTCTCAAGGAGCTATTAATACAAGACAACTCTCCATCTATGAGTCATCTCCCGTGGAAATGCATACTAATCTCCATCATAACTATCCATCCCGAACTACTAATGAAGCAATCAAACTTCTCACTAGCTGAAATCAATAACAAAGGTGCAGAGGGGCCATACATTTTGTCATTAGTCTGAAATACACCTCGGTACATCGTTGTCATGAGTAAAGAAAGGACTAAGAATCCATCCCCTATGATCAAATTATAACTCCCATCAATCCTCAAACAAGATCTATTCAGCTGGTGAAGCAAGGAGTCTATCCAACTCGTGTGTAAGTCAGAAACCGAAACCATGTGTAAGCTGATCAGAGAATGAGAAACAGGCTTAAACCTAAAAATCGGTCACCACATCAATCATGTTAACCAAACTCACCACTAGGAGCTGCAACTAGGTCTCACATCCTCCAATAAAAATCATCCTCGTCGCGGAAATCAAAAAGATCTTCTGTATTCAAATCAAAAAGTGGATTATAAAATGTCCAATTAGCATCCACCTCAAACAAAGACTTGTTTGCTAGCTTAATATGATCCAAAATTGTGTTACTTGATCTCGTGGGACAGTTATCCAAGTCATAAATCTGTCACTTGCTATCATGTTCATTAATCACTTCTTGGAAAAACTGATGCCTTTCTTTATCTCCTGTTCCCTAGATTGTTTGGTGACAACTATCTTATTTTTTGCTTCATGAAAACCAATTAGTGTATTATTTAATGTCTTCTAAGCAATATTAAGCTCCTTGTTGAGCTACCTCATCCTCTTTTTTCCTTTATTAATCAACATAATTTTCAGCAACCTTTAAGATGTAATTCCTATCTGAAAGTAGGCATAAATAATCTGAATTCAAAGATTCCAACACTACTTTTACCCCTATAAATCAGCAACATAAGAATCTCTTACCATTCCCATTTGCCTCTTTTCCATTTGTGCCTTCATGTGAAGATCCTCAACAATCTCGTGTGTCATTATGGCTCACTAAGGCTGCAACAATAATATCTTCAGCGACTCTCAACTGTTTCTTCAAAAATTGCTTGTCATCATTGTCATTATGAAGTGCATTTTCTAATTGGTCATCCAAAACATCATCATCCTGGATGCCATCTTTGTTTGGCCCCTACGGTTTGGTTTGTATTCCTTTCCACACTGAACGGCAGACTGCTTCAGTTTGCTGTAAATATTTGATCCAACCCGACTGCGATTACTATTGTGCCCTTGGACGTTCGGCTAACTACACACGGGTCCCTTAACTGGTCAAGAACATCAGTACGCCGACTTGGGAAGAATGAAACCACGTGCTTGCCTGCGGATATTTGATATACATACAGCCCAAGTTTGTTTACCCAGCATTTGAGCCTCGCTTCTGAACTTTCACGTGAAGAGTGTCTTCTTGGATTTAATCTTACACGTAGGCACTCCTTGTAGACGCTTTTTCTTAAATATTTCCACAAATTGATAGGAGTATCCCAGCTGTTGATATTTGTTAACCACACACCAGCTATTAAACCAACTGCATTTAACAATACATTTGCACAGACCACTATACTTACTTCATTCTTTAAACTAGTCTTCCTAACCTTGCCGACTTCTGCCCAATATCACTGCAATGTTGAAAGAAAGGAAGCTGGGGTAACATCCAACTCCTTGGAATATTTCCAGACTTAGAGGGTTTTCGTCCTCCTAGTCTTAAACCAATCACAATACGCAACCAGATTGCAAAGCTTTCTTTTCATCAATATTCATGTCTTGTTAATCCCAATGCAAACCCGTATATATAGCCTCGAAGTGAGGGAAAATACAAAGAGAAAAGAATGTGGGATTCAATGTCATTTTCGTCCTATAGTCACTTAAAGGTATTTATAAAGTAAATAACTTTAACACATTAAAATGACTTAGCTCTGCTTATTTTAATAAAGTTCTAGAATAAATTAAATTAAATCCCCATTGTGACTGAAAGGCATCCTATTATAAATTGTTATTAATCTATCTGGATGTGGAGATAGATTAATCCTGTCGCCTGGAACTAAAATTGAGAAGGGGGCATGACAGTCCTCCCTTCCCGGGATTGCTTGCCCTCAAGCAATCTCAAAGCTGGGTGCTGCAATATAGACTCGCCTTCCCAAGTGGCATCCTCATAAGGCAAGTCTTTCCATTGGATCAGATATTCCCTAACGGTTTTGTTACATAGCTTTCTCTCCCTGGTCTCAATCACCTCCTCTGGTACCAAAATAAGTTTACCCGCTTCATCAAGTGGAGGCAAACTCTCTGAAGGCACAATATGCTGGGCCATTGCCTTTTTGAGGCACGACATGAAAAACATTGTGAATTCGGCTGTCACCCGACAAATCCAGCTCATAAGCAACTTCTCCTACCGTCCTGGTGATATAATAAGGTCCATAAAATCTGGGCTTGAGTTTCTCGGACCCACTTTTCTTCAAAGAACTCTATCTATAGGGCTAGAGATGAAAAACTCTATCACCCACCTCAAAACTTCGTTCGATGCGATGTCGATCAGCGTATAGCTTCTGCAGATTCTGTGCCTACTGAATATTATCTTTGAGTGCTCTGAGGATATCCTGTTGGTCTATTATCCAATCTTTGGCCAAGGATGCCCGACTATCCAGTAATGCCAAATCAATAAAAGAGAGGGCTTCATAACCATAAAGAGCACGGAAGGGTGTCATCCGAATGAACATATGGTAGGTGGTGTTATAGCAATACTCTCCCAACTATAGCCACTTGACCCACGCCCTCTGCTGTCCTGCAATGTAGTTCCTCAAGTAACCTTCGACCCACTTATTCACTATCTCGATCTGGCCATCAATCTGTGGATGATAACTCGTGCTAGGAGTCAATTCTATACCAGTCAATCTGAAAATTTTCTGCCAAAAGGTACTAAGAAACCTACTGTCTCTGTCACTCACAATAGTTTTGGGTAATCCATAGAGCCGGAATACCTCTCGGAAAAACAATTCAGCTACCTAGGAAGCTGACCAATCTGCAGCTATCGTGAAGAAATGCACGTACTTGGTCAACCTGTCCACCACTGCAAAGATGCAGTCCTTGCCTTGGACCGTCGGCAACCCAATGATAAAATCCATGGAAATGGTCTCCCATCTCTAAGCTGGAATAGGGAGAGGCTGAAGTAATCCTGCAGGAAAACCCTGTTCCGACTTGTTCTGCTAACAAGTCTGGCACTCTCTGACATGCTATAGTACACCATCCTTAAGCCCCTTCCACGAGAACCTCTCTCTAATTTGCCTGTAGATTTTGAAAAACCCTAGGTGCCCTACTGCTAGTGCATCATGTATGGTGCACATAATGTTCTCCTTCAGTTTAGATTCGGGTACTAGGTAAATTCTATTATTGTAATAAATAACATCATTCATTAACTTGTATCGCTCATCCTGAAATATACCATCCAAAATCTGACAAGCATGAGTATTTTTGGAATACTCCACTAATAATTGGGGTCTCCAATCTACTGAAATCTCTGAAATAGTGTAACATGCAAGCACTAGGGGTCGTTGGGAAAGAGCATCAGCAACAATATTATTCCTCCCTTTGACATACTTGACGTCAAAATTGTAAGCCTGTATCTTACTGACCCATTTCTGCTATCTTTCATTCAACTCCTTCTACTCCAAGAAGTAACACAAACTGTTATGATCCGTCTTAACTATAAATTTACTTCCCACCAAATACTGCCTAAATTTGGTTAAAGCATGCATGATAGCTAGAATCTCCTTATCATAGGTGGAATATAACAACTTGGTGCCCTTAAGTTTCCTGCTCTCGAAAGCAATGGGATGACGATCCTGCATCAATACTGCCCCTATCCTGCTTCTCGAAGCATCACACTCTAAAACAAAAAGCCTAGAAAAATCAAGAAGTGCTAGCACTGGACACGAACTCATGACCTGTTTCAACCTATCAAAAACAGCCTCAGCATCCTCTGTCCAAGAAAATGCCCCTTTCTGTGTCAAATCAGTAAGGGGAGCTACTACCTATGCAAATCCCTTGGCGAACCGCCGGTAATAGGAACAAAGACCAAGGAAACCTCGTAACTCCGATACATCCCTAGGTGGTGGCCAATCTAGAATTGTCTGTATCTTCTCCTGATGCACCTTAACCCCCTCGGCACCAATCACATGCCCTAAGTAAAGAATCTTTGTTAGCCCAAACTCGCATTTGGACTCTTTTGCGAATAAGGACTACTCCTCCATGAGATTAAGGACCTCATCCAAATGTTGTAAATGTTCTTCCCACGTCCTGCTGAAAATTAAAATGTCATCAAAAAAAAACCAGAACACTTTTCCTGAGTTGTTTCTTGAAAATATGGTTCATGCATGACTGGAAAGCGGCAGGGGTGTTAGTGAGCCCAAATGGCATCACTAAGAACTCATAGCGTCCGTAATAGCATCTGAAAGCTATTTTGTGCACGTCACGGACTCGAATCTGGTGGTATCCTGATCGAAGGTGTACCTTTGAGAAATAAACTACCCCATGAAGCTCATCCAACAACTCATCAATGCGGGGAATAGGATACATGTTCTTGATGGTCCTCTTGTTTAGTGCACGGTAGTTTATACACATCCGAAGGGTGCCATCCTTCTTCTTAACCAACACAACTGAAGAGGCAAAGGGGCTAGAGCTAGGTCTGATATGCCCCATATCCAAAAGCTCCTTAATCGTCTTCTTTATTTCCTCCTTGTAATGCCTGGGATGACGATAAGGGGTAGTAATAAAGGGTTTGGCTCCCTCCTCAAGCTCAATAATATGCTCAAACCCTCTATCAGGTGGAATCCCAGGAAGTATATCCTCAAACACTCTCCTGTGCTTATCTATAACTGTCTGAATGTCACAATGATATCGCTGCCCTGGATCCTGTGTCTCCTTGGAGGAGATGAAACACTGTGTGGCCCACCCTATATCGTCATGTCTCAATATGGCCTCCATCCTGTGAGCTGAAATCAATTCGGGTCCACTACCTGGTATGGCTCTGAGGACTACCAATCGATCACTCTGTAACAATTCCAACTGCATAGTCTCATGGTCAAAGGTGTACCTACGGAGAGTCCTTAACCACTGTCTACTCAAAATGGCATCCAACCCATCCAAGTCAACAACGTAGAAGTCAGTCTCCAAAAGATAATCATCAAACTGTATCTGAAGACCAGCTACCTTCCCTATACACCCCAGAACTTCACCGCCTGCTACTTTCACCTCAACCTCAAGAATGTCAACTACTGATAAACCCCTCCTAGCTACCATCCGTGTGCTAATGAAGTTATGTGAAGCTCCTATATCCAAAAGGCATACAATGCACTGTCCCTTAACCACGCCTTTCACTCTGAAAGGATGACATGCCGGATCACTAGAAAGAGTGGCTATGACTGGAGGTTGTTCTGTAGTGTTCTTCTTCTTATCTTCTAGGGCCTGCTCTTCAACTTCTTCCTCTTCGCTGTCCTCACCTTTTTCACCCCTTCATCCTCGGATTGAACCTCTACATAATGTATCTTGCCTTTCCCAAGGCATCTGTGCTCTGTGGTCCATGGCTCCCTGCAAGTAAAACACAATTTCTTCCTTCTGAGCTCATTCCGTGTCTCAAAATCCAACCTGGGAGGAGTGATTTTCTACTGGGTTTTATTTCCTTGATTTGATGTGGATCCCCTGTATGGTTTCTTCGGAGCCTGTAATATAGATGAGGGTGAATCCAAGTCGTGAGCTATCTTGATTGCATAATCTAGAGTGTTTGGTTTGAGAACTTTACCCAAACCCCTAAATCTATCCTGTAAACCCTCTATGAATAGCATCACCTTCCGCTGTTCTGTCATGTTTGGCACCATAACTAATAGATGTTGAAACTCATCAATGTACTTATCTAATGATCCACTCTAACGTAACTGAGCCAAGTCCCTGTAATAGACTTCAACATCCTTCTTGTCAAAGCGGGTGATCAGCTTAGAGCTGAAAATCTTGTATGAAGTTATGAGGCCATGATTCTGCGTAACTAACCCATGATGCCACCAATTGTATGCGGCTCCCTCTAGATGCATAGTCACAAATCTAATAGCTTCCACTTCAGCCATAGGCTTAAGTGTCAAATAAGTATCTAGCTTGTGAATCCAAGCTCTAGCGGAAGTCTGACCACTACCATCAAAAGTGGGAAGAGTAAGCTTGTTCATTACATGTTTTAGGTCCCTGTTAGGAGCTCTCGGTCGCCGGTCTTACTGCTGCCTTTTAGTCTCTCTTTTCTGATTTAAATACTGCACGAAGGACAGATTTTGTTTAATTTCATCCGAAACCAAATCCCACTCATCAAACATTGCCATAACATTATCTGGTAACAAATTTGGGGTTGCAAGTGGTACAACCTCCTCTTCTTAAGCATTAAAAACCGGCATCAAAGGTCTGTCTGTGTTATGTGTATGAGCTCTAGCTGCCCAGGGAGACCCTGCTATACTTCCACCACCGCTATGATGACTAGGAGTCCTTCTTTGGACTGGAAGCAACTACTGCATAGCACCTGTTAACTGCTGAATAGCATTTGCAATATTGTTTTGTCCATCTCTAATAGCCCGTAAAGTTTCCCGTACTTCCCTGTCCTATTCATCTCCATTATATGCCATTTGATTATTGTTTTCTAGTTCAACCTGTTGAGTAATATCAGTGTGCTCACCTGTTTCCATGATTATTTCCTCATCAACTGAGAAACTATCTTCAATGTCAACATGTACTGAGAAATCTGCTTGTTCCGGCTGTAGGTGACTGAATTTGTGCTGCCTTCTATTCATCCCTAGCTGTCATTTTTAGAATGAAAAGTTCTGCAAAATTTTAAATTTTTTCCCACAAGATGGCAGGTCTTGTGGCTCTGATACCACTGTAATAATCTGGACGTGAATTTAAGATTTAATTGCAATCACCAGGTGTATTTTACTATTGAAGGAATTTCATCAAACAGTTTGTAGCAGTCTGAAGATACTTCAGTTTCAGCAGTAAAGATAATCCTCCAACTCCAACACAAGTTTAGCGATTATATTTGGTAGATGTATTGAATTTTCAGATCTTCTAACAGTAAATATTTAAACTCAGTAATAAAATACCACTGTTCAGACCACCTAGAATCAATGAATGCAATTCATATTTATAACTCAAGGAAATCTAATATCAACAACTATACTGAACTGGACAACATTTCATTCTTATATTGCAATGTAATCACAGACGTCCATGTATTAAGAAAGATAATATCAGCACAGAGTTTTCCAGTATATATAAGGCAAGAAGATATCAGACCCGGAATGATGGAAGAACACAATTAATATTGGTGACACCCAGTGAGTACTCTTCCAGCTCGCATCAAAATGCTGACTCCAAAATGTATAACACTTATGACAGCTGTAGATGTCCCAAGCAACGGATTTCAGAATGCTAGCTTCTTATAGTAACTGTACGGCCCCTTATAGTAACCGTACAGCCATAATCCATATCGTACGGCTAGCACATCTGTTCCGTATGGCCTTCTAGCACATGTACAGATTGTTAACAGCCCTCTTTGGCAACTCCGTACGGAGATCCATCTCTAACGTACGGCCAGCAAATTAGTAACCGTACCTCCTACATCTGCACAACCATTCGGGAACCTTCAGCCTGCTCAAGTGGAGTTGTCCAGAACATTACATTAAAACTCATTTTCAGACTTGCCCTCAGAAATTCTTTGGTTAGATTTGATCATGAACTTGATTTTAATGCTTGCTCATTTTGTTCAATGCTCACCAATGATTCCATGAGCATAGAATTTTCTTAATTTGGAATGCTGAGATCATCTTAAGAGAAATTAAAATGAAATTGTAGACTTGTCTTCAGAAGTTTTAAATGTTCCAAGTAAATAGTTCGTTGTCATGATTGGATTAATGTCAGTTTCCAAGGTCTTGTGGGAATCCTATGTCATGATTTGGAGTTAATTTGATAAGTTAATGGCACTGATTCGTAGATGTAATCATTACTGATTTGAAAATCAGAACTCATAAGTTTGTCTAAGTATTAAGGATTTTTTGTCTCTGATATTCTTGCTTGAATTTCAATTGTTTCTTTCCTTGGATTAGTTCCCTAAAACTAATTGTGAAATTAATTGTTTGATCCATGGATACATTCAAGAACTTTCATGATCTAGACTTAATATTTTCTTAAGTCTTTAATCCTTGCTAACTTCAAGCCTTGTAACAGGAATCATGTTCGGATCAAAGGCAAGGATAGTCACAGGGAAGTGAACAAAGGAAGGGGGAAGTCAAGTTCAAGCTCAAGGGCAAGGATAGAAAATGAAAGAGGACTAGCCTAAAAGAAATTGAATTCAAAGGACAACACTTCAAGAAGATACACTTGAAACTGGAACAAGGAAAAAAACTTCAAGGATCAAGTTGAATGAGGTATCCCAAGATCAAACAGTCATCAGGCAAGGACATAAGGAAAAGTTTGAGGTACAGAGCAAAAAGAATCCAAGGACAAGATTCCCATCCAGGAAGTGATCTTGATGATGATCGATCCATACAAAGAAGTGGATTAAGAAAAATTTAATATGCCAAGGAAGAAGTTAATGTATTCAAGGAATTGCTACAAGGATCAAAACCGCAGATAAAGAAGACAAAGGAGAATTACAAACAATGAAGGTGGGAATACTAAGGCTTCAAGCATTGTAAAGTCCATCCATCCAAGAGAAAGAAGTCAAAAAACGATGAAGAATTCGTAAGGATAAAGTGGTGAATTTAAGATAAAGGCTTTCATGGAGAAGTTAGAGATCGTGGAGTTACAACATGTTGGCATTCCTAGTATTGAGTCTATTGACATAAAGGAACTTATTGAACTTTTACTTAAGTTCATTGATTTTGAAAAAAGGGAGAAGGAGAAAGGAGTATACGTCTTGGATGATGAGTTGTATGGTGACTAGGCGGCTTCCTTTTTTCCTTATTGGTCTTTAGGCCATTGAATATTTTCATTGGCTTACTTTGTGGTGCTTCATTTCTATTGGCTACTTTTGGTTGCCCCAATTAGGGTTTGTAATGGATTAATCTCGGCTGTTGAATTCAAATCAATCTTGGGTGTTCATTGTAACTGGGGCTCCTATACAAACCTCATCCATCTCATTTGTATAGCAGGATTGTTGGATAATTGTTGCCAATATAATGCCAAATTTGCTCTACTTTTCATTGTTGTGTCTTGCATGGTGAATTGTTGTGATCATAGTCGGAAAACTCGCCAAAGGCAAAAACTCGCCAAGCCTCCCAAAAGTTTAATCGGGAAAAACTCAGCGATTTAAAAAAAAAACTCGGGAAAAACTCGAGAACCTAAAAAACCGCTGAAATTTAATTAAAAATACATTTATTTTGCAAAATTTAATGAGAAGATGCATCTAATAAGTTAATTAAAGACAATACAAAAGAAACAAGCATAGTTTAGAGAACCCAAGTTAATTAGTGGTAGATTGGTGAGTACGCTACATGTTGGGGACTTTGCACCCTGTAGATTGTAGAGTCACCAACCACAAGGAAGAAGAATTTATGAGCAATGAAGCCTGTGTCTTATCTAATGATGTAACACCTAACTTAAAGGTTTGGCAGAATTTATTGCTTAAGTTTAAAGCATGTATTTATTAAAACCAACACTGAGCTTTGATCAAGTACAAAATTAGGCCAAATTCCTTAATTTGCATAATATCTATAAAAACCAACTTTAGTTGCAGCGGGTCCCTCTTCACTGACCATGATCCAGTGGGCAGATGGGTATTTATGATACCACATTTACAACTGGGTACAAAGCATGGGGTTTTGAAACCATTACAGCTGTGAAAGAATGAGACCTCTTGTAGGTGCATTAAATGATGTTATTTATATTATGAAAGAGTTAGGTCTCTTGAGGAACACTAGATGGTATGTGGTAGATTCAGGACAAAAATACCTAAAAAAAAACATTTCTTCAAGCTTTTAGACACAAGAGAATAAGGGAATAGTGAGTACAAAGTACAATGCCTCCTTCACTAGACGACTTCTATTCTAGTGAAGCATGACTCAACTTTACAATCAGGGCTTCTTGGTGCTAACCCCAACAAATAAGCATACAGTGTATAGGTGCTAAACTATACAAATCACTTTTTGCCCTTTTTAGCTGTCACAGGCTACAGGCCAGTAAATCGCGAGTTTTAACCAAAAACTCGCCGAGTTTTTGACGAGTAATCGCCGAGTTTTTGCCTCACTACCGAGTTTTTCCAACTGCGAGTTTTTCTGGGATTTAATCGCCCAGCTTAAGTACTCGGCGAGTTTTTAAAACTCGCCGACTAATCTGCGAGTTTTCCATCTATGGTTGTGATCAAGTTTGCATTATTGCATGGTGATCCAAATTTCCTAAGTTAGCCTAGGATTTCATTTCATGTTGTTTAGAAGTATTTTAGTTGGACGAAAGAATTATGGATGTTTACTTGTTTGACTCTGTAATGTCCCCTTTTTTAGCATTCATAGCATGATGTTGTCGTTAGCCTATTTCCCCATGGTCCCGTAGGCTAACCAGGACATTAAAGGGACTTAGAGGCCATTTGGCCTAGATAGTTTCAATTGCAGGTCTTTCTAAGGGGTTTTGAGGCAACTTTGGGCATACTTACTATTTATAGTAAGTCATCTTGGATATGGTCAGACATCCAATGGCAGCGGTATGTCGATGGTAATTGTTTAAAATCGACAAGAAGACTTGTTTATCATTGATAAGATTTGTTATGCATTGATAAAGCTATTTTATAAAGTTAAATTTAAATATTTAACTTTATTAATGCATAGACTATAGTTTGTGGGAAATATTTAAATTAAAAGAGTCCCCTTTATTTTATAACACATTGGAGACATAAGTTACATAAAGGGAGTTATCTTTTATCCCACATTGAGAAAACAAAAGATGGAGCTCTTGTAAGAACACTATAAAAGAAATGGAAGAGCTTATTTTTAGCATGGTTGGAAATATCAAAGAAATTGGGAAATTTTCTGGAGATTATGTCTCAATAGTTTGAAAGACGAAATCCCTTCAAGCTGGAAATCTTGACGCCATTGAAAGATATGGTTTTGAGATTCAACAGGGTAGCAGTTTGAAAAAGCAAATACGAAAAAGCAGTTCGAAAAAGCAGAACCGAAAAAGCAAGCCGAAAAAGCAAGCCGAAAAAAGCGGAATCGAAAAAGCAAGTCGAAAAAGCAGTCCGAAAAAAGCGGAACCGAAAAAAGCAGGTTGAAAAGCAGTCCGAAAAAGCAGTTCGAAAAAGCAAATCGGAAAAGCAAAGCAGAAGGGGCAGCATTGAAGAAAATTATTACAGCCATCTACAACCAGGTTCTTCTGTTAGTATTGCTTTTTAGGGTGTTATAAGCTTTCAGCTGTAAGTGTGCATTATACCAGCATTATTATTTCGTAATCCATGTAAATGCCAAAGTCTTGGCCATATTTCATGAGCATTGTATTTTTCATTGCAATTAAGAAGATAATAGTTGCTGGTGTCATTTAAGCAATTTAATATTATTATTTATCAGCTAGTTAGTTTGCATACCAACTGTTTGTAAAAATGTCAGTTGGCTGTAGGTGTTCATTTCTCATGCTTAGATCATATATATGCACTGAATATTGTCAAAATTAGTAGCACACTCATGTTAGGTCATTATGTAGTTCATTGTAGTCTTCTAGCACAAGATTCTCATTGATGCAAATTGATGAAAAGTCATTTGAAGCTAGCTGAAATACTATACCAGTCATACGTCCCTTGCGTGTGAATTGTTTGATGAAATTCCTTGAGCTTTCATCAGCATTTTTTGAGAGCAAATTTGAGGAGGCTCATTACAGTGGTATCAGAGCTTGCTTGCAAAGTGTTTGACGAAATGTCAAACAACTGAAGTATAAAGATTTTTTGTGTTTGAAGAAGTTATAATCCTGTTGGGGTCATTACAGACTCGAATATAAACTATGTCACTAGCCTCTTGCTGATGGTAGGAGTGCCTTGTGTGGTGAGCTAGTGAAAGTACTTAACTTCAATTAATAATCAATCTTTACTTTGCATCCATTTATAGGATTGAAGAAGGTAGATATTGATTTGAAAACCATTTGAGTATATCTTTAGAAGCTTGCACTAGGTGGGTGGAGTCATTGATTATGCTACATCTGGTAGAGTCCAAATTCATCCACGATTCCTTGCATTCATAGTAAAAGTAGAGGTAGAAATATAACTTAGAAGTTTAAGTTGGAGAGAAGTGGAAGAAGTCAAACCATATTTTCATTGCACATTGTGAAGCTAAATATTTAGAAGTCCAAACAATTGATGTCCATTGAATGAATAGCGTAAATCCACTAAGTAATTACCAGTAAATCACATTATTTCACTAAGCGAGTATCCATTATTGAAGGGAACCCTAAAGTCATTTCATGATCTTACTTCACAAGCTTAGCATGAGAGATGACCTTATATCAAGAGAGAATTGAATATTTGGTGTTTTACTTCAAAACATCGAGTATTTGATTATGCATGTTGTAGTTGACTGAAACTCACATCAACAAGCCCTGTGGCCCACAAGTGGTAGAAACTCTAGTCCATCCAACATGGTGTGGTGCTTACATTTTGGGAATCAATATGGTGCCCTCCCTAATGTGTCTCTTTTCTAGCCCATACATGATTTCTCTAGGCTATAATTTCACTTCCCACAATCTACCATAGTCGGGAATGGAAGGAAAGGCATGATAGGATGCCCAAACACTATTCATCACAACTAAGCCCAAGAGCACAAACACTCCAATCAAAACAATTCGACCCCTTGGCCCCCAAGTGGTACGAACTTCCATCCATCCAACAAGGGGTGGTGTGTATAGGTTGTGGGAACTAGTTTTCTTCCACTCCCTCACATATTTCCTCTAGTTCCATAAATGAATGCTTGTAGGGAAAGTAATAGATAAATTTATTAATTAGAGAAATATAAATAGATTAGTATCTTGATCAAAGACATAAAAGTTTATATACACACACACACACACATAAGATAATTCATTTATATTGCTTACCGATTCCTTGCTGGATTAGCAGTCTACTGGTTACTAATCGCAGATTCATGTATTTGTCTAATCTCTTTGAAATGATACCTTAGCTATGGATGCCCACTTCAAATGACTTCTACCCCTTTTTATACCCTCCAAAACGAGGGAGAAGTCATGCCACCAATCTTTCTACCCCTTTGAAAGAGTCACAACTCTTCCTCTAAACCAATGGCTTACACATAATTATAATTAATCATTTCTTGTTCTTTGAATGTGTTTCCTTATAGATGCTTATTTATTAAGTCAGACATTATCAGTCTTTGTTTGTTTGTAATGAAAACCATCATTGTTCTAACCTCTGCATTGTTTCTCTTATACCAATCCATTTCTCTTGAATATATTAAGATATCATTATCTTAGGCACAAAAAGTAAAGTCAGTCTGGTAATGGTTTAGTAATAATCATCAAGTAGGATGAACTCAAAAGCAAATAACTAGCACGTGTGGATGGTTGACTAGCATTATCCAATTAATATTTATTAGGTGTACTACTGCTTATTTTTCTGTAGTCAACTCTTGAACAAGATAGAATTAATCTTAAATTTTAAATGGTTTTATTTGTCTTTGCTTTGAGCTAAGTTACCCAATTCTCCCCCTGGCCCTCTAGACCGGATAAATTTAGGACCAGTCCTCGGTCCTAGTCTTGGTTCACCTATGGGTTCCCCCTAGGTTTGAACCCAGGCAGGTTTGTTCCTCCAAGCTGAACATGGTCAAACTAAGGCAGAACCAAGCTAGCCAAGTGTAAACCAAGTACAATTCCACTAAGAAACATTCTATAATTTAGTGCAAAAAATAATTATTATCAAATTTGAATAAGATCTATAACACTATAAAACAAAATTTGTTGATGTTCTGATATTTAATAAATCACATTAAACTAGCCATCAAAACTTCTTATGTTGAAGATTGTATCTACAATAGAGATCTTTATCTCTAGAAATATGGACAATATTATCATGATGGTCACCTTCTGCTGAAGAGGACATTTATGATAATAATTTTAATATTAAATATAAAGATATGTGTCATATGACGTGTTGAGGCATGGAAGTACGAAGAGTTGTGTATTTAAAAATGAAGAGTCATGTTTGTGGAAATTCAAGAGACCTTCAATTATAATGTGAAGAGGCTCTCTATGTGTTATAGAAGAAGAAAAAATCTAATGTCCACGAGACTAAACATAGTCTATGGGACAGCCTATCACTTTCATCAGATCAAGTACTTTCATATTTAATATGACAATGAAGGCCCCAAGCTTCTCAATGTTCTCCTCATTGAACAGGTTATGCCAGTTGCACACAATTAGAAAATCAGTGAAATCAGCCCTGTTGTCCTCAAAAGAAGCACATTCAACCACAATGTGGTGCTCAGTTTCCACATTACCAGAGTTGCAAAAGGTACAATTTCTCTCCTCCCAAGCCTCTTTAGGCCTTTTCCAACGTCTGGTCTATATATATTGTATCAAGCAAAGGACATTGTACACTTGAATATTTATTATCAATAAAGTGATCTTTTGTTGTGTGGATGGATTTTTCCCTTCATTTTGGAAGGGTTTTCCCAGGGTAATTTCTGGTATTCATTGTATCTGCTTTAGTTCTACCTCATTGTTGTTTATCCTTATTTTTAGGCAAAACCTAATGTGGTATCAAAGCCTAGCTAGATAACAACAAATAAGGGAGTCCTTTTTGAAATTATAGTAGTTACGAGTTAGATTATATATGTCTGTGAAGAAGATAAGTCAGCATGCATCAAGTTCTCATTCTCAAACTATATATGTTAATGGCAAAGCTCTTGTTCTCTATTGCTATATGCACCTCTAGTTTCCCTAGCATGTTGTGATTTATTTAATCTGGCATCCACGCATAGTTAGATGTAAAGAGCATCAGTGGTCAACTATTTTTGATATATAACATTCCTTGAAGTCTATGAAGAACCTTCAAGAGACAATAGTCTAAGGCTTGTGTAAGTGGTATTTGATTAAATTGATGATAGTTTGAGGCTTGTGTCATAGTGATTGTGGTTTGGTCTAAGTTACGTCAATCTTCAACAAGCATTTTTTTCCTTAGCATCAATCTCCTCAATGGAATTTGGAGCATCAGTATCGCCATGCAATAATCGTTATCCTATGGATTCGTTTTGGATGTATCTTGGTGTCATGTATTATCGGATGTTTCTTTGTGTGACGTTTATGGAAGAGATTTATGTGATCTTTTTGCCACTAAGAAATTCTCCTTGTTCAAGTTCAATTGAAAGTTTGTCGTATTCCTTCTAACTCATCTAAACTAGGTCAACAGCATCTAGCGCACACTATCCTTTATTCATGCTCGTGCTCATTCCAGATTTTCTTTCTTTGTTGGATTGTCGTATTTTTCTATAGGTTATCAGATTATATTTGTTATGTCATCGTGGTTACGGCAAAGTAGTTTTTTCCACCAGCGTAGAGTTATCTTGTCGAGGTTACTACTATAATGGCAAAATTTCCATTAAGTCCTCATTTTCTCTTCTACGTCAGATTAGTAGTATTTGCAATCAATGATGATTAAAGGAGAGGAACATTATATACCAGGGTGCATTGAAATATCAATCTTTACCATGCGAAGATGCTTTTCTTTGACAGTATTATGGCATAATGGAGGGGCTAGAATCATTATATTGGCTTTACCTATTATCCATATTCAAGACCAGATCCTTCATTTAGGGAGAACTAGTAGCAGATTTCAACCTCTAATCGTAGGATGGAGGAGTCATTTGGAGAACGTCGACAATTTCACAAGGATTACTTCAATTGGTTTGAGTATATATTTGCAACAGGTGGATTCTCGCCCAACAAAGTCCCAATGTATTGTAAGTATGAAAGATTGTATTGGTCCAGTGTGTAGGTTGCAAAGACTGGTAAGGGGCAATATCGTGCAATATAGGCATTCATGAACTTTGTTTTCAAGCATCATGGAGATTTGAGATCAAAGACCATTATTGTCATGATCTAAACCATTGGATTTTATTCGAGGCCTCTATTTAAAGATTGAAAAGGCAAGCCTAGTGTTTATGGTTATAGAGCTCCGTCATCTTGCTACCTTTGGCACCGATATCCATGTGTGGTGCTTTCAACCTACATGTGGTGCAGATTACAAGAGATGTAGCTTATGCCAAGAAGGCTCTTTTATCTGTTTTTGCGCCTCTATGATAATCCTCCTTGTGATAGAGTTCACATGCCCACTTTTAGATCTAGAGCAAATAAAAAAGTTGGAGACATCATTGGAAAGGGGCGTAGAATTATCAAGGGGCTTCAATGGGATACAAGTTCTGACATCAAATCTCAAAGTTTGTGCCTGATGGAGATAAACGAGTTGTCATAATTATGAGATTTGGGGTTTTCAAGAGGACTTTCTTCTATTCAGGATGACGTCCATCGTGTTTTACATTAGATTATCAATTCTTCGCAAGAGAAATAGAAGAACTAAATTGCTAGGCTTCTTGTGTCGTCCAACTAGATTGGGTGTTTGCTTGAAAAGGGCGGCAACAAAATTTCTGACATGAGAAGACCAAGTGGAGCAAGTATCCAAATTTTTGGAAAAGATCAACTTCCAAAGTGTGCTTTCAAAAATGATAAAGTTTGTCCAGGTAACTGGTGATCCACGGGTAGTTCAAGAAGTGCTTGTCCAAATCACACTAGACCAATTAGAGGTGTTGGAATGTAACTTGAATCAGCTTCTATAGTGTGCTTCCAAAAATGATGGAGTTGTCCAGGTAACTGGTGATCCAGGGGTAGTTCAAGAAGCGTTTGTCCAAATCACATCACCTATCTATTCCTAGATCACACTGGACCAATTGGAGGTGTTGGAATGTACCCTAAGCCCATGGCTCCGATTCTTGGTCCAATAGCTCCATATAGGGGAAGACCTGAACCTGCATCTTCTCCTATGTGTACTCCTTCCTAGGGGGATCTATGTAGAATATTGTGATCAATCAGGATCATGGGAAGTGCAATATGGTTTTTTGATTAACTAAGAGTAGACGTCACTCAAAAAGGATCTATTCTTGGAGTGTTTCTTATTATTGCATGTTATGCTTATAACCTTCAGACAATCAGATATAAATCTCTCATTTTCTTGAATTCCTATTTCATCAATGGAAATAGTGTAGAGCATTTATCTCTATTTTTATGAGTTATTTGATTAAAGGATACAATATGATTATGCAAAAAGCGTAGTTCATATTCAAAAAAACTTCTCTTTGTATCGGGGTGATACTGGAGACATATCGAGTATTCTTCTACATCGCATGTGACACAGATACAAAACTGTTGCAATAAGAATTTTTCACAAAATGTTGCGGAGAGACCACAGAGCTGATGTACAATATATTGATGGTATAAATGTTCTTGTTAATCTTGAAGAAAGGGAAGGCCATTCAAGCCTCTATCTTGTGCTAGATAGAAAAGAACAATTTAGAGAACATAGCTTTATGAGGCTATAGAGATAACTACTGTATGATTATATTTTTTAGTGTGCAATTTGTTTTGGTCTCTCTGATAGGCTGACCCTAGGAGTTATTTTATCTCCCTTGGTTGTAGAGGATACAACAAGAAGAGCTGAGGATACTGCATTGATGATTCATATGTGCGTTTAGAGGGAGCTTGTGATTTAGAGGGAGATGTTCAGCCTTACAGGGAGGTTACATCAACTATCTTTTTGTGTCTATCAAAGCCATCACTGCCGAGAGGGAGTCTTTGTTGTAGGAGTATTTCAATCATTTTTTATGCATGTTGTTAGTGAGTTTATTTCTCTGTGATAAGACTCTTCTTGGAAATGAGTCTCAATTGTGATTTTCTTCTTGTTGATTATGAGTTCTCATTTATGTGAAATTAATAAAAATTGTAAGCACGACCTAATAAGTCTCACTTCTGGAAATGGAAAAGTCAAACCATATTTTCATTGCACATTGTGAAGCTAAATATTTAGAGGTGTAGACAATTGATGTCCATTGAATGAATGGCATAGATCCCCTAAGTGATTACCAGCAAATCAAATTATTTCACTAAGCGAGTATCCACTATTGAAGGGAACCATGAAGTCATTTCATGATCTTACTTTGCAAGCTTAGCATGAGAGATGACCTTATAGCAAGAGAGAATTGAATATTTGTTGTTTCACTTTGAAACATCAAGTGTTTAATATCGCATGTTGTAGTGGACTAAAACTCACATCAACAAGCCTCATGGCCCACAAGTAGTAGAAACTCTTGTCCATCCAACATGGTGTGGTGCTTACATTTTGGGAATCAATCTATTGCCTCTCCCTAACATGTCTCCTTTCTAGCCCTAACATGATTGCTCTAGGCTAGAATTTCACTTTCCACAATCTACCATAGTTGAGAATGGAAGGAAAGGCATGATAGGACACCCAAACACTATTCGTCACAACTAAACCTAAGAGCTCAAAAACTCCAGCCGAAACAATTCGACCTCTTGGCTCCCAAGTGGTAGGAACTTTCATCCATCCAACAAGGGGCAGTGTGTTTGGGTTGTGGGAACTAGTTTGCTTCCACTCCCTAACATATTTCCTCTGGGTCCATACATGATTGCTTGTAGGGCAAGTAATAGATAGCTTTATTAATTAGAGAAATATACTTAGATTAGTATCTTGATCAAAGACATAAAAGTTTATACACACACATATATATAAAATCATTCATCCATATTGCTTACCGATTCCTTGTTGGAGACCAATCTACTGGTTACTGATCACAGATTCATGTATCTATCTAATCTCTTTGATATGATACCTTATCTATGGATGCCCACTTCAAATTACTCTACCCCTTTTTACACCCTCTAATATGAGGGAGAAGTCATGCCTCTCTAATATTTCTACCCCTTCGAACGAATCACAACTCTTCCTCTAAATTAGTGGCTTACACTTAATTATAATTTAATCATTTCTTGTTCTTTGATTGTGTTTCCTTACAGATGCTTATTTATTAAGTCAAACATTATCTGTCTTTGTTTGTTTGTAATGAACACCATCATTGTTCTAACCTCAGCATTGTTTCTCTTATACCAATCCGTTGCTCCTGAATATATTAATATATGTATTACCTTAGGCGCAAATAGTAAAGTTAGTCTGGTAATCATTTAGTAATAATTTCCCTAGTCGTCAATTAGGATTAACTTAAAAGCAATTGACTAGCATGTGAGGATGGTCGACTAGCATCATCCAATTAATATTTATTTAGTGTAACATTTCTAATTATTTTTCCCTAGTCAACTCTTGAACAAGATAGAATTAGTCTTAAATTTTAAATGATTATATTTGTCTTAGTTTTGAGCTAAGTAATACAATCCTCCCTTGGCCCTCCAAACCAGACAAATTTAGAACCAATCCTTGGTCCTGGTTCACCTATGGGTCCCCCCTGGGTTTGAACCTAGACAGGCTCATTCCTCCAAGCCGAACATGATTAAACTAGGGAAGACCCAGGAGGCCAAGTGCAAACCAAGTAATATTCGACTGAGAAACATTGTATAATTTAGTGCAAAAAACAACTTTTATAAAATTTGAATAAGATCTTTAACATTACAAAAGAAAATTTGTTGATGTTCTAATATTTAATACATCACATTAAACTAGTCATCAAGATTTCGTATGTTGAAGATTGTAACTACGATAGAGATCTTTATCTCTAGAGATATGGGCGTTATTATCATTATGATCGCCTTCAACTGAGGAGGACATTATGATAATAATTGTAATATAAAATATAAAGACATGTGTCATACGACATGCGTTGAGGCATGGAAATACAAAGAATTGTGTATTTGAAAATGAAGATACATATTTTGGGAAATTAAAGAGACCTTTGGTTATAATGTGAAGAGGCTCTCTATTTGTTATATATATCACATCAAGCAAAGGACATTGTACACTTGAATATTCTATTTATGCTTCTGGGTGAGATTGCATGTGAGTTTATGAGCATCAACGTTTCGGACCATACTCAATGATCCATCATCAAGATGAGAGAGCTAAATTTCATAAACACTTCCCTACCATGAAGGGTGTAGATTAATCCTAACAGATTTCCACAATCTATGATATTCTATATATGCTTTTGGGTGAGATTGCGTGTGAGTTTATGAGCATCAACATTTCAGATCATAGTCAATAATCCATCATCAGGTTGAGAGAGCTAAATTTCATGAACACCTCCCTCCCATGAAGGGTGTAGATTAATTGTAATAGATTTCCACAATCCATGATATTCAAATTATGCTGCTGGATGAGATTGTGGGTGAGTTTATGAGCATCAACGTTTCAGATCATACTCAATGATCCATCATCAAGATGAGAGAGCTAAATTTCATAAACACTTCCCTCCCATGAAGGGTGTAGATTAATTGTAATAGATCTCCACAATCCATGATATTCTATTTAATATCATGATGGATCATTGAGTATGATCCGAAACGTTGATGCTCATAAACTCACACAATCTCACCTAGATGCATAAATAAAATATCATGGATTGTGGAAATATGTTACAATTAATCTATACCCTTTATGGGAGGGAAGTGTTTATGAAATTTAGCTCTCTCATTCTAATGATGGATCGTTGAGTATGATCCAAAACGTTGATGCTCATAAACTCACACACAATCTCACCCAGAAGCATAAATAGAATATCATGGATTGTGGAAATCTGTTACAATTAATCACTTGAATATTTATTATCAATAAAGTGATCTTTCGTTGTGTGGCTGGGTTTTTCCCTTCATTTTTTAAGGGTTTTCCCCGAGGTGATTTCTAGCGTTTATTGTATTTTCTTTAGTTCTTCCCATTGTTGTTTATCTTTATTTTTAGGCAAAACCTAACATCTTCCATGCTGAAATTTTTATATCCAATTGCTGCTAATGACCCCTATTTGATTAATTGGAAGCCCTCTATAGTGATAAATCATATTTTAAACATTAAACAATGCCTTTAATAGATGAAGGGAATTGCAAGCTACTTTTATAACATTTTTCAAGTCAAATGTTTGTCAAAAATAAACAAGCTCTCTTTACTGTGAAAAAGTAATAAGCATTTGAGGACATGGAAAGTGAGAATGTTATTAATGCAGCTGATCTTATTGGCATTGGCATTGTTTGTAAATCAACTAATGCATTTGATAAAGAAAAAGAAGATGAAGATTTAGATGATTGAAACTTAGTATAAAGTTCCTATTGCTGAAAGTTAAAACAATGATAGTTGAATTCAACATTATTTTATATTTTGATGATGGCAAAAGATATAATGCTATGATTGAAAGTTTATAGTATTTACGTTGTTTTTATGATACTATGTGACATTCTAATCCTAAATCTTGCTTCTAGATTGCATGCATGCATGCATACATACATGTGTGCATCCATATATTGTGCATACATATATACACATATTTTACATGGTTTTGTATTAATGAACCCAAACACCATTTCAAAATTTTTCCATATGGCCAAATGTTCTTTGAACCCAAACCCGAACTGGCAGCTTAGACTGTGAGTGGTCACTCATTTTGGTGCTGCAATTTGTGGTATAAAGTCATAGCTCAGGCAGTACATGATAGAAAATTAAATGCATGCATTTTTGGAGACAATTTTCTGTTGTTAAACCCAAATTAATCCATATGAAGAGCTTCGATTGGTATCAAAAGCAAAATTCAACATTTTTCATACTTTCACTGTAAAATTGTATTTTATATATTGGCACCCACATTCTGTAGTTTGTAATTGATTTGAGGTTTGAACTTTGAAGTCAAATTACATAGTAATGCACCATACACTGTGCATTGTAATCAGCATCTCAATATTAAAGAATACAGTCTATATTTCAAAATTCATGATGTACACCCTCCACTTGCACTTTCTCACTTCCACTGTAATTAGGATAGCTTTAAATATAAGATCCATCATTTATTTCTTTTTTTGTGTTTTTGGGGTTTATTTTCCCAATTTTACCCCAAGAAATTGAAAATATGATATTCCTCAGCCTTTGATTTTCTGAGATATTTTTGAGAAAGATATTTGCTTCTATGGGCCAAAATTTCAGAACATTTAAATTTTTTATGTGCTCGAGTACAAAGAGTTTCACATTTCTTCCATTTAATGAAAGTCAGCACTAAGTTGCTCATCTTCACACAGTTGACGTATGATATTGCCAAGGTCCATCATAGAAGAATGTGGAAGTACCTTCCTCCTTCATTGCGTACATATTTCCTCACTTTTTTATAAACCTGCAATGGTTTTTGACACATTAAGCAAGGAAGGGCCTTGAACCAATTTACAAAAAGTAAACCATAGCAGAACAGAGACACAATAAACAACAGCAAAAGCTAACCGCCAAGCCACCCCAAAACCTACTAACAGCAGTATAAACTCACAAACAGAGATAGATCCAATCTTTTAACAGGTGACTCCATAGACTCCTCCAAACAAGCAGCCTCCAAAGAATGTCAGCTCTTCTTATGCTTCTTGACAATCTCCTACTGATCTTCGACATTATTTCTTGATCCAGGACGTACCACTAACAGATCTCCACAATTCCGTCAATAATATTGACAAGTTTTGTAGATAAGATGAGATAATGATATTAATGTCCAACAAGGGTCTAAGGGACTGAAAGATACAACATTACAGTAAAGTAAAGAAACCAACAGAAGCACCAAATGGTGACCGCAAAAAGAGTGCACAACAGGGGAAAGAGAGAAACAAAAGGAAGAGAGAAGGACCGTCAATCCTTTCTCGATACAAAAAAATTCCCGTGTAGAGGTATACAAGCCAGGACAAGCAAGGGTCTGGGTCTGGCACTGTCTCTGTCTCTGCTGCTGCATAATCATGGGGGTAGGGTGTTGCTATCTAAGGAACCCAAGTCGAGGTCTGACCGATCTGGTGTGACCAGAGACAGTCGGGTGAGGTCGTTTCCTACCCCCAAAAGTGGTCGTGGGAGGAAATAAGTCCGTGATGAGCTGATCCAAGGTCTAGTGCTGACGGAAGCGGAGCTGTAAGGTGTGATCTCTGAGCTGGGAGGCCTCTCGAAGATAGAGCGCCAAACACCTCTCGTCGGAATAACTAAAAAAAGCCGAAAGGGATCTACAGTCTCTGAAGAGGCAATAGAATCTGCCTCTAATCTCATAATAGATGGGACATCTGAAGATAAAATGGGTTTCCATTTCCGTTTCTGATACCAATTGAAGCCCTTCATATGGATTAATTTGGGTTTAACAACAAAAAATTGTCTCCAAAAATGCATGCATTTAATCTTCTATCATTTACTGCCTAAGCTATGACTTTATTATTTATAACACAAATTGCAGCACCAAAATGAGTGACCACTCACAGTCTAAGCTGCCAGTTTGGGTTCAGGTTTAGGTTCAAAGAACCAATTCGACCATATGGCAAAATTTTGAAATTATGTTTGGGTTCGTTAGTACAAAACCATGTAAAATATATATGCAAATATGGATGCACACATGTATGTATGTATGCATACACGCATGCAATCTAGAAGCAAGATTTAGGATTAGAATGTCACATAGTATCATAAAAACAACGTAAATACTATAAACCTGTAATCATAGCATTATATCTTTTGCCATTATCAAAATATAAAATAATGTTGAGTTCAACTATCGTTGTTTTAACTTTCAACAATAGGAACTTTATACTAAGTTTCAATCATCTCAATCTTCACCTTCTTCTTCTTTATCAAATGCATCAGTTGATTCACAAATAATGCCAATGCCAATAAGATCAGCTGCATTAATAACATTCTCACTTTCCATGTCCTCAAATGCTTATTACTTTTTCACGGTAAAGAAAGCTTGTTTATTTTTGACAAACATTATACTTGAAAAATGTTATAAAAGTAGCTTGCAACTCCCTTCATCTATTGAAGACATTGTTTAATGTTTAAAATATGATTTATCACTATAGAGGGCTTCCAATTAATCAGATTGGGGTCATTAGCAGTAATTGGATATAAAAATTTCAGCAAGGAAGATGTTAGGTTTGCCTAAAAATAAAGATAAACAACAATGAGTTAGAACTAAAGAAAATACAATAAACGCCAAAAATCACCTCGAGGAAAACCCTTCCAAAATGAAGGGAAAAACCCAACCACACAACAAAAGATCACTTTATTGATAATAAATATTCAAGTGATTAATTGTAATAGATTTCCACAATCCATGATATTCTAGACTAGATTATGGATGAGTTTATGAGCATCAACATTTCAAATCATACTCAATGATCCATCATCAGGATGAGAGAGCTAAATTTCATAAACACTTCCCTCCCATGAAGGGTGTAGATTAATTGTAATAGATCTCCAGAATCCATGATATTTTATTTATGCTTCTGGGTGAGATTGTGTGAGTTTATAAGCATCAATGTTTCGGATCATACTCAATGATCCATCATCAGAATGAGAGAGCTAAATCTCATAAACACTTCCCTCCCATAAAGGGTGAGAGAGCTAAATCTCATAAACACTTCCCTCTCATAAAGGGTGTAGATAATGGATCATTGAGTATGATCCGAAACGTTGATGCTCATAAACTCACACACAATCTCACCTAGAAGCATAAATAGAATATCATGGATTGTGGAAATCTGTTACAATTAATCACTTGAATATTTAATATCAATAAAGTGATCTTTTGTTGCGTGGCCAGGTTTTTCCCTTCATTTTGGAAGGGTTTTCCTCAAGGTGATTTCTGGTGTTTATTGTATTTTCTTTAGTTCTTCGCCATTGTTGTTTATCTTTATTTTTAGGCAAAACCTAACATCTTCCGTGCTGAAATTTTTATATCCAATTGCTGCTAATGACCCCTATCTGATTAATTGGAAGCCCTCTATAGTGATAAATCATATTTTAAACATTAAACAATGTCTTTAATAGATGAAGGGAGTTGCAAGCTACTTTTATAACATTTTTCAAAACAAATGTTTGTCAAAAATAAACGAGCTCTCTTTACTGTGAAAAACTAATAAGCATTTGAGGACATGGATAGTGAGAATGTTATTAATGCAGCCGATCTTATTGGCATTGTCATTGTTTGTGAATCAAATAATGCATTTGATAAAGAAGAAGAAGATGAAGATTTAGATGATTGAAACTTAGTATAAAGTTCCTATTGCTGAAAGTTAAAACAATGATAGTTGACGAGCAAGGGTCTGGGTCTAGCACCGTCTCTATCTTTGCCGCTGCATAATCGTGAGGGTAGGGTGCTGCTGTCTAAGGAACCCAAGCCGAGGTCTGACCGATCTGGTGTGACCAAAAATAGTCGAGTGAGGTCATTTCCTACCCTTGGAAGTGGTCATGGGAGGAAAGAAGTCCGAGATGAGCTGATCCAAGGTCTGGTGCTAAGGGAATCGGAGCTATGAGGTGTGATCTCTGAGCTGGGAGGCCTCCCAAAGATAGAGCGCCAGACACCTCTAGTCGAAATAACTGAATAAAGCCGAAATAGATCTGCAGTCTCTGAAGAGGCAATAGAATTTGCCTCTAATCTCATAGTAGATGGGACATCTGAAGATAAAATTGGTCTCTGTTTCTATTTCCGTTTTTGATAACGTGCAAGGCGACACACACGTTCCTCTCTAGATAGGTGGTGATCGGTCTTGCAACAGAGACACTGGGCTCCGACTCTAAAAGATCCCAAGGCAATGCGGAGGGCATGACACCAACGGCAACTCAAATAAGAGGGGCAAACAATGATACCATCTTGAATCTCAAGAAAGTGCTCTAAGTAGAATGCCATCCGAGGGCATAACCCGTCAGGAGGGCTAATCCAAGTCATAGAGATGTACTGCTTGTAAATGTCGAGTCTAACGTGGTCGTTCAACTCCTACCGAGAGGGGAGGAGGTGGGCGGGAGCATCTAATGAGAACTGGTACAGCAGAAGATGGTCAATGTCAATCCCAATCGAGCTCAATAAGATAGTGGCCTGGGTATACCAAGAGCGAGCCCTAGTTGCCCCCGTTGAGCTGGCTAAGTCCCATGAAGAGCAATAAGCAAGGTATGAGTATCTATGTCGGCCCTCTGATGAATCCACAAAGCCTCTGAATCGGTGGATGAGCCAAATCAAGTCAAAAACGGCGCTGAGCTGGAAAGGATGAGCTCCAAACTCGGCCAGAACAATATTGTGTGGGATGAAACAGTGGCAACGGATGATCTAACCAAGGAGAAGTGTTTGTACCCACTTGATCGAGGCTAGTGATGATGAAGCTAGTGATGGAGGGGATGACAAAGGCAGGTGCAAGAACGTAATCCACCACACTCGTGCCATCACAATGGGGCCAACAGGTAAAGGACTCTGAGCCCGAAAAGCAAGAGAGTCCATTCACGATCAGCAGGTTAGAAGCCTCACAAACCTGAAGGAGATGGTGACCATAACTCGAGAGGGGCCCCTGGCTGTCAAAAGAATGGCACTGAAAACCCATGCTGGTCGGATCCAACTCCCTTGTGCAAATCGAGTGAGTGACGCGGTCATGCTAAGGGGTCTGGATGTCCCTAGTCCGAGCATTAAAGTCACCCGTGATGATGATGTCATCCAAACTAGAAAACTTCAGGATGCACTCAAAAAGGTCTAAGAAAGGATCACCATCAACAGGGCTATGGATAGCGTAAGGTGAGGAGATCGGCGGGAAGTAACACACTACAATGAAGATATCTCTAGGATGCCTCCTAAGATGGCTAACCTAGATCCGAATCCACATGAAACGAGCTGCGATATCCGAGTGGACAACCAAAGTAGCACTGAAGAGGTCGTCTCTAATCAAACAAGCAATACCACTTGAACCACGGACACCTCCTGAAGCACGAACCTCCTCTTTGCAAACAGAAAGCCACCTAAACCCGTCAAACCCCGGGAGAGGGCGAGCTGGACTCTCATGAATCTCTGTGACAACCAAAATATCCGCCAAGCCCACAACATCCGCAAACAAACCCAGTAATGAGCAAAGGGTGCCATTACCATTCCAGCAATTGACATGGAGGGAGCCCGAGGAGGTAGTACCTTCATGTGACTACTAGCGAGTGCGTCATTTGGCCAGAAGAGCCAGTCTCCGATCTCCATTTTCAAAATTTTGTTTTGGTATAGATTCAAGGAGCTGTAAATGTTATCCCACTCGCCGTCACATATTTTGCAATCCTTCTACTCATGTGTGTTCTATTCAAAGGCATTGATTTTGTTTTTGTGATCTTCTCATTCCTCTTATCTTCCTCCTCATCATCCTCATGGCTGGTTTCTTCTTCCGCTGACTCTGAATTCTCTATAAACCAAGAAGAATGATTGCCATCCTGCGTAGAATAGGAATAAAAGCATCCTCTTCTTTCAACTACAGAAGGTCAAGTCAACCATATCGTCAGAAGAAGGATCTTCATCCACAAGACGGAAATATTTCTCTTCATCCTCATTAAGCTCTCCAAAAAATATATCTCTATATTTTTTACTTTCTTATCATAAAAAAAAATTTATTGCCATAGGCCCTTTTACCGCCCACATTATCCTTACCACCCTTACCAGAATCTTCCTTGTTGGAGATATCTATAGCATGCTCCATTTTACTTAATAACAATCATCTTTCTCTTTATGACAGTGGAGAGGCTGTTTTTAGTTTCCTTCCTTAATTTTGGCTCCTCCTGACAACAAAAGCTTTCCTTTTGGAGGATGAGAAGGGAGACAGACTGCTTTCCACAATAGGTTGGCTATCAACAAACATCATTTTCTTTTTACACTTGTCAACCAAGCTAATGTTTCTAAGGGGAGGAATTCATTAGCCTGTGATGTTTTAACAGCTTTGTAACTTAATATCTTAATTAAAATTCAATTGACAAAATGTGGAATTGCACACTGAAGAGGTTATAAATAACTTTAGCAGACTATTAATTTGATAGTTTTCCCAACTTCACCTTCTCCAAAATCTAGAATTAAAATCTAGGCTTAACTTGGGATGGAATAGCATAGATTGTATTAAAAACTAGCCAGGTACTAACAAAATTGCAAAAGCATGGCTTCCCTACTCTGTTCTCTGTAAAGCTGTTTTTCGATAGGTGCCGAGAAGAGTTAAATCTATTAAACAGTAACACAGTTGAGAGCATTAACCAAAATTTTGGAAAAGCAAGGCGTGGTCTTAAGGCTACAAGGACTTTCCACCTGCCATTTTCATTTCATTTCTTTTAAGAAAGGAAGAATATAGCAATATGAAAAAAAAAAAAAAAAAGAGCAAAACAAAGCATCTCTGATATCAGATCAGACAAAAAAGCTTACCAAGACCCGCTTTTGGTGGAAAAAGGCTTCATAAGCCTGATGCATTGCCTGAAAAAGAATAAATCCAGCACTGATCACACCATTGGACCTCGCAGCACTAGACGTGGCAATCAACAAAGATCGTTTTCTTTTTACACTTGTCAACCGAGCTAGGGTTTCTAAGGGGAGGAATTCATTAGCCTGTGATGTTTTAACAGCTCTGTAACTTAATATCTTAATTAAATTCAATTGACAAAATGTGGAATTGCACACTGAAGAGGTTAAAAATAACCTTAGTAGACTAATAATTTGATAGTTTTCCTAACTTCACCTTCTCCAAAATCTAGAATTAAAATTTAGGCTTATCTTTGGATGGAATAGCATAAATTGTGTTCAAAACTAGCCAGGTACTAACAAAATTGCAAAAGCATGGCTTCCCTACTCTGTCCTCTGTAAAGCTGTTTTTTGGTAGGTGCCGAGAAGAGTTAAATCTCTTAAACAGTAACACAGTTGATAGCATCAACCAAAATTTTGGAAAAGCAAGGCGTGATCTTAAGGCTACAAGGACTTTCCACCTGCCATTTTCATTTCATTTCTTTTAAGAAAGGAAGAATATATGAATATGAAAAAAATAAAGAGCAAAACAAAGCATCTCTGATATCAGATCAGACAAAAAAGCTTACCAAGACCCGCTTTTGCCGGAAAAAAGCTTCAGAAGTCTGATGCATTGCCTGAAAAAGAATAAATCCGGCATTGATCACACCATTGGACCTCACAGCACTAGACATGGCAAACAAGAGTGTTGCCTTCCAATTCATTCCAGAGAGTAGAAAATAGATGCCAGCAAATGATAGAAGAGAGAATAAGCTTTCCGAATATCTGTCAAATCATAACAACAACCTGTTGCTGGCTATAAGTGAAACAATTAAATTCATGTCAAATCTTGCATCTCAAAAGAACAAACACCTGAATGCCTCTGTGTAAGATAATAAGCATTTTAAGTGAACAATGTTGCAATTACAAAAGAGTAAAAAGAGGAATTTTACATTGAAGAATAAAATATTGAAGCAGGGTTGAAACAGAAAAGGGCTACTGCACGAATTGCCATGTTGGGATCTTTCAAAACAAGTAGTGTTAACCTGGAAGATAAAATATTTGGGTGTGCATTAGTACAGTGTTTTGATTATGTGTGTGCACAGAGTTTTAAAGGTAAAAGATACTACAAAAAACATGACCAGTATCATAGTTAAAAACAAAGTCTAGATGCAGAAGGTCTCAGTTCACTTGCATAATTTTAAAAGTTTCATTCCATCCACCAGACACTTTATTTCAGCTCTAGTTTGTTTCATTGAAAAGGAAATGGGAAACAAAGGAATAAATCCAAATATAAGCATCATGCAACTTTGGTGGAATAGCTACCCCACAAACTAGGAATCCTTAAGTTTCTGTATACCATTGAATGCAGCCATCAGGATTGTTTCAACAAACTTTTATTAAATGTTCCATATATAAGTACACAGCGTGGTCATGCTCGTGAGATCAACTCAGATGTACAAAATTTGAATAAGTGAAAACATATCCCCTAATAGACCAGTTTGTTTTAAGTTCATACCAATGAGTGCAACCCTCAAGATTGTCTCATCTAATTTAATTTATATTTTTCATAAACAAAGTACTCAGCGGGGTCATGAAGCCAAAACTCACATGTTCAAAATATGAATATTATATGAGATAAGTGAAAAGAAATTCCCTGATGGGCTTCCTTGAGAAAGAATCTAGCATGTAACGTAAGAAACATGTGCGTGGTGAAAAAGAGGTTACAAAGTCGATTCTAAACAGGCACTAACTCAAGTGATGTATGAAAGCCCATGAATGCCTATTCAATGCAGTTGAATCAAATAAATCTTTAACAGCTGTTGATATTCTCTAGGAAAAGCAGCATAGATTCCTTCTTTTGTGAGCTTTCAGGGCAAATTTTACATAAAACCCATTTAACATATTTTCAAAGTAGGGAATGGACTTACTTGTACAAAAAAAGGACCGCAAACAGAAAAGCAATATTGTTGAGAATATACCCAGACAAAGCCAATACAGCCCTCTGTCCCAACACAGGGATTAGTGGAGCTAAAACTGCATATTCAAGAGACAATGTTTCAAATTTCGAGTAATCATCAAAAAGCATGTGAATCGAACAGGATGTTGAATTTTGACAGAAAATAAATTGATATTAATTCTCTCAATTCCCACAAAGCTACGGCTTTAACAAGACAAATGATTTCAACTAAATTGAATTCATACTATATCGGCCGATCCCCACGAACCATATAAATTCAACAAATCATTAAATTTTGATGAGATTAAATTACATACCTGTTTTGGATAAAACCAGCATGGCGAGTGGAAGAAGGGGTAGAAACGCATAAGTTTGCTCATATTCATACCCACATTGAGCAATTCTGACATAGTAGACTGAATCCCACACAACTGTGGCCTCTATGGCTTTGCCCAGCTTCTGGGCAAGACCTGTTTGTTCATATTTCCTTGCAGAAGGATCCAACATGTTTGATTCTGATAAGCAAGGTGGATCCAACGAGGCCGATGTGTCATAGGGACTGGCTATGCACCTGCAAACGATGATAAGACCCAACACAAGAATCCTTGAAATTAAAGCCAGTCTTAAAACACGCTGCATCTCCTGCGGCGGTGATGAAAACCGGGCAGTTGATTGGGCCATTGCAACCGTTGCAATTTTTGGAGTGTGTTTTAACTCTGCTCCTAAAACGGCTGCTGCGTATGTGAATGTAACGAGCAAAACAATTTTGAATTTGAAATCGAAGGAAAACCTAAACGAAGTCAATTGAAGGGGCCATCGAACACAAGAAGGGAGCTCATAGAAAAGCACGGAAGTCACATATCATCATTCAAGAGATTCTTAGGGGAGAGGACCTAGCCCTTGAACGAATTCTAATGGTTGTGATAGAAATTGTTTACTTAATACCTACACTTATTTACTTAGGGCTCGTTTGGTCGCGGGTATAAGAATGGAGAATAGGAATGTAATATTGGGAATAGAAATGCTATTCCAATAACGGCTATTTTTTGGAATGGGTATAAGCTCATTTTAGAGGCAAAATAAGAATATGTATTCCTATTCCCTATTCCAAGTGACGAACCAAACAAGAAATAAAAATCGTATTCCAATTTTTCTATTCATATTTCATCAACCAAACGAGTCCTTTATGTCCAATTTTTTTAACAACATTGCATCAGTTCTTGTGACTTCAAAGTTGTTAGTACAATGATGATTACCAAAAAATGAATGAAAATGTACCCTTGATCTAAAAAGTAATCAATGATGTGATGCCTCATCAGCTATGCAAGTATGGGTACCCTTTTTGCACAACCAATGGTCTCACTTTTTATTTGGGTTGTTTTGGACAACTTGGAAAAAAGCATGTTGATGTGGCATCATAATTGATGATGTGGATTTGAAAGCTTAGTTATAGTAGACGACTCGCCAAATAAGCTATTGTAGAAAATTGGAAGTGATTTGAAATTTTCACATAGGATTTTGATAAGCACAAAATTAGGGTGTTCAAGTACTGGGTCCTCTCCCCTAAAGTTTTAAGAATAAGTTTAGTTTTTTTTTTAAGGTAAGTTAGAAGAGTATAAAGTAATCCAACAAGTACAAAGATATGTAAGGGATAACTTGAAGAAAAAAAGAAGATAAAAACATAATTCTAAGAATTAAGAAGTTCTTCAAAGCGCACATATATATTTTGATAAGAACTTTACTATATTATAGTTATAATAAGAAAAAACAAGGAAAGAATAGGCAAAGGCAAATGTAATAAGAGACAATGGAAATGAGCTTGGTTGCAAAATAATAAGGTCTAAATCAACGATCAAATAACAAATAAGAAATAGGAACTCGAGCCCCCATAAATACTTATCTATAGTTATTTAGAATTGTAGAGGACACCCCATGGAGAAGAGGATGTGGATTAGGGCTCATTGATAAAGGGAAAGACATTATCTTTCTTACAAAAGCACAAAAGCACGACAAGTGTAGAATACCAAAGTTTGACGGATACAAAAAAAAGTCTTAGTTTGGAATGAAAGAGCTAATAATGACAAAGGACGTGGTGGAACTATTCTCGTAATTAGAGAAATTTGAGGCGAATTCACAAGTACAAAGAAAGAAGACTTAAATAAATAGAACATATGGCTAAAAATAATAGAAAACCAAGTTTTGAAAAGGGTGGCAACATGTTAGTTCCAAAAGGATCAAAGACATATAAGGAGAGGAATCTAGATTGGGAAGATCCATGTGCATCACTGAAAAGGGACATTTCTATTTTTAGTAACTTGGGTGAAGTCTTAGCAAGGGGGAATTTTAATGTTAGGACAACAAACAAGCAAGCCTCAATGAGCAGAAGTTACATAGAAAGAAGTGGCCCATTATGGTCGAAGAAGAAAAATATGAATATTTGAAAAGGTCTCACAAGACAACAAGAGAAACATTAATCGGTATGGAGTAGACTTTTGGGGCTTCTACGATTTGTACAACATGGTAATGTGCAATAATATAAAAGTGTGGCTAAATTTAGGAAACATCACGTGTAAAATATATAATGACCAAAGTATTATTGACTATGTTATTTGTGACCAAGATCACACCTCAAGAGTAATGGAGATGGGGATAAGAGAATGCCCAATATAGCTAAAAATAAATCACAACCCATTTTTTAATGAAATTAGTAATACATTTAAATGAGAAACAGAGAGAGCAAATTCATTTTAAGCACAAGAAAGCACCCTCGCATGGTAAGATCCTAATGACACGAGAAATTTAGAAAATCTATGATGGTACCCTTGAACGACTCATTGAGATTTCTTAATAAAATTTAGATTATACAAAGCAACACCTTATAGGCAAAGATAGTCTAGTTCCTCTACTTTGCAAGACATTGAAGGGTGTAAGACCCAAAAGAGAGGTAAGAATACTTTCCCAACAAACCCTTGGTTTGATAATGAGTGCAAGCTAGCAAATAGAAATCCAAGAGGTGGGATGAGTAAATAAAACAAGAAAGAGTATGAAAAGCTACTAAGATGTTAAAAAACAATTGAGCATAAGACGGACTGAGTTGATTACTTTTCAAAACCAAAATCCCAAGAAATTTTTGAAAGAGTTGCAACAAAAGTGGGAGCAAATAGAGAACAATGTCCTAATAGCTTGAATATGCAAAGATATAGTATGATTCTAGACATAAGTGTTGGTGTAAATATTCATTCA
Source organism: Cupressus sempervirens (assembly GCA_028749045.1). Taxonomy (NCBI): domain Eukaryota; kingdom Viridiplantae; phylum Streptophyta; class Pinopsida; order Cupressales; family Cupressaceae; genus Cupressus; species Cupressus sempervirens. The sequence continues at coordinate 623,129,361 of CM053786.1, read as the reverse complement.
CCTAATTACACTTTTCTTAAGCTTACTTAGATAAATGCATATGTAATTTTTAACTGAGACACCTAGGAATTTGCACATTTATTTAGCACATGGTGCATGAGAAATTTTACATTAGGTGGCAATAGGCATTCCACTTTATGTGTTAACTCCACCTTTAGTGTGTGTATCACATTATCATCTTTCACATGGTGCATATACTTCATTTCACTATGGAGGATGATCCACCTTTAGTGAACATGTGATCATGCCTTGTGTGGGGGATAAGTTATATTCTCCTTATCGTAGTCTCTTATTACCTTATCTATATAAGAAGACACATCTACATTGTAGTTTAGTCTATTTGAGCCAATCTATTGTGTCTAGCTACCCATCCATTATTGAATCTAGTTGGTTCGTTATCATATCATTGATGAGAATACAATTTGTTCTTGTCTACATCATCTCTCGTGTCTTTGTGCTATTCTTTGGCCTCTAGATCCTTTGTGCATTGCCATATGAAAATACTTACAATAAGAATAGACCTTTAATGCTCAAGTTTATGACTAAGAGATCATTCAGAGCATAAAGAGGTTGGTTAGAATAAAGTCAAAGATATCATTAGGATGCAAATTAAAAAATCAAAATGGGGAATTGATGTTCTTGCACCTCATATCAACCATGTCTTCAATGATGTTAATGAAGAGGGTTTTCTTGAAAATTGGACAACCAACATTTTTAGTACCCTCCCAAAGTGATGACATAAATAATCCATCAAATTAGTGCACTAATATGGTTGACCCCCTCATAGGGAAATTTTTTTGGTAACATGATAGAATGCAAAATCAACAAGTTAGAAAAATAAAAGGTAAAATAGCTCAGGGTCATGCTTTTTTTAGACCAAATTAATCTGCAATTGATCTTGGTGTCACCCTTGGTTCTTGGTTGAAAAACTATAGAATACTCAAGATGTTGAGGCCTTTTTTGTCTTGTAGAATTTAAAAAGGCCTCTTGTAGTGCCTGCCCCTAGTTCGCATTTTGCTATCATTGTCGAACTCTTTTAAGGCTAGTTTTATGTTGATGATTATTAGTAACATTATTTTGAGATTATCAAATATTGTTTCAGATTCTGTTTATTATATGATGAGATTACTTGGTGCTTTATAGTTCATGTATGTATGATGATTATTACAATGTTTGCAGTTATTGATGATTTATTATCATATGTGTTTTCTTATGGATACTTACCCCATACTTGCATGTGTATGGAGTGCGTGTTTGTTTTCTTTTTGTATGGCGTTTCTGATGTAGTTAAGGAAGGGAGTCGTAGTCACCTGCTAGTCGAGATCTACACAATGCACCACTTCCTACCATTGCCTATTTAGCTTAGTATATATTGTGCTTGTACATGTGTGGATTTTATGCAGTTTGCAGGTACTAGGTATCGACTTCTCTAAATTGCCAGGATGAGCGTACCCTATCACATTATCTCAATGGTAAGAGAGGGGAGATAAATTCTCAAATTCAAATCCCAACCCTTTAAGCCATTTGTCCTCATTGAAAATTAGGATAAGTATCTGAGTCGAGCACCCTCTGAATATGTTAGATGATGTAATTCGTGATATTAACCCTTTTGGTTTGATTTTGTATGTGTTTTGCTATGATGGGTTTTTGTATTTTACTTTATGAGTCTTTGGTGTATTTTCTATTTGTAATGTCTCTGTTTTGGCAGTAATTTGATTTAATTAATTTAATTAATTAAGTTGTCCAAAATAATGAATATTTTATGAGGATGACTAATTAATTGTTTTAATTAAATAAATAAGTGGTATTAAGTTAATTATCTATAAAGTTATCAAATAAATAAATATTAAAAAGGTAACTTTATATTTAATTAATTTAATAAAGTGACTTGAAAAATATCTTATAAAGTCACTTAATAAATAAAATAAAAATAATGTTCTAGAAGTTTCTGGAGAAAGTGGAGAAAAAGAATAAATAGGCATCTTGGGCTTCATTCTCATCATCCAATTTTTATCATTTCTCTTCACATCAGATTGTGAATACAATCACATGGTCTATTGTGAAGCCAAGGCTTTCAGATAGTTTATTGGTCTTTGGGAACAATACCTCCCAATAGATCGCATAACCAAGGAAGTGAAAGATCTTCCTTTGGATATTACATGCATTGTTCTTATCATTTAGATGCATATTAGAAGATAAGGCTATAGGTGAAAGTTGTAATAGATTTAAGCATTATTCTTGCGGATGTAAGCCAAGAGTCTTGGCCATTTCATACTAGCATTGTAGTTAACATTTTATGTGCAATAAAGGAGACATAATTTGCTTGTCTGATATAGTGTAATTGAATATGTATTTATCATTCATGATCAACTTATTAGTTTGCATGCCAATTGTTTGACAAAATGACAGTTGGCTGTAGGTTCTCTTTTTGGCATAAATAATGTTATAATTATGCATACCAAATGTTTGTATTAATGCTACTTGGCTATAAGTGCATTAACGCCATTACAGGCTACATCCCAAGTGTTTGTCAAAATTACTAGTTGATGTAGTTGCATATTGCAAGTAGTTTCAATCACATATATGCATTGAATATTGTCAAAATAAGTTGCACATTCATGTTAGGTCATTGTTTAGTCAATTCAGAGTCTTCTTGCAAGCATTTTTATTGATGCTAAGTGAAGGAAAGAGCCATAAAGCAAACTAAAAATTTATATCAGTCATATGACCCTTGTATGCAAAGTGTTTTCTTGAACCTTTATCAACATTTTGGGATCAGGTTTGAGCAGGGTCACTACACTATTAATTAAGTCTAATTAAAAGATTTAATTAATGATTTAATTTAATGAAAAATTAATATGATATTTTAATATTTATTTTATTTAATTAATTGAAAAATTAATTAAATAAAAGAATTAAATTTGGAGATGAAAGTTATAAGTTTAAATTTGGAACGTGATAATATTTATTTAATAATAATATATTTAGAGTTCATTTTTAAATAAATGCTAAATAATAATATTATTTAAGTTAATAAATATTTTATCAATTAAGTTTCAAAAATAAATTTAAAAGTGGAAAAAAAATTAATTTATTAAAAATTTCATGATAAGTGCATGAGATTTAAAATAAATAAATAAATAAATAAAATGAATATTAAATAAAGTAATGTGTATTATTTTATTACTTATTCACATAGGAGTATTCGAACTCTTGTGATTTGTCATGTTGACAACACAAGAGTTTGCACTCTAATTATGCACGTGTTGTCTACACTTAGGAGTTAGTACATTATTTGAGCACATGGTGTCTACAACATTCTAGACACCTCATCATATTTATCTTCTTATTGTGGAAGATATGTGCTTAGTTGTCATGCTTATTCCTTAGTTCTTTCTAGACACATTCTAGATGCATCTTAGAGGCCTTTATATATAGGCTCTCCTAGTGTGTATGGACATCCTTATATGCTTCTACAAGCTCATATACTTCAACATGCTTATATGCTTCAGCATGCTTCTATATGCTTCTACATGCTTCTAGTCACTTGGGGATTTGGTTTTTGGAGGAATTGTGAATGTTGGATAAGGAAGGAATTTTCGAATAGGAGTAGGATCTAAGAGGAGGAGATTCTCTACGATTTTCTGAGGCATAGCGAATTAGCTTCAATGTCCAAGTAGGCACTCATGATTATTTTGCATATTTTATCATGCTCTTTCTCTTCTTGTCTTCATTGTGTCTGTTATGTGTGTCTGAATAATTCTCTATGAATGAATCTTCAATTTTGCAATTTGGAATTTGGGCATGCATATTGTTTCATTTAGTTATGGGAATTAAAGTATTATTGCAATCTTCCCTTAGTAGAATCAAGATTTGGAAATTGATTCGGGTTTGGGTTCAAATTAAAATAGAATCTTATTATTATGCATTAGTTTTATATGATATATTAACTAATCTATTTTAATTAAATTTAATTAAGATTAGTTAATAGTAGAAGAAGTGTAATTAATTATTAGTCAATTTAAGTAAATGGATTTTTAAATGAGGGCAAATTAAAAGAAAAGAGATATTAATAAGCGTTTAGTGGAATTAAATAATTGAATTATGAATGAGATTGATTTTACTTAAAATCAATGAAGATTATTTTAAATAAATGATTGTACTTGAAGTGATTTAAGGAGATTGTAAACTAATTATTTGAAAGTTGATAAGTATTATTCTAATGTTTTGAATAATGTGGATGATTTTATCTAAAAGTCAATGGGAACTAGTTCAATGATTTAAATAAGTAAATAATTATCTTTTGATTATTTTAGAAAAAAATTTAAAATAATGGAGGGATAATTCTATGTATTGTTCAAAAAATAAATGGGTTGACTTGTAGAAGAATCTTATACTCTTGAAATATACTTGAAACAAAATTTGAAACCTCATATTTGGCTTAACCATGTGATTGCAAAAGCAAACCAAAACATGTGTTTGTATCTTGTTTCTCTATGCTATATGTGTTTTGGGGTTTTGGGGTTTGTCCTAGCTTTCACTAGTCTTAGGTTGTTACCAGAGGCTCAGGGGTTATGTGTTTGTGATGTCATACTGATGTTGATCTCGATCTTTTTAAAACCCAACCATGGTAATGTGGTGGTATGCTCCATGAGATGTTTGTATTTACTGATTGTTATTGCTTTCTAGTCTTCTTGTGTGAAACTGAGATGTATGTATTTCAGATACTTGACTTAACCATTTTTGAGTCATCGATCAGTTATACTTGGGTTACTTTACAGTCGCCTTGATGGGACTGAAGTGTTTATTTTGATCTTGATGATGTCATGTTGTGACATGTTTTGACTTGACCATTTTGGAGTCTTCGATCAATATTACTTTGAGATATTTTTCGGTTGCTCGTTGAGAACCAAAGGATATTATGATTATCATTGGATGCTTTTTCAGTTGCTCATGGAGAATTGATGTGATTATTTTCATTATCTTTATGATACTTTCTAGTCACTTGTATAGGACTGAGGTGATTTTGTGATTTTTTATTTCATGAGCCTAGAGTAGGTTATCTATTTATAGTGTCAGGAAGTGGCTTGCAATGGGGGTCGGGGCCTTAAGTGGCTGCCAGGGTAACTTATTGTAAGTTATTTAATAAGTGAAAACATTTGCACTAAATGGGGATTAAAATAAACCTAATAAGATAATTGTATGTTCTCGCCCATGCCTCGAGTGCTAGTACAGACTAGGATGGGAGTAGAGAGAACACTTGGTTGTGACCTTGCATTCCATAGTATGCCTTATTAGTACAAGAGGATACTAGTGGCTACATAGGGATCACTAGGGGGTCGGGGTCTATTGAGAGACTACTGGGATAACTCTAGTATGATTCATGCGATGACACTTTCCCACTTACATAATAGGTTTCCTACATGTCTTTGTTGTGCCTCTGGAATTATATGTCATTCTTATTAGAACCTTTGAGTTAGTATACTTTTAGGATTATTGGACTTAGAGAGTACTTGTGTTATGTGATTTGTTATCTTGTGTTATGTGATTTGATATCCTGTTTGGGACTTGAGACTATCTCCTCAGCACGGTGGGAGTGGGCCATTTAGGTTCCATGCGGTTGGGTGGTAATGCTTTTTCACTCTTACCTTTGAGATCCATCTGTAGTAACCGTAGCTGGAGCATTCTTTGTTGGTATTTATCTTTATTTTGTTCTTGGATCATTATGATAGATGTTATATCTTATGATTAATGTTATTTACTGACACGTTTCTTTATATTGATGATTAGCATGTGATAGATGATGTCATCAGCTTTGTAGGATCATCTTATGCTTTATTCTTGCATGTTAGATTTCTTTATGCATATGTTGTAGCATGTTGGATTTCTTTCTGCATATGTAGTAGCATGTTTTAGGAGTGACATTCCTACTATGATAATATCGATGATCTCTTTGGTGACTTGGGATGTTACACGCGAAGGGATGGCTAGGGCCCACGATGGTCTAATGATGCTATTGACAATTGGGAGGAATTGCGCACTTAGTTAGTTATCTTTTACGATGATTGTTATATCTTTATTGATGGATGGATGTATCATGTTTATTATTGGTTTCATTTACTTTATTGTACTTGTATCATGGTCAATGAGGATGATGTATCTTTATTATATGTATATTCTTTTAAGCCTTTCATACCCTGTGTCATGTACAATGGATGATTGAGCATCCTACATTTAATTGTCAAGAGGCATTCAGAACAATTGTATATTATGGACATTGGACTTTTTAATTATTCTTTCACACGGATGTGGTAGTTGTTTAGACTTAGTATTAATTAGATTAAATGTAACTCAACATCTTGGGATCCTTAAGGAATGTAACCTATTATGTATGCTTATGTATGCTTTAGTTGATTGCGTGTTATTCCTTCCGTTACTATGTGATTGATATGAATGTTTTATCTTTCATGATTTAAAAAAAAATTGTTTGGAAAACTTAGTAAAACTTTAAGTTAATTCTTTTGGATCCCTTGGCAGGGCGTTACACCTCTAACACAATTCTTGGGACAAACTTTGGTATAGAATGAAAGAATTGGAAATTCCTAGTAAGCTTAGAGTTGTAATACATAGACTTTATGAGTAGGTGAAGGCAAAAATCAAAATGATATACGGGATTTGAGAATGTTTTGGCATAATATTGGTGTCAAACAAGAGTGCCCGATCTCTCCAACTATATTTGGGCTAAATATTGACAAGATGGAGGAATAACTAAAAAAAATATTTGAGAGAGAGAGAGTCCAATTAGCTAAATATGTAATAAAATTACTTCTTTATGTGAATGATCTTAATTTAATTTCTAAAATGGTTGTTGGATTAAGTGAACACTCAAAAGCACTTGAAACCTTTTAGCATGAGGTCAAGATGCAAACGAACTCCCAAAGTGAAGATCTTCTCTTCGAAAAGAAATAAGATGCAAAACATTTTCCTTTTCAAAATCAATCCTCTAGAGATAGTAAATGAGTTTCACAAGAAACTTAGTTGGGAAACATATCTAGCAAAAAGAATTGAGGGAGGTTGGAAAGTGTGATATCCCTTACAAATGGGTATAGGAATGTACATTTATGGGATTTGAAAACTATTAAATATCTTTTTGCTTTGTTGGTCACCATGATGATCCTTTACAAATGCAAAATCTAGGGCAACAAAATGTCAAATAAAAATTGGAGGCAAGTAGAAAGAATGCAAAAATATCTAACAATTAGTAGTCTCAAAATTAATCATTGACCTTTGTGAGATCTCTTTTTTTGGATCAGTAAGAGGTTGAAGCCAAGATTAATTATTATTATGTGTTGTGATTAAGTATTATTATTATTATTTAATCTTGAGTAGACATGAACCCAAGACCTCCCAAATAAGAGGCTTATAATTTAGCTTTGTGTTGTAGGCTCTTGCCTAGCCTTTGTGAGATCTCATTGGTAGGAACATGCATCTTCCTATTAAAATATGTTTTTATCATCTAGTTATTAAGTTACCTAAAGAAAATTCAAAGCATGGAGAAATACCATTGGCCTAAGTTAAATATGGATGAAAGACTTGATACAAGAAAAAACATGTGGATAAGTCAAAACAACAAATGGATAAAAAAATGGAATGTTAAAATACAAGAATGTTTGAAAAAATGAGGAAATAAAAAAAACATTTAGGGAAAATTTCAAGTGTTTTTCGTCCAAAACAAAAAGGGGCATAAAAGATCAGACTATGTCAAAGAATTTAACCCAATTGTAGACCATAAACAAAAGGCATACATATACACAAATATCAAATGAAGAGAAAACCTTTTTTTAGATCAAATTAGGGCTAGTTCTCACCATTCGAGGAATGAAACTAGTAGATGGATGATACCTACGGAAGAATGGGGAAAAAGGATATGCCTATTCTATAGTGTAGAAGAAGTAGAGACAGGGAAACATTTCATCATGGATTGCCCAACATATAATGACATTTTTGTGTAGAAGCGCCTAGGGTTTGAGCAATAACCCTTGCAATTTTGGCTTGTAATGACCATAGCCAAGTCATGGGTGAAATAAGGATCATAGGGTGGTCCACTAGGTGTGTTTTAGGAATTTTGGTAGCCAGTGCATGATCCAATGCCAACTTGGGCAAAAAGTTGTCACTAGATGACAAAAAATTGTTGGATAAGAAAAATTTGGCACGATGTGTATAATAATCTCAAAATTATTAGAATAAGATGAAATGGTGTTAGAAATGTTTCAAACATTATTCTAGGAAATTCTACACAAATTGAAGTCAAATTTGTATGAGGAAGGTAAAGTTGCATGGCAACTTTTGCCTATAAATTGCATCTCGAGGAGAATAAGTTATGTGCCCAAACTAACTATGGGAACATATGATTGTTGAGAGGTTGGTGGAGGATTTGAAGTTTAAGCAATAATGAACAATGTACATTTCCTAACAAAAGTTATCTTAGACACTTGGAAAATGGTGCAACTTGCGTTCAATTGATTGAGACTTCAAACTTTGCATTGTAAATAGTTAAAGCAATTAGATTTTTTCTTTTTTTTGTCTTTTTTTGGGTTTTGTGTAGAGTATCTAGGGTAAACAAATTTATTTTGCTTCCTACCAATTTATTGGCCTGTACAGAGTTATTTTCAATAAAATGAGTCTAGCTGGAATCCTCATCGTGGGAATTTTATGACCTATTGAGGATAGCTAGTAGACTCAATAAACTCTCTTTTACCTTTTGGAGAGGTTCAAAAAATTACTTTTTAGGATCTTTCCCTAAGCAAGTCCTTCTACAACCCAACTAGGAGCAAGAGGGAATAATTTGATGGTTCTTGCAGGGGTGGATTGGAAAATGTAAGCCAAGAGTATATAAGTGTTGAATAAGATCTAGAGAAGATTGGGTTTGATATCAAACTCAATTAAATACAATTAGGGAGCTTTCCCATTAAAAGAGTGAAGATTGCTCATTTCCTTTATATTTCAGCCCAATCTAAGTTCAATATTGTACAAACAAAGTGGGAATTTTAAAACCCTAAAAATCTTTAAGGTCTCCAAAAAGGGTATTTGCATTGGTGATTAGTTAGCAGGATCATTTTGGATGTTTGGGATTTATTAGCCAAAAACTCAATTAGGAGACCTAATTAGGCCTAATAGGCCTAAAAGAAAAGGAAATTTGGAGACCAATAAGAGAAGTATGCCAAGGTCCTACAAAATGGAACCAAAGGTGATCAAAACAGTGAGACTAAAAGCTAGTTACTCCTGCGAAATGATGGTGTGTGGTCAAGGAAGTTGTCGCGTGAACTTTAATTAGGGAGTTCAAGAAAGAAAATATAGGTTTGAATTATTAGAGAGACTCTAGTGTATAAGGAGAAAGTAGATTGGATTTTCCAAGGGTATAGGGCTGAAGAGAGAGAAACCTTAGAAGGTATAAGATTTATCTTATGAGGAATTTTATGGAACTCAGTGTGGGAGTCTCCCTATCAAATTGGTATCAAAGCCCCAAGATTTGGGCTAGTGAATTTTGGTGCATATTAATAGTAGAATCAGTTGGTGAATCAATCATGGTTACTAATATAGAGTTGATAAAGAAGGTGAAAGACTAGGGGGAGGAAAATAGGTAGTTGAATGAAAAGCTTGTTGAGTTAGAAATCAAATTTGGTGAGGTAGAAAAAAGGATAGAGTGACATTGAAAGTCACTAAAAAAGAAGGAAAAGAAAGGCTTAAAGAAGTCTCAGTAAAGAATGAGGTCCTGTAACTTGGCCCTATGTTGCAAGAAGAATCCTTTTCTCAAATTAATCAAGGCACAAGGAGGAAAGGAGCTTGAAAGAATACCAAATTTTAGTGGAAAGATGGATCCATATCTAGTAATAGAGTGTTGAGAATGTATGGAGAACCACTTTAACTATGAAGGCATAAGTGAAGCCCAAAAAATGAAGGTAGCTAAATTAAGAATGAGAGGAGAAGCTTTGACACGGTGGAAGTTTGTACAAGCATAAAGGGGAAAAAAAGGCAAGAACCATATATGTATATGGAAGGGTATGGTAGCTAAGGTAATGATGAAGAGTGCTCCTCTTAATACCATAAACACATAACAAGAACAAATAAATAACTGCAATTTGTGAAAACATAATATGGGCTTCTTATTTTTGCCAAAAATATGGAATTATAGAATTTGGAATTACAATATGCTAACCTACTTGGGTTCCTTCATTATAGTAATCTATAAGATGAAGCTATAAACTATCACCCAAAGTTTTCCTAGACAATCTATGGGCATTTCTTGAATAGGTAATTTTATGCCACCTAGGAATGTTCTAGACACTCAAACATAATACCTAGGGCTGACAGACCTTGACAATACATGTATTGTTGACCAAATACACCTTTAACATTTTTTTTAGAATTTTTGGCCAGCTCAACCTTGGAAGGCCAGAACTTTTAAATTGTTGCTCTGATCTTCTATTATAACCCCTTTTCAGAATCCTCAACTTCTAATCTTTAGGCTTGGATCGACGTAAGCATCATCCTTCGAGTTTGTGAGCCTCATCTAGGCATGTTTAGGCCTTCAAAATTGAGGCCAAAGTTTTTGTACCAAAAATTTATACCAAAAATCCACAATAACTCCATCGATACTTATGATATGGCATTAAGCCTCAACTAGTAGGCTGATATGACTGAGATGAACCTCCACCTTTGAAATTAGGACATTCTGAGCTCATATGACTAACTTACTAAGTAGCAAGCCTCCACAAACAATAACTCTACATTAAGACAACCCTTATTCAAACAACTAAAAGGAATTTTTTTTTTGGGTGATGCAAGGTTGCTCTTACACCCAAGATGTTCCTGCATCAAACACCTAGGGTCATTTGAGAAGTGACCACATCATGTCTTAGGTGTTTAAAGGAAAAACAAGATGGTTAACCTCCTCCCTTGCTATCCATGATGAATCTTTTACCAGTCTCCTTTCCATTTGACTAGGTATTCTTCATAAGTTTGGTTCCTTGTATTTTTACCAACACAATTTTCTAGTGCCCCCTCAATCACCTTTGTAGCTGAACTAACTACTAGAATACTCCATTGCACTTCTACAACTTCATTCCCATCATCTCCTTGATAATACTCTGTCAAATTTGAAATATTAAATACTGGTGAAATATTCAATTCAACAAGCAACTCCACTTCATAGGCATTTCCAGAATCATGCCTCTTCATGATCTTGCACAGTCCAAACTTCTTCATTTTAAGCTTATCATATATACCCACTAGAAATCACTCCTTTCTCAAATAAACCATGACTTCATCTCTAATCTGAAATTCCTTATACCTCCTTTTCACATTTTTCTTATCCTTATATCATGTATTAATCTTTGTAATGTGCTTCCTCAGCTCCTCATTGATTTTCTTCAAATGTTAAGCAAAATCTTCTGCTTCAACAGTACTTATTTCTCCTTTATCTAACTGTCTCAATTCAAAAGCATTTCTAGGACTGCTCCAATATATAATCTAGAATTGTAATTTCCAGTACTCCTATTGAAAAAATTATTATATGCAAATTCTACCTATGGTAAAATCAAATTTGAGCCCTTTGGCTTGCCTCCAACCAAACATCTCGACAAATTATCCAAACTATGATTCACAACTTCTATTTGTACATCAGTATGTGGATGATGTGCATCAATATGTGGATGATGTGAAGAACTAAACTTAAAATGTGTCTTTAGTTTCTTCCACAATGTACACCATAAATACCCAACACATTTGGTATCTCGATCTAAAACTATACTCTTTGGCAAACCATGTAGTCTCATCACTTCTCTGAAAAACAACTATGCCACATGAACAACATCACTAGTCTTATTGTAGGGAACAAAATGTGTCATCTTTGAAAATCTATCAACCACCACAAAAATAGAATCATGCCCTCACTGAGTCCTTGGTAATCCAAGAATGAAATCCATGCTAATATCCTCCCATGGCTTCTCTGGTACAGGTAATGGCTAGTACAACCCTGTATTTTGCTTCACTCCGTTTACCATTTGACATACTCTACAACTCTGTACAAACTTCTTCACATTTTGCTGCAACTATGGCCAGTAATAATTCTCAAAAAATAAAGCAAAGGTTCTATCTACCAAAATGTCCAGGTAATCCTCCACTATGATTCTTCTTGATGAGATTCTCTCTCATTGAACTTCTTGGAATGCACAATTGGCTTTCTATGAACAACACACCATCTTGGATTATGAAAGACAACCACTTTGTCCTATCAAGTGTAATACATTCTATATAATCCTTCCATAGTTCACCAAAATCAGGATCCTCTAGATACAAATTCTTGAGTTCCTTCAACCCAACTACCTCAATCTACATCTCTATCATCAAAAGTTGTCTTCTACTAAAAGCATTTGCAACTCTATTAGACTTACTACTACTATGTTTTAAAAAAAATGTCTAACTCTACAAAAACTCAGCCCACTTCAAATGTCTTTGGTTCAATTTTTATTAACTATTCAAATATTGCAAAACTTGATGATCAATATGCAAAAAAACATCCTTAGGAAGAAGATAGTGTGTCCACTTCTTCAATGCCTAAACTATAGCATAAAATTCTTGATCATAAACATAATATTTCTTTTGGCATCATTCAACTTCTCACTAAAATAAGCAACATGTCTACCTTCTTGGCTCAAAACAACTCCTCTTGTTGTACCACTAGCATCACAGTCTACTTGAAACACCTTGTTAAAATCTAGAAGTGCTAAAATAGGTTGCTCTGTAACTTTTTGTTTCAATAGATTAAAACTCTTATTTGTGTTAGGATAAAACCATAGACAAAAATAAGAATTACATGCAAAAATAAACAAAAAAAAAAAAAAAAAAGATCACATAGAAGAGAACACAAGACACCAAGATTTAACGTCGTTCACCCAATCCCTAGGCTACGTCCACCAAACAACAAGTCCAATATTATTATGATCTAGTGATTACAACCTGATTACAATTCATAATCCTTTACAGGTCAATACCACCACAAGAAGCAATTTTTGCATCACACCTTATGAAACAATCCCTAACCCTAAGCCCTTTTTATACAAGTATTTTGTCTCTTTAGTGTTAATATTAGTTACAACATGTCGACCATAAAAATGCTGATACAGTAGCCCTTAACAACCCTGATTGTATTAGGGGTTGATGCCCCCAAACCCCCACTTGGGGCCCAGCTTGACCTTGAACCCTACCGAGGAATTATGGAGTATGTACAGTACTTCCCTAATCAATCACCACAATCTAACAATCTCCCACTTGTAGAATGATCAAGCTCGACACTAAACAATAATTGCCCACTTGGAGACTGATCCTATAGCTATGTTGCTACTCCATGAGGCTCCCACCGGATCAAACCAACCTAGACTCTGATGTTCTTTTATTCCTATTCAATCTAGAAGACCAACTGAAGTTGAAGAGGAGTTCAACTTCTCCCTTGTTACTACCTTTGTAAATATATTTTTTGGATTTTCATCTATATGTATCTTGTCCAAATTTAACTGTCCATCATCTAAAATTGACCAAATGTAATGGTGTCGCAACTATATGTGTTTTGTCTTTGAATGCAGAGCTTAATTCTTTGCAAGATGAATGACACTCTCACTATTTGTAAACAAATAATTATCCTTCTAAGGGTGTCCCAATTCTTCCAAGAATAAGTGAAGCCATATCATCTCCTTGGTTGCCTCTATAGCAGCAACATACTATGCCTTTGTAGTCGATAAAGCATTAACCTTCTGTAACCTAGAAACCCAACTCATAGTTGCCCCACCAATAGTAAATACATAACCTATAGTACTCTAACTAGTATCAATATCCCTTGCCAAATCTAAGTCAATGTATCCCTGTAAATCAGTAGTAGAGCCCCCAAAGTGTAAACACTTACTGGATATTCCTCTCAGATATCTAAGAATTCATTTTACTACATTTCAATGCTCAATTCTTGGAAGACTCATATACCTGCTAATGACTCCCATTGCATGTGCAATATCTAGCCTAGTACATACCATAACATACATCAATCTTCCTACAACTAAAGTATAAGGTACCTTGTACATCTTGTGCTTCTCTTCTTGTGTCTTTAGACACATCTACTTAGTCAACTTCAAATGACTAGGTAAAGGTGTGCTAATAACTTTAGCATTCTCCATAGAGAAATGTTGCAACACCTTCACAATATAATCAGCCTGAGATAATGTCAATTTTTTTTTCTTTCTATTTCTACAAATCTTCATACCAAGGATTTGTTTTGCTGCCCCCAAATCCTTTATAGAAAATGCATGTGCTAACTGGCGTTTCAACCCCTTAATGTGATCCATGTTAGACCCAGCTACAAGCATATCATCAACATATAAACATAACATAATGCAGTTGTCATCATCCAACCTCTTAAAGTAAACACAATGATTTGAATGACACCTATTATATCCATGCTCATGCATAAAATTGTCAAATTTCAAATATCATTGCTGAGGTGCTTGCTTCAAGCCATATAAACTTTTCTTCAATCTGCACACTAGGTTCTCCTTACCTTTGGCCTCAAATCCATGTGGCTGAGTCATATATATCTCTTCATCAAAATCACCATGAGGGAAAGTTGTTTTAACATCAAGCTGCTCCAAATGCAAATCTCCAGTAGGCATAAGACTTAAAACACCATAGATAGAAGTCATTTTAACAATGCGAGAAAATATCTCATCAAAATCAATGCCCTTTTTTTGTGCAAATTCTTTTACAACTAACCTGGCTTTAAATCTTTTCTTACCTCCATCCTCTTCTTTCAACTTGTAAACCCATTTATTTTTTAAATCCCTTTTACCTGCAGGCAACCTACATAAATCTCAAATCTTATTTTTTAGCAAAGAGTCCATTTCATTTTTCATTGCAGACTCTCATTGAATCTTAGTATCCATCTGCACAACTTCATCATAACATTTAGGTTCACTAGCATTGGTAAGTAAAATAGAGTAAAAGAAGGAGAAAATCTTTTTGGAGTCTACTTAGCCTTGTTGACCGTCTAATATTCATTGGGGTGTGTGGTATTTTTTGTTGTGGTTGTTGCACATCATGAGGAATTGTTGGAACATTATTTTTTTGAGTATCATCCATCACTACATAATCATCTTCTTTCTTCTCATGTTACTATAACAGATCTTTGTACAACACTTTCTCATTGAATATGACATCCCTACTTCTTACAATTTTACAATTTTCAAAATCTCAAAGCCTATAACCAAATTTATCAATGCCATATCTAGAAAATACACATATCTTTAACTTAGCTTCCAACTTGGTTCTATTTTCAGAATCTATATGGGATAATGCTTCACAACCGAAGGTCTTGAGAAAATAATAACTCACCTTCTTACCAATCCATGCTTCCTCTAGAATACCGCAACCCAAATGAGTAGAGGGACCTCTATTAATAAAATATACAACAATATTGACAGCCTCTACCCACTTGTTTAAGGGAAAACCTACATGCAACCTCATGCTCCTTGCACACTCCATTATAGTCATGTTCATGCATTCAACCACTCCATTTTTTTGTAGAGTACTTGGAATAGTTTTCTGTCTATAAATACCATTAGTGGAGCAATAATCTTCAAATTCATGACTTCAATACTCACCACCATTATCAGATCTGAGACATTTTAATTTTCTACCAATGTCATTTTCAACCAAGCATTTCCATTTCTTAAAAATTTGAAATACATCATATTTCTATCTAAGGAAATAAACCCATACTTTTCTAGTTGCATCATCAATAAATGTAACGTAAATAAAAGCCACCAAGGGAAGATACTTGAGCTGGTCCCCATACATCTGTATGCACAAGCTCTAATTTCTCACTTTTATTTTCCTTCCCAGTCTTCACAAAACTCACTCTCTTTTGTTTTCCATACACACAACTTTCATAGAAATCCATATCAACACACTTCAGATTTGGTAAAAATTGCTTTGAATGAAGTACTTTCATACCTTTCTCACTCATGTGCCCAAGTATATTATGCCACACTGTTGTATCAAAATCTACAATAACTATTTGTTCTCCCTGCTCAATTGCAGCAATTGTTCCTGAACATTCATTTTTCTTTGAAACAATCAAAGTAGAAGGAACAATATGACCTGTACAAAGATATAAGGTGCCTACTTTCACACCTTTTTTCTACTACAAGGGAACCTTTTGAAACCTTCCAATTTTTATCATTAAAAGTAACTACACAACCCTCATCACTGATTTGCCATGTTGAAATTAACTTCCTACTCAGCCTTGGAACATGTCTTAACTCATGTAGTAGCCAATGATTCCCATTCTTCAGCTTAATCTTAACTTTTCCCTTTCTAACAATATGACAGGGTTCATTACCCCCCAAATAAATAAGCCCAAAATCCCCTTGGACATAATCAATGAAATAACCTCTATGAGGTGTAGCATAAAATGAAGCACCAAAATCTAAAACCCATGAATCATCAATACTTTCTAAAGATAGAAGCAAAGCATCCTCTTCGAATTTTTTATTTACCACATTTGCCTCCTTGTTCCCTTTCGGTTTATCTACTTCATTTTTCTTTCAAGTCCAACAATCTTTCTTCTTATGCCCTAGTTTCCCATAATACCAACAATCTTTGGGTCCTTTGGATTCAGAGCTCTTCCCCTTTGACTTTCCTCTTGATTTCCCACGATTTTTAGAATCATTTCCTCTCTCAGTCATTCTAACTTTTCTTTGTGCATTCAAAACACTTCTTGATGTAGATCCACTTGAGGTTTTTCTACAAGTTTCCTCACTCAAAATAACACCAATCACATCATCATATTTTAGGGTATTAGATCCAGAAACAAAATTACTTACAACCATTCCAACTTTCAGGCAAAGAACACAAAATCAAGAGAGCCCTAATTTCTTCATCAAAATTAATACCCATAGACGATAAATGACTAATATTAGTATTAAACTCATTTAAATGATCTGGAACAGATCTAACTTCTGCCATTTTCATATTAATAAACATTTC
Organism: Cupressus sempervirens; assembly: GCA_028749045.1. Classification (NCBI taxonomy): domain Eukaryota; kingdom Viridiplantae; phylum Streptophyta; class Pinopsida; order Cupressales; family Cupressaceae; genus Cupressus; species Cupressus sempervirens. The sequence goes on along the minus strand of CM053786.1, from coordinate 623,112,273 downwards.
ATGAGAAATACCTTATTTGAAGCGGAGGGCTTTTCATACAATTTCGCTAGGGTTTTCGTCAACTCTTCTGTTGTCTTTGCTTTTATAATGTTAAATGTCACCAATGGTGCCAAGCATAATCAAATGCTTCCAAGTGCCTTTTTGTCTAAAATCCCCCAGTCCTCATTTGTCATAGTTCCCTAGTTCTTTGTTTTTCCTTCCAATGGCTTTCTTAAATCCTTCTAATAGAGATAGTTCTCCATTTGCATTTTCTATAAGTAAAAGTTCTGCCCGTTAAACTTGTCAACCCTCATCTTACCCTTGTCTTCCATCACTCCCTCTTAACCGTGAGATCCCACTCAACTATGAGACTTTTTTGTAGAGGATAATTGAAAAAAAACCCTCACTGTAATACTACTTGTTAGGATAAAATAATGAACAAAAATAACAATTACATGAAAAAATAAAGAATAACAAAAAAAACAATAGATCACACAGAAGAGAACACAAGACACCAAGATTTAACATGGTTCACCCAATCTCTGGGCTACGTCCACTAAATAACAAGTCGAGTATTATTACGATCTAGTGATTACAACCTAATTATAATTTGTAATCCCTTACAGCTCAATACTGCCGCAAGAAGTGATTTTTGCATCACACCTTATGAAACAATCCCAAACCCTAAGCCCTTTTTATAAAAGTATTTTTCCTCTTTATGGTTAATATTAGTTACAACATGTTGGCCATAAAAATGCCAATATAGTAGCCCCTAATAGCCCTGGTTGTATTGGGGGCTACTGTCCTCAAACCCCTAGTTGAGGCCTAGCCCAACCTCAAACCCCACCGAGGAATTATGGAGTACGTACAGTACATCCCTGATCACTCACCATAATCTAACAATCTACTCCTACAATTCAGTTCCTATCCCCTCTCATTGTTTTAGTCAAGGGTCCACAAATATTGCTAAAACTTCTTATGAAATTTTTGTAAAAACTAGTTAGTCTATAGAAAGATCTTACCTTAGTTGCACTACTTGGAGTAGGCCAATTAATGATAGCCTTCACTTTCTTAGGGTCCATTTTTAGACCTTTTGCTAATACTACAAATCCCAAGTACACCAACTCCTTCTGCATGAAACTACACTTATTTATACTTATTACCAACTTTTCTTCCCTTGACTTATCAAATACCTTAAGAATATGCATCAAGTGCTCCTCAAATGTCTTGCTAAAGATCAAAATATCATGTAGGTAAAAAATGACAAACTTACCTAGAAACTCCTTTATTACCTCATTCACGAGCCTCATGAAAGTGTTTGGTGCATTGGTTAGCCCAAAAGGCATGACTAACCACTCATACAACCCTTCTCTTGTCTTGAAGGGAGTTTTCCACTCATCTCCTTCTCTAATGTGAATATGATGGTACCCACTCTTTAGATCTATCTTTGTGAAATACATAACTCCACTCAAGTAATCCATAATATCATCCATCAGTGGTAATGGAAACCTATACTGGATTGTTATCTTAATGATAGATCATAAATTTTTACACATCCTCCATTCTTCATTCTTCTTTGGTGCTAATATTGTTGATACAATACATGGACTTAAACTCTCTCAAATCAACCCCTTTTGCAACAACTCATGCACTTGTCTGTTCAACTCTTCACTTTTTGCTGGTGTAATTTTGTGTATTGCCTTGTTTGGAAAACTAACTCATGGAGTAAAATCTATGTAGTGATTGATCTTCCTCATTGGGGGTAATCCATCAAATACATTATCTGACACAATATCAAAAACTCTCCCAATAAATATGCAACTTCTATAGGTACCTCCTCTACTTCTTCTTTACCATTTTTTTGGATTATAAAAAAATACATATGCTCAAGCTTCATACCTTAGAGAAACTCCTTTCCATCGACAAAATGTTTTCTAATAGCACTACATACATTTTCTTCTTTCCCCTTCAATGGCTTCAACTTATGTTTCACTCCATCCTTTGTCAAAGTTTAGGTATTTACTCGCCCATCATGTACAACATGCTTGTCAAGCTATTACGACCTACCCAAAAATATATGACATATGTCCATAGGTATGGTATCACAAATCACCTCATCCTTATAGCTTCCAGCCTTGAATTTTTTACTAGGCACTATTCATTAACTATGACCTTGTGGTCATCTTGCACCCAGACAATACAATATGGACTCAAGTGTTTCTACCTCAAGAGATTTAATTTATGACCATATTTTTTGACACCAGGTTGTCAGTGCTTCCACCATCAATGATAAAATCACAACACTTATCTTTATATTTGCACCTTGTGCAAAACAAACTCCTTTGTTCAAGTCCATTCTCACCACTTAGCAAGACTCTTTGATTAAGTAGGACTTATCCTCTTTCAGTATCTTTAGAATAGGATGATTTGGCATCTTTATCAACATGCGCAACTCAGGCCTGGCCTTTTGTTCTTTGATTTGTCCTTCCTTGGCACTAGGAACGTTCAAATGCTCTATGCCCTTTGTCTCCATGGTAAAAATATTTTCCATGGAAACCTCCTCTTCTAGATACTTTCGCTTTGCCTCTTCCTCTCTAATCTCTATTATTTTGATCACGAAAATGATTGGAATTATTTCTCCTCTGGTTGTGACTTCTACTATCAGCCTCACCCTTGTTCTTTTGATCATCATTTTGACCTATGTAAGACTGTCCACTAGATCTTCCACCATGACCATGACCTCTACCACTATTCTTGTTATCAAAAATTTTGCTCAACTTCTCCTCAACTCTTAGGGAAAACTAGTATACCTTCTCAATGCTAGTATTTTGAACCAGACTTAGCTCCTCCTAAATGCTTTGCTTCAACCCAATTAGATTATGGGCAACCTTCTCCTTGCCAGCTTCTATGTGGCCTGTTCTGATGAGAACTCGGTAGAACTCTTTTGTATACTCCTAAATAGATCTTCCCACCTACTTCAACCCTTGCATTTTCTTCAGTAGATCAAGCTCATGATCCATGCAAATAAACTGCCACTTCATTTTAGCTATAATTAGATTCCATCTGGTGATTTTGTCCTTCCCTCTTCTATTTTTCTCCAATTAGATCTTGTGCCACTAGATCTTCGCATGACCATTGAGTTTGGCCTTTACAAACTTGACCCTATTTGGATCTTCAATATCTTCATATTCAAAGTACTCTTCCAACTCATTGATTAAATCGATCGATTCCTTTGAGCTAAGATTTTCTAAAAATTATGGGAACATCAAACTTAGGTCTTTTTCTAATCTTGGAAATGGCTTTAAAAATATTTTCCTCTTCTAGGTTAAGAACTTCATTTACTATTGCTTGATCAACATTTCCTTCTTTTTCTCTTTCATCATCACTTTTATCATCTCCTATGGAAAGATTAATTCCTCTACGCATTAGTTCTTGCAATGATTGTATTTTCCTCTAGAGGGCTCTAAAACCCTTAGGTGTAACACCTAAAACTCTCCCACCATACTCTCTTTATGAAGGCATCTTTGCACTTTTGTTGAAACCCTAGTGCAAACTGCCTCACAGTCAGCGATTTGTCTACATGCACAACCCAAACCACAGTCCTGGTGCAACTACCTCATAGTCGACGATCTATTTACACACTTAGGAACTCCTTCTCTAATACCACTTGATGAAGGGTTCTCCCCTTAGTACCATAAACATATAACTGGAGCAAAGAAATAACATCAATTTGTGAGAACAAAATATGGGCTTAATATTTCTGCCACAAATGTGGAATTACATAATTTAGATTACAATTTGTTAACCCACATGGGTGCCTTCATTACAGTAATCTGCAAGGTGAAGCTACAAACTATCACCCAGGGCTATCCTAGACAATCTATGGGCATTTCTTAAATAGGCAATTTTATGTTGCCCAAGAAGGTTCTAGACACTCAAACTTAATACCTAGGGCTGATAGACCCTAACAATACATATAGAGTTAGCCAAATACACCTTTGACATTTAGCTTTGAAGTTTTGGTCAGCTCAACTTAGGAAGACCATAACTTTTAAATAATTTCTCCAATTTTCTATTATAACATTTTCGAGCCTCATTTGGACACGCTTAGGCCTTCAAAACTAAGCCCAAAGCTTTTGTACCAAAAATCCATAGTAATTGCACTGATACTTCTAATATGGCACTAAGCCTCAATTGTCATACTCATATGACTGGGATAAACCCTCTACCTCTAAAATTAGGACATTTCAAGCTCAAATGATTGACTTACTGAGTAATAAGCCTCCACGAACAACAACTATGCATTAAGACAACCCTTATTCAAACATTTGAAAGGAAATATTTTTTTAGGTGATGCACGATTGCTCTTACACTCAAGATGCTCTTACATTAGGTAAGTGAAACATACTTACCTAAGGATTATGAAATCCAACACCATAAGAAGAGGGAAAATCTAAGGTGGAGAGACCTAGATGTGAATAATTAGACAAAGGAATTTTAGAAGTTGTGCTTAAGGTCCAAAGTCCAAGAGGATGAAATCATTAAGGTTGCATATTATTTAAATGAATTAAGGTGGAATATTCAAGGGGAGATAATATTTTTAAGCCCCACAATAGTTCATAAGTGTTATCAATTGGCACTCAATGTGGAAGAGAAAAGAAAGAAGATCAAGAATTAGGAAATAGAGGCAGAGGTAGAGGGAGAGATAACAAAGGCCATATGGGAAGTTATAGTGGAAGGAGTATTGACCAAAGATCTCAAGGTTAATCCAAACTTGTAGAGAAAAGTGGTGAATTAAGTGGCGAAGGAAATTATAGCAGAGGAAGAGGTTCTAATAGTAGTAGCAAAAGTAGATTTAGAGGATTGGTTAGAGCATCTTACTTTGTCATAACAAAGTGTTATAACTGCAATGAGTTGGGACACCTAACATACAGGTGCTCTGAGAAATCCTCCTTGTCCCAAGGTGATAAAAGAGTGAACTATGTGCAAGAAGTCACTGTTAGTATCAAGTCCCTTGAGGTAAACTTGGATTCAAAAGTTGGAGACAACTTGATGATAAGGAGAGTCTTGATTAAGGAGCTAGTCAAGGAGGAGCCAAAGTAGAGGAGATATCACTTTAAGATCCTAGAAAAGATATGTAAAGTTATAATAGACACAAGCTTAGTTGAAAACATTTTTTCAAAAGAAGTAGTAAATAAATTGGGTTTGGCTAGGATACTTCATAGTAGTCCTTATAAAGTTAAATAGTTAAATAAAGGGCAACATATCTTAGTGAATGACCAAGCGCGCGTGGAGTTTGCAATAGGTTTTTATAAAGATAGGGCAATGTTTTGCCAATGGATGCATGCCATGTGCTATTAAGGAGGCCATGGTAGTTTTATTGGAAAGAAATTTATAATAGAGAAAATAACTCTTATTCATTCCAAAAGGATGGTGTCACATACAAGATCCAATCTTTGGTGGATGAAGAAGAGAATAAATCCACTAGTCCTAATATGTTAATGGTTAGAGGAAAATATTTTTTAATACCCTCAAGAAGGAAGATGGAGTTGGCTTTTCTATAATTGTGAATCCTAAAGAGGAGGAGAAAAATAAAAAAGGAATCCCTACCTGCAAAGTGAAAAGACTTTTGGATCAATTCAAGGAAATTTTTAGTGGTGGAACATTTTAATTCTACCACCAGAGAGAGAGAGAGAGACAGAGAGAGACAGAGAACACTTAGTGTGGGAGTTGCCCTATCAAATTTTTTTCAACGATGTGGATATTCTAGAAGTGGATGACTTAAGTACATTACTTGAAGAAATATAGCTAGGCATAAAAAAACACCCAGTGACTAAAATTTATTGTAAAATATTAGATTTGAAGATGTTACAATGTGCTTATGGCCTTGGCACTTAGTTATGAGTTGTGTTTTACTTGGGGGGTCTCATAGGCTTCTTTAGCCTTATAGATGTTATTAAAATCTTTCATTCATTCATTCATTCAAGGAAGGGGGTTTATACTACCATTATACAACTCAAGGTAGTTTGAGTCATGTATTCAGTTTTTAAAATATTTTATTTGGATTAAATTTACTATGAACTCTCTAAAATATTATAGGGTTATAATTCTATAAATTTATATTCAAATTTTATTGTTTATACTATAAATATTTATCACAATAATATATGGGTTTCATTTTATAAAGAACAATTGTAATGCCTCGCCCAAAGATCCTTGGAAACAAGGATAAAAATAGAAAAACATTTTGTTGTTGTTAATAATTACATTAAAACATACATAAATACATGCAACAAAAATCCAAAGACCATACCGTAAGACTAAACTATCCAACCAACCGAAAATCCCTAAGCACTCACTACTTACCAATGCACATTTTTCATCTAGGTGATTAATCATACAAGGTTCATTCCTTTAATCCTAATAGCATAATAATCAATGTTCATTTTAAAGCCCAAAAACCTATTTCCTAAATTGTTAAACCATACAATTTCATTTCCAACTAAAATGTATCATAATATAAGATATCTTCTGATTGAACCCAACAATGATTTATATCTAATTTCTTTTGACTTGGGAAGGTGTAGAACCCAAAAGGGCATCTAATTTCTACCCCCAAAATCCAAGAAAAATACTCACTATTTGTCATATGATAATTTGGTTCAATCCTATATGAGCATTCTCCATGAACCATATGAATTCATGCCAGAGTCATACAAGATAGTGCTTCCTCCTGTGAGTATATGCATTCTCACATGAAAAATTTCTTTAATCATACAACAAAATGCTATGTCATACGACATAAAAAAATAACATTCCAAACATAAATGTATTACTAAACTTAATCGATCTCCACATTGGGGAGTATCAGATACATACAACTCAAGGCATGAACACTTGATAGCATCAATATGGATAAAAGAATCATAACATACTAAACCACAAGTAATTATCTATTCTAAACCATGATATATGACAACATGGTAAGCAAGAGGCATCTAAAATTCTACTGCATAATATATCTTAACTGATAGCAATGATAATAGAACATCAAGTACACATGAGCCTCAAGAGAAAAAAAAGATAAATCATCACATAAATGATATAAAATGCATCAAAAGAAAGCATAAATAAGAAGGAATATACTCTAGATAATAAAAAAATTCAAGTAAACATCAAGCTCCAACCTTAAAACTAGAAGAAGATTGTCTCTATAATCTAGTCCCTGGTGTAGGAGAACCTAGGCTAACTCCTAGTCCTAGTTTCACATTTTGGTTTTTAACTTGTACTACCCTTAGCCAAGTTAGTTGTTTTTGGACCTTAGAAGGTCATGTGTGTTTTTCTCCTAGATGGATTTTATAGGCTCAATCCATTCTAGTTGTTTTTGAGTTTTTATTTCTTACATTGTGTTTTGGTTGTTAGGAAGTAAGAGTAGGGGTATGGGTCTTATACCCTAGAATTTTGGGGAAAGGTCGGTTTTGAGTTTATTTTTTCCTCTATGATGTTTTTACACCTTTTTTCATATGTTGGAGATCATACATTGTCATTTGACACAAAGTTGAGAAAGATGTCAACAAGTTGTAAATTGTTGCAAAAGTTGTCAATTAGGTGAAATTGGTCAAAATCATGTAAGTTGATTCTCTGAAGACTAAATCATGCCTATACATCATAAGGAGACCATAGTAGGCCTATTTGGAAGTTTCCAAGGGTCACATGACAAAATTACTTAAAGATACAAAAAGTTGTCAACAACTTTGAAAAGTTGCTTGATAATTTTTGACAAGAATGTTGCATTTTCGGGGGGAATGAGGTTGATGATTAGGATAAGTGTCTGAAACCTCTTGAGGAACCTATAAAACTATTGAGTTTTTGTTTTGCATGATTCTTAATGGTAGGAATCCTTTCAAACTCCTCTTTTGAAAAGCTAATTTAGGATCAACTCCAAGGTTCTAGGCGATCTTGCGACCTACTAGAATCTGCTCAATTGATGATAAATGTGTTTGTTCACAAAGAGGCCTTTGCTGGTTCAAACCAATTTTAGATAAGATGATCAATATTCTTGCTATTTCAAAATTAACCATAATAAGAGATATGTTTTTGGTATTTTCTATTTTTAAATGAATGCAATCTAGCAATGCAACTATATGAATTCATAATTTAACCAAGTGTTAGTAAAGAAAATAAGATAAGGTAATGAGAGATGAAATTAAAAAGTATGAAAGGGAAATTCCTAATGGACATAAACCATGGTAACAACACATCTATGAGTTAAATCATTGAAAAGATTGGGTAGGAAACTAATGAAAGTAGGAGCAACACTTTCTCAAACCCATTGATGCAATTGTCGATGGCAATTTAGTAAAAGTGAAAGATGTTTCACTTCTTATCAAATTGCAAAGCCACAGAAAGTGTGTGCATGTGAGATGAGAAGCTATGTAGGAACAATAGGGTGATCTCTTCTCTAACTCTGTACGTCAACAAAATTCGTCAACACGCAACAAACACTAGAACTAAAATATTGCACAATCAAATCAACATTAAAAAAAAAAATTGGTTCCATTATTATCCATAAACAAGAATCCACAAAAATAACACACTTTGGCAATAATAATTGTACTTAGAATGAGAGCACCAATAACATATATTATTGCATCAAAATAATGGCCTAATACATGTTACATTCCTCAATTTATAAGAAATCATCTCCTTAATTTGTGTTGAGAGAGAGATATATCTTCATGAAAATATATTCTTAAAACTAATAAAACAAATCTAATTATGTACAACACGACTCTCTAAATGGTGCTAAAATAGGACTCCACCCTTGTTTATATCAAGTAATGGATGCATGAGCCTTTATATGTCTTAAAACAAAGAAAGAAGCAATAGATAAGAAGAAGAAAGTTGTAAGAGGATCTAAGAGTCACTAGAAGCTCCAAAAATGGAACCTTGGCCTTCTCTGAATGTTTCTAGGAGTTAAACTACCATCAAAATGTGTTTCCAATTCATGGAAAGCTCTAAATTTGGAACTGGTAGTTAACTATCGGCACACCTCTGACTTCTTCAAAAAAATTGATGCACCTTTGGAATAGTGCACCTGTAGAGCAGGTTCAAAAAATCCAAAAAATTTCCAAGTGTCAAAATTGAATTTCTAGCTTCTGGGTTTTCTTCCCCTTTATACTAGAGTGATGTATGGATGTTTGCTCTTGAATTTCTCTATAATCTCCATCACTTGGGAAGCTTCTAATAAATCTAAAGCCTCATATTTATGCCTCACTATTTGTCCATAATTATTGATATCCATTCAAGTATCTGCAAAATCGTCCAGTCTACTCTCAAATTTCAACAAAACCTCTTCAGTCCTAAATGCTTGCCTAATATCTTCATTAGATGAAACATCCTTAAAAGTTCTTTAGAATTTTTCAATCACTTCTTGCACTAAATTGAGCTTCATATTCAACTCATCTTCAAAAATCTCAAGGGAAATAACATCATAATATCTATCTGCATCCAAAATTTTCTCTTGAGACCGTCCTTTTAACTTATGAATATCTTCATGAAGTTCTTCCATGACCTTATTTCTGGCAGCTATCTTTTCAATCCAATCCTCAAGTTTATCAATCTCATCTATTGTATACACTTTTGTGAGAGTATGATTCATTTGAACTTTTATTGTTTGGAGTGCTTGAAAGTCTTTCCCCAGGTATGTACCTCATCCATAAGCCCAAAATCCTGGTCTACTATAGATACAAGTTTCTCCACATTAGAATGCACTTTATGCAATAGGTTCAAATTAGCTTGTATTATCTGTACACCCTTCTGCTCAAAATTGTCACACCATTGCTGACATGCTCCCAAAAATGAATCAACTTGGACACTCCCCTTATCTCTCCTTTCTAGTGTCATAGTGAGAAACCTCTGGGTGCTTTTGATCTAATGGACCTATAATTCCATGCAAATATCCTCTTAGTAGCTCATTCTCCTTGCCCAAATTTATCAATTCATTCTCATTATCATCAAAATGCCTGAACACCTCCTTGACACCTGTAGTGATCATTACTTTAGTTGTATCTACTATGGGCTTTCCTAATAGGACTTATGTAATCTAATAGTCGTTAGGAGTCAAATCTTCATCCTTATCATGTGGAGGAGGAATAACTATGTGAGAAAGTAGGTCCTAATCTCTATTCTTCATTATTAAGGTCAATTATTGTGCATCACCCATAGGTGGCTTAGGCCTCTTGATGGCTTCTACTAGTGCATCCAAACTCTTCTCTTCATTTAGGTTTAGCTATCACTTTTTTTGGACCATAACTTCCCTCTTCAACTAAGCTAGTGTAGTGCCCAAAGGAGACATGTATTTGGTTGAAGAGGAGGTTTTCCCATTAGGCCCTTTTCCCTTATCCCTCCTTTCAAAAGTCTTCTCCTTTAGAAAGAGATCTAAATTTGGTGTCCCTGCATTTATAGTATCAAAAGTCCTCACCTTTATATCTTGAGAAGTTTGCTGAGGTTCTTCAGGTATCTATCCTTCATTTGATACTTCATCATTTGTCTTTTGTTCTGGATCCTCTTAATACACCTCTCTCTCTTCTTTAGTAAAAGGAGGGAGGGGACTGGCTGATCCTTTGTCCAAAAATGACAAATCTTGAAATGATGGTGGTGAGGTACCTAGAGATCCTTGTGGAAGAGGTGATATTAGATTCAAATCCTCTCCCAAAGGTTGGTTCATGGGTGTATCTTGTATTTTATTACCCACCATTTCAGTTGCTACTAGCATAAAGTCAAAACCAGACATATTGAAAACATTTGTTCCTTGCCCCTCTTGCTCATCCATCCACTATTGCTGCTCATCCTCTAATGTTGTAACCTCAAATGGTTGCCTAGGAACAGATAGTGGCATAATGGTGGAGCTTCTCCTTCTCTCTTCCTGAGTAGCCCTTGCCAAGCATGTCTTTTGATTCAATGGGAGATTGTCTTCTTCATCTTCTTCATCCTCTTCATCTTCTTTAGGAATGGTTTTTGGGAGTAGAGGAATAGGTATAACCTTTCTTTGTATCTTCTGCCTTTGAGTCCTTCTAACACTAGGTCTAACCTTAGCTTTCTTAGTAGCCAAGGGAGAGGCTTCTTCCTCTTGTATAGGTAGGGATACCTCCTATGCTTCTTGCTCTAGTTGTTGTTCCTATTTTAGCAAAGGCACCTATGGAATATCCCGAGCTTGAGCTACTTCTTCATTTTGTGGCTCTTGGTTCTCATGTGCTTGAGCTGCCTCTTGGGCTTGAGTCACCTCTTCTTGTTGAGGTTCTTTAGCTTCAAGTTTAGCTTGCTTTGGAGAAGCTCTTTTCTTCTTCTTCTTTCCCTTTTCAGCTCTAAAGTACCCAACATCCCTGCCATGTTTATATATCATTTTCGACTTAATTAAAGATTGGGGAGGGAATGTTGGCACTGCAAAATTTACACCTTTACCCTTTATAGGGTGTATTGTGGCTTGGAAGGTGATTGTTTGAGGAACTAGATCTAGCTTAAAGGGCTTCTTGATCTAGTCTCTTGTCAATTGAATTACATGTTTTTCCCTATTATTGATATCTGCATTCTCTTCCCTGTCAATCTCTGCATTCATAATTGGTCTATCAAATACCATGTCATGATTGTACAAGGGATCTAAGACCTCTTGAGTGTCTTGTTGGACAACCTTTACCTGGATCTTTATCTTCAAGGTGCTTCCCACCAAATATAGAGTCATTCTACAATAATCCCTAATCTGGATATCATAGTCATCTATTACATTCATCCAATGATCTTCTACTGCATCTTCATGAACAAATTGTTTTCTTGCCAAAAGTTGAACTCTGCCAATATTGTCAAAAATTAGACAGGGGGAGTTGTAGTTCTTCAAGGGATATTGATCACATTCTACATCAAAGGTCATGATATCTTGTTTTTGCTCAACTTGAAATGGACCTATAGTGATGGGCCATACCTAGGTCTTCATATGTTGTTTCCTCACTCTATCATATGTAGATGTGAGTTGTCTTGTAATCTCTAGTAAAATGAGCCTATTCAATGGATATCTCAAAAGATTCTTCAGGTTCACAGTTATACCTATTACTCTTAGGTAGGGGAATGTCTTGAACTGTATGTAATAGGCACCCATCTCTGTAATCCTTGCTACTACCTCTACTAACATCCTCTTGGCATAATCACCCTCAATGAACCAAATGATTGCAAAAATGAAATTATCATTCACTATTCTATATTCTTTACTTTGATCTGAGAGCTTCTTCTTTACTAGTTGGGGATATACCACATAAGGCTAGGTGTTATCATCTTGCATTCTTCCCTTCTTATACAATCTTGGATAGTCAGTTGTCGTTGCTGCTAGTAAATACACCAAGTATGATATCATGTAAAAGTTGGGGTCAACTTTGACTCCTACCAACTTCTCATCTAAGTTTTCACTTAGTATTGTGGCCCAATCAATTGGCATTTTAGTTGTTCTAATGGTCTTGATGAAAAGTACCATCCAAATATTCAGGTGCTCAATTGCTAGTAAACCCATAAACCTACTTAGAAGCACAATGGAGCATCTAATATCATCCTTCATGTATCCTCTAGTCATATCTATCTTGCCTACTCTTCATCCCACTAGTGTTCTATTAATCAAGAATGATGACTACATGATCTCTTTAGCTTCCTTTTCATTATCTCTATACTGTCTTTCTACTTGATGATAAGTAATTTTCACATATTGATAAGCTTTCAGGAGATGGAAAACTTTCTCAATGTTTCTCAGTCTTAAGTCCAAGACTATCTCCCTTGATATACTCATCACAACTCTCTCTCCTAACACACAATTCTTTGCCAAGGCCATGACAAGCTTTGGAGATTGCACTGATGTGGGATGTGAGGCCACATTAACCAATTCTAATATGATAAGTGCTGAGATCATCAAGGACCTCTCCTTAGGCTTGTTGCAAAGAGCCAAGAATGCATTCTAGTATATATGTCCCAACTTAGTATCTCTAACCTTTGAATATGCATCCTAAAATTGTGATTTCTTCGGTGCACCTTGAAACTTGAAAATAACTAGTTTTGGAGTCATCTTCTCTATAAGTGAGGATGATGAGGAAGCCATTTTATTTGCACAAAATAGAACACATTAGTTTGAAAAGTTGAAGTGCAACCCCTACCAAACCCTAATTACCGAACAATGAGACCCAAAACCCAAAACCCTAGTAAAACCACTCAAAAACCCTCTTTTTAGCTTTGATATGTAGTTTAGCGCACCTTGATAGGTACCCTAAATGACCATGAAAAGATTATTGAGTGCACAGTGGTGCATCTATGTAGGTGTGCACCCTTGTGGAGTGCGCACATGTGCATGTGCATTACTATGCACATTGCATATGTGTGTTTCCTTAAGGGACTATCAACTTTACTAGGTTAAGGATGCAAAAAATGTGTATGCATGCACACCTTGACAAGGTGGGCATGTGCGCACCATTACATTAGGTTCTTAGTTTGAGTGATAAAGGTACGTATGTGTGCACCTTGGGGAGGTGCACACATGCACACTTTTTCCTTAGGATTTAGGTGAGGTTTAAACTTAGGTTTCAAAACGTGAATGAACAAGTGTGTATGTGTGCACCTTTATGTTTGTTGACTTAGTGTTGTGTGTGTAGGTAAGTGCAGTTTGTGCACCTCTAAAGGTGCGGAGGTGTGCTTGTGGAGGCTCAAAGGAAGATTATGATTGAAGGGAGAGGGTGATGGCCCCAGGTATTTATAGACCTGGGGTCATGCACACCCTTTGGATGTGCACACCTGTGCATGTGCGTAGGTGCACACCTCCAAAGGGAAATGCATGTGCACTAGTGCATTTAGTGCACTAGCACACCTTGATAGGTGTGCATGTATGCTAGGTGCACATGTGTGCTAGGTGCCCATGTGCACTCCTTTACTTATAAATCATCTTTATTTTTCATTTCCTCAAAATCTGACACATGGGTTTTTCAAGCAAAGGACTAGGCAGGACCCAAACTTTAGGTAGAGTCCCAAAAAAGACTCTGACCTTGGACAAGGGGTTTGGGAAAGAAAAAAAAATTTACTAGGGGGTCCCTATTTCTAGGAGAAATATTGGATGCATTGTGAAACCACAACAAAAACCATGAGGGAAAACCATTCTAAGGGTTGGGATTTTTAATACGTGAATTTAGGAAATTGAAAGGCATGAGTTGTTGTTCCAAAATTGACAATTTTGAGGTTTTTCATTGCATGAGTGCTTTAATAGATTGAATGAATTTTGTTTTTGTTTGATCTTAGAGTTCATGCTTTGACAATACTTTTTTTAATTGCAATTTGTTAAGATTTTTTTTCTTATAGTTTGAAAATTATTTATAATTAGATAGTCTATTCTGCTTTGGCAATTTTTGTGAAAAATGACTCCCCCATGAATCCTCATTGTGGAATCATCACAGTCTTGAAGGAAGTGGAGGTGGATTCTTTTATAGTATATATACAAAAGGAGAGGCCTAAACAAATTGGTTTTCCATATTTCAAGTGATGCCCTAGGCAAGCTTTCAATGCATGGCTAGGCAATCACAATACTAGCAAGTGGGATTTGGTGGATTGAATGTGCAAGATAGTTCAATTTGAGAGTTGTAGAAGGAGGAGGAATGTATGAGGATGGTATGTGTGTGAGGAGAAGTTTCTAAGACAAGTTTTTCTATGTATTCCATTTGATCCTACAAGTGCTAATTGCAAATGCTTAAAACCCTTATTTTTAGGCATAAAAGTAGCAAGGTGGTGTATGAACAGGTTGAGGACCTAAGAACCACAAAATATTGAAGTATTCCCAAAAGGGTGTACATATTGGAATTTATCTTTCCAAATTGTTAAGAGAAATTTGGAAGTATAGTGCAAAAATTGAGTTTACAGTCTGAATTCAATTAGGGCTAAATAGTATAGTTTTGTCTAGTTTGAAAGACTCAATAAGGAGACTTATGGATCTTGAGTCTAGAAGGTTAGGGGAAGCCTACAATCCCTCAAGTTGAATCCATCACTCCAAGTTGAAGGTAGAATGACCATTCTTGATGGAATTGTGAGTTTGGAGAGCAAGTAGGAAAGACTCGAAGATGGATGCAAGTTGTAAACACCTTGGTGTAATTGGGTGATGGAGATTGGAGGATAGGATATAAATCCTCTTAAGGTTAGGGTGACAAGGGGAACCCTAGTAGGCTAGAAGAGAAGCCTAGGAAAGTCCTTAGTGAAGAAAAAGGGCTAGTAGAAATCCAATTACATTAGTCCCCAAAAATAGTATAGGTAGCTATGCCTCCCAACCACATGGCATCCTAAAGCCTACACTCACCATGTTGATGGAGATAGTGACTTGACCATAATTACATAAGAAAATCACCGTGGCTTACACACCAATCTTAGTATGATAACAATGCCTATATGATCATGAAAACAATGTAGTACATTAGGTCACTAGTCAGACACACTACATGATAACTATGTAGGGACTCTAGTGGAGAGTAATCACTTGGCATCAAAAATCCTAAGTTGTATGTGGTGCCAAACTCAACTCCTATTGGAGACCATCACACTTGGTGCAGTACTTAACCCCTTAGGAGGTCATCACATCATGCCCTTGCCAACTTCCACATGATATTATTAACCGTATAGGTACCATACCCTTGAACCAACTCCCTCAAGACATTTGAAAAATCATAAGGTGATCTCTTATCTTATGGTTAAGTTTTATTATCCCATTTATTAATTTTGGTTATTAGTTATTTAAACCTCTTCATGTTACCTTGTTGGCCACTTTTGGGTTGAGGTGCATGAGAGAAGCCACCCCACACGTCTACCCTACATTCCCATGATCATCACACGATGAGTGTGTCTAGGAAATGCAAGTTCTCAACTCAACCCCCAAGTAAACAATCCCTCAACCAACCTATATCTAGGAGTTTGAGTCTTGCAAGATCCTGCCACATGTATGTGCACGTGCTCATGTGTTGGCACAACCAACTTTACAAATATAATTAAGTAATACCTATACATGGGTTGGATATGAGAAATGCAAAAAATGATATGGTACAAGAAGATCACTCAACTAGACATCTTGTTGAGAGTATGAATTCATCACAAAACCCAATAATACAATAAATTACCAAGTATAAGATAAGTCACTCAACTAGCCTAAATTTGAGAGTACAGAATCAACATGAATCCCAATGTCCATAAAGAAAAGCGTGACATCAAAAAATATGAAATACAATCCATTTCCATAATCTAAAAAAATGTCACCAAAATCCCAACAATATATGTGTGGCACACAAAATGAGGCAAGAGTAAAATGTCCAAAATTCAAACTTCTCATAAGCCAATAAAATTGGAAACCCATTTCTAAAATGTGGTTAGATGACTAGGGTCTAATAAAATTCACAAAATAGGTTTAGAATCACCATCTGATAAGAATGACAAGTCCACCAAAACTAATTTGAAAGCATGACCTTAGATCAAGAAATAAAATACCTTAGAATGTCAACCAAAAATAATTTGAAAGCATGACCTTAGATCAAGAAATAAAATACCTTAGAATGTCATATAATTATTCTAACTCCATGAAACTACTCTTTGTAGAAAGGGCTACTAAATCAAAACTCTAACCAAGACAAATAGGGAAACATCCAAAAATTATATGGCACACAAAATGAGGTGATGCCAAAAACACTCAAAATTAAAACTAGTTGGAATTCAATGAAATTGAAAACCCATTTCACAAACATTCCCAAACTAGGTAAAATTAAATAAAATTCAACTTCTAAGCATGTAGGAAAAAATTGACAGCATAATAATACAAAAACTTACATTTCTCTTGAATATAAAAAGTAAGTTTGTCATCTAGTTATCTAATGCCTTAAACAATAACCCAAGCAACTTTGTGTTGATTCTTCTCCTTTAAAAAATATTGATTCTTTAACTAGAATAAATATATAAGAAATACTCATGAATCTAAAGATAAAGGTGATAGACCTATAATTTTGAAGTCTAACAATGTGAATGAGGTGGTTGCTTCATAAACCACAATGGGATCATAATCAACAAATAAGCCTTGATTAACAAAATTTCCTCCTAGCTATTGTGCTTCTCCCCTACCTAGTTTAATGGGCTTATTCTACCTTGCCTCTCATTGGTTGTGATCCAACTTGTGATAATAAGGAGGGAAAATTTGTGCTAGATAAGAAAACAATCTATTTGGTTTGGTTCTTGTTGTGGTTCCATAACACATGCCCCATTTCTTGATAGAAATGGGGACCCCCTACTTCTTTTTGATCTTTTTAGATCCCTAGTTCGAGATCTGAATCCTCTTGAGGTCTTACCTAGTGCCTTATGTTGATCTCAGATTGGTTTTGACAATTGAGTGTCAACACACTTAAGTCATTTACTTAGTTCATGCCAAACTAGTAATGCATGCTGAGTATAATATGTAAATAGAAGAACATGCTGAGAGCCAATGAGTGCAGAGTCACTCATGTGCTGAGTCACTCAAGTGCCGAATAGATAGACCATGTCGAGTGATTCAGGTACTGAGTAAACAATTGATGATGAGTAGTTCAGGTGCCAAGTTAGAAATAGAATTATAGTATGCACCAAGCAACAGTAACTTCAAGCGCCGATAACACAAATTTGACATATTTGTTTGTAAATGCACAAACAACTATGTAAACCATTTTCAAGCCAACATAAAGTTAGATTTCGATTCTTTAAAGATAAGGATAAATCTATTTGTAGAATCCCTATGTATTTACATGTAGCGAATTAGAATATAGGAAGGATTAAGCAACAAAAAGAATGAATCTCAGCTATAGATTCATACCTAACCCTAAGCCACCAAAGTCTTTATAAGGAAGATGAAGCCCCAACAATAATAGGAAATTGAGAGTGTGAAAGAGATGATGTTTCAAGAGGTAATGAAATGTCCCTTTACTGATTTTTTAATGATATTTCTAGCCTCAAATCAAAACTTTTAAAATCAAACAACCAATATTACAAAGATCTGCCAATTTCCCAATAAAACCCAAATCGGGTATGTCCAAATTAGTGCCAAAAACTTCACAACTTCACAAATTATTAATAAATCTGAAAATGGACATTTTTACAGAAATTTCAGCAGCATAAAAACCTAAAAAATGACATTTCCAGATTTGTATAGCCTTTACACAACAGCTCACAAATGTAGGGCAAAACTATGCTCAATCGGGCTCCCGAAATTGACACAAAAATGCTCGGAAACACCACAAAACACTCATAAACTATCTTAGAAGTTTAATCACAACTCAATACATATATTCAGCTCTATTTTAACATCATAAAGTCTCAAATACAACAGCAAAACAAACTGATATGAAACACTCAGCTGAAAACCCAAACTCAAACCAAAAACAACCCCGAAAACACCCAAATCGGCACTATTCAGCACAAAGGCAAACTCTGTATGAGCATGCACATGGAATGGCTTCAAACTCCTGTCCTTAGCCTTCTTGGAAACCTGCAAACTCCCATTCTTGGGTCTCCTTCTCCACAGGTTTGGCAGCCTCTGAAGAACAACAAGAAAATTAGCAAGAATCAAGATGTAGAATGAGCCCAAAATGCCTCCAAACCCCTTTTAAAGAGGGCATAACCCTAACTCACGTCCAAGAGGGGTTAATAAAATATAATTTAATAATAATTTTTATTTATTAGTCCATTGGTTTCCAAAGATTAGCCCCTTTTTCCGAAATTTCACCTTTTTGGAGCCTGCCTGCCTTAACAAAGTTTTTTTTTTTTTTTTTTAAATTATTTGAAAAGGGGACATGACAAGTCCTCCACTCCCAAATATTTCTTGTCCTCAAGCAATGAAGGTTGGAATTCTCAAGAATATGTGCTCCTTCTCAAGTTGCATCCTCTAGTGGTAATCCTTTCCATTTGACCAAATGCTCTATGATGCTCCTATTTCTCAACCTTTTCTCTCTTGTATCCAAAATCTCTTCTGGCATCAAAACTAATTTCCCTTCATCATCAAGAGGTGGTAATTCTATAGATACTATGGTTTGCTGGCCTAGAACCTTCTTTAAGCAAGATACATGAAAAATATTATGTATTTTGCTGTTTGGTGGGAGCTCCAATTCATAAGCTACCTCTCCTACCTTCTTGATGATTTTATAAGGCCCATAGAACCTTGGCTTGAGTTTCTCTACCCCACTTCTCTTCAAGGTGCTTTGTTTATATGGCTGCAACCTAACAAATACCAAATCTCCCACCTCAAAAGATCTTTCAATCCTTTTCCTGTCAGCATATATCTTTTGTTGGTTTTGTGCATGTTGTAGATTATCCTTGAGGGACCTTATTATGTCTTGGCTTTGCTTGATGAAATCACTTGCTGCGGGTACTCTGCTATCGAAAAGTATTAGATCAACAAAGGAAAGGGCATCATAACCATAAAGAGCACGAAAAGGAGGCATACCAATAGACATGTGATGAGATGTATTGTAACAATACTCCCCTAGGTGTAACCATTTCACCCAAGCATGTTGTTGATTTGAAACATAGTTCCTCAAATATCCTTCTATCCATTTATTAACTATTTCTGTTTGTCCATCTGTTTGAGGGTGATAGCTAGTACTGGGAGTGAGTTCAGTTCCTGCCAAATGAAAGAGCTCCTTCCAAAAAGAGCTGAGGAATCTACTGTCCCGGTCACTAACAATGTTTCTAGGCAAACCATGTAATCTAAAAATTTCCTTGAAGAACAATTCGGCCACTTGTGATGCCTTGAAATCAGATGTGATAGGAAAGAAATGTGCATACTTAGTTAGTCTATCTACCACCACATATATGCAATCCTTACCTTGAACCTTGGGCAACCCAGTGATGAAATCCATGGAAATACTTTCCCATTTTTGTTCGGGAATAGGAAGTGGCTGCAACAACCCTGCAGGAAAATTTTGCTCACTCTTGCTTTGTTGACATACCATACATTCCTTAATGTGTTTAAGGACATCCTCCTTCATACCCTTCCATGAAAACCGCTCTCGAATTTGCCTGTATGTCTTGAAGTATCCTTGGTGACCAGCCAAAGGTGTGTCATGAAAGGCCCTCAATATCCTCTCCTTAGTTTTTGACCCTGGCACTAAGAAGATCCTGTTCTTGTAATAAATCAATTCATCAACAACCTTGTACCTGTTATCATCCACTAACTTATCCAAAATCTTGGTGGCAAATGAATCTTTAGCATACTCTAAAATTATGGAGACCTTCCAATCAGCAGAGATAGATGATAAGGAACACAAAGTGGGCTTTCTTGAGAGAGCATCAGCAACCACATTATTCTTTCCTTTCATGTATTCAATATCAAAATCATAAGCTTGCAATT
Organism: Cupressus sempervirens; assembly: GCA_028749045.1. NCBI lineage: Eukaryota > Viridiplantae > Streptophyta > Pinopsida > Cupressales > Cupressaceae > Cupressus > Cupressus sempervirens. The sequence continues at coordinate 623,091,881 of CM053786.1, read as the reverse complement.
TGATTACCCATTTTTGTTGATGATCATTCAAATCCCTTTGGTTCAAGAAGAACCTGAGGCTATTATGGTCTGTCTTTACAATGAATCTCCCACATACCAAATATTGTCTAAACTTATGAAGTGCATGCATGATTGCCAACATTTCCTTATCATAGATGGAGTACCCTTTCTCTGATTGATTTAATTTTCGACTCTCAAATGCTATTGGATGTCCCCTTTGAGTTAGGACAGCCCCTATACCTTCTCCAGAAGCATCACATTCAACAACAATAGGTAAAGAGAAATCTGGAATTGCAAGCACAGGGCATGAACTCATTACCTCCTTAAGCTTATCAAATGTTTTTTGTGCCTCTTCTGTCCAAAAAAAAGCTCCTTTCTTTGTCAAATCAGTCAAGGGGGCAGAAAGCTGAGAAAATCCCTTGGCAAATCTCCTATAGTAGCTACACAACCCGAGAAAATCTCTCAACTATGTAAGATTAGTGGGTGGAGGCCAATCCAAAATTGCCTGGATTTTTTGTTGATCAACCTGTACTCCTTTAGAGCTTATAATATGTCCCAAATATAGGATCTCTGTCAAACCAAACTCACATTTAGATAGCTTAGCATAGAAGGATTGCTGCTCCAAGATTCCCAAAACAGTGTTTATGTGCTTTAGATGCTCTTCCCATGTTTTACTGTATATCAAGATATCATCAAAAAATACCAAAACAAATTTTTGAAGATGCTGACTAAATACCTTATTCATACAAGATTGGAATGTTGCAGGTGCATTAGTGAGTCCAAATGGCATAACAAGAAATTCAAAGTGCCCATAGTGACATCTGAAAGCAGTCTTTTCCACATCTTCACTCCTCATTCGGATTTGATGGTAGCCTGATCTTAAGTCAATTTTTGAGAAGTATACAACACCATGTAACTCATCAATGAGTTCATCTATGCGTGGTATGGGATACTTATTTTTTATGGTCTTCTTGTTTAGAGCCCTGTAGTCTATACACATTCTCATTGTACCATCCTTTTTCTTGACAAGTACCACAGATGATGCAAATGGACTAGAGCTAGGCCTTATGAATCCCATGTCCAGGAGTTCTTTAATAGTTTTTTCAATTTCTTCCTTATAACCTCTTGGATGGCGGTATGGGGTTGTTATAACTGGTTTGGCACCCTGTTCTAACTCTATAACATGCTCAAAACCTCTATCTAGTGGTAATCCTGGAGGCAAATCATTGAAAACTATACTATGCTTATCAAGAATATTTTGAATTTCAAAATGGAAATTACCTTGATTCTTTGGAGAGCTTGTTGGTTGGATTATGACTCCTGCTGCCCATGTTACTTGTCCTCTTCGAAAAGTCCTCTCCATCCTCTTTGCAGAGACCGCCTTAGGTGCTCCATTCGATAACCCTCTCAATATGACTTCTTTCCCATTGGAATGAAATTTAAACTCCATAGTTTGATGGTTCATGTAATAGCCTCCGATAGAGTGCAACCATTGAACACCCAATACAAGATCTGTCTCCCCAATACCAACCACATAGAAGTCATCACATAACTCATAATCTCCTAAGGTCATCTTGAGTTGTTTCACCACCCGTGTGCAAGGCATAGTGAATCCATCAGCTACAGTAACATTGAATCCCTCAAAATCTTCTGCTTTAAGCCCTCTTTTCATGACAAATCCCTCATCAATAAAATTGTGAGTTGCTCCACTATCAAGAAGAATAGTCAATCTTTGCCCTGCTAGTACCCCTCAAATTTGAAAGGGATGGTATCTTGGGACTCCTGATAATGCTGTTAAAGTGCCATCCTTTCTGATTTCTTTTACTTTCTCTTCTTCTACCTCCTCCTTAGTATCATGAAATTCCTCATGCTCATCTGAATCAGATTCTGAAGCAACTTCAATATAGTGCACTTGACCTTTCCCCAAACATCTGTGTCCTGGAACCCATGGTTCTCTACAAGTAAAACAAAGCTTTTTCCTTCGTAATTCACTCCTAGTCTCTTCATCTACCTTCTTTTTTGCCACATTTGTCACATCTTTTGGTGGTAGTGTTGGGAAAGTCTTTTTATGAAAATTTTCCTTATGTTGCCAAAGATTTGGGGGTTTTTGATTAGTGATTGATTTCATAGGCACGCAAGTTTCAAGTTGCAAGCTTCTTTTGATAGCTTCCTGTAAGGTTGAGGGTGAGAAAGCCTTAACCAAACCCTTAACAGAATCTTCTAAACCATCAAGAAAAAGATAAACGGTCCTCTTTTCACTCACATCAGGTACCATAACAGCCACCTTTTGAAATTCTTCTATATACTCATTAACTGATTTGGTTTGCTTCAACTTTGACAATTCTTTAAAGTACTCTTCATCATCCTTGAGGTCAAATCTATCTATCACCCTTTGACTGAAAATCTTCAAATGTAGTTACCTGATCGTGACCTTGAGTAGTCATTCCATGATACCACCAATCATAGGCTGCATCTTCCAAGTGTAGACTTGCAAATTGAATAGCATCACTCTCTGTCATGGGGTTAAGTGTGAAGAAAGTTTGTAATTTTTGTAGCCATGCTCTAGCTGAAATTTTATTTGTTCCATCAAAAGTAGGTGCTGTAAACTTGCTTATTTTATTTTTGAGCTCTCTTCCACTTGTGTCATGCTCCCTTCTGTTCTCTTTCTTGGGCATCAAAGCATTCATCATATCCACATATTCTCTAAAAGGAACTGAACTACGAAAGTCATCATCTAAGCCATTGTAAGTAGCTCTTAATGTAATCAAATTACCTGTAACCTCTTCCACTGGATTAATGGCTGGATTTGGTACTGGTGGCTCATCTGCAGGCAAAAAAATAGATTTGGTTGATTTAGATGGTGTGGATCTCCCATTTCTTGGCTCCTCTGAAGTGCTCCCTTTCTCATTAATAGATGCAATTCCTTGTAATTTTTCTATCAATATTCGCAAAGCCTCTCTAGTTTCTGCCAAACCATCCACTGTTTTCTTCTGAGTATTTTGGATGTCTTGGAAGAATTTCTTTGCCATCTCATCTGGATCAGCCATACCTTTTTCTTCCTTGGATTTTTTACTTTTGCTTTCAATTGGGGGTTTGATCAAGATTTCTTTATTCTTTTCTCGCTGCAAATATCTTTTTTCTCTTTCACTTAGTTGCATGCAATCATAAAATATGACATGCAAGATCTGGGTAGTTATCAAAACTTGACATGCAAGATCTGGGTAGTTGTTAAAACTGACATGCAACTTCTACAAACCCTCAGGCTGGCAAGATCACGGCTCTGATACCACTGAAATGTCCCTTTACTAATTTTTTTATGATATTTCCAGCCTCAAATCAGAACTTTTAAAATCAAACAACCAATATTACAAAGATCTGCCAATTTCCCAATAAAACCCAAATCGGGTATGTCCAAATTAGTGCCAAAAACTTCACAACTTCACAAATTATTAATAAATCTGAAAATGGACCTTTTTACAAAAATTTCAGCAGCATAACAGCCTACAAAATGACATTTCCAAATTTTTATAGCCTTTACACAACAGCTCACAAATGTACGGCAAAACTATGCTCAACCGGGCTCCCGAAATTAACACAAAAATGCCCGGAAACACCACAAAACACTCATAAACTATCTTAGAAGTTTAATCACGACCCAATACATATATTCAGCTCTATTTTAACATCATAAAGTCTGAAATACAACAGCAAACCAAACTGATATGAAACACTTAGCTGAAAACCCAAACTCAAACCAAAAACAACCCCGAAAACACCCAAATCGACACTATTCAGCACAAAGGCAAACTCTGTATGAGCATGCACATGGAATGGCTTCAAACTCCCGTCCTTAGCCTTCCTAGAAACTTGCAAACTCCCGTTCTTGGGTCTCCTTCTCCACAGGTTTGGCAGCCTCTGAAGAACAACAAGAAAATTAGCAAGAATCAAGATGTAGAATGAGCCCAAAATGCCTCCAAACCCCTTTTAAAGAGGGCATAACCCTAACTCACGTCCAAGAGGGGTTAATAAAATATAATTTAATAATAATTTTTATTTATTAGTCCATTGGTTTCCAAAGATTAGCCCCTTTTTCCGAAATTTCACCTTTTTGGAGCCTGCCTGCCTTAACAAAGTTTTTTTTTTTTTAAAATTATTTGAATAGGGGAAATGATAGGTAATAAGGGGTGAATGATTGAATTTATTCATAAAGCATTCAAGGTGACTTAGCACTAAGAGAAAATTACAGAATCAGTTGGAGGAGAACAAAGAATAGAAGCATACAACAATTGTTATATTAGATCAAAGAGGATCAATAAGGACACTGTACAAATTTGATCTTTAATTAGGCAACTAGAGCCAATCATAAGATCTATGCTAAAACATCCTAACAGGTGATTTTAATTAAATCTCCTAGGCAGAGTAGTCCTAATAGGCTATTGTAAATCCTTTAACAGGGTGATATTCCAAGTGGATGTTTTGAAGTCCTTTAACTAGGCACACTTCTATCAAGGTGTTGAAATCCTCTAACAAGGTGGGACTTAATAGTCTTTGTAAGCCTTTAATAGGGTAGGCCTTTCACAGGCCAGATCATGATTCATGGTCAAATCATTGTAATCTTAATTGGCTACACTTTATTGCTACAGTAGTGAATATTTGTGAAAGTCATCCCCACCCCAATTTTATCTTCTCATTTGGAGGGTTTCTAGGTAATCATATCTAGTGTTAAGTGTGTGTGTTCAACTGCTTACAAGTTTCAGATGCATTTACTTTTCATGTTATTTTCAGTTCATATATTACATGCATCTAATGAATGGTAAAAGTTTTAATTGCTGAAGTTTGAACTTCTGATTCACTCCCCCCCCCACACACACACCTCCTAGAAGTATATGTTTCCCATTTTTAATTCCAGCAATTGGTATCAAAGCCTAGTTCTCAAAAGAAGAAGCTTTGCAGCTTAGAGGAAAAGATCTTGAAATGAAAGTCTACAAATTGGGAAAGACCATTGAGAATTAGGAGATCAAGATACATCTTATACTACATCAACTAAATGAAGCCAGAGATGCCTTGAAGAGAAGGAAAGAAATTGCCATAACAAAGAATGACACACAATAAAAAGAGATCGATACCACAAAGCTATTTGTAGATGGTAACTCCAATGAATTTGATGTAGTAATTGTAGATCTAATGGAGAAGAACAAAGCACAAGCTAAAGAAATTAGAAATCTCAAGTTGGAGCAAGAAGCACAAGCCATGATGCTATGTGAAGTGACTGAACAAAAGAAGAAATCTATAGAAGACAAGGCCATGATTGAAGAAGACAAAAGAATCTTAAACAATAGATTGGAGGAGAAGTCAATAGAGCTAACCAGGATCTGAAACATGCGATTGGATAAAATGATGAATGGTCAACATGAGTTGAATGTCAAGGACATTGAGATAATTGCATTGAAGTTGCAAAATGACTTAAAAAGAGAAAAGGAATTTGCTAAAAATTTCAACAAGCCAAATGAAGTTTTAAATTACTTTAAGCAATTACTGAAATCCCTTAGATCCAACAATGATGTAGCAAGATTGGGCTACACAAGTATTGAAGAAGGAGAATCATCCAAAGTTATTGAAGAAAGAAAAAAAAAAGGTAAGAAATCAAAACCCACTTGTCACTTTTGTGGTAAGAAGGGACATGCTGCTAACATGTGCAAGAGCAGAAATACAACTATGATTCATTGTCATAAATGCAACAAACAAGGTCATCAAGCACATGAATGTAGAACCTGAACCATGCATGCACCAAAATTTGAAGGATATTTCTACAACTATTAGAAGTATGGGCATAGAGCTTTTGAATGTAGATCTAGACCTATGTGGTCATCAGACAGGTCAACAAAGGTAAGAAGTCATGGACATTCTTATAATTGGGATTATAATACAAGACATAGCTACCACTATTGTCAAGAGTATGGACGTATCCATGAAAATTGTATTAGGACACATTTCAAAGGTAACTACAAAAGGTGGTTGAGTCAAACTACATGCTTTAGCTATTTGAAGATTGGTCATATTAGTAAACATTGTCCAACTAGGTCAAAGGCACCAAGTTGTGAGTTTGACAAAGGAAAAGACAAGGCAGATGTTGAACACATCAAGAATGAGATGAATAAGAAATTGAAGAAAAAAGATGGTTGCAGTTCATCAAATAGAGAAGGGATCACTTCACCCAATGGGTCAAGTGGTCACAGCTCATCAAACTAAGCAAACAAGAGGTATGTGGAACTGATACTTAAAGTATTATATTATACATTAGTTCCAAAAGAAGTTAGTACTGAAAAGTATGGATAAGCATGAATAAAGATGCAAGAAGTTATAGAAAGTTCAAGGTTAAATCTTCAAGTTTTCATGTTATTGCTGAGCATGAAAAGTTCTCTGTGTATGCCAAGTGGAACACTAGTTAGTGCCGAGCTATGAAACTAAGTCAGTTGAGGTTGAGCATGCAGTAGCTATCAAGTGATGGTCATTTCAGTAGATGTTGAGTAAAACAGAAATCATGTTGATGCCAAGTTTACAACTGTATAAGCATTAAGCATTAAATGCAAAATTTTGAAGGCCAGAAGGTTGATTTTCACTCACTTTTTGTCATTTCAAATTTGAGTGAATACAAGGAGAGTAGAAGGCAACTCATAAACTAGATTCAAAGAATTTGTACAAATTCTAGTGATGATCCAACATCAGTTCATCGAATTTCCAAGGTATTCTTCATAAGCCAAGTTATGCAGTTTAAAATTTGTATAAACCCTAGTTTGTCAAATGGTGTCCAGCTCAAGGAATGTAAAGGGTCAAGAAGTTTTAAATGTTCAATTAGTTAGCAATAAAGTTAAGCAACCAAATTTTAGAGCAATCCCAAATGTTGCTTATAAACAAAACCTATAACACGCACTTTCCATAATTCCCCCCTAAAGTCATAATGGCCCAAGATGTCAAAAAATTCTACAATTGCAAGATATGAGGAATAAGTGACATGGAAATAAGACAAGTCTATGACAAGTTGTGCAAAAATGATATTCTGAAAGAAGAATTTAAGATTGTTGAAAGGAAGGGTTTGACTCGTGCCCTAGACTTTCCCACAATGTTTAAAATAGAATGGATCAGGATAGTCTTGAGTAGAATATAGGATGGATGCTTATGGCTAGAAGATGATCCTATCAAAATTTCAAAAAGAATAGTTTCTGCGGTAACTGGATACCCAACCCTAGATTGGTCGAAGATTTTGTGAAGTGATCCAAAGGAGGTTAAAGAGAGAAACATAGGAGCCAAGTGGAAGAAACATGGAATGACAATTGATACCATCTCAGACCCACTACTTGACTTTTCCATAAGGGTAATTTCTCATAAGTTTTATCAATCAAGTAGGTTAAATAGTCTACCCTATTTCGCAATTGATGTGGGCTATAAAATTGTAAAGAAGGATCATACCTATGATCTTGCTGAGCTTTAATTACAACAGTTGATGGAAAATCTTGGAGCAGTCAGAAAAACCAAGAGTGCAGTATAAGTTTGGCTCAATAATTGTTTGCATATTTTTCTATGTTCAAAACACATTTCCATCTTTTGGCAAGGTGAGTTGGAAGATAAACATATCAGTAACTGTGCAAATCAATGAATACATTGAGCAAATGGGTGAAAACTTTGAAACTATCATGACAAGTTATTTTGAAGACTTCAAGAAATCTATGAAACAGAGGATGAGAATACCTATTTCAGTGGTTGAATAGTGCTACAATGACATATGATTTCTTGTTGATATATATTATACATATGTATAGGTTATCATACCTAGGGTAAGATGGCTAAGACCCTTAGGATATGAGATTAATGTTGATGAAGCCTCAGCTGCTATTATTGCACTTCTTGCTGAAGAAGTTGACAAAATAGCCAAAATCTTTGGAAAATGAAGTCCAAAGTAGAAATGGAATTGAAGACAACCTCCACATTGAAGAGGAAGGAAAAATTGGCGAAGAAATTAAAAGCCAAATTTGGTAAAGGGACAAATGAAGAAGAAGAAGATGATGAATAGGATGAAGAAGAAGAAGAAGAACATGTTCAAGAACCTCTTACATTAACCCAAGGATTGGGAGAAGATAAGGATGAAGAAGAGGTTGAAGGTGCTGAGGAAGAAGAAACCAAGAAAGCACCAATGCAAGTAGAACCTAAGAAGATAAAGGCCAAGGCACAACTTGTGGCAAAGAAAAAAGCAAAGAAAATTGGTAAGCCTAGCCTAGAAAAGCCAATGACACCAACAACCAGGGCAAGCACATGAGCCACCACACAAAAGGCTAAGGAGAAAGCCAAAGAGAATATAAAGGCTATAGAACAAAAGGTCTAGTGCAAAAGAAGCAAAGAAGGAAATACATTGCACAACTAGAATCTGATGATGAGAGGACAAAAGTAGAGGATACAAGCTAATTTAGAGTGGTAAGTCATCCACCAAAATCTAATCTTGAAAATATTTGTGAAAATATTAGGAATAATGTAGATTTGACTGGTTTGAAAAGTATTAATTTTGAAAAACTTGGTAGAGAAGAAAAAAAATTGATTGAAGAATCAATATATGCAATGATGTCTAAATTCAAGAACACCCCACTTGAATTAGATAACACTATGCCAAAGGAATTATATACTATAGTTGAAAATAAGTGGTATTATTGTTTAAATCTGCAAAAATAAATTAGAGAATCCACATTAGCCTAGGTAATGCCAGAATTGTGAAAAGGGCATATTACCAAGGCCAACAAGAAATATGGTGGAAGGTTTGCACCAAAATATAGGGCATTCAACATTCTTTAGAATAACATTGAAGATGTGAAGAAATCCACTCAAAATGTGGAAATTGATTTATGGATTGATAACTATCAAACAAGGAGAAGAAGATCCTTTTGAGGGCAGAAATAACAGAGATGATAATAATGGCAAGGAGGATGATAAAGAAAAGGATAATATTGAGGAGGAAATACAAAAGAAAGATGAAGACATGGCTACAACTAAAGAGCAACAAGAAGAATAGAGTGTGCAAGACACACAAATGCTAAGTATGAGCCCTCCCTATGATACTAGTATACATGTAGAAACCATAATTGTTAAGGATGTTCCTAATAGTTTAGCTTAGAACATCAATCCTTTAACTGCAGAAGATCTGAAGAAGATTCTTGACCAATCTACACTACAAGCAAGACTATGTGAAAGTCTAGTATTGGTCAGTGTTGATGAACTTTAGAAGGCAGTAGCTGACATTAAAAGGGATAAGGTGAATACACAAGAACCACCTTTTTCCATCCCTTCAGCTACTAGTGTTCAACCCTTGATTCAAACAATTGAAGATACATCTATCAAGGTTGACACAAGTATCAAAGAAGACACAGTTGAGTAGGGGTAGATTGCCAAAGAATAAGAAAAGGAGATGACAATAGAGCAAATAGGATAGATAGACACATGTGTACCTGCAACACAACCATAAGGTGCAAGTCTAATCATTTCGATTGACCAAAGTAGATCTTAAGAGAGCAAGGATGCACCAAGAGAAAATGAGTAAGAAGCCATACAAGCATTAGTAACATTACCAACATCATGCACTCCTACAAAAATCCTTTAGAAGCCAAGCATAGAGGTTGTACCACTACAAATTTAAGGACCAAGTTCAAGCTCTACAAGAGTTGACAAGGTAACTCAGTATGGTGATGTAACCTTAGATGAAGACATCATTATTCCTCAATTTGATTATGGAACAATGACTATAAAGGAAATAGGAATACTACAACAAGCTTTGGAAAAGAAGAAGCACCAAGAAGTGCTTAGAAAGGAATTTAGGCAAAAACAAGCATTATAGGACATCAAGGAAATCTTCTTAGATGCATTCAGCTTGCCTACACCTAAAGAAACAAAGCCTTTGTTGGAAAAACTGTCAAAAATTATTGAAAAGGTAAATAATGAAGATATTGACACAAGTGCAACACTTCTTGAGTGGTCAGAGAAGAAATTCCAGAGTAAAGTAAATGAGAAAATATTATGTGAGATAACACTTACTCAAGTTCCACTGACTACAAAGGTTGAGGATGTGAAGAAGATATTTGAGAATATTTTCTCATTGTACACTAAACTATGTGACCCCATGCTCTTCACTCAAGAAACAAGACATAGAATTCTGAGTCTAGAGAGAAATCTCAATATATAAGGTATGCAACTACCACAAAACCTAGCTCAAAGTGAGAATCATTTTCACACATTGCTTCAATCATAGAGTCAACTAGCTATGGTAACAGTAGAAGAGGCTAATATAAGAGCCAAGTTGACAAACATTCAAGCCTCTCTCACCCCACATATGGAGATACTCCATAAAGAGCTAGGATATGCAAAGACATTGTTAAAAAAAGATCCCCATCTTTCAACATTAGATGGATTAGTTCACCTAACAGCCAAGATGGCAATCCAACTCAAGTCATTGGACGTTGCATGTGACAATTGGGATGTAGCTCTAAAGATAATTATGGAAGCCTAAAAATCATTTTTGGAAAAATACACTATAAGTGTATAGACCCTTTGAAATAAGTGTCAAAAAGGGGGAGATAAAAGAATAAAAAGGGGGAGGGAGAGTAAAGAGTAAAGGAGATAAAAGAATAAAAATGGGGAGAGTAAAGAGTAAGGGGGAGATAAGCCAAAGGGGGAGAATAATAAAAAGGAGAAAGGTGAATATGAATAAAACAAACTAAGAAGCATGAACAAATGGGGGAGCTAATCAGTTTTTGACCCTAGTGATATATGATGCAAAAATAGGAAAAGAGTAGAACAAATATCAGCTAAAGACAGAGCATCAGTTGCAAACACATTGAAGGCAAAGAGTATTAGTCAACAAAGACAAATCTACTTAGAATGGAGAATATATTTGGATACAAAATAGGCACATTAATTCAGGGGGAGTTATAAATTTTGAGGTATATAAGTTATTGCAAAATTTTGAAGTTTTGTATAAGCCAAGTTGTGAATGTGTTATACTCGAGAAGATTAGATTGATTATGTATAGTTAAGTGTTTTTGACACTCATGTCAAAGGGGGAGATTGATTATCTTAGATTGGTTTTGACAATTGAGTGTCAACACACTTAAGCCATTTACTTAGTTCATGCCAAACTAGTAATGCATGCCGAGTATAATATGTAAATACAAGAACATGCTAAGTTGCAATGAGTGTCGAGTCACTCAAGTGCTGAACATATAGACCATGCCGAGTAGTTCAAGTGCCAAGTAAATAGTTGATGCCAAGCAGTTCAAGTGCTGAGAAAAAAACATAATTATAGTATGTGCTGATCATTAGTAACTTCAAGTGCCGAGTAACACAAATTTGACATATTTGTTTGTAACTACACAAACAACTATGTAAATCATTTTCAAGCCGACATAAGGTTAGATTTTGATTCTTTAAAGATAAGGAAAAATCCATTTGTAGAATCCCTATGTATTTACATGTAGCCAATTATAATATAGGAAGGATTAAGCAACAAAAAGAAAGAATCTCAGCTATAGATTCATATCTAACCCTAAGCCACCAAAGTCTTTATAAGGAAAACGAAGCCCTGACAATAACAAGAAATTGAGGGTGTGAAAGAGATCATGTTATAGGAGGTAAGGAGGGTTGAATAATTGAATTTATTCATAAAGCATTCAAGGTGACTTAGTAGTGAGAGTGAACTGCAGAATCAGTTGGAGGAGAACAAAGAATAAAAGGATACAACAATTGTTATATCAGATCAAAGAGGATCAATAAGGACACTGTGCAAATTTGATCTTTAATTAGGCAGCTAGAGCCAATCACAAGATCTATGCTGAAACATCCTAATAGATGATTTTAGTTTCTCCTAGGCAGAGTAGTCCTAACAGGCTATTGTGAATCCTTTAACAGGTGACATTCCAAGTGGATGTTTTGAAGTCCTTTAACTAGGAACACTTCTAACAGGGTGTTGAAATCCTCTAACAAGGTGGGACTTAACAGCTTTTGTAAGCCTTTAATGGGGTAGGGCTTTCATAAGGAAAATCATGATTCATGGTCAAACCATTGTAACTTTAATTGGCTACACTTTATTGCTACAGTAGTGAAGATTTATGGGTGTCATCCCCACCCCAGTTTTACCTCCTCATTTGGAGGGTTTCTAGGTAATCATATCTAGTGTTAAGTGTGTGTGTTCAATTGCTTATATGTTTTAGATGCATTTACTTTTCATGCTATTTTTAGTTCATATATTACATGCATCTAATGAATGGTGAAAGTTTTAATAGCTGAACTTTGAACTTTTGATTCACCCTCCCCTCAAAAGTATATGTTTCTCATTTGTAATTCCAATACCTTAGTGCTTCTCTAGGTCTTGACTAAGAAACCTAGAGGTCGAGATATTATAATTTGAACAAAGGACCAAGTCATATTAAAGTTTTTGGCACATCAAGTGCACCTCCCTAGGTGTGCTAGTGTACCAAAAATTACAAATTTTCCATTGTGCATAATTATGCATAGCTGTGCCAAATGTCCTTAGGTCTATATAAGAGAGGGGGGTCCCTCCCCCCTTGCCTTGTCATTTTCTCCTCTATTTTTCACTTTGAGCTGTAGCTACGCACACACGAGGTGCGCCTTCCGCTCCTCCCTCCTTGCTCTGCCTAACGTCCTGCACAAAGACACACACAAATGGTGCACATCAGTGCACCTCCTCAGGTGCGTTGATGTGCACCATTCTTCCTTCAAAGTATAAAAGAAACAAAAAAACATTACACACCCAAAATTGGGTGTGCATTAGCGTACCTAACCAGATGCGCTGATGCACACCCAATGTTGTTTTGAAATTACAAAAGGAAAAGTTAAAACTCACCCCAATTGGGTGCACATCAACACACCTACCCCAGTGCACTGATGCACACCCAATTTTCAATGCAAAAACTTAAACAAAACATTAAAAACACATAAAAACAAAAAGGCAAAACTTTAGACACCGAAGTCAGGTGCACATTAGCGCACCTAACCATGTGCGCTGATGCACACCTGAATTCTTTTCAAAACTTGGTATAAGAAGATTATGTGCAACACACTCCTAATTTTCTTATTTAAAAATGCACATCAGGTGCACCTAATAGGTGCTCTTGGTGTGCCATTTTTTTTTTGAGAACTAGAGTTACAATTAAGTTTTTCATGGTGTCAACACAGTCAAGGTTTTCATTTTTTTTTATTTTTACAAATCAGTTCTCAATTCTAAATTAATCACGTTTTCTTCAATTCTAGACTAATGAGTGTATTTTTCATGCAGATACAATGGTGTCTTCCTCATCTTCTCTTCACAAGAAAATGGCACCGAAACCAATAGCATTTAAGTTCCTGGGTGTTTTGACAGAATCAAGGTTTCAGGATGACAACTCAGAGATGTGAGATACAGATTTGGGACCTACAAATTTATGATAATTCTTGAAGATATGCAATAAATCAACTTAGAGGTCCCAAATGATTTTTGCACTTATCCGATCGACACTCGTCCATGTAGCATCACACCTGGTATCGGTACAATCTTCAGAGCTAATCATGACACTTGCAAAACACTTTGTTCTTAAGGAGAGGGTTGTATAGAGTATAACAGGAGAGATCATTCAAGATCTCTGACCCAAGAACATCGAAAAAGTGTTCCACCTCCTCTGATGTAGGAGCATCTTGCATGGAAAAATTAAATTTAAAATTTAAAAGAAAAAAAAAATTGTGGAGGAGAGAGAAAGTGACAAAAAATAGAAAGAAAATAATAAAAAATAGAAAAATAGGAAAAAAGGAGAAAAGAGGAATTTTTATTTTCAAGGTGCATAGGTGGCATAAAAAGGAAAAAAGTTGTTATTCCATTAATCGAGGTGTGTAGGTGGCATCTTAGAAGTTTGTGGAAAGTTCCTTAAATCATGCATTTAATATTTGTTGTGATCCATAAAGAAAATGTAATTTTCTAATTGGGTCACATGGTGGTGCTTATTTCTATTTAGGAGGAAATTCTAGAAAGTTGTAGATATTATAGAAGGTTGTAGTTGAAATTCTAGAAGGTTGTGGATATTCTAGAATGTTGTGGATAAATCATGCATTGGGTGGTAAGTGCCTATTTAAGGAAGGCTTATGTTCATTTGTAATCAAGCTCTTCAAGTGTAAGCTCTTTGTTGTAAGCTCTCAAGGTGTAGCTCTTCAAGTAGAAGCTCTTCGAATGTAATCTCTTGTAAGAAAGCTTGAGAAGTAGAAGTTTGGGAAGTAGAAGCTCTTCGAGTATAACCTCTTGAAGGATAGGCTCTTCTTGTAGAAGCTCTTAGTGAGAAATCTCTCTTATATTATAAGAGTTTGGAGTTTTTTCATTTGGAGAATATTGTAATGAATTTCAAGTATTAATGGATGTTGTATGAAGCATTTTGTCATCTCTTTGTCTCCATATTATTGCATTCTTGGTTGTGAGTTGGTACAGGTGGTGTGCCCCTACATCAGTAGACCAATTCATCAGGCTAACCTATGGGCAAGTAGAAAGATGGTATTGGGAACACATTGAAGAGATCTCAAAGATTATCTAGTCCTCTTACCTTATAGAGAAGACTCCTTTGGGAAAGAAGACCAGAAAAGTGGACATGACCAGAGGATACATGAAAGAAGACATTGGATACTCAATCATACTCTTGAGTAGAGTTATGGGTTTGCTAGTAGCTAGGCATTTGAACATTTTCATGGTGCACTTTATTGAAACAATAAAGAAAGTAGAGGTGTCATTGGATTGGGATTCTACCCTCAGTGAGAATTTGTGTGAACAGTTAGTGGTAGCGAAGAATAACAAATTTTTTTACATGACATCATACTTGGTGTACTTGTTAGCTGCAAAAGCCACTGATTATCTAGGGCTCTACAAAATGGGCAATATGTAGGATGCAAATGCATGGCCATATATTGTATACCCTCAACTAATGAAGAAGAGGCTTTTAGAGCAAAGAAAAGAATACATAATTATGAAGGATGATTTCATCTTTGCCATAATTCATTTTATAGGAGATTATGCAAAAAGAATATTAGAGGTAGCTCCACATAAATCATTGGTTGGGGCCTACTATATCCAATTTTGAACGTTTATGTATTTGAGGGTAGAAGGTACAACTATTAGCCCCAAGAAGCTCCCTAAATATACTAGTGACAGACTGATTCTCCTAGAGATTTCTCAACAACTCTTGTTTGCATATGATAGAGTTAGAAAGCAACATAACACATGTTGGATGTGGCCTATGAGGATAGGACCTTTCTAGGTGGATTAGAGGCAAGAAATCCCCTCTTTTGAATGTGAATGGGATCAATACCCATTAGAAGAGTATATTTCTTTGTGGCCATATTTTGACAATATTGAGAGAATACAATATTTAGCAGGTAAAACATTTCAACATGAAGAAGCCATCAAAGATCATTGGATGAATGAGAAAAATGACTACGATATCTAAATAAGAGATTATTATAGGATGAATTTGTGTTTGTTAGAAAAGGCCTTGAAAATAAAGATTTCATTGAACATACTATAGCAAGACTCGGAGGAGTGGCTTGATCCATTGTTCAATAGTGTTAAGATTGGTGAACAACCCATTATGAATGTTGAGGTTGATAGAGAAGAGAATTTTGATATCAACCATAGGGTGAGCCACATCATTAAAACGACACAGGATTGGATCAAGAAACCATTCAAGCTTTGATCAATTCTAGAAATGGTGATCTTTCATGCACAAGCTCGTCTAGCCAAAGTTAGAGGGAAGAAGGTCACCATTCCTACGTTTACAACCTAGTTACTGATAAGGCTAGAAATGGTGCACCAACTCAATAGGCTAGTTAGTTATTATAAAGCTTAGAAGGGTAAAGACAAGGGAAAAAGAAAGAGGAATTCTCCTCAAAGAGTTGAGCCTAAAGAGGGAGAAGTCCCAGTACCTCCACCGCAAGGGGAAGAAAACATACAAGGGGCATAAAATACAGAACCTACACAAGCCTAGGGTGATCCTCAAGTGCCACCAGTTGCACCAAACCAAACAAAAATTGAGATTCAAGAGGTTTCCCCACCTCGACAAACAAAAAAAGCCTCCCCCTCAGCACCAAAAAGAAGAAAAAGTAAGATTTTGGTGAAGAGGAGACAAAAGGTGATCAAGAAGGTGATCCCTTTTCCATCCATCCCCAAACCCATTCTGAAAGAAGCTAAAGAAGAGGGTAATGAGGAAGAGGAGTATGATATACCCTTGAGTCAAAGGACTTAGATAGCTAGGACTACAGAGCAAGAATGAAGAAGAAGCTCTATGGTTATGCCACCATCTATTCTGGATGAACCCTTGCAAACCACCACATTAGAAGATGAAATGTAGCAATGGATAGATGAATAGTATGTAGAAGGCATTGATGTCTTTAAGATGTCAAATTTTGATTTTATACCTATGGGTATAGAGTTGGTTGGGGACAAGATCAGAGATATGCTAACCAATCAACCTCAATAGGAGGATTGGACTCAGATGCCCCCCAAATTACAAGGACCTGAGATAATTTTGGAATCCCAGCTACAAGTGACATTTTGTGTTAACAAGGGATCAACTACCCCTCTTCCTCCAGGTACATAAATTGAACAGGTTCAGATAGAACATGAGAAAGAGCCACAACAAGTATCCATCGATGAAGTGTTAGAAGAGGGACAAATAGGTAAACAACTTCAACAAACTTCCCAAGACACAGAGGTGAGAACTATGGTCTCCACAGATATAGGGACTATGAATGAAAAGCCTTCACAAAGGGAGAAGACCTTAGAGAGGAGCTATAAGGGTAAGGGCATAGATGAACAAACTCATTCATCCTCTAAAGGGAAGTCCCCAACATAGCATGTCCCAAGGTGGCTCTAAAAAGAAGTGATCATAAACAAGAAACAACAATTCACTATTGAGGAGGAGGATAGGATGGAATTGATATAAGTACCAAGGAAGCTTGATTCACCTCCAAAGGATGCAAGAGCATTAGCCTTCGTCATGAGTGATCAAAATGAAGACCTTTTTTCTCACATGGCTATCCCTTCTCTAGAATCAAATGTTGAAGAACTGTCTCCTAGGGATTATTAGATCGAAGAGGTCATGCTTGGGAAGCCAACCTTGGAAATTGTGTAGTTGATGGTCGCTACAGGGATGAAGGAAGTTTGTAGGAGCCTGTAATAGGATGGGGCAAAATTCATAACACTTCAACAATAGAATTAAATCCTAAAAGGATATTTGAGTGAAGCAGTTGGCCCTTTGGATCCCACTAACCTTGAGGAGACTCTAAATGCAACAATTGGACTCATTTTTGAATGCATGTCAGCAATAGCGGGAAAGTTTTGAGGAAAAGGGAATATTAATTATCCAAGGGAATCTTAAGCTACTACATGTTATGTAGGAGAATGTGTATAAGTTAGTAGCAATTTTGAATCAAGATTTTGGCTTAATGGATGAGGTGCATACCTAGGGAAATGATCTACAGGCATTACATGCAATCAAGAGCTAGAGGTATCGAATGTTAATGGATGTATATACAATTGAGGAGCTAGATAAGATAGATGATTGGATTGAGAAGATAGTGGATAGTAATAAAGTAATGGAATCATTCCACGTAGAGATCCATAGACTCAAGGACCAAGCCCAAGAGTGAATTTTGGAAGCTGAGAAACACGATAGTGATGCATGTCTAGACATTTTTTAGGATGATGCACGAGAGAAATGAATACCTGTAGAGGTAATAATTGAGAAATTCTAGAAGACTTTTGATAAAGTTTCCAATGATGAGGACATCTAGTAGGCTTTTAGAACAGAGGAAACTTTGTTAGAGCTTGATACAAAACTCAGGGATTTTGCAAAAACTAGTATAGAGGTGGACAACTACAGGAAAAAAGTGAAGGATAAGTAAAATGCCTTGGATTTACTGGATGTGGTGAAAGTCACCGAAATAATTGAGAAATTTAAGGACAAGTACCTAGACATAGCTCTAGTATAGAGGGGAACAAAACCTAGAAGCCATAATTTCATTCTTTTTGCAACAATCTTTTGGAAGATTTTGAAGAACTCAGAGGTGCGCTGGTGTGCTAGGTGTGCGTTTCTTCTAAGGTGAACTTTTCTAGAGGTGCATCGACAGTTAACTACTAGTTCCAAAATTAGAGCTCTCTATTCATTGAAAACACATTCTGATAGCAGTTTAACTCTGACAGATGCCCAGTGAAGGTTGAGTTTCTATTTTCAACACTTCCAAATACTTCTACATCAACTGAATTAAGGCTCTCTTCTTCTTATTCTCTCATGATTTCTTTGTTTTATGACATGTAAAGGTTCATGCATCCAATTAATGATATAAAAATGGATGGAGTCCTACTAAGCACTAGTTAGATAGTTAGCTTTTATATAGTTAGTTTGTTTTATTAATTTAGAAGCATATGATTGCATGAAGATATCTCTCACTCTCAACATAAATTGAGGAGATGATTTCTTATAAATATGGGATTGTAATATGTAATCAAGGCAGCTGCTATTTTGTAATAATATATGATTTTGGTGCTCGCATTTGGAGTGTAGTGAATCTTGCCTAAGTGTGTTATATTTTGTGAATGTATGTTCATGGAATGTAATTGAGCCAAAAGTTTATTGCATTATTTTTTAGTTGTGTGATCTTTTAATTCTAGTATTTGCTATGTATTTACAAATTCCACTGATGTACTTAGTTCGAGAAGAGATCACCCATTTTGTTCCTGCATAGATTTTCATCTTGCATGAGCGCACTCTCAATGGCCTTGCGATTTGATAAAAAGTGAAACATCTTACGATTACTAAATTTCCCATCGACAATTGCATTGATGGAATCAAGGAAGTGTTGCTCCTATTTTCATTAGTTACCTTTCGATTTCTTTAAAAGCTTAACTCGTAGACGTGTTGTTTCCGTAGCTTATGTCCATTAGGATTTACTTTCGTGCTATATGCTTAAACTTCTTGTCTTCTTATCTTCGTCATTTGTTTTACTAATCCCTTGGTTAAATTAGGAATTAATATAGTTGCATTGTTAGATTGCATTCATCTTTAGAAATAGGAAATACAAAAATATATTCCATTTTGTGTGGTTCTTCTTTTGAAATAGGGAACATATTTTATATCTTATCCAAAGTTATTAGAACCAATAAAGGCATCCTCATGAACATTCACATTTATCTTCAATTGAGTGGATTCCAGTAGGTCACAAGATTGCCCAGAACCTTGGAGTTGATCCTCAAGATTGACTTTTCAAGAGAGGAGTTCGAAAGGATTCCTACCGTTAAGTATCATGCAAAATGACAACTCAACAGTTCCCTACATGTTATGACACTCATTGAGGAGGATTTCTTAATGAATGACCATTGAAGGTGAATTTTATGTCATGGAATGTTTACAAATTCACTTACCTAATAAAAAGAAAATACATCATACATGATGTTCAACAAATGTTTTCCAAACTTATATTTTGTTTACGAGAGTTGAAAATGATAGGTTTTACATTTTATACCATGTTTTGGCATATGGCCAAAAAACCACCTTTTTATATGGACAATGAGATAGGTCATAAAGGAATCATCACTTTCATCTTAGCTATCAATTGCACCTCAATAAGTTGCAATGCTAAAGCCAATAAAAGATATAAGGGAAACAATTTTTTTGAGTTTTTTTAATCTTAATATAAGGAAATGCACTTCAGCAAGGTGCAATGGTAATGCCAAGAGAAGATATAGTCGAGTACAATATTGAAGATCAATATCCATTTTGAATTCTTGAAATTTACTACATAGGAAGACTATATCATATAGTAGGAACTGTTGAGTATACACGTATAATAACTGAAGAGACTTGATTCACTTAGCATTCGTTACTTGATATCTCTTAGTATATGCCCAAATACATTTCCCTCCATACATGAATCATATTAGTGGACAAGTCCAAATTAAGAACACAAATATTGTATTAAACTTAGGGGAGAACCATTTAGAAGACAAATATTATATTAAACTAAGGGGAGAACCATTTATCTAAAATTAGTTAGTAGTAATAAGTCATGATTTATTTGAAGTATCTGTCATGCACCTAAAATAATTATTGTCTAATTGCAAAACTATGATTCATTCTCTCTTTTGCCATAAAGTCATGGTACATTAGCATTATTTGATTATTGCACCTTCTATGAATTATATATAAAAAATTAATTAATAAACTTGATTCCAAACAAATAATATAAACTTAATTAATAATATAATTATTTTATTTTATTTTTTAAATACATCTTTTTAAACTCATAATAAAAGCCAAAGAACGATCAATAAAATTAAAATTATTATTTAGACATTTCTAAACTAAATATCAACATAAAACTAAATTATTATTACTCTTGGTTGAGGAATAAAATTGCTTTAAATATCAACATAAAGCTAAAATTGTTAACCATAGCTCTTGGATAATATTTTTGATGCTCTTGCACATGCCTTTCCATTTCTAACCACGAGTCTATTTTATAAGAATGCATAAACTAGGGCTAAAATGGAGCAAGGCATTTTAGTTCTAAGTGATACATAAATGAGCATTTTTGTTCCTCATCTTTGTAATATACACGCAGTGTGGATTTTGTTGAACATGCCAACAATTCAATAATTATGTGCAAAGTTAAATTCTACACCTAATGACCCCCCTTTTTGTGGCAAGGTCTTGAATAGGATATGGATATTTATCACAACATAATGGGAGGGGGACTTTTGTCAAATACCATTATTGATGTAATTGATATGTAAGCCAAGGTAAAAATGAAGCATAAGGAAAGTAATCTATTTGACGTAATGCCACAGATAGATGTTATCTGATGGACTACAATGCTTGCAACGCATTAAAAAAATAGATGGGTGAAAAAGGCTTTAAATTAGTTTCAAGCAGGTGTAATTAGTAGGAGTAAAGCCAAGTTCCACAACGTTTTCCAATGTGCTTCCTATGTGTGCCAAAAATTTGGGAAATTTGGAACAAGTTATTGACATCGATGAAAGCAATGTGGAAGGGGAGTTTCTGTCTCATGCAAAACAATTCTGGCATTCGATTCCATAAATAAATTTGTGGTTGATTCAATATAGAAGAATGAAATGGCAAATATAGATCTAAGTCTTCTAAGAATCATGACAAGTGTTAATGGAATGTGCTTAGACACCCCATTCACATACTTTGCAATGCATTGATCTAAAATTGAACTGCATGCTTGGACTAAATTGGCATTTAGGGGGCTACACGATTGTAAATTTGGAAAATTTAATTTCTCACTCTCTTATGTTTTCTCAGTCTTACCATTAGTTTTCTCAAAATTAATTGTGGACCTGCACAAATTGGGAAGATACGTCTAGGTAGTATCGTGAAGGGAGGAGGGAAAAAATAATCAGTCAAATAAACAATAACTCAAATCTGCACAAGCTAGAATGAATAAGTGATATAAATATGATAAAGTATTAGCAAATATGATATATAAATGTTTGTGAAATGTATGAAATATTAAGATTTATCTTTTGCAAGTATGATGAGACAAGCCTAAAGTTTCTTTGTAATGGGAAAAGCCACTGGGTTTGTTATTGTACATAAAACTTGGAAGGAACCTTAGAATAATCCCTAACTCCACTCCTAACTATTTTGGTTTGTCCCCTAACACTACTTGTCCATCTATTAAGGAAAACCCTCCATTAAGTTCTTTGCATCCTATTCTTCCTTCCTTAGCACTTGGCCTTCATCAAACTAAATTTTACCAATGACCTTGGTGGGCTTTTGAACATGTAGGGTGGCCAAGATTGAGCAAGGTTTGGCTTTAATGGTATCTTGTATCCATTCCAAAACTCTTCTCCCTTACCGATTTCAAGATATGTACTAGAACACCTAGTTGCCCTATGAGCCCCTAATTAGGCCTCCTCATGTAGGTTTTGGGATTTTCCCTCAAATTTCTCTTAGTGACCCACCAAATGAAATCCACTTTGAATACCCTTTTGGAAGACTCAAAGGATTTTCTAGGTCTTCCCTCCTGATCACTTCTATACAACACTAGGCCCAACACCTAGGGTTTGTGAGGGTTTTCAAAGGTTCAAATCTTTACCAAATGGATTGGAAGGTCTTCAATATCATTATGAGATATTATCTACTCTTCATCAATCTTTCCTCAACACAAAACTTGAACTCATTCTTCATATTTTACTAATTTGATCAACTTTTCCACTCTGCAACCTAGTCGGGCTTTGTTGAGGCTCGCCTAAGGCTTGCTAGCACAAATAATAGACAAATTGTTTTGGCCTCCACCACTTTTTATGACTATGGTATCCATTACCCCAAGTTTAAAAAAAAATCAATTGTGGCAATGGAAACTACATTCCATTTTTTAGGGCACTGCTCAATTAAGGCCAAAAACTTGCAGCGACTAAGAGAATTTTCTTAGAACACCTCAAACTTATCAGGAAATCCCCAAAATATGGACATAAAAGTAAAATTAATCCATCTAGCTAATAAAATTAGAAACAATACCTATTCAATCCATAATCCATACAATGCTGTAAATTTCATAACTCTGTGATTAGTTCTCCATAACAATGTCGTAAATTGACCATCCAACTAGACCATAGGCTTGGAATGGTGTTAAATAGTGATTCTCCAATTGGCCCAACCAATTCTTGGTTGGTGGTAACTTCCATTTCATAATTTTCATCCTCTTGCAAAAAGTTGTCACAAAATTGCAATGTTGCAAAGTGGTCAAGTTGACAACTTTTGCAATTTTTTACAATCTCAAGCAATTGTTTTGTTTCCTTGCCTTTGTGTGATAAAAAATGATTCCCAATGAAATATTAAGGCTATTTTGATATATTCTAGGCCAATATGGACCTTTGACCCATGATTTGACTCGTTGACCAAGTTTGGCTCCCTTGGTAACTTTTGCACTTGCTTGACAACTTTTGGGAACCAATGACCTCCAAACACTAGTTGACTAAACAAACAATTAAAGAACTTCAAAAATCCCTCAAAACACACAATTAGGATCTTGTTATCCTTTATTACAACCTTGACTCAATTTTGAGTCCTCAAACCAAAATTTTCACTAGTATTTGAGTTCATCCTAGGGGTCCTACACCATTTTCCCCCAGAAAGGAAGAGTTATTCATGGAAAATCTAGTGATATCAATTTTAGATCAAGTGCCCTTTTCTAAAATTCCATCTTAGGAATGAATTTGGCTTCACTATTAGCTTTACCCTTCCATTTTATAATATAGTCTATGTAGGTTTATGACCTAGTTTTTTTAACCTTCTCTAGAACTGAGAATCTTCTCTACTTCAAGGGGTGAGTCCATAGTTCTTGATAATTTATTTGTGATATCAATAACATCTCCATCTTCTTATGTATAGACTATTATGGGTCCCTTGTATTGTGTTAGGTTTTCAACATTGAAAACTAGTGATAGTCTTAAGTGGCTTGGAAAATCCATTTTGTAAGCATTACTGCCATACTTGGCCAAAATCTTGTAGGGCCCCACTTTCTTTATTTGCAATTATTGAGGTTCTCCTTTTTTAAGCCTTTCATTGTTGAGATACACCATGAAAAAGTCTCCTTTAAAATGTAGATCTCTTTTCCTTTCATCCACCTTTTGCTTCACTTTGCAATTGTTATCTGTCAAAGTCTTCTTCACTGCCTCATGGATCTTTTTCATGGAGGTAGAAAAATATTCACCATACCGACTATTGTATGTAGTGATATCCAAATTCCTAAGTTCCATTATGCCTCTTGGATGCATCCCATAGACTATTTCAAAGGGGATTTTACCACTAGATCTGTTTGTAGTGTCATTGTAAGCATATTCTGCCTGGGGTAGTCCATCTGATCCCATATCTATCTATACTCTTTGGTAAGGTATCTTAGGAGATTTTCAAGACTTCTATTGACTATTTTAGTTTGCACATCTATTTGCAGATGGTAAGAAGATCCAAAATCCAAGTTAGTGCCTAACTTATTCCAAAGTGTCTTCCAAAAATGACTCATGAATTTAGAGTCCTGAAACAATGTTGATGGGTAAGCCATGAATCCTCACCACTTCCTTACAAAAAATATTAGCTATATGTTAGGCATCATGTGTTGTCTTACATGACATAAAGTGATCCATTTTACTAAATCTATCCACTATGAAAAAGACATTATCCAACCCCTATTTAGTCTTGGGCAGGCCAACCATAAAATCCATGTTTAAACATTCCCAAGGCTTGTTTGGAATGGGGAGTGGCTGGTACAAACCAAAATTAGTTGAAATTCCCTTAGTTTTTTGATAGACCATGCATGAATTTGCATACCTCTTTATATCCCTGCTCATTGTGGGTCAATATTAGAACCTTTGGACCAGATCTAATGTCTAATGGATGCCAAATTGTCCACTCAATGCCCCATTATATTTCTCTTGTATCAAATACTCCTTCATTGAGCCTCTTGGAACATCGAGTTGTCCTCCTCTTAAAAATAAGCCTTCCTATAGTGTGTAGTCAACATACTCATGATGAATCTTGTTTTGTAACTCTAGAAACACTTTGTAAGGTGCAACAAAATCCTTATCATCCTCATACAAGTCCTTAAAACTCTCTATTCCAATGCTCCTTAGTTGGATCTCTTTCATTGTCAGAAGCCTACTTAGGACATCTACAACTTTTTTTTGTTGCCCTTTCTTGTGCTTTATGGTGAAAGCATATGGTTGTATATGTTCCACCAAATTCACATGTTTGTGGCTCAACTTATTCTGTGAATTTGAAATACTTAAAGCTTGATTGTTAGTATATACCACAAATTATTTTGGTAAAAGGTAGTGTCTCCATTTCCTTAAGGCTTGGACTAGGGCATACAACTTAAGGTCATAGGAAGAGTACTTCATCTTTGCTTCATTTAGTTTCTCACTACGAAAGGCTACTGGCCTACCTTCTTAGCTGAGCATTGCCCCTATGGCTACATTACTGGCATCACACTCAATAGTGAACAACTTTTCAAAACTAGGTAGAGCAAGGATGGGTTAAGTGGCTTCTTTTTTCTTTAGGGTTTTAAAACCATTATTATCTTGCTCATTACACCTAAACTTGGCTTTTATCCCACCCTTGATGATGTCTAGCAAAGGTGTACAAATTTTATTGAATTGTTTTATAACTTTCCTATAGAACTAAGATAGACCATGGAAACTTCTTACCTCAGTGGTAGATTTGGGAGTTGGCCAATTTACTATAGCCTCCACCTTACTAGGATCCATCCTTAAGTTACCTTGATAGATGAAAAACCCCAAGTATATTGTAGTGTCTACCCCTAGCTTTTTTTTTTTTGTTATATTGCCAAATTCTTTTAGGCCATCTTTTATGCTTATATTTTATGATTTAGTGGTACTCGATTACCTAATTTGATTGGATGTTATTTCATACTTAGTTTATATATTTGATGAGCTACTTGATACTCAATTATTTTACGTGTTCATGTTTATTCTTTCCACAATGATGCTACATATGTTCATATAGTAATTTTAGTTTTTTCATGAATATAGTTTTGATGGATGCTTTATTCATGGTTTTTATGGTTACTTACCCCATACTTGCATGTGTATGGTGTATATGTATGTTTTACTTTATGTTTGACATTTTTGATGTGGTTGAGGGAGGGAGTTGTAGCCACCTGCTAGTTGGGATCTACACAATGTACCACTCCCTGCCATTGCCTATTTAGTTTAGATTTATATGTATATGTACATGTGCAACTTTTATGTAGATTTTAGGTACCAGGCATCGACTTCCCTAAATTGCCAAGATGAGTGTGCCCTATTGCAATATCTCAATGGTAAAGAGGGAAGATAGTTCTCAAGTCCAAATCCTAACCCTGAGCCAATTGTCGTAGAATATAGGACAAGTATCTGAGTTGTTTACCCTTCCAAATTTGTCAAGTGACGTGAATTCAAGATTTTGACCCTTTGAGTTTGATTTGTACTTAAATGATTTAATAAAAAAAAATTATAAAAAAAAATCAAATTTCAATTAAATAGGGGAAATATATTTTTAAGATTTAATTAAAAGTCCAAATTTGGCGTAATTATATTTATTTAAATTTAATAATAATTAATTTAGAAGTTTCATTTTAATAATGAACTCTAAATATTATTATTAGTTAAATTAATAAATATATGTTCTAAATAAGTCTTATTATTTAAAAAAACTGGAAGAATTTGGCTTAGGCCAGAATTCACCCAAGACCAAGGAACTCA
Source organism: Cupressus sempervirens (assembly GCA_028749045.1). Taxonomy (NCBI): domain Eukaryota; kingdom Viridiplantae; phylum Streptophyta; class Pinopsida; order Cupressales; family Cupressaceae; genus Cupressus; species Cupressus sempervirens. The sequence continues at coordinate 623,065,540 of CM053786.1, read as the reverse complement.
AACACAAGCACAATAGTAGACCAAAGAGAGAGTATGATCAGAATGATGATATATTCATTCAATATGCCACATATGCCATATCAGCCATATTAGAGTACACTAGGAGCACATGTATATAAAGGCCTCTGGAGAGCTTCTAGAATGCATAGAAGTCAACAACATGATAAGTCATACAACTAGACACATGTCCACCAGATATGGGTTATCCTCCATTGAGCATGAAATTAAGTGCGATGATGTAAGGATAAGCCTACAATGGTGTATCACACAAATTAGTGATGTAGAAAACATGTGCTAAATTAGAAGTGCAGATAACTATGTTGTGAACATTGTAAGAATTTGGCTTAGGCCAGAATTCACCCAAGACCAAGGAACTCAAACACAAGCACAACAGTAGACCAAAGAGAGAGTATGATCAGAATGACAATATATTCATTCAATATGCCACATATGCCATACAACAATATGAGACTACACTAGGAGTGCCTATATATAAAGGCCTTTGGAGAGCTTCTAGAATGCATAGAAGTTAGCAACATGATAAGTCATACAACTAGACACATGTCCACTAGATATGGGTTATCCTCCATTGAGCATGGAATTAAGTGCAATGATGTGAGGATAAGCCTACAATGGTGTATCACACAAATCAGTGGTGTAGACAACATGTGCTAAATTAGGAGTGCAGATAATTGTTTTGTCAAAATGACAACTTAGTGAATGATGTAAACTCCAGTGTTGTAGACACCATGTGCATAATTAGAGTTGCGTACTTCTGTGAGAGTACACAAACTCCTAAGTGTCTCACCTAAATAAATAATAAAATAATGTAAAACAATTAAATAATGCATTAACCTAAGTAAACTTAAGTAAGTGTAAATAGTAAATAATTATTTACAACAACACCCTCCCTTAAGTGCAACTTAGGGGAATGCCCTTAAGCTTACAAAATCTAGGATAAAGTGCATGATGGGTCTTGGCTACTAGGCCATGTTAGGTACCCATGTACATAATGAAATTCAATCTCTCATAAAGCGGGAAAAGAGGGAAAACCTCATGGGAAAAACCCTCCCCAAAAAGAGGGATGGAGTAATCAAGACCCCCCCCCCCCCCCCCAATTATGACATACATCCAGTATATACATAAGAGAATGATGAGAAGAGGAAGAGAGACAGGATAGGCTCCCCCCCCCCAAAAGAAGAATGCCTACCAATGACTGCTCCGATGAAGAAGCTGATCCAAGACTACAGAATGATGTTCCTCCCCTTAGGAAGAGACAATTCCAAAGGTACAAATGAGATGCTTTTGCTATGCATGGAAAGAATCCCATGGCTAAGTGATGTTTCTGAAACTTGCTCAACTGGTTGAAGAACCTGTCTGACTGCTCAACTGATGAAGAACCCTTCTACAACTATTGATCATAAGTATCCACAATCACTTCAACTTGTGAGAATTGATCATGTAGAGAATGAACAAGAGAGTCAGATGGAGCCTTCGTGACAATTGAAGAAGGTGTTGCTGCATCAAGAAGAAGAGGCAAATCATCAATACTATCCTCCAAATCTGTCATTGAAGCTGGACCTAGAAGATTGGAAGTACCCTGTTGTGCTGGACATATTACTGTGGCGATGTATACATGTGGATTGAACTAATTGAGTGACCTCTTGCTAAAATTGTCGATAGAACCCCACATGTCTGAATCTGTTGAAGCACTATCACTAGTGTCACTATCAGTTTCAACATGATATGATGTGCAGAGAGGAGTAGAGGACAAGCTTGGTGAACTTTCCTCAAAGTATACATCCTTCTCCAAAAAAATTTGATGTCTCTCTAAATCCATGAGTCTATATGCCTTCACAACGTCTTCATAACCAATGAAAGTACAAGGTTGAGGTGACTGTGCCTTGCATCCCTTGGAAGATATCTTTGCCCATTCAGGACAACCAAAGACTCTGGAGTGTGTCATGATAGGTTTTCTACCACATCATTCCTCAAAAGGAGTCTTTCCATCTAAGGCTGGATGAGGAAATCAATTAAGAATGTGAGTGGCACTACTAATTGCTTCAACTTCAAGTGATGGATCTAGAGACTTGGCCTTTATCATGCAACTTGCCATAGATTTGAGAGTGAGGATCGTCAATGCTGCAACATCTATCTTATGCAGATTGAATGCTGGTGAAGTCTGAAGATCAATGCCCTCAAGTCTACAAAAGTTTTTAAGTCTTCTGTTCACATACATGCTTCCATTGTCCATTCTTAGAACTTTGATGACTTTTCTAGATTTACATTCTACACGCGTCTTGAAGGCTAGAAATTTATCCAACACTTCATTCTTACTATCAAGAAAGTATACCTAAGTGTATCTTGAAAAGTCATTAACGAAAGTTAGTATGTAGTGACCCTAGCTGACTACAAAAGGACCTACTAATACCATGTGAACCATTTATAGAACACCTGGTGCTCTTGAAGACTTCCCTTTCTATAACTTCCCCTCTGGATACATATTCACTGAATTTGTTGAATATTCACCCTTAGAAAAGTTGATTTGGGGTAGACCTTTGACCATTCTATTTGTGCAAAGTTGTCAAAGGTAGCGGAAGGCAAGATGACCATACCGCTCATGCCATAATTGCATGTTTGAATTTGATTGAGATAACAAGGCCTTTGAAGGAGACTTGGGCACAAAATGGGAGAAAGAGTACAACCTTTTGTTATGATTCACTTTCCCCATTGCAACCAAGGAATCATCTTTAAGACTGTGCACCTGAATTGAGTCTGGAAGGAACTCAACTCTATGTCCATCTCTGAGGTGAGTGATTTGGTAGATTGATAGGAGATTTAAACTTAGGTTTGGAACAAAGAGAACATCTTGAAACTCTCCATTTTCCATCTCCACATTTCCTTTCCCTTCAAATTCCATTTTAGTATCATCTCCCACAAAGATGTGTGGTACCTTTGATTGCTTCATTGAAGAAAAATCCTCCTTTGAAGAACCCATGTGATATGAGGCACCTGAATCAAGTATCCATTCCTTTGAAGAATTTGAATTAGCCATGAGTGCTTGCCCTTTTCCCTTTGAATCTAAAGAAGACCCTTTATCCTTGTAAGCATTAGGCAATGGAACATTATGTCTCTTCATGATGTTGGTCAACTCATCAATCTTCTTGAGATAACACTCATGCTCTTCATGACCCGATTTCTTGCAATAGGTACACTTTTTATTCTCCTTATTATTGCCCCCCTTCTTATTGGAATTTGAGGACTTGCCTTGTTGATTAGATTATGGTGTTCTCTTTTCTACATCCTCTAATGTGTTCTTCCATTTCTTCTTCTTACCCTTTCCTTTATTTGAAGACTGTCTAGCTAAATTTTGAGAACCCTCATTGTTGGCCACTAATGCTTTAGACTTAGGTGATTTGAGAATCCCCATTGATTTCAACTTTTTTTCTTTAGTATCCAATAGATCAACATATTCATCAAAAGTGACTTTCTTATAGGCAGACCCTAAGGTAGTCTTTGAGGTGTTAAAAGAAGATACAAATGTGGAATACTCCGATGACAACTTGTTATGTATGAGATAGATCAACCTGTCATCTTTGATTCAACTCCCACAATCAGTAAGCTTTGTCCTTAGTTCATTCACCTTGATGATGAAATCTTATATAGAATCATATGACTTAGGATCTAAAGAGACAAGCTCATCTTCAATTTTGAAAACATCCTCTTCAGAAACTTTACCATAAAGGTTTTCAAGGGTATCCCAAGCTTCCTTGGATGTAGAACACTTCTTAATTTGATACATGATCTTATCATCAACCCCCAAACATATATCACCCAGGGCTTTCCTATCCATTGCTACCCAACCTGAAATATCACTTGTTGATACTTTATCACCTACTGGTTTAGGAAGAGTGCCATCTACATATTGTGAAACTCCATTATGCATTAAGTGATACCACATTTTGATGGACCATGTCGCATAGTTATGAGGAGTTAATTTAGGAAACTTAAAGTTGACCATAATGTAGAAAATGAAAGAAAAGTGTAGAAAAGAGAGAACACAACACCAAGAACACCCCCCCTTTTCACTAAATCAAGAAACCCCTCAAAATAGATGCTTTGAGCACTTTATTAGTAGTGCGATTACAATGGGCCACTTGCCAATTTTGGCTTTCATGGACTTTTGATTTTGCTTGTTACAACCTCTTAATGGATTACAAATCTAGAACTTTACAATGTGCTACAATTCTGAAGCAATACAAAGCAAAGAAAGGCCCTATTACTGAAAGTGGCACTTTTGTTCATACAACCCTAGAATCTAATTGTAGATTTGGAAAGTAGACAAAAAATAACACACTTTCAAAAAAAAAATAGAACCTATTTTCGACTCAAGATGTGCCCGTACGGAGTAATTGAAGTTGCAAAATGTAGGTATAGCCACCAAAAAATCCAATTTTTGATAAATCCGTGAACCAAAACTAGAAAATAGCTACACTACTAAATTTTAAAAAAAATTATACCTAATTTCAAAAAAAATTCCACCTGATTTGGAGTCTGGATGTTCAAGTTATGGCCTTCCGAAGTCGGACTGCAAAATCAAAAATCAATTTGGAGAGGGGTTCCATTAGTAAAATATGGGGTTAAATTTTATGGTCATACGGCCATCGCAATAGTTGTAATTTGGCTTGGTATGATGGTTAGATGATCATCAAATTTATGCTCGTAAAATGACGATGTCAGCATACTCCAGACTTGTGATGACATCAGCCGTACAAATGATGATGTTAGAGTATAGATCCACATCGTACGGTACAGATTGTACAGATAGCTACAGAAAAAATGGTGTCTACCTGGTTAGATCTGATGTGGATCCTGCGTGTGCACTGACTGTGCATAAGGTTTTGGGCTGACGTGGTCTAACTTGTTTGTACAATCACTGATGTAAGCATTGAGTCAAATTATGACTTGGCTGAAAGCTGGGTCCACCATCTGTGTGGGTGAATAATGAAATTCCATGTGGCATGCATAGATTGAAATATTTTGTGGTTGTGGCAGCGAACCAACATGCGTCATGTGGCGGGGGGTTTTCAATACTACTGTTGGCAATTTAGCATGCCAGAATTCCAACTCGTGACATTAGATTGTAGGGTTTTATAGGCACTGGAATTATTTTAATGAGCAGTGGAGTTTATCAAGTGAATGCCAGATTCATAGCATAGGTGCTGGAAGATATTTTATGTGCTTGCCGGAACTTCTTAAGTTTTATCCCACATTCATGGGAAGTGGAGTGCATGAACAGTGTAAAAACTGTCTGCGACGAGTAAAGTAAAGGAATCCACGGGTGTGGCCGAAAGTGATTAACGCCTGCTGAAATTTTGAGCCACTTGCCAGACTTGTAATTTGGGTTTGTGGGGTTTCGATCTCCTTGCTAGTAATTTGTAATTGGCCCTCGGTATTTGTAGAGGTGTACGGGCTGGTTGGAATATAATGTCTGCAGATTTAAAGCCAAAATTTATAGTATGGACTGTCTACAGAATTAGTACTGTGTTGTCTACAAATTAATATGAGATGCCCACTGAAATATAATAATAAGCCCTACGAAAATAAAATATTTTTTGAAATTGCAGACCCGAGGTGTGACTGCCAGGTTCCGAATTGCAAATCAAGGCCTTCGGGTTCTGATTTGCAATTTTTTTTGCCTCACGATCAACTTTCACCCAACAGAGGAAAATTTATAGTCAATCTTCACTGAATCAACATTCTGGATGCAACGGTGAGGTCAGATCTGGCTCTAGACGCTCCTAATTTCTGCAAATGCTCCAGATTCAGGTCGAGGTGCTAAAGCATGAACAGTCTCGAACGGTTATGTGTAGAGAATCTCCCTCAGCTCTGATACCATGTAAGAATTTAGCTTAGGCCAGAATTCACCCAAGACCAAGGAAATCAAACACAAGCACAACAATAGACCAAAGAGAGAGCATGATAAGAATGACAATATATTCATTCACTATGCCACATATGCCATATCAGCGATATTAGAGTACACTAAGAGTGCCTGTATATAAAGGCCTTAGAGAGCTTCTAGAATGCATAGAAGTCAACAACATGATAAGTCATACAACCAAGCACATGTCCAACAGATATGGGTTATCCTCCATTAAGCACGAAATTAAGTGCGATGATGCGAGGATAAGCCTACAATGATGTATCATGCAAATCAGTGGTGTAGACAACATGTGCTAAATTAGGAGTGAAGATAATTGTGTTGACAACATGACAACTCAGTGAATGATGCAAACTTTGGTGTTGTAGACACCATGTGCTTAATTAGAGTTGCGTACTTCTGTGAGAGTACACAAACTCCTAAGTGTCTCACCTAAATAAATAACAAAACAATACATTAACCTAAGTAAACTTAAGTAATTGTAAATAGTAAATACTTATTTACACCAACAAAAACAAAGTGAAAATAATTTAAATAAACTTTATTATAATTAAAATGCAAAAAGTATGCACATGGAATTAAATAAATTAAAATAATAAAAGAAAGGTTTTTGCATGTTTGAAAACCAAAACCCTGGGTTGAGAAATTCTTTCTTAGGAGATTAGAGCTCATTTCTCAACACGTAGGTTATGGGGATTTTTTTTGGAAATGGAGCAAAAGAATTGTTGAAAGTTTTGGAGGGTTTGCATGCATTCATAGGTTGTCTCAGATTTTAGCTATTGTTTTGAGGTAGGGTTTGAAAACCCATTGTAGAATTTTTTGAAAGATCTATCTACTTCGTGTCTTCCTAGTTGCTTGCATAATGCTTATTAATTTATTGTATTAAAATTTGGATTAAAAAAATATGTTCTTGATTTTGAAAATGAAAACTTATTAATAAAGAAAACTTGTTTGAGAAAAATTGTAGAAAAAAATCTAGAAAATTATTATTATTGTATTATTTTAAAATCCTTTCTAATATAAGGAAAATTTGATTATAGAAAATTGGAAGAAAACAATAAATTGAATAGCTAAGGTTTCAAATTTAAATTTTTCATGTGATTATCATGAATTTTCTAAATAAAGAAAAAAATTCTTCTTATATCTAAAATAATTAATTAATTACAAAATTTATTGGAAAAGAAAAAGATTAATTGAGAGGAAAGCATGTTGTAGCTAAACTTATACATGCATGTGAAAATAATTATACTAAATATAGAAAACAAAGTCTATTATGGTTGCATGATTTGAGAGGTCAAAGGCATGCAGAAATACTAATTGCATGTATATTTTTATTTTATATTTTATAAAAATATAACATAATTTTTGGATTTTAAAATTAAATTTTTTTAAAAAATTATTTGTCAAACTCAGTGACATAGGTTAATTTCTTTTGGGTTCCCTGATGGGGCGTTACATATACAAGCTCCTGCTTCATGAAATCACACTTCTCAAGATTGATGGTTAGTTTCTCATCATGCAATCTTTGCAAAACCAACTGCAAGTACTTAAGTTGCTCCTCTTTTGTCTTACTGAAAATTAATATATCATCAAGATAAACCACAAAAAACTTACCAATAAAATCTTTAGGACTTCATTCATCAACCTCATGAATGTGGAGGGTGCATTGGTCAAACCAAATGGCATTATAAGCCATTCATATAGCCCTTTAATTGTTTTAAAGTTTGTCTTCCATTCATCCCCCTCCTTAATCTTGATTTGGTAGTATCCACTTTTGAGGTCAATTTTAGTGAAATATTTTGCTCCCCCAAATAGTCCAGAAGGTCTTCTATCCTTGATATGGGAAACCTATACCTTATGGTGATCTTATTGATAAGTTTGGAGTCTGTACACAACCTCCATGTACCTCCCTTTATTGGGGCTAGGATAGTAGGAACTACACAAAGACTCACACTCTTTCTAATCAAGTCATAATCAAGCAATTCTTGGACTTGTTTAGAAATTTCTTCATTCTGTTATGGGGTCATTTTATAAGTTTCCTTGTTAATCAATGAAGCTCCTATTATATAATCAATTTGGTGACTTTATAGATCTCTTTGGTGGCAAGGTAGCTGGTTGTCCATCACTTATGCTGTCTTTAAATTGATCCAAAATGCCTTGGACCTCTTTTGGTAGGTGTACCTTCTTATCTATTTTTCTCTCCATAAGATTAACTACTATAGCATAACCTATTCCCTCTCCTTCTTGTAGGGCATCTATGAACTCATTTTCTCCTACCAATAACACATTTGGACCTATGGTTTTTCCTTCTTGCTCACTTAAGAAATATTGAATCTTCTAAGTGACACCATCTTTCTTGAATGAGTAAGCATTTCTCTTGCCATCATGGATAACTTCTCTATCAAACTATCATGGCCTTCCTAGAAGAAGATGGCATGCATCCATGAAAAACACATCACATAACACTCTATCCTTATACCTTCCAATGTTAAACTCTACCCAAGCTTGTTCACTCACAACCACATGTTGACTCTTCTTCAACCAAGTTAACTTATAAGGATTGCTATGAGGTATTCTTTGCAGATTAAGCTTGGTTACTACTTCATCAGAAAATATATTGTTAGTAGAGCCAAAATCTATGATTACCTTGTACACTTTGTTAAGAATCTTGCATTTGATTATGAAAATAGTCCTTCTTTGACTTAGTTCCTCCCTTAGTTCCTCCCTTATAGGATCCTTGATCAATGTTCTTCTAATAATCATATTTTCTCCTATTTCTAAGTCCAATAACACGTCGCCTTGTTTACTGCTACTTGTTTCCTCCTACACATGAGTGACTCTCCTTTCTCCCCCTTGTGAGGTTGTCCCTTTCTTTAGACACCTATTATTCAGGTGCCCATACTAGCTGCAAGTGTAACACTCATGGTAGCAAATTAGGATAAGGTTCTTCCTTGGTTGCTTGACCTACCTTTGGAATTATAGTTTGATCATCTACCCTTGTTGTAGTTGTTGAAAATATAAGAGGAGTAACTGAGGTGGGGGGGTGAATTAGTTACCAATAAAATATATCTAAGATCCCTTAGATGTCAATTATAAAATTTAGACTGATAAAATTGATTACTGCTGATACTCGGTAAGCATACAAAAATTGTTGAAACTCGGTAATCAATTATCCTTAAGATGTTATCAGTAATTACTTAACCTTAATTTTGCATGCATGAGAGAAATGAACACACATGACACCAAGATTTAATGTGGAAACCCAATTTGGAAAAAAACACCAAATGCAACTAGTTACTATTTTTCACTCTTCTAAAGTGAGCCCTATTAGGAACCAACCCTATTAAAGGTTACAAAATTTACTATTAGGTGTGACCTTGTTAAAGGATTTAATCACCCTGTTAGGAGTGGCCTTGTAAGAGGTCTTGAAACAATTCAATGGAATTGCCTCCTTGTTAGAGGATTTACAAATGGCTGTTAAACCAACTTTTTAAAGAGATTTTAGATCACTGCTACAATGGTTAGAGAGTAACAATGAAATGACCTGATTGTGATGGAACTAAATTTCTGATTACAGATCTTTATTCTAGCTTATGCTTGATCCTTTCTGATTGAATAATACTTTACTACTCCACAAGGATACTTGCTTATCCTTCAAGTTCACTTCCTCTCTTCTTACTTCTTTCAATTCATTCAACTTGCATTCCTCATACTTTGAAAGCACAACTTGGCCTTTTACTTATACCTTCTAGATTGTCAAGTCAACTCAAATAAAAATTAGAATAACCAATATTCATTACCATAGTTGGCTAGAATCAATAGGTATAACAATTAAGCTTTACGTGCCAAAATAAGAAAATCCTTTGTTGGCTGACCCTACTCGGTAGAAACTACCTTAGATGTGATTTCCTATGTTAACCAACAGGAGCTTAGTTAACACTGCAAACTTGCAAAATTCCTTTGATAACTGAGTGAACTCGGTTAACACTAGCTCTATTCATTTTCCTTTGTTAACTGAGTGAGCTCGATTAACACTCTTTTCTGCATAAATTCCTTTGACGCTCGAGTGAGCTCGATAAACACTGCTTTCTGTACAGAGCAGACTTAAGAATGCTTAGTAGATAAGAAAAACTATCTTCATTGACCAAGGGAGTTCGACATCCATTGATTGTGAACTGATATGAAATTTGTGTAACATCAAAGACAACACACAATTAATCAATTGTATCCAACAATCTCCCTCTTTGGCATTGATGGCAACACAACATGTCATAGTACAATAAAATTTTGAGAACAAGACTTCCTCTATTAGAAAGTTTCTCCCTTTTTGATTTTCCTATAGCATTCTCCCTCTATGAAGGAACTACTTAACTTCCTCTTCTTGGAATGACAAGATTTCAGGAAGATATGACAATAAACTTCTCCCTCTTTGACAACACATGCCAAAGACAATTCTAATTAGTGTCAATGTACCTTGAGTACTGATTCATCTATAATATGTCATTGTAAATAGTGCATCAATTGATTGATCTTCAACTTAGTTTGAGTTGATGTATCAATAAACTTTATTTAGTGAGCTTCAGATAGGGGAATGACCCCTAGCTTACCTATTAGATACAAAAATGCATCCTTAGGTAATGGCTTGGTGAATATATCTGCAATTTGTTCTTTTGTATGCACATATTCCAATTTGATTTCTTTGTCCTGTACATACTCTCTTACAAAGTGATATTTTATAGCAACGTGCTTTGTTTTAGAATGCTTCACTAGATTCTTTGATATGTTGATTGTACTAGTGTTATCACAATACATGACTATTGGCTCTTTGATTTCAATCTTCATTCCTTCCAACAATTGTTTAAACTAAATAATGCTAGAGCAATTCACTACTGCAAACACATATTCTGCTTCTATTGTGGGTTGGGATGTGTAGCTTTGCTTCTTTCTTGTCCAAGATTCCAACCTTTTACCAAGAAAGAATGCTCCACCACTAGTGCTTTTTCTGTCATCAAGATTTCCTGCCCAATCAACATTGGTGAATAATTTTAAGTCAAGATTGCCTCCAAGTTTGTACCATAAGCCATAGTCTTCAATACCTTTTAGATATCTCAAGATTCTTTTTATTTCCATCATGTGGTTTTCTTTGGGTTTTGCTGAGAATCTTGCCACTATCCCAATTGCCAAGGCAATATCAGGTCTTGTATTTACTACATATTGTAATTTTCCAATCATTGATCTGTATAAGGTCTAATCTACTTCTTTGGAGTCATCATCTTTGGTAAGCTTAAGTCCAGTACACATCGGGATTCCAACTGGTTTTGAATCTTCTATTTCAAATTTCTTGAGTATCTCTTTGATATACTTAGATTGAATGATATAGATACCATTTTTTTCCTGCTATATCTGCAATCCAACAAATAATTTTATTTCATCAAATATGGACATCTCAAATTATTTATTCATTTGTTCTGAAAATGCTTTTCATAAGTGATCATTTCCTATAAATAGAGTATCATCCACAAACATTTCTACCAACACAGTCTTCTTATCTGGTCCTTCCTTGATATACAAACTACTATTATCATTTATTCTTTGAAAGCCAATTTGTATTAAATAGTCATGTAATCTTTCATACCAGGCTCTAGGGGCTTGTTTTAGACCATATAGTGCTTTGTCTAATTTGTAGACCATGTCTCTTTTGTTAGGATCAACAAAACCTTCTGGCTATTCAATGTAAACTTCCTCATCAAGAATTCCATTCAAGAGTGTAGATTTAACATCCATCTAATATACTTTGAATTCTCTATGAGTTGCATATGCCAGTAAGGTCCTAAAACCTTCTAATCTTGCAACAAGGGAAAAAGTTTCACCATAATCAATACCTTATTCTTGAGAATAGCCTTTACATACCAACCTTGCTTTGTTTCTTGACACTTTTCCTATTTCATTTAGTTTGTTTTTGAATACCCATTTTCTACCAATCACATTTTTATCCTTAGGCCTAGGAACAAGAGTCCAAGTTTTATTCTTTTGTATTTGTTCTATTTCTTCATTCATAGCCTCAATCCAACTTTCATTTTCTAGTACATCCTTAATAGTTCTAGGTTCAAATTCAGCAAGTAAACATGTACCTTTTAGTTTACTTCTTGTCATTGTTCCATCTAATTTAACTCCAATGATCTGATTAGGTGCATGATGCCTTTTGACATATTAAGCCAATATAGGTTCTTTGACTTTTGAATGAATTGCACTGTCTTCATTTTGAATCTCAACTTCAGGCTCCAGTGCTTCTATCTATTGCTTGGGTCCTTCAAATTCAATATGCACTAACTCAGTAGCCTCTGAATGTGACTCAGGTCCCTGTGACTCAGTTTGCAACTCAGTAACTATTGGAGACTTGGAGATCTTAGGAGATGAAGTCTCCTTTTTGTCAAATGTGTTTGGCAATGTATCAGGTTCATAGTAGACAAATCTTCTGTAATCTTCTAGCTCCTTTTTGCTTTCTTCTTCACTCTTTTATGCAAACTCATCAATTCTCACATGTACACTTTCTATGATTTTGTGAGTGGAAAAATTCAAACATTTGTATGCTTTACTTCTATAGGAATATCCTAGAAATATACCTTCATCACCTTTTACATCAAATTTTCCTTTTCTAGATTCTTTTAGGATATAACATTTGTTGCCAAATACTTTCAAGTAACTTACATTGGGTTTGTAGCCATACCATAGTTCATAGGGAGTTTTGTTTGAGTCCTTCTTCAACTAAACTCAGTTCAAAGTATGAACTATAGTCCTGATAGCTTCCTTCTAGTATTTGATAGCAACATTCTTCTCAATCATTAGTGTCCTTGTGCAATCTATGATGGATATATTTCTTCTTTCAGCTATTCCATTCTGCCCAAGAGTACCAGGGGCTGATAGTTGTCTTTTAATCCTTCTTTCAATGCAAAAATTGTTGAATTTATTTGAGATGAATTCAACACCTCTATCTAATCTTAAGCATTTTAATCTTTTTCTAGTTTCTTTTTCTACTCTTGCTAGATACCATTTGAATTTCTCAAAAGCTTCTAAGTTTTCTTTTAGATACATAATAGTCATCAACAAAAAGAATGAAATTTTTTTCTCCACTATAACTTTCTATTCTAATGGGTCCACATAAATCAGTATGGACAATTTCCAAGACATCTTTTGACTGATAGTTTTTGCCCTTAAAATTAGTCTTTCCCATTTTACCAATTTGGCAATTTTTACATAATCCAACATCAGGTTTCTTCAAACTAGGGATACCTCTTACTCTTCTGAATTTTCTTATCTTTATCATGTTATCAAAGTTTACATGACATAGTCTTCTGTGCCATAACCAAATTTCTTCTACTTGATCAGTAAAACATGAGCAATCACCAAGGTCAAGATAAAATAGGTTACCTTTTGTTTGCTTTCCTGATCCAATCAAATTTCCTTTGTTATCCAGTAGTCTTGTCTTTCCATTCATGAACTCTACCTTGAATCCAATGTTGTTTAGCCATGCCACACTCAATAAATTATGTTTTAGTCCTTCAACCCAATAGGCATTGTCATATCCAAGTTCATTGGTCAATGAGATACAACATTTTCCTTTTATATAATAAGGTTCATTGTTTCCAAACCTTACACTACCTCCATCATAGTGTTCAAAATGTTCAAACTTAGTTTTATCTCTAGTCATATGGTGAGAATGTCTACTATCTATGATCCAAGTATCATTTTTACTAACATGAGAGATAAGTGCCATCTTATCTCCTTCATCATTAGATTCATCTTTTACAATAATATACACTATTTCATCTTCACTGTTATCATAATCTTTAGCCATAAAGTAAGTTTTCTTACTTTTGTAGGATTTGTGACCTTTGAATTCCTTCTTGCCTTTGTACTTGTGGCTTTTGTTTTCTTCCTTGCTTTCTTTGTTTGGACACTTAGTAGCAATATGACCAATTTCTTCACAAGAAAAATAGATTAGATTAATTTTACCTTTGTATTTCTCTTTGCTCTTGGAATATTTCTTTGCAAGTAGGGCTTCAACAATTTCAAGATCACTATTAGAACTTTTTTCAGTTTCTTCCTCACTTCCAGATTGATTATTTTTTATTTTCTTACCCTTTTCTTTGAGTGAGAGTTTAGATTCAAATGCAGACTCAATATTTTTGGAAGTAGGAACACAGTTGTCAAAGTTGTCTAGTTAAAAAAGCTATCAATCTTCCTACTAGGGCATCCAAGCCTATCTTGTTATTTGGATCACATATCTTTTCTTGAATAGCAAACACTCTGATTGCATAGATAGGAAGTAAAGTTATGAGAATTTTACTTACAATAGTTTCTTCTTTGATTTCTTGTCTAGATGCTCTGATTGCACTTACATTGGCCTTGATTCTTTCCACATGTTTTGCAACATTTTCATCTTCTCTCATCCTCATTTGGTCAAATTTTCCTCTAAGGCTTTTTGCTGTAGCTCTTCTTACATTTTCATCTCTTCCATAGATTTCTTTTAGTTTGTTCCATATATCAAAAGCAGTTTTATAGTCTTTGACCTCATCAAATTTAGCATAACTGAGAGTAGGTGAAATATCAATCATCATGATGTTATGGTTCTTTTTCTCAGCAATATTTTCAACTGACAATGTTCCAGTGGGAGTTTTGTATTCTTCATCAAGGTATTTGTATCTTGAATCACTAATGGTAGCTAGATGAAGCCTCATAAGTCCTTGCCATGCTACAAAGTTGTCTCTGTTCAGCTTTGGAATCTCTCTTTTGTAAGACATCCCGATCTTTAGCTTAGGTCCTTGAAACCTTTTCTGCAAGCACCAAAAGCTATGATACCAATTGTTGGAAATATAAGAGAAGTAACTGAGAGAGGGGTTGGGGGTGAAGTAGTTACCACTAAAATAAATCCCAGTTCCCTTAGATGTCAATTATAAAATTCAAATTGATAAAATTGATTACTGTTGATACTCGGTAAGCATACAAAAATTGCTAAAACTTGGTAATCAATTATCCTTAAGATATTATCAGTAATTACTTAACCTTAATTTTGCATGCATGAGAGAGATGAATACACATGACACAAGGATTTAACATGGAAACCCAATTTGGAAAAAACCACCAAATGTAACTAGTTATTATTTTTCACTCTTTTGAAGTGAGCCTTGTTAGGAGCCAACCTTGTAAAAGGTTACAAAGCACACTATTCGTTATGACCCTGTTAAAGGATTTAATCACCCTATTAGGAGTGGCCTTGTAAGAGGTCTTGAAATAATTCAATGGAATTGCCACCTTTTTAAAGGATTTACAAATGGTTGTTAAGCCAACTCTATTAAGAGATTTTAGATCACTGCTACAATGGTTAGAGAGTAACAATAAAATGACCTGATTGTGATATAAATAAATTGCTGATTACAAATCTCTGTTCTGGCTTATGCTTGATCCTTCCTGATCAAATAATACTTTACTGCTCCACAAGAATACCTGCTTATCCTTCAAGTTTTCTTCCTCTCTTCTTATTTCTTTCAATTCATTTAGCTTGCATTCCTCACACTTTGAAATCACAACTTGAGCTTTTACTTATACCAATAGGTATAACAATTAAGCTTTACATGCCAAAATAAGAAAATCCCTCCTTGGTTGACCCTACTCGGTAGAAACTACCTCTGATGTAATTTCCTATGTTAACCAATAGGAGCTTGGTTAACACTACAAACTTGCAAAATTCCTTTGGTAACTAAGTGAACTTGGTTAACACTAGCTCTGTTCAATTTTCCTTCATTAACTGAGTGAGGTTGGTTAACAATCTTTTTTGCATAAATTCTTTTGATGCCCAAGTGAGGTTGGTAGACACTACCTTCTATATAGAGCAGACTCAAGAATGCTCGGTAGACAAGGAAAACTGTCTTTACTGACCAAGTGATCTCAGCATGCACTTGTTGGATACAATTGTTCAATTATGTGTTGTATTTGATGTTACACAAATCTCATATTAGTTATTTTATAGAATCTACCAAGCTTAATTGGTCAGTAAAACAAATTACAGAATCTACCAAGCTCAGTTGGTTAGCAAAGCAAATTATAGAGTCTACCGAGCATCCCTGAAAGTTACTCTATGGAAACAGTTCTTACCGAGCTCACTCGAGCATCGAAGGCTTCTGTGGCAGAAGCTAATTTTTACCAAGTTCACAAGGTCAGCAAAGGAAAGTTAGTGTTTACCAAGTTCACTTGATCTCCAAAGGAAATCATTTCTAGAGTAGTGTTTGTGTACACTAATATGTTAGCAAGGAACACTAATCTATTTAGAAATCAAAGCATTAACTAACAAAACTAGTATAAACTTTAAGATAGACAAAGTGAGGTCTTCAAATGAGAATATGAGCCATGGATGGGCTCTCTCAATGAGGATGATCACTTGATTTGGAGATATGTCTATTATGTGGATGTGGGATGTATGCTCAAGCTTCAAAATGCTTCAATGGAGATGGATTTAAGATTTTTGGTGTGGATATGTGAAAATGGTATAAACTTGGCTTCTCAAATTGACATGTTAACTTAAGCTTAAGGATTGTGATAAAATGGCTTGGGAGGGGATCTAATTTATAGACCAAGGGCTTGAGGGATGGAGGTTTAAGATGTAAGGAGAGATGAAAGCTTTAGGGAGGGCTAGGATGTATTCAAAGGGGAGCACATGGATTGTGCTTGTTTAGCACCAATCAGGGAGTGACACATGTCATAGGGTCATTGGGTGGAGGAAAGGGCAAGGATGAGTCAACAAAGGAGGCTCAAGGCCTTAAATGGCCCTCATAAGTGCTTGTAAGAGCATTTAAGGGCATGTAAGAGTCATTGATGGCCTTGGTGGTTGGGATAAAGTTTTATGGTTGGGATATTTTAAGGGAGGAGACTTTGGTTTGGCTTAGGAAAGTCTTAAGCTCACTTAGGGAATGTGACAAGGTTGGGGGGGGATTAGGCTTGGGTTAGGATTAGATTAAGGATGTTAGAGATGTGCAAGTGGATGATATTCATGAGGGTGGGTGAGTTAGTGGCTAAGTTTAGTTAGTATGGGTGAATGGGGTGGATTAGGCTAAGTGGGGGATTTAGGATAGTTTTAGGGGCTATAAGATTTGAGGGTTTTATTTATTAAAGTGATTTTAATAAATTTGGGATTTGGAATTAGATAGGAGAATAGGATTAATTGATAAATAATGGATTATTTGATTTATCAATTAGGACTATAGATGATTAATTAAATTAATCAGCTAGGGGATGGCAAAGGATTAATTAAATAGAAATTTAATTAATGATGCTTTTAGAGATAGCTAAATAGAATTACCAAAGCGGTGTAATCGAATTTAGGTGTCTACATTTTGCCCCTCTTTGACATAGTGTTGAAACAACACTATTTCAAAGAAGTTCGAATGGAGATGACACGAGGAAGATGTTTTAGCAACAAGGTTGCCCCAGTCTTGGACAAGAAGAGGAGAGACTAGCTTAGAGATGCCCCCTCAAGAAGGCGAAGGAGAGAGAGAGAAGACGAGGCTTGACGGCTTCTTGAAAAGCATAAGAATCCAAGATGAGCAAAGACATAAATTGGCAAAGATAAGGGGCTGAATTAGCTCAAACTCTCACTATGGGAGAATGATAAAGGAGAATCAAATGCACAAGAGGAAGCAAGCTTAAGACTTTCCAGGATTGGGGGGGAGGAGGGAAGGGGTGGAGCGTGATAAAAGGAGATGAGGAGGAAGGGATGGATGATGGGAAGAGAAAGCTGAGGCAACATGATTTTTTAAAGAGTCAGATTGATGGAAGATGGGTTTCGAAGATCCCTAGGATGAGGATTGTGGATCTCAAAAGATGAGGCTTGGTGGATTGAGTGGATTGGTGGATCCCTAAGACTAGGATTGTGGATCCCTAAAACTAAAAGTGAAGATTGATTCAAAGAGATACTGATGCATAAGCTGGGGTAGGAGAGATAGATGCTGGATATGGATGGGGGATAATGGAGATGAAGGGAATCCATTGAAGCTTTTTGAGCAGGGGGATACTTCAAAGAGAAGTACCAACATGTAGTTGAGCACTAGATTTTCTATAGGATTGTTGGTTAATTTACAAGGTTACCAAGAACATTAAGGCCGTGTCACCAACCGTCCAGAGGACTGATCAACTGACTCAAAACAAACATGCAAGGGTTGCCCCAGCATCGCACATGAGTCCTAGAGGAAGCAGCGTGGAACCGACAATGGGTAACCCACAAGCAAAAAAGAAAAACAAACAAAAGACCTGATCAAGACCTTGCACTCGAATTGCCCAATTCGTAGCACACCATGATATAAAAGATCGTGGTGACTTTGAGGAGGGAATAACCCAAATCACTTGGGAGAGATACATTAAGAACCAAATTTGATATCCCGAAAAGAAAATAAATCAAAAGAAAATGTAAATCCATAAAAAAGTTAACCATTTGCCAAAGAGATCGGTAGGATAGGATACTGACGGACCAAGATCAGATGAGAGGAATGATACATCCTGCAAGGATCTATTGGTAATATGGAGGACTAGGATGACCTGGGCAAGTATAATTCTTGAGGACAACATTTTGATGACAAGGGATCTCGGACAAGGATTCACTAAAGCACCTAACCAAGAGAACTGCAAGGTTTTTAATCAAGCATGAACTAACACGAAGAGATGAGAGGTATACAATGGGACCAAGATAAGGACTAATGTGCAAGGAATATACAATTGATAGATCAAAGAATGTACAAGGGATTACCAGACAAAAGCACAACATGATAGGATAGCGGCAGGAAAGATAAAGATGAAGAGATAGTGGATGAAAGGTTTGGGATGAGAAGATAGTGGATGAAAAGCTTGAGATGGGGAGGTAGAGGAAAAGCATGGGATAAGAAGATAGAGGGGATGAAAAGCTCAAAAGGAGAAGATGGTTTGTGAAAAGCTTAAGATAGTGGGAGTAAAAAGCTTAGGATGAGGAGATAGCGGATGAAAAGCTTAGGATGAGGAGATAGCGAATGAAAAGCTTAGGATGAGGAGATAGCAGATGAAAAGCTTAGGATGAGGAGATAACAGAGGGCTAGATACCAATGACAAGGGATGTACTAGGTGATAGAAAGATGGAGATAATGTTAGGAGATGCAAGGATAGATGAAAAAGGGAACAATGGATAGAGGGATTTGGATAGAGGAATGCAAAAAGATAAGGATGGAAAGATGGACATGACACGGTCTCCAAGGAATAGAATGCCCCTAGTTATAATATGCTATTCAAGAGGATTTTTAATGAGGGATGCGATAGGATTGAATATTGGGCAACAAGAGGATGAGGGAGATAGATGGAAGCTAGGATGTGAAAGGTTAATGAGGTAGAGGATAAGGAGGATGGGTGGATGAGGACAAGGGAGGGATTGGATAGATGAAAGAATGGGTAGATAAAGGATAGGTGGATACAAACTCTGATGGAAAATGGATGTCAAAGGGATGATCAAAAGCATGTATCTAGTGGTGGACTTTATTTCTATCAAGAGCCAAAGGAGGATGGTGGGTGAAATGGATAGGATGTGGTTAGTAGGGTGGGATGAGATATGGATGATGGGTGATGGAACGTGCCCCCAAGTGTATAGAGCATTTGGATGGAGGGATTATGCATGGCGCTTGTTTGCCAAGTTTTCACCATGGTACTTGTCCAAAGCGCCTGAATTGCCAAGTTTTCACCATTGAACGATTTTTTTTGTGTTTTTTATTTTTTTATTTTTTTGACTTTTTTCATGTATTTTTACTCATAGATGTTGGTAGGATCGATGGAAAAGGATTGGATTGAACAAGTGGAATGGTGGGTGGGAGTTTGATAGATAATGGATGGGAAGACATAAGGCTTGAGGATAAATGGATGAGGAAAATGGAAAGATCATCATTGGCACACACCTTGAGAGATGATAAAGTAGTGGGAAAGATGGTTTTTGAATGAGGTTGAGGAGAAAATGGAGGAAGAGAAAGATAAGGACTAAAAGTAGAGTTGGAAGATGGAGGATGGGAAATTTAGGATAAGAAGCATATGGACTAAGAGTGGATTGGGGGGATGAAGGATGTTTGGATAAAGGATGAATGGATGAGGCTTTTTGAGTAGCATGAATGGATGCCAATTGAGATTGTTCTTTGAGATGCATTTCTTTTATGAGCATCTTGGGTATCCACATGAGTTTTGACATTTGTAGCTTGGGCCTTTGTGGCCTCTTGAGTTTTTCTTTGATTTGGATCAAATGTTTCTCTTCTTGAACATGTATTTTAGAAGGGACATGTCGAGACTTGGATTATTGGATTTATGCTTTTTGATTTTGGCATCCAATATGTTTTTAGTAGCCATGGGATGGGAACAAGAGTATGGAGGAGATGGAGGGATAATGGATGGAGTGATAGGGTTTAAAGGTTGGAAGGGATTCAAGGGTGAGTGCCTTTGATGATCTAGCTGGTGGATTTGAGGGGATGGAAGGATAGATTGGAACATAGGATATGGAGGGATATAATTGCCCAAAATGGATGGAGGGAATGAAGGATATGGGCCTAAAATAGATGGAAACGGGGAAGGTGTAGGTCCCAAAATGGAGGGAGGGGATAAAGGATCCATATTAGGAATGTAAGGACCCAAAATGGATGGAAAGGGTGGGGGATTTGGATAAGGGGTATATGGACCCAAAATGGAGGGTTGAAAAGAAGTAGGGTAAGGGCCCAAAATAGATATAGGATAAGATGGATGGGAACTTTGGGGTGGAGATGGAAGGACTTGCGACCATGTAGGGATAGAGGGGATACCAACATCTAGAGATACGCTTTTATTTCTTTCTTCAATATGATGTTCATTATTTGGAACACAAGATGTGAGTCCATTATTAGCTAAAGGAGTTGAAGCTTCATATATGATAGTTAGTTCTTCTTTGATAGATCTATCATCATGGATTATGGGAGATGGATTTTCATGAAGCAGGGGGGATGGAAGGACATGATCTTGATAGGGATGGGTTGATGGAAATGGATCTTGAGATGGAGTAGGTAAGATGGTAGGATTCAGAGATGGAGGAGATGGTAAAAGTGGATCATGTAGGGGAATAAGTGGGATGGCGAGATCTTTTGTTGTGTTGGGGGGTATTTCAACATGCTTTTGGACAAGATCTTGACATGAATGGATGGGAGTAGATGGTGTGATAAGAGAAGTATGGATGGTCTTTTTAAAGGAGGTAGATGGATAGGTAGGAGTTTTTTCAATGGGGATGAATTGATGGGGGAGGGACTCATTAGGTTCATTATATGGGATTTGGGTAATGCTAGGAGGAGGAGTTGTGGATGGGATTTGGAGGGATTCAATGGATGGGAGGTAGGAGATGGAAGGGGTTTGATAAGTGGGATGGATGTGATAGGGATGGTAGCGATAGGACGATGTAAGAGGAGTGATGGGTGTGGGAGATGGATTTGCTTTGGGCTTCCTTGTAAAATTCCTTGGAGACAAGTGTGTTGGACTAGGAGGAGTAAGGGGATGGGGTGATATTTTGTAGAACTAGGATTGGTTCGAGGATTTGGAAGAGATTGGGATGGTGGATTTGGATTAAGGATGTAGCTACTAGAATTATTCTAGAATGGTGGAGGCTGGGAGATGTAGGTAGAGGAAGATGGAGATATGACTGATGTATAAGAGGAATATGTGGGCACAATATAGGAAGAAGGTAAGGATGAGGGTAATAATGGATTTCGCTTGTCAAAGGCATGGTAAGGATTACTAGTGGGTATACATGGAGGAAAGATGGAGTAGTTTGGAGGAATGTTTGGATTTTGGGGGATGTTGGGAGTAATATCTCTAAGGCTTTCAATATATTCGTCATAGTCGACAAGATCATCATCATCATTGGAATAGGATGGAGTAGGAGAAAGGACAATGGGACCAAAATCATCATGATAGGGTTGGGATTTCATGTTTTGATGATGAGTTGGATGGGGATGGGGTCTTTCATATGGATGAACACAGAAGCTCATGGTTGGATTTGGATTAAGCGCAGATTTTGCATTGGCTAATGAAAGATTTCCTAGGGAGAGTCAAAGCTGCATGACAGACCTAAGGAGGATTGGCTGGAGATTTTTGGCTTTCTTGTGGATGGAAGACTTCAAGGATATGCTATCAAAAAGTGAGAGTTTTGCTTTCCTATGTGTAGGATTGGTGGCTTTTGGTGTCAACTTAAGGATAGAAAAATGATCTTATGGGCATGACATGAGATTGACCACTTGTGGATCCCAACCTTTAGCTTAAGGTGATGAGGGATGACAAGTGACAAGGCTAGATTACCCTAGAAAAAGCTCTGTCAAAGGGATAACCTTGGGGAGATTGAGGGATTTGGATAGATTAATTGGATAACAAACTTTGGCAGAGTAACAACAATTCCTTAAAGGCTTGCGTGATTTTGGATTGGGTTGCTAGCTGGCTGGGAGGATGATTTGGATGGACTTTGGATTTGGGATTGTTCTAAAGCAAAGAACTAGATAGATTCAATTGCGGGGGGGGGGAGCTTTGATGATTTTCTGATGAGGCAATGATTGCGCTAAGTATGCCTTGAGCTGGGAGATTTTTGCTTTTCTGGGATTTTGACCAAAGTTGGCAAACATTCATTCAAAAGTTATGAACAAACAAGCAGAAAAAAGTTTGGAGCAAGCACGCCAAACACACCAACATCCTAGGAAGCTTTGTACAAGGATGAAATTTGGTTTAGCTAGGGAGTCCTCGATATACGCAAGGTATGTGAGGCCCAAGTCCATAGATGAAACCAAAAAGATGTCACATAGCCAAGAGGAGCGGTAACCCACTTCTCCTCTTTTACTTCTCAAGGGTATAAAGTTCCTTGAGGCTTAGCTCGAGTGAGAAAATCTTGATCCCAAGAGAGGTGTCTTTGGATTCACCTCCCGATCTTTATACTCCACCAGAACGCTGGAGTTGAGGTCGTCCCAAGGGGTGATGAAATCCCCAAGCAGGCCTCCTAAAACTAGAAATAAGGTTTTGATCCTAGTCTTATGCACCCAAGATGGCCTGCAAAGGCGACAAGGGGAGAGAAGATTCAGATGACCTTGGGCTAAAAAGCAGAGTTCTTTCACCAATTGATTCTTAGATTGTCTGATCTATTGAAAACACAAGTGATTAAGATATAGATTGTCAATTCCAACTTGACAGCGTCGTCAGAGTAATGAAAATCGAGAGATCGTCAACATAAGAAATGCAAGCGTCATTGAAATGTGTCAAAATCATGCAATGTTCATTGATTGTTAGGCATTCAAGATTGAGTGAATTCTTTTTAAAACCCAAAGTTGAAGTGTGAGGTATAGTAATGATTAATTGATCTTTTGCATTCAAGATTGTGTTTTGTTGTTAAGCATGCATTCCAATAAAAAGTTGATTTTAATCCATGGCATTCGAGAGTGATTTGAGCGACATTCATTCAATGAAAGATGTGTTTAAACATGCAAGTTCATTATAAGAAAAAATTGCAAAAAAAATGATTAAAGGTTTGTTGCTCCAATTTGCAATGCTATAAAAAAGTGATTTGATTAGTCACCCAAAATCTTCCAAAATGAAAGCTTAACTATGGGAAAAATATTTTTAACTTTTTTTGTTCTTTTTGATATGCGTAAAAATGCTTAGAATGGTCCATATCCTACAGAACCACTAAAAGTTAAAATTTGATTTATACTCTTTTAAAAAAAATAAAAATAAATACTTTTCTAATTTTTTGATTTTTTTGATTTTTTGGTGATCCCGCGAGTTAGGATAGTGATCCCGCAGGTTTACGATCCCACGTGCGAGAATGCAGGGATAAGCAACGGGATAGCATTCTCGTAAGTTTAGATAGCATTTTCGTAGGTATAACAACATTCCCATGGGTTTAGACAATAATCTTGCGGGTTTAGGTAGTGATCCCGCGAGTACAGAAAATTGGTGAAAAGTTACAGAAAGACAGGTCGCGAGATAAAAATCACAGTGCGATCTTGCGAGAAAGCGATCTCGCAGGCAGATTTATCAGCGTTCCCGCAAGGGAATTCATTAGCGGGTTTGAGAGGTCAACGATAGGAATGAGTTAAAAGATTTGACCGACTGAAGGTAGCATTCTCGCAGGAAAATATATGCGATCCCGCAGATTTAGATAGTGTTCCCGCAGAAAAAAGTTCAACGGGGATGTAGGATAAATTTAGGATACGTGGCAGAAGCTGTTTGGTGATGAACTACGAACTTGAGATCGTAGGTTCGCATTCTCGCCGAAGAATGGCTGCATTCCCATGATCACAGGATCGCGTTCCTGGGGTTGCGGGATCACAAAACAAACTATTTTTAGGTGCTTAAAAATGAAAAATGTTTAGATGGCTGGGAGCGCGATTTCCAAAAGATGACCTGCGTACCTACAATAAGATCAGTAAACCTATCACAAAAACACACAAGCAAACAAGGTTAATTTGGTTAGTTAACACAACAAATTCAAAAACATGATTAGATAGACCCAAATGTGGGGTCCCACCAGGCGTGCCAAAATGTATCACCTAATATGTTAGCAAGAAACACTAATCTATTTAGAAATCAAAGCATTAACTAACAAAACTAGTATAAACTTTAAGATAGACAAAGTGAGGTCCTCAAATGAGAATATGAGCCATGGATGGGCTCTCTCAATGAGGATGATCACTTGATTTGGAGATATGTCTATTATGTGGATGTGGGATGTATGCTCAAGCTTTAAAATGCTTCAATGGAGATGGATTTAGGATTTTTGGTGTGGATATGTGAAAATGGTATAAACTTGGCTTCTCAAACTGACATGGTAACTTTAGCTTAAGGATTGTGATAAAATGGCTTGGGATCTAATTTATAGGCCAAGGGCTTGAGGGATGGAGGGTTAAGATGCAAGGAGAGATGAAAGCTTTAGGGAGGGCTAGGATGTATTCAAAGGGGAGCACATGGATTGTGCTTGTTTAGCACCAATCAAGGAGTGACACATGTCACATGGTCATTGGGTGGAGGAAAGGGCAAGGATGAGTGAACAAAGGAGGCTCAAGGCCTTAAATGGCCCTCATAAGTGCTTGTAAGAGCATTTAAGGGCATGTAAGAGTCATTCATGGCCTTGGTGGTTGGGATATTTTGAGGGAGGAGACTTTGGTTTGGCTTAGGAAAGTCTTAAGCTCACTTAGGGAATGTGACAAGGTTAGGGGGGGGATTAGGCTTGGGTTAGGATTAGATTAAGGATGTTAGAGATGTGCAAGTGGATGGCATTCATGAGGGTGGGTGAGTTAGTGGCTAAATTTAGTTAGTATGGGTGAATGGGGTGGATTAGGCTAAGTGGGGAATTTAGGATAGTTTTAGGGGCTATTAGATTTGAGGGTTTTATTTATTAAAGTGATTTTAATAAATTTGGGATTTGGAATTAGATAGGAGAATAGGATTAATTGATAAATAATGGGTTATTTGATTTATCAATTAGGACTATAGATGATTAATTAAATTAATTAGCTAGGAGATGGCAAAAGATTAATTAAATAGAAATTTAATTAATGATGCCTTTAGAGATAGCTAAATAGGATTACCAAAGTGATTTAATCAAATTTAGGTGTCTACAGTGTCTACTGAGCAGGGTTGACTAATGAAGGATTTCATTGTTTTGGGAAATAAAGTTTAATTGTTTCATGTAATGAATGTAGCTAACTGATGTAATGATTATTGGTAATTGTAACTTGTAAATGAGCTGACTAGATAATTTGTAAGGTATAAATAAAAGGTCAAGTTGTGAATTCAAAAGTATGGATGAATGAGCAAGCATGCAAGTGTGTTGATTGTGAAGAGGAAAGTGTGAGTAAATTTTGAAGAAGGATCAGATATCCTTGAGGAGCAACAAAGATTTATTCTATTAGAGAGGATCTAGTGAAGTAGAATAGAGATCTATATCAACAATTCAGTTGCATCTCATTAAGGTCAACTCATTGTTACTTTCTCACAATTGTAGCAGTGATTTCTAAATCTCTTAAAAGAGTTGGCTTTACAACCATTTTGTAAATCCTCTAACAAGGTGGACAGTTCTATTGAATTGTTCTAAAGTCCTCTAGCAAGGCCACTCCTAGCAGGGTGATTAAATCCTTTAACAAGGTCACACCTAACAGTGTGTTTTGTAACCTTTAACAGGGTTGGCTCCTAACAAGGCTCACTTCAGAAGAGTGAAAATTGGTAGCTAGTTACTTGGTGGTTTTTCCCATATTAGGTTTCCACGTTAAATCTGGTGTCTCTTGTGTTCATGTTATTTCTTTTATGCATGCATGTTAAATCTTTGTGAATGCTTAAAGATCAGTAATAAGTTAGCTTACAATACATCTACCGAGTTACATCATTTTTCTATGTGGCTATCGAGTGATAGTAGTAACTAGTTTATAAGATATCTAAGGGATATGTGGATTTGTTTTTGTGGTTACTCCATTTATATTTTCAACAACCCTAATTGTCAATTGATGTGACATTTGTGTAACATCAAAGACAATACACAATTAATCAATTGTATCCAACAGTAGCCACCTCTCTAACTAGATTCCCCACCTTTCTCAATAAAATTAGGTTCTTGTCAAGGTCTTATTTCAACATTTCTACCCCCAAAGTTACCTCTATGTCCTCTACCATCCTTATCTCTACCTCTTCTCTTGATTTTGACCCACTCTTTCTCTTGAGTTTTTCCTCTATTTTAAAGGCTAACTAGTAACATTTTTGGAATGTGTTAGGACTCCATAGGTTTAGTTCATCTTGAATGCTCCATTTCAACCCATTTAGGTATCTAGCCACCTTGATACTCTCTTCTTCTTGCACTTTGGACCTTAAATAAAGTCTCTAAAATTCCTCTATATAAGTGGTCACATATCCATCTTTTTGCGTCAAGATTTGTATCCTTTTGTGTAATTGGATTTCATAATCCTCAAGAAGGTAGGTTCCTTTGACTTTGGCTACCATTCCATTCTAACTAGCTATATTGGACTTTTCCCTTCTTTCTCTCTTTCAACTTGTACAAATTTCCACTAGGTCAATGTTGGTCCCCTCATCCATGTCTTTGCTACTTTCACATTTTGTGCTTCTATTATATCCTCACATTCAAAATGGTGCTCCATACCATCAATCCATTCCATTACTTTCTTTAGTTCCATCTTTCCAACAAGCAATGTCACTCCTTCTAGAGCCTTACCACTTAATGATTTGATTGCCTCGAGGAAAGATTCCTCTTGTATGACAAGGTTAGGTGTTGGTATCTCATCCTCAATAGATACCTTCTTGAGCTTCTCTTGCTCTTCTTTCTTAATGACCTTGTCACTTCTTCAGTCTTGAGGGCTATTTCCCCCAGTTTGGCTTCAAAGGCTGCTATCTTGTCTTTCAATTCTTGTTTCTCATCCTCATGATCCTATACCTTCTTGGCTAATTTTTCATTAGTCACCATGATGGTCTCTCCAATGGATTCTAGGTTCAATATGTACTTCCACACCATACACTATCCAAATCTTACCTGTTCTAATACCAATTTAATGGGAAAAGCCACTAATTTTGTGCTTGCACATCAAACTTGGAAGGAACCTTAGAATGACCCCTAAGGCCACTCCTAACTATTTTGGGTTTTCCCTAATGCTACTTGTCCATCTATTAAGAAAAACCCTCCAATAAGTTCTTTGAACCCCATTCTTCCCTTAGAACTTGGTCTTCATCAGGCTTGATTTCACTACTAACCTTGGTGGGCTTGTGAACATGTAGGGTGGGCTTGTGAGCTAGGTTTTTATTGAATGGTATCTTTTGATCCATTCCAAAACTCTTCTCTTGTACTGATTTCAAGATTTGTACTAGAACACCTAGTAGCCCTATGAGCCCCTAATTAGGCCTCCTAATGCAGGTTT
This sequence comes from Cupressus sempervirens, assembly GCA_028749045.1. NCBI lineage: Eukaryota > Viridiplantae > Streptophyta > Pinopsida > Cupressales > Cupressaceae > Cupressus > Cupressus sempervirens. The sequence goes on along the minus strand of CM053786.1, from coordinate 623,037,634 downwards.
GGGATTTTTCCTCAATTTTCTCTTAATGACCCACCAAAAAAAAAAACTTCTAGATACCCTTTAGGAAGACTCAAAGGATTTTCTAGGTCCTCCCTCCTGATTAGTTTTGTACAACACTAGGTCTAACACCTAGGGTTTGTGAGGGTTTTTAAGGGTTCACAACCCTATCAGTGGTAATTGCCTTCAAATATTTACCAAATAGATTGGTAGGTCTGCAAGCTCATTATGAGAGCTTCTCTACTCTTCATCAATCCTTCCCTAACACAAAACTTGAACTCGTTCTTATTACTTTGCTAATTTGATCAACTTTTCCACTCTGCAACCTAGTTGGGCTTTGTTTAGGCTCACCTAGGGCTTGCTAGCACAAATAGTAGACAACATGTTTTTACCTCAAACCTTTTTTTAGGAATATTTTACATTGAGTCTAATTTCATTAACCCAATTTTCAATAATTTTCAACCATGGAAATGGAAACTACACTCTATTTTTAGGGCACTATTCAATTATGGATAGAAATTGGCAGTGACTGAAAGAATTTTCTTAGAATACCTCAAACTTATTAGGAAACCCCCAAACTATGTACAAAAAAGTAAAATTAATCTATCTAGGTAATAAAACCAGAAACAATGCCTATTCAATCCAAAATATATGCAATGCTACAAATTTCATAACTTTGTAATTAGTTCTCCAAAACAGTGTCATACACCATTGGAAAAAATGACCATCCAACCATACCATAGGTTTGGAATGATGTTAAATAGTGATTCTCCAACTAGCCCAACTAATTCTTGGTTTGTGGCAAATTCCATGGTACAATTTGCATCCTCTTGTAGAAAGTTGTCACAAAGTTGCAATGTTGCAAAGTGGTCAAGTTGACAACTTTTGCAACTTTTTACAATCTCAAGCTATTTTATTGCTTCCTTTGCTTGGTGTGATAAAAAATGATTCCTAATGGAATATTAAGGCTATTTTGACATATTCTAGTTGAATATGGACCTTTCACCCATTATTTGACTCATTAACCAAGTTTGGCTCCCTTGGTAACTTTTTTACTTGCTTGACATCTTTCAGGCACCACTAACCTCCAGACACTAGATGACTAAACAAACAATGAAAGATCTTAAAAAATCCCTCAAAACACACAATTAGGCTCTCATTATCCCTTATAAAAACATTGAATCACTCCTGAGTCCTCAAACCAAAATTTGCATTAGGATTTCAGTTCATCCTAGGGGTGCTCCTGCATCACTTTGGTAAGGTCTTCTCATAAATAATCCAAAACATTAGATTTTCTAAGTAATCAAAACATAAAATTGGATGAAACCATGACAATTTTAAAAAATAGAAAATATAGCAATAAATATTGCAAATACAGTGAAGACTATCAAGATTAGGAAAATGGCAAGATTATAGAAGGATTTCTTTCAATGTTAATGTCATTATTAGATACTACACTATATTATACAATGAGAGAAAGGCACCAAATAAATGTCCATGTAATGAAATAAAACCTTCTTATATGTGAATGAGGGGAAAATATTCATATGTAGAGCATAAAAATTTTAGTAAAAAATATTTTGAAACTCAAATATAAATTAGAGAAGAGAAGAGGACGTGTCTCTAAATAATGGAAGTGATAAGTTGTTTTATTCTTGAAACTATGTTTCTAATATTAACACCGTTTATCATCAATAACGTGTCTAAAATGGATCAATATGAATAAAATATATCTTTGTGTCTTGAAGGAAAATAGTCAATTAGATCATTGCTCGAGGTAGTAATAATGAAAATGATTCAATCTCAATAACTCCTAAATGCATAAGATGTTTTTCGGGTTTCTCTAATTATATCTTTTTATAAATGATTTAAAGTTGATTAGATTTTTTAAGGAGTGAGTAGTGGAGGAGGGTCTAAGAATGGGGATGATAGTGAGCTACAATTAGTTCAATAATGTAACACTAAAAGTGTCATGTTATTAGTCCCTGCCTTATAGGAAGGGAACTAATGTTTTCATTAGACCCACTGAACTAATTTGGATGACAAACAAATTTTGAAATCCTAAGGATCTAATAAAGATTATTTTTAAAAACTATTTTTGAAGTCTAGTTTATTTTTTCTTATTGATTAGAGACAATTTTTCTGGGGTTTTTTTTTTTCAATAAAGATTTTTTTTTAAAAATATTATGAGAAGATAACTATTGATTTATTTCCTTCATAGAGTTTACATCACCTTGAAAACAACATCATGTTTCTTTAGAGATGTAATATTTTGTAAAAATCTATCATTTTTGTGAACCAGAATAACATTTTTTTGTGGTTGGAAGTGAGAGGTCATACATGTGTCTAGAGCTTCGTTCGTGTCATTGACTTTTGTTATTGTGCATACAAACATGGGGCACATAAATATTGAAGACTATGTCAAGAAGTTGTAGATGGATTTAGCCACTGCTAAATTCAGTAGTCATAGTAGATCACATGATTATCAAGACGCTCTGTGAAATTGGGTGTAGAGATTGTTTATGGGTAAAGAAGAAAATTCTTTTGGAGTATTATAACATTACTTTCTTTCCTTTTTTTTACTGTACATATGTAATAGTGTAGTAGCTGATATGGTGGTAATCGTGAATAGTTAAGAAGATAGAAATATTTAAAAATTATACTCATTGTATTGGAACTAGTAAAAATATATATTAGATGTTATTTATGCATTTATTTTTAAAGAAATTGTATTTGGTGAAGTATTTAAGTATTTAAAAAAATATTATTATATTAAAGTTATAGTAGTTATTTCTAATCTAAAATATATTTATAAAGTTTAAAAAAACATTTCAATTTTTTAATAATTGTTAACAAATGAAGTACAACACTTCATATTTGTCAAAATATCTTATTATCAAATTTTTATTAATTTATTGGATTTATGAAACTTTGAATTAATTTGTACATCAAAGTTCTCTAACAAATTTTAAATATTAATATATTGAAATCTATAAATTATAATCAACCTTTTAAAAGTTAATTTTAGAAGAAAGTAACATTATTATCTAACACTAATATTTAATTGGTAACTTTTCTCTAGTGTTAAATAAGTCAATAATAAATCATGTTGCATAAAAAAATAAGATATTGAAATAATAAATTTGCAATCATAGTTTTAATAGTAATGGAATTAAAAGCACTCACTCAAAATTACTACATTAATAATCCAATTTATAAGGTAGAAAAATGACATTTATTTCCTTGTGTATATAAATAAATAAAGCTACTACAACATTACTTAACTTTACTCATTAACCTAAACATATGCGTATCTATTATTCATTATTATTGCTAATATAAATGTTAATTGAGATTAACATGTCTTTCGTTGTTATAACTTTTTTTTCACAATCCATTTGATGTGATTAATTAGGGCTCTAGAGATGTATTTTGATAGTTTGAAATCTATTTTCTAGAGCTCCATGATTTCAACAAGGTCAAATGTACATGTATCTCATACCTTTGACCTCTTACATAAGGTAGGGAATCAAGCTCTCCTACAACTCTCAATTTTGGTGATTTTTTTCTTTTTATTTACAAATTTGGAAGAATCCAATTAGGTCACAAAACTTTAGGTAGGATTCTTAGAAACATTTCAGGAACCCAATTTGTGCTTCTACATTTAGGAAACATGGCTTTGCTAGAATATGCAAGTTTTTTGTTTCTAGGTCAAGTATAGTCTATGTGTCCAATTTGCGCATCCACATTTGGACAAATTTTATCAAAAATTACACTTGTTTATGTTGTAAATTTTTAGATACATGTCAAGCAAGCAGATGGGAATGGAAAAAAATCCTATAATTACATATGTTTGTTCATTAGTGTTCTACAAAAGCAATCATGGGAGACTATTTTGTTCGTAGCTTATCAAAGCCTTGGTGTTGACTATGCTAATTTGAGTATCTCTCCTATATGTATACAACGGTGATTAATGCAAATATTAGTCATTCATGCTCAAAAGGAATTTATTTTTCTAAATCAGATTGCATGCTTCTTCTTTTGAATGTTAGAAACATTTAATATTTTTCTATGATATGTCAAGGAAATTAATTCTCACTCTAATGACGGCTCTCCTTAGAACTTGCATTCTTATTGGATATGAAGTTCTAAACCCAAAAATATGTTTTTGTGCTTTGTAGACTATAAAATGTATTCTTATGTGATGTTATTCTATTTGCATTGGACTTGCACATTTGAGTGATAACTAATTGTGAGTTAGGCGAGGCTTTAATCTAGCCTTTTCTACAATCTCTTGATTCAATAATTTGACAAAAATTTTCATTAGTAAAGATCAACTTTTGGATCAACATTTACATACATATAATCTCTATAACTACATCAAAATAGTCACCATGAAGAGAACCAATAAAATTCTAGTGAGTTGACATCCACAATCTTACATTGATTGAGCTGAAAAGTGTTGCACAAAAGATGATAACCTAATGAAAAACATAAAACCAAAATCCCACAAAGTAAAAGAATATAACCAAGACTAAAACATATTGAAATCAAAGAACTAAAAATAACACTTTCCATTGCAAGGATTTTGCACTTGAATTTGTCCATCATTAAATTTTTGATAATAGTTGAATGAGAGTTTAGATAATATTAAATAAGGAACATCGTATTGAAGCGAAAAGTTGAAAGACCCCTTCCTCCAATAGTCCTTCTCACAAAAGGGCTTACAAATAATATTGCATCTAATCATTTAATAAATAAAAGATAGAAATTTGTAGAGTTCTTAGTCACTTTGAAATATAAGCATGCTAATGAATCAAATGTTGCAATATTTAATAGATATCCCAGTTGGTAGATACCAATCTTCATATATAAACTTTATGGATATAAATCAAATGTGAGCAACATACAAGATCACTTTCTCTCTAAAGCACATTGTATTGTGTGAGTCCAAGGAGAAGTAGAAAATTAGAAGATAAATATTATATCCATTATAATAGTGAGTCAAAGGTAAAAATATATTATCAAGAGAGGAATACAGACTATTGACCTGAATCCCAAGGTAAATTTGTAAAATTGAATATATCTAAAATCATATTGTTGTACCCAATGAGAAACTACAAAAGAAGAATTGCAATTGGATACCAAAATCGTAGTTCAAGACTTAAAACCTACAAGGGAAAGAGGATCAAATTTCAACACCCCCCTCCAAAATAAAATAAAAAATAAAAATAAATAAATAAAATCCATATGTTTTTCCTCATAATGTCATAGATATGTGGAATCAAACAATTACCTAGTGGCCACAATGATCACAAAAAAAGCATTGCAACATAACATAAACCATCAATAAAAGAATGAGATGGATATTATTTGGCCTATCTCTAATGATCCTAATGAGGTAAACTCTCTCTATAAGCCAAAATGCATAAAATACATTTACAACCATTGGGCATTGTTTGATAGCTAGATTAAGAAAAGTACTATAAATCAAATAATCCTCCCTTATCAAAAATAATTTTATTAAGGTGCTTTGGATGCAACATATTCTTCTAGACCAAAAAGAACATAAAAAATGATCAAGTGCATGAAATATAAGTAATACATCTGCAACACACATTGTAGACAACTCTTTTTCTTTCTTTACCAAACCCTGCCTCCACTTAGAGGTCCCATGCCTTGCAAATTTATTTTATCCTCTTCTTTTTATTTTCTCTGTCACTTCCTTAGATCAATATTCCTACAAATAGGCTTGCTTCTTACCTTCTACGTGAAACTTACCAAAGAAATTATTATGAGTCCTTTCCATTGCAACAATTTGATATGAGTTCCTTCTGCATTGTACCATTTTGTGTAAGACTTCCTCAATGACTATATAGATATATGACATGCATTTATTATATAATAAATATTGTGTCCAATACAAGTTCCCAAACACACAATTTTTGATGATATTTTTTTCGACAACGACAACTTTTTTGACATGTGACAATGATGATTTACAATGGTTTTCAACCCATAATAGCCTATCTGCTAACTAGATGGAAATAACACATGATAGATAATGGATGTAAGCCTAGTAATTTTAATTTATGGGTTCTCTTTAATAATAATAACCATTATCTTTCAATTGATAATATTTATATTCTGAGTGATACTATTGAAACATCAAACGTATATGGTGATGGATTATGAAGAATCTTCCATTTCTTCTTAAATGATATGTGGGATGTTAATATAGTTTAGTTAGCTTCTAATAAATGCAGCAACATACCTAGAATATGGATAAATAGAAAAAGGGAGAGTTTTTATGAATATGTACAATAAATTAGTGATTTTTATTTTAAAATTTGGTGAATTACTTTCCATAACATGGATAGATCTATTGTTAAGAATGAAGAGAAGTTTTGAATGTCTTAATAGGATTATGTCATCAAGGCCGCATATCTATTTGTGTCATTTTTTCTCATAACTACTAGAACTTTTCCAAAATATTATCTTTCCACATATTTTTTGATCTAATTTTGTATTGAATGGTGAGATGTATCTCTATAGGAAAACACAACAAAATTTTACTTCAAAATATCTTGTTTGTTTCATTATTCTAATGTAGTCCATATTCAACATATTTATAATAGTCAGTCACATCCTCCTCATGGTATTGTTTAAATATAATGGCAAAATAATGCTATAAAGAGGATACTTAATTATTGATCATCTATGGATAAGCCTCTTATTATTTTTTGTTCAACAATGGTTGTGTCCACCTCAAAGCTTAATCATGCCAATACTATGGTAAAGGTTCTTTTACTTTCTCCTATTTTGTAATTATGTTATGTCATCCACAATTAACAATGTTTGAATTCATACAACCCAAAGAGTTTAAATTGAGGTCCATTTGCATTAACTCAATATTATAGATAAGTTTTCTAAGATTTTTTTAAGTCCCTTTAAAATTGTTAGGTTTCTCTAATAGTATTATAAGGTCCAAGATTATTGGGAAGGCGGGGGGAGGGGGTGAATCAGTATTCTACCAAATCTAATATTTTATTAACCATACAACCCAAATCTAATTTTTTTTTAGCCATTCAACCAAATTCATTAACTTATAACTTGTGAAGCAATAAAAAATGAAATAAATGAAACCATCCTCATAAGTAACACAAGAAAATCAAGATTTCTATTATGAAAAACCTTGGCCAAAGGGAAAAACTATGGTAGGAATCAATAACCACAAGTATTTTCACTCTTATAGAGTATGTCTGGTCAAAGACCTAGCCTTGTTAGGAGATTTAAGAAATCCCTATTAGGATTAGAACCTATTAAGAGTCACTCGATTAAGTTATTTACCTATAGCCTTGTTAAGAGCTTTATCCTGTTAGAAGTAACCCTATTAAGGGATTTAGAACTCTAATTAAAAATCCACCAAGTTAAGAGATTTATATTTAGACCTGTTAGGATCCCACTCACCTTGTTAGGAATGATCTAGTTAAGGGATTTTCTAGGAGACCATGTTAGGATTCAACAAGTGAAAGTGATATGAGAATAAAACTATTCTTTTTCTTATACATATCCAATTAAGTACAATATCTTCTTCTCTTATAGATAATCCACACACTTCTCTGTCACACCTGACATTCACAATCTGCAACTTTTTAATTCATCAAACTGGACATTAATACATTTTTATTGGCTAGAGTGGCCGCCTCCTTAAACAATATATTTGAATTTAACTTTCCACTTTATCTTGATCCATCGAAATGTATTAACAAACCATAATTAATCATTTACCAATCCCTATCATCCTCTATATGCTATCACACATTGACCCAATCAAGAAAACTCAACCCTTTTCACTCTTCCCAATATGCTTCTTTAACTTCAATAAATTCAATCATCACAATCAATGCAATGTCATCACATAATTACACATTAGTCTACAACATTACTCGAACACTTGGATCATGAAAAGATTCATTGGTACCAACTACATCACCATTGCATGATCTAATGTCAATTGTTATAAATGCTCTATCAAAATTTCATGCAATGATATCCAATCCATTGAAACCACACCTTTTGGTACACTATTCACCTTGCGTCAAAAAAAAATCTCATATCCCAATCAAGATAAAGTAGACTAAACCACAAAAATTGAAATTACATAGATTTGAATCAAATCATTTATCATATTCCATTGACTATTCTCCTAGTTTCTTTTTTAACCTTCAATCAATCATGAATTTCTCCATACTTGTTGCTAGTGGGTGAAACCTAACATGAAACATATATCTTGAGACATATTTAAGTCTCCTAATCGAGTTGTACACTCCAATTCAATTCTAACTCTTGTTGCAACACTGGATTCAACTACTTGTGCACTTAGTAGCTAACCTAATAAACTATCAACAACACAAAACCAAGTTGACACCAATAACGATATAATAACTGATCATTTTAGCATCATAACTATATTACAACACTTCTCAATACAATTTGCATTAGTTATGCTAATCCCTCTCTGGTATTGATAGAAATACCACAATACCACAATAATCATGGTAGAAAAATAAGCTTCCTAATAATAGTTCTTCCCCCTTAGCTGATACTAATTTGGCTCTCTAACTTCTTCTCCCTCTTTATTACATACTTCATGCCTACTCCTAGTAGTTTTCTTCTCAATAGTCTTCTCCCCTTTTGAAAATACTGCCAATGGTGCCATACAACATAGGTCACCTTTTGCTACAAAAATTTCTTCACCTCTAACTTATCCTTGTAAGGTGTAGTACCATTAACATTAATTCAAAGTGAAAGATATTCAATAAATCAACTAGATTGATGTTGCAACTACATCTTAGTTTTGTTTCTATAGGAGTGTAACCCCTAGCTTAACTCTTACATACTCAAGTTTCCTTAGGTAATGGATTTTTTGATGTTTTGTAGCTTCTCTCAGATATATTGTAGCAAAGATATATATGTGTGTGTGTGTGTGTGTGTGTGTGTGTGTACACACATATACATATACATATACATATACATATATATGTGTGTGTGTGTGTGTATACATATATATACATATACATACACACACACATATACATATACGTACGTACGTATATATTAAAGATAACTATTGCGATTATATTAATGAATAGACATGGGACATGTATACTCTTTATTTACTTTTATATATAAATAAGATATTTCTGTAAATTTGAAAACACATACTGACAGTGCTTAGTACATTTCCAGTGATTCTGAGAAATCCTACATAGTATTAGAGCTAGATTAAAGAAAGGATTTATTCTTTGCCAGTTATTAGAATAGTTGATAAATGTATTTTATACTTCAAATGTAACATCAAGAGGGAATATATATATATATATCTGGAAAGAGCGATAAGAAGATATTGGGAGAAGTCAATCGTGTGTATCACAGAGGTTAGCACCTCATTATGTGTGAGATCAAGCATCGAACCATTTCTCTCCCCCAGGCTTGATGAAGACCTTGACTGCTATGTATGGGTTTCAAATTTGTTTGAAGATACCAGGCAATAGGAAAATAAGAGTCTTGCATACAGAGAATACAGTCAGTATAAGGGGGAAATATTTAAACGAGACCAGTTAAGACTTTTGAAGGAATAAGTAATTTGCCATTAGCGATTAAGGAATCATGCCCTTTCTCAATTGTTCATATATTGGTGGTTAATTCTTTCCGACAATTACTATATTGGTCTTTATAAATTATATCAAGCACCTGCCATGCTCACTAATATGGTTGCAAACTAAATTTGATTTGAATTGATTAATTGTCTGTTGGAAACTATAGTTGCACCCGTAGTAGGTGTGCATTTCAATACAGACAATGGATATATTTATAGATAGAAGAGATTGTTTTGTCCATTAAGAAATATATTATAGCTAGCTATACAAGCAGATAGAAAATAGACTAAAGTCAGCTGCGACTTGATGGATCGGGGAGCAGAATGAACAAATGGAAAATAGGATGAAATCACATAGAAATACCTTACGTTATAAATGAATATAAGTGGAAAATTCTGAAGCGGATGTAAGGTAAAGAGGAAATATATTATGGAGCTCTAATGGATCAGAAGATGATACCCATTAGTAGTGACTACAAGAAAGGACCGTGCGTCCCATGGGGGAAATTAAGGATGTTGATTGTGCAGATCGGGCATCGTGGAATGTAACAACAACTTGTAGAGAGTATGATCGGCCAATGACACATCGACCGCTCACGAGAGATATACGAAACACATATCAAGGTTGGAATAGAGGGTGTTGGGTGTTGGGACCGATGCCTAAATAGGTGTGAAAGGTAAGACATGTTTTAAGTTGATATTGTGTTATGCAATTAAAACATACTTAAATGTATATCTAGGAATGTATTATTAAGAAATCTTGTATTAAACTAAGAATGATACTTAGATAAGTTAATTAATAGATACAAGGAAATTCTTATATTTTCTTATAAAATGATTAAGTGTCTATAGTGACAATACAGAGACATCACTCATCTCTATATCTAAATAGCTTAATGTCAGTGCATGACATTAAGGTAATCCTTATTAGATAAAAATAAGAAACCTAAATTCAAAAGGAAAAGAAGACATGTAGTAAATGCAATGCTTTAGATGCGACAACTATGATTACTCAACATTCAAATGCCCTAATAGATTGAAACATCAAGTAGCTTTCACCAAAGTCAATAATTTTCAATTAGATCCAGAGAAATGTCCATTCTAAAGTAACTTCATAATATCCATAACATGTGTGAAATATTGGATTAAGAGGGCGTCCTCTAATATATTCATTGAAATGTAAAATAAGTTTGTTAAAATTTCAAAGATGGAGTCTTAGAATATCAAATTATTGTACTATATTATTTGTGTATTTATTCTTTAAACTTAGAGCTATGTGCCTTGACATTTCTATTTTGAGAATTTTATTATAGGAAGAGGGATTTAATGAGGAGCTCTGATGAGTGATATTTAGAGGGAGTTGAAAATGTCTTTATATATGACAATGATGGGCCTACCCCTATGTACATCATGAGGAAGTAATGACTTCCAAATGATGTCACTTGTATTTGCAAAAGAGGTGACGATCTTACAATAACCTGTGTTACGAGATCAAATAAATAGAGTAAATGGTGAATGTCTTGCATCTCAACATTCTAGAAGACCATTACTGAGAGTATTTGGTGAATATCATTGATATTCTTGGAGGCCAATACTCTTGATATCAATCCTTATTTTTGAGTAATTGGTAAGTATCGTATGATATTTTGGGAGGCAAATACTCATGATATTGGATATGATAGCACACCTTATTTGAGTACTTGGTGAATATCAGAGGTTAATATTCTGGGAGACCAATACTCTTGATATCAGGTGTGATATCATAACCCTATTCGAGTAATTGGTGAATATCATATGTTGATATTATGGAAGACCACCACTCATGATATCAAAAATGTTGAATATCTTCTGATCAAAGATATCCTAAAAATTTGTCAATCCTAATATTATCAATGGTGTAATATATGTCATGTGTTTATCTGCTCTAACTAAGAGGGAGTGTTGATGTTTTGTAGCTTCTCTTGGATAAACTATAGCAAAGATACATATGTATATGTGATATGCATATCTATCTATCTATCTATATATATTAGAGATAACATAACTATTGTGATTATATTAATGAATAGACATGTCCCATGAAGGGACATGTCTACTCTTTACTCACTTTTATATATAAATAAGATATTGCTGCAAATTGAAAAACACATATTGAACATAATGGTAGTGCTTAGTACATTTGTAGTGATTTATGAAATTTAACAGGATTAATGAATATATTTGATATATGTTCCATGGTAGGAACATATTAAAACTTAAATTCCTTGTCCCACACTTTCTCTATAGAAAATGATACTTGATTCCAATGTGTTTAGTCTTAGAATGCATCAGTAGATTATTTGAAATGTTTACTGCACTTGCATTATCATAGAAGATAGTCACTATTTCAATTACCTTTTCTTGGATTCATTCTAATAACTTCTTCATGTTGGCATTTGATGTATATATTTTATCATTATTGATAGTTCACGCTTTGTTTATGTATTTCAATTAGGCTTATCGAAGGTTGAAGGGATAGTTTGCAAAATTGCCCAAGCAACAAGTGAGGAGTCAATTCAATGAGTTAATTCAGGAGATGGAGATTATGATAAGGTGAATGATCATGAAGTTTTAATCTGTAGGGGCATATACATATGTCTATGAGCACACAAGTTGAGATATTGATTTACAAAAGTTATTGCAAATTTATGAGAAATTGTCAATAAGAGAAGGAAATGTATGAACATGTTTTTATTTATTTATTATCTTGCCAATAATATGACTGACATTATTTTGAATTAAAATTTTTATGATTAGGTCTAACCTTATAGAATTCAACTTTGGCTTTTTTTGTGGTCAATGGAAGGATTTGAGTGGAAGGTCGACCATATTAAAGTGGTGGTGTGATTGGGAGTCTTTCTCTTGATGTAGAATTTAGTTAGTGATTAGTGTTAAAGTGAATCTATTAGGTAAAGAGTATCATAATCAGATCATATTAATCTTAGGTCTACCTTAGGGAAAGCACTAAAAAACTTGCAAGTTAAATCCTTTCATGAGGTCACTCCTTATAAGGTGTACAAGATTCCAAATAGGGTCTAAATTTGAAACCCTCTAACTAGGTGACTGTTAGAAGGATTTTAAAATCACTTAACCAGGTGTTCCTAACATGACATTGTTTCTAGCTTTTAATCATGATAACTATACTCCTAATTGGGTATATGTTGAAGAAATCATTGTATAGGCTTCTAATAGGGAAAACTTCATCAGTGCACTAGTGAAATATTGTGGGGATCATCCTACACATGGTTTTCACTCTCTAGCTAGGGTTTCCATGGGAAAAATTGATGTGGCAAGTGTTATTTATGTATGGATGGTTTATGTATTTAACATATGTGTGATGTTTTCTATTTCATGTTATTTATTATTAAAGTTATTGTGATCAATGAATTAAAGGAACAATTGAGAATGCCCATTTCCAAGAGACAAGAAATTTGTGAGAAACTTATTGAAAGTCAATAATACATTGAGCATCTGCTATAGCATGGATTAGAAGAGTTTGAAGAGGTAATTACTGATTTGATTAAGGATAGTAAAAATCTTACCAAAGATAAAGATAACCTAAGGAAAGAGGTGGAGGTTCAAGCAATAAGAAATAGACGAAAGTGAAAAGGGGAAAAAATGATGCAAGAAAGATTTCATAATAGGAAAAGGAAGCTGGAGAGGAAGCTCAAAGGGTTGCAGAGGTGTCAAGCATGAACACTTACATGACAAAAATGAGGAGATTAGGAAATTGAAAGAAGAGAATGAAAAATTGAAGAATGAATTGAAGATTGAAAAGTATCTAACAAGTACAATGAGAATTTAGAACAACTTTATGAACAACTAAGGAGTCAAAGAAGAAGTGAGGAAACCACTAGACTTGGGTTCACTAGTTAAAGCTCCTTTGTAGTTAGTGGGTCATTTGATCCCAACAAGCCCAAGCACAATCTATAAGGTGAATTAAAGAAAATATAGCAAGAAACCTTACAAACCTATTTGTTTGAATTATGGTAAATTTGGTCATACTACAAATGTTTATAAGAGTCAACTCATGGCTAAGCAATATACATTTGATGTATATTGCTGTTGTTGATCCTTCGAGTCTCAAAGGTATGGAGAAAGGTAATTGGTGTTGCTAATATCTTGCACACCTAAGTGTTATCATTACTTGGTAATTGATCAATCATGAAGTATACTATCTCATGATCACTGGTAGATATCCACACCAGTCAATTTATGTATTGAGATGAGGACTTAACAAGGTAGTAAGACATGATTAACATGATGGGTCACCATTGTAGTGATGTGACAAAGATGTAGTCTATACTAGAAGTAGTTGGAGCTCTAGAAAAATGACAGAAAGAAGAAAGGATAGATAGGCTATGGCTAGACCTAGAATAGACTAGAAGAGCTACTAGTCTAGACTCTATGATGTAGGTATCATAGGCTCTTCATGAGAAGCTAAAGTATGTGATTCAAATTTTGAATTGTATTTTTTAGGTAAGATGTTTTTTAGGGTTTTGACACCCAAAAAAGAGAGAATGTATATATGGTCAAATGGTTTAGTATTGAAATAGAGGGAGGAGAGTGTGTGTGTATGGATAGTGTGTGTCTGTGTGTGTAGATAGAGAAAGTGAAATAAGATACAAAAGACAAAGACTGAATGTAAGGGAGAGGTATTGTGTAGATGCATAACAACTACCCAATGTAGATTACGTATTGATAAGGAAAAAATAGATAAGGAACATGGTGATATAGGAGACACCATAAAGAATACCATCAAGGAAAGAGAAGATCAATATATTTTCTAGATATGCACCTGAGATCTATTAGGCAAGATGTACCACATAGCTTAGATCAATATTTTATCGCCTTTTAGTAATTCTAATCATTTTGTAATCTCTTAACTGGGCATACTTTAGTAGTAAGCATATTGTAAATCCTCTAACAAAGTCCCTCTTGGAAGGAATGTTTAAATCCTTTAACAAGGAATCCTTAATAGCTATTGTAATCCTAACATTTTGTAGACATTCTTAACTAGATGTGTTCTTAGAAGGAAAAAGTTGTAGCTCTTAATTGGGAAACCTTTTATCTGCAGTAAAAGGCTAGTGGGTATATTATTGCCACTGTGGTTTTTATCCTCTCATCAAGAGTCTCCACGTACAAATGTGTGTTTCACTTGATGTATGTTCTTGTATGTGAGATTTTATAGTTTTACCTTACCGCTTTTATCTTATCCTTGTTAGCTAAGTGGTTATTATTAAACCTTGTTAGAATAGTTGTTGTTTTAACTGATAGAACTGTGTGTATTGATTCACCCCCCACTCTTATTAGTGGTGTTTGGGACCAATAACTATAACTACTACCAATATGGTTATACTGCAAGTGAGTACAAATATAGGCCTAGCAATAGATCCATTAATGCTATATTTGATGGTTAATATTATACATGCAATAATTATGGTCACAAAGATAATGAGTTCAATAAAAGCATGAATGTTCCTAGGCCACTAATAAACCTAGAGGGAATCATTGTAGAAAGAGGTCACCTAGAAGGAATGTAGGACCGTGTAAGTCAACTGGCATGACATGTTTCTATTTTCATCATATTGGATACCTTGCAAGAAATTGTAGCTTGAGGAATCAATCAACCAACTGATCTAAAGATCAAAAGGGGAAGCAACAAGTAAACATTAAGGAGATAAGAAATTAGATGAAGAAGAGATGGAAGAAGAAATAAGATAACATAGAAGGAATTAAGGCATCAAGAAGTGTTATATCTTCATCAGGTGTTGAGACTCGCCATCAAACTAAGTTATCCATTAGCTTAGGGGGAGACATATTTTTAGTCTATTTCAGAATCCACTTGCATTTGCATGATCAAATTTAACAACATAGTAAGATGAAATAAGGTAATCATGAATTTTATTATGAATTTTTTTTGAGCCATATGATCTTTTATTCTATCAAGATTAGTTTTAGAGTCCATTGATGATAAGGTAGGGTTTATTAGTGGAAGCATCTAATGCATGAAATTAAGTTGAATAAAATGGAGATATTGTGTTATTTCACTTTCACCTTGCACATTTTATAGTCCATTTGAAGCAAAAGAATAATGTTTTAGTGGATTTGTGAAGGAAGATCATTTGAGGTGATTTGGAGGTAGAATTCAAATGGTATCATTGAAAGAACCTTAGCTCAAAGTATTGAGGTATTTATTTGATATCTTGCATTTGTGTTTTGATACTTTGAGATAGACACACCTACATTGGTCGAGACTACACAAACACGTCATCCTAAATTCAAGAGGTTCTCATAAAAGTTATGGAGAATGATCCTACTAGTACCCTAACTAGTGTGTCATACAATGTTATGCGTATTGAGGATGTAAGGTATTTTATCCATTATAAGTTGGAAAGTTTGGGAACTATTGTAACTAGGATGTAATACATGAAATTGTGTGTAGCTTACTTGACATTGAAGGATGGACACAAAAAAATCTCTAATATAGGGTTATATTATGTTGTAGATCTTCTCGATAATTTCAAAGAAGAGTTGGTTTGGTATGCATTGAGTAGAGTTTGTGAATAATATATGTGGCCATATAAACCATATGAAATAACCAAGTAGGAAATACACACAATAACTAGTTTGTGTACAATTGGTGAAGTTCCTGTACCACGAATAATCCCTAAGGAAGAAGTAATCCAACTGACTAAGTCTAAATGGGATGGATGAGCCATGAAAGTGAATGATATAGAGGATGAAGAAGTGAAGCTCACTTCTATGACCATCAATTACAAAATCCATCACTTTAGTCAAATGAACAATGTATCAGGAGGAACCATGTAGAATACATACCTTATTGTCAAGGAAATGGAAGAATATGGTATTTTTGTAAAGTGTTTGGATACTTTACTACATTTTTGACATCTTCCTAAAGGTATGAGAAAACTAACATTTTTTGGGTTTTCTGATGTGATCACAAATTTTTAGTCAGAAGTTATTTCACAAGTTTAGATCCATAATTTTTAGAGAAAGAAATATCCCCTTTCACATTTCAAGGTTAGTACTTTATCATTCATTTCACTTTTTGGTCTAGAACTATTTTCATATCTTAATTGGTTGATTGCTTATATTTAGCAACTAGATCCACCTTAAACTTCTCATTAATCAATTAGCTAAATTTCACATATAAATTTATATTTCTTGAATCAATTAAGTTTACATGAAAGATGACTTTCTTGTGTGCTTCCTTGATGTAACTTGGCTTTAATATTAATGTCCCTTTATCCTTTTAGATTTTGTTAATCTAACATGAGTTCTATCAAGAGTTATGTTTGAAAACCCCTCTTTCTCTTATGTTTTGAATGTTAGTGGGGAAGTGCTTAGTTAATAAGTTCATCCCATATAGTTTATTTTGTCACATGCCATAAGAGGTTTAAACATAAATGACATCATCATTAATAAGATCTTGGACTTTATATTTCAACTCCATGCAGTCTAAAGTGCTATGTTCATTATGTTGATGATAAGCACAACATAGTTCCAAGAATGGGTTTCTATATGAGCTAGACATAGGAAATGTGATGAGCTTAGTGTCAAGAAGTGTTTAGAAGATGGAATTATAAGTTTCATCCAAGGGAGTAAAATTTATCTCAAAAGTATGCATAGGATCTCCTTTTTTTTTTCAAGTGTATAACATGCATCCATGTATTCATCATTTTCTTAGTCAAAGATAAGTCCATCATGAAATATTGGCATAGGTTCAAAGGAGGTGTCACTTTCTTGTTCTCTAGAGAGGTCTTTAGTTCAAATAGATATAGAAAAATATGTAGACCTTGAAGAAGATGTCCCATATGAACATGGAAGACTTGAGAGAGAAACATGTGATGTTTCCATTATTTTCTCTACCATTTCTTTCAAATTGAGAGTATATTTTATTAGGTTCTTAGTGAAGCTAAGGCAAGCAGGGTAATTTGGTCTCTCTTAGTTTATTGTATCATGTATATGGGAATTGAAATTTCCTAGCAAGATCAAGGAAATCAGGATCTTCTGACTTGGTTGAAGTTTGGTAGAAAAAGACTTTAAACCCATAGTGGTAGATATAAATTCAATCATGAAGGATACTAGAGGAAGCTAATAAGGTGACACAAGATAACTTGATGTGAAAACTAGAGAGCTAAAGTTTTTTCTTGCAAAGATAGTAGAGAGAGATTAAAGTGACTTTTCAAGAAAAATTTCTAAGTAATTTACGACACTTGTGACTGAAGTCAAGAGATAGGCAAAAAACAAAATAATCATGTAATAGAGAAAGTGAGATATAAAGTGAAAAAAATTCCCAATAAAAAAGTTTAGTCAAGAGATCAAGTTAAAATTTTAGAAAAAAGGTCACAATATGTTGATATAGACCATAAAGATAGAAAGGACTAAGAGTGTTAAGACCAAAGAGCCATTTTAAGCAAGTTTAAACACAAGAGACATAGAAAAGAAAAGTTAAAAAATGATGAAACTACCCCCTAACAAGAAACACAAGAAATTTTTTTAGTCTTGATGTTTTGATTTGGAGAATTTTTTTGGTTTTTTTTTTTTTTTTTTGAAGTTTTGTATTTTTTTGGATAAAAAAACACAACGAAAGCATGCAAAAAGGAAAAAATTCTAACACTCAATTTGATAGATGTGTCCCCTTTTGTTTCAAGTGGGGAAGGTTTTAAACATTCAAGCACATAAAACACACCTGATACCTCCATTATCAATGATGAGGACTCCCTAGCAACCATTAGAACTATCACTATTCTGTCTAAATTATGCTTTAGTAATGATACACCAAGGAACAAGTGGGATCAGTTGGTAGAAGTTTAGAAAATGATATTCCAAATGATTGGCACTAAATTGGTTAATCAAAGAAATAAAAAAGAGAACTTCTACAAGAAAATACTCAATTCCATTAAGAAAAACCTTCAAGATAAAGGGAAAGAACAAACTTTAGTCAAGAACTCATTCATTCAAAATCCTAACTTAGAAGAATTCAAAATTATAAGACTCGAGGTCAAAAGATCATAGCTAAGGCTAGATGGATCAAGGAAGGTGATAGAGGGACTAAATGTAGTTTTAACACAATTAGATAAAAATAGAGAAGAGAAGAAATTAATCATATTCAAGGAGAAAATGGATATACAAACAACACTAAATAAATTTTGAATACCTTTGTATAATTCTACAAAAAAAAATTGCCTCTGAATTCGGTATTAATAATCAAGTTGCTAAGGAACAATGTATATAGTTGGTCCCAAAAAGAGTGAGCAAAGAGAATGCTATCCTCCTTCAAAGGAAAATTGAACTAAAAGAATTTGAAGATGTTATTGTATATGAGAAATATGTTAGCAAGAAATACTAATCTATTAAGAGAACAAAGCATTAACTAGCATAAAAATCATAACATATATGAGAGACAACATGAAACCCTCAAATGAGAATATGAGCCATAGAATGGCTCTCCCAATGAGGATGGTCACTTGATTTAGGGATGAGTCTATTTGTTTAGATTTGGTATGTATGCTCAAGATGCTCAAAACTATGCTTCAATGGAGATGGAAATGGCAAATTGGTAGCTTTGTGAGCTCTCAATTTGGCATTATAAGGGTATGGTTAAGGCTTTTGTTTCTCAAAATAGCATTATAACTTTAGCTCAAAGGTTGTGATGAAATGGCTTGGGAGGAGATTCAATTTATAGGCTAAGGGCTTGAGGGATGGAGGGTTAAGATGCAAGGAGAGATGAAAGCTTAAGGAGGGCTAGGATGCACTCAAAGGGGAGCACATGGATTGTGCTTGTTTAGCACCAATCAAGGAGTGACACGTCACAGGGTGAGAGGATGGAGGAAAGGGCAAAGATGAGTCAACAAAAGAGGCTCAAGGGATAATATCTTCATAAAGACCCTCATAAATGGCTTGTAAGAGCAATGAATGGGCTTGTAAGAGTCATTATGGCCTTTGTAAGAGCATTGAAGGCTTAGTGGGTGAGATATTTTGGAGGGAGTTGAGATTGTTGACTTTGCTTGGCTTAGGAAAGTCTTAAGCTTGCTTAGGGAATGTGAAAAGGTTAGGGGTGGGATTAGAGGTGATTTAGGATTAGACTAAGCTTGTTAGAGATATGCAAGTGGATGGCATTCAATGAGAGTGGGTAAGTTAGTGGCTAAGCTTGGTTAGTATGGGTGGATGGGGTGGATTAGGATAAATGGAGGATTTAGAATAGTTTAGGGGTTATTAGATTTGAGGGTTTTATTTATCTAATAGATTTATTTAATAAATGGAGATTTCGGAATTAGATAGTAGAATAGGATTTAATTGATAAATAATAGATTATTTGATTTATCAATTAGGACTATAGATGATTAATTAAATTAATCAACTAGGGGATGGAAAAGGATTAATTAAATAGGAATTTAATTAATAATGCATTTAGAGATAAATAAATAGGATTACCAAAGCCGTGTAATCAAATTTAGATGTCTACATTTTGCCCCTCTTTGACATAGTGTTGAGACAACACTATTTCAAAGAAGTTCAGATATAAACAACACGAGGAAGATGTTTTAGCAACAAAGTTGCCCCAGTCTCGAATAAGAAGAGGAGAGACTAGACTTAGATGATGCCCCCTCAAGAAGGGGGCAGAGAGAGAAATGAGGCTCGATGGCTTCTTGAAAAATACAAGAATCCGAGATGAGCAGAGACACAGATTGGCAAAGAGAAGGGGATAAATTAGCTCAAACTCTCATGACGGGAGAATGATAAAGGGAGGATCATATGCACAAGAGGAAGCAAGCTTAAGACCCTAGGGAAGGTGGAGGATGAAGGAGTGGAGTGCTATAAAAAGGAATCTAGGAGGAGGGAGATGGATGATGGGATTATAAAAGCTGATGCAACAGGATGTCAAAGAGTCAGATTGGCGGAAGATGGGTTTCGGAGATCCCTAGGACTAGGATTGTGGATCTCGAAAGATGAGGCTTGGTGGATTGATTAGATTGGTGGATCCCTAAGACTAGGATTGTGGATCCCTAAAGCTAAAAGTGAAGATTGATTCAAAGAGATACTGATGCATAAGCTGGGGTAGGAGAGACAGATGCTGGATATGGATGGGGAATAATGGAGATGAAGGGAAACCATTGAAGCTTTTTGAGTGGGGGGATACTTCAAAGAGAAGTACCACCATGTAGTTGAGCACTAGATTTTCTATAGGACTGTTGGTTAATTTCCAAGGTTACCAAGAACATCAAGGCCTTTTCACCAATTGTCCAGAGGACTGACGAACTGACTCAAAACAAATATACAAGGATTGCCCCAGCATCACACATGAGTCCCGAAGGAAGTAGCGTGGAACCGACACTTGGTAACCCACAAGAAGAAAAGAAAAACAAAAAAAAGACTTGATCAAGACCTTACGCCTAGATTGCCCCATTTGCAACATATCATGGTATGGAAGATCGTGGCAACCTTGAGGAGGGAACAAAAATATTGCTTGGAAAAGATACTTCAAGACCCAAAAGGGAAGATTCCAAATCAAAAGAAAGCAAAAATCTAAAAGAGAACCATTTTCCAATGAGATGGGTAGGACGAGGTACTAATAGACCAAGATCAGACATGAGGAAAGCTATATCCTACAAGGATCTATCGGAGAGCACCTAAGCTGATGGATCTGGATGAGTGATGCATCTGGCAAGCTGAACTAAGAAGGATTACACTTTGGTGATAGGAGATCTAGCTAAAGGATGCATTGGAATAGCTAACCAAGATTTGTGTACTGTGTGCAAGATGCTGATCAAGGAGGAACTGACATGGAAGTTGGATAGATACAATGGTACTAAGCTAAAGAGGATGTACAAGCTGACGGACCAAGATATGTTACAAATGTACAAGGTCGTTCATGTTTTGATTTTTTGTGAGATGGAAATGTTTGTGAAGGGTGGGATGTCTGTAATAGTTGATAGGCAGATAGGTAGATGGTTTGCGAAAAGCTTAAGTGAAAATGGGGTTCTTTGTGTGCATGTGATAGGATACAAACTAGGATACAAGCTTTGGTATATAATAAAAGCTGGAATATGGTACAAGCTTTGGACAAGATTCGGATACAAGATTTATAAGCTAGGGTACAAGATTTACAAGCTGAGGTACAAAATTTACAAGCTAAGGTACAAGATTTACAAGCTGAGGTACAAGATTTACACGTTGTACAAGATTTACAAGCTGAGGTACAAGATTTGCAAGATGTACAAGAGGTATTTACAAGCTTCATCAGATTTTGGATATTTGGTTGGAACACCAAAGGAACAAGCAGGTGTGTTATGGGATGGTGGGTGAATGGATGAGGGATAGGATAGTGATAGATAATGGATTAGTCTTAGTACACAAGGCGCCTGAATTACCAAATTTTCACCAAGGTACCTATCCAAGGCACTTGAATTGCCAAGTTTTCACCATTGGATGCTTATTTCTCTTTACTATTTTTTTGTATTTTTCAAAAGTTGGGTATACCAAGGATGTTCAAGCATAGAACTTCTTGATATGAATGATGTTAGTAGGATCATTCAAGAGTTCTCCTTCTGGTGTAGATAGCTGATAGGCTCCAGAGCCAAAGGAGGTAGTGACAACATAAGGACCAAGCCATGTAGGTTCAAACTTGCCTTTCTTTTCTCGATCTGCTTGGACTTTCATGTTTTCTTTAAGGACCATGTCGCCTGGCTGAAAGTGTCGTGGGAGCACCTTCTTGTTGAAATTCCTTTTGAGATGAGTTTGATAGACTGTGAGATGATCATAGGCTTGTTGTCACTTCTCGTCTAAGAGATCTACCTGGGTGAGCCAAGCTACTCTGTATTCCTCATCTGATATTTGCCCTCGCAAAGATATGTGCAATGAGGGAAGTTCAACCTCTATAGGTAGTACCGCTTTGACACCATAGACTAAGGAGTATGGAGTTGTGCCTGTGGATGTATGGAAGGAAGTTCGATAGGCCCATAGGGCTGGATTTATTTGTAGGTGCCAATCATGACCGAAATCATTGACAACTTTCTTTAGGATTTTGAGGAGGGTTTTGTTAGTTGCCTCTGCCTGACCGTTACCTTGTGGGAAATATGGGCTAGAAAAGCGATGATGGATGCAGAGGGAAGTGCATAATTCTTCCATGTTGAGATTTTCAAAGTTACCTCCATGGTCGGTGAAGATGGTGGATGGGATACCAAAGCGAAAAATAATGTGGTACAAGATGAATTTGGAGACCTAAACTCCTATAGCTGAGACTAGGGGGACTGCTTCCACCCATTTAGTGAAATAGTCTGTAGCTGTTATTATCCATTTATGTCCATCAGATGAGAGAGGTGTGATAGTTCCAACTAGATCAAGGCCCCAACAAGCGAAAGGCCAAGGTGGTGCAATAGGCTATAGATCTTGTGTTGGAGCATGCACAAGATTTGCGTGTTGCTGACATGGGAGACATTTTCTGACAAATTCACAGGAGTCTTCTTCAATGGTAGGCCAATAGTAGCCTGCTCTAAGGATTTTTTGTGCTAGGACAATACCACTCGTGTGGGCACCGCAAAGTCCAGAGTGTACTTCTTTTAACACCATCGCGGCCTCATTTTGGTCTAAACATCGAGAGAGAGTATCGTGATAACCCCAACGATATAGGGTATTCGCTATGATAACATAGCGGGATGATTTTTGGATGAGGTTTTGGCATTGGGTACGTGTGAGGTGAGGGGATATGATACCATCGTTAAAGTAAGCGTGAATCTCATGGTACCAAAGGGATTGGGGACCAACCAAGATACAAACACAGTTTGAGTCATCATTCGCATAGGCAGGTGTGAGGAGCTGCTCGACTAAAAACTCATACTGTGTAGCTACTTGAGGAATTTCCAAGAGCGAGCTGATAGTAGCCATAGCGTCTGCTGCTTTGTTCTGCATTCGAGGCACTTGTGTAAACTGAAGCTTTGGAAAATGCTGGGTTAGCTGATCAACTAGCTCTTTGTAGGGTAATAGCTTTTCATCTTTGGTTTGATATTCATTTAGGGCTTTCTTGATGATGAGCTGAGAATCACCATAGATTTGTAACTTAGTGATGTTCCATTCTGCAGCTATCTTTAATCCTGCTATGAGAGCCTCATATTCAACTATATTGTTGGTGCTAGGGAATTGTAGCTTGCAGGCTTTTGGAATGTAATCTCTTTGAGGTGTGACCAACAATATTCCTGCCCCTGATCCATGAGATGTGTGTGAGCCATCAAAATAAAGTTTCCATGAGGGCTATTCTTCAATTAGACAGATATGCTTATATGGAAATTCTGTGATCAAGAATATGTATCTACTAGAGGCACATCAGCGAGGTGATCTGCTATAACTTGCCCTTTGATTGCCTTTCTGTCCACATACTAGATGTCAAATTTGCTAAGGAGCATAACCCATTAGGCCAAACGGCCTGTAAGTGCTGTTCTGGAGAGCATATACTTGAGAGGGTCGATCTTGGAGACTAGTTGGATGATATGACTTAGCATGTAGTGGCAAAGCTTTTGAGTTGAGAAAACAACTGCGAAACAAGCTTTTTCCATAGGAGTATAATTGAGTTCATAACCAACTAGGGTTCTACTGATGTAGTAGATGGCTCTTTCTCTGCCGTAGTCATCGAGCTGTGCTAGAAGTGCCCCTAGAGCAGTAGGCATTACTGATATGTACAAGATCAAGGGACGACCAGGAACTAGTGGAACCAAGATAGGGGGATTGGTGAGATGCTTCTTGAGCTGATCAAAGCTATGCTGACATAAAGGATCCCACTTGAAGTTCTCATCCTTCTTTAGTAAATGTGCAAATGGTGTACACTTATCTGCAAGTTGGGAGATGAAGTGCCGGATGGATTGGAGCTTTCCCTGAAGAGAGCGAAGCTGTCGTAGTGTCTAGGGAGGAGCATGTCTAAGATAGCCTTGACCTTCTTAGGGTCGATCTCTATACCTCATTTAGAAACTATAAAGCCTAGAAGCTTGCCAGATGTGACCCCAAAGACACACTTCTTGGGATTCAGCATGAGATGATATTTGGCTAACCTATCAAAGAATTTCTCCAGGTCAGCAAGATGATCCATGAAGGTATGAGATTTGACCAAGATATCATCCACATAATCCTCCAAAATGCTATGGATAAGATCATGGAAAATGGCTGTCATAGCTCTTTGATAGGTATCCCCTGCATTCTTTAAGCCAAAAGGCATCATGTTGTAGCACAAGGTTCCCCAAGGGGTAGTGAATGCTGTCTTATGCTAATCCTCTTCTGCAATCTTGATTTGATTATACCTAGAAAATCCATCCATGAGGGACAAAATTTCATATCCAGCTGTAAGATCTACAATCATATCTATGTTGGGCAAGGGAAAATCATCTTTTGGACAAGCTTTGTTAAGATCTCTGAAATCAATGCAGATTTTGATGTGACCGAAAGGTTTAGTGATGGGGACCATGTTGGAGATCCACTCTGAGTAGTCGATAGGTCAGATAACCTTAGCAACTAACATTCTTTCTAATTCAGCTTTGACTAGTAATGCCACCTTGGGGTGCATTTTTCTAAGTTTTTGTTTGACGGGCTTGATCTTTGGATCGACTGCAAGATGATGAACTACAAGCTTTGGATCAAGTCCTGGCATGTCTTGATATGACCATGCAAATTGACCAGTGTTCTCTCTTAAGACCTCAAAGAGGAGATCAGCTTGGTCTTGTGATAGGGATGCAGCAATGTGAACAAGTCTGGGGATCTCTGAAGAACTGATGTTGACTTCTCTAGTATCCTCAATTAGAATAGAAGACACCTCTGGTTGATTATCTTGAGAAGGCAATGCTAAATCCTCATGTTCTACTTGTGACTCTGGATTTTCTTGCTGAGGGGTTCTCTTCGCTGCCTTAGCTAGTCTCAGATTCACCTTAGTTCTAGTTTTGGGTGTATCAGAACTAGGTTGGGGATTTTCTCCGAAATACCCCTTGGGATCTAGCTTATAGATATAGGCCAAGTCTATCTTTTTTTTCTTGTGAGGTGTTTCAGCTCCCATGAATCTTAGAAGCGCTTCCTCTAATGTGAACTCATCAATGTGTATGACGCTTGGTTGGTCCCAATCTATGAGTTGTGGATGGGCGAGTGGTAGGTCAATGAAATGGATGGATAGTTCTTGGAGAACAGAGTCTCTGAGGGAGATTTGGTCGGGGATATCGTCATAGGCTCTCTTTTCAACTTTGTCAAGAATGTCTTCGATTTTGACAAGGTTGCGGTGAATGTTCAAAAAAGCGTGACTGTTTGTATTGGTGCCCCCAGTTGTGGGTATGCCAAAGCCAAGGCCTGACTTTGATTCCCACTTGTGTGCGTCGATGGGGCATTGCATGCCTCTTTCTTCTGGTCCTAGACCACCACCTTGATAGTTCCATTTGTCAATGATGAGCTTATGTTCTTGGGGATACTTCTGGCTGAAGTGATCAAGGCGTGCTTGATTTTTGGGAGGTGCACCCTTATGTAACCAATTGTTGATATCTGGAGTGAGCTCCTCATGAAGAGGGATTTTCGAGGATACAAAGGTTGTTGAGCCAAACTTTTTGTATCGAGGAGGTGGAATCTCCTTAGCTTTATGATTTCTTGGTTGTCCATGGGCGTGTGGATCAAGTGGGAGTGCCCCAACAACAAATGCATTTGATAGACTATACTCTCCACAACCTTTGTTATTGATCTTCACGGTAGACAGGGTGGAGGCGAGGATGGTTTCTAGGTCATTACAAGTGTGGGATGAGCTAGCGATGCCTGTGCCGATATCAATTCTAGGGAAATGGTTTGTATATGAAGCTTCAACAGCATTGCAGTAAGCAAAGGGTTCTGGATCGGCATGGATGGTTACCTCAGTGCCTTGATGCAAAAATTTGACACACTGATGGTAGGTGGATGGAACGACTTTCATGGCATGAATCCATGGGTGATCGAGGAGGATGTTGAATGGTAGGTTTAGATCAATAACATGGTAGAGTGTCTCTTGGATGACTGGCCCAACCTTGATTGGCAGCAAAATAGTTCCTTCTGTGGTTCTTTCCAAATTGTCATAAGCTTTGATGGTGATAACCTCACTGATGATATCTACCTCAGTATACCCAGCTTGTTTTATGAATTTTAGGGTAAAAATATTCAAGGCTGATCCATTATCTATCATTACTCTTTTTACGAAAAAATTGGATACCATGATGGCTATGCGAAGCAGAAGGGTGTGATCTGGCTCGACCACGGGTATGTCGGTGGGTTTGAATGATAGGGCACATGAGGATGAACGGTGTCCAACAAGATTATTAAAATTAGTAGCGTTGATATTTGAAGGGACACGAGATTCTATGAGAGCACTGTCAAGGATGCTTTTGTACACAGGACTGGTGCGGAGAAGGTCTAAAATGGAGATTTGGGCTGGCATGTTCCCAAGGTGTTCCAAGATATTGTACTAGCTTTTTGATGGAGCTGATGGTGCTGGTGAAATTGGTGGGCTTGCGATGTTAAATTACGCTCTTCGTGTGGTGACTGCACACTCATTGTTTGGTCCTTGAATATTGATGACATTAACAGAAGGCTCTTTCTCGGATATACAACCTATGAGGCTACCATAGTCTATATAGGATGAAGTGTGGTCATTTTTCTTCCCATGCTGTTGGTTTGGCTGGCAATTGTTGGTGTTGTTGTTGTTGGTTTGGATAGGTGCTTTTCTAGGATTTTGGTTGTTGTGTGGAGGAAAAGCATTTTGATAGATCTGTAAGCCTACATTGGGAGAGGTTTGGGCACCAACGGTGATTTCTTTTCAATCAATGAGGTCTTGAACATAATCTTTCAGTTTCATACATCTGAGGGTAGTGTGACCTTTTACCCTATGAAATTTGCAGTATTCATTGTCTTGGTACCATGCAGCTTTGGATTGGATTGGGTCAATTTGCTGGGTAGGAGGAAATTTGATGAGGTTTTCCTTGACTAATTTCTCAAAAATGACATCCAATGGCTCACCAAGGGGTGTATAATTTCTAGGTGCAGGTTGGAATCTGGGCTTTTTCCCTGTAGCTACATTGATGGCATTAGCTTGATTGCTAGACCCTTGGAAGTTGGGTCTTGGATTGTGGTTTTGATAGCTTTGGTTATTCTGCTGTTGGTAGTTGATAGCTTGTTGATTGTTTGGTTGATATGGTGGGTTGGACTGGTTTTGAGAAGGACCAACAATATTCACATGTCTGGTGTCGGTGACGCCATCTGTTGCAACGTGCTTGTTTTTGTTCCAATACCTGGGCTTGTCATTGGAATGTGATTGATTTTGGTTGGCTTCCTTGTAAATTTTGACCACACCATCTTTAATGAGTCCTTGCTCAAGGATCATTCCTTTCTCTTTGATATCTTTGTAGGTCTGCAAACAGGTCATGTGTTGGGCCAAGCTAGGATGGGCATTATCAATAAACATTTTCACCAAATGGCGCTCTGGCAAGGTGCAAGATATGTGAGTGGTAAGGGTTTGCTATCTTTGCAAATATTTGAGAAGACTTTCTCCACCTTTTTGCTTAGTGTGGACAAGATCAACTACTAAGAGCTCTGTTTCAACAAGATGGGCATATTGGGCTACAAATGCCTTAGACAATTCAGCAAAGTTTTTAATTATGCCATATGGGATTCTATAAAACCATTCAAGAGCTAGTTCGGCCAAGCTTTTGGGAAAGAGACGCAAGAGGAAGACATCATCGTATGCCACTTCTTGGCAGTGCATGTAAAATTCTTTGATATGTGTGATAGGGTCTCCTTTTCCTCTAAATTTGTCAAACTTGGGTGTCTCAAAATGCTTGGGAAATGGAGTCATAGTAATGGCTCTGTCAAATGGGTAAGGACACACATTCTCAAATTTGAAGGTTTTTGGATCATTTCCCTCCTGGATGTTCTTCAAAGCTGTCTTCATGCCTTTCCATTCTAAATTAATGGGTGATGGCTGGGGTGCCCCCAATGTAGGAGTGCCTTGAGGTAGGTATGTGCTAGATGGGGCAATGGAATATGGATGGCTTTGAGGCATGGGCTGGTAGGGATTTTACATGGCTTGGGCAACTGAATGGTGGATGATGGGTTGTTGAGGTGGAGGTGGCACATATTGTTGCATGTGTTGCGAGGCTTGCTGCTGATATTGGATTTAAGGTTGGGATTGAGGAATATAAGCTGGCTGTGGGATAAATGGGTTTCTTTGTGGAGGTAAGGTATAAGATGGTTGTGAAGCTTGGGGAAAGGATCGAGGAGCTTGTAGAACTTGACTTTGGATTTGAGGAGTTTGACCAATATATGTGGGATGTGCCCCCATCTGGGAAGGTGTCTGCATGGAAAAAGAGGCCAAGTAATTGGTGGTTGGTGGTGGTGGATTTCCTCCTAGAAGTGGCATAGAAAAATAGTTGGTAATAGGAGGTAATGGATTAGTTGGTGGTGGAGGTGGTGGGAATTGAAAGATTGGCAATGGAACTGATGGGGTTTGATAGTTTGGTGGCTAGATTTGAAAGCTTGGTAGAGGGGTGGTAGGAGCTTGGGTCACTTGAGAGCTTCGTAGAACATTGGTAGTAGCTTGTGGGGTTTGATAGCTTTGTGGAGTGAGGGTAGTAGCTTGTGGATTTGTGGCTGATGACACTGAGCTCCAAGGACCTAGTGGAAATGATGGAATTATGTTCTGAGATGAGCTAAACAAGCTGGGGGTGATGAAAGGTTGATTACTTGGCCCCATGGGTGACATCCTGATTGTATATTGCTGAGGTTGGCCAAAGATACTAGCACTGATTTAGGAGATGGGTGGATTTGGAAGGCTGGGTTGGAGAGCAGCAACAGCAATAGTGAAGGGAGTGAATGATGAGGTGTTTTGGGCAAAGGGGGTTTGGGATGGAGTGGTATGGATCAATGGTGGAGTGGTGGTGGCTGGATTGGCTTGTGGAAGGGAGATTTCAACTTGAGTGGAGGCTAATATATTTGGGTTTGTTGGATCATATGGGGTGGGTTGAGGCTCTTCTTTTGGCACATATTGAGGATAATTCGAATAATAAGAGCCTATGGGTGGTGGGAGTTGCTCAAACAAGGGGTGAGATGGATCTGATAAGGGGGGAGGTCTTCCAAAGTCGAAGGCTCCTATGTTGTCTCTTCGAAAGTTAGCCATGATTGTTTCTTTGTTCTTGTCTATAATGGCGTTCACCAATGCTACATTTCCTGGTTGGTTCATGAAAGCTTCAATGTCAGTCGGTGATGGTATGGTGTTCTCTGGGTTGAAGGATGGTTGACTGCTCAAGGGGAGCGATGCTGTTTGATCCAAATGATAGGGCTCCATTGTTTCTTTCTTCTTGGCTAAGCGAGTGACAGGTGGCATGAAAATGCATAATGTTTCCTAGGGATGAGATGCAACAGTGCTGATGGATGCAAAAGGGGAAGGCTTTCCTATGCAAATAATTTCCTAGGTTGAGGCAAAGCTATATGAAAAAACCTAAGGAGGATTGGGTTGGGGATTCTAACTTCAAAGATATGTTTCCAAAGCATGAAAGGTTTTTTTTTTTAATGTGCAAGCTTGGTGGTGATTGTGTCAACTTAAGGATAGAATGATGATCCTTTAGGAAGAACACGAGATTGACCACTTGTGGATCCCAACCTTTAGCTCAAGGTGATGAGGGATAACAAGTGACAAAGCTAGATTACCCTAGACAAAGCTCTGTCAAAGGGATAACCTTGGTGAGATTGGTGGATTTAGGAATGGCAAACTTTTGGCAAGGTGACAACAATTTTGAAGGCTTGGATGTGAAGTTTTGGATTGTTGGCTAGATGGTTTGATTCTAAATGAGATGGATGAGCTAAAATGCTTAAGGGGAAGACTAAAGATGGCTGGCTTTCTTACAAAGATGACTCTAAAGTGAAGCTCATGCAAGAAGATGTGGAGAAACAAGGGGGTCTAATCATAGAAGTCATGCCTAGTTGGTAAGGCATAAGCATTGTTAACTCTTGGATGTTGGCTAAGTTGGATGGTGCGATCTAACCAGGCATCTTGAAGGGCTTCATCAGCAGCTTTGTCCTCTGCTTTGTGGAGTTTGGCAATTCGAGGGCTTGGTGTTAGTTCCTTTCTCTTGGCTGAAAGTTCTTAGTATGCCTGAGATGGTTTGAGTTTGACTTTGTAAAACTTCTGTTTGGGTTTGGGTTATTCTGACATGAATTTTTGAATCTGCTTGGCTTTGAGAGATCTCGGTTGTTTTGCTTCGACTTGTTCAAATTTTGAAACAGGCAGTGACTACGCTAAGTGTGCCCTAAGCTAGGATTGACCAAGTTTGGCAAACATTCATTCAATAAGTAAAAGATCAAGCAATATATAGGAACAACCAGATAGAAGTTTTTGATTCTCAGAATGTGATACTTGCGCCAAGGAGTGTGTATGTTTTACAAATGTTTCGATCAATCGCTTCAAACACATTAACACCCTAGATGGTTTTTATCAAGGCTGACAGTTGGTTTAGCTAGGGAGTCCTCGATATACCCAAGGTACGTGAGGCCCAAATTCGTAGATGAAACCAAAAAGATGTCACACAGTCGAGAGGATCGGTAACTCACTTCTCCTCTTTCACTTCTCAAGGGTATAAAGTTCCTTGAGGCTTAGCCTGAGTGACAAAATCTTGATTCCAAGAGAGGTGTCTCTGGATTCACCTCCCGATCTTTATACTCTATCGGAACGCTGGAGTTGAGGTCATCCTAAGGGGTGATGAAATCCCCAAGTAGGCCTCCTAAAAAGAGAAACAAGGTTTTGGATCCTAATCTTATGCACCCAAGATGGCCTCGAAAGATGACAAGGGGAGAGAAGACTTGGATGACCTTGGGCTAAAAAGAACGCTTGTTCTTTTACCAATTGACTCTTATGTGTGTTGATCTAGACTTTGCAAGCACTCATGTTTAAGAGACAATGTTCAATTCCAACTTTGAAATGCACCAACAAAGCAAAATCGATCGAAGAATGTGAACAAGAAGAAGAGTTAGGGTCAACAACAAAGTAAACCCGCATGCCCAGAGGCCCTCCATGTCAAGTATTGATTAATTTCTTTTAAAGCATTCAAGATTTGGTGTGATTTTGTTTTAAGCCCAAAACAAAGATGTGTAAAACTCGATTGTCAAGCGCGCGCTCGGAGGCCCTCCACGTCAATAGTTGTTCAATTTTAGTGCCCAAATGAAGTGTTAGCAAACCTAATGTGCATTCAAAGAATTTTTTAAATTAAAAAAATTAATAAGAACACAAGTGAAGTTTGATCTTTGTGGAGCACTTAACACCCTCTTAGGTGGACCCATCCCTATAGATGGCGCTGGGATTGCAACCAATGGTTAAATTGATGGGTGATTAAAGAGGGTGAGTCCAACTACAAACTCACTTAAAGCGTCTTTATTTGATTTTTATAATTTAGGAAGTTTCTAGAATGTAGATTCTTTTTATGTCCCAAAAGATGAAGTGTGATGATATTGCAATGGTTAGTTGATCTTTTGCATTCAAGATTAGATTTTTTGTTTTAATCATGCATTCAAGGTAAATTGATTTTAATCCATGGCATTCAAGAGTGTGTTTTGAGCAACATACATTCAAAGGAAAAACGTGTTTAAACATGCAAGTTCATTCCACAAAAAACCTAAAAAAGCATGATTGAGTTTGTTGCTCCAACCTGCAATGAGACAAAAAAGCAAATTGATTAGTCACCCGAAATCTTCCAAAATGAAAGCTTAACTATGGAAATTTTTTTAAAACTTTTTTTGTTCTTTTTCCTAGGCGTAAAAATGCTTAAAAAAACCTCTATTCTATGGAACCACCAAAAGTTAAAATTTGATTTATACTCTTTTTTTTTAATAAAAAAACTACAAAGTGTAGAAATAAAGATGTTAAAACAAAAATGCAACAAAGACAGGTGGAGATGACAGTTCATCAGGCGCATATGCCAAATTATGGAGACACTGATCTACGGAGATGACAGAGAAAGAGGCAAAGACGACAGTTTAGTTTGGCGACGTAGAAAATAGGAAACCGGGCAGAGATGCTGAACTGCAGAGATGCTGATTTGTAGAGATGACAGATTAGGTTGGTGGCGGCAGAGATGATAGTTTAGGTTGTGGAGACGACTATTTAGGTTGGCGGTGGTGGAGACGACAGAAGACTAGAGGCGGCGGTGAAGATGATAGAGTATCTGGCGGAGGTGCTGATTTGCGAAGACGACAGTTAAGGATGCGAAAACGACAGTCTAGTGGCGATGCCAATAGCAGAAGACCAGGCGGAGACACCAAACTATGGAGATGACAATTTGGTTGTGGAGACGACAGAGTAGTTGGCGGAGATGACAGTTTGCAGGCACAGATGCCAATCTGCAGAGACAACATTGCGCGAAAAGAACTAAAATGCACAGATTTTTTCCAATTTTTAAATTTTTTTTGGTTATTTTCAAATTTTAGAGGGTATGTCTTCTTCCCAAGTGCGCCCTTCAACCTGCAAAAACAAGTGAAACACCCTACAACTCACTCAAACAACAAGAAACATTAGATTATTAGAAAAAACAACATATAGATAGAAATGGATGATTAAATGACCTATAGTGGGGTCCCACCGGGCGTGCCAAAATGTATATGAGAAATATGTTAGCAAGAAATACTAATCTATTAAGAGAACAGAGCATTAACTAGCATAAAAATCATAACATATATGAGAGACAAAGTGAAACCCTCAAATGAGAATATGAGCCATAGAATGGCTCTCCCAATGAGGATGGTCACTTGATTTAAGGATGAGTCTATTTGCTTAGATTTGGTATGTATGCTCAAGATGCTCAAAACTATGCTTCAATGGAGATGGAAATGGAAAATTGGTAGCTTTGTGAGCTTGCAATTTGGCATTATAAGGGTATGGTTAAGGCTTTTGTTTCTCAAACTAGCATTATAACTTTAGCTCAAAGGTTGTGATGAAATGGCTTGGGAGGGGATTTAATTTATAGGCTAAGGGCTTGAGGGATGGAGGGTTAAGATGCAATGAGAGATGAAAGCTTAAGGAGGGCTAGGATGCACTCAAAGGGGAGCACATGGATTGTGCTTGTTTAGCACCAATTAGGGAGTGACACATGTCACAGGGTGAGAGGATGGAGGAAAGGGAAAGGATGAGTCAACAAAGGAGGCTCAAGGGATAATATCTTCATAAAGACCCTCATAAATGGCTTGTAAGAGCAATGAATGGGCTTGTAAAAGTCTTTATGGCCTTTGTAAGAGCATTGAAGGCTTAGTGGTTGAGATATTTTGGAGGAAGTTGAGATTGTTGACTTTGCTTGGCTTAGGAAAGTCTTAAGCTTTCTTAGGGAATGTGACAAGGTTAGGGGTGGGATTAGAGGTGATTAAGGATTAGACTAAGCTTGTTAGAGATATGCAAGTGGATGGCATTCAATGAAGGTGGGTGAGTTAGTGGCTAAGCTTGGTTAGTATGGGTGGATGGGCTGGATTAGGCTAAATGGAGGATTTAGGATAGTTTAGGGGTTATTAGATTTGAGGGTTTTATTTATCAAATAGATTTATTTAATAAATGGGGATTTTGGAATTAGATAGTAGAATAGGATTTAATTGATAAATAATAGGTTATTTGGTTTATCAATTAGGACTATAGATGATTAATTAAATTAATCAACTAGGGGATGGCAAAGGATTAATTAAATATGAATTTAATTAATGATGCCTTTAGAGATAACTAAATAGGATTACCAAAGCCGTGTAATCAAATTTAGGTGTCTACAGTTATTAACTCAATAGTCAATGGAATAACTCTTGTTTTGGATGGTCTTCCATTTGAATTTTACAAAACTAATAAAGATTATATCTTTTGTGAGTAGTTAGAGTTGTATGAGTTCTCCTATGATATCAACACCTTGGGGATAGAGTTAATATGGCAAGGGGGGGGGGGGGGGGGGGAGGGGGTATGGTGGTGGGGTGATATAACTACTACCCAAAAATGGGGGCACATTTCTAGTCTACAATTGGAGACCTATAACCTTGTTAAATCTATCTTACAAGATCATTGCAATAATTTTAGCAAAGATAAATTTCATATATCCTTAAGGTCATTATATTTGAGATAAAAAATAGATTCATCAAAGTTAGATATATTCTTGATAACCTAATAATGAGGTGTGAAGCTATGCATTGGACCAAAATGGATGGTCAATTAGAGTTATCTTAGTTAGAGTTACTATTTCTAGAGGCTTATTATTTTTGTAAGGTAGTTATGTGAGCTAAGGGATTTGGGATTTATTTTAGTAGTAACTAATTCACCCCTCCCCTCTTAGTTACTCCTCTTATATTTCCAACAGTTAAAAAAAATCTTAAAAGATCATTGTAGAATTTTATCCAAGATAATTTCATATATCCTTAAGGTCATTATATATCCTTAACATCAAAAAGGGAGAAGTTTACTATCATATCTCTGAGAATTTTTTTGGAACCAAAATAAAGTAAGGAACCACAGAGGGAGAAGTTTTCCAAAGAAGTTTTGTGAAAGAGGGAGAAAGTTCTGAATGAACTTGGTAGTAGTTGTTGCAGACATAGTCCAATGAAAGGAAGAGCTCATACTGACAAAGGGAGTTCTCAAGTCTAAATCCAAAATTCCATTGTGTTATGACATGTTGTGTTTCCATCAATGCCAAAGAGGGAGATTTTTGGATACAATTGATTAATTGTGTATTGTCTTTGATGTTACACAAATTTCATAATCATTATCAGTCAGTATATGTCGAGCTCACTTGGGTAGTGAAGAGGGTTTTTTGTGTCTACTGAGCACTCTTTTGTTTGCCTAGTTCAGAAGGTAGTGTCTACTGAGTTCACTCGGGCATCAAAGGAAAAGATGTAGAAAGTGAGTGTTAATTGAGCTCACTCAGTTAATGAAGGAAAGTTGGATGGAACCAATGCTAACTGAGCTCACTTGGTTGCCAAAGGATTTTCATGAGTTTTACAATGTTAACTGAGCTTCTGTTGGTTAACAAAGAAAATTATTTTTGAGTTAGTTTCTACTGAGCTGGGTTGGCTAATGAAGCATTTTCTTATTTTGACATATTAAGCTTAAATGATTTATCTATTGATTCCAACCAACTAAGGTGATGAATATTAATTATTTTAAGTTGTATTTGAGCTAACTTGAAAAAGTGGAAGATATAAGTATAAGGTCAAGTTGTAATTTCAAAGTGTGTGTAATACATGAAGATGTTATTGAAGATTTAGTGATGATAAGAGGAAGCAAATTTGAAGGATAACCAGAATATTCTTGTGGAGCAACAAAGCTATATTTGATCAGGATGAATCAAAGTACAATCTAGAACAAAGATCTGTAATCAAAAAATCAATTGCATTCAAATTAGGTCATCTCATTGTTACTCTCTAACCATTGTAGCAGTAATCTAAATCTCTTAACAAATTTTTCTTAACAAATATTTGTAAATCCTCTAACAAGGTGACAATTCTATTGAATTGTCTAAAAACCTCTAACAAGGTCACTCCTAATAGGTGATTAAATCCTCTAATAAGGTCACACCTAATAGTGTGTTTTGTAACCTTTAACATGGTTGGCTCCTAACGGGGCTCACTTCAGAAGAGTGAAAACAATAACTAGTTGCAATTGGTGGTTTTTCCCAAATTGAGTTTCCACGTTAAATCTTGGTGTCAAATGTGTTCATGTTATTTTCTTTTATATGTTTGCAACTCAGTTAAAGTAATAGTAATCATAGACAACATCTAAAAGTTTATATGTTAAGCATTTATCAAGCTAATTCAGTTATTATTGAGTTACAACATTTTATGTGTGTTTATCGAGCTTCAACAGTATTTAGTTTTTAGTTTGCATTTCTGTACTGACATCTAAGGGAACTGGGATTTATTTTAGTAGTAATTGTTTCACCCCTCCCCTCTTAGTTACTCCTGTTATATTTCCAATAGTTAAATCTATCTTACAAGATCATTGTAAAATTTTAGCAAATATAATTTCATTTATCCTTAAGGTCATTATATTTGAGATAAAAAATAGCTTCATCAAAGGAAAATATATTCTTGATAGCCTCATAATGAGATGTGAAGCTATGCATTGGACCAAAATGGATGCTCAATTGGTGTCTATGACTTTTCTTGATTTCAAGAAAATATATGACATAATATAATGGGGATTTTTACTTGAAATGTTGAAGACCTTTGGGTTTCCACCTTATTTTTTTGATTAGGTTTAAATTATTTTCAAAGAAGTTCTTCAATAGTTGTTAAGGTTAATGGTGAACTATCAAACTCTATACCTCTTGGTAGGTCTATTAGACACAGATGTCCTTTGGCACCTACTCTTTTTTAATTTTGTTTTTGATGCTCTATCCCACATCCTTAAGATCTCTCAAATTGGTTCTCTTACCAAATGCAATAACCTTCCCAATAATGAGGATCTCCTGATTGATCAATATCTTGATGACACAACTACATTCATTAAACTAAATGAAGATACTTTTGATAATACTCTAAATCAAAAACAATTATTTTTCTAGTCTCAAATGATAAGATTGCTCCAAACAAGTCTACTATGTTGTTTAGATTAGCTCATAAATAGAGGGTGGCAATGCTAAGGTGCTAACACTATTGTGAGCTATAAATGGGACTTCCCTTTACCTTAATTCTTTTAATCAAGAATATGTGGATTTGGATCTTTAAAAAAATTAGAAAAACATCTCAAATGGAAAACCCATATGTTATTCATTGCTAGTACATCACAAGTTGTGCAAAAGGTTCTTTCATCTCATGTTGTTTATTATGCTTCAACCTAGATTTTATCTAACTACCAAACTAATAAGCTATAAAAAAAATATTAAGGAAATTGCTATGGTTTGATGGTATGGACAACAAAAAAGACTTATAATATTTTAAGGTATTGATTTAATTTTTGGGACAACTGAATTGTCACAAATGTCTACCTATCGAGATAAAGAAATTAAGTTAGATTTAGACTAGAGATCTTTATAAGATATTAGGTAAAATACTTACAAGTGAGACAAAAAATATTGTATGATGTACATTTTAATCTTATTGCATTACACCTATAGGCGATTATTATGTTGACATTCACGTGTGTGGTTAGCTTTCTTGAGGATGCTCCAAACTTTATAACTTGCAATCACAATTTGGTGTACAATGAGTACACTAATGGGAATTGAATTTAACGAGTGTATTAAATTTTAACATACAATAGAATAAAACAGGTATATCTCAATTAATAGGTTATTGATTCACGTTGATGGTTGTTTTTTGCACATACAAATGTCACATGTGAATGTACTACACAATTATTGATATTTTGAAATCTTGATTTAGAAATCATCGTGAAATGTTCATTAATATAAAAATTAGTTATATATTTAAAAAATGAGAAGATACTTATGGAAATAATACATTATTTAAAATAAACTTAAAATAATGCAAGATAATAAAATTTCTGTCCATTTCTTATAGAGTTGAATAATTCAATCTATTGAGGAATCATACAAATTATTAATATTAAGCTCAATTATTCATATTTCTTTTAGTTCATCAATAACTAGATTAAACTCTTTCTAGAGTTCTATTTAGAAATCATACAAATTATTAATACTAAGTTCAATTATTGATATTTCTTTTAGTTCATCAATTACTAGATTAAACTCTTTCTAGAGCTCTATTTCTATATCTACTGACCCCCAAATCTCACTTCTCACATATTTATTCATCAATCTATTTTCTATCTCTATCTGATTAGCTATGCATCCCTCCCTACCTTCCTCCGTGTATCAATTCTCATCTCTATCTTGATCTTTCTCTTTAATTTAAAGTTAATATATGTAACTTATCAGTAACTTTGATGCATTGTGTGTCTTGGTAATTTCTAACATTATTTGAAGTTAATATATGCTCCATAATTACTTATTTATTAAGTAACATGTAAACGACAAGGGTTGATCATTGTGTTTGAAAGTGGAATAGAATTTTACCTCTTGTAATACGAAAACCTCGTTATCAAATGTTGCCAAGTGAAAATGCACGACATGGTAATATTGTCGGGTTCGTGATAAAAATTGTGATATGAAATCAATTGTTAAGAAGCAAGTTATTTTCCTCTTCAAAACCTCTTTAAGATTCTCTTCCATTGTTTTTTGTAAGAAAGTTCACCGCCGTATCTTTTTGACTTGTTTGCGAGCTTTGACTCCGCACACGGCCAGAGTCTGAATGAAAATGTGGTAGTCTGACAGCTTATATAACACGGCAAATAGTTGAAGCTTGGAACAACGAAAGGTCGTTTGAAGTCACTTTATGAAGCTTCCTCGCAGATTGACAAATGCTATATTAATGTTCTTCGACCATTGCGAGAGTTAATAACATAGAAAAGAGATCATTCTCTCTGTATTTCATTCAGGCTGGGATGGGCCGACACGGGAATGCCCTGTTAATATTATTGCTCGTGTTAATGTTTCAATCAGACGGTCGTTCCATCGGTAAATTTTGCCTTTTTAAGGTCTCTATTTTCTTAAGCATTTAAGGTTTCTTGTAGTGGCAATATTTTTACGATCGACTGCATTTACAGAACATGATAAGATAGATGGCGAGAAGATGAGCGTAGGAGAGAAGGTCAGCAATAATAGTAGTAGTAGATTTTCATTTCATATTTTCTATAATATTAACTTTTCCTAAACATTATGTGAACTTGCTGTATTTTTTACAGGGAAACTCCGAAAAAGTGGAAGCCCCTCCTGACAAGATTCCATATAGAGAGATTAAACCCCGCCGTGGCGAGAGACCACACAATGGTTAATGTTTTTATTATATTAAATTTACGTTCCAATCTTACTGAAAAGTCATATTTGGCGATTAGTATTTCTATCGGAATATTGTAATTCATGAAATTCGTTACTGTTGGGAATGGAATTTATATTGTTTGTTCCATGAGAGATTTTAAGCAAATCAGAGCTTTACACAAACCACGTGCGTAATGGGCACCCCGTCCAACACGGGAACGCTTGAATACTGCTTTGGTATTAATTTAAATACATATTGATTTTCTTTTTAGCCCATCTTTTCACATTGAATATTCTCTTCTATAAATAAAAGTTATACTACTTTAATTTTTGATTTTCAAAAAAAAAATCATTGAGAATTATAAAATCATGGATCATGGAATATAACAGTCATCAATTCTTCTTATTAAGACAATTCATTTTTAAATATATAATTTTTAAGGCTTTTAGTATCTATGAGTTTCCTTTAAAAAAAAGTCTGAAGTGACAAGTTTGACAGAATTTTCTCCATATGTTGCGACCTAAGATTATTCTTATGTTGACTTTAGATATGTTTATTTATGATATAGAAGAACAATATTCTGCTGGTTAGTAATTTTGGTACTATATTAGATGTGAATTTGTTTTGGCTATACAAGTTTTGGGGACTATGTTTTTGATGCTAGACAATAGAACAATAAATGTATTAGTAGCTTGGTTACAAATTATCTGTTGTTAATGTTTTTTCCATTATTGTATTTGCCATAGGCTATGTTATTGCAATCATATACACTTAATTAGTGATTAATATTTTTAATTTCAACAAATTAGATGAAAGTATTTTTATTTTTAATTGTCACTTTTCATTTTTCTAAAGTATATATGTGAATTTTTTAATTCTGAACTCATTAAATTTGTATTAATGCAATTTATTTGGCTAATATATTTGGGTGTTATAGGAGTGGGTTTTGAGAAAACACTAAGGCAATATCCTAGGATGCTCAATATATTAAAATATATGTAAACTTTAATTATTTTAGATTAATGATCTCTCTTCTAGTTCTAAGTTTCATTATTCAACTATTTTATCCTATTTACACTCTAAATGTATTTTTCTATAGATTCTATTCCACACACTAATTCATGCATTTTTCATACTTTTTTTATTTAAATAAATTCTTGTCATCAAACTTTT
The DNA here is from genome assembly GCA_028749045.1 of Cupressus sempervirens. NCBI lineage: Eukaryota > Viridiplantae > Streptophyta > Pinopsida > Cupressales > Cupressaceae > Cupressus > Cupressus sempervirens. The sequence goes on along the minus strand of CM053786.1, from coordinate 622,996,917 downwards.
ACTACCTATATTCTATTTTTATTAATTAAATTATTTTAGTAATTTAATCAACTTTACGACAAATACAAGCCACTATGTGGCACTTGTTTATTCTATAGAACCAACCCCTTGATTTAGGTTTCTTTAATATTAAAAGAAAACCTATGTATATAAACTCATAGTGTTCATTAAGCTTTCATGTACTAAAAATTCTCCTTGTCATTCGCCTTTTATCATTAGTTTTCTTATCTATTGGGAATAATTTTTCATCTCTGCCACCGTCGATGGATACTTGTGATTGGCACAATAAGAAAAGTAAGAGTTCATTGAAGAGATTTGACATGTTAAAGAAACGGTTTGTTGGTATCCTCAACCACTTATATGCAACAAAGACAATAGTTGTTTAAGACAACTTGGCCATTAAAGAGACATTTTTTTTTGGTCTTTGATCCCTAATCAAACTGGGTTAGTGTTAATTTACGGTAGTCCAAGTGACATTGTTCATAGACTATTTCTATCTTAGTGATAATTCTTGACCCTCTTTGATCCATAGAAAACATAGAAAGTGACCTTCAATAATGTAGATCTTACAACATTTCAGGTGGTCCTCCACAATTAAAGACACAGTCTTTTCATCTCTTCTATGTCTATGGAAGAATGATGAAAATGGATTGAAAGCAAATAGAAATACATGCTACAAAGAGGGAGAATGCATTAACCAAGGGAAATCAATGAATGGTGTTGCTAGAAATCAAGAAAATCAAAATTTCAGAAGTTGTATATTAAAAGAGGGAGTTGATTGATTTCATGATCTAATATGATTAAAGGAATTTGTGTTGCACATCAGAGTTGCATGAATCAGTATATGAATGAAACTAAAAGGGAGGTTCTTGGAAAATGAGATGAGAATCAGAATGAAACTAAGGATTTTAATGGAGATTTTCTACTAAATACAAAGGGAGATGCTCGAATTTGTTACATTTGTTGGATTGCATGGTAACTAGAGGTGTTTCTATCAATGCTAAAGATGGAGATTTTTAAAACTACAGTTGACACAATTGTTATGTTGTCATTGATGTCAAACCTCTTTGATAACTAATTCACCCCCCCTCTCATTTATTATAAAACATTCTAATAATTGATATCAGAGCTCTAGTTCTTATAGAGAAAACTTTGAAGGTACTTGAAGCTAAAGATCAAGATGTACAAAAAGGAAGTGCCAAGACTGAACAAAGAGAACTTCTCTACATGATAAAGTCTGGTGAAGTTGCATCTGACATGAATTGGATATGAATTGCATACAACCTTCATTGATCAATTTGGTGAAAGAGTAAGTGTATATGATGCATTTAATGTTAATTAAAATTGTTAAGTACCACGGGAGGGTTAAATGAGTAGTTGTCACATTTTAATTATTAATCCTTTTCATAACATAAATCGATAGACTGTCAAATTCTTAAACTGATAAAACTTGTTATATAATTGATAACATTACTGATAACTTGAAAAGTTCATATATATGCATAAAATTTAATAAGATCAAAATATTAACATTCAAACATCCATAACACACAAGTTTTGGTATCGTATAAAACCTTGGTCAGAGGGAAAACTGCAGTGGGGATGATATCCACAACTTTTTCACCACAATAGAAAAATGTTTCTGATTAGCCTTATAATTGGGTTTCCAATTGAGAAACTCACCCAATAAGGATTGAACGATATAATGTTAGTTGTATATTTAGCCTGTCAAGACTACTCCATAAAGAGATTTCATCTCGCAGCTTTCTTGCTTGGCATTCACCTTGTTAAAGGGTTTACCAAAGTTCCTATATGAACTTAACAGTCTTATGAAATACCACCTTATTAAAGGATATAGTAAACCTTGTAGAAAACAAATATTAGGTGTTTATATGAGATAACATGACCTAATTTTTTTTCTTTCTTAAGCATGTTAGATTCCTTTTATTCTTTGCTTCAACATTTTTCTATGTGTTTTTCTTTTCACCTTTCCATTGTTTCATGTTTTTCTATGTTCACTTTGACCTTGTCTCATCTTAGTCTTTATCCTTGATCTTACTAACCCTACACTCAATTCAGGCCTTAGTTTATAAGGCTCATTACTTTCCTCCTTCTATTGTTGGCTAGAAAAAAATCTTCCTTAATACGATACCTATTACTGCTAGCAGGCAAATAACATCCTTATTACTATATACATTGATAGTTATATCCCCAACTACTATAATTTGATAATTTACTTGTATACCAATAGCGTAATTTCCTTATTGGCTCCATGAATGCTCTTGGGTATTTCACATCAATGTAAAAACTTTATGATAAATCCTCATCATATTCACCATATGACAACAATATCTCCCTTTGGCATTGATGGCAAAACAAAAACTATACGTTTTACTTCACTTTTCTCTATACTCTCCCATACATATCAATTCCCCTATTTTTTGTTTTCAAAATCTTATTCTATTTTTTTATATATACTTCTCCCCCTTTTTTTTTATGGAAATAAATGTAACTAAATATTATAATAGAATGTACATGAATATTTTTTTTACTAATTGGTCAAAATATATGTATACCTTTTTTTGTGAGCAACACTCACATCTCCCATGTGCTCTTTAGTGTTGTTAAGATCAGAATGTTCTTTTGTAAAATGTGATGCAATTTTTTTGAAACCATCTATTGTAAATATATCTAGCATCTAAATCATTCCTTATGCTTCTACTAGGTTAATCTTCATCACATCAATATGCAAGTTGATCATATATTGCACTTCAAAAACTTTTGCAATTGTCTTTTCCTTCTCTACTATCAACTCTCATTCTTTTGCAACAAACTCCTTAAGATTTATTGAGTACCCGATAATATTAAATGAGGAATCCAATCCTCTGATATGACTAGTTCTCTCATTCTAAACTTTGATAGTTCTCATGTCTACCTTTGTAGTAAATGTATCAAAATTACATAACACAGTGTACATTATAGTTTCTTTATTCAGAATGTCCCATGCAAAAATTATATATTTTTTGGTAATTTTTCTTTCTAACCTCAAAATTTATTTGGCTCTTTCTTTCACTTTATATTTTGCCTCTTTTTCTAGTTGCTCCTCAATATCTGTTCTAGATGCCTTCATTGTGTCCAGATACACTTTCAACTTCTTAGGCCCAAATTTGTCTTCATTTACAATTACATTTGGAACAAGATGCTCAAAAAAATAAAGTGTCTTGTTTGGTACTTATTTATTCCTTTTTACCTTCATTTTTCATTTTTTACCTTGATCACCAAGACTCATTTAAACGCTTCCTTTTCTTTCGTTTCTAGTTTTAAAACTTCACTTTCCAAAATGTCAAACTGAGGGTCATCGTTGGGTGGATCAATATCCTCCTCTTCTTAATCTTCACTTTTCAATTTTTCCTTAAGGTAAAGTTGACTTTGATATTCTCCATGAGATTTTTTTTCATTTTAATTCTATCATTATCATCATCATCTTTCTTATGTCATCCTTCTTCTCTAACCTAATAGTGATTAGGTTAGATTCATCTTGTCTTTGGTGCTAAGAACTCTCATTTTTCCCTTTCTCTTCTTTGTTTAATAAATCCTATAGTTGGTTGATGGAGTTACCTATTTCCTTATGCTTTTCAACATTATCTTCTATTCTTGTTAGTATTTGTGGAACTGGGGGCATGTGGTGCTATTTAGCTAATATAGGATTTTGCTCTTTCAAATTCAAGACATCATCTTGTTTACTCATAGAAATTAATAACTCCTCTATAGATATTAGAGTCTAGCTTGGTAGCTCGAGTTATTTCACAATAATAGTGCTTACCAATACAAGTGCATGCTAGTTGTCCATGTCATTCTCAACTATATCTCCTCCTTTTTCAACTCTATTTGCAATATCTCTTCTAATATCTTGATCATTTTTCTATATTTGTGTAATCTTTTCTTCCATACTAGTTTCATCATTTGACTTACCTTTCTTTCTAGTGATATCTTCAATAATCAGGTTCTTGTCAGGTTCCTTCTCAAATGTAGTAGGTGCATTTCTAATTAATTTAATAACACTAAATATGTCATCAGTGTGTTGGTTCCTAAATTTTTTGGTTGAAACTCTATGATCTTTCCACTTAAAACTAGGATTTTGAACACAATTTGGTCAAAAAAAGGGTTTGATCCTTCAAGAATCAAATACCCCCACCCTTTAGGCCCTATAAAAAATAGGTGGGTGTGCCTTCAATATGATCTTTCAAAATGGTGTAATGCTTCTAAAATGTAGTCTTTATGGATGATGCTCTTGAAAATGGAAATCAACCTTTCAAGGGGTAAGCAAGGTTAGGAAATATTTACATAATGTGATTGGAAGAATGTTAATGGGTATGTCTCTAAAAAAATCTTGGGCAAAGAAATTCACTGACTACGACTGTATATAAACTTAAACAGAACATGCAAGATAAGTCCTTAATCGAATGGGAAAATGGAGTCAATAATTGTTTGATCTTATTATCAAAGCCTTTAGAGAAAATGTGCACACCATCACCTACTGGACAAAGAACTTGAAATACAAATCCTAGTCTAAATGACTCTACCCCTAATAAAAGGAGAATACATAGACAAATATTGCATTGGATGAAATATTAGATAATAAAGAGCATTTTTTTAATCCATCAAATGATAGTATGAATCCAAGAGGACAAATAAGAATGTGAGATATTCTATAAAAAAATACTCAAGATGGGAACTTAAAGAAAGTATCTTTTATATTGACTTCAATATAAGGAAGTACACCAGAGTAGAATTAGTTACATATATTAACAAAAAATTTCTTAAGATACCAATTCATTCCTCTTCATTTGTAAATAGTATATTCATTCTTTTCTTTTACCTAAATAACCTATATATATATATATATATATATATATAGTCTTGGTATCCTTTTTCATAGAAAAGAAGGGTTGCAAGAATGCTACTGACCTTTTCAAAAAATACTTATCTTAATTAACTACATAGGTAATTATATCTTAATAAACTAAAAAATTAAAAAACATTTAATAGCTTGCTTGTTAAAAATAGATTGATACAAGTATGATAAATGTGTTTCAATCATTGTTTTGTCACTGATGTCAAACATGCGACTTACTGATAAGACAATTTCTTATATGATTTAAGTGTACTATCATTTATTTGATTGATGAAGAGGATTTCATCAAATGAGGTAACAATAGCACTTAGAAGAAAGGTTGAGTTATGATATGAAAGGAGTACAAGAATCAGTTAGGACAGTGATATTATAGTGAATTGATAATCTTCTTAAGGTTGCAAAGGTTGATTACACTAATTAAGTTCAAAAGAGCGAGTTAAACAAAGTTTGTCTTTCAAGATTCACAATTTGCACACTAGTTGCTGAGAAAAGTTAGTGCAGGTCGAGCAGTAAATCAATTGCAGTCAAGAAAAATCAATTTCAGTGCAAGCCAAGTAAAATAGTGTCAGCAAAGTAAAGCTTAGTTGATGCCGAGCATCAATAAACTTTAGTTCGTGCTGAGTGATTTGATAGTGGATGTTGAGCATCAAAGGCCAGTTAATGTTGAGCATCATCATTATGAGAAAGATCAAGAATTTGATAAATTTGAGTTGACAAGTTTGATTTCTTGGATTGTGTGAACCATGTGGAAGATAAGGTTGATGAGCTAGTGGTATAGAATTCATGATAAACCATTTTGAGGTGAATTCAAGGAGAATTGAAGGAGAAGTTTCTAGAAGGGAATATAATGAAATGAGGGGCAGATTCATTGAATCCTACCTAATCTGACCTAATCCTAGAATGGACGATGGAGGATGAATGATAAAAGATCTTAATTCTCTATTTATAGAGATGGCTGGTTAGAAGCAAGGGTTGTCATGTGTGAGAACCTAAGGAAGACAAGGAGTCTAGGGTATTTCTTCATTTAGTGACCTAAGAGAAGAGACTACATTATCAAGAAAAGAAAGAAGGCTTAAGAATATGGATGCTTGAAGGGTGAACAAGCTATCAGAGCTGAAGTGTGTGAAAGCCAAGCAGAATGGATGACTGAAATAGAGATCTGTAATCTATAAGTGTGTTGTAAGTTGTTATTAGATCAAGCCTTATTGTTACTTTCTAATCATTGAGGATAAATCCTTTGGATTAAGGTTGACCTAACAATCATTTGTAAATCCTTTAATAGGGTGACATTCCAAGTGAATGATCTAAAGTCCTCTAACAAGCCTCACTCCTAATAGGGTGATTAAAATCCTTTAACTGGGTCATATCTAACAGTGTGCATTGTAACCTTTAACAGGGTTAGCCTTTCATAGGTCATTAGTTCAGAAGAGTGAGAATGATTAGCATGTTACTAGTGGTTTTTCCCAAGTTGGGTTTTCATATTAAATCATTGTGTCAAATGTGTTATTGAATCTATTATGTTTCATGTTTACATTTCTACAAATTGATTTGATAGTAACCTAGAAGTTTAAATGATTGCATAACCTAATGGATGCATGCATAATGAAAATGTTTTTATAGATATGGGTTCACTAAGTTGTGAAAAGTTTTAATTGTACATCTAGACCTTGGATAACTGATTCACCCCCCCCCAGTTATTCTAAAGAATTCCAACATTGTTTAGCTTGATCCATGTGTTCCTCTTCATTGTTGTATCCATTGATGACATCTATAGATTCACATGTAATCCTTTATCCATTTTACAATATGGGCATGTGTTGTCCATATAAATTTGGACACTTCTGGGATGAACATCTATAAGTCCATCCATTTCATCCCTTGAGAAACACTCATGCCTATATAAAATTTGGTGATCTCCATGAAAATTATCTTGTCCAATAATTTATGGAATGCATTTATTTAAAAATCCTTCTTCCCTTTGAAATTATCCATGGCCTTTTAATGGAAAAATTTTCAATTCATTCCCCTAGCTTTAAAAATCCTTAACTTTCCCATCATCGTCTTTGATAGAAGGAATGACCCAATGATTAGGGGAAATAAAAGACACAACATTTTTCTCTATTTTTTATTATTCTTGGTGCTTGTGACTTTAAAAGTTTTGGAAATTACATCAAGGATATGAACTATGGCCTTAATTTTGGGGAGGGGAATTTGGATCTATCTTAGTCACTTCATAGAGCTTACCCAACTCAAATCTATAAGGCTTAGACTTCCTTTCGTGTTCTCACAACATAATTTTATTCTTCTTGAAGAAATCTAGCATATGGTTGACCATAAAAAAGCCTTCATATATGTCATCACACTTTACTAAAATGATTCTTGTTATGAAGATACAAATCTCTTCTAAATTCTTGTAAATGTAAGCCTTGTGCAATTCTGATTGTTTTGGCTCTTCAAGTTTTTTCCCTCAATATAATTGGAAAGGGATCCTTTGTAAATTACAATAGATATAGGTGCTTTAGGGGTTTTATACTCGTGCAGTTCCTTTTCTGACCTTCTTGTCTTCATATGCATCGTGTTCATTATTTTGTTCATCTCAATCTCCCTCTTTTGTAGCTCTTGGATCATATCTTGTAGATTGCTAAGTTGTGCTTGGTTAAACATAACTTTGTGTATCATTTTAGTAGTAGTGATCAATGGGTTAGTGTTATCAATGGTTTGTACCCATGCCATGCTTTTTTTACCTTCAAAAATATCAATCAACCTAGGTTTGTTTCCTTTAGTGGAAATAGTCTATGTCCTGGGATCAAACCCTGATCCTTGCACCTTTTCAAGAATTTCAATTTTTGACACAAATGTTGGATCTTCTTGAATTCTAACTTTATCAAGTAAAAATAACTTTGTCAACAATAATCTAGGCAAAATTAGCATATCAATTTTCTATACAATTTCTATTGCTTCTTCCTTAGTACACGAAATGTTATCCAAGTATAATTCATCAATCATTTTCTATACAAAAATTGCATGCTATGATTCATCTACACCCTCTAACCATTTCCTCATCTTCTCATCAATGTCTTTTTGTTGGATATAATTGTTCAATTGTGTGTTGTCTTTGATGTTACACAAATGTCATATCAGTTATTAGACAGAGTCTACCGAGCTTAGTTGGTAAGCAAAGCAAATGACAGAGTCTACCGAGCTTAGATGGTTAGTAAAGAGAATTACAGAGTCTACCGAGCATTTCTGAATATTACACTGTGGAGATAGCTTCTACCGAGCTCACTCGGGTGCTGAAGGATTTTATGGTAGAAGATAGTTTCTGTCGAGCTCACAAGGTCAACAAAGGAAAATCAGTTCTTACCGAGTTCACTTGGTCTCTAAAGGATTTTGCAGAGTTCATAGTGTTTATCGAGCTTCACTTGGTTAACACTAGAAATCATTTCTGGAGTAGTGTTTACCGAGCAAGGTGGGCCAATGAAGGATTTTATTGTTTTGGGAAATAAAGTTTAATTGTTTCATGTAATATTTGTAGCTAATCGATGTAATGATTATTGGTAATTGTAACTTGTAAATGAGACGACTTGATAGTCTATAATGTATAAATAAAAGGTCAAGTTGTGAATTCAAATGTATGGATGGATGAATGAGCAAGCATGCAAGTGAGTTAATTGTGAGTGTGAGAAAATTTTGAAGAAGGATTAGATATCCTTGAGGAGCAGCAAAGTTGTATTCAATCAGAGAGGATCTAGTGAAGTAGAACAAAGATTTGTAACAACAAGTTTAGTTGCATCTCGTTTAGGTCACTCATTGTTACTTTCTCATAATTGTAGTAGTGATTCCTAAATCTCTTAACAGAGTTGGTCTAACAACCATTTTTGTACATCCTCTAACAAGGTGGACAATTCTACTAAATTGTTTTAAAGTCCTCTAGGAAGGCCACTCCTAGCAGGGTGATTAAATCCTCTAACAAGGTCACACCTAATAGTATGTTTTGTAACCTTTAACAGGGTTGGATCCTAATAGGGCTTACTTCAGAAGAGTGAAAATTGGTAGCTAATTACTTGGTGGTTTTTCCCAAATTGGGTTTCCACATTAAATCTGGTGTCTCTTGTGTTGATGTTATTTCTTTTATGCATGCATATTAAATCTTTATGAATGCTTAATAAGTTAACATACATCTACCAAGTTGTAGCAATTTCTGTGTGGATACCGAGTGACAATAGTAACTAATTTTATAAGACATCTAAGGGATCTGTGGATTTGTTTTTGTGGTAACTGATTCACCCCCCCCTCAGTTACTCCATCTATATTTCCAACAATTGGTATTAGAGATTTTGGTTCTTGTAGGAAGGATTTCAAAGATCTAAGCTAAAGATCAAGATGTCTTACAAGAGGGAAATTCCAAGGCTTAATAGGGATAACTTTTTAGCATGGCAAGGTCTCATGAGACTCCATCTAGCTTCCATTGGAGACATAGGATTGAAATATCTTGATGAAGCATATGTAACTCCTTTTGGCACATTATCTGCTAATGACATTGTTGAGAAAAAGACTCATAACCTAAGCTATGAAGAATTTGATGATGTCAAGGATTGCAAAATTGCCTTTGAAATGTGGAACAAGCTGAAAGATATCTATGGAGGTGATGATAATGTGAGAAGAGCCAAAGCAAAAAGTTTAAGAGGACAATTTGACCAAATGAAGAAGAGAGAGGATGAAAACATTGCCAAATGTGTTGAAAGAGTCAAAGCAGTTGTCAGTGCAATCAAAGCTTCTGGAGGAGACATTGAGGAGGAAACAGTTGTAAGTAAAGTTCTTAGAACATTACTTCCCATTTCTGCAATTAGAGTTTCTGCAATTCAAGAAAGAAGATGTGAAGCAAATCACAAGATAAATTTAGAGGCCATAGTAGGAAGATTGACTACATTTGAGCTAGATAACTATGATAACTATGTTCTAGCTTCCAAGAACATTGAATCAGCATTTGAAGCCAAGCTTTCACTCAAAGAAAAAGCCAAGAAGATAAAGGATTATCAATTAGAAAGTGAAGAAGAATCATAACAAAGTTTAGATAGTGATCTTGAGGTGGTTGAAGCTTTGCTTGCAAGGAAATATTCTAGAGGCAAAGGAAAATACAAAGGTAACGTTCTTCTAATCTAGTTTTCATGTGAGGAAATTGGTCACATTGCTGCTAGGTGCCCAAACAAGTAGAATAAGGATGAGAAGAAAGGTCACAAGTGCAATGGCAAGAAAGACTTCAAATCAATCAAGGAAAAAGGTAAGAAAACATGTTTCATGGCCAAGGATTCTAATGATTTTGATGATGAAGAAGATGAAATTGTTTACATTGCTGTGAAAGATGAATCTGATAATGATGAGGAAATAGAACTTATCTCTCATGTGAGCAAAAATGATACATGGATCATAGATAGTGGTTGCTCTCATCATATGACCGGTGACAAAACAAAGTTTGAACAATGATGGTGGTAGTGTAAGGTTTGGTAATAATGAACCTTGTTGTATAAAAGGAAGAGGAAGAATCTCACTAACCAAAAAAATTGAATGTGATAATGCATATTTGGTAGAAGGACTAAAACAAAATCTGTTGAGTTTGGAACAACTACTCAATAATGGATTCAAAGTGGAATTCATGCATGGAAAAGCAAGATTGCTGAATGATAAAGGAAAGCTGATTGGATCTGGCATTCAAACAAAAGGTAACTTGTTCTATCTTGAACTTGGTGAATGTTCATGCTTTATTGCCCAAGTTGAAGAAAGTTGGTTATGGCATAGAAGGTTGTGTCATGTAAACTTGGATAACCTAGTGAAAATAAGAAAATTCAGAAAAGTAAGAGGCATTCCTAGTATAAAGAAACCATATGTTGGTCTATGCAAGAATTGTCAGATTGGTAAGATGGGAAAGACTAGCTTTAAAAGTAAGAACTATCAGTCTAAAGAAGTTCTAGAAATTGTGCATACTGATTTGTGTGGACCTATTGAAATTGAAATCTATACTAGAGAAAAGTTCTTCATTCTTTTTGTTGATGATTACTCAAGAATGATGACTGTCATGTACCTGAGAGAGAAATTAGAAGCATTTGAAAAGTTCAAGTGGTATTTGGCGAGAGTAAAGAAGGAAATAGGGAAAAGACTAAAATTTTTGAGGTTAAACAGAGGTGGTGAATTCATCTCCCATGAGTTTAATAAATTTTGCATTGAAAGGGGAATCAAAAGACAGGTATCAACACCTAGAACTCTTGAGAAAAATGGAATTGCTAAAAGGAGGAACAAATCTATCATGGACTGTGCAAGAACATTAATGATTGAAAAGAACATTGCTATCAAATACTAGAAGGAAGCTATTAGTACTGCAGTTCATACCTTGAACCGAGTACAGCTAAAGAAGGACTCATTCAAAACCCCCTATGAGTTATGGTATGGCTATAAACCCAATGTAAGTTACCTGCAAGTATTTGGAAGTGTAAGAATTTGACTTAGGCAAAAATTCACCCAAGAACTAAAGAACTCAACACAAGCACACAATAGACCAAAATAGAGAGAGTATGATTAGAATGATGATATTCATTCAATATGCTAGCTTGAGAGTATATTAGGAGTGCCTATATATAAAGGCCTTAGGAGAGCTTCTAGAATGCATAGAAGTCAGCATCATGATAAGTCATACAACCAGGCACATGTCGACTAGATATCCTCCATTAAGCATGGAATTGTGTGCGATGATGTGAGGATAAGCCTACAATGGTGTAGCATGCAAATAAGTGGTGTAGGCAACATGTGCTAAATAAGGAGTGCAGATAACTATGTTGTCAACATGACAACTCAATGAATGATGCAAACTCTTGTGTTGTAGAGACCATGTGCATAATTAGAGTTGCATAACTCATGAGAGTACACAAACTCCTAAGTGTCTCACCTAAATAAAATAATAAAATAATAAAATAATGCAAAATAATTAAATAATGCATTAACCTAAGTAAACTTAAGTAAGTGTAATAAGTAAATACTTATTTACACCAACACCCCCCCTTAAGTGTAACTTAGGGGAATGCCCTTAAGCTTACAAAATCTAGGATGCAATGCAAGATGGGTCTCAACTACTAGGCCATTTTAGGTTCCCATGTACATAATGCAAATGCAATCTCTCATAAAGCAAAGAAAGAGGGAAAACCTCATGGGAAAAACCCTCCCCCCAAAAAAGAGATAAATAGGGATGCATGGATGGATGAAGTAATCAAGACCCCCCCATTACGACATACATCTAGTATATACATAAGAGAATGATGAGAAGAGGAAGAGAGACAGGGTAGGCTCCCTCCCCAAAGAATAATGCCAAATAGTGACTGCTCCGATGAAGCTGATCCAAGACTGCAGAATGGTGTTCCTCCCTTTAGGAAGAAACAATGCCAATGGTACAAATGAGACACTTCCACTATGTGTGGAAAGAATCCCATGGATAAGTGATGTCTCTAAAACCTGCTCAACTAGCTAGAGAACCTGTCTCAAAGAACTATTTGTCTCTGCAACTGATGAAGAACCCTGCTGCAACTACTAATCATAAGTATCCACAATCACTTCAACCTATGAGGATCGATCATGTAGAGAATGAACAAGAGAGTCAGATGGATCCCTCATGACAACTAAAGAAGGTACTTTTGCATCAAGAAGAAGAGGTAGATCATCAATACTGTCCCCCAAATTTGTCATTGAACCTATATCTGGAAGACTAGATGTACCCTACTATTCTAGACCTATCACTGTGGCAATGTATGCATTTGGACTAAACTAATGTAGTGACCTCTCACTGCAATTATCAATAGAACCCCACATGTCTGAATCTGTTGAAGCACTATCGCTAGTATCACTATTAGTTTCCACACTGTATGATGTGCGAAGAGGAGTAGAGGACAAACTTGGTGAACTTTCCTCAAAGTGTACATCCTTCTCCACAAAAACATGATGTGTCTCAAGATCTAGAAGTCTATATGCCTTCACACTGTCTTCATAACCAATGAAGGTACAAGGCCAAGATGATTGTGCCTTGTATCCCCTGGAAGATATGTTTGCCCATGTAGGACAACCGAAGAGTCTGAAGTGTCTCATAATAGGTTTTCTACTACGCCATGCCTCAAAAGGATTTTTTCCATCTAAGGCTAGATGAGGAGAATGATTAAGAATGTGAGTGGCACTAGAGATTGCTTCAAATTCTAATGATGGATATAGAGACTTGGCATGTATCATGTAACTTGCCATAGAATTAAGAGATTAGATCCTCAATGCTACAACATCTATCTTATGCGGACTAAATGCTGAAGGAGTCTAAAGATCAATTCCCTTGAGTTTGAAAAAGTCAATAAGTCTTCTATTCACATACATGCTTCCATTATCCATTCGAAATACTTTGATGGATTTCTTGGATTTCCATTTTACATGAGTCTTGAAGTCTATAAATTTGTCAAACACTTCATTCTTTTTATGAAGAAAGTAGACCCAAGTGAACCTTGAAAAGTCATCAACTAAGGTAAGTATGTAGCGACCTTGGCTAAATGCAAAAGGACCTGCTAATACCATGTGAACCATATGTAGAACACCTAGTGCTCTTGAATACTTCCCTCTTTGGAATTTTCCCTCTGGATGCATATCCACTAAATCTATTGAACATTCACCCTTAGAAAAGTTGATTTGAGGTAGACCTTTGACCATTTTGTTTGTGCAAAGTTGCTAAAGATAGCGGATGTCAAGATGACCATACTACTCATGCCATAATTGCATGTTTGAATTGGATTGATAACAAGGCCTTTGAAGGAGACTTGGGTACAAAATGAGAGAGAGAGTATAACCTTTTGTTATGATTCACTTTCGCCACTGCAACCAAGGATTCGTCTTTAAGACTGTGCACCTTTACTAAGTCTGGAAGGAACTCAACTCTATGTCCATCTCCAAGGTGAGTGATTTGGTAGATTGATAGGAGATTTGAACTTAGGTTTGGAACATAGAGAACATCTTGAAACTCTCCATTATCCATTTCTAAATTTCCTTTCCCTTCATCTTCCATTTTGCTATCATCTCCCATGAAGATGTGCGGTACCTTTGATTGCTTCATTGAAGAAAAATCCTACTTTGAAGAACCCATGTGATATGAGGCACTTGAGTCAAATATCCATTCCTTTGAAGAGTTTGAATTTTCCATGAGTGCTTGCCCTTTGCCCTTGGAATCAGAAGAAGACCCTTTGTCCTTATAAGCATTAGGCAATGGAACATTATGTTTCTTCATGATGTTGGTCAATTCATCAATCTTCTAAGGATAACACTCATGCTCTTCATGACTAGATTTCTTGCAATAAGCACACTTCTTCTTCTCCTTATTGTTGTCCCCCTTCTTGTTGGAATTTGAGGACTTGCCTTGTTCATTGGATTGTGGTGTTGTCTTTTTGTCATCCTCTAATTTGTTCTTCCATTTCTTCTTACCCTTTCCTTTATTTGAAGATTGTCCAACTGAATGTTGAGAACCCTCATTGTTGGCCACCAATGCTTTAGAATGAGGTGATTTGAGAATCCCCATTGATTTCAACTTCTTTTCTTCATCATCCAATAGTTTAGCATATTCATCAAAAGTGACTTTCTTGTAGGCAGACACAAGGTAGTCTTAGAGGTTTTAAAAGAAGATACAAATGTGCAATACTCTGATGGTAGCTTGTTATGTATGAGATAGATCAATCTATCATCTTTGATAGAAATCCCACAATCAGTAAGCTTTGTCCTTAGTTCATTCAACTTGATGATGAAATCATGTATTGAGTCATATGACTTAGGATCTAAGGATATAAGCTCATCTTCAATTTTGAACACATCCTCTTCAGACACTTTCCCATAAAGGTTTTTGAGGGTATCCCGAGATTCCTTGGATGTAGAACACTTCTTGATTTGATACATGATCTTATCATCTACCCCCAAACATATATCACCTGACTTGTAGGTTTAGGAAGAGTACCATCTACATATTGTGAAACTCCATTATGCATTTAGTGATACCACATTTTGATTGACCACGTAGCATAGTTATGAGGAGTTAATTTAGGAAACTTAAAGTTACCCATAATGCATAAAATGAAAGAAAATTGCAAAAAAGAGAGAACACAACACCAAGAACACCCCCCCTTTTCACTAAATCAAGAAATTCTCCCAAAATAGATGCTTTGGGCACTTTATCAGTAGTGCGATTACAATGAGCCACTTGCTGATTTGGCCTTTGTGGACTTCTAATTTTTTTTGTTACAACCTCTATATAAATTATAAATCTGGAACTTTACAATGTACTACAATTCTAAAGTAATATAAAGCAAAAAAAAGCCCTTTTATTGAAAGTGACACTTTTGTTCACACAACCCTACACTTTGATAGCAAATCTAGATTGTAGACAAAAAATAATGCACTTTAAAAAAAAAATGGAACCTATTTTTGACTCCAGATGTGCCCGTACGGAGCGTTTGAAGTTGCAAAATGTAGGATTATGTAGGTACAGTCACCAAAAAAATGCAATTTCTAAATAATCTTTGCACAAAAACCAAAAAAAGCTAACCACTAAAAAAATAGGAAATTCTACCCAATTTTAAAAAAAATTGCACCTGATTTGGAGTCCGGATGTCCGAGTTATGGCCTCCCGAAGTTAGATTGCAAAAACTAAAATCAATCCGGAGAGGGGTTGTATTAGCAAATAACAGGGTTAATTTTGATGGTCATATGGCTATCGCAGTAGTTGTAATTTGGCCTGGTATGATGTCTAGATGGGCATCAAATTTAGGACATTGGATTGATGACATCAGCAGACTCCTACCCCACTAATGACATCAACATGACATCATCACCATTCGAAAGTGTACGAATTTTTTTTGCATGGTAGGGTGACATCTATTGACTATGTAGCCATGTAAGAGCTGACTGGAGGTTGACTCAGTAGTGACATGTGGTCCATGCTGGATGGTACGGTGCACTGCATGACTATAGGTGTCTGACGCATGTCGCCCTGTGAATGGGCCACGTGTCATCCTGCACACTGATGACTGTGCAAAGTGGGTAGTAGATAGTTCACAGACATGGCAGTGCTAAGCAATCAAACCTCGCTACGTGTCTGTTGGGTAGAGACCATGTATCATGCCGAAAAACTATTTGCTATTTCTGTGTTTTTTTATAAAAATGGCACCAGGTATCTCATGCTAGAGGGACTATGCTGGTCATCGCCAAGAACTTTAACATCGTTGTGCTACGAGTTTTGGTAACAACACTGATCAAAAACTGTTGCTCTTTGTTGGTTTTTTGATTTTGTTGTTGGGGCTATTTTATGGCAGCACAAATTCTTCAAAGATATCCCACATGTGTGGGGTAAGGTGTGAGGAAGGTTTATAAATACCATGCCACTCACACATAAGGTAAACAATGAGCAGTCGGTGAAGAAGAGATGCCACGGCATGAAGTCTTGGCTAGATTGTGTTGCCTGTCGATCACGAGTATTTGTAGAGGTACGATTCGTGTAGTTGAGCTAAATTTGCAAGTATACGAGCCCTGATGTAGATTTGATTAATGGCCCAATAATTATAATAAAACCCTACAATAATAAAATATATTCGCCAAAAATATAGAGCCAAGCTAGGGTGTTACTTCCCGGTTTGGCCAAATGTTTTTCTCTGCCTGAATGAATTCGAAAAATAATTCTGAAAATAAAATTATAGAGATCAGATCTAAAAACACAATTAATTAGATTGAGTTAGATCATACCCAAACTGTAAATTAGGGCCTCCAGGTTCCGATTTGCAAATTTTTTTCCTCATGATCAACTTTTACCCAGTATAGGAAAATTTATAGTTTATCTTCACTGAATCGATGCTCCAGATGCAATAGTGAGGTTAGAACTGGCTCTAGACATTCTCAATTTCTATGGATCTTCCAAATTTGTGTTGAGGTGCTGAAGCATGAATGATCTCAAACGGCTATGTGTAGAGAATCTCCCTCAGCTCTTATACCATGTAAGAATTTGGCTTAGGCTAGAATTCACCCAAGAACTAAAGAACTCAACACAAGCACACAATAGACCAAAATAGAGAGAGTATGATCAGAATGATGATATTAATTCAATATGCCAGCTTGAGAGTACACTAGGAGTACCTGTATATAAAGGCCTTAGGAGAGCTTCTAGGATGAATAGAAGTTAGCATCATGATAAGCCATACAACCAGGCACATGTCCACCAGATATGGGTTATCCTCCATTAAGCACAAAATTGAGTGCAATGATGTGAGGATAAGCCTACAATGGTGTAGCACACAAATCAGTGGTGTAGACAACATGTACTAAATGAGGAGTGCGGATAATTGTGTTGTCAACATGACAACTTAATGAATGATGCAAACTCCTGTGTTGTAGACACCATGTGCATAATTAGAGTTGCGTAACTCATGAGAGTACACAAACTCCTAAGTGTCTCACCTAAATAAAATAATAAAATAATGCATTAACCTAAGTAAACTTAAGTAAGCGTAATAAGTAAATACTTATTTACACCAGTAGGAAGAAAATGTTATATTTTGAAAGAATCTAAAAAAGGTAAATTTGATGTGAAAGGTGATGAAGGAATATTTTTGGGATATTCTTGGAAGAGTAAAGCATATAGATGTTTGAATTTGTCTACTCACAAAGTCATAGAAAGTGCACATGTGAAAGTTGATGAGTTTGTAGAAAGGACTGAAGAAGAAAGTAAAAAGGAACTAGAAGACTACAGGAAATTTGTTTTCATTGAACTTAATACAGTGCCAGATACATCTATCAATCAAGAATCTTCTACTCCTGAGTCTTCAATGACCGAGTTGTAGGAAGTTCAAACCGAGCGATAGGAACCCGAGTCACATTCTGATGCTACCGAGCCAATGCCTATCGAGTTTGAAGGACTCAAGCAACAAACAAAAGAGCTAGAACTTCAAGTTGAAGTGCAAGAGGATGCGAGTGCAATTCATTTAAAAGGCAAGGAACCTATATTAGCCAAGTATGTTAGGAGACATCATGCACCAGATTAGATCATTGGAGACAAATCTGAAGGTACTATGACATGAAGTAAGTTGAATGAAGATAGCAAGGTGTCAAGGAACACAGCTAGACTGGTATGCAAAGGATACTATCAAGAAGAAGGAACATATTATGGAGAGACTTTTTCTCCTATTGCAAGATTGGAAGGTGTCAGGACCCTACTTGCATATGCTACATACAAAGGATTTAAGGTTTATCAAATGGATGTCAAGTTAGCATTTCTTAATGGTATACTGGATGAAGAAGTCTACATTGAGTAGCCTGAAGGTTTTGTTGATCCATACAACAAGGACATGATCTACAAATTACACAAAGCATTGTATGGTCTAAAACAAGCCCCTAGAGCATGGTATGAAAGATTGCATAACTATCTTATTCAGATTAGCTTTTAGAGAACTAATGATAATAGTAACTTGTATATCAAGGAAGGACCAGATACCAAGATTGTTTTGGTAGAAATATTTGTGGATGATACTTTGTTCACAGGAAATGATAATCTTTGCAAAGAATTTTCAGAGCAAATGAACAAGGAATTTGAGATGTCAATGTTTGGAGAGATCAAATTCTTTGTTGGTCTTCAAATTTAGTAGAGTAAGAATGGTATCTACATCACTCAGTCTAAATACATCAAGGAGATATTGAAATTTTTTGGTATGGAGGATTGCAAACCAGTTGGGACTCCCATGTGTACTGGACTAAAGCTTACCAAGGATGATGAATCAAAGGAGGTAGATCAGACATTATATAGATCAATGATTGGAAAAGTTGTAATATGTAGTTCATACAAGGCTAGATATTGCTCTTGCAGCTGGTATTGTAGCAATATTTTTAGCAAAACCAAGGGAAAATCACATGATGACAATCAAAAAGATCATGAGATATTTGAAAGGCAGTGAAGATTATGGATTATGGTACAAATTTGGAGGTAATTTGGATTTGAAAGTGTTTATTGATGCAGATTGGGTAGGAAACATTGATGATAGAAAGAGCACAAGTGGAGGAGCTTTCTTTCTTGGAAAGAGGTTGGTTTCTTGGACTAGTAAAAAACAAAATTGTACATCCCAATCTATAGTTGAGGTAGAGTATGTTGCAGTAGCAGTAAACTATTCTAATATTGTTTAGTTCAAACAATTATTGGAAGGCATGAAGGAAGAAATCAAAGAACCTGTTATTATGTTTTGTGACAATACAAGTGCAATCAACATATCTAAAAATCTAGTGATGCATTAAAAAACCAAGCACAGTGTAATGAAGTTTCATTTTGTGAGAGAATTGGTGTAGGGTAAGGAGGTCAGATTGGAATATGTCCATATAAAAGAACAAATTTCTGACACATTCACCAAGCCTTTACCTAAGGATGCATTCTTGTATCTAAGAGGTAAGTTAGGGGTCATTCCCCTATCTAAAGCTCACTAAAATGAAGTTTTAGTGATGCATCAATAGGTACCAAGTTGAAGATCTTTCAGTTGATGTAGTATAGTTATGGAAACATTGCATATGAATCAGTACATAAGGTACATTTCTACTTATTTGGTTTGTGTTTTATTTGGCATGTGTTGTCAAAGAGGGAGAGTATAAGTATACTGTCATATCTTTCTAAAATTTAAATTTGTTTGAAGAGTTTTTTGTATTGGTAAGAAGCTATGTAATTCCTTCACAGAGGGAGATTATTGTATTTGAGAAGTTTGTGGAATAAAATCTAAGAGGGAGAAACATTCTGTCAGAAAAAGACTTGTTTTCAAATTTCATTCTACTATGACATGTTGTGTTTCCATCAATGCCAAAGAGGGAGACTGTTGGATACAATTGTTCAATTGTGTGTTGTCTTTGATGTTACACAAATGTCATATCAGTTATTAGACAGAGTCTATCGAGCTCAGTTGGTAAGAAAAGAAAATGACATAGTCTACTAACCTTAGATGGTTAGCAAAGAGAATTATAGAGTCTACCAAGCATTTTTGAATATTACACTGTGGAGATAGCTTCTACTAAGCTCACTTGGGTGCGGAAGGATTTTAAAGTAGAAAACAGTTTCTACTGAGCTCACAAGGTCAGCAAAGGAAAATCAATTCTTACTGAGTTCACTCGGTCTCCAAAGGATTTTACAAAGTTCATAGTGTTTACCAAGCTTCACTTGGTTAACACTGGAAATCATTTTTGGAGCAATGTTTACCGAGTAGGGTGGGCCAATGAAGGATTTCATTATTTTGGAAAATAAAGTTTAATTGTTTCATGTAATGTTTGTAGCTGACTGATGTAATGATTATTGGTAATTGTAACTTGTAAATGAGCTGACTTGACAATCTGTAATGTATAAATAAAAGGTCAAGTTGTGAATTCAAATGTATGGATGGATGAATGAGAAAGCATGCAAGTGAGTTAATTGTGAGTGTGAGAAAATATTGAAGAAGGATAAGATATCGTTGAGGAGCATCAAAGTTGTATTCGATCAGAGAGGATCTAGTGAATCAAAATAGAGATCTGTAATAGCAAGTTCAGTTGCATCTCATTCAGGTCACTCATTGTTACTTTCTCACAATTGTAGCAGTGATTCCTAAATCTCTTAATAGAGTTGGTCTAACAACCATTTTTGTAAATCCTCTAACAAGGTAGACAGTTCTACTAAATTGTTCTAAAGTCCTCTAGGATGGCCACTCCTAGAAGGGTGATTAAATCCTCTAACAAGGTCACACCTAATAGTGTGTTTTGTAACCTTTAACAGGGTTGGCTCCTAATAGGGCTCACTTCAGAAGAGTACAAATTGGTATCTAGTTACTTGGTAGTTTTTTCCATATTGGGTTTCCACGTTAAATCTGGTGTCTCTTATATTGATGTTATTTCTTTTATGCATGCATATTAAATCTTTGTGAATGCTTAATAAGTTAACATACATCTACGGAGTTGCAACAATTTTTGTGTGGCTACCGAGTGACAACAGTAACTAATTTTATAAGACATCTAAGGGATCTGTGGATTTTTTTTTTATGGTAACTGATCCACCCCCCCTCTTAGTTACTCCATCTATATTTCCAACACTTTGATCTTATATCTAACCTAGAAATCCTTGAACTCCTGAGTGTCTATGAAATTTTTTTACCTCAATTAACCTAAAAGAAATTTCCTCTCTCTCATCTGCAGTGTCTATAGGTTCATAATTTTCCATAGTTTGTGCATAGAAGCTATCTTCCTTTTCTTGGAAGACTAAAGGAGGTCTTGCTAATTTTTCTAATGTGCTTTCTAATCCTCCCTGTAAGCATGTTTTCAACACCCAAGTTTCAAACTTTAAAAATCAGTCTCGTAGAAAGGATTTTTAAATTGTTTTGGTATCTTGTGGTTTTCTATGGCTAACAATGTCCTTGTAAAGATTAATTTGTGAAAGATGTAGCATCTTGATATTGTGTCAAAGTTGAACTTTAAACCTTTAGGTTCAAGTTCTACTTCAAGGTTCAAAGTTTAGATGATGAAGAATTCAATTTTTCCAATCAGGAAGCGTAGAGCCAAGCTCATGTTTCAAAGCTCCATATGATTCAAGATCCACAAGTCATGGACTAAAGTGATTTTGTGGATTTAGATGTGAAAGTTTGAGTGTTCTAAACATGAAATCAATGATGCATATTCAAAAGAGCAATGTAAGCTCACTATTTCAAAACTCTAAATAATGAATACCTTAGAAGGTAAGAGTGACCAGAAGTATTAATGAAGGAAGGATTACATATAAATACACATATATGGAATTGGCCAAAGGAAACCTTTATTTTATTGAGTAGAAGGCTTCTTTTAGAATGGGAAAAATTACAATTCTAGAACTGACATAAGTTGAAAACCTATAGAGACACAAGAAATCCACAACAATACACAAACATTGATTCTATATAGCTTTCAATTTTATAAGAAGAATAATGAAAGTCTCATGATAATCTTGGAGAATTGTAAAAGATACATGGATTAAAAAAGTATGTCTTTATCAAAAATCATAGCTACAAGATTATGCTATGTGTTCAATACACAATGGTTTAATATATTTAAAAGCATACCAATTGCTTGACAGAATGTCATAATAATTGAAGGCATTTCTTGCAAGGTATTAATATGTATATGTATATGTATATGTATATATATATATATATATATATATATATATATATATATATATATATATATATATATATATATATATATATATATATATACTAACTAATTTAAAATCTAAACTATATTACATTTAATATAAATTTGATACTAAACTAAATTATAACTAACTTTAAAACAAAAACTTTAAAAAATAACACAACAAACTAACCTAAACATGTAACTCACATTCTAACTTAATTCTAAAACTAACTAAAAGAAAACTTTATTAATTTTAAACTAACATTACATAAATTAACATAACTCTAAACTTAACTAAATTTAAGCTAATTAACTTTAAACAATTAACAAAATTTATAACAAACTTTTAATTAACCACTTACTAACAAATACTAACTTATTCTAAAATTAATACTAACCACAACTAACTAAATGTAGCATAACTAACTTAACATATACTAATCTGACTAACCTATACTAACCCAAACCTAGCACTAACCTACCAATCCATCCCTCACATGCTACCGTACTCCCTCCAACATGTCACATCGCCCACTCAAATCCCATGCGCTGATCACTACCGAGGATATGGGCGACGAACAGGAAAAAGGCAATTGCACTTAAATGAAACAAAACCCCAAAACATTACATGCTCCACTTCCCAAGCGCTGTACTTGGGACAATGTACTGCCAATTGGGGTACGTGCTGACAACACCCCCCCCAAAACATGCATCCAAAGAAGATAAAAGGTTGAAGAAAAGCAAGGTAAATTGCTTGCTATCTTTGATTAACATACAAATTTAAATGCTTCCCCCTCCAAGTTGAGTGCCCATTTTCAAATGAAGATGGGGATGGGACATGGGGGCAGGGTGACGTCACCCCCCCATGTTGATTTTGTTGACTAGCAAAAACCTTTTAAATAAAACATTTTAAAAATGCATTCCAAGATTGACGTGCAAGGGGGAAAATTTAATGCAATAAAGACAATAAAGTTTTAGAGGTAAATCTAGGATATTTAGAATATTAGATATTAGTTATATGTTTCTTTAGTTATTCATATTCATTTTATTGATTATTTATTTTGAATTTAAATTTGAAACAAGGAATGAACAAAGAATATTCTCTGTTCCACAAATAAATTAATTTCCTTCTTCCATGCAAAATCCAAAGAGCATTTTGCTCTTGGGGGAAATGTTTTTTTTTGAAGCTTTATTTTTCTAAGTATAGATTACAAAGTGATGCATATATATATATATATATATATATATATATATATATATATATATATATATATATATATATATATATATATATATATATATATATATATATATATTTGCAAGGAGTATATAAATTGAATGGATTTAAAACATGGAGTTAATAATCGTGTCACAACAATGCATGATTAACTTGATTTCCTAAACAAACTTGAATTAAATTATATCAACCATATCCATTATTTTCTTTCCTTAACATAATTTTCATTTTGAACATATAAGGAAACTTGAAAATTTTGCTCAATTAAACCATCATCAAATCATCTTATTCCCGATGTGCATCCATCTAATTTAAAATTATGATTAAATCACAAGATAAACAATTTTACCCAAACACCAATTTTATTGGCAAACCTGATTCAAAGGCTCAGTTGGGAAAGAACTAGGAAGAAAACCCAGCGTTGTTGCCATTTCAACAAGGTTTTGAGATACAAATTACATAGGATTTCAATCCTGAATTACAACACTTAAATTTCATTTCCTTCATGACCCTCATCAAGGGTTCCATATCAAATTTTGCAACACATTTCTACGAACTGTGGAGGAAACAGAGTCTGATCAAGTGACAACAAGCATGACCAAGAAACAAATCAAACATGCATATTCATACAAGGTTTTCACAATAGGATTCACAATGAATCAAAACTAGGGAAAGGTGGATTTGTCCAATAGGAAATGTCAAACACAACACCAAATCAGGTGCCCAATCGGGGCTATAAATCAAGAACTTCTGTTCTTCCACTCTTACATGCCAAAACTCATATGTGGTTTGTGTTGATAGGTAGGGGCCCATAACACCCTACCCTCTCTCCCTCTTCTCATCCTAAGAAGAGAATCTACACTGTTGGAGTCCAACAAAATGCCCTTTCCCAAAATTGGCCACTTCTACCCTCTCCAAGGGTGAGTAATGCCAAAACACCCATGCAAGAACATCTCAAAATTCAACAAAAACATGAAAGGAAATCATTCAAAATAACATTGTTTTCAAAGCTTCCAAACATACGCACAAACATACAAACATTCAAACAACAACAAAGTAGCATAAGCATGAAACAAACATGAATTCTGAACAAGGGAGATGAGAATTCCTACCTTCACAAAGAGGTAATGGCAAATGAACAAGTTTGAGTAGAGCTTTTCCCTTCCTTCTTCAATCTTCCAAAACTCCTCTCTAAATGTAGAGATTGGGTAACAACCTAAACTACTCCAAGAAGGGCCTCTAAATAAGCCTTAAACTCAATCACCAAAGGGATCAATAACTTCTCCCACCCACCTATGAATCTAGAAGCTCCTAACTCAACCCATACTATGGTTAACCACTAAGTGGAGGTGAGGTGAGACAACTCATGGTAGCCATAGTCAATTTTCGCACAAAAGCAAAAAGAGACTTTTTGAGTGGCCTCAAAAGTCAATAAAAGGGGCTTAGGGGTTGGAAAAGACCCCCAACCCATACCCATACCCCTTGGGTATAAATATTTCATGTTTTAAAGCCTTAGGAAAAGTTTAGAGCCAAACAAAAGCTAGGAATTAAATTAGGACCAATTAACAACTCTAAAATGCAGATTAAGCACTAATCTGGATTAAGGATGACTAAACTCGATTAAGAACCAAATTAGCAAAAAGACACTAACTTAGTCCAACTTAGGTCCAAAGGTTACACAACTAACCCTAATCAGCATGCTGAAGGACATACACAATTCACGAGTGTCAAGTGACACTATAAGAACACAGTTTACGAACATTAACAGTTACTGATCACAGAAAGATACATACATACATCTCACAATACAATACTTGAATTACAAACAACAATGTTTCAAAATTAGAACATAGAGTTCAGTTCTGTTCCTCCGTCGATTTTCTTGGTTAAAATATCTGCACACTCATTGCACACATTAGTAGTCCCTAAAATCACATATACATATGTATATATACGTATCAAGAATCACATAAATTAAAACATCCATCAATAACAAAATTAGGGTTCCTCTCATCCTATTCAATTCTTAACCATTTAAAATATCTTAAACCAAAATGTTAATCCTACCCTTTAATTCATCAACATACATATACATAAAACATTAAATGGTGGACATCAAATATCTGAAAAATAACATCACACAACATGAAATAATATGATATGTTCAAAGCATCAGATAATGTCTCGACATCTCGAGTCATGAGTATCAAAATGATAATGTAACAACTAAGGCTACAAAGGGTCGGGGTGAGGCCTCACAGTATTGATCAAGTGGTCATCTCCTTCATGTTTCAAAAATAGTGTGGTCACTTATAGTTTACACAATAAAGTAATGTTCATTTTCATTTTTTCTATAATGTAAGGAGATTGAATAAATGGTCTTGTGGCTATTTGTTGGTATTTGTCTCTTTATTATAATTTGTAAATCTTATAATTGCATTCATCCCATAGTGATTGGTGAATGTTAGAAAACCTTTTTCTTCTAGTAAAAGACATAACCAATCATTTAATTCATTACAAATATTTCTCTGAAGGAGTTGAACCTCTTATTTCAGAGGAGTTATCAATCAATGATAGTTTGTCCTACTATTAGTGTGTTTGTTCTTCCATTCAAGCATTTACGAGTCATATTTTGTATTTTTTTTAGAAGGAAAAAAATGTTTACCAACACTCCCTCAATAACTAAATCTTCATAGGGAACTTGAGGGGTACTACTTCAAGTACATCTAATTTTTGCATCAGAATAGAAGAGTTTTAATTAGACTCATTTAGTACCTGTCTTCTCTTCATTTTTTGCTGGCGGGGGCTGGGGTTTTTCAATTCCTTTTCCCTTTCCATGTCTTATGTGTTCTTGAAACAATTTTTCAAATTCTTGAGTACATTTGTTAATCCTGATTATCTCAAGTTTTTCCTCATTATAGAAACAAGGGAGAAATTTTCTAAACCTTTGGTTTTGTATCTTTGGGAGAATATTCCACTTCTCTACCATCTAGATTATTAGTGAGGTATCATCACAATTTTAGATAATATCATCCTCCATATTAAACTGATGAGCATGACTTTCATTTAAGGACTTAATATTGTTGAAAACTATTATTCAATTGTGTATTGTCTTTGATGTTATACAAAATGTCATATCTTTGGCAGTCAGTGTCTGCTGATCTCACTCGGGTGATGAAGATAGTTTCTTGTGTCTACCAAGCATTCTAGTGTTTACGAAGTTCAAAAGATAATGCCTACCAAGTTCACTTAGGCACCAAAGAGAAGTTCACAGAAGTTTAGTGTGAGCTCAGTTAACAAAGGAAAATTGGCATGGAACTAGTGTTAACCAAGCTCACTCAGTTACCAAAGGAAGTTTATGAAGTTGTAGTGTTAACTGAGTTCACTTGGTTAACATAGGAAACTCATTTTAGAGTTATTTTCTACCAAGTTGGGTTGTCTAACAGAGGATTTTCTTGTTTTGGCATATTGAGTTTAATGGATTTGTCTATTGATTATGGCTAGCCGAGGAGATGAATATTAATTGTTTTAAGTTGTATTCAAGCTAACTTGATAATGTATATGATATGAGTAAAAGATTAAGTTGAGAATTGAATGTGTGAGAATGTGTGGAAGATAAGAAGATTCTTAGAAGAAGCGAATTGAAAGGATAAGAATAATATCCTTGTTGAGATGCAAAGATTAATCTAATCAAGAGGGATCAAGTATTCAAGCCAGAACTGAGATCTGAATCAACAAAGATAGTTGCATTAGCAATCAAGTCATATCATTGTTACTCTCTAACCATTGTAGTAGTGAATCAAATCTACTAATAGAGTTGGCTTAATAGTTATTTTGTAAATCCTCTAACAAGGTGATATTTCTAGATTGAAGTGTCTAAAGACCTCTAACAAGGCCACTCCTAACAAGGTGATTAAATTCTCTAACAAGGTTACACCTAACAGTGTGTTTTGTAACCTTTAACAAGGTTGGATCCTAATAGGGCTCACTTTAGAATAGTGAAAAATAGTAACAAGTTGCAATTAATTATTTTTACAAATTGGGTTTCCACATTAAATCTCGGTGTCTCTTGTGTTCATTGTATTTCTTTTATGTGTATGCAACTAAGTTTATTAAGGTTAATCACAATTAATATCTTAATATCTTCATGTTTAGTATTTATTGAGATACATTTGATATTATAGTGCTTTTTGAGATACAAAAAATTGTTAGTGTTAACCGAGTGACAACAATAATACAACTTTAGCAAAATTTATGTTTTGATTTGTGTTGACATCTAAGGGTTGTGGGATTTATTTTTGTGGTAATTGATTCACCCCTCCCCTCTCTGTTACTCCTCTTATATTTCCAACATTTGGCATCATAGCTTTTGGTGCTTGTAGAGAAGGTTTAAAGGACCTTCGCTAAAAATCAAGATGTCTTACAAAAGATAGATTCCCAAGTTGAACAAAGATAACTTTGAGGCATGGAAGGAACTTATGAAGTTACATTTAGCAACCATCAATGATTTAGGTTTGAAATATTTGAACAACCCTTATAAGGCACCTACTAGAACATTAATTGTGGAATAAATTGTTGGAAAGAAAAATCACAACATATTGACAATTGACATTGCATCTACTCTTAACTATGTTGAATTTGATGAAGTCAAAGATTTACCAATTCTCATGAAATTTGGGTGAAGCTAAAAGATATATATGGAGGAGATGAAAATGTGAAGAAAGACAAGGTAGAAAGTCTTAGAGGTTAGTTTGATCAGATGAAGATGAGAGAGGATGAAAATATCACAAAATATGTTGAAAGAATCAAAGCAAGTGTAAGTGCAATTGGAGCTTCTAGAGGAGAAATTGATGATGTTGGAGTAGTAAGAAAGGTTCTAAGAACCCTTCTTCCTATTTATGAAATTAGAGTATATGCAATTCAAGAGATGAGATATGATCCCAATAATAAGATAAATTTGAATGCTCTAGTGGAAAAGTTGACAACATTTGAGTTAGATAACTATGATAATTATGTTCCTAGTTCTAGCAATCTTGAATCTACATTTCAAGCTAAGTTGTCACTTAAGAAGAAAGATGTAAAGTCTAAAAGCTAATAATCTAAAAGTGAAGAAGAAGATAGTTTAGACAGTGATCTTGAAGTCACTGAAGTCCTACTTGCAAGAAGATATCCTAAAGGCAAAGGGAAGTACAAAGGTAAAATTGCTCTAATCTATTTTTCTTGTGAAGAAGTTGGTCACATTGTTGCAAGGTGTCCAAAAAAAGAAGAAAAAGAAGAAAAGAAGAACAAGTACGAAGGAAAGAAGAATTTAAAAAGCTACAAGGACTACAAGGATAAAGGTAAGAAGTCTTTTTTCATGGCTAAAGATTAAGATAGTAGTCATGATGATGAAATGGCTTAAATTGTTGTAAAAGATGATGAGGATGATAAGATGGCACTTATTTCTCATGTTGGTAAGAATGATGATTTGGATAATGAAAGTTAGATTGAAGAAATGAATGAAGAGATTTAAAAAATAGAGAGGAAAAAAACTTGGACTCTTGTTCCAAGACGCAAGGATAAGAATGCAATTGGAACAAAATGGGTATTTAGAAACAAACTGAATGAAGATGGAGAAGTTTCAAGAAGCAAAGAAAGGTTAGTATACTAAGATTATTCTCAAGAGGAAGGTATTGAATATGGTGAAACTTTTGCTCATGTTTCAAGATTAGAAGTTGGTAGGACTCTACTTGCTTATGTTGCATATAAAGGATTCAAAGTGTATTAGATGGATGTGAAATCTGAATTCTTGAATAGAGTTCTACAATAAGGATACATTGAGCAACCTGAAGGGTTCATAGATCCTAGTAAGAGGATATGGTTTGTAAGCTACAAAAATAATTATATGGTTTAAAATAAGCTTCTAGAGCTTGATATGAAATACCTCATAGTTATTTGATCAAGATTGGTATTCAAAGAACAAATGACAACCATAGTCTATACATCAAAGAAGGACTAGAAAAGGAAACAATACTAGTAGAAATATTTGTAGATGATATATTGTTTGCTGGTTATAATGACTTATGTAAATCTTTTTCTAAAGAAATGAGTAAGGAATTTGAGAAGTCAATGTTTGGAGAGACCAAATTCTTTGTTGGCTTGTGAATTCAATAGAAGAAAGATGGTATCTACATTAGTCAATCTAAGTATATCAAGGATATACTAAAGAAGTTTAGGATGGAGGATTCTATACCAATTGAAACACCTATGTCTACTGGACATAAGATTTCCAAAAATGATGATTCCAAGGAGGTAGATTAGATCACATATAGATCCATTATTGGAAAACTTGAGTATGGAATGCATACAAGGCTAGATATTTCTCTTGTAGTTGGTATGGTGGAAAATTTTTCAACTAATCCCCAAAAAAATCACATGATGGAAATAAAGAGAATCATGAGGTATTTGAAAGGTTATAAAGATTATGGATTATGGTACAAGAAAGGTGGCAACTTTGATTTGAAACCCCTCACTAATGAAGATTGGGCAAGAAGTTCTATTGATGACAGGAAGAGCACCAGTGGTGGAGAATTCTTTCTTGGAAAGAAACTAGTGTCTTAGATAAGTAAGAAGTAGAATTACATCTCGTAGTCTACAATAGAGGCATAATATGTTGCTGTAGCAGTCTATTGTTCCAATATTGTTTGGTTTAAGGAATTATTGGCAGGTATGAAGGTAGAAATCAAGGATCTAGTGGTTATCTTCTATGATAACACTAGTGTAGTTAACATATCAAAGAATTCTATGATGCATACCAAGAGCATGCACATTGCAATAAAATATCATTTCTTCAGAGAATTAATGCAAGACAAAGAGGTTAGATTGGAATATGTGAATACAAAAGATCAAATTATAGACATATTCACCAAGCCATTACCTAAGGATGCATTTTTGTATCTAAGAGGTAAGCTAGGGGTTAATCCCCTATTTGAAACCCACTAACTTAAGTTTAGTGATGTATCAACTGAGTATTCTTGAAAATTAGTCAAGTTGATGCTATAATGAAAGGGTAGATTGCATATGAATCTATGCATTAGGTACATTGAAATTCACTAAATATTGTCTTTGGTGTAAGATGTCAAAGAGGGAGAGTTTGATCATGTCATATATCAGAGAATTTTTTTGAAATGAGTTAAAGAGGGAGAGTGTTCTATATCAAAGATTTTTTTCTAAAATATTTGAAGATGTCAAAGAGGAAGAGTTTGATGAAGAATAAACTTTGAGAGTTTTCTGATAGAGAGAGAAACTGAAATTAGAGGGAGAGATTGATCTAAGAGAGAGCTCACACTGATAGAGGGAGTCCTCGTGAATGAGAATCAAAATCACACTATGGATATCATCCTTACTTTTACTTTCCTCTAAAATTTCATTGTATTATGACATGTTGTGTTGCCATCAATGCCAAAGAGGGAGATTGTTAAATATAATTTTTCAATTGTATATTGTCTTTGATGTTCACAAAATTTCATATCTTTACTAGTTAGTGTCTATCAAGCTCACTCAGGTGATGAAGATACTTTCCTATGTATGCCAAGCATTCTAGTGTTTACCAAGTTTAGAAGACAATGTCTACTAAGTTCACTCAGGCACCAAAGAGAAGTTCATAGAAGTTTAGTGTTAAACAAGCTCACTCAGTTAACAAAGGAAATTTGGCATGGAACCAGTGTTAACTGAGCTCACTTGGTTACCAAAGGAAGTTTAAAAAGTTGCATTGTTAACCGAGTTCACTTGGTTAGCATAGGAAAATCATTTTAGAGTTAGTTTCTACTGTTGTCACTTAGGTTTGCACCCTTGTCCAAAACCTATGCATGAGGACAACCTAGTGAAACATGGAAACAACCTCCAAGCTATGGGACATGAACTGTGAGGTTGAGTCTTCGGAGAAGGCCGACTTCCTCTTACTATCAGGATGCACCTAACTACTCTTGGAGAGGAAAAGGGAGAAGGAGAGCATGGAAGTAAATCTATGTAATCTAATCTAAAGAGGTGATGCACCAAAATAGAGTGTTCAGACCAAACTCTACCCATATATGCACTATTGAACTAGAATGAAACTAAGGATATACACATTCAGACTTGCTTTTAATCTAATAACCACATGCAGATAAAAAAACTAGAATGAATGAAACAAGGAAGAGAGATTCACTTATATTATCATTCATAGGTCAAGGAGGTACAATCACCCAAATTACAGATTTCCACAAAACACTAGTGGAGGCAAAGAGTTCTTGCACTTTACACCAATGGCTGAAAGAGATAAGGCATAATTCATGCAGTTCAGAGGCAATGGGAATTTTACACTAAAGTTGCAGAGCAACAACAGAGAATAACAGAGGACGGTCAACCTTAACAAAATCTACAAAATTTGCCTTTATAGTGTAGGCATAACTGAGATTTTCCCTCCAAAACTATCCCGCAACCACTTGCCATTAAGTCATGTAAGGAACAATCATGGAGATTTGAAGAAAATCTGATCTTTGTTGCAAAAAAGTGCCTTGAGAAGATAGAAACAGTGCCATAACTATGCTTTGACCAAGTAGATGGATTGGATCGGAGGGGTGGAGTGTTTTCCTGCATTTAGCATTCATTTCTTGGTGATTGGAATCGATGATGAAGATCAGATTCGTGTAAAATCCTAGCTTTCCCCTATTTCTGGTTCATGAATCAGCATGATCAGCAGGTCAACATAACCTTGGCACCAGGATGAGCCACGTGGTCCAACAACCTTTTATCTTTTTGCCACCTTGTAGGTCTTTTCAAGTTGACCATGTCTTTTCACTAATCGCACTAGCCTCTCAAACTCCAACTTCAATGGTCATGTTAACTACCAGCCACTAACTATTACTACCTGTACTAGACCCACTGGGACATGTGTCATCAAGGTACTATGTCGCTATGCGTATCCTTTGAGAAACTTCCCATAGAAAGATAGCACCCAACATTGATTTCCCTTAGATTTGACGATCGTGAAGACTCATCATATCACTTTTCTTTGTCCTTTAAGACTTCTGGGCGCACGAAATAGCTCAGCATACCTGGCATCTGACTTGGCCCGAACTGGCATCCTTATCTTGGCAAGACCTAGCCCCACTGATCCATGTGGCAGAAGGGTGCTATGTCACTATGGATAATTTCTTCGCAGCTTTTCATAGTGACATAGCGCCAACTACCGATCAGATCACATCAGACGATGAGGGCTCTCCAAGTACCTTCTTACAAAGAGGGTAGGAAAATGCCATCACCTAGGACACATGCCCTCCACCTGCTTCCCCAAATTTTTAAATTTTCTTGCACTTCCATAATGTGGGAAAGCGTTGATCGTTGATCTCCATGAGATCAACAATCGAGAAACTCCTTCGTGTACTGCGCTTGTTCTTGCCCCAGACCCATCACACCTAGCACCACCTTAGCAATCTATACCACACTTGGCAACACATGGCATCCCACAGAGAAATTGGTCCTACAGAGACACGTGGTGGCTACTCGCTTTCTCACATTTTTAAATTTCCTCGCATCTTGATAATGCAAGAAAGTGTCAGCCCTTGCTCTGTGAAGATCTGACGATGCACAGAACTCATACTTTCTAGACCTCCACGACTACACTCTGTGACACCACTTGGACGTGTGTCAACAACTCATTTTCTCGCATTGTCAAAAGGTCTGACAAAGCTCAGAATGCATGGAAGCGAGCACCAACCGATCTGCCAACTCAGCCACCACCTGTTCATCTTGCGGCCCACAAGATGGAAACAAACCCACTTGCCATGCGTCATCGAGGCGCTATGTCACTATGGTTAAAATTCTTGTAGTTCTTCATAGCGAGATAGCACCTGCCATGGATCTAGGGAAGATCTGACAGTGAGCAAGATAGATATGACTTATCAGTGTACCAACCAATGAGAACTAGCCACATGCCAAACTGTCTAACAAGTCCTCGTAGGGCCCACATTCCACACAGTCATGCCTTAGCCAATGAAAATTGATCAACTACTGACATATTTGACGAATTCAATACTAGTATCCAACGGAGCATACTTGGGACCCACCATCTTCCTGATGTTGCCATAATGTTATTTTCTATCTGGGCGCTATGTTGCTAATGGCAAGAAGCATGGATTTTCTGATAGCGCCATAGTGCCCTCTAGTGCCAAAACTTGCCGTTGAAACTTGACGAAGACCCTGCGTGATGTCATGCTATCCATGCATCAGAAAGGGGCATTCCCACATTTTTTAAACATCTTGCATCTTGAAAATGTGGGGATGCATCGACTGTTGATCCTCTGAGATCTGACGATGAGGAAAGTTGCACGCCGGTGAGGCAAAACATTAAATACCTTGGGCATTAAAATATCATAAATTTGGCAGGTAGCTATTAGATGGGGCAACATTCAAAATTCAAACTTTTGGTAGGGGGGGCAAAAATGGGTAACATTTATGGTGATTCATAGGGGATGCAAGCCAGCTATGCGTAAGACCAGTGGCCTAAAGCATCCATTGGGCTACAGGGTCGTAAAATGTGAATCAGTGTACTATGAAACCCTAACCCTACCTTTGAGAGGGAAACCCTAAAACCCCTATCTCTGCAACTGGAATCAGAGACCAAAACTTCCTTCTACAACCTTCAAAATTTCCAAAACTGGCTATCTAATAGAGAGACAGCCTGTGCTCATGCACTTATTGAAAAATAGGAAAAAAATAGAGAACAAAACTATACTAACTATGTACATGGAATCTCAAACCCTATCAGAAACATGGCTTAAGATAAATCCCATTGACTGGGATAGGCATAATCTCACCATTAGGCTTGCTTAACTAAAAAGCATTGGCCTATTTACAACTGACAATCAGATAGGGACCACTCCATAATGCATCAAACTTTGAGTGTATTCCTGGTTTTTCTCTATCTGCATCCCATTTTAGAACCAAATCACCTTCCCTGAAGATCTTGACCCTAGCCTTTTTGTCAAAACTCTTCTTTACTTGTTGCTGGTGTGTCTCTAGGGTCTGTATAGCTTTATTTCTCTTTTCTCCTAGCTCCATCAGCTCTACCATTTTCACTATCATGGCATCATCTTCAATCAACTCTAGTTGATGAGCTAGTTCCAGGGATGGAAATTCCAATGAAATTGGAAGCCTTGCTTCTCTGCCATATACCAACACAAATGGTGAATTCTCTATTGATCTTTTAGGTGTTATCTTGTCAGCCCATAGTGCTATCCTCAGCTTTTTATGCCAACACCTCTGGTTATCATCTACTATCCTTTTCATGATCCTAATCAGGTTCTTGTTGGATGACTCAGCCAAACCATTACCCTGAGGATAGTAATTTGAGGATGTGCTCAAATAGATATTATGATCAACTGCCCATGCAGAAATCTAAGCTCCAACAAAAGACTTTGCATTATCTAAAATGATGGTTGAAGGGGCACCAAACCTGGTCACAATTCCATCAAGGAACTCCACAACTGAAGATTCAATGGCATCCTTCAATGCAACTACCTCTGTCCATCTGGTGAAGTAATGTGTAGCAACTAAAATCCATTTGTGACCTAAACTAGAAGGAGGATTGATAGGGCTTATGAAATTCAATCCCCACTGAGAAAAAGGTTGATCCACCTGAATAGGATGAAGGGGAAGAGCTGGAAGCCTTTGTTTTCCAGAGAAGAAGGCACATTTTTCACACTTCCTCACATACTTATGATAATCATGAAATAGAGATGGCCAATAATAACCAGCCCTCATGATCTTCATTGCAGTTGTTCTAGCTGAGAAGTGACCACCATCAGGACCATCATGAAGCTCTTTGATCATTCTTTCAGCTTGGTCTGTATCAAGGCATCTTAATAGAGATCCATTAAAATCTTTTATAAAAAACATACCATCAACTATAACATAAGGGATTGACTACAATATATACTGTCTCCTTTTAGTTCTATCTAATCTTTGAGGGCATCCATTCCCTAATAAGAAGTTCATCATATCATCCATCCAACTCCTTGGGCCATCATTTCTTGCTTCTTGTTCTTCTATTAATATCATGAAAACTTCCTCATCTGATTCTTGAGATGATAACATTTGTTTACACAATCCTTTCCCTCTTACCAGCTTAGTGACCTGGATGTCAACATCATATTCCATCACTCTTATAATCCAACTAGCTCTTTTCTCACTAATATCCTTGCTTAAAAGGAACTCCTTCACATTGGCATGGGGTACTAACAAATGAATCCTATTATGCGACAGAAGGTGTCTAAATTTCTTTAAATCTCTGATGAATGCAAGGGCTTGCTTCTCTACATAGCTGTACTTATCTTCATATTCCTTAAGCCCTTCACTAAAGAAAGCTATGGGCTGCTGTTCATTCTTGTCATTTGTTTGAGTCAAGATAGTAGACATACTTGACTCATGACCTAAGGTATAAAGAATGAAATCCTTCTCAAAGTTTGGGTTCATGAGAATAGGGGCTGAGGCTATGGCTGTCTTGATCTCTTCAAAACTTTCCTTCCCTTCCTTGGTCCATGCAAAGACCATACCTTTCTTGAGCATAGCTGTAAGAGGTTTCACCATGGTAGCAAGATTAGGGATAAATCTTCTTACAAAATTTATCCTACCAAGGAAACTTTACAGCCCTTTCTTGTGTTTAGGAAGAGGGAGAACAAGTATTTCTTTTGTTCTCTCTGGATCAATGGTTAAACCATCCTTAGATACAATGTGTCCTAATAACTTTCCTTGATTAGTAGAAAAGATACACTTGCTTGGGTTAAGGGATACCCCAAACTCTCTACACCTTAGGAATACCTGTCTTAGATGATCAAAATGATCTTCTTCATCCTTTGAATACACAGTGATATCATCAAGGTAAACTAAGAAAAACTTGTCAATCAATCTTTTGAAGGCTATCTGCATTGCCTTTTGAAATGTAGCAACTGCATTGGTTAGCCCAAATGGCATCTTACAATAAGCATAGGTACCCCATTTAGTGGTAAATGTAGTCTTTTATCTATCAAACTCCTTAACCAGCACTTGATTGTAACCAGAAAATCCATCAAGAAATGAAAGCGTCTTTGAAGCACTGACCTTGGACAAAATCTGCTCCATAGAAGGGAGAGGATGGTGATCTTTAAGGGAAGCTTGGTTAAGGTCCCTAAAGTCCAGATATAATCTAATTTCCCCATTCTTCTTCCTAACAGGGACAATGTTTTCTACCCATGATGAGTGTTTGATAGGGAAAATTATATTGGCCTCAATCAATTTTGATAGCTCCTTTCTCATTAGGGGTTCAATCTTGGGATTCATTGGTCTCTATTTTTGTCTTACTGGTTTTACATTATCAACTAGATCTATAGAATGCTGAAATAACCTTGGGTCAAAACCCTTTAAGTCATCATATGTCCAAGCAAATATATCATTAAATTCTTGACATAGATGAATAAAATTTTCTTGTTCAATTTTAGAACATACCTTCTCCATGTTCAAGGATTTTCCATCAGCAATCATGACTGGAGTGTAGTCACTTTCATCAATAGCTAGGTTCATAGCCCTGCCTCTTGCTTGGTCATCAAGATTGAAAACACTTTCTAAAGTAATGAGACCTTTAGGTAGCTTGTTAGAGCTGAGATGAATGATCTGATCACCATACTGATCCTGCAGTCTTGACTGATTCCTCTCTGAAAACTCTGCCTCATTTTGCAAGAAGCTCACAATTTTATCATTAGACTCAAACACTTGCCAATGGATATTGTTATCAAGGATGGCAGGCCTTACTACCACTTTGATTTGTTTCTTCTTCTCCTCCTCAAGATTCCCTGGCACATCATAGGATGCACCTATTGCTGCAAGTCTATCAGCATGTCTATTTTCTTTTCTAGGGATGCTTTGAATATTAAATGCATTAAAACCTTCAAGAAAATCCCACACCCTATGTTTATAAGACTTGAGAAAACCATTCTTGGTGGTATTCTAGTTTCTCACTTGATTAACCACCAACTCACTATCTCCATCCACCCTTAAGGCTTGGATTCCTCTTTTTTGAGCAAGTAGGAGACCTTGAATCAAGGATTCATACTAGGCTATATTATTAGTGCAACTGAATTGGAGGCTAAAGGAGAAGTAGTACCTTACTTGTGTAGGAGAAATCAACATCACACCAGCCCCTGACCCATTTTTATTTCTTGAGCCATCAAAGTACATACTCCATATCCCACTCACATCTTCTTTAGTACTCACAAGATTGGGAACTAGAGCATCTTTCTCCAATATACAATATGTAATGAGACCTATCTCAAGGATTTCTAACATAGGGTCAAATTGATATGCATTAGCCCATTCATCCAAGAAAAAAATAGGTATCTTTGCTAGGGAAGTGGTGGGCTCATTCGCTATGTCGTTCTCATCCATCTCTAGAATAGGGCAATTCATGTTGATGGAATTAGGGGTGTAGGTTTTAGTATGATGGAGGGCTTGAGGTTCTGCTCTAATTGAAGCATTGGCTCCATATCTCATCTTGAAGGACATACATGACCAATCAGAAGATATAAAACCACCTATTTGGGCAGTAAAGTCTCTTGACAGATAGATGGAAAAATATGGCTTGACCTCAACAATAGAGATATCTTGGGTTACAGTACAACTAGGGATGGCATGTAAGGCCATCTCCACATTCCTAAGGATCCCTATAGTCTTGACAGTACTACCATCCAACTGTAATACATCCCTAACAATGGGTTCATATTTCATTCCTAAAGCATCATCAACACACCTAGGCATCACTGAACTGCTAGCCCCTGAATCAATCATGCAATTATGGACTAGCTTGCCCCCTATAATTAGAGAAACATAGAATGGAGGAGGTCTAACCTTTTTTCTTGTTTCTACCTCCCTTGATGGTTGTACTAGGCTTTTGGCACTTTCCATGCCGAGTGTTTGATCCTTTGGTTCAATTCTTTCCAATTCTTGCTGCAACAACCTCTTCTGCATAGGTATAGTAGCAACAGCATCCCACATGGAGATATTCACATTTGTCTTCTTGATTTTCTCTACCACACTGAATGGCATAGCAGGTGTTTTGGTAGGACCCTTGGGAGCTGCAATTGTATGAGGTTGAGATGGAATAACTTGAGGATCACTTGTATCTTTTCTACCATGATTTTGCCTTTGCTGCTGAAAGGTACTTGATTGATTATTTGCTGCTTGCTCATCAGATATTACATTAGAAGTTGAGGCCTAATTGGGAGGAGGAGGGACAACATCTTCCATAGCTCTTCTTTTTCTTTTAGTGTTATGAGCAACAAAATCTTGGTTTACATTACAATGTTCCTCCATCTGATGATTCATAAAAGAGCAATCACCCTGTCTTTGCACATCTGAGGCATCTTTAGATTGGTCCTCTTTGTATGATTTTTTTGCTATAGGTTCTTGGACTATCAAAGCCATAAAAGATTCAGCCTTCTAACACATACAATAGGCATAGGAGTAGTTACAAGAGGGACAAAAATCTTGATCTTGAGCCATATTGTTTTGAGGGACTATGGCCCTGCTTTGGTTTACATTTGAGGTTGAAGCATGGCCACCCTACCTACTCTGATCAAAAGAATTGTTCCAATGATTAGGATTTGGAGTTCTACCACTATTGGGAGCTTGATATTGCAATTGATGAGGCTTACTACCTTGAGCTTGCTTTCTTTCCAAAGTCACCACCTTGTTGCTCATTTTTTGCATCATAGAGAAGTTATCCTCCAGCCTCTTTCCTTGATCTTCTAACTTCTTCCCTTGATCTTGCAATATTTTATCAAGGTTCTTCTCTCTTTTATCCATGTTCTGTATTAGAGATTGCATCATCTCTTTGATTTCATCTATCCCATTTCAAGATGTAGAAGCTTGAGGGACTAGGACAAGGGATTGTGATGTAGAAGTTGTGGGAAGAGGAGCCATTGCTAGTTGATGATTTGGAACATCAGGGAAGAAAGGCATAGGAGGCCTTGTAGCTAGTTTACCTCCTTGTATTAGGATATTTTCTATCATTATTTCTATGTCATAAGCATTAGGCAAAGTATCTCTACCCATAGTTTGGATTGTAGTGGCAATATCACTGTTAAAAGCTCTAAGGTAATGCAAGAAGGAATTACTAGGGGTAGGCTTCACTGAAGTAGGTATTCTATCCCATGTCTTTTGAAATCTATAATTAAAATTAGTCATACATTCATGGGGGGCTCTTTTTATAGTGGTCAACTACTCTAAAATCAACAAGTAGTCACTTTTATCCTCAAAATGTTTGCACAATCCTACTCCTAATCCATCCCAATCTATTATAGAACCATGAGCCAAACCTCTATACCATTGTAGTGCTTTTTCCTTTCAAGGATGAGGCTAGGAGCCTAATTGCAACATCATCCTCTGTAATACCATGGATATTACAAACATTTGCAACTTCTTGAATGTGTTATGAGGGAGAGATAGAAGTTTCACCAGTAAACTTTGGTATACTTTTGAGGGCAGCTACTGGTATATCATGTCTTTGGGCTAATAGGAGAGGGCTCCCACCATTAAAGGTGGAAAAAGTATGAGCTCTAGGCAACGCCATATAGACAAGTGATCTATTGATATGTATTGATGGCATTCTAGGTTGAGATCTAATAGTAGGAGGAGTAAAGATAGATCTTGTAGGCGTATTTGTTACTACTGCACTCCTAACTGGTGATAAAGATATTCTAGTCTTCCTTCTTCTAGGGTTTGAAAATGAAAGCTCTTAATACTGAAACTTACCTCTAGAAGATGCCCTTGTTTCAGCTCTGGGCATGAATCACTATAGCTTTGGTCTGGAACTAGATATGTATTTGAAGCTCAGAGTTGCCAAATACTTTGAAGAATGAGCCTCTTGAAGGCTTAAACATCGAAGCCAGTACTATATCCTCAGTATTGATCTTGAAATTTTCCCTTTTTGACACCAGTAGACTTGAATTTTTTTGAAAGGTTGTCCCATCGGGCATGCCAAAAATTGTTGTCACTTAGGTTTGCACCCTTATCCAAAGTCTATGTGTGAGGAAAACCTAGTTAAACATGGAAACAACCTCCAAGATGTGGGACTTGAACTATGAGGTTGAGTCTCTGGAGAAGGCTGGCTTCCTCTTACTATCATGATGCACCTAACTACTCTTGGAGAGGAAAAGGGAGAAGGAGAGCATGAAAGAAAATCTACGTAATCTAATCTAAAGAGGTGATGCACCAAGATAGAGTGTTCAGACCAAACTCTACCCATATATGCACTATTGAACCAGAATGAAACTAAGGATATACACATTCAAACTTGCTTTTAATCTAATAACCACATGCAAATCAGAAAACTAGAATGAATGACACAAGGAAGAGAGATTCACTTATATTATCATTCATAAGTCAAGGAGGTACAGTCATGCAGATTATAGATTCCCACAAAACACTAGTGGAGGCAAAGAGTTCTTGCACTTTACACCAATGGCTAAAAGAGATAAGGTAGAATTCATGCAGTTCAGAGGAAAAGGGAATTTTACAGTGGAGTTGTAGAGCAATAGTAGAGAATAACAGAGGATGGTCGACCTTAACAAAATCTACAAAATTTTCCTTTATAGCGCATGCATAACTAAGATTTTCTCTACAAAACTATCCCGCAACCACCAGCCATTAAGTCCTGCAGGGAACAATCATGGGGATCTGAAGAAAATCTGATCTTTGTTGCAAAAAAGTGCCTTGAGAAGATAGAAATGGCACTATAACTGTGCTCTGACCAAGTAGATGGATTGGATCGGAGGGGTGGAGTGTTTTCTTGCATTTAGCATTCATTTTCTGGTGGTTGGAATCGATCATGAAGATCAGGTTCATGTAAAATCCTAGCTTTCCCCTATTTCTAGTTCGTGAATCAGCATGATCAGTAGGTCAACATAACCCTGGCACCAAGATGAGCCATGTGGACCAAAAACCTTTTATCTTTTCGCCACCTTGTGGGTCTTTACGAGTTGACCATGTCTTTTAACTAACTGTGCCAGCCTCTCAAACTCCAACTGCGATGGTCACGTTAACTACCAGTCGCTAACTGTTACTGCCTACACTGGACCCACTGGGACACATGTCACCTAGGTGCTATGTCTCTATGCATATCCTCTGAGAAACTTCGCATAGCGAGATAACACCTAGTGTTGATTTCCCTTAGATCTGACGATCATGAATACTCGCCGTATCACTGCACTTTTTCCTTTAAGACTTCTGGGCCCATGAAATAGCTCAGCATACCTGGCATCCAACTCAACTTGAACTGGCATCTTTGTCTTGGTGAGACTTGGCCTCACTGATCCACATGGCAGAAGGGTACTATGTCGCTATGGATAATTTCCTCGTAGCTTTTCATAGTGACATAACACTAACCGTCGATCAGATCACATTAGACGATGAGGGCTCTTCAAGTACCTTCTATTGAAGAGGGCAAGCAAATGATGTCATCTAGGACACATGCCCTCCACTCACTTCCCCACATTTTTAAATTTCCTTGCACTTCCATAATGCGAGAAAGCACTGATCATTGATCTCCATGAGATCAATGATCAAAAAACTCCTTCGTGTACTGTGCTTGTTCCTGCCCCGGACCCATCACACCTAGCACCACCTCAGCAATTCATACCACACTTGGCAACACATGGCATCCCACAGAGAAACTAGTCCTGTAGAGACCCATGGCAGCTACTTGCTTTCCTACATTTTTAAATTTCCTCGCATCTTGATAATGCGAGAAAGCATCAGCCCTTGATCCGTGAAGATTTGATGGTGCACAAAACTTGTACTTTCTAGACCTGCATGACTACACTCCATGACACCACCTGAATGCATGTCAACAACCCATTTTCTCTCATTGTCAGAAGGTCTGAAAAAGCTCAGAGTGCGGGGAAGCGGGCACCAACCGATCTGCCAGCTCAGCCACCACCTGTTCATCTTGCACCCCACAAGATGGAAACAAACCCACTTGCCACGCATCACCGAGGCGCTATGTCACTATGGTTAAAATTCTCGCAGTTCTTCATAACAAGATAGTGCCTGCCGTGGATCTGGGGAAGATCTGACGGTGAGCAAGATAGATCTAACTTATCAATGTACCAACCAATGAGAATCGGCCACATGCCAAACTATCTAACAAGTCCTTGCAGGGTCCACATTCCACGCAGTCATGCCTTAGCCAATAAAAATTGATCAACTACTGATGTGTCTGACAAATTCATCACTGGTATCTAATGCAACATACTTGGGATCCACCGTCTTCCTAATGTTGCTGTAATTTTATTTTCTATCTGGGCGCTATGTCACTAACAACGAGAAGCATGGATTTTTTGATAGCACCATAGCGCCCTCCGGTGCTGAAACTTGCCGTTGAAACCTAACAAAGGCCCCACGTGATGTCATGTTTTCCATGTGTCAAAAAGGGGCATTCCCACATTTTTAAAACATCTTGCATCTTGAAAATGCGGGGATGCATCAATCGTTGATCCTTTGAGATCTGACGACGAGGAAAGTTGCATGTCGACGAGGCAAAACATTAAATACCTTGGACATTAAAATATTATAAATTTGGCAAGTAGCTATTAGATGGGGCAACAGTCCACGCATCAGAAAGGGGCATTTCCACATTTTTTAAACATATCGCATCTTGAAAATGTGGGGATGCATTGATCATTGATCCTCTAAGATCTGACAACGAGGAAAGTTGCATGCCAGCGAGGCAAAACATTAAATACCTTGGGCATTAAAATATCATAAATTTGGCAGGTAGCTGTTAGATGGGGCAGCATTTGAAATGCAAACTTTTGGCAGAGCGGGGGGTGGGGGGGGGGCAAAAATGGGTAACATCTACCAAGTTGGGTTAGCTAGCAAAGGATTATCATGTTTTGGATATTGAGTTTAATGGATTTGTTTGTTGGTTCTAGCTGACTAAGGAGATGAATATTAACTATTTTAATTTGTATTCAAGCTAACTTGATGATGTATATGATATAAGTATAAAGTCTAGTTGAGGATTGAATGTGTGAGAATGTCTAGAAGATAAGAAGATGCTTAGATGATGCGAATTGAAAGGATAAGAATAATATCCTTGTTGAGATGCAAAGATTAATGTGATCAAGAAGGATGAAGTATTCAAGCCAGAATTGAGATCTGAATCAACAAAGATAGTTGTATCAACAATCAGATCATATCATTGTTAATCTTTAACCATTGTAGTAGTAAATCAAATCTCCTAATAGAGTTTGCTTAACAACTATTTTGTGAATCCTCTAACAAGGTGGCATTTCTAGATTGAAGTTTCTAAAGACCTATAATAAAGCCATGCCTAATAGGGTGATTAAATCCTCTAGCAAGATCAGACCTAATAGTGTGTTTTATAACCTTCAACAAGGTTGGCTCCTAACAAGGCTCACTTTAGAAGAGTGAAAAATAATAACTAGTTGTAATTGGTGGTTTTCCCAAATTGGATTTCCACATTAAATCTTGGTGTCTCTTGTGTTCATTTTTTTAAAAATGTATGTAACTAAGTTAATTGAGGTTAATCACACTTAATATCTGTATGTTCAATATTTACTGAGTTACAATTGATATTACAGTACTTATCAAGTTATAACAAATTTTTAGTGTTAACCGAGTGACAATAGTGATACAACTTTAGCAAAATTTATTTTTTGATTTATATTGACCTCTAAAGGATTTGGGATTTTTTTTTGTGGTAATTGATTCACCCCTCCCCTCTCAGTTACTCCTCTTATATTTCCCTCAATATTATATTAGCTATCTTTATCACTAATAAACTAGAAATTATTCATGTTATACTCTTAGAGTTCATGTAACATATTGTAGCCCACCATGAAACTATCAAACTTAATGAAGTGGGGTATTTTGATCCATTTCCTTTTTGGTTGAGCTATATCCTTTTCTATCCACAATAATTTCCAAAAAAAAATACTAGGAAATCTTCTTGTTAAAATACAAACTGTGAAAGCCCACAAGGTTCCTTTCTACACATATAAAATCTGATCAGTGTGTAATATGGCTTGTAAATCCAATCTCCAAGGTT
This sequence comes from Cupressus sempervirens, assembly GCA_028749045.1. Lineage (NCBI taxonomy): Eukaryota > Viridiplantae > Streptophyta > Pinopsida > Cupressales > Cupressaceae > Cupressus > Cupressus sempervirens. Next base: position 622,952,442 of record CM053786.1, on the reverse strand, counting down.
GAATTCATAGCCTTTCTAAGGCATAAAATCTTTGGGTCTCTGAATGATTTTGATTTTCTAGGGTATCCTAGTAAGATCTCCATCAAGTAAATTTGTACTCTATGCTACAAACATCTTCCTAAATATAGAGTACAATCACCACCCTTACCATATACATTCCAATCGCTACACCGTATTTGTACAGGTTTTTTTTTTCCTTCTTTATTACAAGCAGTCAGCTTAAGGGAATCTCTAAATTGGTTGACATTTTGAAGGAGAATTAAGTGGGAAAGAAGAGAATATTAGAAGATTGGTTACAAGCATGAATGATAATGATATTCCTATGGGGGAGTATTGTAGATATGTTACTATGATGATATATTATATTCATGACTAAGTTTGTCATTGATGTTAGCATAGCAGTTTTCTATCATAGCTGACAGAAGAACAATAGAAAGATCAAGTTGGTATGAATGACTAGTTGAGTATTTACACTATTTGAGGTTATGGGAGATACTTCTAAGTATCTAGTATATGAAATTAACATCAAAAAAAGAACGGATAGGTATAGAAGAAGTTATGTGAGTTTTGGTGATGTCTGTTCTAAGATAGAGTTTACAGAGGCATGTTCTAATAAATTTGTTATATCTCTTAGTAGAGTTGATGTTTTGAGAATTGAGGTTGAGGACATGAAGAAGAAATGTTGATCATGACATGGATAATCTCACTCATCATAATATTGCATGTACAAAAAGTTATTCAAGTTGCAAGATGAAGATTAATGTTATCGCTAAGTGTAACATGTTTTTTATGTGATCCTATAATAATTAACTGAGAAGGTCTAATAGTCAACTTAGGGAATTATTTTGAGGACTTGGTATAAAGGAAGGACATTTTCCTTTATCAAGTATGAAATGAATTATATTGATAAAAATAAATTGTAAGTAGAGAGAGAGAGAGAGAGAAAAATGCAAAGTTCAGTAGAGCAATGCGGAAGTAGAGGAAACTTCATTGCCAATGTTTTGGTAAGTGATCTAAGGTTTGTGACATAGTCTACAAGGTCTAGTAGTGATTGGTTCATTTGATAGAATAGAGGAAAGGAGGACATAATAGTAAATTACTTGTTTTAGCAGTGAGCTCTTCTTGTAGTTGAAATTGCATGCTTAGGCAGTGGGCTCTTCTTGCATACATTGTACCACAACTCTTAATAGGGATTCAAAGTCTCCTAAAAAGGACTCATTGTACTAAATTTTGTAATAGACTCCTAACAGGGTCCATTCTCTAACAAGGAATATTTATATTAGTACACGATCTTGTGGGCATCATCCCCACTGGAGTTTTCCCTTTGATCCAGGGTTTCCCTAGTCAACATATTTGGTGTAATTGTCTATGTGCATTTTATTATGGTTTCTTTTTCCTTTGGTTGAATGGTTAAGATTTTTTAAAGAAGATAAATGTTTTAATTTTCAGATAACTAATCCACCACCCCTCCTCCCCTAGTTATCTTGGTGGACTATTTTTTCTAACAATTGGCATGAAAGCATCAGGCCCTTGAAGATAAAGTTTAACAACTTTGGGAGATCCATGGAAAATATATTCAAGAAAGATAGTCTAGAGTTTGATGGAACAAATTATGATAGCTAGAAAGAAAAGATCAAGACACATTTGTTGTGTATGTGTCTAAGATATTGGATCTTGACAAAATTAGAGAAGACAATCATTGTTGAAAAGGATTTGGAAACTTGCACTGAGGTAGAAAGAGATCTTTTTATGTTTGACATGAGAGCTAGAAAAGCACTATTGGCTGCACTCCTTGAAATTGAGTACAATCAGGTAAAATCACTTGCTACTTCACATTTTATTTGGAAAGCTTTAGAAAATAGTTTTGAAGGTGATGCACATTCTAAGAAGTTAAGGCTGCAAACTTGGATTTTTGTGTTTCAAGATGCTGAAATGATGGAAGATGAATTTGTAAGAAAATATATAGGAAGGATATTAGAAATTACTCCAAGTATCAAAGCTCAAGGAGGAACCAAAGAAGATGATGAGGTTATACGGAAGATATTGAAGATTTTAATACCACCATTTAAGTCAGCAGTTCATATGATACAGTTATTGATATCTTGTACCAAAGACTTCACAAAGGAAACATTGCTTGGAAGACTTGAAGTAGGTGAGAATGAACTTAAACATGACCAGAATAGAGATAGCATTCAGTGCCTTAAATATTCAACCTAGTCTATCAAGGAGCATAAGTGCTAGAGGAGATTTTACTAGTAGCAGTAGATCTAAGGAGGAAAAAAAGATTGAAGAAGGAGTAGCCCTTCTGGTAAGAAGAAAAAAATGAGGTAAGAATTTTTTTAAATGTTAGATTTGTGATGAATATGGTCATTATGCATCTAAGTTTCCTAATAGAGAAAAAAAGTATAAGGGAAATTACAAACCTAGAAAGGATAGAGAGTGTTTGTATGCAAATGAAGATAATGATTCTGATGAACAAGCATTAAGTGCTAGTGATGATGAAATTGGATTTTTGGCAATCAAAGAAGAAAGTCCAAAAAAGGTAGCTTTTGTGTCATAGGTTGAGAAGAAATCTAATTGGATAATTGATAGTGGTTGTTCACATCATATGATTTCTGGTATAAATAAGTTTGTTGACTTCAAAAGTTGAACAATGCAACATGCCATGTTAAAGGTATTGGATCTATAACTCTTGATAGTAAAACTAACACCAAGGATGTATACTTTGTTGATGGTTGAAAGCACAATATTTTGAGTGTTGGACAATTAGTAGATAGATGTAATTAGTTACAATTCACAAAAAAGACATGCATGATCAAAGAAAAAGATGGAAAGGTAACTGGAATAGGAACTAGATCTAGAGGTAATTTTTTTTAGTTGAATCCTACTGAAATGACATGTTTGGTTATGAAGGTATATGACAGTTGGTTATGGCATAAGATATTTTTTCATATAAAATTTGATAGTATTGTAAGGACTAGTAGAATGTTTGTAGTTAGAGATTTTCCGAAGATTGTAAAGCCTACTAACACAATTTCCAAGGAGTGTGTTTTTGCTAAGCATAATAGAACTTCTTTTCCTAGCAAGAAGTTTACTACTATAAAAAGTTGGAGATTGTACACACAGATCTTAGCGGTCCTAAAAAGACTAAGGATTCTATGGTGAAAGATATTTTATGATTCTAATTGATGACTTTTCTAGAATGATGTGGGTTGTATTTATTAAAGAGAAATTTGAGGCATTTGCTAAGTTTAAGATATTCAAGAATAGGGTTGAGAATGAATCTAGTATGAAGATTAAATGTTTAAGATCAGATAGAGGAGAATAATTTATTTCAAATGAGTTTAACATGTTTTATGAAGAAAATGGAATTAAAAGACAACTATTAGGTCCGAGAACCCTTGAATAGAATGACATTGTAGAGAGAAGGAACAAGTCAGTTATAGAAGCTGCAAGAGCTATGCTAGTAGAGAATGATGTATCCAAGATATTTTGGAGAGAAGATATGAATACAATAGTCTACACTACAAACATAGTGAAAGTTAGGAAAGACACAAACAAGAACCTTATGAACTATGGTTTGGACACTCCCCTACAGTTAATTATTTCTGATTTTTTTGAAGTAATTGCTATATCAAGAGAGATGATGATATTGGTAACTTTGATGCTAGAAGTGATGAAGGTATCTTTCTTGGTTATTCATTGAAAAGAAAGTCTTATAGATGCTATAATTAGAGAAATAAAACTATTATGGAAAGTGAAAATGTGAGAATTGATGAGAAATTTAGAATACAAGAGAGAATAGTTGATTACAATTCAGATGATTATGTTGTCACTAAGCCAAGGAATGGTGAGGTGTTTATTGAGACTAAAAATAATTTGCAGAATGAAGGAGAGCCAAGGCAAGAACAAATCTTGAAACCTTTAGTAGAGACAACAGTTGAGATAGCAACTCTTACTTCATGAAAGAATATGATAAAGAATCACCCACCCAAATAGATCATCGAAAGCAAAGACAAAGGTGTGATGACAAGAAGTAGAGTCAATGAAGAACTATGCTTGATATCTCAAATTGAGCCTAAGAATGTAGATGAAGCATGTAAAAATGATTATTGGAAACAAGCCATGAAAGAGGAATCGGGCCAAATAGTAAAGAATGAGACATGAGAATTGGTCCCCAGACTAGCAGACAAGAATGTGATAGGAACTAAATGGGTATTCAGGAATAAGATGAATGAGAAAGAAGTTGTAAGGAACAAAGCAAGATTGGTATGTAAAGGTTACTCACATCAAGAAGAAATAAATTATGAGGAGACTTATGCTTTAGTGGCTAGAATAGAGGTAGTAAGATTGTTCTTATCCTATGTAGCACATAAGAAATTCAAAGTACATCAGATGGATGCCAAGTCAACATTTCTAAATGGAGAACTTTAAGAAGAGTTATAAATTGAACAACCTGAAGGATATCCTTTGATAGATGAAAAGGACATAGTATGTAGACTAAGGAAAACATTGTATGGATTAAAGTAAGCACCCAAAACTTGGTATGCAAGGTTGGACAAACATTTTACCAAACTTGGATATAGAAAAGGTATGGTAGATAGTAATTTATATTGGAAAGAAATTGATGATGGTTTGATGATTTTGGTAATATTTGTTGATGATATCATATTTTGAGGAAATGATGAGAAAAACAAAAACAATTCTTAAGAGATGAAGAAGGAATTCAAGATGAGTATGATAGGAGACATGAACTATTTCCTAGGATTATAGATTGTATAGAATAAGGAAGAAATATTTATTTCTCAAACTAAGTACTTGAAGGATTCACTAAAAAGATTTGGTTTGGAAATATGAAAACCCATTGGAACACCTATGGTAACTAGACAGAAGTTATCTAAAAAGGATGAGACACCTATTGAGTAGAAAAAGTAAAAATCTATGATAAGAGGATTGCAATATCTGACTCACACAAGGTCAGATATAGAAAATGTAGTTGGAATTGTTGAAAGATTTCAAGATGATCCCAGAGAAGCACATTATGCAACAATAAAAATGATATTTAGATATCTGAAAGGAACATCAAAGTATAGATTATGGTATGATAGATCTAATGATTTCACTATAAGTGCCTATACTGATTTAGATTGTGTAGGTATTATGGATGACATAAAAATGACTAGTGGAGGAGCCTTCTTTCTTGGAGGAAGATTGGTTTCTTGGTTAAGAAAGAAGCAAGATTGTACATCACAAAGTATAGCAGAAGCAGAGTATGTTGCAGCAACAAATAATTGCTATCAAGTCATTTGGATGAAGTAGATGCTAAAGGATACATAGATAGAAATCAATGAACCTGTTCTCATACATTGTGACAACATAAGCACAGTAAACATGTTTAAGAATCTAGTGTTGCATTCGAAGACTAGGCACATTTCTATCAAGTATCACATGTTGAGAGAGAAAGTTACAGATAAGGAAATTAGATTGGAATATATTGACACTAAAGAGAAGATTGCAGATATATTCACTAAGGCTCTTCTCAAAGAGACTTTTGAGTATTTGCGAGGTATGCTTGGGGTTATGCCCCTTCCTACATTAGAGTAGAAGATGCAAGAGTGCATCAGTCCAGTGCAACAGAGCACCATTATCGTCTGGACTGAATGCTGATGCTTCCTATATGGGGGAGTATCTTTGATGGACAGAGCCATCTAGGACTCTTTTTGGATATTGTTATGAATAATGTCTTTTGACACTCGAGCTAGTAAGAATTAGTTGTTGCATAGTTTGATGTAGTAATGTTGGTTGCTAAAACCTTTGACATTGATGTCAATGGGGGAGAATATTGCATGAAAAACATTATGTTGAGGAAAAGATTTGGCATGAGAAATGGCATGGAATGATATTTTGTTAGAAAATACATTGAGATATATCAATGGGGGAGAATGATTGACGAAAAGGATTTGAAAAGTAAGTTGAACAATCCTTTTGTTGGTATTCTTGGAACTAGATGCTTTTCATCCATGTTGTCATCAATGCCAAAGGGGGAGATTGTTAGAAGATTGGTTACAAGCATGAATGATGATGATATTTCTATGGGGGAGTATTATAGATATGTTATTATGATGATATGTTACATTCATGACTGAGTTTGTCACTGATGTCAACATATGAGTTTTGTATGGTATCTGATAGAAGAACAATGGAAATTATATCAAGTTGGTATGGATGCCTAGTTGAGTATTTACAATATCTAAGGTTATGGGGGATACTTAGATGAGTATCTAGTATATTTAGTTAACTTTGGAAGAAGGGATAAGTAAAGAAGAAGTTATGTGAGTTTTGATGATGTCTGTTATGAGATAGAGTTTATAGAGGCATATTCTGGTAAACTTGTTAGATCTCTTAGTAGAGTTGATATTCTTGAATTGAGGTTGAGTACATGAAGAAGATATGTTGACGATGATGTGCCTGATCTTGCTCATCATAATATTGCATGTAAATTTTTTTATTCAAATTGAAAGGTGGAAGATTAATGTTATCGCTAAGTGTAGTGTGTTCTTAATGTGGTCCTGTAATAATTAATTAAGAAGGTCTAATAGCCAACTTAGGGAATTATTTTGAGGTCTTGGTATAAAGGAATGACATTTTACTTTATCAAGTATGACATGAATTATATTGATGAAAAAATATTGTAAGCAAAGAGAAAGTAGAATGCAAAGTTGAGAAGAGTAGTGCGAAAGTGAAGGAAAGTTCATTGCCAAGGTTTTGTTAAATGATCTGAGGTTTGATATTTGAATTCAAGGTTTTTGACCTAGTCTACAAGGTCTGACAGTGATTGGTTCAGCTAATAGAATAGAGGAAAGGAGGACATAACATTAAATTACTTGTTTGAGTAGTAAGCTCTTCTTGTAGTTGAAATTGCATGTTTGGGTAGTGGGCTCTTCTTGCATACATTGTACCACAACTCCTAATAGGGTTGGAATCTCCTAATAGGGACTCATTGTACTAAATGTTGTAATACACTCCTAATAGGGTCCATCCTCTAACAAGGAATATTTATATTAGTACATCATCTTGTGGGCATCATTCCGACTGGGGTTTTCCCTTTGATCAAGGGTTTCCCTAGTCAACATATCTAGTGCAATTATCTATGTGCATTTTATTATGGTTGTTGTTTACTTTGGTTGAATGCTTAATTTTTCTTAAAGAAGATAAATTTTTAATTGTCAGATAACTGATTCACCCCCCCACCCCTCTCATTTATCTCGGTGGACTATTGTTTCTAAAAAAGAATAGTTTGTAAATTTTTTTGAGGTTTTCCATTGGGATAACTACACATGAAGTGACCTTTCAATCTCACTAGTAAAGTCAAACTCTAGGTAAGTATGAGGGTTTTGGATCCTAATGCACATATGCATGTAGTCTAATGTGATCTTTTATATATCATCTTCACTAAATAATTGAGACTAGTCATAATAGGAATTCTTAAAGAAACCCATAAAATATTAAACCAGATGAGGGCCCATATGCTTAACTGGCATCAACCTATTATTTTAGCCTCTTGTCATGAAATGTGCTATTTTATTGTATCTAGAAAAATTCATTACCCTCTCATATTATACCTTGAATTATGACCTATCAATCTTAGTGAGTGCCTGGGTACTCAAATTAAAGTACTTTTTGTTGCATAATTTGGTAATAACTGGCAAGGAGAATCCCATCTGCTTTCCTTATGGTTCTGGTTGTTGGTTCATAGTATTATGCTAAGATGTTAATGAGATCAATATCTATAAACACATTAGGCACAATAAATTTCCCCTAATTTAACCTCCATAGATTAATTCTAAGATCCTCCTCATCTTTATTAGCATACAAATACCAAAATAAGGATCTATCATAAATTGGAAGCTTAGCATCTCTACATCCCCTTAATTTGTAAACAAAAACCTCCATGGAGTTGGTAGATGAAGAACCAATACATATATAAAGGATAATCTTTTGAATAACCTTTTCCATGTTTTCTTCCTTAGTTTTCCTTGCACTAATTTCATTTTTAACTAGCATTTTGATATTCAGAAGAATGAGAAACTCAATGTAAGGCATAAGATTGAACCTACTATTTTCCTAAATTATAGAAGTTTCCTAGCAATAGATTTTTTTTTTTTTTGAGATTATTTTCAACTCCATGTATCACTTGGTATGAATCAAATGAGCTCCTTTAATAGTTAGTCACACTTATTTTCTTATCAATTTTGCATTAATGAGTTTAGGATTTTTCATGAGAAATTACTTCACAATTTCCCTTCAGATATCACTTCAAGAGATCCAAGTTAAATTTTTTAATTCTTTTGGAGTGCCAAAAAATAATTTTTGCATTTTTGCCAACAAGCTTCAACGTTCCTTACAAAACTTCATTTTTTTGTGACTTCGTAAACACTCAATAATGATGCCCTTGATTTAGCAAAATGTTACTACTTCACAAGTTCTACCAATCACCTCTCCCAGAATAACAAAAAATTACTATTTGGCATGGTATCCACTTTTCTTGTCTCAAAACAACAAAATTTTGGTATTTTGCATGTACCTCTCATCTTGGTATTCGGTATGATGAAAAAAAATTCTTTTCCTTAACATTGGTTGAATTTTTTTAAACTTATCTCAATTTATAGAAAATAAATTTTAGAGTCTACCAGTGGCTCTTTCTGGGAACAAATACTTATTTTAAGAATAATGAGTTCACAGTTATCTCTAGAAGAGAAGACCAATATCATGGTAAAAATGTGCAACTATATTCATCCTCTATCAAAAATTCTATTTTGTAGATGCAAGAACATTCTCACCCTAAAATTATCATCTCTATCTCCCATATTATGAAAATATCTTTTATAGATATCCCTCACAAATAGTATCTAATTCAAGAGTAGATAATAATGCTACTTATATCTATCCTGACAAAGCCTAAGATTTTGACACAAATCACTTATTCTCAACCTTTCCTCCTTGTTAACATGCAAAGTATATGCAAAGACATTTTCTTGATAAACTAAGCACCTTAGAAAAGATATATATGTTAGATGTTGTGGAGAATTCCTGGCATTGTCTTCTTTAGCAATATAGAACAAGGGAGAGATCTTTATATGTCCCTTGTATGAATTTGGTTTAGTTTCCTTCTAATATGGTTTGTATTTCTTGACAACTATATTACTTTGGCCCATGGTGTTATATATATTTCTTTGCTGATTATCTACAACATTTTCTATCATATCTATTGGATTTTGTACTAAATATCTTGGAAGGACCTTTTTTTCTAAATTTCCATGGTTTGAACACCTTTCCTTAGGTAAAACTATATACTAAGGGCCACTTTTTGCATAGTTATTTGTAGGACATGCCTCACTTCCTAGCCCATATTTTTGAACAACATCATAACTAGGACTGTTTGTAAAACTCATGGTATAACTTGAGATCTCTAGGGTGAGAATCTTTTCCTTTTCTTCATCAAAGATAATATTGTTATATATTGGTATATCCTTGTGACAACATAAATTGAAAGAAAAACTTTGACCATTTTCTTTGATGCCTTTCTGATATTCCTTTTCTAATAGTTGTGAAATTTCATCTTTATTTAGAAGGTGATTCTCTTCACTCTTTAGTCCATTTGACACTACCATACTTTGGAAACATCCACCATCTAAGACCATCCTAATTTAGATATTTGTACCTACCCTTTTCTCAAGTGTGACTTCTCTCTTTAAGCAGTTCAAATTAGAATCATTACCAACCTCTAGATCATGAATGTTTTTGTATATCCTTTGAGTGTAGTTTTCATATCCAATGTTTTTAAAAGAAAAACTTGTGTCATTTTCATGGGTTCATGAGATATATAATCCATTTTTATTTATTTTTATTATTTGAGGTTTTTTATTGAGGGTATATAGGGCTGCTGAAGTAAAACCTTTGCATATGGTAACCATCTCATTTCATATTATCTTGAAAAGCATGCAAGAACCATCTTTTAAACTATTTCCATGATGAAATACCTCCTAAGTGTAAAGCTTGATATCTTTCTTTTGCATCCTCCTTTAAGTTTTTAGCAAAGAGAATCATCAAACTATATTCCTCATAGACTTGGTTCTATTTGAAACAAAGGTGTAGAATGTGTCTAGAATTAAGGTACAATATGAAATCAACTTGCTTTCTTTATAACTGAATCTTCTAAGGTCTAAAGTCCTAATATAGTTATGAATCAAGGGTTTCCCATGGAATTGATAATGAATTAAAAAAAAATGTCTTCAACTAGATAATATGCTGCTCTTTTTTGGATTCATTGCCTTAGTAGAGTCACTGATCATTATAGACTTACCACCCCTTTCAAGGAAACTGATATCGGGTGTTTTGGGATCCTCCCTCCTATGGAATGTACTTCAAACAAAAATTATTTTTCCTCTTCTATTCTATGAAACTGGAAGTTCTAGGTAACTTCATAATGTTAGTTGTGAGCAAATTCCTAGCAGATTCTCCAATCTGTTGGTTCCTCAAATTGTTGGTTGAAATCCTATGAGTTTTCCACTCAATGTTGGGATGTTCAACACAATTTGGCCAATGAATAGATTGGATCCTTTAAGAATCAAATACCCCTTCTTTTGAGGCCCTACAAAACCTAGGCAAGTGTTCTTTCAATGTGATCTTTCAAAATGTTGAAATGCTTCTCAAATGTAGGCTTTGAGGATGATTTTGCTTAAAAATGGAAAGAAATTTGTCAAGGAAAAATCAAGGTTATGAAATGTGATTTGAAGAATGTTAATGGGCATGTCTATAAACATATCTTTTGCAAAGAGAAACTACAATTATATATCAACTGAAAACAAATGTGCAAGGCCAATCCTTAATCCAAAATTAGAAAAATGGAATCAACATTTGTATGATCTTATTATCAAAACCTTGAGAGATAGCATGTACACCATCAACTACTTGACAAAGAAATTAAAATACAAACCTTACTATAAATGACTTTAATCGCAATTAAAGGAGACCACTTAGAAAAATATTGGATTGCATGAAATATCTGATAATCAAGAGCATGTACTAATTTCAATACATCAAACAATAGTATGAATCCAAGAGGAAAAATAAGAATGCAAGCAATTATAAAACCAAATAGTTAAGTTAAGAACTTAAAGAAAGTATATTTTATATTGTCTTCAATATACGGAAGTACACTAGAGCAATATTAATTGCATAGGTATACAAAAAAGAAGGTACACTTCTATAAACCATTATACTTGAGAATAACCATGATGAAGAGTATCTCAAGAGATGTCTTATAGCTTCCTATCTATGATGTACAAGAGATATGAGACCGTGGCTCTCAAATGAACCTAGCTATGCAACCCTTGGAAGGTGCACCATATAATGGAAGATTTAAAGGGCAGAGGAAAGAGTGCCGATATTCAAAAACCAATGATGGACACAATGAAAATGAAAGAGTTAACAAAGAGAGTTACAAGATCCTCCTAGTTAAGATATGTGAGCTAAGATAGATAACCATTATTGTCTATTAGTGTAAAACACTTAGTTATATACTAGGAAGAGTTAGAATGTCATCACTGCAACTGAGCTACTCTATATAGGTCGAGTAATGTAATGACTTATGTATAAACATGTATATGCATAGCTCTATAGGAATTGCAAAATTATTTGGTTGTCATGTATTTTTATTATAAGATTAGCCTAATGATTGTTGAGTAGCTCAAGAATATTGATGCTAAGTTCCATAGAAGGTATTGAGAACAATAGAGACTGATAATTAATAGTGTATACAATGAATTCCAAGTATTAGAGACACTAAGTGAGGAGCAACACATAATTGACATTCAAGTCAAGAATGATACAAAATTTGAGGTAAACTATTCTAGGCTGAAATTGACAAGATATTTTATACTTGTAGAGGTTATTACACATTTTATAATGTGGATCAGAGATACCTATGTGCTATGATTAACCAATTTGATGAAGATAAAAAATAAGGAAACATCTATAAAACTCTTTATGAAATATTTAAATAGAGCAGATCTAATTCTATTTAATACATGATATGGTGATGTGATAAGAAGGAGAGAAAGATTTAAGTTTTGTCATTACAGAACATAGTAGGCAACCTTGTCAAAGAAGTGAAGGAGAGAAAAGCTATATCAGATTATAGATCATATCAGATTAAGAGAGGATATCCAAAATCATATTATTAGAGAAGACCAAGGATCAGGTATTGAATTAGTTTTAACAAATTGAGTCAGGGATAATCTCTTAATAGAGTCGTCTTAACAAATCTTTTTAAGTCACTTAATCGAGTCTTTTCTTTTTTGTAAGTGTAAAATCCACTCACGAGGTAAGACCTAATAGTTTGAATAGTCTTTAACAAATAAGACCCCTCATAGGGTAGATCATCATACATGGTCAATCATTGTAACCCTAATAGGTTAACTTTACTACTACAACAGTGAAGATTTGTGGGGTAATCCCCACTCTAGTTTTACCTTCATCTTGGAGGGATTCCTGGTAACCAAATCTTTGTGTTATGTGTTTACATTAAATGCATATGATTGATATAGTAGATATATATGTTACTACTATTAATTTTACAACCTATGTTATGAATGCATTAGATATGAGATGGTAAATGTGGTGAATGAACTAAATAATTGCTAAAAAGGTTTAAGTGTAACAATTCCTGATTAAACCCCCCCCCCAGTATCTTAAGCTTCCCAATTAAGACTTCCAACAAAATGAAACTAAGTTATGAAGTATTCCATAATGCAAGTAGAATGAAGACTAACTAAGAATGCAAGAATGATAAAAAAATCTCCAAATTCTCTAAAAGCTATAAGAAAACCTATAACATAATGTTTGCATCAACTAGAATGATATGAGAGAGTAAGGAGAGAGCCTCCTTTTAAAGAAAAATGGCTGAAAGAGAGTAAGTGGAAAAATCAAGGGTGGAGAATGAGTCTTGAGTGATCCACCTATGGAGAATCTTCTTTCAATTAACTAAATACTTAGGATAAAGTGGGTTATAGTTGAGTAAATAAAAAAGTAATTATTTGACCAAAGATAATTGCTAGATGACCATTTTTGGGTGATTATATTTTCCCCTCTTTGACTAATGTGTGATCCATCTAGAAATACATTAAGTCAAAGATTGAAGAAGCCAAGCTAGTAGAGAAATCTATCTCTGAAGAATGAATGATAGAGATATAGCTAATCCTAAATTCATAATCAATAAGAAGTGGGGACTAAACATTAGGAGAGACAAATATAGAGAAAATGAAAAGGTCAAGCATCTTCCCTAGAGAGATAGATCAAGAAAAAATGAAAAATGTCAAGAATATTTTCTTGAAAAATAGATATAGCCGAAAAAACAATAATAGAGTATTCCTACCCCCTTGGGATTGAAATCAAAATGAGGTAGAGGAGATGTAAAAATGAGCTATATTTGATCAAATCATGATAAATAAAGGTCCATGATGCTAGACTAGAGTGACCACCAAGTAATGAAGATATGCCCTAGTTTGACTAAGTTTGACCAAAAAAGATAAAAGATAAGAATTAGGCCAAAACATGAAGAAAGATGAGATGAGATGAAATGAAATAGAATGAATATGAAGCATGGAAGAGAATATGGAGATTGTCTTAGAAGGATTTGAAGATTAAGCCTTAAAAGGTCATCCAACTGCACAAAAGAAGGAATTTTAAAATATGATGTTGACAAGTAAGATGAACCTGAATTTTGAATTTGATCTGAAAAAAGGATCTAGGATGTTGAACATAGGTTAGGGTGCAAATTTTTCTAAAATTTAAAATGCTGAAAAATTAAATTCAAAATCTATATAAAGGATCCAAAATGGGAGATAGATGTAATGATAAGTTTAACCCTTTTGATGATAGGAAAAGAAAAGGTGATGAGATGAAAAGATCAAAAGAAAATGAGGACATGGTTAAGAAGAATAAAGAAGATGAATGTAGTTGATCGACATGTCCACAAAAGATGAAGGATACTCTCTCGCATGTAGAATAAAACTAAAATAAAACCTTAAAGATGTAAGATAGCATGAAAAATGAAAAAGTGTAATTGCAAGGGTTGTATAAGTAGGTCTTAGTTTTTATCATCGAGCCTTATTATGGACATTGAAAGATCATACAATGATCACTAATCTCAACTATGAAGATATGAACATGATCTATATCAGAGAGGATTGTGGGAATCCAACCTATGCATAAAAGACATAAAGGTCAAGATGAAAATAAAGTTAGATTCCAATATAGCAATACTATGCTTTCATTGAGACACAAATTGGCAAGATGGCCTTAATCACTATCTTGCAGAAAATATATAAGGACAAAACATTAAATATCCTAAGTGTTAAGTGGGCCAAGAAAAATGCTCAAGACACCTAAGTTCTACAAATCAGATCCATAGACATAAATTGAGAGAAAACATGCCCCATGTCCCCAGTCCTCTAGTTCATGAAATCCTCAAGAGACTATTAGGGAGGGAACACTAAAAAAAGAAAGCTTCATGGAAAATACACAAGGAAAATAAGTCAACAAATCTCACTCAAAATTTAGTTTAAGTGCATGTGTGAAAGGTCACATGACCGTCTTCCTAGGAGCCAAGTCTAATAGTGATAACTATCACAACATCCTAGACTAGAGACAATGTATCTGACAAGTGTTGATAAATATTCTATGTCAAGGGTAGTTTTGAAATATACTAGGAGAGTCAAAAAGCTATACAGTTCATGCCCCCTAGACTTAAACAAGATTGATTCCAAACTAGGCAAGGCAAAGAGATGTGAGATGGATAAGTTTAGAGTTCAAAGCCACATGCTAATAGACATAAGTGTAAGGGTCTCAAGTAGAGCATATTTTGAGGTTTTCACCACTTGGGAGGATTGACTAGCTCTTAAGAAAAATCACATCATTTTGTCCCAGTGTCAAGCAAGGTGTAGGACATGATGGATTAGAAATGTAAATAATAGATAAGGAGGGATGAATGAAGCAAGTGAAAGTGATCATCAAGGACTATCTTATGAAGAGTTCCCAAGCTAGGGAAATAGGAAAAAAAAAGCATACAAACCATATTTTGGATAAGTTATTGAAGCAATATAGGATAATGACCCAATGTCATGAAAGCATATAGTACAAACAAGTGGATATGTAGAGAGGCTTCTAAGAATCATTTTTTCATCTTTATTGTGATCAAGACCAATAGGTGAACTAGATAGGATAGTGACATAATAGAGAAATAAGAATGAAGCTAGATATAAAGGCTATGAGTGAACAAGAAAAATAATGATAGGGTAGTTTATGGATAAGATAGCCTATGTTGATGGATATCTCAACATTGTGAAAATCAAAGAGGAAAGATAGAATTGATGGATTAAGGAAGAATTACACATGATTCCCATTTGCTAAGTTTTCATTATGGTACTTTCCCAAGATTCTATAAGAATTAGTTTTCTCCATAGGTCAAATTTATTTCTGTTTACTTTTTCTACCACAGTGCCTATTTACCAGCTTTTCACCAAGACATCTTTTGTTTTTCCTCTTTTCTTTCTTTTTCATATTTTTAGATAGCATGTATAGTTCTTCTATTGGAATTATTTGTCATGATAAGCTGAAACCATAAAAATGTATGCTCAAAGATGCTGATAGGGTGATGGAAGGGATATGGTATAAAAGGTATATTGAGGATAAAAGTTTATTCCTTGGAAGGATAAAAGGAGTATGGATAGTACAAGGGAAGGTGAGAAAGTGGGAAAGATCATTGACACACACCTTGAAAGGTGATATGATGATGGAGGAAACATGGATAAAATAGGTTGAGGTTTTGATATATTAGATGGTAGAGATTTTTTCCAAGAAGATAGAGTGGAAGGCTTTGGAGGCTTTTAAGGAAATGTTTGAAAGAAGATGTTGTTGAAGCCTTTCAAATCTTGAATGTCAACTTTGATTTATTTTTAAGATTCAAGTCTTTCAAAGAGATTTGGGAATCCATATAGCTTTTCATTTTTCTTTTCATCTAGATTCTTTAGAACATGTTTCTTTAATGATGGATTTAGGAACACATACTTGGTTTGATTGTGCTCTTTTTTTAGTGGACCCTCATGGTCTCTTGAATATTTTTCCTCTCTTTGCATTCACATGTTGATTAGATGGGACATAGTGATTTTCATCTATATATGGATTGTTGTATTTTTTCTTATGTTGCACATCCAAATTACTTCCTAAAGAATTAAGTGGATGAATAAGGTTAATATGATTGGTTTAGATGCAAAAGTGGATGGACATTATTCAAGGATTTTTTTTTGATCTAGAGGTATGATAGGAGAGATAGGAGTGGAAGTGGGAGATGAAGGATTATAAGGCATCAATATGGAAGGAAGGTTTGATGGTTTTATCTTTGATGGATAAGGATGGAGGATAGAATAAATGGATAGTGTGTAGGGATATCAAAAAAATTATAGTGAGAAATTTGATCAAGGCCATCAATAGAGTTATGAGTAGCTTTGATAGGAGAAACATATTTGATAGAAGAATTTTAAGCTTGGACATAGTTATAAAGTGGATATGGAGAAGTAGAACAAGAGGGTGAGGGAATACTTTGGTCTTGATAAGTAGCTCTAGATAGCATAGGAGAAAAACTTTTCTCATGATTTTTAGTAGGGTCAATGGAAATAGTGGAAGTAGTGTCATCATAATAATTGAGAGATATGTGATATTTAGGATATGGAAAGGTGACATGTTGAAGGAGATGAAAGGGTGATTGATCTTTATCTTTCTTAATGTTTATAGCTTCATCATTTTGATATTCCTCTTGACATGGAGCTACTATAAGGACAATGGAGAATGTGATGTTTTCATGATACAATCTTGAAGAGGTAACAAAGGATTAGCTAATGTGGGAATAGTAAGCATAGAATCACATGAAGGTTGAGATTCTTTAGTCTTAGTAGTATGGAAAATAAATACAACCAAGTGAAGTTTATCTTGAGTTTTTTTTAGAGGTAGCTATTGAGAGTACACATAGTCAATACAAAATTCATTAGGTTATTTTCTTGGTAGAGGCATGTTGGAAATCTTTGAAGTTTAGGGAGATTCACGAGTGTTGGAAGAAGTAGAGGTGTCAACAAAACCATCACTAGACATAGGTTCATCAATACGATATTGCTCAAGAGAAGAATTCTCATCACATGCCATTAGAGGTTTAAACATCAATGATATCTTCATCAATAAGATCTTGGACTTTATATTTTAATTCCATTCAATTTGAAGTACTATGTTTATTATGTTGATGATAAGCACAACATATTTTCAAGAATTGGTTTTCATATGAGCTGGACATAGGAAATGTAATGAGCTTAGTATCAAGAAGTGTTTGGAAGATGACATTATAAGATTCATCCAATGGAGTAAATTTTTTCCCAAAAGTATGTATAGGATCTCCTTGGTTTTTTTCATGTGTATAACATGCATCCATGTATTGATCATTTTCTTGGTCAAAGATAAGTCCATCATTAAATATTGGCATAGGTTCAAAGGAGTTGTCACTTTCTTATTCTCTAGAGAGGTCTTTAGTTCAAATAGATATAGAAAAATATGTAGACCTTGAAGAAGATGTCCCATGTGAATGTGCAAAGATTGAGAGAGAAACATGTTATGTTTCCATTATTTTCTGTACCATTTTTTTCAAATTGAGAGTATATTTTATTAGGTTCTTAGTGAAGTTAAGGTAAGCAGGGTAATTGGCCTCTCTTAATTTATTGTATCATTTGTATAGGAATTGAAATTTTCTAGCATTATTAAGAAAATCAGGATTTTCTAGACTTGGTTGAGGTTTGGTAGGAAAATACTCAAAACCCATAGTGGTAGATAGAAATTCAATCATGAAGGAGCCTAGAGGAAGCTAATAAGGTGACACAAGATAACTTGATGTCCAGACTAGAGAGCTAGAGTTTTTTCTTGCCAAGATAGTAGAGAGAGATTAAAGTGACTTGTCAAGAATTTTTTTTAAGTAATTTATGACACTTGTGACTGAAGTCAAGAGATAGGCAAGAAACAAAATAGCCATGTAGATAGAGAAAGCAAGATGTAAAGCGAAAAACTTTCCCAATAAAAGAGTTTAGTCAAGAGATCAAGGTAACATTTTAGAAAAAAGAAGGTCATAGTATGTTGATATAGACCATAAAGATAGAAAAGACCAAAAGCGTTAAGACCAAAGAGCCATTTTAAGAAAGTTTAAACACTAGAGACATAGAAAAGAAAAGTAAAAAAATGATGAAACTCCCCCTAGCAAGAAACACAAGAAAAATGTTTAGACTTGATATTTTGATTTGGAGAATTTATTTTTGGTTATTTTGTTTTTTGAATTTTTTTTTTTTTTTTTTTGAAATTTCAAATGTTTTTAAAAAATCATTACTGGCTCTTTCCCATGCATGTAGAAAGGAAAAATGAATGGATATGATGCCACTAATTATCTAAGGTAGTTATATGTAGATGGAAGGACATCCACCCCAACATGCTTTTCTCTACTTCAAAGCAAGTCTAAAATAGATGGAGCTCCAAAA
The DNA here is from genome assembly GCA_028749045.1 of Cupressus sempervirens. Classification (NCBI taxonomy): domain Eukaryota; kingdom Viridiplantae; phylum Streptophyta; class Pinopsida; order Cupressales; family Cupressaceae; genus Cupressus; species Cupressus sempervirens. Next base: position 622,933,819 of record CM053786.1, on the reverse strand, counting down.
CCATGGGTGAATGAAGAATTTGAAGCCACTACCTAGCCCACCTTTCAAACTGGGATCAAATGCTTCAACACTCTCCCCATTTTGTCACCATATGCAAGAAAGAAGTCAAGCATAGGCACAAGTGTTTGAAATGGATGTAGTTTGGTAAAGAAATGTGCCTCACAACTGATTTCAACATCTCCCCTACTATCATACTTGAAAATTATGATGTTATACTAGTCAAAAACCTAGTCAGGGGTAAGATTGGATTAACTCTGATCTAGTGTAGCTATAAAGGAAGGATTGTATTGATTTGGCCTCCTCACACATAGATTTGGGGAATAAAATCAGCAATGCACATGTTGGTTTAAAAAAAAATAGGGCAAAAGGCGGTACCCCTCCATAATGAAAAGGTCTCAAGAGCCCAACAAAGACTCATTAAAAAGGAATGGCAATTTCACATCTACCCATACAATACCCTTTTGTACTTTAAAATCATGTCCAAGTGGCTCCTGCAAACTCATTTATCTCCACAACCTTGGATGGGTGAGTGCCAACATGGTTGAGGATGTTTTACTAAGAAATGTCCACATCACTAGCCAATCCTCTAATGGTATATCTTCTTATAAATTGCAATAAAGGAAGCCCCCTCTTCGATCTATTTGGCCAATGCTCTTTTTATGCTTTTAAAATCCCATAAACTTGTGGAATAAAATTATAGATGGCTCAGAAGGCATCAATCCTCCAATCAAATGTTTACTTATCACTACTAATGCGATCTTGCATACTCATTAAAACTCAAACCATTGATATGCATATATTATGTTATCATATTAAAAACAACTTTCATATCTTACTTCACTTTTTCCTGATAACATAGCATTTCCATTTAGGGTGTTATCTCTAATGTTTTTGTTATATGAAAGCATAGAGGTCAAATATCAACTTGATCAAAAAGCATTATGTACATTCATTTCTCACATCTTATTCAGTATTAGAACATAAGTGTGCATATAAAGGAATCATAATGAGTAAAAGTCCTTACAATATTGCTTTCAAAACCAATGCATAATCAACCTGGTGAAATTAGTCAGGCCTAAAGGTGGGTCTATTGATATCTGATTGAAAAGATCATTTGATTAGAAAGATTGTTGAAGAAGACTATGTGTTTCAATCATTGTTTTGTCACTAATGTCAAACCTGCTATTTGTTGGTAAGAAAAATTCTTATATGTTTCAAGTACTATCACTTAGTTGATTGATGAGGAGGATTTGATCAACAAGATGTGACAAAAGTACCTAGAGGAAAGGTTGAGTTATGATTATGTTATGAAGTAGAAGAATTAGTTAAGACATTGATAACATAATGTATTGATGATCTACTTGAGGTTACAAAATGGTTGGCTTCACTTAGAAAGTTCAGAAGAATAAAGCTAAACAAAATCTATTTGCCAAGCTTAACCAAGTGGATAGTAGGTGCCGAGCAAAGTTAGTTCAAACCGAGAAAAAGTTCAGTTGGAGTTGAGTGAAAGAAAATTCTAGTTGATTCTGAGAAAGTTAGTAGATGTCAAATAATTTTCAGTTGATGTCGAGCACTAGTAAAATCTAGTTGATGTTGAGTGATTTCACAGTTGATGCCAAGTGATGCAATATGTACTGAGCATCAGAAGATTGATAATGCCGAGCTGCTACATTATGACAAAGATCAAAGATTCACCAAATAAAAGATAACAAGTTTGTTTTCTTGGAACTTTTGAATCAGGATGAAGATAAGATTGATGAGTTGGTGGCAAAAAATCTTATGTAAACTATTTTGGAGGAAAATTCAAATGGATTCTAAGAGAAGTTTCTAGAGAAGACAAGATATGAGGTAGATACATTGTATCCTACATAATCTATTAAAAACCCTAATTTTGATGATGGATAATAAGCGGGAAAATGTTCTAATTTCCTATATATAGGAATGTCTGGTCATGAAGCAAAAGAGTTAGAGAGTTTGATGCAAAAATCTAATAAGGAGAAGGGAAAAGGGTTTTGCTTCATCAAGTGACCCAAGTGAAGAAGTCTACAATGATATAATGAGCAAGAAGGCTTAAGAAGATAAATGCTTGAAGGATGAACAAGATATCAAAATTACAAAGAATGGAAGCCAAGCAGAGTTGAGGATTGAATAGAGATTTGTAATCTACAAGTAAGGTTGTAAGTTGTATCAAATCAAAGATCTACTATTACTTTCTAACAATTGTATCAGTCTAGGGTAAATCCTTTGGAGTAAGGTTGACTTAATAGTCATTGGAAAATCCTTTAACATGATAGCATTCCAAGTGAATGGCCTAAAGTCCTCTAACAAGGCTCACTTTTAGTAGGATGACTGAAATCCCTTAACTAGGTCACATTTAACAGTGTGTATTGTAGCCTTTAATAGGGTTGGCCTTTAACAAGGCATCACTTCAGAAGAGTGAAAAAGGAGTAGCATGTTATTGATGGTTTTTCCCAAATTGTGTTTCCACATTAAATCATTGTGTCAAATATGTTGATGGATGTGTTTTGTTTCATGCTTTACATTTCTGGAAGTTGATTTGATAGTAATATATAAGTTTTAGTTGATACACAATGAATGCATGCATGGATAAGAATGTTTTATGGGTTTACTAAATTGTGAAATGTTTTATTTGTACATATAGACCTTGAATAATTGATTCACCCCCCCCGTTCTCAGTTATTCTAAAAGAATTCCAACAACTGGTATTAGAGTCATCTGCTTAAGAGGATTAGTTTTAAGGTACTAGAAGCACAAAGATCAAGATGTCAAAAAGAGAAGTACCCAAGCTCAATAGAGATAATTTTCTTGCATGGAAAAGTTTGATGAAGCTACACCTTGGAGGACTTGGGGATCATGCACAATCCTACATTTCAATGGAGCATGTTGATCCAATAGGAGCCTTAAATGCTAAAGATATGAAGAAAAAGAAAAAACACAATTAGGAAATGTTGGAGATTGACTCTGTCCTAAGCTATGTTGAATTTGATGATATCAAAGGTCTTAACAGTGTAAAGAAGATGTGGGATGCTCTAACCACCATCTATAGAGGAGACAAAAATGTTCAAAGAGCCAAGTCAAAGAGTCTCATAAGTAAGTTTGATGATGTGAGAGTGGAAGAAGGTGAGAATATTGCTCAACATGTTGCTAGGATAAAAGAAGTTGTTAGTGCAATAAAAGGTGCTACTGGTAAAATAGATGATGATACTATGCTAAGTAAAGTCTTGAGGACATTAATGCCTATTTATGCCATCATATTTTTTGCAATTCAAGAGTTAAGAAGATGTATACCAAGAAATGATCTAACACTTGAATGTCTGGTAGGCAGACTCACTACTTTTGAGCTATCTAATTTTGACAACTACAAAACAGAAAGTATTGAATTAGCTTTCAAAGAAAAATTGTTATTGAAGGATTCTGAGGAGGTAAAGCAGAAGAAGAAGAAAAGAATGATAAAATATGCATCCAGTGATAGCAACATAGATGAGGAAGACATTGAAAAATTGAAAGCATTGCTAGCAAGAAGATTTCACAAAGGAAAAGGAAAGTTCAAAGGTAAGTTACCCATCATTTGTTTCAATTGCAATGAAGTTGGTCATATACCTGCAAGATGTACATAGAACTATAGAGAAGGAAACAAGTACAAAAATAGAAGAGAAGATGATGGAAGAGACTACAGAGACAAAGGCAAGAAGTCATGCTACATTACTGATGAACATGATGATGAAGTGGTATATATTGTAATGAAGGATGAATCTAATGAGGATAAGGGAACTGCACTTATGACCTATGTGAACAAGAATGACAAATGTATCATTGATAGTGGATGCTCACATCACATGACTAGACACAAAAGTAAGTTCACTACCTTAACTTATTATGATGGAAATTGTGTAAGGTTTGGTAATGATGCACCATGTTTGATAAAAGGAAAAGCACATACAAGATGTCATGTGACAATGCTTACTATTTTGAAGGATTTAATTATAACTTGTTAAGTGTGTCACAATTGAATAATTTGGGATGTAAAGTTGAGTTTGAAAATAAAACTGCCAAGATATATGACACAAATAGAAACTTGATTGGAAAAGGTGATCAAACTAGAAGTAATTTTTTCTATCTCGATATAGGAGATGCTACTTGTCTTATTGCAAAATTTGATGATGTATGGCTTTGGCACAATAGATTATGTCATGTTAATTTTGATAATCTGATTAGTATCAGTAACATGAAAAGAGTTAGAGGTTTTCCTGAGTTGAAGAAACGAGATAATATAGTATGCAAACAATGTCAGCTAGACAAGATGACAAAGTCAAGCTTTAAAAGTAAAGCTTACACCTCTAAAGAAATACTAGAAATTGTTCATACTGACTTGTGTGGACCTATTGAAGTGCAAAGATACAAAGGAGATAAGTAAATAATTTTATTTGTTGATGATTACTCTAGGATTATTATAGTCATGTTTCTAAAACAAAAATCAAATGCTTTTCAACTATTTAAGTGGTACTTGGCAAGAGTTGAAAAAGACATAGGTAAAAGTCTAAAATGCTTAAGATCAGACAGAGGAGGAGAATTCACTTCAAATGAGTTTGAGATGTTCTATAATGACAGAGGAATCAAAAGATAGACATTTGCACCTAGGATCCCTCCACAAAATGGAATTGCTGAAAGAAGAAATAGGTTTATAATGGATTGTGCTAGAACACTCATGATGGAGAAGAATATTTCTCTAAAGTACTAGAGAGAAGATATAAGTACTACTTTATATACCTTGAACCGTGTGCAAGTCAAGAAAGGTACTCATTCAACACTTTTTGAACTATGGTATGGATATCCACCTAATGTGAAATACTTTAAGATATTTGGAAGTAAATGCTATATTCTTAAAGATGTTAGGAGTGGAAAGTTTGATGCAAAAAGTGAAGAAGGTATATTCCTTGGTTACTCCACAAGTAAAGCTTACAAGTGTTTAATTACTAACATTAACAAAATTTTGGAAAGTGCAAATGTGAATATTGATGAGTTTATAGAAGTAGATGAGGTTGAACCTACAAAGAAACCAAAAGAATACAAATCATTTGTATATTTCTATGAAGGAATGCCTACTGAAGAAGATGCTACAAATCAAGTTGCAAACCAACATCAAATTTCAATAACTGTTGAGTCATAACTTGTGAATGCCGACTTGCAGTCAAGAACCAAGATGCATTCAGATGCCAAGTTGCAGAATGAGGAAAATGCACATTTTGATTCTGAGATTAGCACACATAAAAGAGATGCTGAAACACCTGATAGAGATGTACACAGTACCATTGAAGTTGAGAGACAAAATGTGGTTACAAGAACTAAGCCTAGATTGTCCAAATATGTCAAAAGACATCATCCTACAAATCAAATCATTGGAGACAAAGATGTAAGGCCAATGAAAAGAAATAGATTGAGAAGTGAAATATGTTTGTTAAGCATGAAGGAACCTAATTAAGATAGAGAAAGATGCATTGGAAGATGATGATTGGTACAAGGCTATGGAAGAATAAATTTAGCAGATAGAGAAGAACAAGATATGGAGTCTAGTTCCAAGACTAAAAGACAAGAATGTGATTGCAACCAAATGGGTATTCAGAAACAAGCTGGATGAGAATGGTGAAGTGACAAGAAACAAAGCAAGACTAGTTTGCAAAGGGTATGCACAAGAAGAAGGAATTGACTATGGTGAGACATTTTCCCCTTTTGCAAGAATGGAAGGAGTGAGAATTCTTCTTCCTTATGCTGCATACACAGGTTTCAAAGTTTATTAGATGGATGTCAAGTTTGCATTTCTAAATGACATATTAGATAAAGAAGTCTACATAGAACAATCAGAAGGTTTTGTTGATAAAAATAATAAGAATATGGTATGTAGATTGCACAAAGCCCTATATGAGTTGAAACAAGCACCAAGAGCATGGTATGAGAGACTTCATATGTATCTTGTGAAGATTGGATTTGAAAGGATAGATGATAACAACAATTTGTACATGAAGATAGATAAGGACAAAGGTATACTATTATCTAAGATATTTGTTGATGATATCATATTTGGAGGACAAGATGCTTTGTGTAAGGATTTTGTAAATAAGATGAAGCAAGAATTTGAAATGTCAATGTTTGGTGAGATCAAATTATCTATGGGACTACAAGTATATTAGATGAAATATGGTGTATATATCACTCAGTCAAAATATGTCAAAAAGATATTGAGGACATTTGGAGTAGAGGATTCCAAACTAGTAAGTACACCTAGGGTGACAACACTCAAGCTATCAAAGAATGATGATTCAACTGAGGTGAATCAAACATTATATAGATCCATGATTGGTAAATTGCAATATGTAGTACACAACAAACCTGATTTTGCATTAGCAATGGGGATAGTTGCAAGCTTCTCTGCTAATCCCAGTGAGAATCACTTGATGGCTCTAAAAAGGATAATGAGATACTTGAAAGGAACAGAAGAGTTTGGTTTATACTATAAGAAGAATAAAAATTTTGAACTGAGAGCCTACACTGATGTTGATTGGGTTGGAAACATCGACGACAGAAAAAGCACTAGTGAAAGAGCATTCTTCTTAGGCAAAAGACTTGTTACATGGACTAGCAAGAAGAAGAGTTGTACTTCTCAATCTACTACTAAAGTAGAGTATGTTTCTGCTACTATTAACTCCACAAACATTGTATGGATCAAATAGCTACTTAAGGGAATCAAGGAAGAGATCATAGAACTAGTGACACTTTATTGTGACAATACAAGTGATATCAATACATCAAAGAATCTTGTGATGCATACAAAAAAAAAGCACATTGCAATCAAGTATCATTATGTAAGGGAATTGGTTCAAGATAAAGAGGTGAAGATGGAATATATTAATACAAAGGAGAAAATTGCCGATATCTTCACAAAAACATTACCTAAGGATGCTTATGAGTATCTAAGAGGTAAACCAGGGGTGATACCCTATCAAAGGCTATGTAAAAGATAGAGGGAGTGCCCTACATCAAAAAAAGTGACATTCATTTAATACAAATTGATGAAATGGATCTTACTTTAGGAGTTTCCTAAAGTAATCACAGAACTAGAACTACAAATCAATCACAATCAAGGTGATAGAGGGAGAAATTGAAGAACCTACAAAAGCCTACATCCACATATATCAAAGATGCCAAGTGTTGAGTATACATATTTGGCATTGTTGTCAAAGAGGGAGAAAGTACATTAAACTAATCAAGTGCAAGAGGAATAATGGAGAAAGTACATCATTAGAAGATTAGAAGATCAAAAGAAAGAGGGAGAAAGCAGAAAGTAATCAGAGTAAGGATTATAAAAAAAAAAGGGAGATATTTTACTAATCAATTTAGTATAAAAGAGATAAGATATAGAGGGAAACTTAGAGGGAGTTATATTTTGTAACCTAATCAATAGATGGAAGTTGTTGATAGAGGGAGAAATTTCTATACAAGTTTTCCTTTTGGTATTGTCTTACTATTTTAACCTAGTTAGTTTGATAGAATAGGATGTTCATCATTTCTTTGACTTGGTTGATCAGTTTGGTTTGCCATTAATGCCAAAGAGGGAGATTGTTGATATCTGATTGAAAAGATCATTTGATTAGGAAGATTGTTGAAGAAGACTATGCATTTCAATCATTATTTTGTCACTGATGTCAAACTTGCTATTTGCTAGTATGACAATTTCTAATATGTTTCAAGTACTATCACTTAGTTGATTGATGAGGAGGATTTGATCAACAAGATGTAACAAAAATACCTAGAGGAAAGGTTGAGTTATGATTATGTAATGAAGTACAATAATCAATTAAGATAGTGATAACATAATGTATTGATGATCTACTTGAGGTTACAAAATGGCTAGCTACACTTAGAAAGTTCAGAAGAATAAAGTTAAAAAAAGTTCATTTGGCAATCTTGACCAAGTGGATAGTAGGTGCTGAGAAAAGTTAGTTCAAGTCAAGAAAAAAGTTAGTTGGAGCCAAGTGAAAGAAAATTCTAATGGATGTTGAGCAAGTTAGTAGATGTTGAGTAATTTTCAGTTGATGCTAAGCACTAGTAAAATCCAGTTGATGCTGAGTGATTTTATAGTTGATGCTAAGTGACGTAGTATGTGCCAAGCATCAAAATATTGATAATGTCAAGCTGGTGCATTAGGAAAAATATCGAACATTTTCCAAATAAAAGTTGAAAAGTTTATTTTTTTAGAACTTTTGAATTAGGAGGAAGATAAGATTGATGAGCTGGTGGCACATAATCTTATGTAAATTGTTTTGGAGGTGAATTCAAATGGATTATGAGAGAAGTTTCTAGAGAAGACAAGATATGGGGTAGATACATTGTATCCTACCTAATCCATTGAAAACCCTAATTTTGAGAATAGATAATGAGCAGGAAAATGTTCTAATTTTTTGTATATAGCAATGTCTGGTCATGAAGCAAAAGAGTTAGAGAGTTTTATGCAAAAATCTTATAAGGAGAAGGGGAAAGGGTTTTGCTTCATCAAGTGACCCAATTGAAGAAGTCTGCAATGGTATACTAAGCAAGAAGGCTTAAGAAGATAAATGCTTGAAGGGGGAACAAGCTGTCATAGCTGCAAAGAATGGAAGCCAAGTAGAGTTGAGGACTAAACAAAGATCTTTAATCTACATGTAAGGTTGTAAGTTGTATTAGATCAAATATGTACTGTTACTTTCTAACAATTGTATCAATCTAGGGTAAATCCTTTGGAGTAAGGTTGCCTTAACAGTCATTGGAAAATCCTTTAACAAGGTGGCATTCCAGGTGAATGGCCTAAAGTCCTCTAACAAGGCTCACTTTTAGCAGGGTGATTGAAATCCCTTAACTGGGTCACATTTAATAGTGTGTATTGTAACCTTAATAGGGTTGGTCTTTAATAAGACATCACTTTAGATGAGTGAAAAAAGAGTAGCATGTTACTGGTGGTTTTTCCCAAATTGGGTTTCCACATTAAATCATTGTGTCAGATGTGCTGATGGATGTGTTGTGTTTCATGTTTTACATTTTTGCAAGTTGATTTGATAGTAACATATAAGTTTTAGTTGATATATAATGAATGCATGCATGGATAAGAATGTTTTATGGGTTCATTGAATTGTGCAAAGTTTTATTAGTTATTCTAAAAGAATTCCAACATGGTCCAACTAATTTTTTTTGTTTTGAAACATCTGACATCCCAAATTGATCCGATGAACCCCTGAGATTGACTGGAAATCATTAGACCAATGAACCATCCATTAAAACTCATTTTAACTCTTTTTGCAACTTGTCAACTTTTTGCTAGGAGGTCCTTTACCCAGCTTTAAAACTAACAAAAACACCTAACTGAGCTCTAAAATACAACATACAAATACTTTTTTCTACATTCTTACACCATATCTAATCTCATCTCATGATGAATTCTTAGTCAAAAGAAATTGACTATCAAAGTTTCCTTCTCAAAACTGCCTACAAGAAAACATGTCAAGAAACCATAAAATGCATTTGGATTCGGCTTTGAAAGAGGTCAAACTGACACTTGGGGGCATATAAACTAGGGCATTAGTTCATTGTCACAAGGATAATATAAATCTATGATTAGGGCTCTTGAAAAATAATGGGGCAAATTTGGTGAGTGGTCAAAGTGGTCTACTCAAATTTGTAGATTGGAAACACTAGTAGAAAAGTGATTTTTGCAAATGGAATGGACCTAAGAAAGTTTTCAAATGGATTTTTCAAGACTTGCAAACTAGCACACTTAAATTATTTTCATAGTAGAACACAATGATATAATTATTTTGATTCACCTATCATGGATTTTGAGTTATGACATCTCGAATAGGGGTAGTAATCAATTTGCATTTTGTGACACCAATAAAACTTTACAAATTGCATTTGGAATCACGTTTGAAAACTGATCAAATGGATTCTTCATAAGATCAAAATTGAAACATAACAAGTATTTGACCTCTAGAATGTAATAAAAAAGGAATTTTATCATTTTGGTCAACTGGGTCAAAGTACTAGTCAAACAAGACCCAGAATTCTGAGCATTTCACATTAGCATGACAACAATAAATGACCAACTTTGAGGGATTCAAAACCTAGTCAAAATAGGTCAAAAAAATTCAAAATCTGAAACATAGGCTCTTTGATATGGATAATAAGCACTCCTAAAGTGGTGAGTCATGAAACATTAATGGGTACAAGATATTCAAATCCAAACAAGGTCTCCTATTGTTGTTTGACACTTAGGTAAAAATGCAGATTTGGACATTGCTCAAAATGGAACTTCACAAAATGACTCAGAATGGAAATTTATTTTTATGAGACAAGTAGATATATTGAAATCAAGGTGTTAGAAATATTAAACACCTCTTCAGTCTCAAATGGATAGTTGGGTACACATGCATTAAAAAATGCTTATAGGGCTTGATTTTTAGAATGGTACTTAAAATCAGGGCTTCAATTTTGAGTCCCAACATCATCTACCTCATGTGACTATTTCCTCAAAGTTTGGGAGGGCAAGCCATGGAGTGGTTTTCCAAAATTCCCTTAAATATTCAATCATTTAACTAATTTTCCTCTATTTTTATTCTACAATACTCCTACAACATTGCAAGAGAGGTTACCATGTTACACTTGTGCGACATGAAACAACTTCTACGAGAATCTTTTAAAAATTTATTACAAATATGGTGACACACCTTCACCATGTACCATACTAATATCCTAAATAAGGAGAAAACTAACATATTTATTAATAGCCTCTCTAAACTGATGAAGTATTAGCAACAAATCCAAGGCCCTAAAGACTTCAAAACCATGTTAGAAAATGCAACCAAAGTAGAAGAAACCTTGTTGAACATTAATATCCTTAAAATATGAAAGGATGGGAAAGGTGTTAGATTATGGTGACTGATCAGGAAAGTATTGTACATACTTCATAAATTTGTTTTTTTGGGCCATGGCTGACGTTGTAGCCGACATATTATGGCCGACATATGGCTGACATGTTGTAACCCTAAAATGACATAAAATACTTTTATAAAAGGGTTTAGGGTTAGGTATTTTCATTATGTTGTGATGCAAAATTGCTTCTTGCGACGGTATTGAGCTGTAAAGGATTACGGATTGTAATCAGATTGTAATCACTGGATTGTAATAATATTGGACTTCCTGTTTGGTGGACGTAGCCTAGGTATTGGGTGAACCACGTTAAATCTTGGTGCCTTTTGTTCATTTCTATGTGATCTATTATTTTCTGTTATTGGTTATATTTGCATGTAGTTTTTATTTTTGTCCATGGTTTATCCTAACAAGTGGTATCAGAGCCTAGTTGTTTTTCAATTATCCTCTGCAGGAAAGTTTCACGGTTGAGTGGGAGTCTCATGGTTGAGTGAGATGGTAGATGAGGGTAAGCTGAGGGTTGATAAGTTTAATAGGTAGAACTTCCAATTATGGAAGATGCAAATGGAAGACTATCTTTATCAGAAGGATTTATGAAAGCCATTGGAAGGCAAAGCCAAGAATCAAGGAACTATGTTAGAGGCTGAATGGGATCTTTTGGATAGAAAGGCACTCAGAAGCATTCAGTTATGCTTTGTTGAGATAATGGGTGTTGCACACATTGCATAATATTGCTATATTTTATTATTTTATTTTATCATGTAATGTTCTACCTAGATGGACGTGCAACATGTAAAGATTCCCATAGAATATTCTTGATGAGTTGTATTGTAACATTGTGATAATATTTTATGTAATTATTTAATATTGGGGAAAAGAATTAAATGCCCAATATTAAATGTGGGGTCAGTGGGTTAGGTAGCACTTGGTTTTAGCACATGGTTTATGTAATACCACTTAGTGGTTTTGTGGGACTTGCTACTATATAAGCAGCCACAAGGGTAGTTGTTGTAGAGAGGAAGAGTGTGAGAAAGGCAAGAGTTGAGTGGGACAAGGCTTGACAAGTTAGCCAAGGGAGCATTTGTGAAGGTTGGAAGCATGGCATGGGATGTATGGATTCATGCTTGTTCACATAGTTTGCTCAGTTGTGGCTATGGCCATGAAAGCTTCCATGGTTGTATGACAATGATATTTTTGCTGAATAATACATGGTGATGGATGCTTTTGGAGGTTGGGTTTTTCCCTCAATGAGGGTTTCTCAGGGTATATCTTGTGTCACAATTTTGTGGGTATGTTGTCTATTCTCTTGCATGTGGATTTTAATTCCATGTTTATTTTAGATCTATTATGGGTTATGTGGAAATGATTATATTCTTTATTGCCAAGTTTCCTTACAATTGGTATCAGAGCTATGGTTTTATTATTGTAACCCTAGATTGAATCCATGGGAATGCATGAGAGGATAAAAGAAAGGGCAAGATATATGAATGATTTATTGCAGATCTAAGGGTTTTGGATTTGCTGTTATGATGGGATGTTCGTAGATTTGGGCTTGTGAAATTTTTTGGACAAAAGCATTTTTCGGATGTTTCGTTTAAATGAGGATTTTAGGGGGGTGCTTGCAGAAATGACCTCCTAGGTAAAAACAGACCTCGCCATTGGATCCAGGTCGACATTTTCATAAATTTTGATATATAATATGCCCTAGTTTGGCCATGTTCAGAAGAAATGAAACAGTTTTTTGGTTTCAACCCATGATGGCCGTCAAATTTAATCCTGTTGGAATTTTCGTCACAAAAAAAAAAAGAAAAGAAAAATCGCAGTGAAAATGGTAAAAAGGCTGTCTTAGTAAAATGGCCATAAATTTCTCTCAGAATATCGGATTTCAGAGTTCTTATAGGCGTTGGAAAGCTAATTCAGAGCACTACAACTTGGTATAGGTTTGGTTCTATGATTTTGAAATTTTTTCATGTTTTAAGAGCTCTAAAGTCAGGTGTTATTTATTTTGAGCATGAATTAGGGCATAACTTGGGTATACGGAGTCAGATTTTGGACTTTGAGTAGTCAACGAAAAGCTCTTGAAGAGCTCTACACATTGGTTTAGATTTGGTGTAAGTTTGGCATAATTTATTTGTTGATATATTTATCTGAACATTTTATAGATATATTTTGACTATGGTAACATTGTGAGTTTATGGCATTAGAGATTTAAGTTTTGATGTCATTGTATACTCAGTTCATATTTCAAATTGGTCTCATGATGATATGGTTATCAATGTTTGGTTTGGATATGTATGATGACTTGTTGGATCTACAAGTTGTGCAGTGTTGTAAGCAGTCTGTACTTACAAGTTGCATTTATGGCTTGGTTATGGGTTGTCTTTGCCCATTGATCTTTCATTATTGATGCATATTCAAATTGGTGGCTTGGATTTGGGTTGTCTATGCCCTAAGTCACATGATTTTCTTATTTTATCTTCATGTAGAAGGGATGAGATGTTGTTACCAGGTATAGTCATGGTGGAGGATTGTGGTTGACTATTTTATGCTGACAGGTTGGACACTTTAAGAGATAGATGCTTGGTTCATGGATGTGATCATGGTGCCACAGATTTTGGCATGACATGATTGGTTATACAGGTACATCCTTCATGTTCATTAGCTTGGATTTTCTGATTCAGTTATGGTGGTGTATTTTCTTGGTTGAGGATCATGGTATTTGGTTTCTTTTGAGGAGCTCATGATATGCACTTTGAATTCTTTGATGGTTTGATGCCTTGGTTGATTCTCATGGTTAGAGGATGGATTTTTTCATCATGATGTCATGGATAGCTTGGATACACGGTTTAGTGGGAGCTTGTGACAGTGATGGGGTGACAGTGCAGGATTAGTTCCTAGTTTGGTTTGGATCTTCATGTAGGAGATGGATTTTATGATGCCATAGGTGACTTGGTACCATGGTTGAGTGGGAGTTGTTGGCATTGATTTATTTATTGAGTGTTTGCAGATGTTGGAGGTTTGTCTTAGATCCTATTGCTGCAGAAGCGTCTTTGACATTTGCATGGTGCACTTGTTATCTTCATGGTGTGTGAAGGTGGTTAGATCTTGAGGACTCATGGAGTTCTTGGTTATCTTCATTATGTGTGGAGATGGTTCTTCCTGGTATGTGGAGATGCTTTTCTTCATGGTGTATGGAGATGGTTGCATCTTGAGGACTCACAGGGTTCTTGGTAAAGGTATAGTTTATGCTTTTATTTGGCATGTTATACTTGGTGTGAGGATGGTTTCATTATTATGTCATGGTATACTCTTAATACACATTTAGAGTTGTGACATGTTATAGTATGTTCATGTGGAGTATGTTATCTCTTTGGTTGAGATGGTTAGATCATGTTGTCATTTTTATGTTCCTGAGGCCATGGTTGGAACTTTGACATTGATCTCGATTTAGTTTCTTGGTATTGAGTACATTAATCATAAGCTGGATACTTCATGATATTGCTATGTTGCATTTGGAGTTGGCATGGATTGATTGGTTACAGGTGCTCATGGATACTTAGAGACAGTGGTGATGCTGATTTTTCTTGGATTAGAGAAGTATTTGTTGGGACGGTTGATGGTTTCAGCAGGAAGTCCGAGGGGCAGTCACCTGATATGGACTTGAGAGGAGATTTTTCTTAGATGAGTCTTGGTTGGAGACTTGGGTATCTTGATGAGCATTCTCATTACCCACTCTTGGTCTACTCGGCGGTTTGCTACTTGAGAGGTATAGCCCATTATTTTGCTCAGTTGCTTTATATTTATGCTTGTCTTTCATGGATATGGATCTTGAGCTATGGTACATGAGTTAGTTCTGGAGGGTTCATTTGAGAGATGGTTAAGCATTGGTTATCTCCATGTGCATATGTTGTTATGCTGGTTGAGTTTGGGAGATGGTTTTATATTGGGCATATTCCTTGGATTTAGGAATAGTTTATTGAGTTTGATTTTCTTGTGAGAGGCTTACACCCATGATTAGTTATATGGTATGGTTTGGGTGTTGTTAAGGCTTCTTGTTGGGGTTTTATGGAGGAGATCATACTTGCATAGTTTACATCTAAAGGTGTGTGTAGAAAGACATGATATAGGTTATGATTTGCATGGTTTCTTCAGTCTTGATTATCTTCTTGAATGTTCAATTTTTCCTACATTGGATTTGAGATTGGTTAGAGATCGTGATCACTAGTTTGTGCTCATGTATGTCATGTGAGAGATGACATGGTTATTCCTAAATCTCTTTCCTCTATTGGTTGTGGAGAAATTGGAAGACTATTGGAGACTTGTTATGAGAGTTGTTCTTGTAGAATATTAATTTATGTATTGTGGATGTCCTTGATACTACATGGATTCACTTCTTTGAGATGTTGTGAGTAGATTGGTTATAGATTTGACATTATCTTTTGTAGTAGGAGCTTTTTGGTATATATGTGGTAGGTATTGCTCTTGAGGCTTGTGATTGTAGGTTATAGATTGGATATGTCGGTGATATGAGATTCACTTGTTATACCTTTGAGGTATGGATAGTTGGATGGGTTTGACACTTGCTGTGGGTGTTGTTTCAGCTATGGATATTTTGACAACTACAGATACATGTGATTACCTTTGGATCAGGTTATTTGTGCTTAGAATTTTAGTTGGTATAGGATTTTATTATCTTCTAATGTGACAGGTTGGGTGACTTTCTCTTTGGATGGCTTTTATGTATGTCTAGTGGCAGTGGCATAATAGGAGGTGAGATCATTCATGTTTGAGATGTTGGATACTTTGATTTTGTTGTGGGTACCAGGATGGAGCACTTAGTTTATTTTGATCCATGATGGTGGATGTGCTGGGAGGGATTGTTCCCTTGTTCATTTATGTAGCTACGGATTGACCCTATGCAATGTATACAACAAGTGGGAGATTGTTGAGATAATGGGTGTTGCACACATTGCATAATATTGCTATATTTTATTATTTTATTTTATCATGTAATGTTCCATCTAGATGGATGTGCAACATGTAAAGATTTTCATAGAATATTCTTGATGAGTTGTATTGTAACATTGTGATAATATTTTATGTAATTATTTAATATTGGAGAAAAGAATTAAATGCCCAATATTAAATGTGGGGTCAGTGGGTTAGGTAGCACATGGTTTATGTAATACCACTTAGTGGTTTTGTGGGACTTGCTACTATATAAGCAACCACGAGGGTAGTTGTTGTAGAGAGGAAGAGTGTGAGAAAGGCAAGAGTCGAGTGGGACAAGGCTTGACAGGTTAGCCAAGGGAGCATTTGTGAAAGTTGTAAGCATGGCATGGGATGTATGGATTCATGCTTGTTCACATAGTTTGCTCAATTGTGGCTATGGCCATGAAGGCTTCCATGGTTGTATGGAAATGGTATTTTTGCTAAATAATACATGGTGATGGATGCTTTTGGAGGCTAGGTTTTTCTCTCAATGAGGGTTTCCCAGGGTATATCTTGTGTTACAATTTTGTGGGTATGTTGTCTATTCTTTTGCATGTGGATTTTAATTCTGTTTTTATTTTAGATCTATTATGGGTTATGTGGAAATGGTTATATTATTTATTGTCAAGTTTCCTTACATGCTTGGCACCATCAGTGGCATTTAATATTACCAAAGCAAAGACGACAGAAGATTTCATGAAAACTGTTAGAAATGGAAAAAGAAATATTTAAATAAGCAAAACCAAGAAAGAATCTTAGTGAGTTAATGCATGAAAAGATATTACCATAAGATAGGAGAGAGAAAGCTTCAAGATCCAACACCATGAGACAAGATATTTGAAAAGGGAAAAGCAAAGAAAACCCCTTGTGACATTATGAATGAGGCATGAAAAGCCTAAGAAGAAAGAGAGAGAGAGTAAGAGAGCAATTGCTCATACAATAATTGAGAAGAGGAAGAAACCTCATTGAGAAATGAGAGAAGAGGGTCATCTCTTAAATAGAGATGAGAGAGAGGAGTTAGAATGTAACTCCCATGTTTATGAATGCCACCATTCATAAGTGTGTGAGGCCAAGTGTGAGATTCCTCTTAAGGAGGAATAATCTAAATTACAAATTACAATAAATATTTGTCCTCACATATTCCACTAGAGGACAAAATAAGATGTAGTGGAAAAAGGACAAAAAATAAATATATTAGGATACCTTGGCCTATATCCTAATATATTATAACAATAAAGAAAGGAAGTCTAACCTTGGTTTATAAACACACCAAGGAAAGATTACAACTTCTAACACCCCCCTTTAATCTTTACTTGGGGTAATTACATCAAAGGGTATTAAACCCATATTTTTACAAAAATCTGCAACTTAATCTTCAATATGAAGTAATTTGATTGTCTTCAAGCCATATGGTACATTTGCAAATCCAAGAGAAGTACATGAGTCCTTTGAAGGTGATCAAGTGGAAGCATAGACACATCTTCATATGTGAAAAATTGAGAAGGTTCCTTGATGGATTAGAGAACAAGACAACTATCCACAAGAAGTATTTCATCTTATATTCAAATTAGAAATCCTTTTGAATAAGGATATTAAAACTCTCATAGAGAAACAATGAAGAAAATAAAACATGTTACCACAAAGCAATGGAGATAACCTAATATAAAAAATGAAGTATATGCTCAAAATATTATCAAAAAAGTTTGATCAGAATTCTCATGAACATGATATTATACTAATGTACTAATAACCACAGACAAGGCCAACTAATGATACGTGCATCAACATTGCATCAATCACATGGATATAGACAGTCCACTTAATGAATCATCCCACTGCAAGTTAATGGGTGATCAATCCATAACATGCATGACTCATGATCTAAGCAATAAAGTATGTAGATCATTATCACATTAATATATAAAAATAACGTAAAAAAAGAGAGACATACTGATCAAATTAGTATTATCATGATTTGTTAGGATACTCAAACGAATGGATTATGAGGGTGTAACAACATATTGCCTTTAAATTGGAAATCCATCATGGACAAGCAACTTCATTGCCACGAGGAAAAAAAATCATCATGGGTCAAAACATCTTTCTCAAATAGAGTCTCCAATATTGGAGTGCTCCAAGATATGGTAGCCTCGTCAGCTATACACCAATGAGATAAAGAGATTGAAATGGGAAATCCCCATAAAATATCATCCTCACATTGAGGAACAAAATGGAACAACATGGAGAGAAACTCCATAAATATCAACCTTTCAAAGTAGAGCATATAGAATCAAATGGAGGGAAACTCCATATAAATATTAATCTTTCAAAGTGGAACCAATAGAACCAAATGGATGGAAACTCCATATAAAATGAGTGCACACCAATAAAGGATGAAGGTATACTCCATGGGCCAGATAAGGAAACTATGTATCAGTTATACTGAGGGGACCTACATAGTTATCCTTGAAAAAATTGGCTCCCTATGCAACTCAAAACAAAATATCATATAAATCATGTATATCAATTGTATAAAACCATAAAGTGCTAACATGGGCATTTAATGATGCTATAAACACATAATAGTGCAACTATGTGCACATCAAAATATCACAATAAGGTCAACTGAAGGAAAATGTGTAAGATAACTCATAATCCAATCAAAATGAATTAAACTTTATTTTCAAAATGCAGAGATCCAAGGATGATCAAAATAAAAAAAATATGTATATCAGGTATAAAACTCCATTGAAGGTAAACATGAGTACTTAATTCATTTTGTGAAGGTATAAAATAATTTTTGAATTATTATAGTCATAAACTTATATATTTATCTTGGTATATATGTGTGCACCCATATATACTTAAATAAATATATGTAAATGATAAGTCACAATATTGAGAGTATCCTTCTAAAAAATATATATATCAAGTAGAATGAACATTTTGAATAAAGAAAAAATCTCTTATTAATTTTGATAAATGTGAAATAGCAAAATCTAATCATAATAATTAGTAAGATTTTAAAAAAATACTGCATTTTCTTACTATTAAAGAATATAGATTTACTTAATAGGCATGGCCGAATAAAAACAAATACAATAATAACAAGAAGAGAAAATAAAGAATGAAAAGGGCCTATTTAATACTATGATGTGCATGAGAGTCGTCCTGCTGGTAGTAACTGACAGAGCATTTCTGCAAGTCTCACCATCATTTGGGTGCTATCTTTGGCATTGTAAGATATGCCTGGGTAGCTGTCAGTATATTTAATGCAGAGAAGTAATGGTGATTGGTTAGGATTAAGAAGCGAAGGGGTTGACAGGAAAGATGCCACCAAGGTGGCAGTGTATAGGCTGAGCTTTTGCATGGACTGAGCTCCATCCTTTTTCCAAACCTTCATTACAAATGCATCTGGTCACAGAGTTATTATACAGGGCCAATGCTTTAAAGGAATCAAAGTTGACGGCTGATGCATCGAATCTAGACCATTTTAATGGTGGGAGCTCCACATAAACTTTTTAAATTTTCAATTGAAGTGATGCTGTCAAGTTTGGATTTCCCATGGCCTTCACAACGAAAATGCTGTCTTGGATTGTTTTGGAGTTTTGGGAATTAATGGGTAGTGAGCTCTCCAATGCAAAGAATGCCATTCGTTGGGCCACTGATTATCTTCTCAAGGCTACTGCTCACCTAGGCATCATTTATGTTTAGGTTGGGGATCCTAACAATGACCACAAATGCTGGGAGAGGCCAGAGGACATGGACACTATTAGAACTGCATATAAGATAGATAGCCAAAACCCTGGCTCAGATGTAGTTGCTGAAATAGCTACAACACTTGCTGTTGCATCCCTTGTGTTTAGAAAATTAGACCATGCCTATTCCAAGAGACTCATTCATACATCCATGATGGTTTTTGATTTCGCTGACAAGCACAGAGGACCTTACAACAACTCTTTGCAGTCTGTAGTCTAGCTACCAGGATGAACTGCTATGGGGAGCTGCATGGCTGCACAAGGCAACAAAAAATGCCAAATATTTGAACTATGTTCATGCATATAGCCAGAATTTAGGAGTTGATGAATCAGACAATACATTTGGGTGGGACAATAAGCATGTTGGAGCCCGAGTGCTTTTAATAAAGGAATTCCTGATAGGAAAAGTGAAGTCTCTCCAAGACTACAAAGGTCACGCTGACAACTATATCTGCTCCATTCTACCTGGAATGCCAGGATTTGGGTCTAAATACACAACGGGAGGACTTCTCTACACATTTCCCACTGCTAATCTGCAGTATGTTACATTTGGATCTTTCATACTTTTGACCTATGCAAAATACTTCACCACCTCCAAACATCTTGTGTCTTGGAGAAATTCAAGACCATAATTTTTACACAAATGAGTAATTTGGCTGTGAAGAATAAAGCCGTCAATCTTGGGCAAGGTTTCCCAAATTTTGATGGTCCTAAATTTGTCAAGGAGGCTGCTATTCACTGAGTGGGAAAACTATGGAGGCCATGAATCTTTTTTGACAAGTCCAAGAGGCAAATATAAACCCAAACATAATTAGACGAGCACAAATAGCACAAGCTTTGGCAATAGAAGTAACTATTGTTCCACCTTCTAGACTTATGGCTTTAATTGGTCAATCTTTGAAGTGGCAGAAACACCAAGTATTGCTTCCCCCAGGTACACAATTTGACATTTTTAGGGGAACAGCTGCAGTGAAGGCAGACGAGGAAGAAATATATTCAACAACACTAGGACACACTATAAATTTTGGTAAGCAAAGCCACCCAGAATGTGCTCGCTTTTCCCCTGATGGACAGAACCTTGTTTCATGCTCAGTTGATGGATTCATAGAGGTCTGGGACTATATCAGTGGGAAAATTAAGAAGGATCTTCAATACCAAGCTGATGATGCCTTTATGATGCATGATGATGCAGTTCTTTGTGTTGACTTCAGTCGCGATTCAGAGATGTTGGCTTCAGGCTTGTGGGAAATGCCCTTATAGACATGTACACCAAATGTGGTAGAGTTGAATATGCACGTCTGGTGTTTGGAAAAAAATGGCTCATAGAGATGTGATTTCAAGGAATGCAATTATTGGGGGGTATCAAATGCATGGACATGGGGAGGAAGCCCTGAAACTTTTTGATGAAATGTGACAGCAAGACGTGAAACCCAACCATATCACCATCATTGTTGTCTTGTCTACTTGTAGTCATTCAGGGCTTGTGGATGAGGGTTGGAGACATTTCATCTATAAAGAAAACTTAGATTTACACAAGCAATTAATTGAGACAACATTACTAATGTTTCCCAAAATACAAGATATCTTTCAAGTCAATGTAAACTACTTTCGAATGCCTAAGAAATCAAATACAGAGTATAAACCTTCACAGGCTATGTCTCAGGGCTGGTAAATGTTTATACTTGAAGCTCTGCTTATATATCTCAATCTTTTGTATGGCCGTGATACGTTGGATGGTTTTAGGAAGCAGTGTGTACTATATCTGAGACATGTAACTCTTCTTGCTTACAGAACTAACCTTATACGAGAGGAAGTTTGGGTAACAAGATCTGGAATAATTAAAATTAAAAGTTATGAATAAGGACGCTATGGAAATCCTACCACTCAGGTCGCAGAGGAAAAAAAATTAGTGCACTTGAGGGAGCAGAGACAACCTTATTATTGGCCTCAGGTATGTCCTTGTTTTGGACAGCATGCCGCTAAAACAAGAGAAAAATAATTGATATCTAGATAGGAAAACCCTTTGGCGACAAGCCTTCCAAAGGGGGTTAGATGAAAACTAATATAAAATAAGAAGTAACTTGCACAAATTAGAGCAAACAAAAGTTAATCAGGTTTGCCGGTAAACCAGCCAAACCCAAAAAAAATTCATTTTCTTCCATCTTAAGAAGATTAAAAAAAAATTAGTGAAATCTCTCTCAAGAGTCTCCTTCGAATCGTACCTTCATGCAAACACTCAAAAAAAAGATTAAACAGCTCTGATACCATGTTAGAAATGGAAAAAGAAATATTTAAATAAGCAAAACCAGGAAAGAATCTAAGTGAGTTAATGCATGAAAAGATATTACCATAAGATAGGAGAGAGAAAGCTTCAAGATCCAACACCATGAGACAAGATATTTGGAAAGGGGAAAGCAAAGAAAACCCCTTGTGACATTATGAATGAGGCATGAAAAGCCTAAGAAGAAAGAGAGAGAGAGTAAGAGAGCAATTGCTCATACAATAATTGAGAAGAGGAAGAAACCTCATTGAGAAATGAGAGAAGAGGGTCATCTCTTAAATAGAGATGAGAGAGAGGAGTTAGAATGTAACTCCCATATCTATGAATGCCACCATTCATAAGTTTGTGAGGCCAAGTGTGAGATTCCTCTTAAGGAGGAATAATATAAATTACAAATTACAATAAATATTTGTCCTCACATATTCCACTAGATGACAAAATAAGATGTAGTGGAAAAAGGAATAAAAAGAAATATATTAGGATACCTTGGCCTATATCCTAATATATTATAACAATAAAGAAAGGAAGTCTAACCTTGGTTTATAAACACACTAAGGAAAGATTACAACTTCTAACAAAAACCTTAGCAACACTGTATGAAAAGCCCTTCGCTTCAAACAAGGTATTTCTCATGAAGCATTTATTTAATATGAAAATGGTAGAAGGTAGATCATTTAAATGAGTTGAATACTATTACTAGTTAGTTATCTTTTGTGGGTATCAATTTTGATGAAGAAATTAGGGCTCTCTTGATTTTGTGTTCTTTGCCTGAAAGCTAGAATGGCTTGGTAATGGTGGTGAGTAATTCTGTTCGTGGATCTAGTACCCTAAAATATGATGACGTGATCGGTGTTGTTTTGAGTGAGGAAACTCGTAGGAAATCCTCAGGTGGATCTACATCAAGAAGTGCTTTGAATGCACAAAGCAGGGATAGAACGACTGAGAGAGGAAGTAACTCTAGAAATCATGAAAAATCAAGAGGAAAGTCAAAGGGGAGGAGGTCTCAATTGAGAGGACCAAATGATTTCTAGTACTATGGGAAACCAGGGCACAAAAAGAAAGATTGCTGGAATCGAAAGAAAAATGAAGGAGATAAATCAGATGGAGACAAGGAGGCAAATGTGGTAAGTAAAAAATTCGAAGAGGATGCTTTGTTTCTATCTTTAGAAAGTGTTGATGATTCATGGGTTTTAGATTCTAGTGCTTCATTTCATGCTACACCTCATAGAGGTTATTTCATTGATTATGTCCAAGGGGATTTTGGGCTTGTTTATTTGGGGGATAATGAACCCTATCAAATTGTTGGAAAGGGAAAAATTAAGATTAAGTTGCAGAATGGGAATCATTGGCTACTACATGAGATAAGACATGTTCCAAGGTTGAGTAGGAATTTAATTTTAGTGGGGCAACTCGGTGATGAGGGTTGTGTAGTTACTTTTAATGATAAAAATTGGAAGGTTTCAAAAGGTTCCCTTGTAGTAGAAAAAGGTGTGAAAGTAGGCACCTTATATCTTTGTACAGGTCATATTGTTCCTTCTACTTTGACTGTTTCAGAGAAAAATGAATGTTCAAAAATAATTGCTGTAGTTGAGCAGGGAGAACAAATAGCTACTAAAGATTCTGATACAATGTTGTGGCACAATATACTTGGGCACATGAGTGAGAAAGGTATGAAAGTACTTCACTCCAAGAAAGTTTTTCCAGGTCTAAAATGTGTTAATATGGATTTCTATGAAAGTTGTGTGTATGGAAAACAAAAGAGAGTGAGTTTTGTAAAGATGGGAAGGAAAACAAAAAAGAGAAATTAGAGCTCGCATACAGTTGTATGGGGACCAGCTTAGGTATCTTCCCTTGGTGGCTCTCATTATTATGTTACATTAATTGATGACGCAACTAGAAAAGTATGGGTTTATTTCCTTAGACAGAAATCTGATGTATTTCAAACTTTTAAGACATGGAAATGCTTGGTTGAAAATGAGACTAGTAAGAAATTAAAATGTCTCAGATTTAATAATGGTGGTGAGTATTGCAGTCATGAATTTGAAGATTATTGCTCCTCTAATGGTATTCATAGATAGAAAACTATTCCAAGGACTCTACAGGAAAATGCAGTGGCTGAACGCATGAACATGACTATAATGGAGTGTGCAAGGAGCATGAGGTTGCATGCTGGGTTGCCCTTACACATGTGGGTGAAGGCTGTCAATACTACAGTATATTTGATTAATAGAGGTCCCTCTACTCCTCTGGTCTATGGTATTCCAGAGGAAGCATGGACTGGTAAGAAGGTGAGTTATTCTTTTCTCAAGACCTTCAGTTGTGAAGCTTTTGCTCATATAGACTTTGAAAATAGAACCAAGCTAGAAGCTAAATCAAAGAAATGTGTCTTTTTTGGATATGGCATTAATGAATTTGGTTATAGGCTTTGGGATTTTGAAAATCATAAAATTGTAAGAAGCTGGGATGTCATATTCAATGAGGAAGTGTTGTACAAAGATCTGTTGTAGCAACATGAGAAGAAAGAAGATGATTATGTAGTGCTGGATGATACTCCAAAAGCTGATGTTCTAGCCATTCCTCATGATGTGCAACAACTGCAACAACAAATACCACACACACTAGTGAATGTTAGACAGTCAACGAGGCAAATTAGACTGCCACAAAGATTCTCTCCCTCTTTATATTCTATTTTACTTACTGATGCTGGTGAACTTGAAAGTTATGATGAAGCTGTGCAGGTGGATACTAAGATTCAGTGGGAGTCTTCAATGAAAGATGAAATGGATCTTTGTTGAAGAATAAGACATGGGATTTGTGCAAGTTGCCTGCAGGTAAAAAGGGTTTATAGAATAAGTGGGTTTACAGGTTGAAAGAAGAGGAAGGAGGTAAGAAAAGATTTAAGGCTAGGTTAGTTATAAAAGGATTTGCACAGAAAAAGGGAATTGACTTTGATGAGATATTTTCTCCTATTGTTAAAATGACTTCTATTCATACTGTTTTAAGTCTTGTGGCTACTAAAGATTTGCATTTAAAATTTTTTGGGTCGTGGCCGACATTGTAGCTGACATATTATGGCCGACATATGGCCGACATGTTGTAACCATAAAATGACATAAAATACTTTTATAAAAAGGTTTAGGGTTAGGTATTTTCATTATGTTGTGATGCAAAATTGCTTCTTGCAACGGTATTGAGCTATAAAGGATTACAGATTGTAATTAGGTTGTAATCACTAGATTGTAATAATATTAGACTTGCTATTTGGTGGACGTAGCCCAGGGATTGGGTGAACCACGTTAAATCTTGGTGTCTTGTGTTCATTTCTGTGTGGTCTATTATTTTTTGTTATTGGTTATATTTGCATGTAGTTTTTATTTCTGTCCGTGCTTTATCCTAACAAAAGGTTTTTCCAATAAACGAAAAAATAACTCATTCAATTAATAAAATGATAAACAAAGATCTTGGTAGAGAAATAATAACAATAATATGCTAAATGATGGAGAAGTAGAAGAAAACAACATTAAACCATAGATTTACCCCTCTCCGAATCAACATTCTCTCAGTGCCAGTAACACTATAAACATACCTACCAGCCAAGATACACAATGACAAGAAATTTTTTGTCCATTATATCAATGAAACAATGCTACTTCATCTGCACAAAATACTCTTAATCAACAAGTAGCCTACAATCAAGCTCCTCCACCGAAAGGGTATAAGTCTATCAACCCACATAGAGTATACACTCCTATAGGTGAGACACATGAAAGAGATTTCTAAAGATTCTTGGCTAATGAGATAATTATCACACTACCTAAAACTAGGCCATATGAACCACAAGTCAAACACTCATGGTGGAATGAAAAACATTTTTGTGCCTATCATCAAAATCAAGGGCATTTCACTAATAACTATTTTTCTCTTAAGGGAGTTATCTAAAAAGTAATTGATTATGAGACCATCAAAGTTAATAGTGTTTGTACCAATAAAGACCATGTTGTATTCAAAAATCCCTTCATAATCCATGAAAATGGAGAGTCTTCCAATAATAAATAGAACAAACTTTCCAATGAAAAGATCAATTACACCCATAATTACGATAACAAAATCAACATACTATCCGGATTTGATGAGGTTGTCAATGTTATAATTGTCAAAGATAAACACAAAAAAGAGACTTTGGATGCCATCACCTAAGGTCAAGTCTCTAAAGTAGTCTTGCTAGGGACAACCACCAATTTAGATCAATCCACCACAAGCTCTACCATCTCCAAGTATAGTTTGGTCAATTAGCTACTAAAAGCCCCTACTCATATCTCCATTTTTGAGTTGTTATAGATATCTCTGGAGCATAAAGGGATCCTAACTAAAGGCCTAGTACCCAATGATCTAGACATCAATAGAATCCAAAACATAGTGAGTAATTTCATTGCATCCCATCATGTATCCTTCTCTGAACAAGATAAGATGTCCTTTTCCCAACCCCAAAATTTTCCTTTATATATTGAGGTCTTTGTGTATAGAAATAGAGTGAAGAAAGTATTAGTTGATGATAGGGCCAGTTTAAACATTTGCACCCTAAACTTGGTAAGAGTACTAGGATACACAAAAGATGTTGTTGACTAGAACAAAAAATCACAATCAAGGCTTATGATGATGAAGAAAGATCCTCTAAAGGGATGGTCATCTTGCCAATATGTATTGGCCTGATTGTGAAGGAAATTGTCTATCAAGTTCTAGACTTGAAGTTAACCTACAACATCTTATTAGGAAGAGCATAGATACATGACATGAAAACTATTCCTTCTACTTACCATCAATTTTTAAAGTTTCCTTATTTGGGTCAAGAGGTAACCATACCTGAGGACTAGAATTACACACAATATTGCAACTCTCTTTTTCCTCATAACATGGAAGAAATCCCCATCACCACAAGCAACACCAACTAGTCTATGACAGGAGAGACTTCAACCTCCATAAATCAAGACAACAACCACTCTTCCACAATGAGTAAGGGAAAATATAAAGTTGTTTTTTCTAGTGCCTTAGTCCTATCACATCTCCTACCAAAAGACTCCAAACACAAATATTATGGGGAGATGAGTTGCTTGATAAAGGAATGCAAATGAAAATGCAAGATTTGATGCAAAGCATTGGGAGAATACTTAGTTTCTTTATTTGACCTACAAACATGTCCTAATTCTCATGGAGTACCAACTTCAACTGCTCCTCCTCAACCCTACAATGAAGACTTTTTCAAAGGTAGCAATACAAATCCAAGCATAAAAGCAAGAGGATACAAAATATCAATATTTACCCCAACCTTTTTGGAAGAGGTTATTAATTAATGAAAAAAATGGGCTATTCTATTGAAGGACCTTTCAAAAGAGGCACATGAATTGTTGAACCACTTGAAGCACATTTTAGGCCAAACAAAATTAAAATAGGGGTGGGATATTTAGAGGAAGAACATGAAATTTTACCACTCTATCCCCGGTCACCACCTCTTGATAAGCCACAACCTAAACATAGGAGTCCCTCCTCCTCCACCTTGATTTTGGTATCTAAAGATAGAGGCACCATAAATTAGGGGGCATCCAATCTAGAGAATGCAATCTTATCCTTCCATGATATCCCCCTCATAGAAGAACCACTCTTGAATACCACCAATAATGAGGATGATGATGACTCCACCTAGTGGGAACTTAATTCCTTATCTCAAGAATCTACCCATAAAAAATAATGTGAGGTGATTCACATTTCCACCTAGAGAACACTACATAATAAGAATCTTCTTCCAGCTTAGATTCCATATCACCACAAAGAGCCACTTTACACCAGGATTGTTTAGAAACAAATGTGGAACAACCACGTGATCTTTAAAAAAAAATTAGATACATGACATGCACTTTTAATGGCCACATGATCTTGTGCCACATAAGGACAATGAACCTAATAATGAATTCCACTTGCAGACCCATTTTTTGGATTTCTTTCTAGTAGAAGTCGAAAGTGAGGATAGTGAGAAACTCAAAGACCTTAATTTGCTAGATAGTTTAGGGGAAGCCCATGTCATAGACCTACATGATACAATGTGTAAGCCATTAAATGAGGTCATGTCCTTAATCAAGTCAAACCATATCAATACCTTGAGTCATTACCCTTAACCCATACCAAGCTTATCAACTAGGAAATAACCAAGCCTCATGATATCCCTAATTTCAACACTGACAAAGACATCTTTATCTACCTCAATGTGGTTGAACCATCTTCGAAACTAGAACCAAGGAAAGCACTGATGAATAGGTCAAATATCAACTATCTTACTTACATGAGAAAAAATCAAGCATATTAGAGTTTTAGCAATCCAAACCACATTGTGGTGGGTCTAGATGTAAAAATACAAGAAACCAAAAGTGATGTCTCTAAGGGTGAAAATCCAATTCTAGCACCCAATGATGAGATAATTGATACTTTACCTAAATATTTAGAAGAAAGGTCATCCATTTTGATCGAGCCAATAGAAAAGGTCAACATTGGGACAGAGACAAAACCTAGGATTATTCATCTAGCTTAGTCACTAACATCAAAATAAAGGGGAAAATTTATTCACTTCTTCAAAGAAAAAATCAATTTTGCATGGTCCTATAGAGACATACTAGGTTTAGATCCTAATTTGATTCTCTATCATCTTAATATTTCCCCAATGGCTAAACTGGTCAAACATAAACTTAGGAAGATGCATCCATACATATCCTAGTTAGTAAAATTAGAGTTGGAAAAACTACTCCAAACCAAGTTTAAAAGACCATTGTCATATGCTTCAAATATAGTACCAATTTCAAAAAAAGGATGACAACATACAAATTTTCATTGATTTTCATGATGTCAATATGGTATGTCCAAAGGATGACTTCCCAATTCCTAATATAGATGTCATCATGGACCTAACAATAGGACATGTTGGAATATATAGTCCATTGATATAACTAAGAGGGGTGGGGTTGCGGGGGGGGGGGGGGGGGGGGTGTGAATTAGTTATCCAACTAATATCACAATTAACAACATTAAACAATCTTCCATATGAATAATATAAACTAAAAACACAAAAAGAAACTCATACACAATAAAACTAGATATGTCAACTAGGAAAACTCTTGATTAGAGGGAAAACTCCAATGGGGATAGTACCCATAAGATGATGTACTAATATAGATATTCCTTGTTAGAGGATAGAGCCTGTTAGGAGTTTGTTACAACATTCAATACACATGAGCCCCTATTAGGAGATTCCAACCCTATTAGGAGTTGTGGAAGATAGATGGACCCACTTCCCAAATAGCTTCAAGAAAAAGACCAATGAACCCACTATCCAAATGATCTTTGTATTATTCTTTGCAAAATAATAGAACTGGTATTGTACTCTTCCTTCCTCTTTCTTTGTCCTATCAATTAGACCTTTGCTCCTTTTGATCTTGTAACCAGTCTCAAATCTCACATCCAATAAATTCCTAAGATCTCTTACATGCATTTAGAAAGCACTTTGCTTCTTTTTACACTTTGCACTTCAACAACCATCTCAACACACATCATACACTTTATAATCAAGGAAAACATCTTTCCTTTATACCATATATTCATAATAATTCCTTGAGTTGGCCTTGAGATTTTCCCAATTAATTATAATAAGATAATTAATTAATTACAATTATAATAGCATTGTTGGCTCACAATCTATACAAAACTTCATGCATGCAATACTAAGGCTTGTGGACTCGCTGATGTCATCAACAAACTATCCTCTATCATTGCTTGACTATGCATCTCTTCATTACATCTCTAATGTAAGATAGATAACAACCACTAGGAACTACTTTCCCAATGCTCTATCTCTAAACTACTGTCCATATATTAGGTACATCTTCTGTACATCTTTGATTCAAATATTGTGCACTTGACCACATCATCCAAACACTGTGCTAAATATGTTTAACCATGCATCACTAGACAATCAAACAATTTTCTATATCATCAAGATCTATGTCTGCTACTTAGCCAGTCTTTATAGAAACCATGCTATGTTGACATCAATGACAAACACAGTCATAAATGCAACATATCAATATTCTGCAATGCTCAAGATACTCCCTCAATGTAGTATCATCAACATTTATACTAACAATCCCCCCCTTTGGTATTGATATCAACATAGATGAAAAATATCTAAGTTCCAAGAATACCAAGTAATACTCTACTACTATTATTGTAGAAGTTGATGAAAGTCAACTTCATAGCTTGCCAAGATCATCTAAACATTTTTGAAAAGTAGATAGAACCAACTTTCCAAAAATATAATGTTTTCAAAAAATAGAGATGGGATGCACAAGAAAAGCTTGCCGGAGTAAAAAATAGAACATCTAACTTTTACTATAAAAATGAGCCACAAAATTACATCAAAACCAAAAAGACCTATACCAATGTCTTTTTCTTGGAATTAGCTTTCTAGTGCTTCTTTTAGATTGGAAAAATACCTTAGTATGCTCAAGTTATGGCCAAAAAATTGCAAGTAGGTCAAAAAGGACCCTAGAGAGCCTATACGGTGATGATGCAATGATGATATCATGCTAACATCAACAAAACACTAGATTAAAATTGACAGCCACAGGGCCATCATAGCAAAAAGAGAGGCCACGTGGTAGTGCCATGTGGTAGTGCCACATGGCATCCAGGTGGTAAGATGCTAATGTGGTGCGTGACATGGCAGGGGCCACGTGACAGTGCCATCGTGGCACCCATGCCACGTGTCCACCATAGATCATGGGAAGTGTGTTAGAATCCACATGGGATGTAGGTGGAAGCAGGTCTATAGGTAGGTGGTGATAGGGAGGAGTGGTTGGTGGAGGTGGCCGTAGGGGCGGAGCTTTCCAATGGTGCCACTGGGAAGGACGATGGGCTGGCCGAGTTTTAGGGACCACAGAATGACAGCCATGTAGCAACTGCCCTATGGCTACATTTTTGACAGTGGCATCAAGGTGGCATAGTGGTAGCCACTCAGTACTACAACAAATTTTTAAAAAATGTGCACAATAAATGCCTCTTTTGGTCTGTACGACCTCCAAGCAAATTTTTTTTGCCTCTCCGATCAACTGTATCCAAAATGGACAAAATTTATATGGATCCTGACTATAATGGGCCTTCTGAACTCAATGGTAGTGTTTGTTTAGGCCTAAAGTGCTCCAAAAAATGCTCTTCTTTTTGATTGAAGAAAAATGCACAAACAAACTAGGGTTTGTGTCTCTGAATCACTGCTTCAAAAATCCTTCAGCCTATAAGTAGCAAAGAGGCTTTGATACCATGTAGAGGTTGATGAAAGCCAACTTCATAGCTTGCCAAGATCACCTACATGCAAATAACCTGCTAAAGGGAAACCAAAGAAGGAAGAGGTGGAGCTTGGAAAAAACTAAACAGACTGAGAGAACAAATATTGCAACAATGAAAATGTATTGCTATACAATATGCCTTGAAAATGAGTTGAGTTATGAAATACAATGAGATAGCTTGAATATAAAGTACTCAAGGAGACTTCTAGAACAAGTTAGAAGATGCTAGGAGACAAGAATGACAACTAAGCATACGTATACAAAATATGGAATATGACTTAGATAAGAACAAACTCTCGTGTTGTCAAAAACTCCTAGACTACAACTAATAAATAAATGCATTAACCTAAGTAAACTTAAGTAAAAGTGTAAAAAATAATTATTTACTCTAACAATTATAGTTCTCATCTACTCAAATCCTCTAGATTTAGAGACCGACATTAGTTGTCCACATGCTAAAAAGAATCTCAAACACAAAAAATGCACACAGGTGCATACTCCTTTTAGACATCAATTGTTTACTTCACACTAAACAATTCATATTATATCAGGTGTACATTCTTGCTTTCTTACATAAATCTTTCTAAATATCTCCAAAAGATTTTTCTCCTCCATAATTAGGAGATATTTTTCATGCATATTCTCTCCAATTGACATTAATATCAAAGATCTCAATCTCAATGTTACAACATACCAATTGTTAAATACCAATTGCTAATATGTTACACAAAATATTCAATCAGCTCGACTGTTCAAAGACATTGTTCAATACCAAAAACCAAGAGTCGTCAATGATTTAGTTCATCACAAATACTCCCTCATATGGGAAGCATCAACATTCAGTCAAGTCAAATATAGTTCTCTGTACGACTAGACTGATGCACTCTCTACATCACCTACTCAAAAGTAGGCAAGGGCATAACCCCAGGCATACCTCTCAAGTACTCAAATGTATCTTTAGGCAAAGGCTTCATAACGATATTTGAAATCTTATCTTTAGTACTTACATACTCCAATATGATCTGCTTTTCTATTTCTTTCTATCTCAACAAATGATACTTAATCGATATATATTTAGTCTTAGAGAGAAATACAAGATTCTTTGATATACTTACTATACTTGTGTTATCACAAAAAATGATAATAGGTTCTTCAAACTCAATTTTGATATCCTTTAGCATCTAATTCATCAATATAACTTGATTATAGTTATTTTCTAATACAATATACTCTGCCTCAACTATACTCTACAAGATATAATCTTATTTCTTATTTAACCAAGAATCTAATCTTCCTCCAAAAAATAATTCTCCACCATTGATACTCTTTCTGTCATCCATACTAGCTACCTGATTTGCATTAGTATATGCACATAGACTAAAATCACTTGATCTATCACACCAAATTCCATAGTCAGATGTCCCTTTCAAATATTTGAATATTATCTTTACTTCTACAAAATGATATTTCTTAGGATCATCTTGAAATATAGTTACAATCCCAATTTCATTTTCTATATCTGGTATGGTGTGAGTCAAATACTGTAAACTTGCAATCATGGATCTGTACTTATTTTGCTCCACTGCAGGTGTCTCATCTTTGCTGGATAAATTGTGACTAGTTATCATTGGTTTACCAACAGGTTTATAACTTTCCAAACCAAACCTTTTCAACAAATCTTTCATGTACTTAACTTGTGAAATAAATATTACATCATTATTTTGTACAATCTATAATCCTAGGAAAAACATCATTTCTCCCATCATGCTCATTTAAAATAAATTCTTCATCTCTTTCACAAACTTATCACTTGCTTCATTATTACCTCCAAAAATAATGTCATCAAAAAATATTAAAATAATCAACAA
Organism: Cupressus sempervirens; assembly: GCA_028749045.1. Lineage (NCBI taxonomy): Eukaryota > Viridiplantae > Streptophyta > Pinopsida > Cupressales > Cupressaceae > Cupressus > Cupressus sempervirens. The sequence goes on along the minus strand of CM053786.1, from coordinate 622,900,569 downwards.
ACCATTTACTTCTTTTCCACCCATTACTTCAAAATCCTATTGGGAAAAAGGTGAGTATCAAATTATCAACTCAAATTCAATTTTTGATTATTCTATTTCGACTATGGAGTTTACCCTAGTTGGGAAATTTCTAGGGGCATGCCCAGATATTGATGCTCTTAGAAATATGGTTAAAAGGAAATGGATTCTATGTGGTCAAGTGGATATTGCACTTATGATGAACGAGCTCTTTTTCTTTTCTTTCACTTGCAAGGAAGATTTAAATATGGTGCTATATGGTGGTCCTTGGCCATGTGGCAACAATACTTTAATGATCAAAAAGTGGGAACCCAATATGGATCTGTTTAATGTGTTTTTCCTTACTACTTTGGAATAGGTCAGATTACTAGGAATCTCACTTGAGTTTTGGCATGAAGACATATTTAAGGGGATAGTTGGTTCATTTGGTGAACTCATAGCTATTGATAATGGGATGGTTGCTAGGCCTAAACTACTTTGTGCTAGAATCTATGTGAAAGTTACTCATTTGAGGAACCTACCCTAGAAGGTGGAATTAAATTCAAAACATGGAAAATGGAAGCAAGAGATAGTCTTTGAAGACCTTTCTAATGCCTATTTGTTAGTAGAAAAAGGGCCACTAGGATATAAATTGCTTGATGAAAATAAAAATGAAAAATGAAGATGGTGAATGTGGAGAAAAAGGTGGAAGCTAAGATTCAAAAAAGGGTGTGGAAACCTAAAGCTATCCCTAATAAGGTAGTTGAAATAATAGAATTCCAAGGTAATCAAAATAAGGAGAGGTTGTTAGAAGAAGAGGAGATATCCTAGAAAAATGAAGGCTCTAGTCTCAAGGATAAAGAGGAGTGTGAAAATATAGTGCACCAGATGGTTATCTATCAAAATAAAGATCTTGATTTGGAAGGTTTTGAAGATTTAGAGGAGATTAAGGAAGGAGAAATTCTTGAGGAAAGAAGTGTTCAACTTGATGAGATTGATATTTTATAAGAGACACAGAATGAAGAATTTCATACCCTTTTGAGACCCCTATGTCAATAGTTTTTGATTTTTGAAAGTTTTTTAGAGTCTAATTGTATGGATCTGATTACTGACAAGAAAGAATCTAAATAGAAATAGGATCAAATGAAGAAAATAGAGAAAAAATCTAACCCTTACCCTATACCTACAGGAGTTGAAACCTAAAGAAGTAAAATGGAAATTGGCTCTCTCAAATTGAAATTGAATGTTGGAACTCAAGAGAAACATAGTAGAAAATCTACTAGGAAGACAAGAGAAAGTAAAAGCTTACAAAATATTGCTAATGGGAAATGGGCAACTATCTTGGATTTTACTCCTAAAAATTTATGATGAAAGTGATCATCTGGAATATTAGAGGGATGGACAATATTCGTAAACTTTATATTGTTCAAATTTTTTTTAGAGAGCACAAACTTGATATCTTAGTTCTCCAGGAAACTAAAATGGATAAAGATAAAGCTGAAAAGCTAAAATCTTTTTAACAATTATTGTTTAATGGCTAGTATTTCTGAAGGTGCTTTTGGGGGAATGATGGGAAGCAATCATTATTTTCTGGTACTTTGTTGGATGCTAATAAACATTTTATGGCAGTCAAGATAAAGAGTTTGGCCTAGAATAAGTATTGGTATATAGTTAATGTGTATGCACATAATAATAAGAATTCTATAAAAAAAGTTTTGGGACTCTTTATCTAAGATTAAGAGTGATGATTATTATGGTAAATGGTTATTTCTAGGGGATTTTAATGTTCCTCTTTATGAACATGAAAAAAAAGGTGGAAATGCTAGTCAACTAGAAGGAAGACTGAATTTAATGGACTTTATAAAAAAGAAGGGGTTAATGGACTTAGACCTTCAAGGGATTGATTTCACATGGAGTAATAAAAGATTTGGAAATGATTACATCCAAGCTCACTTGGATAGAGTCCTAATATCTCTAGATTGGACTAAAGAATTTGTGTGTAATCTTAAGGCTATCTAGAAGATTTCTTTTGACCATTATTCTCTTTTGTTTATGGTAGAGGCTATTCAAGCTAGGAAGAAAATCCCATTCAGATTTGAAAAAATGTTGATGCAACATCCACAATTTGAGGATCGGCTGGAAGAATGGTGGAACATTAATATTGAAGGAACGACTTTATTCTATGTGGCTTCTAAACTCAAAAAACTTAAAAATAAATTTAGGGAATGGAATAAAGATATTTTTGGAATATCTTTGAAAGTAGATCAAATATTAAAGATGATCTAAAAGTTACCCAAGATAGACTTTAGTAGGAGGGATACTTGATGGATTTAGTGAATGAAGAAACTAAAAAATTGGTGGAGTACCATGACATCATTTCTAAAGAAGAGGTCTACTAGAGATAGAGGTCCAAATCCATTTGGCTTGAAGAAGGAGACAAAACTACAAAAAAATTACATTTGTCTACTTTGAAACACAAAGCTAAAAATCGTATTTCTAGTCTAACAAAAGGAAGACATAAAATCACTAGTGAAAAGGGTATTTCTAATGAAAAGATTTCCTTTCTTTCTTCCCTATTTCCATTAGACCCAGATATTGATGAAACTAAATAGGTTGAGTATTGGTCTTAGATTGGTTTTGACAGTTGAGTGTCAACACACTTAACCAATTTGAAGTTGATGCCGAGTATAATATAGATGTTGAGCTACAATATGTGCCAAGCTAGAAATTCAACAGGTGCTAAGTGAACTTCAGGTGCCGAGCAAGTATCAAGTGTTGAGTGATAAGTGATGCTGAGTCACTATAAGTGCCAAGCAAAGCATAGATGATGAGAAAAATAGAATTTCTATAGGAGTCAAGTGAGTTAGAATTCCCATATGTGTCGAGCATTAGCAAGTAGTAAGTGTTGAGTAACACAGAATCAACACATGAGTTTGTGCCTTCACAAAATCAGATGTAAATTATTTTAGAGTTAAGTTAAGATGAATCTCAAAGGATCTTAAAGATAAGATTGAATCTCTTGCATTCCCTATGTAATCAACATGCAGCCAATAAGAAAAATGGAGAAAGCATGCAACCAATAGGAAAAGTGTAAAGATTTCAGTGGGAAAGAAGGATGAATATTGATCTTAGATTCATACCTAACGCTAAGGCTTCAAAACCTTTAAAAGGAGGATGAAACCCCATAATTTGTGTATGTGTGAGAGTTATATGGGAGAATGCTAGTGAAGTTTAGAGGGGTATAAGGACTTAAAGGAAGAGTAGCATTGCAAAATTTATTTAGGTAGAATAGAGTATCAACACTTTGAGCAGAGACATGTCAGATTAGGAAGGATCAGATCAGACTGAGCAAAACAAGGATCTAGAATCAGCAATTGAAGATTGTAAGTTATCAGGTCAACACATTCTAATACTCTTTAACCATTGTATTAGGAATGAAAATCCTACGATGATATGTTGGTCTAAAAGCCATGTTGTAAGCCTTTCAACAAGGTACTAAATCCTTTAATAGGGTAAGATTCCAAGTGAGTGTTTGTAAATCCTTTAACCATGTCACTTTTAACAGGGTGTAAAGCCTTTAACAGGGTAGGCATTTCATAGGGTAGACCATTGGAAGTGGTCAAACTTTATAACCTTAAATAGTTACATATTACTATAGTGATAATTTGTGGATGTCATCCCCACCCCAGTTTTATCTTCTGATTTTGGAGGGTTTCTGGGTGACCAAAATCTTGCGTTATCTATTTTCATGCATGTCTTTACCTTTATGTTAATTAGATATGGTAGATGCATGTGAATGATCTCAGTTAAAAGTTTTAGAGGTTAAATATTGTTACTTCTGATTCATCCTCCCTCTTAGAAGTAAATCTTCCCACTTGTAAATTCCAACAATTGGTATCATAGCCAAGTTCTCACAAGGAGGAGCCTTACAGCTTGGAGAAAAGATCTAGAAATGGAAGTATAAAAACTTGGGAAGGTCATAGAAAATTAGGTGATTGATATACAACTCGCTCTATATACTTTGGAAGAAGCTAGGGAGGAACTGAGAAAATTCTTAAAGAGAAGAAGAGAGATTGCCATAACTGAGAATGCTACACAATACAAGGAGATTGACACCTCAAAAGTGTTTGCAAATGGAGATTCCAAAGAGTTTGATGTAGCAATAGTAGATCTGATGGAGAAGAATAGAGCTCAAGCAAAAGAGATTAGAACTCTCAAGATTGAACAATAATCTTAAGCCATGATGCTTTGTGAAGTGACTGAACAGAAGAAAAGAGCTATTGAAGATAAGATTATGCTAGAAGAAGACAAGAGACACCTTGCTAAAAAACTGGAAGAAAAGTCAATTGAGCTTGCAAGAATTTACAACATGTAGCTAGACACCCTAAGTCAGATGAGGAATGCACATCATGAATTGAATGTTAAGGACATAGAGATCTCCACACTAAAGATGCAAAATGAACAGTTGCAAAATGACTTGAAAAGAGAGAAGGAAATTGTAGAGAGCTTCAAAAAACCCAATGAGGCCATCAAGTAATTTGAACAACTACTAAAATCACCAAGAGCTAGCAATGATAGTTCAGGACTAGGATACACCAGGATTGAAAAAGGAGAGTCATCTAAGATTGTAGAAGAAAGAAGTGACAAATGTAAGAACACTAAACCTACTTGTCATTTTTTTGGTAAAAGAGGACATACCTCTAATGTGTGTAGGAGCAAGAACACCCATCAGCATGACAAACCTAAGAATATGGGTCACTATCACAAGTGCAACAAGCAAGGACATCAAGCACATGACTGTAGGACTAGGACTATTAGAACACCAAGATTTGAAGGCCACTGCTACAATTTCAAGAAGTATGGACATAGAGATTTTGAGTGCTGATCAAAGCCTATGTGGAAACCTAATTAGCCAACAAGGGGAAATTATCATGAACAACACTACAATTGGGGCTACAACACTAGGTATAGCTGCCATTATTGTCAAGAATATGGACACATCTTTGAAAATTGCATAAGAACACATTTCAATGGAAACTACAACAGATGAATCAGCCAAACTACATGCTTCAGTTGTTTGTAGACTGGTCATATTAGTAGGAATTGCCGAACAAGGTCAAAGGCACCTAACTTAGAGTTCAACAAAGGAAAAGAGAAAGTAGATGTTGAACACATCAAAGGAGAAATGAATAAGACATAGAAGAAGAAAGATGGAAGAAACACATGAAATGAAGGGATCACTTCACCTAAAAGGTCAAGTGGTCACACCTCATCCAACTAAGCAAAAGAAGGTATGTGGGACTAATATACAAAGCTTTATCATACATTTGTTCCAAGACAAGTTAAAAAAAAAGAAAAAGAGATCAGCATGAATAGAGATGCAAAGTTAAAATTTCAAGATTTTATAAGTATTGCCAAGTTGATTTTAGATGCCGAATGCATGCCGAGTTGATTGCCAAAGTCAAAAGAAGCCAAATGATTAGTTGTAGCCGAGTGAAGAGAAATTTTAGTTGAAGTTAAGTAAGGGATACTGTAGTATATGCTGAGTGGTAGGAAAGACAATGGAAGTTGAGTAATGCAGAAATGCTTAAGAAGCTGAGTGGATAGTTGTAAATGCAATAAGGATTAAATGTTGTGAAATAAGGGTAGGTGATCACATTTTTGCACCATTTTTCTTCATCGCAAACAAAGAGAAAAGATGAAGAAGAGTGTAGAATGATTTCAAAGTAGAGAATCTAGCATTTGACTTAATTTCAATAGAGATTCAACTTAGTTTTATCAATTTCAAGGTATTTACACTAGTGCCAAGCTACATAGTTTTAAATTTCTTCGTGTCTAAACCTTAGATAGAAGAAAATGGCTTCTAATTCTAGGAAACCTTAGGAGAAAAAGTTGTTTGAGGTCCAATTAGTGTCAAACAAAGTTAAAAAACTAGATTTTTGGCCAATTCCTAAAGTGGCATACAAAAACAACCCAGCCAAAGTCCTATCTATTATTCCTGCTAAGGTAGTTATGGTCGAGGATGTTAGGAGGTGTTACAACTATAAGATTGGTGCTATTGGGTACATGGAAATGAGAGAAGCATACAATAGGTTCTGTGAAAATGGAGTTTTGAAGGAAGAGTACCAAATCATTGAGAGTAAGGGTTTGACTCATGCCCTGGACTTCCCCACTATCTTCAAAACTGAATGGATTAGAATTGTGCTCAGCAGGATTCATGATGGAAGTTTATGGTTAGAGGATGGCTTAATAAAGATATCAAAAAGGATTATTCATAGGGTAATAGGGTATCCAACCCTAGATTGGCCAAAGACCCTAAGAAGTGACTCTAAGGAAGCAATCGAGAAGAAAATAGGAGCCAAATGGAACAAGAGAGGAATGACAATAGATACTATCCAAGACCCTCTTGTTGACTTTTCTGTTAGGGTTATTTCTCACAAGTTTTATCACTCCAGTAGACTTAATAGTGTACCTTGCATTGACATGGATGTTGGCTACAAATGAGTTAAGAAGGATCATACTTATGATCTTTCAGAATTGTAATTGCAACAAATTAATGAGAACTTAGGAGCAATAAGGAGAACTAAGGGAGCATAGTGTAAATTTGGTGCAATTTTGATTTGTATATTTTTCTATGTACAAAATGAATTTTCATCCTTTGGTAAAGTTAGCTGGAAAAATAAACAGGTCCATAGTAGCTCAAGTGAATGAATACATTGAACAAATGGGAGCTAATTTTGAAACTCTTATGACACGTTATTTTGAGGATTTCAAGAAATCCATGAAACAAAGATTGAGGATACCTATTTCACTAGTAGAACAACATGTAAATGATGTATGTTTTCCTGTAGATATTGATTATACCTATATTCAAGCAGCCATACCAAGGGTTAGATGGCTAAGACCTCTTGGATATGAGATAAACATAGATGAGGCATCTACAACTATAACTACATTATTAATAGAAGAAGTGGACAAGAGTGCACCACATTTTGGGACTTATGATGTGGTGAGATCAAAGGTAGACATGGAGTTGAAAACTGCCTCCACATTGAAGAAAAAGGAATTTTTTTTGAAGAAGTTAAAGGCTAAATTTGGTGAGGGTACAACAGAGGAAGAAGAAGATGAAGAGGTTTGATGAAGATGAAGATGAACAAGGGCAAGAGCCACTAGCACTAACCCAAGGCATGGGTGAGGATGCAAAGGAAGAAGAAGGTCCTGAGTAGGAAGCACCAAAAGTAGAACCCAAGAAGAGGAAGGCACAAAATAACTTGTTGCACATCCCAAAGGGAAGAAGAAAGTAGCTAAGACAAGCCAATCCAAACCTACCACCAGGGAAGACACAAGGGCTACAACAAAGGTAGCCAAAGAACAAGAGAATAAGAAAGCTACAGAGCAAGGAGGGCCAGCAGAAAAGAAAACAAAAAAGTATGTTGCACCCCCAAAGTCAGATGAAGAGAGAACAAAATCTAACAATGAGAAATTCAAAGTGGTAAGTCACACCACCAAATTTGATCTTGAAATTTTTTTTGATAACATTAGGGATAATGCAGATTTAACTGGTTTGAAGAACGTTGATTTTAATAAGTTTCCAAGGGAAGAATAGAACATAGTGGAAGAATCTATCTACACTATGATGGCCAAGTTCAAGACTACTCCACTTGAACTTGATAATTCTATGCCTAAGGAGCTAAGTTTAATTGTTGAAAATAAATGGCATTATTGCCTAAACATGGACAAGAAAATAAGGGAGTCAACATTGGATCATGTAATGCTTGACCTTAAAAAAGGTCAAATAAGTAAGGCTAGTGAGAAACATGGGAGCAAATTTGCACCCAAATACAAAGCCTTCAACATTTTACAGAATAAAATTGAGGATGTTGTGAAGAAGTCCACACGAATGTGGAAATTAATTTATGGGCTAACTATTGTCAAAGAAGGAAAAGAAGATCCCTTTGAGGGATGAAATGATGATGAGGAAGGAGAGGAAAATGAGGAGGAAGAATGAGAGAAAGAGAAGGAAGAGGTAATATTGGAGAAAGAAATATAGAAAAGTGATGAGGCAATAGTTGAGGAGTAGCAACAAGAATAGAGTGTCCAAGACACACAATTGCCACCACCAAGTCCTCCACATGCACCACCTACATCTATAGAGAAAGTAATTGTGAAGGATGTTCCTAACACCTCAGGTCAAAATATTAATCCACTAACTGCAGAGGATCTCAAAAAGATCCTTCATCAAAAAACTTTGCAATCTTAGTTGTGTACAAATCTTGTTTTGGTGAGTGTAGAAGAGTTATAGAAGGTTGTAGCTGAAATAACTAAGGAGAAGGTGAATACACAAGAACCACCTTCACAACCTCCTATAGATAAAAGTGATCAACCAAAAGAACAAGCTGTATATGAGCAATGTTAGTATGCTAATAGAAACCAAATTTAATAAAGCTTCTACAAACTAAACAAAATTCATAAACTTCAAGATAGACTAAGATGAGCTCTCAATTGAGAATATGAGCCATTAATGGACTCTCTCAATAAGAAGCTCTCTTGTTGAGTAGCTTTATCTAAATGGATAGGATGTATGCTCAATATGCTTCCAAAGGCTTCAATGGATGATTGTGGATTTTTGGTGTGGATAGATGGCTTTAGTATGGATTTGGATCTCAAAATAGCATTATAACTTTACTTCATGGATTGTGTTATTTTGCAAAGGGGAAGGATCCAATTTATAGGCAAGAGGCTTGAGGGTTTGAGGGCTAAGATGCAAGGATGGGAAAAAGCTTATGGAGGGCTCAGATTGCATGAGAGGAGAGCACATGAATTGTGCTTCCTTATAGCCAATCAAGGAGTGACACATGTCACATGGTGAGAGGATGGAGGAAAGGGGAAGGATGAGTCAACAAAGGAGGCTCAAAGGATAAAACCTTCATAAAGACCCTCATAATGACTTGTAAGAGCAATAAAAGGGCTTGTAAGAGTCATTTATGACCTAGTGGACTTCATAAAGTTTTATGGTTGAGATATTTTGAGGGTGATGAGAGAAATTTCAACTTGGACTTGATTAGGAAGGTTTTAAGCTTGTTTAGGCTTGTGAAAATGATTAGAGGATGGATTAGGATGGTTTAGGATTAGCTTAGGGATAGGCAAGTGGATGGCATTTAATGAGGGTGGGTGAAGGAGGAGATATTTGTTAACTTTGGCTTGGGTTAGTAAGTTTTAACCCATGTTTAGGGAATGTGACAAGGTTAGGAGGGGATTAGGATTAGGTTTAAAGACATCTTCTAGAAGAGTCTAGATTTTGGATGAGGATAAAGACTTTCTAGAATAGTCTAGAATTTCCTAGGATGAGGATAAATTAGATTTTTAGAAAATAAATAAAGTTTTATTTATTTCAAGGGTTTGGGTTGAGGAGATATTTATTAAACCTTTTTTAATAAACATGAGGATTAATATTTAATTTTAATTAAATATTTTGAGTTGGGATTAGGGGTAGGAAATGATGAGATTAGCCTTTAATTAAAATTAAAGAAGGATTAGAAGATTTTGGAAGAGGTTATTGGTCATAAGGAAATTGGCCAAGTTTTGGGCAAAAAATAAATTTTTTATTTATTTTAGGATTTTTGGTCAATTTATTAATTAAATAATTAATAAATAAGGAAATAATGTTTAAATAAGATTTAAACATTTGTGGGAGGGATTCCTTAATTAAATATTTTTAATTAAGATAAAGGGATTTAATTGCATAAAAATTAATTAATTAATTAAATAATTAATTAATTAATAAATGATGATGTCATCAGGACTTTTTCAGAAAATAAAAATACTTTATTTTCTAAAGGTTTTTAGGTGTCTACATTTTGCCCCTCTTTGATGTGATGCTGCAAGTGGCATGGCATCAAAGATAAGAAAATAAGATGCCCAAGGCTAGAGCAGAAGAGGAGAGAATGGACTGTGAGATGCCCCCTCAAGAAGGTAGCGAGGAGAGAAAGTGAGGCTCGATGGCTTCTTGAAAAGTACAAGAATCCGAGATGAGCAAGGAGACTCAGATTGGCAAAGAGAAGGGGCTAAATTAGCTCAAACTCTCACTATGGGAGAATGATAAAGGAGAATTAGATGCACAAGAGGAAGCAAGCTTAAGACCTTAGGGAAGGTGGAGGATGAAGGAGCAGAGTGCTATAAAAAGGAATCTAGGATAGGGAAATGGATGAGGGGATTATAAAGCTGATGCAACAGGATTTCAAAGAGTCAGATTAGTGGAAGATGGGTTTCGGAGATCCCTAGGACTAGGATTGTGGATCTCAAAAGATGAGGCTTGGTGGATTGATTTGGATTGGTGGATCCCTAAGACTAGGATTGTGGATCTCAAAAGATGAGGCTTGGTGGATTGATTTGGATTGGTGGATCCCTAAGACTAGGATTGTGGATCCCTAAAGCTAAGAGTGATGAGTGATTCAAAGAGATACTGATGCATCAGCTAGGGTAGGAGAGATGGATGCTGGATATGGATGGGGGATAATGGAGATGAAGGAAAAACATTGAAGCTTTTTGAGCGAGGGGATACTTCAAAGAGAAGTACCACCATGTAGTTGAGCACTAGATTTGCTATTGGACTGTTGGTTAATTGCCAAGGTTACCAAGAACATCAAGGCCTTTTCACCAACCGTCCAAAGGATTGACAAACTAACTCAAAACAAACACGCAAGGATTGCCCCAACATCACACATGAATCCTAGAGGAAGCAGCGTGGAAACGATATTCGAGAACCCACAAGCAGAAAAGAAAAACAAATGAAAGACCTGATCAAGACCTTACGCTCTAATTGCCCCATTCGCAGCATACCATGATATGGAAGATCGTGGCAACCTTGAGGAGGGAACAAGGAGATTGCTTGGAAAAGATACTTCAAGACCCAAAAGGGAAGATCACAAATCAAAAGAAAGTGAAAATCCAAAAGAGAACCGTTTGCCAACGAGATGGGTAGGACGAGGTACTAATGGACCAAGATCAGACATGAGGAAAGCTATATCCTGCAAGGACCTATCGGAGAGCACCTATGCTGGTGGATTTGGATGAGTGATGCATCTGGCAAGCTGAACTAAGAAAGATAACACTTTGGTGATAGGAAATCTAGCTAAAGGATGCATTGGAATATCTAACCAAAGTGTGCGATGGGTGCAAGATGCTGATCAAGGATGAACTGACATGAACACCAGATAGATGCAATGGTACTAAGCTAAAGAGGATGTACAAGCTGACAGACCAAGATATTTACAAGTGAGCTAATCAAGATATGGTACAAGCTAACGGACCAAGATAGTTACAAGCAGGAAAAAGCTTAGGATGATAGGATAGCGGGATGGTTCGATGTTGTGCAAGATGCGAAAGCTAAGGGTGGGGTGATAGCGAAAGATATGGATTTGGTAGGATGCATCCAATGATGATGAGAGATTTTGTGACCAAGGATAGCTAGAGGAGTAGGATGAGATGGCTGGATAGGATGGTAGATAGCTAGGATTATGATGGATATATAGAGATGACATTGGGTTTGCATGAGGATAGCCTAGAGCTAGATACCAATGACAAGGGAGGATGGACAAGACAAGATCTCCAAGGAATATAGTGCCCCCAATCAGAAGATAACATGCGGAAGGAGGTCTTATGATGGATGTGATAGGATTGAAGCTAGGATGGAAAATGCTGAAGGGGCTAGGGAGATGGATGATAGCTGAGATGATTGGCTGAAGCTGCATAAGATTAGTGGATGGTGTGAGATGGAAGCTGGACGATGGAGGATAGGTGGATAGATTGGAAGATGGAGTTGGATGTCAAGAGATGACCAAAAGCATGAGGGTGATAGGCTAAGTTGGGGATGGCAGAATTACGCATGACGCTTGTTTGCCAAGTTTTCATCATGGTACTTGTCCAAGGTGCTTGAATTGCAAAGTTTTCACCAGTGGACGCTTTATTTTTCTTTTCTTTTTTGACTTTTTGACTTTGGACTTAGCTGGAATGATTTTGGCTTTCTTCAGCTATTTTGTCTTTTTTGGGATTTTTCACTGGCTATTGGAATGTTCAATTTTGTTGCTAGCTGTTGGTACACCGGATGTGTGATTTATGCAATAGATCGGATTAGATGGGATTGATGGTAGGAGATGGAGGGATGAAAATGCTGAAAAGGAGCATGAGATGGGTATGCTTGCAAGAGCAACATTGGCAAATGTTGGAACGGGTGTGAAAAGAGCATATGGGGGATAGATGGTAGATGCGAGCGTGATGGAGGATTTGTGGAAGCGTGCTTGGGGATATAGGCACCCAAGATGGAGTTAGGAGATGGGGGACATGAGTCACTAGATGGGGGATTAGCAATTGTGGATGCCATTATGCATTAGGTTTCAACTTTTTTCTTGGGGATCCACATGGTTTTGGATTTTCTTTTCATAGGCTGTTGCATTGTTTTGCATTCTTTGATTGGATTTTGCCTTTTTGGAGTATGTCTTTTAGAATAGACATATGATTGCCTAGGATGTGGATTTTTAGCTTTATGCATTTTGAAGTTGGCATTCACATTGCTGTGGTAAGCTTTGGGAAGATGGTTAGGAGAAGCTTTGTGAGATGGAGAGGATATGAAAGAGAATGTAGGGGGATGATGATGGATGATGTGCCCTCATATGTGCCTTTGTTGATCTTGCATAGAAATGGATGGAATAGGATTTTTATGATGGCTGATAGGAGGATGGAGGATGGTAGATTTTGGGACATAGGGACCCAAAATGGATTTAGCGGATGAAGGGGGGATATGGTAGGTTGTTTTGGGTTGCAAAGATGGTGGAGGGGGGATGACATAAGATTTCTTGAAGGAGTGATGGGAGGCTAGCATGGTGGGCTTGGAGATAGGCTTGGTTTGGGGGTGTGGTGTACCAACACCTTTAGATGGTGAGCCTTTGGATACATATCCAAGACCATGAAATCCTAGAATTTTTTGTGCAATAATAGGCTCTCTGATTCCTTGCTCTTGTGGTCCTAAACCTTGACCTTGATAATGCCATCGATTGAGCATTTGAACAAGCTGAGGAAAATTTTTGCTTGCAGAAAATGGTAGAAGTGATTTATTAGGTGTATTGCAATGGGGAGATACTGTTCTTAATTCTTCTGCTGAGAGAGGGCCACCGTGGATGAATGTAAGTGAACCAAGAGGGTAGATTATAGATGGTGGAATAGCTTGGATAGGTGGTAAGATGGAAGCATGGAGTGGGGGAGATGGAAGGATAGGATCTTGATGTAGCTGGTGGGATGACAAGATATCTTGTAGTGGAGGAGATATGGCTTGAGGTTTTGGAGATGGAGGAGATGGTGACTGCACTATGGATGGAAGACATGGTATGATGATATCTTCATTTATGCTTTGGGGGTTGTCAACATGCTTTTGGGCAGGATCTTGATAGGATTGGTTTGGAGTGGGTGGTGCGATAGGAGGTGAAGGGATGGATTCTTCAAAGGCAGTGGATGGATAGATGGGAGATTTAGTAGTGGAGATGGGTGAGTAGAAGATGGATGCATAAGGGTCATTACGAGAGATTTGGGAAATTCTTGGAGATGATGTGGATAAGATTTGGAGGGATTTGACAGGTGGTGGGATTTTGATGCTTGCGGGAAGTGGAAAGATTTTAAGCAATTTGATGGATGTTATGGGGATGATAGCTATGGGAGATGGAGGTGATATTATAGATGGGGAAGCTTCATCACTGACTACTTCACATGGTTGGATTAGATGACATGGCTTATCGACTGTTGGAGGCAACTTTTCTTGTATTTCCTCTAGGAGATTCCTTGGAGACTCGTGTGTCAAAGGTGGAGGTGGATTGACAGGAATAGCTAGTGTGATGGGGGTGGAAGATTGGAAGCTTGGTTGATGGGGTGATGGAGGGAAAGCTAGAATATCAGATGGCATGACTAGATAGTTTGGAATAACTCTTGGATTTTGGGGGATGCTTGGGGGAATGTTCCTAAGGCTTTCAATATACCCGTCATAGTCAACAAGATTTTCATCATCATTGGAATAGGAGGTGGCGGGAGCGAGGACAATGCGACCAAACACATCATGATAGGATTGGTACTTCATGCTTTGATGATGAGTTTGATAGGGATAGGGTCTTGCATATGGATGAACACGGAAGCTCATGGTTGGATTTGGATTAAGCATAGATTTTGGATTGGCTGATGAAAGATTTCTTAGGGAGAGTCAAAGCTGTATGATAGACCTAAGAAGGATTGGCTGGAGATTTTTGACTTTCCTGTGGATGGAAGACTTCAAGGGCATGTTGTCAAAAGGTGAGAGTTTTGCTTTCCTATGCACTAGATTTGGTGGTGGCTGTATCAACTTGAGGATAGACTAATGATCCTATGGGCATGACACGAGATTGACCACTTGTGGATCCCAACCTTTAGCTCAAGGTGATGAGGGATGCAAGTGACAAAGCTAGATTACCCTAGACAATGCTCTGTCAGAGGGATAACCTTGGTGAGATTAGTTGATTGGTAGGATTGATTGGATAGCAAAATCTAGCAAAGTGACAACAACTCTTTAAAGGCTTGGTTGATTTTGGATTGGGTTTCTAGCTGGCTAGGGGGGGATGATTTGGAGAGACTTTGGATTTGGGATTGTTCTAAAGCAAGGAACTAGATAGATTTGGTTGCAGCGGGGGAGCTTGGATGATTTTCTGATGAGGCAGTGACTACGCTAAGTATGCCTTGATCTGGGAGATTTTTTCTTTTTTTTTTTGGGATTTTGACCAAAGTTGGCAAACATTCATTCAAAAGCTATGAACAAATAAGCAGACAAAAGTTTTGAGCAAGCACGTCAAACACACCAACATCCTAGGAAGCTTTCTACAAGGATGAAATTTGGTTTAGCTAGGGAGTCCTCGATATACGCAAGGTACGTGAGGCCCAAATCTGTAGATGAAACCAAAAAGATGTCACACAGCCGAGAGGAGCGATAACCCACTTCTCCTCTTTCACTTCTCAAGGGTATAAAGTTCCTTGAGGCTTAGCCCGAGTGACAAAATCTTGATCCCAAGAGAGGTGTCTTTGGATTCACCTCCCGATCTTTATACTCCGTCGGAACGCTGGAGTTGAGGTCGTCCCAAGGGGTGATGAAATCCCCAAGCAGGCCTCCTAAAAAGTGTAAAACAAGACCACATACATGATCTTGGGCTTTAAAAGACACGCATTCATTCCAATTGATGATTTAAATTTTGTAAGCTATGATTGAAGACACTTGTGATTATGGCATACAATGTTCATTCCATTTTGACAGCATCATTAGCATAATGAAAGTCGAGAGATCGTCAACATAAGAAATGCGAGCGCCATTGAAAATGCGTCCAAACCATGCAATTTTCATTGATTGCTAGGCATTCAAGATTGAGTGTGAGTTTTTTTTAAGCCCAAAGCAAAGATGTGTGAGACTCAATTTTTCAAGCGCGCGCCCGGAGGCCCTCCACGTCAAGATTTGTCCAAATAAAGTGTGAGCGAGATTAATGCGCATTCAAGGAATTTTTTAACTTAGAAAAACCACTAAAAACCCAAGTGAGTGGAGTTTGATTTGCATGGAGCACTTAACACCCTCTTAGGTGGACCCATCCCCATAGATGGCACTGAGATTGCAACCAATGGTTAAATTGATGGGTGATTAAAGAGGGTGAGTCCAACAACAAACTCACTCAAAGCATTTTTATTTGTTTTTATAACTTAAAAGATTACAAAAATGTAGATTCTTCTTATGCTCCAAAAGATGATTATTTGATCTATGGCATTCAAGATTGGATTTGTTGTTTTAATCATGCATTCATAAAAAAAACAAACTTTGATTTTAATCCATGGCACTCAAGAGTGATTTTAGCAACATGCATTCAAAGACAAGTGATTAAACATTCAAGTTTTTTCCTTTGAGCATTCAAGATTGAGATTTTGTGTGTTGTTTTAAGAACTTTGAAGTGCTTTGTTTTAACCTTAGATCATTCAAGATTGTTTTGGACTCAAAAGTGAAAATGACTCTTTGGACTTTGGTTTTCATTCAAGATTTTGTGTTCTAGTTTGCATATTTTAAGCCCAAAAATGATATTCCTAGATTGTTTTGATGCATGAAAATCCTAAGAAACATTCAAGATTTTGCAATAAGACATTTGTTTGGAACAAATAACAAAGCTTTTAGGAAAATTTTTGGCAACCATTTAGGACTCTTAGTTTTCATGAGATTTTTTAAAAGAACTTTAGTGTGCACTTAGTGTTGATTTTGAACCTTTTGAAATGGAAACTTGAAGTTCTTTTTAAATTCCCAAAAATGAAGTGTTCCTAATTTTGCATGAATGCATCTAAAACCTTGATGTTGCAAGGATGCAAATGATTAGATTGGTTTAGTTTCACTTGTTAAAAGATTTTTTCTTTCTTGCAAATTTTTAATTTTTCAATGGATTTAAGTATGATTTGGGGGTTCATTTTAAGCACTAAAAAGAAGTGTGTATGATTTTGCTTCCTTAAAAAAAAATCGCCAAGATCTCCCACAAGAAGAAGAAGAAGAAGTAGATGGAATAAGAAGAATATAGACAAGAAGAGGAAGAAGAATTTCAAGTTCTTTGTCCACCTATAAGCTTGAAAAATCTGCAAACACTATGAGATAGATTATGAGTTCCTTTGTCTTCTTCATGCTCATGTGGACCTACAAAACTAATTTATACAATCCTACCAATAAAAAAAACAAGAAAAATTAGCCAAAATCAGCAAATAACATACAAAAATTGACTAAAAAAGCTAATGAAGATGACCCATGCGGGGTCCCACTGGGCGTGCCAAAATGTATATGAGCAATGTTAGTATGCTAATAGAAACCAAATTTAATAAAGCTTCTACAAACTAAACAAAATTCATAAACTTCAAGATAGACTAAGATGAGCTCTCAATTGAGAATATGAGCCATTAATGGACTCTCTCAATAAGAAGCTCTCTTGTTGAGTAGCTTTATCTAAATGGATAGGATGTATGCTCAATATGCTTCCAAAGGTTTCAATGGATGATTGTGGATTTTTGGTGTGGATAGATGGCTTTAGTATGGATTTGGATCTCAAAATAGCATTATAACTTTACTTCATGGATTGTGTTATTTTGCAAAGGGGAAAGATCCAATTTATCGGCAAGAGGCTTGAGGGTTTGAGGGCTAAGATGCAAGGATGGGAAAAATCTTATGGAGGGCTCAGATTGCATGAGAGGAGAGCACATGGATTGTGCTTCCTTATAGCCAATCAAGGAGTGACACATGTCACATGGTGAGAGGATGGAGGAAAGGGGAAGGATGAGTCAACAAAGGAGGCTCAAGGGATAAAACCTTCATAAAGACCCTCATAATGACTTGTAAGAGCAATAAAAGGGCTTGTAAGAGTCATTTATGACCTAGTGGACTTCATAAAGTTTTATGGTTGAGATATTTTGAGGGTGATGAGAGAAATTTCAACTTGGACTTGATTAGGAAGGTTTTAAGCTTGTTTAGGCTTGTGAAAATGATTAGAGGATGGATTAGGATGGTTTAGGATTAGCTTAGGGATAGGCAAGTGGATGGCATTTAATGAGGGTGGGTAAAGGAGGAGATATTTGTTAACTTTGGCTTGGGTTAGTAAGTTTTAACCCATGTTTAGGGAATGTGACAAGGTTAGGAGGGGATTAGGATTAGGTTTAAAGACATCTTCTAGAAGAGTCTAGATTTTGGATGAGGATAAAGACTTTCTAGAATAGTCTAGAATTTCCTAGGATGAGGATAAATTAGATTTTTAGAAAATAAATAAAGTTTTATTTATTTCAAGGGTTTGGGTTGAGGAGATATTTATTAAAACTTTTTTAATAAACATGAGGATTAATATTTAATTTTAATTAAATATTTTGAGTTGGGATTAGGGGTAGGAAATGATGAGATTAGCCTTTAATCGAAATTAAAGAAGGATTAGAAGATTTTGGAAGAGGTTATTGGTCATAAGGAAATTGGCCAAGTTTTGGGCAAAAAATAAATTTTTTATTTATTTTAGGATTTTTGGTCAATTTATTAATTAAATAATTAATAAATAAGGAAATAATGTTTAAATAAGATTTAAACATTTTTGGGAGGGATTCCTTAATTAAATATTTTTAATTAAGATAAAGGGATTTAATGGCATAAAAATTAATTAATTAATTAAATAATTAATTAATTAATAAATGATGATGTCATCAGGACTTTTTCAAAAAATAAAAATACTTTATTTTCTAAAGGTTTTTAGGTGTCTACACAAGCAACATAAGACACATTTTCTAAGGTTGACACCATAGTCACAGTAACTAACGAAGAACAAACAAAGGAGAAAACAGGACAAAAAGATACCATTGATCCTACAATGCAAAGTCAAGGTGCACCTCCTCTGATCACCATAATTGATCAAGGAAGAAGTGAAGACGATAAGGAAGAGGAGAAAACCCCCAAGGAAAGAGAGCAAGAGGCAATACAGACATTGGTTAATTTGTCTACTACATGGACTCCTACTACATAGCCGAGCCTTGATGTAGTACCACTACAAATTTCAGCACCAGGTTCGAGCTCTACCAAGGTAACAAGGGTACTTCACTATGGAGACCCTACACTTGATGAAGAGATAGTCATACCAAGTTATGACTACAAGAAAATGAACTTGACACAGATAAATGAAGTGTAAGAGACACTGGAGAAGAAGAAGAAAAAGCAAGAGATACTCAGAAATGAGTATAGATAGAGGCAAGCATTGATAGAAATAAAAACATATTTCTTGATGCATTCAGCTTGCCAGTACCTAATGAAATAAAGCCCATTATGGAGCAACTACCCAACATAGTAGACCAGGTACAAAATGAAGACCTTGATACTAATGTCAAATTATTAGAATGGTCTAAAAAGAAATTTCAAATGAAGGTGAATGAGAAGATATCTAGTGAAATAAAACTATCACAAGTAGAATTGGCTAAGAAAGTTGAGAAGGTGAAAATAATACTTGAGAACATATTCTCATTGTACTCCAAATTGTGTGACTCTTCATATTTCACATAAGAGACTAGCCGAAGAATATTAAACCTAGAGAGGAACCTTAAAATATCAAGTACTCAACTACCAAAGGATCCAACTCAAAGTGAAAAGCATTTTTCTACAACACTTCACACTCAAAAGGAGTTAGTTTTATTAATAGTAGAAGAGGCTAATGTTAAGGCCAAATTAATACACATCCAATCTGCAATAACTCCACACATGGAAGTATTGCATAAAGAGATGGCTTATGCAGAGAATGTTTTGAAGAAAGATCCAAATATTTCTACATTAGAAGGCCTAGCACATCTTGCAATAGAGACAACCATCCATCTCAAAGCACTGGAAATTGCCTTAGACAATTGGGATGCTACTTTGAAGATAATAATGGAGGTAAATAAGACATTTTTGGCTACATATTCCATTTATTCTTAGGACCCTTTGACATAAGTGTCAAAAAAAGGGGGAGATAATAAATGAGACCCAAATAGATAAAGGGGAGATATAATAATTTGGGGGAGATAATAAATGAGACCTAAAGGAAAATGAATACCCAAAGGGGGAGATATTCAAATTTTGAGTTTTGAGGAGAAATAAGGAGGTATAGACAAAAAGATGCAATTACTGTAAGGAGATGTGTGAAAGGGGGAGTACAAACAGAGTAGAAATAGAGCAAACAAAACTAGAAGCAAAGGAATGATAAGGCAGAAAATGGAAACAACATGAGACAAATTCAACATAAGAGATTTAGGATACAGAGATGGCACATCAGCTTAGGGGGAGTTACAAGTTTTTAAGGTATATAGTCTTCTACAAAATTTTGAACAAGTTTTTGAAGTTTTGTACATATGTTGAACAAGATGTGTATTATACTTATAGAGATTAGATTCATAATGTTTAGTTAAGTGTTTTTACCACTCATGTCAAAGGGGGAGATTGTTGCTCTCAGATTGGTTTTGACAATTGAGTGTCAACACACTTAACCAATTTCAAGTTGATGCTGAGTATAATACAGATGTCAAGCTATAGTATGTGCCAAGCCAAAAATTCAATAGGCGCTGAGTGAACTTCAGGTGCTGAGCAAGTATCAAGTGTCAAGTGATAAGTGATGCTAAGTCACTATAAGTGTAGAGCAAAGCATAGATGCCAAGTGAAACAAAATTACTATAGGAGCTGAGCGAGACATAATTTCCATATGTGCTGAGCATCAACAATTAGTAAGTTTTGAGTAACATAGAATCATCATATGAGTTTGTGCCTTCACAAACTTAGATGTAAACCATTTTTGAGCCAACTTTAGCTGAATCTCAAAGGATCTTAAAGATAAGATAGAATCTTTTGCATTCCCTATGTAATCAACATGCAACCAACAAGAAAAATGGAGAAAGCATGCAACTAATAGGAAAAGTGTAAAGATTTGAGCAGGAAAAAGGATGAATATTGATCATAGATTCATATTTAACCCTAAGGCTTCAAAACCTTTAAAAGGAGGATGAAACCCCATAATTCATGTATGTGTGAGAGTTATATGGGAGAATTCTAGGAAAGTTCAAATGCGTATAAGGACTTAAAGGAAGAGTAGCAATGTAGAATTTAGTTGGTTAGAATAGAGTATGAGCGCTTCGAGTAGAGACATATTATATTAGGAAGGATCATATTAGACTAAGTAGAACAAGGATCTGGAATCAAAAATTGAAGATTGTAAATCATCAGGTCAACACATTCTAATACTCTCTAGCCATTGTATTAGGAATGAGAATCCTATGATGATAGGTTGGTCTAACAGCCATGTTGTAAGCCTTTCAACAAGGTGCTAAATCCTTTAACAGGGTAAGATTCCAAGTGAGTGTTTGTAAATCCTATAACTAGGTCACTTTTAATAGGGTGTAAAGCTTTTAATAGTGTAGGCCTTTCACAGGGTAGACCATTGGAAGTGGTCAAACTTTGTAACCTTAAATAGTTACATATTGTTACAGTGATAATTTGTGGGTGTCATCCCCACCCCAATTTTACCTTCTCATTTTGGAGGCTTTCTGGTGACCAAAATCTTGTGTTATCTATTTTCATGCATGTCTTTAATTTTATGTTAATTAGATATGGTAGACGCATGTGAATGATCTTAGTTAAAAGTTTTAGAGGTTAAATATTGTTACTTTTGATTCACCCCCCATTTTAGAAGTAAATCGTCCCACTTGTAAATTCCAACATTAAGTTGCTAGATGTAATTCCCCCTTTGGTCACCTTTGAACTAAATAAGCTTCAATGTGTTATTTCTAAAGGAGAGGAAATCGTCAAAGCTATTTTCTCCCTTGAAGGAGATAAGTCACTAAGACCAGATGGCTTTCCTATCCTTTTATTTCAGAAAGAGTGGAAATTGGTTGGCAAAGATGTCTGTGATGTTGTTAAATAATTCTATGGGGATAAAATAATGTTGAAGGAAGTTAACTCCACCTTCTATTGTTTGATTCCAAAGAAGATTGGAGCTAATTATCAAGATTAGTTTAGACCTTTTAGTCTCCACAATTTAATTTATAAAATAATTTATAAAATCCTTACTTTGAGATTGTTAGGCATTCTTCCTAATTTGATTTCTGAGCAACATAATGGTTATATACCTAGTAGAAAAATCCTTAACTCTATCATTTAGGTGCATGAAAAATTCTTTATCTCTTTCTAAAAATCAGTGTTTTATTATGAAAGTTGATATAGCTAAAACCTATGATAGCATTGAATGGTCTTTCCTCTATAAGATCTTACTTTATTTTGGTTTTAGTGTCAACGTGATTAAGCTTATTATGTAGATGATTTCTACAAATTATGTTGTTGTGCTTGTCAATGGGAGATCTACAATTTTTTTAAACCCTCAAGGGGGTTGACATAGGGCGATCCTTTATCTCTGACTCTCTTTACTATTATGGTGAATTCCTTGGGTAGATATATTGAGAAGTTAGTTTCAAAAGGGAAAATTCAAGGTTTGAGACCTTCATCTCATCCTCTTGTTTTTTCTCACAAATAATTTGTGGATGATACCATTTTCCTTGGTAAAGCTAATGTTAGGGAGGTGGGAAATCTTAAAAGGGCCGTTAATCTTTATTCCTCTTCTTCTAGACAACTGATTAATTGGAACAAGAGCTCTTTATTTTTTACTAATACTCTTACTCTCAAACAAGGAAAGATTTCTAATATTCTTGGTTTCTCTATAAGATCTCTTCCATATACTTATCTTGATCTCCCCCTGGGGCTTGCTCTATTAGATATTTTTTGGGAGGATCTTATTAAGAAATTCAATAACAAACATGTGGGGTGGAAAGGTAATATGCTAAGTCAAGCTAGTAAAGTTACTCTTCTCAAAGCTTGTCTTCAAAGTATCCCTACTTACTCTCTAAGCCTCTATAAGATTCTAGCTAAATTTGAAAATGCTATTGATAAAATTCAAATGAATTTTCTTTAGTTTGGAATAGAGGAAAAGAAGAGAATGGACTTGATAGCTTTGGAAAAGATATGTAAACCCAAACTTGAAGGTAGATTAGGTATAAAATCTATAAGAAGTATGAATAAAGCCTTATTAGCTAAACAAGGATGGAGAGTCTATTATGATAATAAGGAATGGAGCTCCATATGGAAACAAAAGTACCTATATGAGGCTCTTTCTTTTTATTATTTTCTATCCTACCCTAATTTTCCTTCATCTTCTACTATTTGGAATGTGGTCTAGGGAGCTAAACATATTTTAAATAAAGGATGTAAATGAAAAGTGGGTAATGGGAGTAAAGTCAGATTTTGGGATGATAAGTGGCTCGTGGATCATCCTTTGATTGAGGATTTTGAGGATTAGACTCTTGTTGATATATGTAAACAAACTTATGGTTATTTTTTGGAGAATTATTAGATTAATAGTGAATGGGTTAATATTTTTGAGATTAATCATGCTTTTTCTAGCATCCAGTTGGCTTTGAATGCTTATAGCCTTTATCCTCAAAAAGAGAATATTATGGTTTGGGGATTGAACCTAGAGGATGTTTCAAGGTCTCCTTTGTTTTTAGATATGAGGAGAAAGGAAATCCTCTAGTGTGGACTAAAGCATGGATTAAAGGACTTATTCCTAAAATCAATATCTTTTTTTGGACTATTTTTCAAAAAAAATTATGACTTTGGATAACTTGCAAAAAAGAGGGGTTTATTTGGTCAATAGGTGTTGTCTTTGCAAGGTGGATTCTGAAGATAGGAATCACCTCTTCTTAAATTGCAGGTTTAGCTAGAATGTCTAGAGTCATCTCCTTCACTACTAAAATATTGATTGGGTTCAACATAGTAACATTGATCAATGTTTTCAAAGCTTGACATGTCCCATAAAGGATGTTGATATGATTTCTCTTTAGAGGAATTATCTTCCTCATCTACAGTGGGGTATCTAGGAATAGAGAAAAAATAGGATTTTTAGAAATAAGGAAACTCTTGATTGGGTTTTGGGTCAAAATATTATTAGATTCATCAAAGAGAACTTCAAATCTTAGAGGAAAATGTTTGATGCTACCCAAATAAGTAATCCTATGAATGGTAAAGGTACTAAGATAAAATAGTATGACTAGAGACAATATGTAAAAAATGGAAATTTCCACCTTTGGGTTGGATTAAAGGTAATTTTGATGGTTTAGCTAAAGAGAATCCTGGAAAAGTAGGACATGGGGGAATTTTGAGAGACCACTATAGCAGGGTAGTGGATACTATTGCAATACTTATAGGTAAGTCCACTAGTCATAAAGTTGAGGCTATGGCTAGTTTGTTCATTATGAGGATGGTAGTAGAATCTAGATTTTAGAATTTATGGTTGGAAGGAGATTCTCTTAATATTGTCAAATTGTTGAATAATAAGAATCTGATAACTTAGAACATTGAGGGAAGTCTAATGGAAATAAAAGTCCTTATGACAAAATTTGATAAGGCTTTTATTTCTCATATTTTTTGTGAGGGCAACAAAACCACTAATTGGACTACAAATCGAGCAGTCTATAGGGAAACAAAGATGAGATGGTAAGAGTACCTAAGCAAGGAAGTTGAGCTAACAAAAATTGTTAATAATGAAAAGGCACATGCTATCAAAGGAAAGATCACTCAAGATTGAGGATTTTATAAGGGGAAGTGATGGGTTTATGGCAGATTATCTACATACCCCAAGGAGGTACCTTTGCATAATTATGGATTGTACTTGGCACGTATGTAAGGTTAAAATTTTCTTGTAAATCAAATACACTTTTCTTTTCTTGTTGATTTTCTCTTCTTGGAGTAGTTGTAGGTGTAGAGCCAAATACGAGATAGGAGGGGAACTAAGAATGCAAAATCTAAATAATTGCAAGGAATGTAAGGTGAATTCAACTGTGTGGGATATACTACAAAAAGGGAAAGTTACAACATATATTGAGAAACTTCATGGAAATAAGCCCCACATTACAAAGTATTTTTTCAAAAATTGGATAGAAGATAGGGTTATGCTGCATGGGCTTACTATGAAACTATCTAAAGAATTTATCATAGAGATTACGGGTCTTCCAATGGAGGGTCTTAAATTCAGCAAGGAGATTAGCATTTCAAATGTTTCCTTCAAGAAATTCCCAAAAAGTGATGAAGAGGAGAAAAGGCTAGAGAAGAATGGCGACTTCTATGACTTGAGCCAGATTAAGGTTATTTGGAGGGATGTTTTATTGTGCATTTGTGAGTATTTTATCCTTGATGGTAGATCTAAGAGTGTCTACAAGTTTCATTTTGTGTTCTTAAATCATTTTAGGTACAAAGATAGAGTCTCTTTACCCTTTTATTTGAAATACTCTTTGATTCAAAGTTTCCAAGCCATAGGAAGGAGTCACATCCCATGCTCCATGAGGGTTTAATTTTACTTATTGAAAATTACTGCAAGAACAAGGTTGTTAAACCCTCTCCAATTGTGAAGGAAATGTGGAAAGTGACTAGTAATAACACTCACTCAAAGAAATTTAAAAGTGAGGAAGGTACTAGTGACATCAAGAGTACCAAAAAGGGCAATAAAAGGGAGATTAAAAAGAAAAATGTGGAGGAAGTTACAAATTTTGAAAACTCTACTGAAGATGATGCCAAAATGGAAATGGGGGACCTTAGTTCAAACTTGGATTGTTACTCTAGGAGCAGAGGTATGTCTACTAGCAAGGATAATGTGGAGGATAGTAAAGATAGGAAAACTAACTCTCATGCAGGGTCATAAGCTTTAGGGGATGAAGAGGGGAAACATAGTGATCACCCTTCACCTTTGGAAAGGAATTCCATTTGAGGAGAAAATGGAAATGGATACTGAAAAGAAAAATAATAGTAAATTTCTTGTCATGAAAAATCATAGCTTGAGGAAGGATAATAAAGATGAGCCAAATTAGAAGTAGGATGCAAACACTGAGCTCTAGGTCAATATAAAGAGAATAATGACACCACTATTGACTCTATGAATAAGGTAGATGATGGATGTAGAGATGAGTCTCATGAGGCAAAGTTATCTTTTCTTCACACCACCAAGCTCAAATAAGAGGTTTCCCTTTAAGGTGAGTCTTGTCTATACAATGAGATAATAGTGCTTAAGAAAGAAATCGAGGATATTCAGAAAGAGTTGGATCATGAACATGCTATGAAAACCCATCTAGAAAACCAAGTTGGTAACATTCCTAACAAACTTAAGGAATGTTATTAGAAACTCTATCAATTAATCAAGGATAGTGGGCAGAAGATGGAGTTGGTTACTTCTAGTTTATGTGCTATGGTGACTAGTTTGGGAAAGAAAAGAAATGAGGAGATTATGTCTCTAGATACTATTGCTGTGAAGAGTCCAGGAGGACCAAGTAAGAGAACTAGGTAGAGTATTAGGAAAAAGATTATTAAGGCACCAGAGGTTCCTAACTCTCCACAATTGATATTATCTAAAGTATTGTAGAGGTAGGTAAGGAGGTTGAGAAGATCATAAAAGAGTTGTTGTAGGTGTTGGTCATGGTCGCTAGTGTTTTGGTTGCTGATCCATTCATTTTTGTTGGTTCTATTTTTTTTTCCTTCTTTTTGTTTAAACTTTAGGTTCCAAGTCCTTATAAAACCTGGCTATGTTTTTTTATTAGATTACTATTGTAGTTTTAGGTACTTGTAAAACCTATCTTTTTGTGTTTTGTTGGTAAACTTTAGGTTTTAGGTCCTTGTAAAACATATTGGTTCTTAATGTTGATCTTTATCTTTTTGTTAAAGGGCTTTGGGTCCCTTCAAAACCTATTTTTATCTTAATCTAAAACAAACCATTTTCAACTTCTTTCAAATACAAGTTACTATCTATTGTACCTTTAGCAAATTCAAGCTTTTCCATGTAATTGTCCAACCTTGCATATGAGATTCTTAGTGCTTGCTTCATACCATAAAGGGATTTATTCAATCTACATACCATGTCATTTCCTTCTAATAAAGTAAAACCTTCAGGATTCTCAATATAAACCTCTTCTTCAAGTTCTACATTCAGAAAGGCTAATTTAACATCCATCTAATAGACCATGAACTTCTTTTTTGTTGCATAAGCCAATAACATCCTTACTACTTCCGTTTTGGCTATAGGTGCATATGTTTCCTCATAATATTTGCCTTCTTTTTGTGAATAACCCTTGCATACAAGTCTAGTCTTGTTCCTCTCAAC
This sequence comes from Cupressus sempervirens, assembly GCA_028749045.1. Taxonomy (NCBI): domain Eukaryota; kingdom Viridiplantae; phylum Streptophyta; class Pinopsida; order Cupressales; family Cupressaceae; genus Cupressus; species Cupressus sempervirens. Next base: position 622,873,819 of record CM053786.1, on the reverse strand, counting down.
TTCACCTTTTTCATTTATCTTATTTCTAAATAACCACTTTTTTCCTATCACATTTTTGAATTTTGGTCTTGAAACTAACTCCCATGTGTCATTATTCACTAACTGATCCAATTCTTACTTCATTTCTTGAATCCAATTATCATCTTTAACTGCTTCATCTGTGCTTTTAGAACTTGAGATATTAGACATATCTCCTCATTTACTCCATTCCTAGTCATCACACCATTATCTTTACTTCCAATTATCTTCTTAGGAGGGTGATTCTTTGTCAAATTCCTATTAGGGGTCGGAGTTGAAATCTCAACTCTTATCTCTTCTCTTAGTTTAGATCTTTGCTCTACTCTTTTCTCAATAGTTAGCACATCATTCTGTAAATCATCATTAGTCTCGAAGAAAGCCTCAACATTCCATCTAAAAATTCTAGAATTATCTTCTTCTTCATCATCATCAATAATAGCTACCAAAGATATCTCTTCTACTACTTCCTCTTCCCTATCCAATTCAGGCTCTTTATCTTTAACATCACATTCATTCAATAATCTTTCCATGATTTCTTTAAATTCTTCATCTTCATCAAAAATGTACTCTTTCTACTTTTTCTTACTCTCTTAGGACATCTAGATGCATAATGACCAAACTCTTTACACATCCAACAAACAAAAATTTTCATACCTTATGGCTCTCTTTTCATAAGTAGATCAATACCTTATCTGATCTTATTGTCTTCTTCAGATTTGAATCTATCTCTACTTGTGCTTTTGTTCTTTTGTATGCAACAAAAGGATTCAAGATCTAGAAACTCAATGCTCTATTCTTTACACAGATTTGGTAACTCACCAAGAATCTCCATCAGCCGTGTATTGAAATTTCCTCTATCTGACTTAGGACTATCTTTTCTGAAATAAACTGCCACTGATCTCCCAAAGGTGTTAAGCATATCCTTGAAAGACCCGATGCTTTGATACAATTTTTAGAATATATAGTACACTGATATAATAAAGGGGGGAGGGGGTGTGAATTAGTTATCCAAATAATATCATAATTAACAACCTTAAACAATTTTAACCATATGAGTAATATATTATGAAACTACAACAAGATACTCATACACAATAATGCCAGATATGTTAACTAGGGAAACCCTTGATAAGAGGGAAAACCCCAGTGGGGATGGTACCCACAAGATGATGTAGTAACATAAATATTCCTTACTAGATAATAGACCCTATTAGGATTCTGTTACAATATTCAGTATATATGAGTCCTTGTTAGGAGTTGTGCCAACCCTATTAGGAGTTGTAGAAGATAGGTAGACCTATTGCCCAAACAACTTCAATGAAAAAACCAATGAACCCACTATCCAAATGATATTTGTATTATTCCTTGCAAATTAATAGAATTGGTACTATATTCTTCCTTCCTCTTTCTCTATCCTATCAACCGAATCTCTACTCCTTTTTATCTTGTACCTAGATCTTGAATCTCACATTCAATAATTCCTTGGATCACTTACATGCATTTAGTAAGCACTCTAATTCCTTTTGCACTTTTTTAATGATCTTAATACACATAATACACTTTACAATCAAGGAAAAAATATTTCCTTTATACCATATCTTCATAATAATTCCTTGAGTTAGGCTTGAGACTTTCCCAATTAATTATTATAAGATAATTAATTAATTACAATTATACTAGCATTGTTGGATCATAGTCTATACAAAACTTCACACGTGATACTAAGGCTTGTGCACTCACTAACATCATCAAAAAATTATCCTCTATCACTACCTAGATGTGCATCTCTTCATTATATCTCTAATGTGAGATAGTCAACAACTATTAGGAACTCATTTCCCAATACTCTATCTCTGAACTTCTCTCTATATATCAGGTACATCTTCCATCCATCTTTGACTCAGACACTGTGCACTTGACTATGTCATTTAAATATTATACCAAATATGTTCATAATTGTGCATCACTAGATGATCAAACCATTGTCTTTACCATCAAGATCTCTATCTTCTACTCAACTAGTTTTTATATAAACCATGCTATGTTGACATCAATGACAAACATAGTCATGAATAAAACATATTAATACTTTGCAATACTTAGGATACTCCCCCAATGTAGTATCATCAACATTCATGCTAATAGGACATTCCATGTTCTCTCTCATGGATGGGTTCTCATGTTACAACCAAATATGGATAACACTTGAAGATCAAGAGAAGAAAACCTTCACTTGTGCATGGGAAATATTTTGTTGGAATGTTATGCCCTTTGGTCTCAAAAATGTAAGGGCCATGAAAACCATATTCTATGACATGATGCATACATTCATGGAAGATTACATGGATGCTATCCTAGCCAAATTTCATACCTGACAAAACCACCTTCTAATACTCACCAATTCCACCAGAATTTTTTTCCTTGTTCACCATTAACCACATCATTTTTCAGTTTGACATACCTTATGCCATCCTAACAGATAATACTTTAGACTTTAAAAATCAAATAATTGATGAGGTGTGTAAAAAATTTCATATCATTCACCATTCCTCATAAATCTATTATCCCTAAGGCAATGGATAAGTACAGGCTACCAAAAAAAATATTATCAAAATCCTCAAGAGAATCATCAATGACATTGATCAAGACTATCATTTACAATTAAATCCCACACTTCAGGCTTATAGGATGAGTTTTTGAATGCCTACTAGGGAAATCCCCATTTCTTTGGTCTACGATAGTGAAGCAATTCTTCCTTGAGGTTGAAATCCCATCCTTAAGAGTCACCCTACATGATTTCATGACATATGAAGACTATAGAGTCACCTACTTAGAAAAATTAGAACTCTTGGAGGAATGTCAATGCACCTCCCATGAACACCTTAAAGTATATTAGAACAGGTTATCTAGACACTATAACAAGAAAGTGAAACCATGATTCTTTCAAATAGGAGATATAGTTCTCCAAGAGAACCCTAAAAATTAGGCTGATTGAGAAAATAAAGGGAAATGGGAAGCCAATTAGATTTTCCCTTACATCATCACCATATCTTTTGGGACATACACCTATAAACTTGTAGACTATAATGACAAAGAGTTAGTCGAGCCCCTCAATAGAATCCATATCAAAAGGTTCTATGTACAAAGCCTTGAGCGACTACCATATATATGAAAAAATACCAAAAATAGCTAGAAAATGTTCCAAAAAAAAAATATGGTATGCAAAGCAGTCATAGATAGCACCTTTGAGCTTTCCCCAAACAACATGAGTCCTTCAATGCAAACAATAAAGAAAAAGGGGTTACGATAAATAGTTTATTTTGTGCCTCTCACACTAATTTTTATTCTTTGTGGTCACTCCATTGCTTGCTTCAGTACTACCTAGTGTAATTAATAGAGGATAGGGAAAAGGGATAGGAGGTACTAAACTAGATTTGATTGCACACATACCCAATTGAGACATGCTAGTAGATATCTGATCATTGATTTCTCAGCATTAGAAATAGCTCACAATAGGGATCAACAACGATAAGGCAATGAGTGGCTTGAAGGGAACATGGTGTCCAATTATGTTATAAGATAACATAGGCATGAATTGTAGGAAGATCAGTGGACATCTAACACTTGTAAAACATATCAAGGCTCCCATATGGTCCCAAAGATCCATTTTTAGCCTCAATAAATATACCCATGTGGTCCTGGAAAACCAATTTAGCCTCCATAAATATACATGAGGTCCCAAAAATCCATTTTAGCCTCCATAAATACACATGTGGTCCCAAAAATCCAATTTAGCCTCCATGCCTATCCCATGTGGTCCCTACAATCCAACAAACCTCACATCTATCCCCTTCCCAATTATTTTAGTTCAACAATATGAGATACGCACAAGAGACCAACATTCATGCCACTATCTATGTACTAACTTGATTAAAATAAAATAAAAAACATCGAAAACAAAAAAAAATACAAAAAAAATTCAAACTATAAAAATAATCAACAAAATTAAACACCTCGATCATTTGTATAAATTTTTTTTTTAAATATTTCAATCTGATGATGCATTGATTTCATGTTGAGCTAGTGTTCCTCTATAATTACCACTACTTTGGAATGAGTTTTCCTACCTTGACCAGTTTTGTATGAAATCAATAGTGAGGCCTTGCATTGAAACTATTTAAATATTTTATGTAAAAATCCTTATCCTATTATATCTTAACAAAGATGTCAATAAGCCAATAGTGGCATGTTGTGATGGTTAAGTTGTTGAGTGGTTATCCTTTCCATCAAGGTTCAAATCTTCTGGGGATGAGGTCCCCCATTTGTGGCCTCACTGGTTCATAGGTCCAGGTCAAAGCGTTTACCCCTCTTTAAAAAAAAAAAAAACAAAGATGTCAATACCATCTATTTTGATCTAGAGATTAAGAAGTAATGTTGTTATGTCTTGAAACATATCTCTAAGCTTGGGAAAATCTGGTACAACATAAATAAAAAATGAAGGTTTCCTATGTCCATCTTCACACCCTTCTATTCATTAATGTAAGTCAAGAAGGATTTCTAGACTTATCTATGTTATAGAGGCCACGATTGACGAATACTCTTCAAGAAATATATTAATACTATCCTAAAAAGACCTTGTGACCCCACACTCTATTTCTATGGTTTAGAACACAATTATAGGTTTGGAAATTTAGGCATCACTTAGATCACCATAGAGATCTATCACTCTCTTCCATTGCCATTCCAATAGGCCTCCATTTTGCACACACAATAACATACTGTTAGTAGCCTACAAGATTGGCCTATTTCCCAATTGTAGGAAGAAAAGAAAGAGGTTGAATTTCATGAAAGTCAAACCTTTGACCCTTGGAACTAGTACAACTTTAGAATAGGTAAGAATTGAGTTTGAGAGGCTATATTAATAACAAGTTCAGGACCATGTACCTTCTTAATCCCTCTAGCACTTTTTTCAAGGTGATAATTCCTTTTTAGGCCCTCAAGTGCCTTCTTAGGCCCTCTAGCACCTATTTCAAGGCTACAATGCCTTTTTTAGACCACACAGAGCCTTTTTCAAGCCCAAGCACCCTTTTTGGGCCCCACATTACCTTTTTAGGCCCAAAATACCTTTTTTTAGCCTTCTTGCACCCTTTTAGGGCCCTAACATTTTTTTGAAGACCCATTTGCCTATTTAGGTCCTCAATTATCTTTTTAGGCTTGTATATGCCTTTTTAAAAGCCAAAATTACCTTTTTTACCAACCCCAAAATGTCTGTCTCAGCCAATACCTAAAGAACACACACTATTTCCCTACTCGGCAAGAGAGGACCATTCATCTTGATCTTGGCTCTAACTTATTTGCAAAAGCTATCAATATACATAGAATTTCTCAAATCAATTTTTGCCTTCAATTTGTGAGTTAGCAATTCCTACTTTTTCAACCTAGTGCACTTTAGACTTCTAAATAATGCACAAGTTCACACACATCTTTCATTCAAAGCTTCATTTAGATTCTTATTTTTCCCACTCAAATAAACTCTTGATAACAATAGGTTATAAGACATAAGTGAAGGTTAACCTTCTTCTAGATGTACCTCATTTAAACATATTTGTCAATTTTGACAGCTTTCCATCTAGTTCTTGAAAAATACCCAAAAATTTAAAAACTCAACAAAAATACTAAAAACATCCCAAAAAATATCTAAATACCAAAAAAATTATAAACAACCTCAAAATATCCAAAAATAAATAAAAAATTAGAAGCTTTCAACAAAATAGAGCCACCTACAATTCTACTCTTCTACGGTCCCAAATATTGTACATAGACATGCAAAGAAAATAAGATACCCTTTTGTTTGTAATAAAAATACTTTTTTATTAATTATGGGTAATGCTACAATTAAAAAACACACAAAACCTAGTGAGATCCTCATTATGACCTTCCTCGTGGAGGTGGCATGGGGGGATTCTTGGCTGGAGGCATTCCCCTAGGCATCATCCCAAAAGATAAAGCCCATAGCGTCAATCCTCGCCACACCCAAATACCATCCATTGGTATTGGAAACTTCATAATACACAACTGAGCACTCAACAACTGAGTATATTGCCTGTCCAAAAACTAGGTCTCTTGTTTTTTCTCCATTGGGATTGATTGATAATATAGCCCCATGTAATACGCGACTTCCTGATGCACTTTCATAGTCCTTTGCATGTTCATGAACACATTGTCCACCGGTTTGTTTATACCTAGTGTAGTGATTTCCCATATTGTGCTCTTGTTGTGTCTATTTAGTTTCCATCTTCTAGCACTCCATATTAGCTTTATCCTCATCGAGTTGTTGCTGATATTACTTCACCTGTGCCTCACTCGTCACCAAATGCTCTTGCAGCTACATTGACACGATGTTCATTTTTGACACTATATCCTAAAAAGACTCTAACTATACTTGGAGTAGCACCAGCTTATGCTATGCACTCTTCAAACCCACTTGTGTCATCCTCAAAACATCTTGGAATCTCTACACATGTGCTGGCATGGCCTGAACCCTTGCCTCATTTCCTTCTACTTGTGATCTTTCCACCCAAAAATCCACCTCTAAAGCTTGCACCTGAGCTTGTTCATCATTCAACACCACTTTGAGATATATGGCTTTTGTCTATGCCCCATCCTTATGTGCTTTATCCATTAAGCCCAAAAAAAATATGACTTTGTGTTCCACATTCTCCACCTAGACTCTCTCTACAACCAACTCTTTTTGTAGCTCCTCCACTTCACATTCCTCTTGTGCCACACCCTTAGGTTTTGGATTTAGCTTAGCCACACCTAATGATCCCATCTTGTTACTCATCAACCCTTACATAGGGATCTTAAAGCTAATCAGTTGACTTGTTATGCTAGTCACCTTTCCCATATTGACATGCTCTATTTTCCACTACACTTTTCCTATGATCTTCCTAGGAGATTCTATTTGCCCCACACCCATGGATAATTCTTGGGAAATTTTTGCCACCTCTGATGGGCTACTTTCTACTTGTATTGCAAGATTAACACCCAACTCCTCTTATAGCATGAGTTGTGATACACTCCCTAAAACATTAACAAAGATGAAAAGGAAAGTTCTTCCACCCTAACTTCTGAGCCCCCATAATGCACCTACACTGGCTCCATCTGACTAAACCCACCATGCTCATGACTTGGTACATGGAACTCAAATTGATTCACCAATTCACTTTATGTACAATGGGTACTCTTTTACCTCTGCCCTTGCCTCACCCATCCTCCATGACCCTACATACCCCATCTTTGCCTCCTGTTGTGACTAGTCTAGTGAGCCCGCCATGCTAACAACCTTACACTCACTTTTCATCTCCAATAGTTTAATCTAACATAGTTTCAATGATTATTCCTTCCCCATGCTTCGTTTCCCATGCTTATGCTCATCTATTTATGGCCATAACTGAATAGGAATTGAGATTTTTTTGCCTTGCCACACATTCACTCTCCAAATCCCATCACACTAATGTCAAGTAAAATTGTTGCTGAAATTTGCTTTTACTATACCATAGTGCACCTACTCACCCACCACCCACCACCTTTACTTCTTCCAATATATCTAACAATGACCCTATTTTAAATAGGCTAATACAAAATTGACACTATTACACTCGATGGCTCATTACAAGAATCATACAATGACTCTAATCTATAGAGATGAAATAAAATTTACACTGTTGCACACAAATACTGGCATAATGTTCTACAAATCTTGGATTTTTCACTGTCATGTGTTCTAGTACTTCGATGATGTGCTTGACTAGAGGACCTAGGATGAAACCATGACATTTTGTTTACCTTCTACTTTGACTATTTTGATTTGGTGATCCTCTAATTTTATGTATTCTTGGTGTCAACTTATAAGTGCCTCCTCTGGGTTCGAAGGCCATGTATACCTCAACCAATTTTACGTGACATCTTAGCTGAGATCTCTTATCTAAAATTGGCATATCTGTGTGTGTATCAATATTGATTGTATGTTTTTTCACTATGGCAGGCTTTTGTTAATGGTTTCCATATTTTCCATGTACATTATTCTTTTTTCTTTTGCAATGGCTAGAATGGTAGATTATTCATATTACCATAGTTGAGGTAGTGGTAATTGTAATTTATCCTTTTTTTAAGGTTCTCAATGATGATATTTAATATGCATCTCTTTACAAGATGTGATAGTTAGTTTCATCAATGTAGATTGTATTTCATATGGGGTCACTTAAGACAAAGGTTAGCACTAAAATGGGGAATAAATAGGGAATATCATCTAAAGGATTAGTAGAAAAACTGAGAAAAGGTAGCAAACAAATGACAACACCATCACCATCAAAATGAGTTTTCATTGCTTAAGTATTGTGGACTTTTTTTTTTATTGACACATCATTACATTTAGTTACACTTGATTACACCATTATCTCACATTATTCATTCCTTTGATTACATTATGTTATTCCAAACACCATTTTTTGGCCTTTGAATCTCAAAAGTTTGGGTTACACTTTCATCTCATCAACGTCATTTTTTATAACTGTTCATGTTCTCATTTCCACAAGTCACTCCCGATTTCATTATATATATGCATCATTAAATTTATTTATATTTTATCAACACATTAGTTCATTAATCATCATTTTTATCATCAGTGCCTCATGAACTCTTTGTGGCCTTTGAATCTCAAACTTTTGCATTACACTTTCATTTCATTACAATCATTTTCACTACTTATATACACCAATTCATTTTTTGCCACCTCATCATATTCTCAACATCACCCTTAAATCATTTCAAGTCATTTTCATTTCTTCATGTTAAATCATTTTCTTTCATTCATTAATTGATTTTGTCTCCATTTCATCTCATCATTTCTGTTACATCATTTCATTTCATTCACTATCCCATTTTCATTCAATCATTCCTTCAAGTCATTTCAAATAATTTTGATTTCATCATATTAAATCCAATCATTTCATTTCATTCATCAATTTTTTTTCATTTTCATTTTATTTTATCACCTTAAATCATTTCATTAACTCCTTTTCAAATCATTTCAATTTCATCTCCTTGAATCATTCTAGTTTTGTTTCATTAACTCATTTTCCTCTCATTTTCATTCCATCATATTAATCCTTTCATACATTAAACCATTTCATTTCATTTTCATTTAATCCAATCATCTTCATTTCATCATATTAAATAATTCCATTTTCATTTCATTAATTCAATTTCATTCCATCATATTAATCATTTCATACATTAAACCATTTTGTTTCACTTTCATTTAATCCAATCATCTTCATTTCATCATATTAATCATTTCATTCATTACACCATTTTATTTCATCATAGTAAATCATTTCATTCCATCTTTCATATTCATTAAACTATATCTGATTTCCCTTTCATTTCATTTCCATTTCATCATATTACATCATCTCATTTCCTTCATTAAACCATTTCATTTCATTTTTAATTTTAGATCATTTCACTCCATTTTTTCCCCATTAAACTATATCCATTCTATTTAATTTCTATTACATCTTCATTTCATTACATTCTCATATTTTTCATCTATTTTATTACATTTCATTTCATATATTCAACCATTTCATTTATCCATTATCCATTCATTCAGTGCATGCTATCTCTATTCTACATGAATAGATCTATAAACATTTTCCAGAATTTCATCCATGCACAATTATCTTTATCTCATCTACTACATCATCAAACACATAATACATCCACATTATATCCTCATACAAGAACATTGTAAATACAAAACAAAATATGCATATCACATAAAATATCCATCACCTAGCTACATACATCCATAAAGCATATAAAGTCCACAATACAAAACTAAGAGTCCAACATAATACAAATGAGAAAATACTTGATCTGAATGCTCATATACCAAAAGATCACTCTAAATCTATCTATGATACATCTGATAACCAAAGAATAAAAAAACATGATACAAAGGCTCATCCCTAAGTCTCACTACCTCGGCCACCTACACCATCTATCTGGATCTGATTTAGAGGTGCCTAATCACTAGGGGAACTCATCCCATCTCTCTAAGCCTAATATGATACACCTATGCCCTATGTACATGGTATGGCTAGGGCTACCTGAATCTTGGTCACTCTATCTATGCTTAGTGGCAGAGGTGGAGGCCTCAGTGTCACCTATGCTATAAAGGCCTAAACTGTGCTCACCAACTGACTAATGTGGGAGCCAATCACCCTAATTTGAGCTTCTATGACACCTAAATGGGCACTCAAATATGACAACACACTTAATATTAATGTCAGTTGTGCTAGAGCTATGGGAACCTATGGCTAGGAGCTTTGTACCTACATAGAAGGATCTTGTACTCGATGCCTCTACCTCCTCACACATTGTACATCCTCTAGTAGCCTTGCCCTATGTTTTCCTATCCTACCTTGATCAATATCATCAACCCTCCTACTACACCCCGCATCACTATCTAAACCATTCCCACTAGCTACGGCACTACCCATATTGGCTCTTGTTTTTTCTCCCATCACAATGCCCCCATGCCCATGGACCACTGTGAGCCTATCTTTGCCTTCATCCCCTAGCCTCTGCTCCAATATCTATCTGTATACAAGAACTTGTAGCATCACTCTCTACTAGGAAATCATCATGAGTCTACCTCTACCTCTGTACCTTGACCTCTCAGTCCTCAGCCTCTATCTCTAGCTCTCCCTCTCCTTTTTCCACCTCCACCATCATAATCCTCACCCCTACTTGATTGATCCTTAATGGATAGAATCCAATCAGAGGGATGTGTATAATCCTCCACCCTAGCATGAACCGCATCATCCCTCAATGATACTTGGGTGTAATGTGCACATCCCTATGGCATCCCCTATCTTCTACCAAACTACCTAACTACCCAAATGAAGCAAAATCTCTAAATCAATATAGGGATCTAACCAAGAAAAGAACATGGACAAAAGGAATAAACCATCTCATCAACATCCTCCACCCATGGCTCTGTGTACCTATAGGGCCTCCACATAACCTCATTCATATTATCAAACATATGTCTCCAATACTCTATCTTACCCAGATGAGGTTGAAGAATAATAATTGAATACATACATACATACATACATACATACATACATACATACACATATATATATACATATATATATATATACATATATATATATATATGTATATATATATATGTATATATATATATGTATATGTATACATATATATGTATATATATATATATGTATACATATGTATGTATATATATATATATATATATATATGTATACATATGTATACATATATATATGTATACATATGTATACATATATATATATGTATAGATATGTATACATATATGTATATATATGTATACATATGTATACATATATGTATATATATGTATACATATGTATATATATATATATGTATATATATATATATATATATACATATATATATATATACATATATATATACATATATGGATATATATATACATATATATATATATATATACATATATATATATATATATATATATACATATATATACATATATGGATATATATATATATATATATATATATATGAAGGGCATGTCCTATGGTCACTATCAAACACATATAGGCCAGGTGATGGGAAGATGCTTGCTTGTCCATATCTATAAAAGTGCCATGCTAGTAGATAGTAATGTGTCCTTTGAATATACCACCTAATGCAAATCATTATACAAATGGGTTAGAATGTAACTAACACATGAAAATCTCCATGGTTTCTCATCTATATCCTAAATGATGTGGCCCCATCCAACCAGACATCCATCCCCTCACCTATCTTGACGGAGAAATCCTCCTATCAACCCTACTAGCATAGTGGGCAATGGATCATAATGAAGCATTTGAAATCATGGAACACTATCATCCTTGATATCATCATCCACAAACAGATCTCTACTAGCTGTCACATCATTTGTTTGATCATAATATACTAGATCTTGTACTATAGGGGGTTAAGTACAAAGTTGTGTCACCTTTTAAGTTGACTTATCAAAATGACTGAATTTGAGTATTTCTATGTAAAATTAATTTTTTTAAACATATGATCTAAATAAATTCATTTTAGCTAAGTTATATATGGTCTCACATTTTTCCAATTGGAAATGTCTATTAAATGCATGTTTTTACTAGTTTGTATCCAATTACTAAAGAAATAAAATTATTTCCTAAAGGTGGTGTTTCAATTACTCTTACTAATTGTTATGATATTTTTTTAATAACATATAAACACTATTTTATAGAGCTTAGATTCAAGAATGTTAGTCTCAAATTGGTTTTGACAATTGAGTGTCAACACACTTAACTAATTCTCAAGATGATGCTGAGTATAATACAAAAGCTGAGCTACAATGTGTGCCAAGCCAGAGAATTCAATGGGTACCAAGTGAACTTTAGGTGTTGAGGGAAGTTCAAATGCCGAGAAAAGCATAGATGCCGAGTAGAGTATAGATGCCGAGTGAAATAGAATTACTATAGGAGCCGAGTGAGCTAGTTTTCCTATATGTGCCAACATCAACAACTAGTAAGTGTCGAGTAACACATAATCAGCATGAGTTTGTGCCTTCAAAAACTCAGATGTAAACCATTTTTTGGAGCTAACATAAGATGAATCTGAAAAGATCTTGAAGATAAGATCAAATCTTTTGCATTACCTATGTAATCAGCATGCAGTCAATAAGAAAAATGGGGAAGGCATGCAACCAATAGGAAAAGTGTGAGAAATGAGTCGGAAATGAAGATTTAATATTGATTGTAGATTCATACCTAACCCTAAATCTTTGAAATCCTTAAAAAGAAGATCAAGACCCCATTATGTGAGAGAGAGGATGCATGAAGAGAAAATTATATGGGTGAATTATAGAAAAGTATAGAAGGGTGAAAAGACTTAGTGAAGAACATAGCAGTGGTGTAGAATCTAGTTGATCAAGAATAGAGTATCAAAGTTACAAAGAGTGAAATATCAAATCAAGCAAGGATCATAACAGTTAGAACAAAACTAGGATTTGGAATCAGCAATTGAGGATTACAAGTTATCAAGTCAAAGTCTTTCTAATACTTTCTGGCAATTGTCTTAGATATGGAAATCCTATGGACTTAGGTTGGCCTAGTAGCCATTTGTAAATCCTTTGATAGGGTGGCATTCCAAGTGAATGTACTAAAGTCTTTAAATAGGCCTACTTCTAATAGGGTAGTGAAATCCTTTAACTAGGTCACTTTTAATAGGGTCTAATAGTCTTTAATAGGATAGGCCTTTCACAGGGTAGACCATTGGAAGTGGTCAAACATTGTAATCTTGAATAGTTACACATTGCTGCAGTGATATTTTGTGGGTGTCATCCCCACCCCACTTTTATCTTCTAATTTTGGAGGGTTTTTGGGTTACCAAATTTTGTGTGTTATCTATTTTCATGCATGTCTATACTTTATGTTCATTAGATGAGTTAGATGCATGCGAATGATTTCAGCTAAAAGAATTTGAATTGGTTAAAGTTAGTTACTTCTAATTCAACCCCCCTCTTAGAAGTAAATCTTCCCACTTGTTAATTCCAACAATTGGTATTAGAGCTAAGTTCTCATAAGGAGGAGCTTTATAGATTGGAGAAAAGATTTAGAAATGGAAGTCTACAAACTTGGGAAGATCATAGACAATCAGACAATTGATATCCAACTTGTTGTACATGCTTTGGAAGAAGCTAGAGGAGAACTGAGAAAATCCTTAAAAAGAATAAGAGAGATTGCCATACCTGAAAATGATACACAGTACAAGGAGATTGGCACCACAAATATATTTTCAAATGAAGATTCCAAATAATTTGATGCAGAATAGTAGATCTAATGGAGAAGAATAGAGCTCAAGCAGAAGAAATAAGAACACTCAACCTTGAACAAGAATCACAAGCCATGATGCTTTGTGAAGTAATTGAATAGAAGAAAAGAGCCATTGAAGACAAGGCCATGCTAGAAGAAGATAAGAGAAACCTTGCCAACAGACTGAAAGAAAAGTCAATTGAGCTTGCAAGAATTTCAAACATGTAGATAGACACCCTAAGTTAGATGATGAATGCACATCATGAATTGAATGTCAAGGATATTGAGATCTCTACATTGAAGATACAAAATGAATAGTTGCAAAATGAACTAAAAAGAGAAAAGGAGATTGCAGAGAGCTTCAACAAACCCAATGAGGTGATCAAGTACTTTGAGCAGTTACTAAAATCACCAAGGGCTAGCAATGATACTTTAGGACTAGGTTACATCAGCACTGAACAAGGAGAGTCATCCAAGACTATGGAACAAAGGAGTAACAAAGGTAAGAACACTAGACCTACTTTTCATTTTTGTGGTAAAAAGGGACATACCTCCAATGTATGTAGGAGCAAAAATGCCCAACCTAAGAATGTAAGTCATTGTCATAAGTGCAAAAAGTAAGGACATCAAGCACATGATTGTAGGACTAAAACTATCAAAACACCAAGATTTGAAGCTCACTACTACAATTGCAAGAAGTATGGACATAGAGCTTTTGAGTGTAGATCAAAGCCTATGTGGGCACCAAATCGGCTAGAAAGAGAAAATAACCATGGACATCACTACAATTGGGACTACAACACCAGGTATAACTATCATTACTGTCAAGAATATGGACACATTCCTAAAAATTTCATAAGAACACATTTCAGAGGGAACTACAATAGATGGTTGAGCCAAATCACATGTTTTAGTTGCTTGAAGACTGGTCATATTAGTAGAAATTGCCCAACAAGGTTAAAGGCATCTAATCCAAAGAACAACAAAGGAAAAGAGAAGGTAGATGTTGAACACATCAAAGGAGAAATGAATAAGACATGGAAGAAGAAAGATGGGCGTAGCACATCAAATGAAGGGATCACTTCACCTAATAGGTCAAGTGGTCACACTTCATCAAACTAAGCAAGAGAAGGCATGAGGTACTAATTTACAAAGTTTTATTGTACATCATTTCCTAGACAAGTAAGTACTAAAAAGAAGAGATCAGCATGATCAAAGATGCAAAGTTAAAATTTCAAGATTTTGCAAGTGTTGTCAAGTTGCCTTTAGAGGTTAAGTAAAATTCTAGTACATGTCAAGTTCATTGTCAAAACAGTAGGAGCCAAATGATTAGTAGGAGCCAAGTTAGTAGAGGAAGCTAAGTAAAGAAGAAATATCAGTTGAAGCTGAGTAAAGGATACTCCTATGGAAGCTGAGTGTTGAAAAAGGCAATAGAAGTCGAGTAATGTAGAATCCTTTAGAAGTCGAGTGGACAACTTTAAATGCACTAAGCATTAAATATAATAAAAATAGGCTATATTATCTCATTTTTAATCATTTTTCCTCATCACAAATGAGGAGAAAAAACAAGAAAGAGTGCAAAGTGAATCCAAAGTAGAGAATCCAGTGTTTTAGCAGACTGCAACAACATTTCAACACAATTTTAGCAATTACAAGATATTTACGTCTGTGCCAAGCTATGCAATTTAATATTTTCTTTGCACACATACCCTAGGATTGCAAATATGGCTTCTAGCTCTAGGAAAACTCAAGAGAAAGAACCTTTCAAAGTCCAACTAGTGTCCAATGAAGTCAAACAACCTAATTTCTACCCAATCTCAGAGGTAGCATATAAGAACAATCCAGCTAGAGCCCTATCCATCATACCCCCTAAGGTTGTAATAGTTTAGGATGTAAGGAGATGTTAAAATTGTAATATTGGAGCCATATGTGACATGGAAATGAGAGAAGCCTATCAGAGACTGTGTGAAAATGGAGTGTTGAAGGATGAATGCTAGATTATTGAGAAGAAGGGTTTAACTTGTGCTTAGAATTTTCCATAGTGTTCAAAACTGAATGGATCAAATTAGTGCTTAGCCAAATATAGGATGGCCCAATAAAAATCATGAAAATAATTGTGCATAGAGTGACAAGGTATCCAACCCTAGATTGGATGAAGACCCTTAGGAGTGATTTTAAGGAGGAAATTGATAAGAATATTGGTGTAAAGTGGAACAAGAGAGGGATGACAATTGATACAATTCAAGACCCTCTTATTGATTTTGTTTTTAGGGTGATTGCACACAAATTCTACCAATCTAGTAGACTCAAAAGTGTGCCTTGCATTGTAGTAGATGTTGGTTATAAACTAGAAAAGAAGGATCATACATATGATCTTGCAGAACTGCAACTAGAATAGATTAATGAGAATCTAGAAACTATCAGGAGAACCAAGGGAGCCCAATGTAAATTTGGTGCCATTTTGATATGTATATTCTTTTATGTTTAGAATGAATTTCCTTCTTTTGTTAAAGTATCTTGGAAGACAAATAGGTCAATCATAGCTCAAGTTAATCAATATATTGAGTAGATGGGAGCTAATTTTGAGACCTTGATGACTAGCTATTTGGAAGACTTTGAGAATTCAATGAAGCAAAGGCTAAGAATTCCAATGTCATTAGTGGAGAAACATGTAAATGATGTATTTTTTCTTGTAGATATAGACTATACATACATTCAAGCTGCCATACCAAGAGTGAGATGGCTAAGACCTCTTGGCTATGAAATAAATATAGATGAAGCATCAGCGGCAATAATTACATTATTAGTAGAGGCAATAGACAAGGCTGCAGCATATTTTGGAACCTATGATGTGGTGAGATCAAAAGTGGATATGGAGTTAAAGATTGCCTCCACTTTGAAAAAGAAGGATAAACTTGTGAAGAAATTAAAAGCCAAATTTGGGGAAGGCACTACAAAAGTAGGGAAGAAGAAGGTGAAGATGCCGAGGATGATGAAGAGGAGCAAGGTCAAGGACCACTTGCTTTAACCCAAGGTATGAGAGAGGATTTAGATGAGGAGGAATGTGTTGAGAAAGAAGCACCAAAGGCTGAGCCAAACAAAAGAAAAGCTCAAAAACAACTTGCTGCATAGCCCAAGGGAAAGAAGAAGGTTATGAAGCCAAGTCTAGCCAAGCCTACTATAAGGGTAGATACCAGGGCTACAACTCAAGTGGAAAAAGAGTAGGAGAAATAGAAGGCTACAGAATAAGGAGGACCTACAGAGCAAAAGAAGAGAGGAAAGTATGTTGCACCTCCTAAATTAGATGAAGAGAGAATAGAGTCTGATGACGAGCAATTCAGATTCATAAGATGTTCTACCACATCTAAATTGGAAAGAATTTGCAATAACATTAGAGAAAATGATGATTTAACTAGTCTAAAGGCCATAGATTTTAATATGTTTTCAAAGGAACAACAAAACATAGTGGAAGAGTCCATCTACATTATGATGGCTAAGTTCAAGACCACTCCACTTGAACTAGACAACTCAATGCCTAAGGAGTTAAGCTCATTAGTTGAGAATAAATGGCATTATTGTCTTAAAATGGAGAAAGAAATAAGGGAGTATACATTGGTTCATGTAATGCAAGACCTTACTAAAGGTCAAATAACAAAGGCTAGCAAAAATCATAGGAGGAAATTTGCACCCAAATATAGAGCCTTTAGAATTTTGCAGAACCAAATTGAAGATGTTGTGCAAAAATCCACATAGATGTGGAAATTAATATATAGATTGAAAATAGTCAAAGAAGGGTAGGAAGACCCATTTGAAGGGAGAAATGATGATGAAGAAGAAGAGAATGAGAAAGAGGAAGAAGGAGAGAAAGAAAAATAAGAAGAAACAGTGGAGAAGACACATTGTAAAGAGGCAATAGCAGAAGAGCAGCTGACTGAATAGAGTGTCCAAGACACCCAACTACCACCACCAAGTCCTCCACATAAAAAACCTATAGATATAGTAATTTTTAAGGATGTTCCTAACACTTCAGCTTAGAACATCAATCCTTTAACTATAGAGGATCTCAAAAAGATCCTTCACCAAACTGCACTACAATCATAGCTATGTACTAACCCAGTTTTGATGAGTGTTGATGAGTTGCAGAAAGTTGTAGTAGAGATAACAAGGGAGAATGAAAGAACACAAGAAAAATCTACACAACCTCCCATAGCTACAACAGATCAACCCAAAGGGCAAGAAGAAAAAGACAAAATTGCTAAGGTTGATAATATTGTTATAGTCACAACAACTGTTGAGGAGCCAACAAAGGAATAAATAGGGCAAGATGTTCCTACTGCACAAAGTCAAGGTGCACCTCCTCAAATTATCATTATTGATCAAGGTAGTAGAGAAGAGGAGAGAGAAGAGGAGAAAACCCCTAAGGAATAGGAGGCAATACAAACATTAGCCAAAGGATACTAAGCTTGGAATGAAATCTCAAGATTTCAAGCACATAGCTACCTAAAGATCTAGCTCAAAGTGAGAAGCATTTTGCAACTATGCTTCACACAAAAAAGGAGTTAGCTATATTGATAGTAGAAGAGGCCAATATCAAGGCCAAATTGATGAAAATTCAATCTTACATTACCCCACATCTAGAAGTACTCCATAAAGAAATGGCCTATGTAGAAACTATCCTAAAGAAATATCCTAATCTTTCTACTTTAGAAGGCCTTATACATCTTGTAGCAGAGATAACCATCCAACACAAATCATTGGAGATTACTTTAGATAATTAAGATGCTTCTCTCAAGATGATTATGGAGGTAAATAAAACCATTTTGGTGAAGTATTCTATTCATTCTTAGGACCCTTTGACATAAGTGTCAAAAAGGGGGAGATATAATGTTTTGGGGGAGATGTGAATAAGAATGGGAAACAATATATTCTTTGATGGAAGAAATAAAGAATACATAAAGGGGGAGATATTCAAATTTTGAGGAAGTAATAAAAGCCAAGAAGAACGTAAAATTGCAAGAAGATGTGAAAGGGGAACAAATACAAAGTACAAGAAGTAGAAACAGGGTACACAAAAAAAAAGGCAAAGGAATAAAGGTAGACAAGGTAAAGAGTATCAGATACATCAGCATGAGACACATTCAACACAAGAATTTTTGTTATAGGAATGGAAATGGCACATTAACTCAAGGGGAGTTACAAGATTTTGAGGTATACAAAATTTTGAACAAGTCATTGAAGTCTTGTACATATGCCAAACAGAATATGTAGTATACTCATAGAGATCAGATGCATAATGTTTAGTTAAGTGTTTTTGCCACTCATGTCAAAGGGGGAGATTGTTAGTCTCATACTGGTTTTGATAATTGAGTGTCAACACACTTAACCAATTCTCATGATGATGTCGAGTATAATACAGAAGCCGAGCTATAGTGTGTGTTGAGCCAGAGAATTCAATAGGTGCCGAGTGATCATTAGGTGCCGAGTGAAGTTCAAATGCTGAGAAAAGCATAGATTCTGAGTAAAGTATAGATGCCAAGTGAAACATAATTACTATAGGAGCTAAGTGAGCCAGTTTTCCTATATGTGTCGAGCATCAGCAACTAGTAAGTGCCAAGTAACACAAAATCAGCATATGAGTTTATGCCTTCACAAACTCATATGCAAACCATTTTTTGTAGTTGACATAGGATGAATCTCAAAAGATCTTTAAGATAAGACCAAATCTTTTGCATTACCTATGTAATCAGCATGCAGCCAATAAGAAAAATGGGTAAGGCATGGAACCAATTGTAGACACCTAAAAAACCTTTAGAAAATAAAGTATTTTTATTTTCTAAAAAATTCCTGATGACATCATCATTTATTAATTAATTAATTATTTAATTAATTAATTTATTTTTATGCCATTAAATCTCTTTATCTTAATTAAAAATATTTAATTAAGAAATCCCTCCCAAAAATGTTTAAATCTTATTTAAACATTATTTCCTTATTTATTAATTATTTAATTAATAAATTGGCCAAAAATCCCAAAATAAATAAATAATTTATTTTTTTCCCAAAAGTTGGCCAATTTCCTTAAGACCAATAACCTCTTCCAAAATCTTCTAATCCTTCTTTAATTTTGATTAAAGGCTAATCCCATCATTTCCTACCCCTAATCCCAACTCAAAATATTTAATCAAGATTAAATATTAATCCTCATGTTTATTAAAAATATTTTAATAAATATCTCCTCAACCCAAACCCTTGAAATAAATAAAACTTTATTTATTTCATAAAATCTTATCCTAGGAAGTTCTAGACTCTTCTAGAAAGTCTTCATCCTCATCCAAAGCCTAGACTCTTCTAGAAGATGTCTTTAACCCTAATCCTAATCCCCTCCTAACCTTGTCAAATTCCCTAAACATGGATTAAGACTTGCTAACTCAAGCCAAAGTTAACAAATATCTCCTCCTTCACCCACCCTCATTAATTGCAATCCACTTGCCATCCACTTGCCATCCACTTGCCTAGTCCTAAGCCATCTCTAACCCTTCCTCTAATCATTTTTACAACCCTAAGCAAGCTTAAAACCTCCCTAAACCCTCAAATTCGAATTTCATGGTATCTCTCACAAATATCTTCAACCACAAAACTTTATAAAGCCCACAAAGTCATAAATGTTCTTACAAAGCACTTATGAAGGGTCTTTATGAAGATTTTATCCCTTGAGCCTCCTTTGTTGACTCATCCTTCTCCTTTCCTCCATCCTCTCACCATGTGACATGTGTCACTCCTTGATTGGTTGTAAGGAAGTAAAATCCATGTCCTCTCCTCTCATGCAATCTAAGCCCTCCATGAGCTTTTTCCCATCCTTGCATCTTAGCCCTCAATCCCTCAAGCCTCTTGCCTATAAATTGGATCCTTCCCCTTTGTAAAATAACACAATCCATGAAGTAAAGTTATAATGCTATTTTGAGAGCCAAATCCATACTAAAGCCATCTATCCACACCAAAAATCCACAATCATCCATTGAAGCCTTTGGAAGCATATTGAGCATACATCCTATCCATTTAGATAAAGCCACTCAACAAGAGAGCTTCTCATTGAGAGAGCCCATTAATGGCTCATATTTTCAATTGAGAGCTCATCTTAGTCTATCTTGAAGTTTATGATTTTTTTTTAGTTTGTAGAAGCTTTATTTAAATTTAGTTTCTATTAGCATACTAACATTTCTCATATACATCAATAGGAAAAGTGCAAGAAATGAGTGGCAAATGAAGATTTAATATTGATCATAGATTCATACCTAACCTTGAGTCTTTAAAATATTTAAAAAGGAGATCGATACCCCATTATGCAAGAGAAAGGATATGTGAAGAGAAAAGTGTATGGGTGAATTACAAAAAAGTATAGAAGGGTGAAAAGACTTAGTGAAGAACAGAGTAGCGGTGCAGAATCCAGTTGATCAAGAATAGAGCATCAGAGTTATGAAGAGTAACATATTAGATCAAGCAAGGATCAGAGTAGTTAGAGTAGAACTAAGATCTGGAATCAACAATTGAGGATTGCAAGTTACCAGGTCAAAGTCTTTCTAATACTCTCTAGAAATTGTCTTAGGTATGGAAATCCTATGGACTTAGGTTGGCCTAGCAGCCATTTGTAAATCCTTTAACAGGGAGGCATTCCAAGTGAATGTACTAAATTCCTTTAACTAGGCCTACTTCTAACAAGGTAGTGAAATCCTTTAACTAGGTCACTTTTAATAGGGTGTAATAGTCTTTAACCAGATAGTCTTTTCATAGGGTAGACCATTGGAAGTGGTCAAACATTGTAACCTTGAATAGTTACACATTGCTGCAGTGATATTTTGTGGGTGTCATCTCCACCCCTATTTTACCTTCTCATTTTGGAGGGTTTCTAGGTTACCAAATTTTGTGCGTTATCTATTTTCATGCATGTCTTTACTTTATGTTCATTAGATGAGTTAGATGCATGTGAATGATTTCAACTAAAAGGATTTGAGCTGGTTAAAGTTAGTTACTTTTGATTCACCCCACTCCCCCCTTGCAAAAGTAAATCTTCCCACTTGTTAATTCCAACAAAGAATATTCTCACATAGAGGTTATAGTATTTTAATTAGATATAGTATATTGTAATTGAAAAATTCCACAATCACGTATTTTAACACAAAAAAAGATGTTGGTTTTGAAAAAGCAAAACTATTAAATTATATCAAAAAAATCTAAAAATTATATGAAGTTCTAAAGGAGAGAGTCATCTTCTAGAATGTATAATTTTTCTCCTGGTTATAATCGATTTATTTTGAAAAATGTGGTGTGAGATGAAAACTATCAATTTTAGGTGAGTTGAAATTTCAATCTGTATAAAAGAGAAAATATAGGTCTAGAGTTGATTTTTATTTTTGATTAACATAGTCCAAGGGCAAAGGGAAATAAGTTTATTTCCATATAGTTTTGTGGTGGGAACTAGACCCCTAATTTTTAGCATTTTTTAGCACCTAAAAAGTTATCTATAAAAATTAGGAAAATATATCAATTCTTATTTCAAATAATTATTAAAAAATATAATCCTAAAATTGATCCATTTCTACAAATTTCATTATTTTACTTCATTTCAAAATTTAAAATAATAATACTAATTTTATGTCATTAAAGCTGAACAATTATACTTTTGTTAGCCTTTTCCTTTACAAAAGGTTGACACAGGTTTGTGCTTATATCTAGGGATCTTGAGAATCTTGTACACATCCTCTAGGGTAATCATCATCTCCCCAAGTGGAAAATGGAAGGTGTTGTGATTTGAGTGCCACTGCTTGACCACAACTATCAATAATCCTTGACTGACCTAGAATGGTGACATCTAAAGTAAATATGAGAACCCACATCTATCTATCACCTGTTAATCCTTGGCTGATAATCTATCAATTGACTCCAATCACCAAGGATACAAACTGTCCACCATGAGTTGTCATCTATGCATCTATTTCCACACACAACAATCAATTACATTAGTCTATCAATGAATTGATTATCCTACATTAGTCTAAGGTCACCAACATCTAGCTATCTAGCTAATGGTTTAATCAAGAACTAGTATGTATTTGTCTCTACATCTTGAACCTAACACACACTGCTCCCACTCTATATCCTAAGGCAAGAACCTTGTAATCATCTAAACTATGAGACTACTCTTAAATCAAATTTTCTAATTCTACTCCCATGTTTTTGGGTTTGGTGTAACTATATCATCAATCACACAACTATGCTTCCTCCATACACTCAATGACGATCCCTAGATTAAACTAAAATTGAGAACCTATCCTTTTCACATCCAATTATTTCCATTTTGGATGATCTATTGTTTGACATACCCTACATTTATTACAAAAATTTCATACACAAATGCACTATTCTATCTTTCAAATGTGCTATTTTAAAAAACATATGCACTACAATACCTTAAGTACTATTATGCTAAACAAAAGTGTCGTTTAAAGCATCAAATGCACTATTAAAAACAAATGCACTACCAACACAAATGAATTTTTATTAATAATTACACTTTTTAATCTATCAAATGTGCTAACAGATAACATTGTTACCAACTTGGCTTCAAACATACTTGCTTATGTACCTATGCGCTATTTGGTTACACAAATGCATTAGAATATCATGCAGATGTGCTACAGTATGAATATGCACTATAATTTTTTACATATGCATCAAACTATCAACATATGTGCTATAATGCAAAAATAGGGCATCTATGGATGTGCTAATTCTCCCTATAGAAGTTCTCTTTCAACATATAGATGTTCTATTACTATATGAAGTGCTAAAATATGAAATATATATGTTGTTTAATTGTATAAGTGCATTATTTATCTAAAATTGTGCTAAATTCCAAAAATTTGACTACACATCTAGAAATTCAAGCTCAAATAAGGTTTCTAGATACATACTAGGGCACCATAGTTGGCTAGATGTTGATATCGATGACCCCTATCAAACCGATGTTCTTGCAATGGGACCACCATCCTCACTAATCTAGAGCTCCAACCAAAGGAAATGAAAAGTGAGTGTACAAATGATTAGTTAAAAGGGGCTTTTAAACCTATTTAAACCTACTTTGGGCAATTTATGACATATTTTTAAAAAAAAAAGTCCTTCGTCCTATCACAACCCTGTACCTTCTTTTCTATAGTGTTCCTCATCAACCCTAACTACTAACGCTATTCATTTTCCAAATTTTCACTTCTTTATGAATTTTTTATGAAATAAAATTAGATCATCAATATCTTGAAAATAATCAATCCCAATTTCATTTCCAATGGGTCATCATATCCATATCAATGATAAAATTTTCAAACATCTAAAATATCCTAAGTCACCACCAAAATATGCATAGACATTGGCCTTTATTATGTGTGATCGGAATTAAGATTTTTTTTCTCATGTTGCTATCCCTCCTCCACATGTAGATATTGAGGAATTAACTCTAAAATATTATTAGATTAGGCATGTTGTGCTTGGGAAACCCATGTTGGACATTGCCAAGTTAATGGTAACAATTGGGATTAAAGAAGTGTTTAGGCACTTAGAACAAAATGACACAGAATTGATAAAACTTTAGAAATAGAATGAGATCCTAAAAGGATATTTGAATGAAGTTGTTGGTGCCTTAGATCTTGAAAATCTTGGGGAAACTTTGAATGTGGCACTAGAGAAAAGAGATAAGGAGATGGTACAATTAGACCTATTTTTAAAATCTTGTCTACAATGGTGAGAAAGTTTTGAAGAAAAAGGTCTATAGATTATACAAGGAAATCTTAAGTTGCTACACCATATGAAAAATAATGTAGATAAGCTAGTGGACATTTTGAATTAGGATTTTGGTTCGATGGATGAAGTACATACCTAGGGTAAGGACCTGCAAGCACTACAACTAATTAATGGTCAAAGGTATTAGATGTTAATGGAGGTATATGTAGTGAAATAGTTAAATAAAATTGATGATTGGATAGAGAGGATTACAAATGGAAATAAAGTAATGGAAACACTAAATGTGGATATTCATAAGGTCAAGGATCAAACCCAAGAGAAAATTTTGGAGGTAGAGAAATATTATAGTGATGTGTGCTTAGATATTTTTTCAGATGATTCAAGGTACAAATTGATGACTGTAGAGGCAGTTGTTGAATAGTTTTGGAAATTTTTTGAAGAAGCTTCTAATGATGATGATATTAGACAACCATTCAAGACTGAGGAAGTAGTACTAGATTTGGATGTGAAACTCAAAGATTTTGTAGAGACTCACATCAAGGTGGAAAACTATAGGTAGAAAGTGAAGGACAAAAATGAAACCTTAGATTTGCTAGATGCAACTAAGGTCACCAAGATTATTAATAAATTCAAGAGCAAATACCCAAACATAGCTCTGGTATGAAGCATAACAAAATCCAAAAGCTAGAATTTTAGTTTTGATACTTGGTGAAAATTTGCATTTTTTGAACCTGTGCACATGTGCACAACATTTGAGGTGTTCTTTTTTAGAGGTGCATCAGACATTTTTGAAAAAGTTAGAGGTGCGCCAAGAGTTAACTACCAGTTCTAAATTTAGAGCTTTCCATTCCTCGAAAAAGAATTCTGATGACAATTTAACTCCTACAAGCACCTAGTGAAGATGGAGCTTCTATTTATGGCACCTCTAGACACTCCTACATCATCTAATGGCTTTCTTCTTCTTATTTTATGATGTTTTATTTTTTTAAGACATATAAAGGCTAATGTATCCATTTAATGATATAAATATGGATGGAATCCTACTAAGCACCAATTAGAGAGTTAGTTTGTACATAAATAGATTTGTTTTATTGGTTTAGAAGCATATGTTTACATAAAGAGATCTCTCACTCTCAACACAAATTGAGGAGAAAATTTCCTATAAATTGATGATAGTAATATGTATTCTAGGCTATTATTTTGATGCAATAATATATGCTATTGGTGCTTGTATTTGGAGTGTAGTGATTCTTGCCTAAATGTGTTATATTTTGTGAATGTATGTTCATGGAATGTAATTGAGCCCATAGTTTTATTGTGTTATTTTGATTGTGTGATCTTTTAATTTTGGTGTTTTCTACAAGTCTAAAAATTTCACTAATGTACTTAGTTTGAGAAGAGATCATCTATATTATTCTTGCATAGCTTTTTGTCTCACGTGAGTGCACTTTCTGTGGCCTTGTGATCTAACAAAAAGTGAAATATCTTATGGTTAATGAATTCCCATCAACAATTACATAAATGGAATTAAGGAAGTGTTGCTCCTATTTTCATTGGTTATCCATTGATCTTTTCAAAAGCTCAATTTGCAGGTGTGTTGTTTTTGTAGTCTATATTTGTTAGGATTTTATTTTTCATGTTATTTTCCTAAATTTATTGTTACCCTATCCCTATTATTTGCTTTACTAACCCTTGGTTAAATTAGAAATTCATATAGCTACATTGTTAAATTGTATTCATAAAAAAACAAAAAAAATGCAAAAATATATTTCTTTTTCTGTGGTTATTCTTTTGATATAGCAAGAAGATTCAAAATCTTATCTAAATTGTTCAAACCAACAAAGGCCTACCTATGAAAAAATACATTTATTTTCAACTGAGTAGATTCTAGTAGGTCACAAGATCATCCTAAACCTTGGAGTTAATCCCAGATTAGCTTATCAAGTGAGGAGTTTTAAAGGATTCCTACAATTAAGCATCATGCAAAATGACATCTCATCTAAAGTGGCACTCGAAGGTGGGCCCCTTAACCATTCAGATTAGAACAAAATAACTTACAATTTCAAAATTCTACATTTTTTATAAGTTTAGAAAATTTTCAGAGCTTCTAAGCTTCCAAATTGTGTGAGGTGCATAGGTGCACCAAGTGTGCTAGCTTCCAAGGTGCACCATATTTTTGAGAAATTGTGCTTCTTCTATGGTGCATTTTTTCCAAAATTGATGCAAACTTGAGGATACTAATCCATCATCTCCATTTCAGCTAGCTTTAATATCCTCATCCAATGCACATGAGTTCCTCAAACTTATATATTTTCATAAGCCTCATAGTAACAAAGGATTCCCTCAAATTCTACCACTTCCATTTGAAATTTTGTCATCTTCTTTAGTTCCACCTCCACAACAACCACCTTTTATTCCACCAAATCCTCTGATGTCTTTTTTTGCAAATGTTGTAGACTCACCAATCAACTTGATAAATGTACTCAATGATCTTCCTAAGAATTCTTAGAAGTTTTTCCTAGGTTTCATCTATGGAGAGACATAAACTACTAAAGATCACATCAAGGTATTCAAGGAAATTTGCAACAGAAAACAAATTGTTAACAAGAATGTAGTTCTTTTCTTATTCCTCTACTCTTTGGGGGAAGTTGCCTATAATTGGTATGTTAGGTTCCACCTGGGTGTATTGGGGACTGTGATACTTTCAAAAAATTGTTCTTGGAACAATTCAAAACCTTCATCAACCCAACTATGATACATTAAAAATTCATATCAATCAAAAGAGACCCAGTTGAGATAGTTTTAGGCTTCAACCATCACTTTCATATGGCATATCACAAGCTAGAAATGCCATACACTGTACTAGTTGTAGCTCCAATTCAGATTTATCTGAATGCTATGGACTTACTACCATCTTTCTAAGAAGACTTCCTGCAGCAAATATCAACACATTGGATAAAGTTTTCATAGAAGTAATTACCTTTTCTAAGCAAGGCAATCCTAACGGAGGAGGATTGATGCTTCTAGCTCATGCTATTACAATGATGCCAACATATCCTGTCAGAGCACCTGTGATGCCTAGCCAATTCATACCTATGAATCTAGTTCCATTATAGTAAGCCCCCACCCTACAAAACCTGGCTATAATATATCTAGGATATGAACCTCTGAAAGCTACTTTCTTCAAGCAAAAGGTAGTAATGTTCTCTGTGGCAGATAACAGTTTTGCCTCTGAGTTTGGTTAGATGAAGAAGACCATGTCACAAATGAACAATGAGCTCACTCACTTGAGGTTGTCACAAGGGAAAAAAACAACAATTTTCAAAGAAATAATGCTGGTCCTTACAATAGCAACAACTATGGTCAGAACTACAATAGGAATTTTAGTGGAAATAATAATAATAGGAACAACAATGTAGGAAACAATAATAGAGGAAACAATTTCAATCCTCTCAATCATAACAATGGCTTCCAAAGACAGAATTGACAATAGAAAACTCCTTCAAACATTGAGAGCATTCCTACAAATAAAAATAACAATAATTTTTAGTATGTTGATATCAATCAGTATGACGATAGTCAAAACACATCCAACACTGATGGTTTGTATTATAATGGAAATCAAGACATGAATCATAATTCACAAGTGAATGACAATGTTTCTCTTGTGAAATTTAATGCTATGCTATTAGAATCCTATGATTCTACACAAAATGCACAAGTGGAACAACTAGCCAACAAATAATTCTTTTTTCCATTTAGTTAGGAATTAGTTATTCAGCCTAAGGAGATGCCTGCTTTTCAAAATTATAATCAAAATATTTATAATCTATGAAGTAGAAAATAACCTATGATAGAAAAAATCCCTCCAGCATTACAACCAACTCATCCCAATCCAAAAGTGAGTAATAATCTGGTACCAATCAGGCCCCCATATGGAGGACAATAGAATTAGAATCAGGGGAATGTGCCAACAATCTTTAAAAATCTCGCTTGGTCTACCAAAAAGTATAGTGCAGTGGAAGATTTGAAATGAATAAAGCCTAACATGCCCATGTTTGACATGTTGCAAAATTGTTCACATCAATGAGAGACATTGATGAAAAATCTTGATCATACAAAGGCACCTCATAATATGAGTATTGTTCCTCAAAAGGTAGTATCTCAACAAGTCAATGCTTCAGAGGTAATACCAACTATCTTTAAAGACAAGGTTGAGGTGCCCTAGTTTTTTCTTAGAATTAGGATATATGGGAAGAGTCTTCATAATTGCCTAATTTATTTGGAAGCCTCTTGCAATGTTATGCCAATGTTAGTAGCACAAAGGTTTAGAGTCATCCCTTAGCCCTCTAATCGAATAGTGATACAATTGGAAAAAATAGAGGTAAAAGTCATTAGTGTTTTGAAAGATGTTTGAATACAGTTTGCAATTGATCCCTATATTCAAGACATCATTGATATACATGTGGTTGATATTCCTGAAACATATAGATTGCTACTAAGTAGAGAATGGACAAAATGCCTAAGAGGATAGTTTTCTATGGATTCTATGCAGTTATGGTTACCATGGAAAGGGTTGAATAATCAAATAAAGATAGATGTAGAGCCAAAGTTAAAAAAAAAGATTATAGAATACAATGCTCTGAATGAAGTGACATTCTTACAATCAGATTTGGGCTCTTACAAGGTGATGGCATTTGATGCAACTTGGACCAAAATATCGGATGATCAAAATGAGAAATCTAGGATTTCAATCCCAAAGGACAAGATCGTAACACAACTCATACACAACATGGTGGATAATTTACAATTTTTAAGAGAAGAAGCTATCCCCAATATCCTACTTCTCCTTGGATTTTTTGATTGCATAAAGTTAGTCATTTAGAGTTTGAATGTTCATTTTTCCAAGAAGTAGTTCCTAAGGTATTAACTCAAATGTGGTAACATTCCAAAAGATGAATCCATAGAAAGTCAACATTTTACAAATATATTTGAATCTATGGATAACGTCAAAGAGGAAATAGAAGATCTAAATGCATCATACAGTGATACCTCTTTAGATGGTAGAGGTTTTTCTTCTCCTCCAGAAGGAATGATCAAAGTCCAAAGAAGAAGAAAATACGTGAAAGGTCAAAGATGGATTTCAGTAATCATCCATCCTAAACCCAAAGTTGATGAAATTACAAAATTAATTGAGGAAATTCAAGATAAACAAGAAAAGCATACACTTCCTATTGCAAGGGCTAACAATGGAAAATCAAGTCCACTCCATGAAAGACTACAATGGATACCCAAGAAACAATCCTTTCAAGCCCAAGTGAAAGAAAAACTAAGGATGAATAAGAACAAGATTAGAAAACCTAAATAAGATCTAATTTGGACACTTCACTTCAATGGTTCCAAATAAAAATCAGGAGCTGGCATAAGTATTGAGTTGATCAACCCAAAAGGTAATTCTTTCTACATAACATATCAATTATAGTTTAGATGTACTAATAATGTTGCAGATTATGAAGCATTGATCCAAGGACTTTTTTTTGCATTGGAGAAAGGAATTACATCTCTCATAGTCAAGGGAGATTCTTGGTTATAAGACAAGTGAAATTAGTATACTCCTACAATGATAAGAGGTTGCTTTCTTACAAGAAAATTGTATGGGATCTAATGGATGATTTTGAAGCTTTGAACATAAAGTTCATTTCCAAAAGTAAAAAACATGGTAGTAGATGCCCTCACTATTTCAACTAGCACATTACAACCTGTCGAGAGAATGAAATTGTAAACATTTTTAGTAGAATTGATTGTTGCACCATCTATCCCAGACAACATTACAAACTTCCAAGTCTTTCAGGATGATCAACATGTACTCAAATTTATCATGTGTAATGGCTACTTTAAAGGGAAAAAGAATGATGACACTCTGGACAAAAAACCTAAGGATGATGAACTTCAAGATGAAGATGGGATCCTATACTTAAAAACCAACACTATTCCTAAGGGAATGGTTGAGTTGGTAGGCATTTTTGATCATGATGAATCAACACTTAATAGAAGAATAGTTAGAGAAAAGGGGATTGAAGAATGTGATTCATACAATCTGAGGACTGATGAAGATCCTATAATGGTAAGGATCAAAAAGGCATGTAAGGTGTAGGAAAGGGAGGATATGCTCAAATTACTTATAGAATATAAGGATGTCATTTCTTGGAGCTATGAAGAGCTCAAAACATATGATCCTGAGATTATTACACATGATATTCCTTTGAAACCAGATGCTAAGCCTTTCCATCAAAGGCAAAGGCTTGTTAATCCCATTATTGAACCCTTGATAATGAAGGTAGTTAAGAAGTTGCTTGATGCCAAGATCATCTTTCCCATTCACCATTCTACATGGGTGGCTAACTTGGTTCCTGTATGGAAAAAGACTATAGAAATTTGTCTTTGCATGGATTTTTATAACTTGAACCTCACATCTAAAAAGGAAAACTAACCTTTGCCTTCACTAGATGAGGTTTTGCAAATTGTAAATGGTTCAAAGTTAATGTCTTTCTTGGATGAATATTTAGGATATAATAGTGTAATGGTTGATGAAGAAGATAGACCAAAGATGACCTTCACGATTAAATGGGGAACTTTTGCTTATAGAAGAATGCCTTTTGGGTTAATTAATGTAGGGGCTACATTTCAACGAGTCATGGACAAAGATTTTAAAGAATTAATAAGTGTATAGTCATCTACATGGATGACTTAACTATCTTTTCAAATGATCAAAGCACTCACATTGTTGGTTTAAGATAGGTATTCAATAGATGTTATAAATATGGCATATCACTCAATTCTAAGAAATGTCCATTTGGGGTTACTAAAGGAAAGCTCCTAGGTCATTTAATGAAAGCTCCTAGGTTATATCATCTCTAAAGCTAGAATCTCCATTGATTCTAATAGAATTGAAGCCATCATGAAGTTATCACCTCCTCATAGTAAAAAAGAACTTAAGTCTTTCTTTGGAAAGATAAATTTTGTGCAAAAAATCATAAGTGGATTTGTAGAGATAGTACATCCTCTTAATGATTTAATAAAAAAGGGAGAAAAAATAGAATGGGTTATGGAGATTAAGAAATCATTTGAGGATATCAAAGTGGCCCATTTCTACAGCCCTAGTACTAGTGAGTTTGGATTATGGACTACCTTTCAAAATATAATCTTTTTTCTTTAGAACATTCATGTGCTGAGATTCTTATGCAGAAGAAGGAAAGAGAAGATGAAAGGCCCATTTTCTTTATGAGTTTTCCTCTAAAAATTCCAAGTTAAATTATTCTAACCTCAATAAATAGTCTTTTTCTTTAATAAAAGTGGTAAATAAGTTCCACCATTATAAACTGAGGAGCAAAGTATATGTGATTGTACTTGATCCAATAGTTAAGACATTTTTGATGCAAAATGAACTTGGTTAAAGACATGGTAAATGGATGGCAATCCTTCAAGAATTTAATTTATAAATTCAACCCATGAAGTTAGTAAGGGGCCAAGGATTATAAAAAATGATAGCAAATAACTATATCGAGGATGAAAAGAAATTCAAATTTGATGGTGAAATGACTATCAAAGATTAGAAGAAGATTATAGTATCTCAAGTTGATATTGAGTAGGGTATAATAATTGATATCTGGTACCAAGATACTGTTTACTATCTTTTACAAATTTAATAGCCCAATTGGATGAATAGTTTACAGTGTAGGAGACTCATAATGAAGTGTGAATCCTACATGCTACATGATAGAAAATTGTATAATAGGAACTATGAAGGAATTTTCCTAAAGTTCTTGGGATGCAAGGAAGTAAAAGAAGTTTTGGAACAATTTCACAATAAGTATTGTACATGGCATGGTTCAACAGAAGCAATTTCTCATATGACTTTAAGATCGAGTTATTTTTGGCCTATGATATTCAAAGATACTTTTGAACATGTCCACACTTGTCATATTTGTTAGACTAGTGCTAATTGGGAAAAACATCCTATAGTGTCATTGCAACTAGTGTTCAATATACACTCATTCACAAAGTGGGGGCTAGATTTTATTGGTCTAGTGAACCCATCCTTGTCAACTGGGCACACTTTTATTCTCATAGCTACTGATTATTATAAGCATTGGACATAAGTAGAGATGTTCAAAAATTGCACAGCTAAGGTGGTTATAGACTTCTTGGAAGAAAACATTGTTACTAGATTTGGGATGTTATTCTCCTTAGTGTGCGATAAGAGATTAGCCTTTGCATTGGTATTTCTTAGTCAATGGGCATTGGAAAATTAGGTTATTATTAAGTTCTCCTCAAATTATTATCCATAAGGAAATGGTGTAGCCAAGTCTACAAATAATAATTTAATCATAGTAATAAGAAATTTGTTGAAGGAAAATCCTAGGGATTGGCAAACTCAACTCAAATATGTGCTATGGACAGACCAAATCAGGGTCAAGAATGCTTTGGGGACATCTCCATATTTTCTTGTCTATGGACAAGAGCTAGTATTCCCACTTAACCTCAGGATTCCTATTTTGAAATTTATGAGTGGGTACATTGAAGATGCTAATAGGGTACAAATCAAGTTAATGAATCTTTTAGAGATGGATGAAAAGTGGGCAACTACTTTGGATCATATGGTGAAACATCAAGCTGTTGTAAAAAGATGGTTCAAAAAAAGGGATAAATTGTTTTAGAATATCTAACCTTGTTCTACTATGGGACAAGGAAAAAGAAAAGCTAGTCTATAAGTGTGTTTATTTATGCAAGTGTATTTATTTCTGCAAGTGTGTTTCTTTTTGGTTGTGTGTTTATTTTCAGCTGTGTGTTTATTTCTGAAGTTGTGTTAGCCTAGGGGTTAGGTGCATCCAAGATTTTATCTTGACATATGTTATTAACCACTCTTTTGGTTTTGACTTTTGGAAAGAGCTATTTCTTTGTTAAAACATTTTAATGATTTTGTTTCTTATACCAACTGAAAAATGGATGTTACTTGCAGTAATAAGGGACTTCCAGTCTTGAATTTAGAATTACAAATCAAAAAGTTCTTAACACTTTAAAAATTCAAAGATTGACTATCTTAGGTGTTTTTGAACCAAGGTTGAAGGCAACAAGGGATAGTCCAAAACCTATCAGTTCAAACAGAAGGGTCTTCTTGATGGAATTGGTAAGATCATTGTTTGGTGTGAGAGTTTCTAAAAAGTTCTTAAAAGAGGAATGCAAGGGATGTTCACAAATGATTGAATCTAAGAAACAACACCAATGTCTTGGCCACATAGCCTAAGCAGTGTTAGGGTATAGAAGGAAAATAAAAAAGAAAAGGGTGTTAAGAATGAAAGATTCTACAAAGTTTGAAAAAGGTAATTTGACTATAGGGATATGCACTCCAAATAAGTTATCCAATATCAAAACAATTGCTTCATCAAAGAATCAAATGGTGACATTGAAAACTAAGTGAAGCAAGTATTTGGAAGATTATCTAGGACTTCAAATAAAAAGTGACAACTCATTAAGAGCCCTTAGAATTGATTCTCTCATCTGTCAAACAAGGGATTGATAAACGTCTTTCATGAAGATTACTAATGAATGCACCATAAGGGGTGGAAGATTGTTTACATGCTGTCAAATTTTTTTGATAGATTGCATTCTAAGATGTCAAAGGAAATGGATACACTAAACACACACTGAACTTGAAGATTTGAGATTATGAAAGTTTGACTGTAAAGTGACTTGAAATATGCTTGGAGTATTTAGGGTTTAGTTGGTGTTAGACATACATCAAAGGAATCTTTGATGATGAAGAAATGCCTTTGTCATTTCTTCCTTTTATTGGGGCTATTTTGTTGTGGTTTTACAATGCATGCCCTAGTTCACTTAGAAAAGTCAAATGACCCTACTTCATTTTTTTTAGCTTTTCAGATCAATAGTCTAGTGTCTGAGTCTTTTTTAGGGATTTTCCTAGTGGCTTTGGCCAATCTAGGTCCTGGCTTGAAAACCCAGATTCTAGAAACTAGAATTCTGAGGGAGAAAGTCATTTTTTGTGCATAAAAGTGTGCATTAGCACACTTAGTGCACCTCACCAGGTGTGCTAGTGTACTAAAATTATTTGAAGAAAGTGTTTCCCTCTTGGAAATTCATAGTTGTGTAGCTGCACATCTCCAAGAGGTGTGCTAGAGCCCTAGCTAAATATAACTCAGGACCCTCCTCCCTCCTTACCTCATTTTCTTTTCTCTAAGTCTTTGTCATTTGCATCCTCGTAGCTCTTGAGGTGTGTTGATGCACCTTCTTCACTCCACCTTCCTGCAAAATATAAAAAACATTAAACATCAAGTTAAAGGTGCACAGTAGGACACCTATCTAGGTGTGTAGTTGTGCACCTTTTCTTGCAATAATCTTGTTTAAAAATGTTTAAAAACTTTAAAACACTTTACACCTAAGTAAAGGTGCATAGCTATGCACCTTTATACCTAAATATCCCTTAAATTATCAAAGGGTCCACATTTAGTGCACCCCATGAGGTGCACTAAATGCACACCCTTTGCACTTACAATTTTTGTAAGGGTGTGCTAGGTGCACTAGATGTGAACCCTTGATAAACTTAGGTATATAGGTAAAGTGCGCCTAGCACTTTTTTTGGGGTTAAAAATAGGTTTTTTAATAGTTTTTATCAATTAGGGTTTCTGGGTTTTTTTGTGTCATCCTTAGGGTTTTTATTAATTAATTTTTCTTTGACTCTAAACTAATAGATGTTGATTTTGTGTAGATTCAAAGGCCTCTTCATCATCCTCCCTTACTATAAAGATGGTCCTAAACCCATTATTTTCAAGTTCCAAGGTGTTTTGGCAAAGTCATTCTTCCAAGATGATTATTTAGAGATTCAGGACACTAAACTTGGTCATACAGACTAGAAAAACTTCCTAGTATTGTGCAACAAACCCATGAAAGGTCCCCATTAATATATGCTCTTATTTGATCAGAACTAGTTAACACAACATCACACCTAGTATTAGTACAATCCTTATAATTGATCATGACACTAGCGGAGAACTAGGTCTCTAAGCAAAGGGTCATGAAGAGTATAGCTGGAGAGATCATACTAGATCTATGACCTAAGATCATAGAGAAGGTGTTTCATCCACCAAGAGCAGATCAGTTTATCCAATTAACCTATCACTAGGCAAAAAGAGGGTATAGGGAACATGTAGAGGAAGTGTCTAAAATTATCCAGTCCTCATACCTCATTAAGAAGACTTATTTGGGGTGTAAAGTGGGAGAAATGAACATGACAAGGGGTTATATGAAAGAGGATATCAGATATTCTATAGTACTCTTAAGTAGAGTTATGAGATTACCTACATTGGGACACCTAAACATTTATGGATGGTGCATTTTAATGAGACTATTAGAACAAAAAAGATGCCAATTGATTGGTCTTCCATTCTTAGTGAGAATTTTGACAAGCAACTGATGAGCATAATTGTAGGTTCTACATGACATCTTATTTGGTGTACTTGTTAGTAGCAAGGGTAACAAATTATCCAAGACTCTTCAAAAAGGGTAGCATGCAAGATGCTAATGCATGGCCCTATATAGCATATCCCCAGTTGGTGAAGAAAAGGCATTTAGAGCATAGAAAGGAATATAGGATAGTGAATGATGCTTTTATTTTTGTAATTATCCAATTTATTGAAGGGGATTATTCGAAGAGGATGTGAGATGAGGTAGTGACCAAGATTTTAGAAGTTGGCACTTATTACATCCAATTTCAAACATTCACTTATTTGAGGGTAGCAGGTATGATTATCAATCCCAAGAAGCTCCCTAGTTATCCAAGTGATAGACTTATATTGTTGGAGATCACTTGAAAACTCTTGTCTACTTATGATAGAGTAAGGATGTAGCACAAGATATCCTGGGTGTGGCCTATTACTACAGGACCATTTGGTGTGGCCCGGAGATAGGATATTCCATCTTTTGAGCCTGAGTGGGATCAGTATCCCTTAGAGGAATATAACTCTCCTCATCCTTATTTTGATAATAGTGGACGGGTGCAATATTTAGCTGGCAAAATATTCCAACATGAATATGCAATTGAGGACCACTAGATGAATGTAGTAGATGACCACGATATACGAATAAGGGATTATTATAGGATTACTCTCTATCTAGCAAGTAGTGCTTTGAAGATAAAGTTTTCTTTAAAGGTAGTACAACAAGATACCAAGGATGTCCTTGAACCATTGTATAATAGAGACAAGATTTTTTATCTATCCATTATGAATGCTAAGATTGATAAGAAAGAAAACTCAAATATTAATCATAGGGCCAGACATGTCATCACATTGACTAAGGATTGGATCAAAAGACCTTTCAAACTGGATCCAATTCCTCAAGTAGTAGTCTTCCATGCTATAGGCCACCCAACAAGAGGTAGAGGAGCTAAGGAAATAGTACCCACTTTTACAGCTTAGTCCCTAGTAAGGCCAAAAATAGTGCACTAACTTGACAGAAAAGTTGGATATTATAGGACTTAGAAGGGTACAGGCAAGAGAAAGAGAACTTCTCCCCAACAAGCCAAGCTAGAAGAAGAACCAACTCAAGCATCACCATAGCCTGGGATAGAAAATGTACAAGGGGAAAAAAATGTACAAGGGTTAGAGAATGTAGGAGGTACACAGACCCAAGTGCCACCACCAAACCAAGGACAAGGAGGGACTGAAGTAGAAATACAAGAAGTGTATCATCCTCAACAAGATGTGAAAGCCTCCCCATTGGCTCCTAAAAGAAGAAAGATCAAAACTATAGTCAAGAGGAGATAGAAGGTGATTAGAAGAGTTATTCCTTTTCCACTAGTCTTGGAAGTCATTCCAGAAGAGGAAGAAGAAGATGATGAAGGTAACCTTCCTTTGAGTCAAAGGACTCATTTGGATAGAGCCATGGAGTTGGAATGAAGAAGAAGCTCTACAATAATACCACTATCCACTCCTGAGTAGCCTATTTAGTCTACTACTTCAAAAGATGAGTTGTAGCAATGGATTGATGAGCAGGAGGCTGAAGGGATTGATTTCATTCAAATGTTAGATTTTGATTTTATGCTGGTTGGTATTGAACTACTAGGAGATAAGGTAAGAGATACTCCAACTAATCAACCTTAATAGGATAATTGGAGTCAGTTACTATGTCAGTCACAAGGACCTGGCATAGCTCCATCATCACCAAATCAAGTTACATTTTGTATGGATAAAGGTTATGCTACTCCTCTTCCTCTGAGCAATGAAGAAGAACAAGTCCAAGCAGAAAAAGAGGAAGATCCACAAAAAATACCTATAGATAAAGTGTTAGAAGAAGGGAAAATATGTGAGCAACATCAAAAGAATTCCAAGATATAGAGGTGAGAACTATGGACTCAACAGATACATAGACTCTCAATGTGGATCTCTCAAAAAAGGAGAAGACTCTAGAGAGGAGTGATAAGGGGAAGAGCATAATAGAACAAACTCCTTCATCATCAAAAGGAAAATCTATAATGGAGCATATCTCGAGTTGGTTGAGAAAGGAAGTGATTAGAAACAAAAGACAACAATATGATTCTAAGGAAGAAGGAATGAGAGAATTGATTGAAGTTCTTAGGAAACCCGAGTCACCACCAAAAGATGCATGGGAATTGGCCTTTATTATGAGTGATTATAATCATGATTTATTTGATCATGCTGCTATCCCTCCTCTACATGTAGCTATTGAGGAATTGGATCAGAAAAATTATTAGATCAGGGAGGTTGTGCTTGGGAAACCCATTTTGGACACAACCAAATTAATGGTGACAATTGGGATTAAAGAAGTGTTTAGGCACTTAGAACAGGATGACACAAAATTGATAATAGTTTAGAAATAGAATGAGATCCTAAAAGGATATTTGAACAAAGTTGTTGGTCACTTAGATCCTAAAAATTCTAAGGAAACTTTGAATGCATCACCAAAGAAAAGAGATAAGGAGATGGTACTACTAGACACATTTTTGAAAGCTTGTCAGCAATGGTGAAAATGCTTTGAAGAAAAATGTGTGCAAATCATACAAGAAAATATTAAGTTGCTACATCATATGTAGAATAATGTAGATAAGCTAGTGGTCATTTTGAATTAGGATTTTGGTTTGATGGATGAAGTACATACCTGGGGTAAGGAATTGCAAGCACATATAGTCTATTAAGGGTCAAATTTATTAGATGTTAATGGAGGTATATATAGTAAAATAGTTAGATAAAATTGATGATTAGATAGAGAAGATTATGGATGGCAATAAAGCAATGGAGATATTACACATAGATATTCATAAGTTCAAGGATCAAACCCAAGAGAAAATTTTAGAGGTATAGAAATATTATAGTGATGCGTGCTTAGAAACTTAGAGATTTTGTAGAGACCCGCATCAAGGTGGGCAACTATAGGTAGAAAGTGAAGGACAAATATTAAGCCTTATATTTTTGAGATGCAACTCAAGTAACTAAGATTATTGATAAATTCAAGAGAAAATAGCTAGACATAGCTCTAGTATGAAGGGGAACAAAACCTAGAAGCTAGAATTTCAGTTTTGACACTTGGTGAAATTTTGCATTTTTTGAACTTGCTTCTAAGGTGCATAGGTGCGCCAAGTGCATAGGTGCAGTTTTTTAGAGGTGCACCAATTTTTTTTGAAGAACTTAGAGGTGCACTGATAGTTAACTACCAATTCTAAATTTAGAGCTTTCCATGCATTAGAAACACATTCTGTCAACAGTTTAACTCCTACAAACACCTAGTGAAGATGGAGCTTCTATTTTTGGCACTTCCAGACACTCCTGCATCATCTAATGGCCTTCTTCTTCTTATTTTCTCAATTTTTCTTTATTTTAAGACATGTAAAGCCTCATACATCCATTTAATGATATAAATATGGATGTTTTCCTACTAAGCACTAGTTAGAGACTTGGTTTGTACATAAATAGATTTGTTTTATTAGTTTAGAATCATATGTTTGCATAAATAGATCTCTCACTCTCAAAAAAAATTGAGGAGAATATTTCCTATAAATTTATTTATGCAATATGTATTCCAAGCTATTATTTTTATGCAATAATATATTTTATTGGTGCTCACATTTGGAGTGTAGTGATTCTTTCCTAAATGTGTTATATTTTGTGAATGTTTGTTCATGGAATGTAATTGAGCCAAAGTTTTATTGCATTATTTTGATTGTGCAATCTTTTAATTCTGGTGGTTACTATAGGTCTATAAATTCCTCTTACACACTTAGTTCAAGAAGAGATCATCTATATTGTTCTTGCATAACTTTTTGTCTTTCATGAGCACACTTTTCGTGGCCTTGCAATCTTATGAAAAGTGAAAGATCTTATGGTTACTAAATTCCCATCGATAATTGTATTAATGAAATTAAGGAGGTGCTACTCCTATTTTCATTGGTTACCCACCGATCTTTTCAAAATCTTAATTCATAGATGTGTTGTTTCTGTAGTTTATGTTTGTTAGGATTTTATTTTTCATGTTATTTGCTTAAATTTCTTATTACCCTATCTCAGTTATTTGCTTTAATAACCCTTGGTTAAATTAGGAATTCATATAGTTGCATTGTTAGATTGCATTCATAACAAAAATAGAAAATAAAAAAATATATTTCTTTTTGTGAGGTTATTTTTTTGATACAGCAAGAAGATTCAAAATCTTATCTAAATTGTTTGAACTAGCAAAGGCTTCCCTATGAACAAATATGTTTGTCTTCAACTAAGCAGATTCCAATAGCTTCCAAGATCACCCAAAACCTTGGAGTTAATCCTAGATTACTTTTCAAAAGATGAGTTTGAAAGGATTCCTCTTGTTAAGCATCGTACAAAATGACAGCTCAACATGTTGCAAATCCTCATTCTTATTATATGGTTTTATCTTTGTCTGCACTTAGGGGTTCAGTTCTCTTCTAATTTTTCTCCTAATTACCTATTTCCATCCTCTTTCATTTTCATTTGCATTGTGATTCCTAATTTTCTCTCCATGGGATTTGAGATTTTCTCTATCCCTAGCTTCGTGAAGTTGAACCACTATTTTGAAGGTGATTTTCCCACTATGTCTATTTCTTACAATCTTCCTACATAGAGGATAGACTATCAAATCTATTCCTTGTTCTCAAAGGGGAAGCTACTAGTCATGTATTCTCCCTGGGTTTGACTACTTGTGGTGAATTCCTATTGGGTTGTTTGTGTTTGATCAAATGTTCACCACTAGGGTTTTTTGAATAGAGAAATTCTTGCTCTGCCTTTTTTGCATTATTAATTTTTTTGGAAAGATCACCATTTTTATGTAGATATAAGAATTATATGTATCTTTATAATTATATATTATACATAAAAATAAAAACATACTAAATCTAATTAAAATTTTAAAATGGTCTATTCTTTTAAAAATAAACAAGGGAATGTAGAGTCTAAAAATTAATATCACATAAAATTATAAAAAGTTAAAAATAAATCATAATACTAAATTAATAAAAATAAAGTTACAAAAAAGTTATTCCATGAGTTGCAAATTTTTGATTTAAATCATAGCAATCATTTTAAATTTAACCATAGATCATTAAAAGAAACTTTGACTAAATGATGTGACATTTTTTGCAACTCATATTTTCCATCATCATCATCATTTTCATCAATATTGCCATTGCTACTGTCAATTTACTCCACCCACAATGGTAGTGATCATAGTATGGATAAGTCATGCTATTTTTGTTGTATGAAATGGCCATCCATGTTGCTTTTTGTGTTAGGATAGACAACTTCATCAAACTCATCCATTAAAAATAAGAAGATAATATGAAACATCAATTAGAGGAAAGAAACATAAGCTGTCAATAAAGGTGCAACTCTTTAAACATGTCTTAAATAAAGTAATAAAATTTAAAACAGTTATGTCATGTGGAAAATAGAGTGTCTGAATGGAATCAAAGTCTAACCTTTTCACCCAGCTTTAAAAAACATTTGTATTTCACTTTAACAGACTATGACTAATAATGCAAGTCATCCTACTCATTCGGTCATTCAAACACATCTTAAGGAGGAATGACAACAATAGTAGATTGTCAATTTACTCTTGACTAGGTTATTTGAAATAAGCGGTATTAACTTCTGAAATTATTGTCAATCTCACTTTCTTGATC
The DNA here is from genome assembly GCA_028749045.1 of Cupressus sempervirens. NCBI lineage: Eukaryota > Viridiplantae > Streptophyta > Pinopsida > Cupressales > Cupressaceae > Cupressus > Cupressus sempervirens. Next base: position 622,831,855 of record CM053786.1, on the reverse strand, counting down.
TTGTATGTTTTTTCTTGATCTTGTATGTTTCTACCATATAGGTTGAACACTTCTTAACCATCTTTAAAAACTTACAAAGAGTTTGAGACCACAAATTAGACAAGAACCTATTTTTCTTTCAAACAAGGATCAAAGTTCAAGTTAATTATCCCTATATAAATAATAACTCAAATAACCTTCTTATGTTCCTCTATTATTTACTAGCCAAAGTCCCCTAAATCTATAACAAAAAATATTCAGTATCCTTCATTTTATCCCAATTTATTTCTATAAAATAACCACCCTTTAACTTCAAGCCTCTCAAGGTTTGATTCTCTTGTAAGAATTTCATTTTACATTCATAACATAAATTAACATACCTCCTAAAAATTTGATAAAAAAAATCTAATATTCCTATAATCAATTGGTTGTTGCCAAGAAGAAAACTTTGAGATCAAAGTACAAAATTAGGAATGATTAAATTTATGACCACAATAAGAAAAATACTTGTAAAGATCAACAAAGACATATTTTGGGTTACTTTAAAAATATCCATGAGATGACTAGATCAGTTTGTTGTCCCCTTAAACACCATAATGTATTCTATAATTCTAAAGGTAATCCTTGAACATGAATCTAGGTAGGAGACAACAATTGTATATCTATGAAAGTTTCAAATCATAATTTATATTTTCATATGGTACTAAAATTCAAAAAATCACATGTATAGGTTCATGCACCACTAGTAAGCACCTTAATAAGATCATCTCCAGTAACAAAACTAAAAAGAAAAAGACAATTTGACATTTCATTGATTTTAAGATTTCACTTCAATTTCTAGTATTCATCCAACTATCATCTAACCTAATCTATATTGGGTTTACATGTGATTATCTTACCAATTAGAGAAACCCTTAGATTAGTAATAACAATGTTAAGAAATTTTTCAATGACGCGCACATCAAGTGTGTGGAACATCTAATGTCTTCTCTAAATCTAGTTGAACAAATCTATCACCAATTAGCTTATCCACAAAAGAGACGGGGCCTTCCATTGCAAAGAAATAATCCAAGTGGTATAATAGGTAGGTAGTCAAAAGATCTATAGACCTTTGACCATTATCAAGATTTTTTCCCTTATTTTAGGACATGGTAGTAGATGTAGGGGCCTTTAGTGGGGTCAAAGTGCTAGGACCATCAAAATTCTCTTAGAAAATAATAATAGACCTAAATCTCATAAACCCTAAACCCTAGCTCATGAAACTGTAGAAGCAACATGTAAAACTAGAGAATGAGTGTGATTTTTAATTATTAGACTTATATTTCTTATTTTAGCATAGTTAGCTTCTTCCACTTTTTCCTTTTTCCCTTATCATTATAGAGTAGTCTATTTTATTTTTAAATTTCTTTTACCTATCTCTTTCTCTTCTCAGTTCTAAAATCTTCCATCCCATTTTCTTTATTCTCATGTTTGAATCTATTATATAATTAATGTTCTAGAAGAAAAATTTCATCAAGTTTTGTATTTCATCTATCTCTTGTTGATTCCATGACTTAAATTTGAATCTTTAGCTCAACAACTAGATCAATTAGGCTCTCTACTATTGAAAGATCTAGATCTTTCCTTGTTAAGTATTGAGCCACTATAATTGCCTCCAAATTATCTCCAAATGGAGTAAGTAGCATAAATTTAATTGAAATTAGTTTATTTTGTATGCCACTATCTCAACTACTCTCTTCTAATCAAATGTCAACTTATTTTATGAAGGTGAGCTTGAACTTGTGTTTTTTCTCAAAGAGAGTGCACATGCCTTCATATCTACCCATATCAAATCAACAGAATGTTGATTTTCCAATGTTAAGAACTCAACATCGACAAAGTTTAATATATAAGGAATGAATGAATTTTGAAATTCCTTCCAATTGAGTGTTAATGTTAGAAAGATCAACTTTCCTAATTGCAAGTTCCTTTGAGAGTTTCTCGAAAACTTTGTTCTCAAATTTCTTTTGAAGCCACTTCATCAATTTTTCATTGGTCTCTATATCTTCTAATTGAACCTTATAAACTATATACACTAGCTAATCCAAAATTGGATGTTCCATATTAACATCAAAAATCTCAAATATATCAAAAAAAATCCTTGATATCATGCAATACTTGTTTCTTCTTATGTTATCTTCTTAACTATTATTACTTTGTCTTGGGACTTAGCAAGATTTGCAATTCTTGCATTTGTTCCAATGTCATGTTGTTAAAGTCATGCATAGGTAATGTTATGAATTCATCTAAACTCACTAACTCCTCTATTTCTTCATCTATATGTGTCACCATCTATGATTGAGGGATGTTATCACTAGGTAGTGATACTTATAGTTGCTTTCCCTTTGCACTCAATCTAGGTTTCTTGTCTTGTTAAGTTGATTTAACCTATTGGATAGGTGTAATAGATAATGTCTTTGTTGGTATGGAACTTGGAAATTATATAAGATCTTGAATAGCCTATTTTTCTTTAGGTTTCTCTTTATGTGTCATCTCATTCTCTTTTTTTCCACTTACTCATATGGTTTATCATTTGTGACATGGCTAAATTATTGAAACACAATTATTGCCTTGCCCTGTTGCTCGACACTCATGTCAAAAAATGGTATAACTAATGTGACTTGAAAATCACCAATCCTTGCACTCTTAATCCTTGGATATTCTTTTACTTGTAGCAAAAATAGATTGGTTCTTGGTAGTGAGGTATATGATGTATCAAATTTTAGATCTTTCTCAATTAATACATTCTAATTCTATGGAGCTAAATCAAGAATGTCCTCAATTGTGACAACATCTTTTTTTTCACACCCTTTTACCAATTTTATTATCTCTTCTACTTTCTTAGCAACTTATTTAGTATCATCTTCCTCTTCTTTATCTTCTTTTTCAGTCAATGGAACAATCAATTACTTACCTTCCATATAAGAATTCTCTCTCTCTCTCTCTCTCTCTCTCTCTCTCCTCTCTCTCTCTCTCTCTCTCTCTCTCTCTCTCTCTCTCTCTCTCTCTCTCTCTCTCTCTCTCTCTCTCTCTCTCTCAACTTCATTATCCTTATTCTTCAAAATTTTGTAAGCCCTCTCCTTAGGCATAAATTTATTTACAAAATCTTTCAAGGGTATAAACATATGTGTCTTCCCCAAATCTGGTATTGTATGTGCTAATCTGATTTCCCTGATTTTTTTTAGTGGATAATACCCATTTCCACTTAGCATCAAATTTATTATATAAATTCTCATAAATTAATTTAGCTAACTCTATAGGTTTAGATTTGAACTATATCATCATGCCTATCATATCTTTTTCAATATTTTCTTGATCATATTTATTTAAAGAATCTAAACTAATATATTAAAATCCTGCAAAACTTTTTGAATCACTAATCTCTTTATAAACCTGGTCCACTATCATTAAAGTCAGTCTACACACAATCTAAAGTTTACTTAGATCACTAGACTCAATTTCTTCATCACCTTCCTCCTCCTCATGTGTTACAACTATGTTTATCCTTAGCCTCTTAGGTAGATTTTTCTTTGGTGATTTGGCTAGCTTCCTCTTTGATGGACTATCTTTTTCTTTCACTGCTAGGGGATGAGCTTCCTTTGATCTTATTATCACCCTTATTTTTTACTATAACTCTAGTTTTGTGATAACCTTCTTCACAACCTTCTTAAGATCCTCTTTTACTTTTGGATGGACAATTATTCCTTTCTTATGCTTTTTTTTCTTGGGCTCATTAACAACTAGCACTTTTCCCTTTGATGATTCAACTTCAAATTATTCATCCTCTCATTTTTCTTCAGTGATCTAAAGTTGTCCTCTGTGAGGCTTTCACTCAAGAAAATTCTTCCTTTTCTTCTCTATCTTGGTTATTTTTTTCTAATGTCATTCTAATCTTGGCTATTTCATATATGTTGAATGACTTGACATTCATTTCAATCTCTTCAGATAAAAATGCAATCATCATTTTTGTCACTTCATCAATGTTAACTTCATATGAAATAGGTCTTAACCATGCAACTCTCGATCTTACTTTCTATGCATATACAAAATATGTATCTACCATAAAACATATATCATCAAAGTAATTGTCTAGAATAGACAAGAATTCTCATTCAATTTTTCATCTTATTATTTAATTCCTCAAAATAATTATCCATAATTGCCTCAAAATTTTCTCCCAATTTACTTATTAAGTCACTCATTTTTTCAATTTCTAGTCTACTTCTATCCCATGCTATGGTACCAATGGTAGGAAATGAATTCTTATATAGAAAGTATACAGACAAGTAAGGAACTAAAATTACATGAAGTATTCTTGGCTTTCCTTATTGCTCCAAGATTTTTTGACAACTATTATAGTTGTATCTTAGAAAGATCATAACTATGATCCAACTTTACAAATAAAACATGATTGAACATCCTAAATCATTAATAAACTTTGGTGGAATTGATGAAAAGACATCAAATTCATAATGATTTAATGCAATTTTTGGATACTCCTTGAAATTCGGTGGAGGATACCAATCATTCATCACAATTTGTGCATTTCTCTCCTTCAAAATTACTTTTAAAACATAGATATAAATGATGCCATTTCAAAACTAGGGTTTTGAACAAATTTCCTTCAATGGAAATGACTTAGCTTGGCACTAGAAACTTTAACTTACTATGATCTTTCAATTTTCCAATGGCACATTGCGATTCTTTTGCTATGCCATTGAAATCACTTTAATAGACTTTGAATTGCTTGTACATAGAAATTTCTTGATTAATTAAAAATAATTTCCAAAAATTGATATATACCTTCATCCTATTCATTTAGTTCTACAATAAATGTGTTTGTACTCTAGTAGGTGCATAACAACTGTCTTGACCTTCACAAGTTGTGTTTTTGCTTCTTTCCATTCAAATACTTGGTCACTATTACCTCACTCAGTCAATACCATTTCATTTGGCTAATACATCAACTTGATCTTTGTAAGCTCTTGGTCTATATTGCAATGCTTGGTCAATACAAACTGTACCATTGATGCTTGACACTTGATAGTGTAACTTATTCCATTGCCTAATATTTCACTCATATTTTTTCCAATACATCTTGACTCATGTTGATGTGGACTTTTAATCACTTCTCTTGTTAGGAACCAATGTATGATATAAAATTTAAGTATATAGTACCTCACATACTTCTTTTCTTAGATGGATGTGGCATGATAACCTGATCCATTAGATAGGGTGATCTTAGCTTTTCTTTCTCCACTGCTTCCATCTTATACTATCACTTTCCCTATTTTTTCATCTCAATTTTTCTATTACTTTTTTTTTTTCTTTCATTATTTGGTGTTGGTGCTTGGGTCTTGTAGTTCTTTCTAACATTTTCAACCTTAAGAAAATGGAAACAAACAGGTTTCCGTTCAAGCATTTCTTATAATTTCCTCTAATATGTGCCTTAATACAATTCTCTATACTGTTCCCATACTCCAAAATAATGAAAATCATACCATGTGTTGTAATCCCAATTGTAAGATTTACCTTCTTAGGTACATGTATTTTTCATTTAGATGTCTAGGTAGATTTTTCCTTGGATCTGCATGCACAAGCTCTATATCCATATTTCTTATAGTTATAAAAATATCCTTCAAATCTAGGTATAGTAGATGCATCCCTTGTCTTTAACCTAAATTCATGTGCTTGGTGTTCTTGTTACTTGCATTTAAAATGGTTATCGGTAAACTTAGGCTTAAGGTTTTTCATACCATTTTTTGTTTTGCAAATGTTGGTTCTATCCAAGTTTACCATAATGATGACATGTAGGTTTCCTTTAGATCTTGCATTTATTTCCTCACCACTCTTTGATGACTCTCCTATCCAAGTCGATGAAGAGTGCTTGACATGTCCTAGACCACAAGTATCACTGGATGACATTCATGATCTCATTAGCTTTTCAAAGCATGTGATAGCTTCACTTGGTTTGTTTATTCTTTCTAGAAGCTCTTTCTTAGATCTAAACTCATTCCTTATTTGGTCACTATGTGATGTTATATTTGTGATCCCCATATCCTTTCTATTCAACTCCTAATTTTTAAGTAACAACTCATTCATCATATCCAACTAATTATTTGTAATATTCTGCACATCAAATGATCTTTCTTCAAATCTAGTACCCATTTTTCTTCTCTCTTATTCATCTTTATTTCTTTTGTTCAGTCACCTCACATAGTCTTACTGATTGAATTTCTTGTTCTCTTTTGAGTTCTTTGACTTCTTTACTTAGAATGTTGTTCTTCTCTATTAGATCTTCTATTGCTACATCATTGTCCTCAGTATTCCCACTGTTAAGCAATCCTCTGACATTAATTTCCTTGTATAGTGTGTCATTCTACTAAAGGGCCCTATCTTTCCTTTTCTTTAAGGATTTCCTTAACTCATCTTTTGCTCCTTCAAGTTGCTACAATATGATCTAGATTTCAATCATCTAGTTCTCGATAATCTTTCCCATTTTTTTTCATCCATTTCAAGATTTGTACTCTCAAGTTTTTAGGCTTATTTCAAGAGAACTAAGCTCTAATACCAATTATTGGAAATCTTAATGGGAAACAAGATACTAAGAGGAAGTCAAATCGTTATCTATACAACTTTTTCACTATTAAAATTTAATTTACTAGATTCACACCTAATCCAACTCATATCTCATATCTCATACCATATAAACATAAACTTGTAATGCTAAAATGAAATCTATCTTAGAATAACATCCATGAAAAATATCAACACATAATACAAAAGATTTTTGTAATCTAAAAACACTTCAAGATGAAGGTAAAACCACAGTGGGGATGAAACCTACGAATCTATAATGCTACAACAACAAAGTTTTCTTGTTAGGGATACAATTTGGTCATATTAGATGATCTACCCTATGAGGGTTCTTCTCTATTAAAATAATTTAAGATTGTTAGGTCTTACATTGTTAAAGGATTTTACACTTACAATAAAGTAAGGACTCTATTAAGAGTTTTAAATAGGTCTATTAGAACCACCCTATTAAGATATTTTCCTTGATTCAATCTATCAAAAAAAATTTAGTACCTAATCCTTTAATTTGTTCTAAAACCTATTAATAGATCTCCTCTCTTCAATATCTCAAATTGATCTTCGTATCTAATATCTCTATTTTGTCCTTCATTGCTAGGTTGTCTATTTGATCTCCAATCTAACTTAGCCTTATTGCTCTATTATTAACTTTTTCACTCCTTGAAGCTTTTTTCCACTCACCATTTTGATCTCATGGTTGGAACCCTTCTTAAATACATAATTGTACAAAGTTCTAGATCTTTGTCAACAGTTCATAATTCATCCTTTTGTCATTTTACTTTCTAATTTTCTAATTGGTTAATATACTTTTCTTGAAATTAATGCCTTCCAAAAAATGTGTAATCTTCTCCTTAACTATCTCTACAATCTTTAAATGTCATGTCGAAATTGGGTAAGATGATTTACATAATTTTTTTTGAAATTTCAAACTCATATGCCAAAATTGGTTTACTTGGCACTAGAATGTTCTGACACTCGATCATAACTAACATTCATGTTGTCACTCGACTTTTATATGGTCAATAAAAAAAATTCAATTGACATTAAATAAATTTCCAAATGCTCGGTCTCTTCTTTGTTACTCAACATGTATGCTACATCAATCTCTACTAGGGTGCTCGACAACCTTTGACTTGCTTGGCATAAAATGAAACATCAACAAGTCCTTTGTAACTCAACCTTCTCTATATGGTTTAGTCCTAGTGATGACTGACCAATGATACCTTGGAAATGACTAAGCGTTAAACACTAATAGGCAACTTGGGCTTAGAGATCAACACTAACACTTATGCTTTAGCTGATTTCTATAAGAGGAAAATCATGAAGTGCACATCAACATTAACTTCCTAGAATGTTATTTCCCTCACTCTTCTTAGTTAAAACCTATCTATTCACCTTTCTTCTATGATTGTGAAGCTTATATAATTCGAGGAACTTGACATTTGATACAATAAATTAAGCATACATGGTCCTATTAGATTGGGGAATTGTACCCATCTTCAGCACATCAATCCCTCTAATAAATTTCTTAGTGTTGTCTTCCCATCAACTCTGATCAATGACAACCTACTTACTTTGCTTGATCTTATTTCAAATGAAATAAATGGTCTCATTCTTCTAGAGATGGGGGATTGTAAAATCTATTGGAGCTTCATCTCTATGCTAACAATAATTTAGGAGAAATTTTCATCTCTCTTGGTAAGCTTGTGAATCTTTAAGTTTTAGGAGTATTACAAAATTAGTTTATGAGCTCCTTGCCAACTAGATGAATTTTTCTAAATGGAGATTTTTCTCAATTATATATTTCTCCCAATCGTATTTTTTCAATTGTTTATTCAAGCTCAATATTATCATCCTGATCAATTTACAATATTTTTATAAGTTACCTATAGACACATTCAATTTGATTAGGATGGGATAGATATTATTAATCAAGATGAACACATTTTCATCAAAGAAGTTTATTTTTGTATCAACAATAAAAGGGTTTATTGTAGGAGCTATACAACTCATTATTTTACAATTTTTTATTCAAGACCTTGTGAATCATGCGATAAATACTTCTAAACATTATATTTCCTCTAATGGTCATGCATATAAGTACATTCAAGTTACTTTTAAAATATGTACATTTTTAAAAATGAATAATTTGTAAATTTTTATTAAATGAATTTAAATTGATTTTAAAATGTTCATACATGTGTATTTGTACTTGAAATTTATGCCATGTAAATTTAAGTCTATAAAGGTATTTATTTGGCTATCCATGCAATATGTCAGATACATTGTTAAGTTTATTTGGAACTTCTTTGAGAGATGACATGAAAAAGGAGAGATAATGTAAGATAATCCTCATTGTAAGAGAAATATTACATCACCCAAACATATTTTTTGATGTGGAGCCTAATCAAACTCAAAGGTTTATTTGGCATGATTTCCCTTAGATTATTTCTACAGGGGTTTGGTGTAATGCCCCGCCTAGAGATCCTTGGAACAAGGATGAAATACAAGCCAATATTTTTAAATTTTTTTAATAGGTATGTGCGCATAAGAACACATCATACCAGGATCATACAGATCACAATGAAAGACTTAAATACCATCCCAACAACCAAAAAATATCCAAATTCCACTACCTAAACTAACAAATGCATAACAGGAAACTGAAGCCAAAATGACAATAAAACACAGAATCTAAAATCTGTCAGAGCATGGTAATTTAAGTCAACCTAAAGGGTACTAGAAACACCAAAAAATTAACTCTAAAAATTGAGGGAAACACCCCCTTTTTTCTATGCAAGAACTTATCTCTGCCATAATTACGTGCGAAGAAGTGCATCATGCCACGTGAAGAAGTGCCTTCTTGTATGAAGATGTGCACAACGACGTGAGCATGTGTTTGGCCGTAAAAATAAAACACCTAAAATTTGATGTAGGGTTTCAAATTATGAAGTTCCCAACCATGTAGAGAAACCCACTACACCATGCAAAGACTTGCATCCTTACATGAGAAAGTACAATCTCGTACAAGATCTAAAGTTAGCACGCAAACACAAAAATTAGGTAAAAGCTAAGAAATCTAAGTAATGAGGTTCCTCCACATCGGGGAGTATAGGATCCACTTTTCAAGACAAGAACACTTGAACTATATTTGGAAGATGGAAAACTAAAAATAACATCTAACCATTTAATCATACAGCAAAGGGGTAGAACAAATGGGAAACATCGCAGAGTACTGAAAGTAACATTGCAGTAAATGAAAATAGCATTGCAATGAGCAGTATCAAAAAACTAAATACTTTGTTCCTCCCAACCATTGATAGCATCATAATACCACTGTGGGCCCTAGCCATCCCTTTCACATAACATCCCAAGCCACCGAATAGATTTTTGGTACTATCATAATAAGGATGTCACTACTAAACATGCTACAACATAAGCATAAGAAAATATAACATGCTAGAAGAAAAGCATAAGATAATCCTATAAGTAGGTAACATCACCTATCACATGCTAATCATGATAATAAGGAAATGTGATAGTAGCTAACATCATCTAAACATGATATACAAGCTTTCCAAAGAAAGCATAAATCACAAGAAAGCATATTCTTAAATTTGAAGTACCAACTAGTGAAAACATCCAACAATGATCACACTAGGAAAATAGACCATTTGTATACAATGGTCCCTAGTAGTGGTATAGGTAGCTATGCCTCCCAACCACATGGCACCCATAGGTCCACACCCACTATCCTGATGAAGATAATGATGCAACCATAGGCACACACAAAGCAACCATTCATGGCTAACACACACGCCATGCAATATGATGATTGAAGCCAAGACATAAAAAATGCATAAACTATAGGTCCTGGTCAGACACTTAATGGGCTACTAAGTAAGGGCTAACATCATGGAGAGTTTCTTGGCATCCAAAAGCCCAAGCTTGAATCATGTAGATTCAGCTCCCTCAATGGAAGGTTCTAGCATAGAACATTTTTCATTATCTTAAGTTTTATTACCACCAAGTGTTTTATTTAGTTATCACTTATATAAAGCTTCCTCTACCAATCTCCTATGCCATGATCACCAAGCTGTGAGATAGAAGCCCCCTCCATATGCTATACCCATGCTCATCCAACGATAAGTGCTAGTAGGCATGAAAATTCCCAACCCAACTCTAATGATCATAACTTTCAACAAGTCCACAAAAGGGAAAGCCTCACAAGTCACTTGATAGATATATATGCACTCATATTCATGTATGGCACAACACCATCATAAAGATTATAACACAAGGACTGGATGAGAACACAAGCAGAAAGTCACTCAACTGAAAGAAAAATCAGAATGATAGATGCAACACTCATCCCAATGCAATGTAAAAGTGCAATAAAGGTCCAATAGACATCCAAATGGATAATCCAGATCCATGACCCAACTCATGCCAAGGAAACCTAAGAAAATTAGATGAAATGCAAAATGAGGTAAAAACCCTAAAAACTAGAAATTGTTTGAAATTAAAACCCATTTGTCCTTTGGGTGTAAAAACCCCAAAAATCCAAAATTAAATGAGTTTGGAAACTATATGCAAAAATGACTGGCATAATGGCTCAAAACCCCAAACTCTCATCCCAAAAAAAGGGAAAATGTTCATACCTGACCAACTAGGCAGAACCAACAAACAAAAACAGAGGGGAACACTAGTTATAAAAGGTTAATATTGCATCCACTTAAAGGGTAGAGTATGTTGCTGCTATAGAGGAAGACAAGGAGATGATATGGATTTAGTTCTTCATGGAAGAATTAAGATACCCATAGAGGGATAATTATTTGTTTATAGATAGATAGAGTGTCATTCATCTGATGAATAATTCTTATCTACATTCAAAGACAAGATACATATAGTTGTAGTACCATTTCATTCAATCAATTTTGGATGATGGAAAGTTAAAGCTAGAGAAGATACATATAGATGATAATCCAATATATATGTTAACATAGAAAAAGTTGAACTCCTCTTTAGCTTCAGTTGGTCTTCTACACTGAACAAAATAAAAGAACAATAGAGTCTAGGGTGGTTTGATATTCTAGTGGGAGCTACAAGTCTAGTGATGCTATGATCAGTCTCTGAGTGGGAGAATATTATTGTATAGTCTGATCAATCTCCAAGTGGGAGATTGTTGTGATGTGAAGCCTAATAAGACTTGGAGCTTTATTCAATGTAGTTTTCCCCAGTATTATTTGTATGGGGGTTTGGGGGTAGTGTCAACAACTATTTTTCTATTGGATGACTTATTCTATCCCTAATTTTGTAAGGGGAAAAAATCTTGTATAATATGTCTTAGGGTTATGGATTTCATAATGCATGGTGATAATGTAGCTTCTTGTGGTGGTATTGAGTTGTAAGGGATTGTAGATTTTAATTGCTAGATATTAATAATATTAGACTTGATGTTGGTGGACATAACCTAGGGATTGGGTGAACCACATTAAATCTTTGTGTCTTATGTTTTCTTCAATGCAATCTATTATTTTCAAATATTGGTTATATTTTCATGTAACTAATATTTTTGTTATGGTTAAAAAAAAATTTACTTTATATCTCTTTTATATGGGTTGTCTTGATGTAGAATTTGATGACAATTGGCTCATGAAGATATGTAATTGTTGTCATTTATGGCAATTGATGATGTACATGCTTATAGGAAACCACAAAAATAAAGATACTTAGCTTTTGGTACTCAAAAAATTGTTTAAGTATGAATTTGGTTTACAACAGTGTATTGTTTTGGTTGTAACTTGTTACCGATGCCATATTATGACTAGAGAAGTTAGATGGAGATAATATACATGTTGATGATGACATGTATAACCTCGGACATCAATATAGATTGTACCAAAAATAGATATTATTTTTTACCAGTAAAACAAGACGGTAGAATTAAAAGAAAAAAATTATTTTGTTTGCAAAATAATTACTTGACCAATTAGGGTTGACAACCTAGATGTTTACTCTAAGTTGGAAAATTATATTATGGTCTTGGTCAACCTAGCAACAATTTGTGAAAAGGCATGGTATTTATGCAAAGGACATTTTATGAATACAAGTGTGCAAGTAGGTGACATTTATGATATGCAAACTTTCTATGAGAGTGATATATGTGAAGTTGATTTTGTGATTTGAGATCGAACTAAGGAAGAATCTATATTCCTAAAGACTAATTATTTGTTTCAGTAATGAGATCTTCTTAGAATTGGAAGTACATGCTTGGGTAGTGGACTCATCTTTCATCTATTGTACTACAACTCCTAATAGGGTTGGAATCTCCTAATAGGGACTTTCTATACTGAATTTTCTCATTGACTCCTAATAGGGTCCATCCTCTAACAGGGAACATATATATCAATATATTATCTAATGTGTATCATCCCCACTAGAGTTTTCCCTAGTTAGAAAAATATGGTTTCATGAGTTATATATGAATGTGGTTATTGTTATTGTTTAGCATTACTTGTTTACTTTCTTATGTATGGTTCAAAGTAGTAAATCATATTCAATTGGCAACTGAAGTTTTTAAATTACTAATTCACCCCCCCCCCCCCCCCCCCCCCCAAACTCCTTAGTAATTCCTATTTGTAAAAATTGGTACCAAAGCATGACTACTTAGAAGAGGCTTAACAACTTGAGTAAGATCCCTATGGATATAGAATAGTTGATGAAGAACCTTGAAGAAGAACTTGAATAAATTGATCTCCTTACTAAAGAAAGAGATAAGTTGAAGGATAGATATGAAGACTCCAAAGTATACATTGGACAATTGAAAGAAAAGATTGAACATCTCAAATCCAAGTTTGAATCTACTGAATCTAAAACTAGTGATGATGATTATTCAAAACTGAAGATAGAGTACAAGATCTTGAAGCATGAATTGAAGATTACCAATCTAAAGTTGATTTTGAAGAATGATCCTAGCAAAGTTGAATCTGATTTGAAGATTGAGAACATAGATCTCAGAGCAAGTCTATTGAAAAAGACATCTAAATTTGAAACATTGAAAGAAGATCATGAAGAACTTCATAAGTACAATATTATTGTGAAATGTGAATTAACTCAATGCAAGCAACAACTTGAGAAGCTTTATTCTAGTAGAGAAAATTTTGATGATTCTATGTCAATACAAAGGCCTACGTATGATAAGACTGCTCTTGGTTATCTATTTAACATGTTTGCAAAGAAAACTAAGATTAGATCATATCTGAAATAAAAAGCCAAATTTGATCACAAGATTGAATCCAGTCAATCTTCTGATAAACCTAAAGAAGTTGGACAAGATAAGGAAGTTGAGATTTTGGATGAACCAAAGCAACTAGAATCTCCTAAAGAAACTAGGTATTAATTTAGAGGTAAGTGTTTTTCATGTAATGAAATAGGTCATATGAAAAGAGATTATAAAAATAAGTCATTTAATCATGTTAAATATTTTTATTGTCATAATTGTCATGGTATGGGTCATAGAGAAAATGATTATAGGAAACCTAAATATGATAATGATAGAAGAAATAGTAGAATGTCTAAAAATACTAACCCTATAGATAGAAGAAGATCCAATGAAAGGACATCAAGAGAAGGAAGACCTTATGAAGAAAGAAGATAGATCATGTGTTATAAGTGTAACAACTTTGGACACATAACTCAAAATTGTCATGCACTTGATGATCAATACAATCCTAGAAGTAGAACTTCAGTATGTCAATTATGCAACAAATTTGAACATACAAAAAAGTATTGTAGAATGGACAGAAACTTTAGAGATAGAAGGAATAATGGAAGAAACTTTAGAAATAGAAGGAATGATGGAAGAAATGTCAAAAATGATGAAGAAACCATGAAAGGAACTCTAGAACTAAGAAAGACGATGAGGAACAAAGAAATATAGTTAGTGAACTTCGAGAAGAACTCAATGAGGCATTTGTAAAAGGTTTAGACATCTTAAAAGATAAGTTAGATGATGATGAGATAGGAATATTGAAGTTAGTAATTGAGTTTGATTCAATTAAGTTGAATTAAGCTTGTTCACAACACCAAAATTTGAAACTTCACTCAAAGATTGAATTATCAGTAGCAAAGTTGGGGAAAGGTGTATCAAGAGAAGTTTAGATAGTATCTAAGCTCTCTTACAATTTGGAGCTTATCAAAACTAGTTATGAAGGAATTAAGAGTTACTGTTATTATAGAGAAAGTTAATTCTATAGCAGATGATGAAAACTATGTTCTTATTGAAAATTTCAAGGAGTGAAGTTTTGTGGGGCATTGCCATGATGAAAGGAAGCTCTAGTAAACCTCAGGTAGCATTTGAAGATTGGATAAAAGATCTTGAGTAGATATTTGACTTCAAAATGTAATTGATAGCATTTTCATATTTGTGAAGTATGCAATTAATGAAAGTTTGAGTTGAACGAATAAAATAGAGTACAAACTTGATTCTTACTTCATTGCAATCACATCTGAAGCATAAAGCACTCAAAAGCAACTTGATAAGGCAATTTTGAAGTAAACCCTATTTTTGGAAAGAGGTATTTTATCATTTATTTGTAGAATTTATTCAATAAAAGTTTATATTTGATAGAATCATGGATATGTCAGTAGTTTGTAATGTTGAGAATGAGGAGAGACTAAAATTTAAGGTTGGAAGGAAACCCTAATTCAACATTATCCATTACTCTAAATATTTTAGTTTATTTGAAAGATGTAGGAAGTTATCTTAATAGAAAGTTTGAATCTATTGGGAGAAAATATATGAACAAGGATATGGAATTAGTCTTTAACCATGATATGACTATGAAGCCTAGATTTGAACATTTGAAAGAACTAGATCTTTTCAAATATCATTTCTACCGAGAATTGGACACCTATGAGTGGAAATAGATAATACTAAATAGAATTCATGATGGAAAATTGTGGATGGAAGATAATTTAGTTGATATTTCAGCTGGCCTTATTCATGAGGTAACTGGTCTTAGCAAACAAGAAACTTGTTAAGAAGAAGGTTGAGAGCTACATAAAAGCTATTTATAATGGAAAGGCCGTGGTGATCAGCACCATTAAACAAGATGATGTAAGATTTCTAAGTAGAATAATTTCCTACTCTGTATGTGTAAGATTGATAAATTTTCAGCTAGATTCATCTATGTAGCGTATAAGATATGTGTTGAGAAGGAACGAGTTAACCTTAGTGAAATTCTAAGAATGCAACTTCTTGAAAACCTGAAGAAAATTAAAAGGACTAAGAATGGTGTGTTTAGATTTTAGTCACTAGTCAATCATTTATTCTTCATGTACTTAAAAGGATTTCCATATTTTTTAGTCACAAAGATTATTAGTTGTGAGAGGTCTACAATGGAGAAGATCATAGATGTATGTAGAAGACATCTAGTAGATAAATTCTTAGATAGTGGAAACTTGATAATGAAAACATTTCAAAATAAAATGAGAGAGATTTAGAATTGCACTTGCAATTGTAGATAGATTTAAAGAAGATATATGTGTCATGGTTGATACAAATTTTACTTATATTCAAGTAGTAGAACCTTGGTAAAAATTCTTTGATCCCTTAGGTTATGAGATAAGTGATGATGTAGTAGTTGGATACATTTATTTATTGTTGAACTATGAGAAGGATCAAGTTAAGTATATATTTGGAACTTATGATGAGATTACCCAATCAGCTCATCAAGCATCCTTAGAGAAGGCATCTCACAAGAAGAAAGAGACAATAATGAAGAAAGCTTTAACAAAGGCTAGTATGACTAAAAGTGAGTCACAGGCAATTAGACAAAGTATGAAACAAGGTATAATGAATTTTCAACCTTTGTTAGTATCTATTGCGGAGACATCTTCAGAATAGAGCATTCCATATATGATGATATCAGATGTACAACTAAGTGAACCGAAGATGAAATCAGAGAGATTAGTGGAAGCTGTACTACAAAGACAAAAAGAGTCAAGCAACAAGCCACTAGACCTGGAAAGAGACAAAAGACATTGTTGAAAATTGTTAAGTCTAGTGAATAACAAGAACAAGAATAAGAAACTAAACATGTAGAGAAGGTAACTACTTCTAAATAGTCAGCACAAAAAGTTTGACAACCCTAGAAGTTAAAGATAGAAAAGATTAATTCAGCCATTGCTAATAAAGGAAACTTTGTGTAGATGAATAAATTTTATGATTCATATAATCATATTGAGAAGGATCATATTGATATCTCTACTATTAGATATATAATATCTATCAATATGAAACTCAAGGATATTAAAGGAATGGTAAACTAGAAGGTCTATGATAGGCTTATTGAAAAGAAGGCACTAGCTCGAGAAGAGGACTTAGAACTTTGGAAGTTTATGATAATGACAATATGCAAGATTGGTAATGAAGAAGTCAAGAGATTGTTGAATATTCTAGCACCTTACTTTAAAAAAAAAAAAAAAGACCACTTCTTTTATGGTGGGTGAGAAGGACAAAATAAGAAGTGAAACAATAGCAACTGAAAGTTAGATCTTGGAAAAATCCAAGTCAACACTTTCACTAGCACCTAGAACCTCGAAAGTAATAGTAAGTAGTGGCACAATGCAGACTAATGAGACTAATATTACCATTAGAATTGATGATACTAACCCCTTTGAGAGTTTGGAACAACTTGAATCTCATGTCAAGGATATTGAAGATCAATTAAAACAAATTAAAGAGGAAAAGAGGCTATTAGAGGAAGAAAAGAGGAAAATAGAAGACGCTAAGTGGAAATTGCTTGAAGAAGAGATGAAAAGAAGAGTTGAGGAAGAAAAGAAGAGGAAGTTAGAAGAAGATAAGAAAAAGAGATTAGAGGAGGAAGAAAAGAGAGAGAAAGAAAGAAAAGAGAGAGAAAGAAGAAAGAAGAGTCAAAGAGACAACTGAGAAGAAGCAAAAGGAAGATGAATCTAAACCTTCTAGTTCATCTACTCCACTTTTTCTTGCTAGCCTGACAATTGATGATGATGATAAAACTGAATTGATCTCATCTTTGTCAAAACTCATTGAGAAGAATAGGAAAGTGAAGAGCCTATAAAGAACCTTGATGGAGGTTACTGACAGATTACATAGTAATCTGGTAGTCCAACACACAGAGGTAGATCCTGAATAGAGGGCACAAGTAGTGCTAAAATATTTTGATGAGGAATTTAATTTTTTTTTGAATGTTGTAGATTCTAAGACACATATTTCACATGATGCTAACTTGTTTAGCACTATTTCTCAGAGCATCAAGAATGATTTGATAAGTCTTGATACTTGTATCAAGGAACTTCAAAAATGTCAATAGGATGAAAAGCTATTGTACATTAAGTGTACCTTATCTCACAAGTTCACCAAGGATCTTGTAGTCAGATTAGAGGTAAGATGAGTGAGCTAGAGGCTCTATCTAGTCAGATACAACATCCTTCTAGCAAAGTAGATGACTTTGAAGGACAAGTGGCCAATATTATTTGTGATACTAGGAAATTAGAACTTTAGAAGGAACAAATTTTTAAAATATTTTTGGATTTCAGAGAGTCTATTGCTCTGAAAATATCTATTGTAGAGAAATAGTTGGAGGAATGTATTAAAGCCAAGGACACTTATTATAACTTTTTATAGTCTAATCTTAATGCAATTGAAATTGCATCATATGCCCTATTGCAATTCTCACCTCTACCAAATCAGCCAAGGATACATGGACAAAAGGTATGAATAATCTTAACAAAAAATTTGATGACTCTATGAAGATAATCTCAGTTTAACGAAAAAATTTATAGAGCCTTTGACAACAGTTTTTGACATTCCAACCTTTTTCATCGATGTCAAAGGGGGAGAAGTACATAAGAAAATTGTAAATAAGGTAAACAGAGAAGATAAAATTGTAAGGGGGAGCATATGTAAGATGGAAAAGTTGTAATAGATGATTAATGTAGTGTTTCTTTATTATTTTTCACAAGTTTTTGATACTTAGCCAATTTTCCCTATTTTGTTGCCATCAATGCCAAAGGGGAAGATTGTTGACAATTGGCTAATGAAGATATGTAATTGTTTTCATTTATGGAAACTCATGATGTACATGCTTATAGGAAACCTCAAAAATAAAGATACTTAGTTTTTTGATAGTCAGAAAATTGTCGAAGTATGAATTTGGTTTACAACAGTGTATTATTTTGTATGTAACTTGTTACCGACGTCATATTATGACTAGTGAAATTAGATGAAGATAGTATACATGTTGGCTATGACATGTATAACCTTAGACATTAGTACAAATTGCACAAAAAATAGATATTCATGTTTTACCAGTAAAACAAGATAGAAGAATTAAAAGAAAAGAATTATTTTGTTTGCAAAATAATTACTTGACAAATTAGGGTCAACATCCTAGATGTTTACTCTAAGTTGGACAATTATATTATGGTCTTAGCCAACCTAGCATCAATTTTTGAAAAGGAATGGTATTTATGCAAAGAACATTTTTTGAATACAAGTGTGCAAGTGTTGATCTCAGATTGGTTTTGAAAATTAAGTGTCAACACACTTAAGACATTTACTTAGTTTATGTTGAACTAGTAATACATGCCAAGTATAACATGTAAATACAAGACTGTACCAAGTTGCAATGAATGTTGAGTCACTCATGTGCTAAGTAATCTCAAGTGTGAAGTGAATAGTAGATTCCGAGTAGTTCAAATTCCAAGTAAATAGTAAATGTCCAGCAGTTTAGGTGCCGAGTCAAAAAAATAATTACACTATGTGTCGGGCATTAGTAACTTCAAGTGTTGAGTAACACAAATTGGACATATTTGTTTGTGATAGCACAAATAACTATGTAAACCATTTTCAAGCCAACATAAGGTCAAATCTTGATTCTTTAAAGATAAGGACAAATCTGTTTATAGAATCCCTATGTGTTTACATGCAACTAATCATAAAATAGGAAGGATTAAGTGGCAAAAAGAATGAATTTCAATCGTAGAGTCATACCTAACCCTAAACCACCACAGTCTTTATAAGGAAGACAAAGCCCCAATAATTAGAAGTGATGAATGAATAGAAAGTGAAAGGGATAATGTTACAGGAGGTAACAAGGTGTGAATAATCAAATTTGTTTATAGAGCATTTCAAGGTGACTTAGTAGTGAGAGTGAATTGTAGAATTAGTTGAAGGAGAACAAAGAATAGAAGGATACAATTTTTTTAATATCAGATCAAAGAGGATCAAGAAGGAAAATGTATGGATTTGATCTTTAATTAGGCAACCAGAGCCAATCACAAGATCTATGGTGAAACATCCTAACAGATGATTTTAGTTAAATCTCCTAGGTGGAGTAGTCATAATAGGCTATTGTAAATCCTTTAATAGGGTGACATTCCAAGTGGATGTTATGAAGTCCTTTAGCTAGGAACACTTCTAATAGGGTGTTGAAATCCTCTAACAAGGTGGGACTTCACAGTCTTTGTAAGCCTTTATTAGGATAGGCCTTTCATAGGGCAGATCATGTCTCATGGTCAAATCACTGTAACCTTAAATGGCTACACTTTATTTTTGTAGTAGTGAAGATTTGTGGGTGTCATCACCACCCTAGTTTTACCTTCTCTTTGGAGGGTTTATGGGTAATCATATCTAGCATTAAGTGTGTGTGTTCAATTGCTTACATGTTTTAGATGCATTTACTTTTCATGTTATATTCATTTCATATGTTACATGCAACTAATGAATGGCAAAAATTTTAATAGTTGAAGTTTGAAGTTCTGATTCACCCCCCCACCCTGCCCTCTCAGATTTATATGTTTCCCATTTGTAATTCCAACAATTGGTATCAGAGCCAAGTTCTCAAAAGAAGAAGCTTTGCAGCTTAGAGGAAAGATCTTGAAATGGAAGTCTACAAATTGGGAAAGACCATTGAGAACTAGGTGAGTGAAATACATCTCATACTACATCAATTGAATGAGGCTAGAGATGCTTTGAAGAGTTCCCTGAAAAGAAGGAAAGAGATTGCCATAGTAGAAAATGACACACAATATAGAGAGATTGACACCACAAAGCTATTTGCAGATGGTAACTCTAGTGATTTTGATCGAGCAATTATAGATCTAATGGAGAAGAATAGAGCACAACTTGAAGAAATTAGAAATCTCAAGTTGGAGCAAGAATCACAAGCTATATTACTATGTGATGTGATTGAACAAAAGAAGAAAGCTATAGAAGACGAGGCCATGATTGAGGAAGAGAAAAGAATTTTGGCAAATAGATTGGAAGAAAAGTCAACAGAGCTATCCAAGATCTCAAACATGCAATTAGATACCTCAATCCAAATGATGAATGCTCATCATGAGTTGAATGTCAAGGAAATTGAGATAACTACATTGAAGTTGTAGAATGAACAACTACATAATAACTTAAAAAGAGAAAAGGAATTTGCTGAAAGTTTCAACATGCCAAATGAATCCATCAAGTACTTTGAGAAATTACTAAAATCCCCTAGATCCAATAGAGATACATCAGGATTAGGCTACACAAGCACTGAAGAAGGAGAATCATCTAAAGCTAATGAGGAAAGGAACAATATAGGTAAGAACTCCAAACTAACTTTACATAATTGTGGAAAGAAAGGGCATACTACTAATGTGTGCAGAAGCAAGAATACAAATCAGAATACTAAGCCTAAGAACATGGTCCACTATCATATGTTAATAAAAAAGGTCATCAAGCACATGAATGTAGAACTAGAACCATACATGCACAAAAATTTGAAGGATATTACTACAACTATCAGAAGTATGGACATAGAGCCTTTGAATGCAGATCCAAGTCCACATGGTCATCAAGCAAGACAACAAAGGCAAGAAGCTCTAGAAGTTCTTATAACTAGGATTACAACATAAGATATAGCTGTCACTATTGTTAGGAATATGGACATGTAATAAAAACTACATTAGGATTCACTTCGCTGGTAATTAAAAGAGGTGGTTGAGTCAAACTTCATATTTTTTCTATTTGAAGACTGGTCACATCAGTAAACATTGTCCAACTAGGTCCAAGGTACCAAGTTGTGAATTTGAAAAAGGTAAAGGCAAGGTAGATGTTGAACACATCAAGAATGAGATGAATAAGACATGGAAGAAGAAAGATGGTCATAATACATCAAATGGAGAAGGGATCACTTAACCCAATAGGTCAAGTGGTCACACCTCATCAAACTAAGAAAATAAGAGGTATGTGGGACTGATACTTAAAGTGTTGGACTATACATTAGTTCCAAAAGAAGTAAGTGCTAAAAGGATTAAATTAGCATGAACAAAGATGCAAGATGTTGTGAAATTTTAAGATAAATCTTCACGTTTTCATGTTGTTGCCAAGCATGAAAAGTTCTCTGTGTATGCCAAGTAAAATAATAGTTAGTGTCAAGCTATTAGTTGAGGTTGAGCTTGTAGTAGCTATTGAGTGATGGTCATGTTAGCAGATGTTGAGTAAACTAGAAATCATGTTGATGCTAAGTTTACAATTGTACAAGCATTAAGCATCAAATATAGAGTTTTGAAGGGTATAAGGTCAATTCTCACTCATTTTTTGTCATTTCAAATTCAAGCAATTACAAGGATAGTAGAAGGTGATTCAAAAACCAAGTTCAAAGTGATTGCACTAATTCCAACAATGATCCAACACTAGTTCATCAAATTTCCAAGGTATTCTTCATAAGCTGAGTCACACAGTTTGAAGTTTGTTAAACCCTAGCTTGACAAATGGCATCCAGTTCAAGGAATGTAGAGGGTCAAGAAGTTTTGAATGTTCAATTAGTTAGCAATGAAGTAAAGCAACCAAAATTTAAAGCAATTCTAGATGTTGCATATAAAAAAGACCCATTAGGCACACTTTCCATGATTCCCTTGAAAGTCATAATGGTCCAAGACATCAGAAAATGCTATAACTGCAAGATAGGTGGAACAAGAGACATAGAAATAAGGCAAGCATATGAAAATTTTTGTGAAAATGGCATTCTAAAAGAAGAATTTAAGATTTTTGAAAGGAAGGATTTGACCCATGCCCTAGATTTTCCTACAGTTTTTAAAATAGAATGGATCAATAGAGTACTAAGTAGAATACATGATGGATGCCTATGGCTAGAAGATGGTTCTATTAAAATCTCAAAGAGAACAACTCATAGGGTAACTAGTTTTCCAACCCTAAATCAGTTCAAGACTATGTGAAGTGACTCAAAGGAAGTTATTGAGAAAAACATAGGAGCAAAATGGAACAAACATGGAATGACTTTTGATACTATCATAGACCCACTACTTAACTTTGCCATAAGGGTAATTTCTCACAAGTTTTATCAATCAAGCAAATTGAATAGTGTACCATGTATTGTAGTAGATGTGGGCTACAAAACTGTAAAGAGGGATCATACCTATGATCTAGTTGAATTACAATTGCAAAAAATAAATGAGAACCTAGGTGCCATTAGAAAAACCAAGAGTGCACAGTTTAAGTTTGGAGCAATCCTAATTTGCATATTTTTCTATGTTTAGAACACATTTCCATCCTTTGGCAAGGTGAGTTGGAAAAAAAATAGATTAGTTGAAGTTCAAGTGAATGATTATATTGAGAAAATGGGAGAAAATTTTGAGACTATCATGACTAGCTATTTTGAGGACTTCAATAAGTCTATGAAATAGACGATGAGAATACTAGTTTCTTTGGTTGAGAAATATTTCAATGACATATGCCTTCTTGTTGATATTGATCATACATATGTATAGGCTATCATACCTAGGGTAAGATGGCTAAGACCCTTAGGCTATGAAATTAATGATGATGAAGCATCAACGACCATCATTGCACTTCTTACTAAAGAAGTTGACAAATCAGCCAAAATCTTTGGTAATTATGATATCATGAAATCTAAAGTTGAGATGGAGTTGAAGATAGCCTCCACATTGAAAAATAAAGAAAAATTGTTGAAGAAAATAAAGTCCTAATTTGGTGAAGGTGTAGGTGATGAAGAAGAAGAATAGGAACCAGCTCAAGAACCTCTCACATTAACTCAAGGATTGGGAGAAGATAAGGATGAAGAAGAGGAAGAAGGTGCCAAAGAAGTAGAGGAGGAACCAGTACAAGTAGAACCTAAGAAGAGAAAGGCCAAGGCATAGCCTGTGACAAAGACAAAGGCAAAGAAGATTACAAAGCCAAGCCCAACAAAGCCAACATCACCAACAACCAAGGCAAGCAAACAAGCCACCACACAAAAGGCCAAAGAAAAGGGCAAGTCTATAGAACAAGAAGGGCCAAAGTAGAATAAGCAAAGAAGGAAATACATTGCATAGCTAGAAATGGATGATGAGAGGATAGAATCAGAGGATACAAGTCAATTTGGAGCGATAAGTCATCCACCAAAATGTGATCTTGAGAATCTCTGTGAAAATATTAGAAATAATGTAGATTTATTTGGTTTGAAAAGTATTGACTTTGAAAAAATTAGTAGAGAAGAGCACAATTTGATTGAAGAATCAATTTATGAAATGATGTTTAAGTTCAAGAAGACCCCACTTGAATTAGATAACACTATGCCATAACTTTATACTATTGTTAAAAACAAGTGGCATTATTGTTTAAATATGGAGATACAAATTAGAGAATTCACACTAGCCTAGGTAATGCTAGAATTGTTAAAAGGGAAAATTATCAAGGCCAACAAGAAATATGGTGGAAGGTTTTCACCAAAATACAAGGCATTCAATATTCTTTAGAAAAATATTAAAGATGTTGTGAAGCAATCCACACAAATGTGGAAATTGATTTATGGATTGACAACTATCAAAGAAGGAGAAGAAGATTCCTTTGAGGGAATAAATAATGGTGATGATAACAATGATAAGGAAGAGGAAGATAAAGAAAAGGATAATACTGAGGAGGAGACAGAAAAGAAAGATGAAGACATGGCAACAGTTGAAGAGCAATAGGAAGAATAGAGTGTGCAAGACACACAAGTGCCAAGTATGAGCCCTCCTCATGCCACTAGTATAGCTGCAAAAATCATAACTATCAAGGATGCTCTTGATAGTTTAGCCCAGAACATCAATCCTTTAATTGTAGAAGATCTGAAGAAGATTCTTGACCAATCTACACTACAAGCAAGATTATGTGAAAATCTAGTATTGGTCAGTGTAGAAAAACTTTAGAAGGTAGTAGTTGACATCACAAGGGATAAGGTGAACACACAAGAAACACCTTCTGCCATCCCTTCATCTACTAGTGTTCAAGCCTTGATTCAAACAACATAAGATACATCTATCAAGGTTGACACAAGTGTCAAAGAAGACATAGTTAAGCAGGAGTAGACTGCCAAAGAAGAGGAAAATGAAACAATAACAGAGAAAATAGGATAGATAGAAACATCTATACCTGTAGCACAACCATAAGGTACAACTCAAATGATTGTGATTGATGGGAGTAGATCTAAATAGAGCAAGGATACACCAAAGGAGAAGGAGCAAGAAGCTATTAATGCATTGGTAACATTACCAACATCAAGCACTCCTACAAAAATCCTTCAAAAGCTGAGCACAAAGGCTATACCACTACAAATTTCAACACGAGGCTCACGCTCTACAAAAGTTGAAAAGGTAACTCAATATGGTGATGTAACTTTAGATGAAGAAATAGTGATACTTCAGTTTGATTATGCAACAATGAAACTAGAACAAATAAACATGTTGCAACAAGCTTTGGAAAAGAAGAAACATCAAGAAATACTTAGAAAGGAATTTAGGCAAAGGCAAGCATTACAAGACATCAAGGAAATCTTTTTAGATGCATTCAGCCCACCTACACCTAAATAAACAAAGCCTCTATTGGAATTATTATTAGAAATGGTTGAGAAGGTCAATAATGAAGATATTGACACAAGTGCAAAAATTCTTGAGTGGTCAGAGAAGAAATTCCATAATAAAGTAAATGAGAAAATATCTAGAGAGATTGCACTCACTGAAGTTGCACTAACCACAAATGTTGAAGATGTGAAGAAATTACTGGAGAATATTTTCTCATTATACACAAAACTGTGTGACCTAGAATTCCTCACTCAAGAAACAAGACATAGAGTTCAAGTCTGGAGAGAAATCTTAATATATCAGGTATGCAACTACCTCAAAACCTAGCTTAGAGTGAGAAGCATTTTCACACATTGCTTCAATCACAAAGTCAACTAGTTGTGTTAACACTAGAAGAGGCTAATATAAGAGCCAAGTTGACACAAATTCAAGCCTCCCTCACCCCACATATGGAGATAGTAAATAAAGAGCTAAGATATGTAGAAACTTTGTTAAAGAAAGATCCTCATCTTTCTACATCAAATGGACTAGTTCACCTAGCTACCGAGATGGCAATCCAACTCAAGTAACTAGATGTTGCATGTGACAACTAAGATGTAGCTCTGAAGATAATTATGGAGGTCCACAAATCTTTTTTTGGACAAATACAATCTAAGTGTATAGACCCTTTGACATAAGTGTTAAAAAGGGGGAGATAAAAGAATAAAAAGGGGGAGATAAACAAAAAAAGGGAGAGAAAGAAAAGATAAAGGGGGAGTACGAGAGTAGGAAAATGAAATAATAAAAGAAGTAGATAAAGCAAGAAGAGAGTGATGAAAGGGGAAGAAAATATAACAAACAAAGGAGAAAGGAAGATTAGAATAGAAAGATTAGAACAAAATAGAAACAAAGCATATCAGATGACAGTGCATCAATTGCAAAAATATTGAACGCAAAGAGTATTAGTCAGTAGAAACAAACCCACTCAGAATGGAGAATAGATTTTTGATATTGATCAAGCACATTAACTTAGGGGGAGTTACAAATTTTGAGGTATATGAAACTTTAAAGTTTTGTATATAAGCCAAGTTGTGAATATATTATACTCAAGAAGATTAGATTGATTATGTACAATTAAGTTTTTTTGACACTCATGTCAAAGAGGGAGATTGTTGATCTCAAATTGATTTTGACAATTGAGTGTCAACACACTTAAGACATTTACTTAATTTATGCCGAATTAGTAATACATGTCAAGTATAACATGTAAACACAAGCCTGTGCTAAGTTGCAATGAGTGCCAAGTCACTCATGTCCTGAGTAACCTCAAGTGTCGAGTTAATAGTAGATGCTATGCAGTTTAAGTGCTGAGTAAATAGTAGAGCTGAGTAGTTTAGATGCCAAGTCAAAAATAGAATTATAGTATGTGCCAAGCATCAGTAACTTCAAGTACCGAGTATCCAAGATATTGGGCATATTTGTTTGGGATTGCACAAATAACTATGTAAACCATTTTGGAGCCGACATTGTTGGAGTTGATGAAATCCAATTTTGAAGATGCCAAAGATCACTTGCATGTGAAAACATATCAAAGGGAAGCCAAGGAGAGAAGAGTGTGGAGAAAGGGAAAAACCCTAAATGGACATGAGAGAGAAAATATGCAAACACAAAAAAATATGTATTTACAATGGAATGTGATAATATGTTATTAAATACAATGAGGGAGAGACTACTTATAAAGGCCTCAAGGAATCTCCTAAAACAAGCTAGAAGACACTAGGAGATAAGTGTGACAACTAAGCATACATCCACATAAGATGGAAAGTCCTCAAAAAATGTGAGAGGATAAGTATGACTTAGGAGAGAACAAACTCCCATATTGTCAACAACTTATAACTAACTCCTAGACTACAACTAATAAATGAAATGCATTTACCTAAGTAAGCTTAAGTAAATAGAATAAATAAATAATAATTAATTATTTACTATAACACCCCTCCTTAAGTGAAACTTAGGGAAATACCTTAAGCTCACAAAACTAAGATGAATGCAGAAATGCAGAATGGGTCCCAGCAACGAGGCCATGTTAGGTACCCATGTACAAAGAAAAAGATGCAACCTCTGTAAACAGAGAAAGAGAGAAAACCACGTGGGAAAAACCCTCCCCCCAAAAGAGGTAAGAACCTAGTGAAGAATTGAAGAAGCCTCCAACTAGGGAAATGTCCCCTAAAATAGGAACAAGGAGTGATCATGAAGAGCATCACTTAAGCATGAAGAAGCTACAAAATTTGCCACCAAAAAGAAAACTACTGATTTGAAGAACCTCCATGGAAGAAGAAGGCATGAACCAAGCATGTCTATATGGTAGATGATCTATCTCACCAAAATGCATAGGTAGCCATCCACTAAAATTGCCTTGTATATAGGATCAACCACTGAATACATAGTTCACACTATCAAACCATCAAACCACAGATGCATTAGAACAATAGTATAAACTCCTCTTAATGCAGATGGGGTGAGATGACAGGCAACTGAGAAGGTGGGCCAAAATTCTCCTCCAGACAAACCAAGAATGATGAGAGAGGAAGAGGTACAAACACATATAAAGACATGATCATAGTGACGCTGCATGGGGCTAATGTCATGGAAGGGACACTCACTTGACAAAAGGAAAATGCCCAAAATCAGCAAACAACTATCCCCCCATGGTGCTTTATAAAAATAGTAGATGTACAACTGACTCAAAACAACATTCACGACCCTCGAAATGCAAGAGTGGAACTTTATCTTAGTGTGATACATAAAAGTGCTTCAAAATTATAGCTACAATGATCAAAATAGGCAAAAAGCTGACACAAAAGAAAGTACAGCCTAAAACAAAAGAAACCATGCCAAGAAAATGATCCTTGAGCCTAAAACACTCAAGATATCCACCATAGAGCGAAAATGCCAAAAATATGATAGAAAGAGCATGGGCCAAAATATAAAGAAAAGGACCACATTTCTAAAAAGGTGACAGAACCATCTTTTCAAAAATATAAAGTTTTAAAAAAATGACATGGGATGCAAAAGATATGCAAGCCGGAGTCAAAAATAGAACTTTGGACTTTAACTTAAAAAGGGAAACAAAAATGGATCAAAACATTAAAATACCTACACCAATGTCTCCATTTTAGAACCAACTTTCTGGCACTTCTTTCAGATCAAAAAAATACCTCTGTATGCTCAAGTTATGGCCAAAAAACCAAGAGTAGGTCAAAAAGGACCTAGGAGATGTGCAAGCAAGGTTTGCTGATGTAGTGCTGATGTCATGCTGATTTCAAAAATTCATGGGCCTAAATTTGATGGCTTGGAGACCGTCGTAGAAAAAAAGAGGGCCATGTGGCAAAGTAGATGATGTGGCAAGGGCCACGTGGTAGACCTACCACGTGTCAGTCATAGACTGGCTACAAAATGTTGATGTCACTGCTGAGCAAGTGATTAGGTCAGTCAGCTGACTGTGCAAAAATGTCATGTTGGCATTGCTGACTGGACTAAAAATCCACTAACTAGGTAGGAGCAGAGCGTGAGCTGAGGTCTGGTGGCACTATCAGTCGGAGTGGAGGAACGGAGAAGAGCCACCAGAGGAGGAGGCACCGGGGTGGCGTGTCGGTGGAGGCCAAGCCATGGTGTTGCTGTGGTGGCACAGTTGGCTACGGCCACCCGTGGGTTGCATGTAGGTAGGGCTGCGGTGGTGCAGCAGTGGCTGCCAGGTGACATGCTAAAGGAGTGCTCGAAAATGGTTTAAAATTTTTTTTTTTGCAAATTTGTCCGTATAGTCCGTACAGAAAGCCTACAAGCAAAATTATTTTGCCTCCCGGAGCCCTATGTTCAAAAATGAAAAGTTTTATATGGATCCTAGCTGAAAAGCTTCTTTTGAATCCAATGACAGTGTCTGTTTGGGCCCAATGTGCTCCAAAAATTTGTTGTCCCCCTGATTTGAAGAAAAATGCACAAACAAATTAGGGTTTGTGACTCCAAATCATGGCTTCAAAAATTCTTCAACCAAGCAGTAGTAGGAAGGCTCTGATACCATGTTGGAGTTGATGAAATCAAACTTGAAGATGCCCAAGATCACCTGCATGCGAAAACTTGTCAAAAGGAAGCCAAGGAGAGAAGAGCGTGGAGCAAGGGAAAAACCCTAAATGGAAATGACAGAGAAAATATGCAAACACAAGAAAATATTTATTTACAATGGAATGTGATAATATGTTATTAAATACAATGAGGGAGAGACGACTTATAAAGGCCTCAAGGAATCTCCTAGAACAAGCTAGAAGATGCTAGGAGATAAGTGTGACAACTAAGCATACATCCACATAAGGTGGAAAGTCCTCAAATAATGTGAGAGGATAAGTATGACTTAGGAGAGAACAAACTCCCATATTGTCAACAACTTATAACTAACTCCTAGACTACAACTAATAAATGAAATGCATTTACCTAAGTAAGCTTAAGTAAATAGAATAAATAATTAATAATTAATTATTTACTCTAATAGACATAAGGTCATATTTCAATTCTTTAAAGATAAGGATGAATATATTTCACATGTAGCCAATCTGAAAATAGGAAGATTAAGTGGGAAAAAGGATGAATCTTAGTTGCAGATTCATACCCAACCCTAAGCCACCAAAGTATTTATAAGGAAGATGAAGCCCCAACAATTAGAAGTGAAGAATGAATAGAAAGTGTGAGAGATAATGTTACAGGAGGTAACAAGGGGTGAATAATCAAATTTGTTTACAAAGCATTTCAAGGTGACTTAGTAGTGAGAGTGAATTGTAGAATCAGTTAAAGAAGAACAAAGAAGGGAAGGATAGAACAATTGTCATATTAGATCATAGAGGATCAAGTAGGACACTATATGGATTTGATCTTTAATCAGGCAAGTAGATCACAAGATCAATGCTGAAACATCCTAACAGGTGATTTTAGTTAAATCTCATAGGTGGAGTAGTCTTAATAGGCTGTTGCAAATCCTTTAATAGGGTGACATTCCAAGTGGATTTTCTAAAGTCCTTTAGCCAGGCATACTTCTAATAGGGTGTTGAAATCCTCTAACAAGGTGGCACTTCATAGTCTTTGTAAGCCTTTAACATGGTAGGCTTTTCACAAGGTAGATCATGTCTCATGGTCAAATCATTGTAACCTTAATTGGCTACACTTTATTGCTGCAGTAGTGAAGATTTATGAGTGCCATCCCCACCCTAGTTTTACCTTCTTTGGAGGGTTTCTGGGTAATCATATCTAGTGTTGAGTGTGTGTGTTCAATTGCTAACATATTTTAGATTCATTTATTTTTCATGTTATATTCAATTCATATATTACATGCATCTAATGAATGGTGAAAGTTTTAATAGTTGAAGTTTGAACTTATGATTCACCCCCCCAATCCCCAAGAAGTATATGTTTCCCATTTGTAATTCCAACATGCAAGTAGGTGATATATTGTGATATGTGAACTTTTGGTGAATGTGATATATGCGAAGTTGATTTTGTGATCTGAGATCAAACTAACAAAGAATCTATATTCCTGAAGACTAATTACTTGTTTGGGTAGTGAGCTCTTATTGTAATTGGAAGTGCATGTTTGGGTAGTCAACTCATCTTGCATCTACTATACTACAACTCCTAATAGGGATTCAAAGTCTCCTAAAAAGGACTCTCTATGCTAAATTTTCTCATTGAGTCCTAATAGGGTCCATCATCTAACAAGGAACATATATATCAGTATATTATCTAGTGGGTATCATCCCCACTAGGGTTTTCCCTTGGCCAGGTTTTCCCTAGTTAACAAAATATGGTGTCATGAGTTATCTTTGTGCATGGTTACCGTTACTATTCAACATTACTTGTTTAATTTTTTATGTATGGTTCAAAGTAGTAAATAATATTTAGTTGGTGACTAAAGTTTGTAAATTACTAATTCACCCCCCACCCTCTCAATAATTCCTATTTCTAACAATTTTTTTCTTTGTGAAATCTTTCTACATAGTAAGTCAGTCATACAAGCTCAAAATGTTCTAATTTCAAAGGTGGAGGCTCTTCATTGATATATGAATTTAGCAGTTGAGGTTTACTATCATATTATGAGTATTCATTAAATTATTGTAGAATTTTGGTATGAATTTTTGGCATACAAAACTTTAAGCACAATTTTGAAGGTGTTAGCCACAGATAGACCTAAAATTTACCTGACTAAAGATTGTGCAATCAAGTGACATAGAATAGGAGATGATAATTCTTGAATTGGATTTTTATAGCCAAACAACTCAATAGTTTGTAAGTTATGGTCTTCAAAATTTGGGCTACCAAAAAATCCCAAAATAAATTTTGTAATTGTTTTGAGCTAACTCTATATGTAATTTAAGGGTTCATCTACCTCAAGGGTTAGAGTGAAATGACTAGAACCTTCCTAGGAGGTAGGAACTTTCCTATATAAGGAAGGTCCAGAGGTTGTTTATGAAAATTATGGGTGATAGTTCATAGTTGTGTCTTGTGAGTTATATTAAGGAAGGTGCCCATTTGGGTTTGCATATTGTATTTTAGAATTTCTTAATTATGCATTTGTGGAGATAATGAGAAGCCTATACATTGTTCTCACAAATTATTTCTATTTGTATATTTATGTAATTATTTTATGGTATTAAGGAAAGAACCCCTCATCAAGTGATATTAGAGTACAAATTCCTAAGTGTGAATAGAGATTGATAACTATGAGGTACTGATATACCAAGACCATGGTTTAGGTTGAGCATGTAGACAAATCGTCAATTGTGAGAAAATTTGCACTAAAGTTTTAGTGAAAGTTCAAAAATGCCTCCACAAATCAAACATGGTAGAAGAATCAAAGGTGTTACACCTAAGGATTTTAGAGCCCTCTAGAGATAGTTGCAAGCATTGGAAGAAAAAATACACATAGGGGTTAAAATTTCGTAAGAGATGAAAGTAACAGTGTGACACATAGATGGATGGAGAATTAGTGTCAAAGGAACACTTTATTGTCCAAACAACACACTGAGTAAACACAATAGAAGGAAAACATAGAGAATAACACCAAGGGGAGAGAGAGAGAGAGAGAGAGAGAGAGAGAGAGAGAGAGAGAGAGAGAGAGAGAGAGAGAGAGAGAGAGAGAGAGAGAGAGAGAGAGAGAGAGAGAGAGAGAGAGAGAATATCTTATTGATTCATCAAGTAATCCACAAACATGCCCAATTGTGAGGCCTTTTGGGTTACAACCAATATAATGATCAAATATACATCAAAATGCATCCAACATGATATAATTGTGATCATATATCCAAAATATAGCTTGCTAGATCTATAATTATTCTACTTAATATCCTACATTTTTTTGTTGCCTTAAATCTTTATAATAAATGCATGAATCAAATTGAATAAAGAAGTTAGTTCTCACTAAGAACCAACATGAAGAAACTTGGTCAAAGAAGGAACCAAGAATCAACAAACTAGCGAGCTCACTTGACACTTGAAGGAACTCGATAATCATAGGGCTTGATCAAAGGAGAAACTCTACTAACATAAGGAAATCAGCCATTACTGCACTCATAAATTACTAAACTTGGCCAATATTGGAACTCAACAAGACTACAAATTGGTAATAACTAATAGAATGCACAAAGTTGAGTAGGATACCAAGGCAACCCAAGATGCTCCTACATTAGAATGACGAACAAGAGGGAAATATTGAAGAAGACTGAAAAAGACTTAAGCTTAAGGTTTCCATATTTTTGGGAAATCTTGCACTGGAGGAATTGATGGATTAGATAAATGAATTAGAAGAATATGTTAAGCATGAGGATATTGAGAATCCTAATATGATCAAGTTTCTGAAGGCCAACTTGAAGGGTCATGTGAAGATAGGTGGTAGGAAATTCAATTAGACAAAAATAAAAGAGAGAATGATAAAATTGTCATATGGGAATAGATGATAGCTAAATTGAACTAAAAATTCATTCTCATTGATTATTATCTTGATCCATTGAAGAAAATGCAAGGGTTAAAGCAAGTGAGAAGATTAATTCAGGTGTATATTGAAGAGTTTTTATCAATTTCTCATCAGAAAAGGCAATGCAGAGGATGATATGGAAAAAAAATTATGTTACCCTTATAGGTTGAGGATAAGAAGTTAGGAGGAATTGAGTATAGTCTGAATGAATATTAGTAAAGAGGCATACTAGTTTTTCCTAAAAATTAAGCAAAAGCTAAACAAGGAGTTTGACAACAAGTAAAGTGGAAAAGTTCATAGTGGAAGATCTGGTAGATGATCATATAGAGGCAAAATGCATATTAGAAGAAGAAGGATAAGGCTAGCAATAACATTCAAAATGAAAGAGGAATTAATTTATGTCATTTCCATTATTAGAATAATAGAGATCAAAGAGGAATATGAAGAGGCAAAGGATCAGGAAGAGGGGGCTTTTGTGGAACATGTTTTCACTATGGAGAAGAAGGTTATAGAGTATTTGAATGTCCTTAATGCCAAGGAAGGATGGATAGGAGAACTAAAGGCAAAGATAGAGTTGTACAAATGGATGAAGATGCAAAATCCTCATATTCTGGAGGTGTTGAAAGAAGATAAGTCTTGGTCAATAGAAGAGTTTTTCTGATGTGTGAGAATGAACTTGACCAAAGGTGGAGCTTGTTTTGTGCTAGGTGCAAGTGTAAACATAAGTGTTGTAACATGATTATCTATGTTGAAAGCACTAACAATATGGTATTAGAAGTGATGGTCACAAAGTTAAATCTCAAGAGGCTAAAATACCCATGTCCACACCATATTGCTTGGGTATAGGATGACCACAGGGTCATGGTTAATAAACAATTTCTAGTGAAGCTAAAGATTGGGGGCTATCAGGATAAGGTACTATGTGATATCATACCTATGAACATATGTCATATATTATTGGGTATGTCATTTCAATTTGATAGAGATATTATCCATGATGGTTGTGTGAATACCTACACTTTGGAAAAAGATCGAGTGAAACATAAGTTGAATTCATTAAAGGATAAAGAACAAAGGGTATGTAGTACTACTAGAATATGTTTTTTTGATAAAAAGAAATTCATAGAGGGTATGAGGCATGAGTGTGTTTTTATATAATTATAAATGATGGCAAGGAAGAAGCAAAAAATGTACCTACAGAAGTTATATATTTGTTAGATGAGTTTCTAGATATTGTATTTGATAATCTACCTAATGGATTACCACTAATGATGAAGATAATTCACCATGTTGACTTGATTCCAAGAGCCTATTTTCCAAACAAGGAATTACATAGAATGGTGCCATCATAAAGTGAATAGTTGAATAGACAAGTACATGAAATGTTGTATAAGGGGTTGATTTGGGAGAGCATGAGTCCATGTGCCATACCAGTAGTATTATCACCAAAGAAGACTAGAGAATGGAGGATGTACATAGATTCTCAATCCATCAATAAAATTACAATCTAGTACAAAATTTCATTTCCCCAGATAGATGATATATGGATTGTTTGAGTGGAGGTTTTTATTTCACAAAGATAGATCTGAATAGTAGGTACCATTAGATTTGGATCATTGAAAGGGATGAATCAAATATTTCCTTCAAGACAAGGGGACGATTGTATGAGTGTTAGTAATACATTAACCAATACACCAAGCACTTTCATGTGGCTCATGAATGAGGCACTAAAGGAAAGTATGGGTAAGTTTGTCATTCCTTACCTAGATGATCTTTTGATCTTTAGCCAAAAATTGTAGAAGCATATGATGCACATTCCTAGGGTGTTCAAGAAAATGAGAGAAGTAAATTAATTAATTAATTTGATGAAATGTATTTTTATGAAGGAGCTAGTGTATCTAGGGTTTTTAGTTTTAGCTAAAGGTCTAAAAATAAACCTTGAGAAAGTGAAGGATATCCCTAAGTGGCCAAATCCAAGGAGTGCTATAGAGGTATGATATTTTCATGGTTTTACTAGATTTTGTAGAAAGTTTATCAAAGGGTTTTGTAGTATTTGTGGACCCTTGATTGAAATAATCAAAGCAGATAGAATAGAGTTTAAGTGAACCATAGGAGAAGATAAGAGTTCCAATTTTTTGAAATAGAAAGTTATAGAACAACCTATTTTAATACTTATATATTTTAATAAGGTGTTCCAAGTTGTAGACTCTAATACTAGTTGTACTGCAACCGAAGCTATTTTGAGCAAAGAAGGTAGACTTGTTTCTTATTTCAGTGAGAAGTTGAATGATTAAAAAAGAAAGTATTTTGTTTATGATTAGGAATTTTATGCTATCTTTCAAGCATTGAAGAATTTGAGATGTTACCATGTTCCTAAAGAGTTTTTTTTGTATACTAATCACCAAGCTTTTCAATATCCAACTAGTTAAGGGATGTTAAATTTGAAGAATTTAAAGTGGTTTAAGCTTTTATAGAGTTACACATTTAATTTGAAATATAGGAGTGGGGAGTATAATAAATTTGTAGATGCACTTATGAGGAGATAGCTTTTGCTAACAAAGATGTAGGTTGAGGTGGTTTGGTTCAAGCAACTCATGAGCTTGTATCTAGAGGATCCCAATTTCACTAAATCTTAGAAAGCTTGTACAAAACTTATTAGATTTGATAGGATGAAGTCATTGGATTTAATAATATAGGATGGTATGATGTTCAAAGGAAGTCATTTGGGCAATTCGAGAAGTTATATGAGTGAGAATCTCATCAAGGAGAACCATGGTGGAACATTGGCTAGATATTTTGGTAGAGATAAAACCATTTCCTCGATGAGAATTACTACTGGCCACAATTATACAAAGATGTCAATAATTTTGAGTATGTTTTATGGGAAAAGGAGTGATGCATTATATAGAGTTGTATCATCCATTACTTGAACTAGAGAATCAATGGGATGATGTTAGTATGGGTTTTGTTTTAGGTTTACCAAGGATAAGATGATGACATGATTCAATTTTTATGGTGTTTGATAGGTTTTCAAAGATGGCACATTTTATTCGCTAGAAGAAAACTAGTGATGATGTTCATGTGGTAGAGTTATTTTTTAGAGAAGTGGTGAAACTACATGATCTTTCAAAGGGAATGGTTTTATATCAAGATACCAAGTTTATTATGCATCTCTATTGTATATTATGGAGAATTTGAATAAAGATATGAAGCTCAAGTCATCTAATCATTCACTGACTAATGGAAAAATATAAGTTGTGAATAGTTGTTTGGGAAATTATTTGAGATGTTTCGTTAGAGATAATCCAAAAGGATGGGATTTGATTTTCCATAAGAAAAATTTGCATATAATAATTTTGTAAATAGGAATATTCATACATCACCATTCTATATTATATATGTGAGTAGTCCTAGAAATGCTTCTAAATTAAGGAAGGTGGATTAAGGAGAGATAAGTAGTGATGAAGTTGAAGATTTTGCAGAATCTTTTCAAAACATCCATGAGGATTTGAAGAAGAACATTACAAGGATGGATACATAATACAAGGCTAAGGTAGATGACAAAAGGAGGTATAAAGAATTTTGGGTTATGGATGAAGTCATGGTTCATTTGAAAAAGGAGAAATTTCCACTGGAAAAATATGGCAAGTTGGAAATGAAGAAGTTTGGACCATAGAAGATACTAGAAATGTATGATTCCAGAAATGTCTATGCAATAGAGTATCCCACTAAACTAAATATTTCATAGGTTTTTAAAATTTTAGATCCAATAAAGTATCATGAAGAGGTGATGGATATGAATTCATAGAAGTGCAATGGAGTATTCCAACAACTATTTCAGCTACGAAAGAGATTAAGGAGATAATGGAAAATCATGTTGGTAGAAGTACAAAGAATAAAAACTATCAAGAGTATCTACTCAAATGGAAAGGGAGAATAGTAGAATATTAATCATGGCTAACAAGAGAGTAATTTAAACATATTAGTTTTCCTATAAACATCTAAGATGTGATAGGGTCACTTATCAAAATACCTCAAGTGTTTGATCTAAGAGCATCCAAGGTGTACGAGCAATCTTGCATCACCCAAAACTATTTCCTTTATGTCTCTTGAATAAGGGTTGTCTCAATGTAGATTTTTTTTTTTTGGAAAGTTTCTACTAAGTTGGTCATATGAAATTGAAATATTCTAATTTCATTGGTGGATGTTTATCTTGGATATATCATCCTGTTAGTTTAGGTCCACTGCCATATCATGAGTATTTGTTAGGTTATTGCATATTTATTGAATATTTGTAATAGATATTGATCAATCTAATCCTTACAATATGTTAATCAATTATTAGTATTATAAATTTACTTTAAGTGATGACTATAGGACATCACAAATCTCCACTAGTTCAAGAAATAAAAAAATTATGTTTTACGTTGACTACATTTAGAACACTACAATGTCTCAATGTGAGAATATTGCAAATAGTTATGTTTCACAATGAGATATGAAAGAGAATATAAGAATGTCTCCTTATGAAGCTGATAATAGTGACATGAAAATTCATAGTCCTATACATTGAGATGATTATGAACATGTTTCTAATTTAGGTGTTGTGATTGCATTTGTACATGCATGTTTCCTTATTTTCAAAAGTTTTATTATTAAAAAAGAAGAAGTGATGCCCAAATTTAATAAATATTTTACATTATTATTTATGGTATTCATTTTTACATCTAGGTGATATTTTTGTTGTGTTTGTGCATCCTAATAATGTAGAAGGTGTAGATTACTATTTATTAAGATACACAAAAGTGAAATACAAATTGTTATAAGTAACTACAAATGGTGATAACTAGTCGTATCTAGTAGGTTAAGTTATTATTAAAGGTATGGACTATGCCATATCAATACACATATTTTATATTTTTAATCATTAATTCTTAGCTAGATTGTTAAGATATTAATGACCTTAATCTTATTTTCTAGGTGCCTCTTATGAGAAACAAAGTTCAATGAAAATGGAGTTCAATTTATTAAATGCATGCATGTCCAAAGAGTTCTGGATTACAGTCACTTGGTTATCAATTTCCACAAAGCTATAGTTTGAGACATTGACAAAAAAAGGATGTGGAAACTGAAAGTGCAGGTTTCCTATTGAAGAACATGATAAACTGTTGGAGATAATTAAAGATAGAGGTCTAGACTATATATATCAAGAGCTTTATGTTAGATGAATTCATTAAAGTTCTTTAGTTTGATACATTTCTTATAAGTATCACTTTCTTGTATATATTTTTAAAGATTATATATATTCCCACATATATATGTGTGTGTGTGTGTGTGTGTGTGTGTGTGTGTGTGTGTGTGTCAGTACTCTAGATACATTTCTTACATAGATACTTATTTTACATAAAGTTATTTAGATGTCCTATATGCCTTTATATAGATGTTTAAAGATTATATCATTTTCCATTATTTTACATACATTTCTTATACGACATTAATTTAGATAAGTTTCTTATTCCCCTTAAATATCCCCTTAAGACAACCATATCTCCTTGATTATATATATTGTATTATTGACCAAATTATTATTTTTCAATTACATTCACATTTTAATTCTTGTCTATTATTGACATATTAATTTTCTTATATTTTAATGAACTTATCTATTATTAACATATTAATCCCCTTATCAAAATATCAAATTATTTTGATTTCATTATGAAAATTTTACTTTTCTTCTAAATGTATAACATTAACATGATTGCATGAGCATATAAATTACATAAATATAAATAAAAGGTTTACCATAAATTTAAATGTTCACATAACATGTATATAAAATATCGATAAAGTATGTGCTTTAAATGTAAATGTTAACATAAGACATATATAATATGTCTAAAAAATGTGCTATATAAATGTAAATATTTACATAACAATACATAGATACATACATAAATACATATAATATAGATAAACAAAAATGTTCTATTTATGTAAATGTTCATATAATGCATATATGAAATGTCTAAAACACATGTTGTAAATGTAAATGTCCATATAACATAAATATGAAATTTCTAAAACATGTGTTCTTCATGAAGGATGATCTCCCTCAATACTAGAAACACATAACATAAATAAAGAAACAAAAACAAAATGCAAGAACATAAAATGGGTTTCTTACTATCTCCAAAAGTTTAGAATTGCAAATTTCAGAAATACAATATGCAAAGCCACATGGGTGTCTTCCATACAATATTTTGCAAGACAGTGATGTGAACCACCACTCATAACCTCCCTAGACAACCTATGGACCTTCCTTATATAGGCAATTTTACACCACCATGAAGGTTCTAGAAATTTAGCCCTAACTTTTGAGGATGAGTAACTTGTAGATTATATTATTTTATTGAATAGAATTAGCTCAAAAAAATTTAAGAGTGTATTTTTAGAAATTTTATGTAGCTCAACTTCTAAAGACCATAAATTTCAAATGGTTGACTCAATTGGCTATTACAACCCTTTCTCACAAATGACAACTCTTGTTCTACAATGTTTAATAGCATAAGCATCTATCATTTGAGGTTTGACCTCATTTTGGAGCCTCTAAGGCCTTCACAACTAAGCTTGAATATTTTATACCAGAAAATCATGTCAAAAATTTGTGATAACTTAACCAATACATAAGATATACCAATGAAACTTGTCTGATTGGTTGATATATCTAAGATGAACATTCACCTATGAAATTAGAATATGTTAAGCTCTTATGACCAACTTACTAAAAATAGTAAGATATCATAAATAACATCTCAACACTAAAATAACCCATATTGGAAATATAGAAATAAAAATATTTTTGAGTGATGCAAGATTTCCCTTACACCCATGATGCTCTTGCATTAGATGTAAATTATGTACATGTTCACCTACCATGAATATAAAATGACTTAATTAATGTATGATATAAACAAAATATCAACTAGGCCCTATCATGATCCATAATGTTATCCTACCCCACGAGATCTTGAACCATGTGTGTAGTAAAAGAAGAAAATTTTCTATCCATATGAATACAATAAATTAAATATAATTATTTAATAAATATTAACTAGAAATCTATACTTACCTATCTCTCATGATGAATGTGGTGATCTTGTGTGTCTACATCTCTAGTCCTATGATCTACAGATTTAGATTGTGTGCATTAACCAATTTTTCATGTAAATACATATAATAAATAAAATACCTATTTAATAAAAAATTAAATAGACATGTATCTACAAGTTCACCTACATCTCATATTGTATAAGGTAGGTAGGTGTGTGTAACTCTCTATATGTCATTATATTAGAAAATATATGTCTCCTTATTTCACACATTTTGAAATCATCTAATGAAACATCATATGGATAAATAATAGGTTTCATGATAGATTTGGTAAATACTGATAATTATTCTACCTAATAAGGGGGATTTGAAGTTGGCTATGTAGGGAGAGGTTCATTCTCCCCAGCTGTAGTCTACACTTGAGTTGTAGGGGGTGTAAATATATTCTTCTAGCCCTTTCCACCATATGCCTTTGGTCTACCAACCAATAAGGTAAGTGATATATGATGGTACCATATTTTAGAGGCACCCTAGTTAAGGCATGTGTAGTCTTATATACTAAAATAAGGTCACAAGACAAGAATGTGCCTATAACCCAAAAATGGTCTGTCACGGACTCTCTTGCAACATCTAACGGAGATGGTGTGCCTACCTCCTAACACAAAGTTTGAGAAGAAGAATATGCCAATCATAAACAAATATAGAAATAGATCATGAGTGCTTCATATAAATGTGCATGTAATCAATGGATATTTAACAAGATATAGTCACAATAATAATAATGCTT
The DNA here is from genome assembly GCA_028749045.1 of Cupressus sempervirens. Taxonomy (NCBI): domain Eukaryota; kingdom Viridiplantae; phylum Streptophyta; class Pinopsida; order Cupressales; family Cupressaceae; genus Cupressus; species Cupressus sempervirens. The sequence continues at coordinate 622,790,468 of CM053786.1, read as the reverse complement.
TCATAGACATATCTTTGATTTTCATCTAGGACAACCACTCATGTAGTAGCTAGATCCATATATTTAAGCATTACCATTTAAGGTTTCAACCAACTATTTCTCAGTTATTAGTAGACACTAGGACCTTAGGTTGTCTAAATCTTTCTACCAATCTCCCCTTCCCTTGACCAACATGGGAAGTGTAATCTGTATAATCAACATCTTGATGTAAATAAAATTATGCAAATGATTATTCATAGGAATGCAGTGAGATCTCATCATGTTGGGGCCATATGTGATGTACAACCAATCAATGAGGATATGTGAAGGGGGCCACTATGTCATCAGTGCATCATGTCACTATGTACCCTATATCTTTTCCCTTGTCCCAATAATGTGGGAACATGTACTTCACATTATTAGTAGAGACAAGACTGTCTACCTGCCTCGACTTCATAGTACCACTAACACTGTGAGAGAGAGGCATAAAATTCATTAACACTCATTTTTTCATATGGGTTATATAATTGCATACTAGAAATCATATGTACAAGACCATCTTTGGTAGAATTCACCCTATCCCTATTTAATAGGGTAGGTGATCTCTCTAACCTTGCATAAGGAGCACAAAGGGTTATTTGTAAACACTGTATATTATCTGCAAGTAATGTCTCTTTATCATAATAAGTATTTTAAGACATAGATAATGATCCACTAAGGGCATGACCATGTACACTAGCTTCCCAATAATTTTTATTACCAGATGTCATGATGAAGGGATGTATAGATAAACATAATAAGAATGTTGATACAAATTCACACATGCATATACAAATACGTACATTGTCTTAAAAAGTAATTAAGTAAAACTTACATTTCTATAGCACATTAAATTTTTAAATTAAGTACAATTTAATAATAGTCACATAAAATTAAAAATTTAATCACATTATACTTAAAATTTAGTAACATAAAATCATATAACAATATAAAAATTACTTATGTTAGGTCTTAAAGAGTCCTACTAGGCTATGTTATATTAAATATTAAGTCAAATGTGGTCATAATAGGTTATGTTATGTATGTTAGGTTTTAATGGTTCCAAATAGGTCACTTTAGGTCAAAGGGGATCATAATTGGTCATGCTAGGCATGGTAAGTCTCAGTGGGTCATAATATGGCTTAAGGGGTCATATTAGGCCATGTTAGTTCTTAAGAGGTCCTAATAGGTCATATTAGGTTATGTTAGGTTATGATATGTTATGTTAATTTATGTTAGCTCATGATAGGTTATATGTCTTTAACAGTTCATCTAGGTCATGTTAAGTCTTTTTTTTTTTATAGTGTTTCTAATGTTTTTTCTATGGTTTTGAAACAATTTTTAAAGTTTTCTAACATTTATCTAAGTTTTTTTTATACAATTTCCAAAGAATTTCTAGCATTTTTGTACAATATATTTCTAATAAAAATATAAATATTAACTTGCACACATTTTAAAATAAATTTAAACAATATGATTTTTAACATTTTTAAAGAATATTTGAATAGTTTTCTCAAATTTTGTAACATTATTTCTAATAATTTGTATAACATTTTTCTAAATTTTTAAAATATCTTCCTAAGGTTTAATAACATTAATTTTCATAAAATTAAAATATGATTTCCTAGATTTTTAAAAAATAACAACATTTTAAAAATATTATTTAAATACATTAAGAAATTAAAAAAAAAAATTATAATACAAAATAAATTAAAATAAAATATTAAAAATAGAAAATATTAAAAGTATACTTAGTTTAGTCGAACAAGCTAAATAAACATCTCCTTCTCTAGAATTATTGGAATTGCTATAGTGCAAATGTGTCTTTTAGGGGATTTTTTGGGGTTTATATAGACTTGGAAAATTTCATCCAAAAATTTTTCAATTGAAAGCCCTTGTTTTGGCTATAATGTATCTAACACATTGGTTCCATGTATAGTATAATTGGTGCCACATGTGTTTGACTGAACATGTTCTAGTTGAAACCTAGTGCTTCAGTTGAAACTTATTTGGTTGGACCTACAAAGTTAACCTAAGTATCACATGACTCTATAATTTTTCTTGCAAGCAACATGATATGCCATGAGAAATTCATCCATCCCTTGATATTTTAATCAACCTCTAAATAGGTGTGTTACATTCATCCTCGCAATCTTCAAACAAATATTTGTGTCCACAAAAGTTCTATCCTTGACATAAATGAAAACATGCATAATTTTAACAAGTTATTATTATATTTTTAATTACATTGTAATTTTTTAATTGTATTATAATAAAAGATAGACTAATTAAGAGCATTAGTATATTTTCTATATCAATCTTAATTTTTATTATATATTTCTATCCATTTAGAATTTAATATTTATATGTTCATTGTATACTTCTCAAATAAATTTATCGCACACATGCATTTAATATGTAATACTAAAATTAACTAAATAACTTTATTTTAATTTTTTATTTGTTTCTTGATTTAATATTTAATATTTATTTTATAAATAAATAAGATTATATATATATATGCTTCAATTTCATATATTATCTATCTTTGCATGCTATGACTAACTCAGGGTAGCGAAAGGCTTTTGGGAAGGTAGATGCTTGCAACAGACCGCTATCTGAGACTTTTTGGGGTATGGAACTAGGTTTCAGATTCTTTGAATCTAGCTAGCGATTTGCTCATGTCTTCCTTAGCAAGGAAGGTGTCTTCCATGTTGGGTAGAATACTATTAATGACAGACTCTCTAACCTTGTTAGGTAGCTTTGGGCAGAAAGGAGTGGTCATGACAAAAATTTAACTAGTGACAAAAGATATAGAAGAATGCAAAACTCTAAAGAAATGTAGAAGGAAATGACACTTGAAAAATCAAAGGCTAGAGACTCACCGAGCTGAGCATATATAGACATATAGAACATGAAGCTTAAGCTATCATTGCGTACATCCAAACAAGATAAAATAATATTTACCAAAAGTAGAAATACTAAGGGAATGAAAGCAAGGTAGTTTCCATTCAAAAATGTAAAACCTAGGCTTAAAACATGCGGATAGACAACAAGACTAAGGACAAGATAGGAGTTATGATCATTAAAAGCTCATCTAAGTTTTGCATGTACTGTGACATATCTTACCATTATTACTCTTAACTCTTCACTAATACAAATTTTTTCTATAGATTTAGTAACATTGTGCTTCTAATGAGCTGTCAACCTGCACACATGGCATTGAAAGAATTCATCTTTATGACCAAGTGAACATGAACAGTCGAACTACAAAAAAATTCAATGTTCAAGTTCAATAGTCATGATATATTGGAAATTGAGCTCATAATAATAGACTAGACATGAAGGTGAAACTATGAACTTGAACCCTGAACAAAGTGTTCAATGTTCAAGTTCAACATCGACAATGAGCGACAGTATCCATGTAGTGGTTAACTCTTTCTTGAATTGACCAAAAGGACTATGAACTAATGAACTTTGAACAATGAATGGAGTGTTCAATGTTCAAGTTCACTAATTTGTTCAACCAGGAGACAAAAATTCTAAAAAGGTTAAGATTCACAATGGGACTCCAAAAGGGTACCCAATTTCTTTACAAAAGATTAAGTGTTACCATGTTTATGTGCAAGAAATATATTTGGACATATATAAGTAGAATGTGCTCGTAATAGGTTATGTTAGTTATGTTAGGTTTTAATGGTTCCAAATAGGTCACTTTAGGTCAAAGGGGATCATAATTGGTCATGCTAGGCATGTTAGGACTCAGTGGGTCATAATATGGCTTAAGGGGTCATATTAGGTCATGTTAGTTCTTAAGATGTCCTAATAGGCCACATTAGGTTATGTTCGATTATGATATGTTATGTAAATTTATGTTAGCTCATGCTAGGTTATGTGTCTTTAACAGTTCAACTAGATCATGTTAAGTCTTTTTTTTAGTGTTTCTAATTTTTTTCTATGGTTTGGAAACAATTTTTGAAGTTTTCTAACATTTATCTAAGTCTACATTTATTTATCTAAGAAATATAAGTCTACATATATGGCAAGCAGAAGCAGAGTGAAGGGTTTGGGTGGGAAGGAAAATTTGAATTCTATGCGATTTGCTCCAAGAGTGCGATCTCTATCAGCTGGAGATTCCTCTGATGTTGAGGATGGTAGGGCTTTGGAGGACTGGGTAGGGGGTAGGACTTTGGAGGACTCAGGTGGAGGGCCCAAGCCATTCAAAAAGTGGTCAAGCTTGTTTGGCATATGCCCCACTGGAAAATCTGTCTTTCTGCCGGTTAAGGATATTTTAGCAAGGGATGAAGGTAAGTTCTCCATCAAAATCCCTGACCAGATTATTGACAAAAACATTTTGAGTATGGATTTGACTCTAGTTGGGATATTTATTGGTGTTAGACCCAACATTGATGATGTGAGGGGTTTTTTTCGTAAGAAATGGAGCTTGAAAGATCAAGTTGATATTTCTATGATGGCTAAAGGGTGTCTCTCTTTCTATTTTTCTTGTGAGGAGGATAAGTGGAATATCCTCTATAGTAGCCCTCGGTTGATGGGGAGGCATACTTTGATTCTATAGAAATGGACTCCCAACCTTTACTCTCTGGATGATTCTATTATTCAAGCCCCAGTTTGGGTTTGTTTACCAGGTCTTCCCCTTGAGTTTTGGGTGGAAGATATTTTTCAGGGCATTGCCAATACCTTTGGGGAGCTCCTTTCTTTGGATCCAATAATTTTTTCTCAAAAAAGGATGAACTATGCTAGATGTTGTGTTGGAGTTTCACAAGGGGTGGATATGTCTGAATCTATCTCTTTAAAATCCAAACTGGGAATATGGGACCAACATATTGAATTCAAATCTATCCCCTTTGTTTGCTTTCATTGCAAAAAAGCTGGGCACTAAGCCAATAAATTTCCCTCTTTAAAATTCAAGTCCAAAAAGGCTAAGAAAGTGTGGGCATGAAAGGATCAGAATAGGGCTATTAAGACTTCGAAGGGTGTTGGGGTCATTTTTGGCAAGACTACTTCTTCATAGGAACAAGATCAACATAAGGTTTTAGAGACCTCAAAGAATGATGGGGTGGTTTTAGGTGAGAATGCCTCTTCGAAGGAACAAACTAATGGATTAAATAATGATGTAGGTAGTGGTGTGATTGAGAATGTGAGGGCTCCTCTTTAGATGCAACAAGAAAGTATAAATTGTTATGTGGGGGTTGCTCATGTTAGTCTCAAAATGGTTTTTGACACTTGAGTGCTAACACACTTAATCGCTTTCTACATTGGAGCTGAGTACACCATGTATGCTGAGCCACAACATGAGCCGAGTCAGGGAAGCCTTCAGATGCTGAGTGATCTTCAGGTGCCAAGCAACCTTTAGGTGCAGAGTGAAGATTAGGTGTCGAGCATGATACAAGTGCCGAGTGACATTTGAGTGCTGAGTCATAGATGATGTCGAGCAATATAGAAATACAAGTGCTGAGTAAGCCAGTTTAATATAAGTGCCGAGCATCAGAGATCAGTAAGTGTCGAGAAACAAAAAATGCACATATGAGTTTGTAACATTATAAATTCAGATGTAAATCATTTTTATGGCCGACATATGATAAATCTCGAAGGATTAAAAGATAAGATTGAATCTTTTGTTTTTTCCCATGCAATCAACATGCAACCAATAAGAAAAATGGAGAAGGCATGCAACCAATTGTAAATGTGCAAGGAATAAGTGGGAAATAGAGATTCAATATGGATCGTAGTTCCATACCTAACCCTAAGTCTTTGAATGTCTTTATAAGGAAGATGAAATCACATTGAACCCTATGGTGGATGGATAAGAGTGTGCAAGGAAAACTAATTCTCAGAGTGAAGAATATCAGATCACAGAGGATTAAGATAAGAAAAAGAAGATCAAGTGCTTGTATTCAGTAATCGAAGGATTGTAAGCTATCGGGTTTATTATACCTAATACTCTCCAGCAATTGTATTAGAAAGAAAATCCTATGGTAATAGGTTAGCTTAGCAGCTATTTTGTAAATCCTATAAATAGGTGACGAAATCCTTTAGCAGGGTAACACTTCTTGTAAAGTGTTTGAAATCCTTTAACCAGGTCACTATTGATACAATGTAAAGCTTTTAATAGGGTAGGCCTTTAACAGGGCAGACCATCAGAAGTGGTTAAACCTTATTGTTGCAGTAATTTTTGTGGGTATCATCCCCACCCCAATTTTACCTTCTTATTCCTGGAGGGTTTTTGGGTTACCAAAATCTTAAGTGTTATGCTTATGTGTTTTTCATAATTGTGTGATATGTTTATATGCATGCAATTTACTTTTAGTTAAAAAAAAAAAAGAAAAGTTTTAATGGTCAAAGCATAGTACTTCTGATTCAACCCCCCCCCCCCCCCCCCCCCTCTCAGAAGCATCCTATTTGAATATTCCAAAAATTGGTATTAGAGCATGAAAGTTCTCACAAGAAGAAGTCTAACAACTTGGAGAAAAAGATCTAAAGATGGAAGTCTTCAAACTTGGGAAGATTATTGACAATCAAGTGATTGATGTGCAACTAGCTCTACACAAAGTAGAGGAAGCAAGGGAGGAATTGAGAAAATCCTTGAAGAGAAGGAAGGATATAGCCATAGCTGAAAATGATATAAACTACAAGGAGATTGATACCACAAAAATATGTACCAATGGAGACACTAAAGAGTTTGATGCAGCAATAGCAAAACTGATGGAGAAAAATAAAGTTCAAGCAGACGAGATAAGATCTCTCAAGATGGAACATGAATCTCAGGCCATAATGTTATGTGAAATCACTGAACAAAAGAAAAGAGCAGTTGAGGATAAAGTCATGATGGAAGATGACAAAAGAAATCTTGCAAATAGACTTGAAGAAAAATGTACTGAATTATCAAGGATCTCAAACATGCAGATGGATACACTTGCCCAAATAATGAATCTTCATCATGAACTCAACATAAAAGATATTGAGATCTCTACTTTGAAGATGTAGAATGAACAATTGCAGAATGAATTGAATAGAGAAAAAGAGGTAGCAGAGAATCTCAACAAATCAAGTGAAGCCATCAAGTACTTTGAACAATTGATGAAATTTCCAAAATCAGCCCATGATACATCAGGACTTGGATACAATAGCACTGAAATTGAAGAATCATCAAAGAGCGTTGAACAAAGAAGTGACAAAGGTAAGGATTCTAACCTAATTGTTATTAATGTAATAAAAGGGGGCATACTGCTAATGTTTGTAGGAGTAGAAGAATCAATTAGACAAACACACCCAAAAACAAAAGTTATTGTCACAAGAGCAACATGCAAGGACATATGACACAAGATTGCAGATCTAGAGTTACAAGGACACAAAGATTTGATGGACATTGTCATAATTGTAAGAAGTTTGGACATAGAGCATTTGAATGTAGATCAAAGCCTATGTGGACATCAAATCAACAAACAAAAACAAAAGAAATGAAAATCAATACCATTGGGATTACAACACTAGGTATAGCTATCATTATTGTCAGGAATATGGACATATACCCCAAAATTGCATAAAAACACATTTTAGAGGGAATTATAGTAGGTGGCTAAGCCAAACCACATGTTTCAATTGCCTAAAAAATGGCCACATCAGCAAAAACTGTCCTACAAGGTCAAAAGCACCAAAAATTAAATCAAACAAGGGCAAAGAAAAGATTGATGAGGAATACATCAGAACAAACATGAAGAAGACATGGCAAAAAAAGAATGAATCAAGTACATCCAATGAAAGGGTCACTTCACCCACAAGGTCAAGTGATCATTTCTCATCCAATTAATCTCAAGATGAGTCTATGGGGTTGATACATACAAGGAAGTATCATACATCAGCCCTAAATCATGAAGAAGCAATGCAAAGTACAAATCTGCATGAAACAAGATGCCAAGACAAAATTTTAAATGATGATGTCGAGCTATCTTTGGATGCTGAGTAAAATCCTAGTGGAAGTCAAGTTCCTAACAGCGATCGAGTTGATGATTGATGCCGAGTTAAGAAACTCCTATGGAAGATGAGTAATGTTAAAAATTCCTCATAAGCTGAGTTTGTAGTTGAGCATTTAATGCGATGGAAATAGGGTATATTATCGTAATTTCAATCAATTTTCCTCATCGCGATCAAGAAGCAAAGGAGATAAAGAGCATAGAGCGACTTCACAATAGAGAATCTAGTATTCCAAGTAGATTGCAACTTCCTACAATGTGTTTTCATCGATCTTGAGGTATTTTCATTTGTGCCGAGCTACGCAGTTTCGTATTTATGTGTAAAAGAAACCCTAGTTTACATAAATGGCTTTGAGTTCCAAGAAAACCCTAGAAAAAGAATTGTTTGAAGTACAGCTAGTGTCTAATGAGGTTAGGTAGCCTAATTTTTTCCCTATTCTTGAAGTGGCATACAAAAATGACCTAGCCAGAGCCCTTTCTTGCATACCCCCAAACATTGTCATGGTTCAGGATGTAAGAAGATGTTACAATTGCAAGATAGGAGCCCTAGGAGACATGGAAATTAGAGAAGACTTTGCAAAGCTGTGTGTCGATGGAGGATTAAAAGATGAATACAAAATTGTTGAAAGGAAGGGTTTGACACAAGTTTTAAGTTTTCCCACCATATTCAAGACAGAGTGGATCAGACTTGTATTGAGCAGAATTCATGATGGTAGTATGTGGTTGGAAGATGTCCCTGTCAAATTAACAAAAAGAATAATTCATAGGGTAACTGGATATCCTACCCTAGATCGGCACAAGACCTTGAGAAGTGAATCCAAGGAGGTCATTGAAAAGAATACAGGTGCTCAGTGGAACAAGAGAGGAATGACTATACATACCACTCAAGATCCTCTAGTTGAGTTTGCTGTTAGAGTTATTGCCCACAAATTCTACCAATCCAGTAGACTCAACAGTGTGCCATGTATAGCAGTAGATGTAGGTTACAAACTGGTGAAAAAGGATCATACTTATGATCTTGCTGAACTGTAACTATAGCAGATAAATGAAAATCTAACAGCCATAAGAAGCACAAAGGGTGCTCAATATAAATTTGGAGCAGTTTTGGTTTGTATATTCTTTTATGTTCAAAATGATTTTCCTTCTTTTGGCAAAGTTACATGGAGGAGTGATAGGACTATCATATCCCAAATAAATGAGTATATAGAACAAATGCGAGAAAATTTTGATACTCTGATGACAAGCTATTTTGAGGATTTCAAGAAATCCATGAAGCAAAGGGTGAGAATACCAGTTTCCTTAGTAGAAAAACATATTAATGATATATGTTTCTCAGTTGATATTGACTTCACCTACATTCAAGTTGCAATTCCAAGGGTGAGATGGCTAAGGCCATTTGGTTATGAAATCAACGTTGATGAAGCATCTGCAGCAATAACTGCATTGTTGGCAGAAGAAATAGATAAGAGTGCCCCACATTTTGGCACTTATGATGTTGTAAGATCAAAAATAAATATGGAATTAAAAACTGCCTCCACATTGAAAAAGAAAGATAAATTGATGAAGAAAATTAAGAAGCAATTTGGCGAAGGGGTAGGGCTGAAGCTAAAGATGATGATGATGACAATGATGATGAAGAGGATGAACAAGAGCAAGGACCAATGGAACTAACTCAAGGCCTAGGTGAAGACAAGGAGGAAGGTGCTGAGGAAGAAGAAACCAATGAAGCACCAACCTAGGTCAAGCCAAAGAAAAGAAAGGCAAAAGATCAGCCTCCAGCTTAGCCCAAACCAAAGAAAGCTGTCATGCCATCACCCCAAAAGCCAACAACTAGAGCTACAACAAGGGCCTCTACTCAAAAAGCTAAAGAGAAAGCAACAAATAAGAAACCAATCAAGAAGACATAGGATGAGCCTAGGAAAAGAAGAAGATATGTAGTTCAACCTGATATTGATGAAGAAGATCAATCTGAAAAGGTAAGTCATTCTTTAGTTGATATATTATGTAGAAAGATTGGAAATGGAGATTTAAGGAATATAAATAAAGTTGATTTCAATAAGTTCACTAAAGAAGAATATAATAGAATAGAGGAATCAATTTATGGAATGAAGGCATAGTTCAAGTACACCCCTCTTGAACTAGGTGGACAATTGCCAGATGAACTATCAAAAATTGTAGAAGATAGACGGCATTTTTGTTTACGAATGGAAAAGGAGATGAGAGAAACAACCCTAGCAAGCATACTGCCTGATTTGACTAAGGAGCAAATAGAAAAAGCAATCAAAAGGCACAATGCCAGGTTTACACCTAAATACAAGGCATTCTTCATTCTCCAAAACAAAATGGAAGATATTGTACAAAGAACAACCAAATCATGGAAGAACTTGTACAAAAAGATTGAAGATTTTCTTGAAGAAGAATACAAGGAAGAAGCTTCTGCTCCAGTAGAAGAAAGAATAAAAAGGAAAGAAGAGAAGATAGAAGTAGAGCAAGGTAGAGAAGAAAAGAAACAAGAAGATGAGAAGAAGGAAGAAGAAAAGAAAGAAACAGAGGAGGAGACACAAAAGAAAATTGAAACGGGAACAGCTGAGGAAAAGCAGCAACAAGATCAGAGTGTTGAAGAAACACAAATTCTGCCTTCTAGCCCTCCTCATGTACCTATTACACCTGCAAAAACAATAATTGTATAGGATGTTCTTGAAACTTCTGCTTAGAACATTAATCCATTAACTGCAGAGGATCTCAAAAGAATCCTTGACCAATCTATGCAACAAGCAAGATTATGTGCAGATCCAGTATTGGTCAGTATGGATGAACTACAAAAACTAGTAGAAAACACAATTAGAGATAAGGTGAATCTACAAGAACCACCTTCCATCATCTCTATAGCTACTAGTGGTGAAATTCAAATGCAAATAGTTGTTTCAACAGGCATAGTTGACACCACAGTTCAGAAGCCAAGTGCAGCAGCAGACAAAGAAATAGAACAAATAAGATAGACTATTACATCTGATCCTACAACACAAACACAAGGTGCACTTCCTACAATTACAATAAGTGATCAAGGTAGATAGCAGAAGGATAAAATAGAAGAAACCCCTAAAGAGCAGGAGGCAATACAAACATTGATAAATTTTCCTACCTCGAGGACTCCTTCACAAAAGCCTTTACAAATATCAGCCCCAGGATCAAGCTCTACAAATATTGCAAGGGTACTTCACTATGGAGACCTTGAACTAGATAAGAAGATAGTCATACCGAGTTATGACTCAAAAACAATAAACATTGATCAAATCAATAAGGTGCAGTAAGCACTAAATAGAAGAAAGAGGCAAGAGATACTCAGAAAGGAGTATCAACAAAAGCAAACAATGCATGAAATTAAAGATATATTTAGTATTTAGTCACTAGATGAGTCAAAGCATATCATGGAACAATTATTAGATATTGTTGAACATGTGACAAATGCAGACCTAGAAACAAATGCAAATCTCATGGAATGGTCTGAAAGAAAATTTCAAGGAAAAGTTAATGAGAAAATATCCAGTGAAATAACACTTTCTCAGATTGAATTGGCAAAGGTCATAGACAAAGTCAAAAAGGTACTTGAGAATATATTCTCATTATACAAAAAGTTGTGTGACTTTTCATATTTCACAGAAGAGACTAGCCAAAAGATAATGAGCCTGGAGAGAAATTTGAATATTTCTAGGATGCAGCTACCTAAAGATCTAGCTCAAAGTGCAAAGCATTTTACTCAGACGCTTCACACTCAGAAAGTGATAGCTGTATTAATAGCAAAAGAGGCCACCATCAAGGCCAAACTATTACAACTCCAATCTTCTATAACCCCACATTTGGAAATCATCCATAAAGAACAAGTCTATGCTGAAACTGTTCTCAAGAAAGACCCTAATCTTTCTACTTCAGAAGGACTTATTCATCTTGCTACAAAGACTACCCTCCAACATAAATCATTGGAAATTGCTTTGCATAATTGGGATACAACTCTTAAGATGATTATGGAGGTAAACAACACATTTTTGGCAAAATATGGTCTTAAACCTTAAAACCCTCTAACATAAGTGTCAAAAAGGGGGAGATAATAAAAAAGGGGAGATAAGATAGTGGGGGAGACAAGATAACAAAGGCGGAGCATAATATAAAACATAAAATTTTGTTTACCAAGATAGCATTGATAATGGCACAATCAACTTAGGGGGAGTTACAATACTTTTGAGGTATATATATTATACATTAACAAATTTTGATTAAGGTTTTTGTACTCATAAGGATAGTTAAGTGTTTTTGTCACTCATGTCAAAGGGGGAGATTGTTAGTCTCAAAATGGTTTTTGACACTTGAGTGCCAACACACTTAATCACTTTCTACATTAGAGCCGAGTACACCATGTATGCCAAGCCACAACATGAGCCGAGTCAGGGAAGCCTTCAGATGCCGAGTGATCTTCAGGTGCCGAGTAGACTTTAGGTGCTGAGTGAAGATCAGGTGCCGAGCATGATACAAGTGCCGATTGACTTTTGAGTGCCGATTCATAGATGATGCCGAGCAATATAGAAATATAACAAGTGTCGAGTAAGCTAGTTTAATATAAGTGCCAAGAATCATAGATCATTAAGTGCCGAGCAACACAAAATGCACATATGAGTTTGTAACATTATAAATTCAGATGTAAATCATTTTTATGGCTGACATATGATAAATCTCAAAGGATTAAAAGATAAGATCGTATCTTTTGTTTTTTTCCATGCAATCAACATGCAACCAATAAGAAAAATGGAGAAGGAATGCAGCCAATTGTAAATGTGCAAGGAATAAGTGGGAAATAGAGATTCAATATGGATCATAGATCCATACCTAACCCTAAGTCTTTGAATGTCTTTATAAGGAAGATGAAATCACATTGAACCCTATGGTGGATAGATGAGGGTGTGCAAGGAAAACTAATTCTCATAGTGAAGAGTATCAGATCACAGAGGATCAAGATTAGAAAAAGCAGATCAAGTGCCTGTATTTAGCAATTGAAGGATTTTAAGCTATCAAGTTTATTATACCTAATACTCTCCAACAATTTTATTAGAAAGAAAATCCTATGGTAATAGGTTAGCTTAGCAGCTATTTTGTAAATCCTATAAATAGGTGACAAAATCCTTTAGCAAGGTAACACTTCTTCTAAAGTGTTTGAAATCCTTTAACCAGGTCACTATTGATATAGTGTAAAGCTTTTAACAGGGCAGACCATCAGAAGTGGTTAAACCTTATTGCTGCAGTAATTTTTGTGGGTATCATCCCCACCCCAGTTTTACCTTCTTATTCCTAGAGGGTTTCTGGGTTACCAAAATATTAAGTGTTATGCTTATGTGTTTTTCATAATTGTGTGATATGTTTATATGCATGCAATTTACTTTTAGTTAAAAAAAAAAGTTTTAATGGTCAAAGCACAGTACTTCTGATTCACCCCCCCTCTCAGAAGCATTATTTCTATTTGAATATTCCAACAGCTTAATGTAGATTGGACTCACCTTTGGAGAAGGAGAGAGGTATGGAGTCTTATGCTAAGAACATGCAAGAAATCTCTAATAGGGATAGTTTGATGAAGACCCCAGCCAATAAGGATATCATTCCCAAGGATGGGAAGGGTAATGCTATAAATGGGATCCAAATGGAGTCAATGTTGCCTAAGGGGCCTTTAGCCAAGGTGACTTTACTGGAAGGAAACTTTGTTAGAAGTGAAGTTGAGGACCTTATTACTATTTCTCATGATGAGGAAGCAATATGGGAAGAGGAGGGCTTTGTTGCCGATTGGATTCCAGTTGGTAAATAGGATAAAGGTAGAAAGAAAGGAGGAAAAAAAGAGGAGGATTTTGTATCTACCAAGAACATTAAGAAAGGACCCAAGGCAAAAGGGGAGATTCTAAAGGGTAGATCAAGTGGCCATTCTTCTATGCCTCTTGGGGCTACCCTTAAGAATGGGGATTTTAGTTCTTTCCCCTCTTTGGTGGGAAGACCTTCCAACTTGTAGAAAAGAATAGATGAGACCAACTGGAGCATTGTTGATGGTAGTCAAAGAACCATCCTTGAAACAAAAAAATTCTATAAATTATGAAGATAATCTTGTGGAATATTTGAGGGTTAAATAACCCTTATAAACATGAGATTTTGAAAAACATGATTAGGGATAATAGGCCGGATATTTTTGTTATTCAAGAAACTAAGATGCTGAAGGATAAGGTGGAATGTATTTCAATTTTTAAGGGTAGAAGGATTATTGGAAATGATTCTGAGGGAGCCTTACGTGGTATGGCTATTTTTTGGACAAATCGATGGATTCAAGGGGAGATTATCTCACAAAATAGAAACATGATGAATGTTAGATTCATAAACTCTAAAGATGACTTTAGTTGGGTCCTTACTAATGTCTATGCCCCCAACTCCAAATGGAGAAGAAAGGCATTGTGGGAAGAAATATCTAATCGGAGAAAACTTTTTGTTGATGAGAACCGGATTGTGATGGGGGACTTCAATACTCCCTTAAAAGAAAATGAAAAATGGGGGGGTAGCCAGACTAATTTGGATAATAGATTAGATCTAATGGATTTTATTGATCATCATCTTCTTCATGATATTGACTTGCATGGGATTGATTACACTTGGACTAATAGAAGATCTGGAAAGGATCTTATTCAAGTCAGGTTGGATTGTGCTCTCATAAGTAATGACTGGCTCCTAAATTACAAATGCACTCTTAGTGCCCAAGTCTGGGTGGGATCAGATCACTACCCAATTTTTTTGGTTGCTGAAAAGTTTAATTTTCATAAGAATTTCCCCTTTAGGTTTGAGAAAATGTGGACTATCCATCTGGACCTAGAGACTCTCATAAAGGAGTGGTGGGGTATTAAAGTGGAAGGTACAACTATGTTTAAAGTTGTGGCAAAACTAAAGAATTTCAAGAAGAATATTAAGAAATAGAATAAACACACCTTTGGAAACATTTTTGAGAACAATTTTTTTTTTTGGAGGAACTTAATGAAATAAAAGATAGGATTCAGACTGAGGGTTATGATCGAGGTTGTTTCTAGGGAAGAGGAAAGTGGCAAATTGGTTGAACTTCATGACATCATTTCTAAGGAGGAAATGTTTTGGAGACAATGCTCTAGAAAGGTTTTTTTGAAGGATGGAGATCGTAATACAAAGTACTTTCATGTGACTACTCTCAAGCATAGGATGGCCAACAGAATTTCTAGACTCTATATAGATGAGGGACTAACTGATAATGAAGAGACTATCAAAAGGGATGCAGTGGATTTTAAAAAAAATTACTTCAAGGTACCAATCTGGACTTGGAGAAGCAGGATATGTTCCTTGAGTGCATCCCTTCCTATGTTTCTGAGGATCATAATTTGTTTCTTTCCTCTATTCCATCTTTGGATGAGATTTTTAAGGCTATTTTTTCTTTTGAAGGAGACAGCCCCTAGTTTGGATGGATTTCCGTTCGTGTTCTTTCATAAGTATTGACATATCATTGGTGTTGATATTTGTAATGGTGTGAAGGGATTTTTTGGGTCTAGGAACATCCTTAAAGAGTTGAATGGAACCTTTATTTCTCTTATTCCAAAGAAGCCAGGTGCAAATAGTATGGATTTGTTTAGGCCTATCAATCTTTGTAATTCTTTTTATAAGATTATTTCTAAGGTTCTCACTCTTAGAATTTTGTCTCTTCTACCTTTCATTATTTCTAGATAGCAAAATGGGTTTGTTCCTGGCAAGTAGATTGTGGAATCCATTATTATAGTGCATGAAAATATTCATTCTCTTTCAGTTTCTTAAAAGGAAGGCTTTTTGCTCAAGCTTGATATCTCTAAATCTTATGATAGAGTTAAGTGGAACTTTCTTCTATGTGTTCTTGAAATGATTGGTTTTAATAAGAGATGTCAGGATCTTATCTTTATGCTAGTATCATCAGCATCCTTCTCGGTGCCGGTGAATGGTTCTCCCACTTCTTTCTTTAAGGAATCTAGGGGCCTTAGACAAGGAGACCCAATTTCTCCTATTCTTTTTATCATCTTGGCATGATGTTTGGGTAGATTTGTGTATAATATGGTGCTTATAGGGGATTTGACGGGCCTTAATTCTTCCTCATTTTCTCTTGTGTGTTCTCACCAACATTTTGTTGATGATTCTATTGTTATGGGAGAGGCTTCGATGAAGAATGATATGAATATTAAGAAGGCTCTAGTGGACTATGGGAATGCTATAGGTCAAATTATTTATTAGAATAAAAGTCTAATTTATTTTATAATTGTCAATGAAGCCAGAAAAACTAAGATTAAAAAGATTATTGGCTGTGAGATTGGTTTTTTTCCCAGTTCTTATTTGGGACTACCTCTAGGGTTATCCCCTCTTGATAGCTTTTGGAACTCACTAATTGATAAAATCCACTCAAAACTTTTTGGTTGGAAATGATCTCTTCTTAGTCAAGCAAGTAAGGTTGTTGTTTTGAAGTCTATTTTGCAAATTTTCCCGCTTCATGCTTTGAGTATTTTCAAAATTCCTAGAAAATATGCTCTTGCTATAGAAAAGATTCAAAACAATTTATTGTGGATAGGTACAAAGAACAAAAAAAGACTCCCTCTGATTTCTTGTGAAAATGTTTGTATGCCTTGAAAGAAGGGTGGGCTTAGCTTGCGAAGGGTCACATCAATGAATGATTTATTATTGGCAAAACTTTTATGGAGATGGCATAAAGAGTTAGGGGAATGGAAGAATATTTGGACTGATAAATATAACAAGGATAACCTTGACTTTGTTCATTTCCTTAACAGTAATGTGGATCAAGTAGGGTCTTTGATTTGGAAAAATGCTCAGAAACTCAAAAATATTATTAGAAAAAGGGGTAAAATGGAATGTAGGTAATGGTAGTAGTGTTATGTTTTGGGAAGACATTTAGATCTTGGATTACCCACTTTGTGATGATCCAAGATGGAACAGGTATATGGAGAATTGTAAGACTCAAATTGGAACTCTTGTGGTGGACTATTGGAAAGAGAGTAAATGGTTGGATCTCAATAGAGTCGAACCCAATTTGGTTGAACTTAGTAAGTGCTTGAGTGTGTTATTCTTAAATCAAAATGAGGATGAACTAATTTAGAAAACTGATCCCAGTGGTGTGTTTTCTATAGCCTTTTCCTATGATGATTCCTTTGATGATTATGATGAACTGTGCTGGGCTAAGGCTTGGGTGAAAGGCATGACACCCAAAGTCAATATTTTCTTTTGGATCCTTTTGCAAAATAATGTCCTAACTCTGGATAATCTTAAAAAGAGAGGGTTTATTATTACTAATAGATGTGTTCTCTATAAGAATGATGGGGAATCAGTTGACCACATCACTTTGCATTGTCCTTTTACTAAGAAGGTTTGGGATAAAATTTGCAGCTTATTGAATGTTGAATGGGTGTTCCCCTCCACTATTCAACTATTCATTACTAGTTGGAAGGTCCCCTCCAAGAATTCTCTGATTGCTAAACTGTGCAATTTCATTGTTTCATATGTGGGGTGGGGTATTTGGAAGGAGCGCAATGATAGGATCTTTAGAGATGTGGAGTCCAGTCCTAATCATGTTTTCCATAAGATAAAGATCCTTATGATTGAGAATATTAAAACTATTGGTTTTAAACAGCAATTGGGTAATCAGTGGGAAGACTATGTTCTTCATAATTGGAATCTGAGAAGTTTGAGTATGGGTGTTCAAATACCTAATCCCAAGGAATATGAAACATGGGATTGTCCTCCTAAGAATTGGTTTAAGATAAAATTTGATGGGGCTTCAAAAGGAAACTCAAGAAAAGTAGGGTGTGGTATTGTGATAAGGAATTCAAATGGTGATAATATGGGAAGTATGGATATCCCAATCAAAAATCAAACAAGTCATGTTGTTGAAGCCTCTGCTACTCTTCGTGGTCTTATTTATGCTAAGAAAATGAATATGAAAAAAAAGGGTGGAAGGGGACTCACAAAATATTATTAGTTACCTTAATAAAATCTCTATAACTTCATGAACAATTAGTAATATTATCTATGAGGCTATTCACATTATAAAATCCTTTGATACTTATGTTATAACTCATAATTTCAGAGAAGCTAATTGTACTACAGACTGGGTAGCAAATGTGGTGTGCTTTAGTGATCATATTATCATTTGGGGACATTATGATCCTTTACCTCTAGATGGACACCAATTCTTTCATCATGATAAATGGAGGTCTATGCAAAAAAAGCTTTAAATATGATAGTGTCAATATCGTGTAATTATGTGGGGATAAGTGTTTGTAGGCGTTGGGTCATGCTTTTCAACGAAATGAGCATTTACTCACACGGATTTTGGGTCAATTTTTTGATTTTGCTCTTCAATTTTTGTTAGACTCTTATTTTTAGATTCATTTGGGGGTTTCAGAGGAAGACACACTATGATTTTGGTGATAGGAAAATGGGAGGTAAGAGGAAAAGGGTGGAACTAGTTAGTTGTTTAGAGTGGATAAAGAAGGAGGAGGTGTGGGATATTCTGAGGCATGGTAATTTTACTAGGTATATGTAGAGGCTAAATGGTAATAACCTAATCATTATGCAGCAGTTCATAAAAACCTAGAAGGAGGGCTCATTTATGGTGGGTAATCAGTGAATGGGGGTCACTGAGGATGTGATTGCTGAGGCCATGTGCTTGGAGCTAGAAGGTATTAATTTCTATAGGGAGTAGAAGCTTTCAGACAGAGAAATTGAGGAATTTGTGGAGTTTGAGCATGAGAAGAGCCGTCTGGTCAAAATAGGTAATTCCTATATCAATTTGGCCTCCATTTCTTGCCCATGGCATTTTGTGTTGTCTGTGATAATGAAATACCTAACTCTTGATGGGAGATTTACGAAATGTTATGGGTACCATTTCATGTTGGCCAACCACTTTAGGCACAATGTTAAAATTAATTTTCCTTATTATTTAAGGTAGTCTCTTAGCATATCTATCCAGGCTATTTAGAAAGACCTGAATGGAAAACATGTCTACCACGAGGGTCTTATGGTTCTCATCATGAATGTCTTAAAGTCCAAGAAGATCATGAAGCCTAGCGGCTATTTGAATGATACTGATTATGATATGGAAGGTAGCATTCTGGAGAAGGGTTATGATTTTGAAACCTAGGATGAAGCTGAGGGGGTGAGGAGAATTTGAACAAGGGCTTTGAGGGTAGTTCAAAGAAGAAGAAAAAAGTGATTGTTGACTCTGATTCAAACAAGGAAAGTGATTTTATGGATGATTTGGTGAGGGATTATAAAAAGAAAAGTGGGAGTAAGGGAAAGAGGATTAAGGGCATTCCTGCTATGAGGGCTTCTTCCTCTTTGGATGATGAACCCTTAGCCCATAGGATGGAGAGGAAGAGATATCCTTCAAGACATCAAGAGAAGAAATTAAGGCATAATGGGGAGGTGGATAATGAGGAGTCTAATCAAATTTCGCTAAATCCTAATTTTGTTGATAAGTTTGAAGGTTTTTCAAGGTCTACCAAAGGGTTGTATGGTAACTCTGGCATAATAGTGAAGGAGATTGGGGCTATGAAAAAAAAAATGCAGGTGTTTGGAAGGGATATGCAAGCACTTTGGAAAGAGGTAGGGCAAGCTAGCAAAGTGGCTCATGGGGAACACACACTTGGACAACATATTGATAAACTATTAGAGGTGATTGGGAATGCAGAATAAGTTAAAAACCTCATGCAGAAGATCCTACAGCTTGAGGCAAAGAATAGGGTGATGGACAAATAGCATAATGCCAACCAAGGGAATATCTCAAAACTGGAAGCCAAGATGAGCAATTTGGAAAAATTATTTAAATAGATTGCTGAGAATGTGAGCACTCTGCTAAAGAAAGTGGAGAATGAGAAAGGTTAGGACTCCTCTAAGGTTGTTGAGATTCAAGGTCCCAACAAGCATACCAGGGCTCACTGAAAGAAGATTGAGGAAATGAGAAAAATGGATGAGGTGAAGGCCATGGCTGAAAATATGCACATCCTTGCGGACTAGGTGCTTGACCTAATCAAGTCTTCTTAGCTGGCTTTTTGCTATCTTTTTCAGTAGTCCTTTGAGTGACCTCTTGGATGTATTTTTTGGAGGTCTAGTTCATGTATGCTCTGGGTATCTCTCTCTATTGCTTTCTTTTGTGTTTCTCTCTAGACTTTTTGTAAAAGGTTTCAAGTCCTTTAAAACCTATTTTTACTTAATCAAAACAAAATTATTTGTAAAAGAATATAGAGATTCAAAGATATTAAGATAAATAATTTGAAAAGAAGAAAAGAGGGTGGTGTAAAAAATTCATGATATTGCTTTATATATTCTAATAAAAATTTTGTACATATGAGTGTTGAAAATAGATTGATACAAGTATGATAAATATGTTTCAATAATTATTTTTTCACTAATGTCAAACCTACTACTTGCTGGTAAGATAATTTTTTATATGATTTAAATACTCTCATTTGTTTGATTGATGAAGAGTATTTCATCAAATGAGGTAACAATAGCACCTAGAGGAAAGGTTAAGTTATGATATAAAAAAGAGTACAAAAATTAGTTAAGAAAATGATATTATAGTGCATTAATAATCTACTTAAGGTTGCAAAGGTTGGTTAAAATAAGTAAGTTAAAAAGAACAAGTTAAACAAAGTTTGTCTGCCAAGCTTGACCATGTGTACAATAGGTGCCAAGCAAAGTTAGTGCAACTCGAGCAAAAAATCAGTTGGAGCTAAGCAAAGTTAATTTCAATGTAAGATAAGTAAAATAGTGTAAGTTGAGTAAAGTTTATTTGATATCGAGCACTAGTAAACTTTAGTTCATGCCGAGCATTTTGACAGTGGATTTTGAGCAACATAGTATATATCGAGCATTAGAAGCAAGTTAATGCTGAGTGTCAACATTATGAGAAAGATCAAGAATTTGATGAGTCTGAGCCAAAGTTTGATTTCTTGGATTGTGTGAATCATGTGGAAGATAGGATTGATGAGTTGGTGGCATAGAATTCAAGATAAACCATTTTGAGGTGAATTCAAAGAGGATTAAAGGTGAAGTTTCCAGAAGGGGATGAAATGAAATGAGGGGTAGATTCATTGAATCCTATCTAATCTAACCTAACACTACAATGGATGATGGAGGATGAACTACAAAATATATTAATCCTCTATTTATAGAGATGGCTAATCAGAAGCAAGAGTTGATGTGTGAGAACCTAAGGAAGATAATGAGTCTAGTGTATTTCTTTATTTAGTGACCTAAGAGAAGAGAATACATTGGAAAACAAAGCAAGAAGGCTTAAGGGTATGGATACTTGAAGGGTGAATAAGCTATAAGAGCTAAAGAGTGTGAAAGCCAAGAGGAGTAGAGGACTAAAATAGAGATCTTTAATCTACAAATGAAGTTGTAAGTTGTTATCAGATCAAGCCTTACTATTGCTCTCTAATCATTGTATTAATCTAAGGTAAATCCTTTGGATTAAGGTTGACCTAACACTCATTTGTAAATCCCTTAACTAGGTGACATTCCAAGTGAATGATCTGAAGCCTTCTAACAAGGCTCGCTCCTAACAGGGTGATTAAAATCCTTTAATTGGGTCACATTTAACAGTGTGTATTGTAACTTTTAACAAGGTTAGCTTTATATAGGGCATCACTTTAGATAGTGAAAATGCGTAGCATGTTACTAGTGGTGTTTACTAAATTGGGTTTTCACATTAAATCATTGTGTCAAATGTGTTATTAAATTTGTTATGTTTTGTGTTTACATTTCTACAAATTGATTTGACAGTAACTTACAAGTTTAAGTGATTGCATAATCTAATAAATGCATACATGATGAAAATGTTTTATGGATATGGGTTCACTAAGCTGTGAAAAGTTTTAATTATACATTTGGACCTTGGATAACTGATTAACCCCCCTCTTTGTTATTCTAAAGAATTTCAATAATTGGTATCAAAGCCATCTACTTAAGAGGACTAGTTTGAAGGTACTAGAAGAACAAAGATCAAGATGCCAAAAAGAGAAGTACCCAAGCTTAATAGAGATAAATTTCTTGCATGGAAAAATTTGATGAAGGTACACCTAGGAGGTCTTGGAGATCATGCACAATCTATTATTGCTATTGAGCATACTGATCCTGCTAGAGCCCTAACTATTGAAGATCTAAAAAGAAGAAAAAACACAACCAGGCAATGTTGGAGATTGCCTCTACCCTAAGCTATGCCAAGTTTGATGATATCAAGTGTTGTGATAGTGCAAAGAAAATATGGGATGCTCTACACACTATCTATGGAGGTGACAAAAATTTTCTAAGAGACAAAGCTAAAAGTCTTAGAGGTAAGTTTGATGATATGAGAATGCATGAAAATGAGAATGTTGTTAACATAATAAGAAGAGCTATTGGTAAAATAGATGATGATACTGTACTAAGCAAAGTTTTGAGAACATTGTTGCCTATCTATGTTATTAGAGTTTCTGAGGTACAAGAATTAAGAGGTATACCATGGAATGATCTGACTCTTGAAGGTCTAGTAGGTAGACTCACTATTTTTGAGCTATCTAATTTTGATAATTACAAACATGAAAATATTGAACATGCTTTCAAAGCTAAGTTGTCATTGAAGGAACCTAATGAGAAGAAGAAGAAAAAGTTAAAATATGTGTCCAGTGACAGTGATACATAAGAGGAAGATGTAGATTAACTTGAATAACTACTGGTAAGGAGATTTAAAAAAGATAAAGGAAAGTTTAAATGTAAGTTACCTATCATGTGTTTCAATTGCAATGAGGTTGGTCATATTACTACTAGATGCCCAAAGAAGAAGAATTACAGAGGTGGTGACAAGTAAAAAATTAGAAGAGATGAAGATAGAAAATAATATAATGACAAAGGCAAGAAGTCTTGCTACATTGCTAAAGAGGAAACAAAAGATGGATCGGAAGATCATGATGATGAAGTGGTGTATGTTGCAATAAAGGATGAATCTGATGAAGATGAGGCAACTACACTAGTGTCTTGTGTGAACAAGAATGACAGATGAATCATTGATAGTGGGTGTTCAAATCCTCTACAAAATGGAATTGCTGAAAGGAGGAACAGATCTATAATAGACTATGCTAGGACATTCATGATGGAGAAAAATGTTGCTTTAAAATACTAGAGAGAATTTGTAAGTATAGCTATCTATACCTTGAACCATGTACAAGTCAAGAAAAGTACTCATTCAACACCTTTTGAATTATGGTATGAATACTCACCAAATGTAAAACACTTTAAGGTGTTTGGAAGCAAGTGTTATATTCTCAAAGATTTTAGGAATGTTAAACTAGATACAAAAAGTGAGGAAGGTATATTTCTTGGTTATTCCACAATAAGTAAAGCTTATAAGTGTTTAAATACTAACACTAATGAAGTTGTGGAAAGTGCAAATGTGAATTTGATGAATATATAGAAGTATATAATGCTGAACCTATGAAGGAACTAGAAGAATACAAATCATTTGTATGATTTTATGAAGGTATGCCTACTAAAGAAGATGTTGTAAATCATGTTCCAAACTAACATCAAGTTTCAAGGACTATTGAATCATATACTATGAATGTCGAGCTGCATTCAAGAATTGAGCTATATTAAGGTGTCAAGTTATAAAATGAAGTTGAGGTACATTCTGATTCTAAAATTGGTGTAAATGAAAGAGATGTTGAACTACCTGACAGAGAGGTACATAGTGATTTAGAAATTGAGAGACCAAATGTAGAAGTCAGATTTGAACCAAGATTGTCTAAATATGTAAAGAGACATCATCCTTCTGCACAAATCATTGGTGATAAAGATGTTGGACGAATGACAAGGAACAAATTGACAAAAGATACATGTTTTCTAAGCATGAAAGAACCCAAGTTAGTGAAAGATTCCTTAGAAGATGTGGACTAGAGTAAAGCCATGGAAGAAGAGATTGAACAAATTGAGAAAAATAAGACATGGACTCTAGTTCCTAGACTAGAAGACAAAAATGTGATTGGTACCGAGTGGGTATATAGAAACAAGTTAGATGAAATTGGTGAAGTCACAAGGAACAATGCAAGATTAGTTTGCAAAGGATATGTACAAGAAGAAGGGATAGACTATGGAGAAATATTCACTGCTATTGCAAGATTGGAAGGAGTAAGAACTCTGCTTGCTTACTCTGGATATAAAATTTTCAAAGTTTATCAAATCAATGTTAAGACTACATTTTTGAATGATATATTAGAGGAAGAGGTTTACATAGAATAGCCAGATGGATTTGTTGATGCTAACAACAAAAGAATGGTATGTAGACTACAAAAAGCTCTTTATGGTTTGAAGAAAGCACCAAGAGCATGGTATGAGAGAGTTCATAATTATCTTGTGAAGATTGGATTTGAGAGGACTGAAAATAATAGAAATCTATAATTGAAAGTAGAGAAAGGAAAAGGTATTTTGTTATTTGAAATTTTTGTTGATGATATCATATTTAGAGGTCAAGATACTTTATGTAATGTTTTTGCAAATGAAATGAAACAAGAATTTGAGATGTCTATGTTTGGAGAGATCAAGTTCTTTGTGGGTTTGCATGTACATTAAATGAAATATGGTATATACATCACTCAATGAAAATATTTTAAGGAGATATTGAAAACTTTTGGATTGGAAGATTCCAAGCCAATAAGTACACCTATGGTGATAGGACATAAAGTGGAAAATAATGACGATTCAACTGAGGTGAATCAAATATTATATAGGTCTATGATTGGTAAATTATAATATGTAGTACATAGAAGACCTAATATTGCATTATTTATAGGGATAGTTTCAAGATTCTCTAATAATCCCAGGGAAAATCACTTGATATCTAAAGGAATAGAGGAGTATGGTCTATACTACAAGAAAAATGAGAAATTTGAATTGAGAGTCTATATTGATGTTGATTGGGATGGAAATATTGATGACAAAAAGAGTACTAGTTGAGGATCATTTTTCTAAGGCAAAGATGGTAGCAAAGAGAATAATGAGATATCTAAAGGAATAGAGGAGTATGATCTATACTACAAGAAAAATGAGAAATTTGAATTGAGAGTCTATATTGATGTTGATTGTGATGGAAATATTGATGACAAAAAGAGTACCATTGGAGGAGCATTTTTCTTAGGAAAAAGGCTGGTTACATGGACTAGCAAGAAACAAAACTACATTTCTCAATCTACTATTGAAGTTGAATATGTTGTTGTTGTGGTAAATTTTAGAAACATTGTATGGATCAAATAGCTACTCAAATGTATGAAGAAGGAAATCACTGAACCTATGATACTTTATTTTCATATTACAAGTGCTATAAATATATTAAATAATCTTGTGATGCATATAGAGAATAAGCACATTGAAATCAAGTATCATTACTTAAGAGAATTAGTTCAAGATAAAGAGGTGAAGACGGAATATGTTAACACCAAAGAACAAATTGTTGATATCTTCACAAAAGCATTATCTAAGGATGCTCATGAATATCTAAGAGGTAAACTAGGGGTGATACCCCAATCAAAGGCTATCTAAGAAGCATGAGGAGTGCCTTGTAACAAACAAGCTAATTGAAATATGTTACACATTGATGTAGTGGATCTTACTTTAGGAGCTTCCTAAAGTAATCAAAAGAGCTCAAACTACAAATTAGTCACAAGCAAGGTGACATAGGAAGAAACTAAAAAATTCATATCTACATAATAAGATGACAAGTCTTTGGCATTGTTGTTAAAGAGAGAGAAAGTACACTAAGAAGTACTGAGAAACTATTGAGGGAGTAAGTGTGATGAGGAAGAAAGTATACCTGCTAATTACATCTACCTAGTAAGAGGAAGATCATGTTGAGGGAGATATAAAAAGTGATCAAGAGGGAGTCATAAGGATGAGTTGATTGTTTGTTGATCAGAGTAAAAAATTTGTAACCTATTTAGAAGATGAAAGTTGTCGATAGAGGGAGAGATTTCAATACAAGGAATTACTTTCTTTTTGATATTCTGATTGGTCATACTCATTAATTTTGGTTAATTTGGTTTGGCATCAATGCGAAAGAGGGAGATTGTTGAAAATAGATTGATACATGTATGATAAATATGTTTCAATCATTGTTTTTCATTGATGTCAAACTTGCTACTTGCTAAGACAATTGCTTATATAATTTAAGTACTATCATTTGTTTGATTGATAAAGAGGATTTAATCAAATGGGGTAACAATAGAACCTAGAGGAAAGGTTGAGTTATGATATGAAAAAGAGTACAAGGATCAGTTAAGATAGTAATATCATAGTGCATTGATAATTGACTTAAGGTTGCAAAGGTTGGTTACACTAAGTTAAGAAGAACAAGTTGAATGAAGTTTGTCTGCCAAGCTTGATCGAGTGGATAGTAGGTGCTGAGAAAAGTTAGAGCAAGCCAAGCATAAAATTAATTAGAGATGAGAAAAGTTAATTTTAGTGTAAGCTGAGTAAAGTTTAGTTGATGTCGAGCACCAGTAAACTTTAGTTCATGTTGAGTGTTTTGATAGTGGATACCAAGTAATATAGTATGTGTTGAGCATCATAAACTAGTTAATATAAAATATCATCATTATGAGAAAGATCAAGAATTCGATAAATCTAAGCTGAAAAGTTTGATTTCTTGGATTATGTAAATCATGAGGAAGATAAGATTGATGAGCTAGTAGCAAAGAATTCGAGATAAACCATTTTGGGGTGATTCAAAGAGGATTGAAGTAGAAGTTTCTAGAAGGGAATAAAATGAAATGAGGGGTAGATTCATTGAATCCTATCTAATCTGACCTAACCCTAAAATGGATGATGGAGGATGAACTAAAAAATATCTTAATTCTCTATTTATAGAGATGGCTAGTTAGAAACATGAGTTAATGTGTGAGAACCTGTGGAAGACAAGGAGTCTAGGATGTTCACTTCATTCAATAACCTAAGAGAAGAAACTGAATTGGAAAACAAAGAAAGAAGGCTTAAGGGTATGGATGCTTGAAGTATGAACAAGCTTTTAGAGCTAAAGAGTGTGAAAGACAAGTAGAATGGAAGAGTGAAATAGAGATTAATAATCTAAAAATGATGTTGTAAGTCGTTATCAGATCAAGCCTTACTATTACTCTCTAATCATTACATTAGTCTAGGGTAAATCCTTTGGATTAAGGTTGACCTAACACTCATTTGTAAATCCCTTAACTTGGGTGACATTCCAAGTGAATGATCTAAAGTCCTCTAGCAAGGCTCATTTCTAACAAGGTGATTGAAATCCTTTAACTAGGTCACATTTAACAATGTGTCTTGTAACCTTTAATAGGGTTGACCTTTCATAGGGCATCACTTCAGAAAGTGGGAATGAGTAGCATGTTACTAGTGGTTTTTTCCCAAATTGGGTTTACACATTAAATCATTGAGTCAAATGTGTTATTGAATCTATTACATTTCATGTTTACATTTTTACAAATTGATTTGAGAGTAACCTAAAAGTTTAAGTGATTGCATAATCTAATGGATGCATGCATGATGAAGATGTTTTATGGATATGGGTTCACTAAGCTATAAAAAATTTTAACTGTACATTTGGACCTTGGATAACTGATTCACCCCCCCATCCCTTGTCAGTTATTTTAGAGAATTCCAACAATGAGATCTAAAAACATTTCATACCAATACTATACTATTGAAACACAAGAAATATCAAGATTTTAGAAGTGAAAATGAAAAAAAAATGAGGGTGTTTTAACTAAATTAGTGAAAAAGAAAGTAGAGAATATTGAGATAGAATGTTTGATACAAATGTATTTTTTTATTTTGAATATTTTTAGTATGATCTAGTAATTTTTTGCACTTCACATGTCAACATATAATAGGAAACTTAACTAACCTTCTAATTATATGCATATAGAAAATCAACCTTGATAAAAATAGTTGTCAACTACATAAATCAAAGGCATGACTCAAAACATCTTTATATTTCTCCTTAAAGTTATAACATGCAATTAAATATATAGAAAATATGCAATATTTATTTACATAATATATTTTAATTCACTACAATATCTCTTTATCCATCGTAGTAAGATGGTTTTTGATTTGATAAGAAATATGATTGAAATATGATGGTGTTGCTTTCATCTCATAATTTTTTTTTTCGACCTTCATGTAGATGTCTTGACTATATTAGGAATATTCTTCTTATTTTGGTTGATATGGTTGTTTAAAATTTGTGATATTCAATGATATACTTAAGATTTGTGGATAACAATGTTTTTTTTTTTTGGATTTTTTTCATGGCAACATGTTAATTGATGTTAGTCATAAAACTATAGGTCATCCCTTTGTTTAGTTTTGTTGCAGAACATAGTACCATCAAAATTTTTCATTTCACCTTTCCTAAATTAGTCTTTGAACTCACTTGAACAACATTGAGATTTGTATATTGAAACTTTTAATTGTAAGTTTGGACTTATATTCCAAGCATGCATATTAATAAACCTATTAGCTAAACATAGGTAACATAAGTGTTTTTTGGGCCTATCCTATTATTTTGAAAATGAATTATCAAGTCCTTGTGATCCAAATCCTTACTCTATTTATAGGGATTATAGTTATGAATCTTGAATATATGTTAGACTTTTTCCTATTAATATCTCTTTATCCATTGTAATCATATGGTTTTTGATCTGATAAGAAATTTGATTGAAATATGACGGTGTTGCAATCATCTCATAATTATTATTTTTGACCTTCATGTAGATCTCTTGACTATATTAGGAACATTCTATCATAGGATTTTGGTCGATATGATTGTTTAAAATTTGTGATAGTCAAACATGTTAAGATTTGTGGATAGCAATGTTTTTTTTTTTGGATTGTATTCATGGAAACTCGTTAATTGACATTGGTTGCAAAACTATAGGTCATCCTTTAGTTTAGTTTGGTTACAAAACATAGTACCATTGGAATTTTTTATTTCACCTTTCCTAAATCAATCGTTGAACTCATTTGAACAACATTGCGATTTACATATTGAAAATTTTAATTGTAAGTTTGGTTTTATATTCCAAGCATGCATATTAATAACCCTATTAGCTAAACATAGGTAATATAAGTGTTTTTTGGGCCTATCCTATTATTTTAAAAATCAATTATCAAATCCTTGCAATATGAATCTATACTCTATTTATAGGGATTATAGTTATGAATATTGAATATATGTTTGTTGAAAATAATTATTCAATTGTATATTGTCATTGATGTTAAAGAAATGTCAAGCCTTAACTAAGTACAGTTAGCTTTAGCCAAGCTTAGTGCTAAAGGAGACTCTAGTATCAACCGAGCAAAAGTCAGTGTTAACTGAGCTTGGTCAGTCAATGAAGAAAGTTAGTATTAAATGAACTTGGTCAGCTAATGAAGAGAGTTAGTATTAACCAATTTTTGTTATTCATTGAAGGAAGTTATGTATTAATTGTAGGGTATTTTTTAGTGGTGATGTAACACCCCAACCTTGCTTCCAAACCCCAAGCTCTCTCTCAGGGCTACCTTAGGTCATTCCCTAGACCCACTAGGGCTTCTTCACACCCTATAATTACTAGGACCTTGCTCAAGAGATCCTAATCCTTCAGTTGGGGGTACACCAACAAAGTAACATCAAATTTCTTACTAGCCGGCTCCAGTCCGCTATTAACCCTCAAGTCCATCTATAGCTCCAAGGGTACTAGTTCTTCATCTAGGGTTTTTTTAGACTCCTTCTAACATCCATGACCCTAAAAAATGCTTATTTCATAGGCGCATTCAATCTACTAGGGAAGATACACCAAATTGCTCCAAAAAGGCTACTAGGAATTAGCCCTCCTAAATAGCTGGAAACAAGATTTCTTGAAAAAATTCTTAACAACCCTACAAAAAAATTATATTTTTGGATACCCCTTTTAGAGTACTTCAAGATTCTATAATTTTCCAGCCCCCAAACTTTCCGTACAATGAAAGTACAGTTTTAGGCCAAAAATGAGGATTTCAAGTGCTTTATCGCTGTTGTGATGGAAAACCACCTTAGAAACCTTTCCAAGACCTCTCCTTTGGACTAGAGCAAGGTTAGACCTTCTCATTACTCTCTGTGCAGCCAGATTGAGGTATTTGCACATTCAATCCTCTCCATAACTCATTTTCCAACTGTGATTCCTAGCCAAGTTGCATTTGGCTTGCCTAGGGCATCACCTTAAAAATGCTTGTTGATGTTTTCAAGGGCCCTCCTTCTTGATACATAATGTACATGGATCCTAGTTCCAAATTTCAAAATACTAGAGGTTTCCAATGGTGGGAAGTGGCCCTAAGATCCCATTTTCTAAGTGCAGCCCTGTTCAGATCAGCAACTTGCCAAGAACAAAAAGATTTTTCTACACTAATGCAAACGAATTAAAATGATCAAACCAACACTACAAAAAGATTAAAAACAATATTTCAGAACTTTTCCAACACAAAAATCAGGCCATTCAATCCTCCTCTATTAAAAATGCCTTCAAATGCATAAAACCGACAACAAAATACTTGCTCAATTCGTACAAAATGCAAAACCAACTTGTCCAACCCCCTGAAAATGGCTGTCCTCATGTTTTTAAAGGATCCTCCATCAGTTCCATAACTATTCTAAAAAGTTAGGATGTTCTAAACACACAAATTCCAAAAAGTTGCTTTTTGCAAGAAAATGTTGTCATGACAACATGACAACATTTCAGCAACTTTTGTTCTACATGGAGTTAGACCTCCACATTTGGCACAAAAACAAAGTAGACATATAATATGCATAAAATTACTTCAAATAAACTATTCAAATCCATTGGAACCTTTCTAGACCATTTTAGCCTTTACCGGACCTAAGTCACCTAGTTGACAATAGTCGGCAACTTCTAGCAACTTGGTCACTTTGGGTCTTGCCAAGTCTCCTAAACACACCTAAGGACCACATAGGACCTATTATTAGAATAGTGATGTGGCTAGCATCACTACAAGCCAAAAATAAAGAAATACCTAGGTTTCACACTTAGCCTACCTAGGTGCTCCTGCACCATACTCCCCCCTCCAACAAAGAACTCAAGGTGGATCAGTTTGCAACAAATCTAGAGGTATGCCAACTTTCTTGAACTCTGTCTCAGCAACCCACGTAGCCTTTGAAACTGGTTTCTCCTTCCATTTGATGAGGTGTTCCATGTACACCTTGTGCCTTGTAGTCTTCTTTACCCTTGAATCTAACACCTTTTCTACCTCCAACTTGTTGTTTGTAGGTGTTGAAGCAAGTTCAAGATCTTCATGAACATCGGGAATGAGATGAGATGGGTCAGCTTTGTATGCCACCAAGTCTTGCACATTAAAAATAGGGGATATGCCCAAATTGGAAGGTAAATCTACCTTATAGGCATTTGCTCCATATTTAGCCAATATTTTGCAAGGCCCTACCCTCTTCATCTGTAACTTAGTAGGAATGCCTTTTTGAAGCCTTGCTTTGTTCAAATGGACCATCACATAGTCCCCAACAGCAAACTGAACATCCTTCTTCTTTTCATCCACCTTGGCTTTGAGTTTTAGAGTGTTGTCTTGAATAGTCTTCTTGACTTGCTCCTAAATCTCCTTCATGGTTTGTACAAAGTCTTTAGCTTGACCACTAATCTAATCCATGTTTCCAAGACACCTTAGTTCACACACACCTCTTGGGTGCATGCCATAAACAATTTCAAAAGGACTCTTTCCGGTAGTCCTATTCTTGCTATCATTGTAGGCATATTCCGCTTGTGAGATGATAACATCCCAAGTCTGAACATACTCCTTAGTTAGGCACCTAAGAAGGTTACCTAAAGTTCTATTAACCACCTCAGTTTGACCATTAGTTTGAGGATGGTAAGCTGAACCAAAAGACATGTTAGTGCCAAGCTTCTTCCATAAAGTCTTCCAAAAGTGACTCATGAATTTCACACCTCAATCCGACACAATGCTTAATGGAAGTCCATGAATCCTTACAACCTCTTTGAAAAACAAATGAGCTATATGACTTGCATCATTAGTTGTCTTACATGGAATGAAATGTCCCATTCTACTGAATCTATCAAAAACAATATAAATGCTATCATACCCTTGCTTAGTTTTAGGCAAACCAACAATGAAATCCATACTTACACAATCCCATGGTCTGCTAGGAATTGGTAAGGGATGGTAAAGACCTACATTGCTCATTCCTCCTTTTGCCTTCATACACACCATACATTGCTCCACATACTTGGTTACATCTTTGACCAATTTAGGCCAATAATAGAACCTTTGCACTAGTTCTATTGTCTTGCTAATACCAAAATGCCCACTCAAGCTGCCATTATGCTTCTCTTGTATTCGGTTCTCTCTCATGGAACCTCTTGGTACACACAACTGGTTACCCTTAAATAGCAACCCATTTTGCAAAGTGTATTATGAAAATCTACTATGAAAGTGGTTTCCAAAATCCATGCATACCTTATAGGCTTCAGCAAAGTCCTCATCATTCTTGTAAAGATTCTGAAAACTCTCCACTCCAATGCTATGGAGCTAA
Organism: Cupressus sempervirens; assembly: GCA_028749045.1. Taxonomy (NCBI): domain Eukaryota; kingdom Viridiplantae; phylum Streptophyta; class Pinopsida; order Cupressales; family Cupressaceae; genus Cupressus; species Cupressus sempervirens. The sequence goes on along the minus strand of CM053786.1, from coordinate 622,757,777 downwards.
ATCTCTTGGACTGTTAAAACCCTTCTACTTAATGCATCAGCAACCTTGTTCATTTGTCCTTTCTTATGCTTGATTGTAAAGGTGAAGGCCTGCAAATATTCCATCCACTTCAAGTGCTTGTTGCTCAACTTCTCCTGTGTGTTGATGTAGCTAAGAGCTTGATTATCTGTAAACACAACAAATTCTTTTGGCAACAAATAGTGTCTCCACTTCCTAAGACACTGGACTAAGGCATACAATTCTAGATCATAGGATGAGTATTTCTTCTTGGCCTCATTTAGCTTTTCACTATAGAAGGCTACTGGTCTACCTTCTTGACTCAACACCCCACCCACTGCTAGGCCACTTGCATCACATTCTAAGGTGAACAACTTTTCAAAGCTAGGCAATTTTAGGATGGGTTGAGTAGCTACTTGTTTTTTTAACATATCAAATGAGTTTTCAGCCTCTAAAGTCCACCTAAACTTGGACTTGACTCCCCCCTTTATGGTATCAAGAAATGGTGCACAAATACCACTAAAGTTCCTAATGAACTTCCTATAAAATTGAGACAAACCGTGGAAACTTCTTACCTCACTAGATGTGGTAGGTGTAGGCCAACTTAGGATAGCAGCAACTTTCTCCTTGTCCATCTTCAAAGTTCCTTTAGACACCACAAAGCCTAGATACACCAACTCTTGCTTGAAGAAGTCACACTTCTCAAGGTTGATAGCTAGCTTCTCCTCATGAAGCCTCTTCAAAACCGCTTCTACATGCTTGACATGTTCCTCTTTGGTCTTGCTGTAGATGAGGATATCATCAAAATACACCACCACAAATCTGCCTGTGAAGTCTTTGAGCACTTCATTCATGAGCCTCATGAAGGTGCTAGGGGCATTGGAAAGACCAAATGGCATCACAAGCCATTCATAAAGACCATCAGTAGTCTTAAATGTTGTCTTCCATTCATCTCCCTCCTTTATTCTAATTTGGTGATACCCACTTTTCAAGTCCAGCTTAGTGAAATACATAGCACCTCCTATACAATCCATAAGGTCTTCAATTCTTGGAATAGGAAACCTATACCTAATTGTAATGCGGTTAATGGCCCTTGAGTCAGTACACAACCTCCATTTTCCTCCCTTCTTGGATGCCAAAACCATCGGGACTGCACAAGGGCTTATGCTCTTTTGGATCAAACCTTGGTCCATCAACTCTTGGACTTGTCTTGCCACTTCAAGGTTCTGATCTGGGGTTAACTTGTAGGCTGCCTTATTAGGTAGTGAGGCACCTGGAACAAAGTCAATTTGATGGCTGATAACTCTTCTTGGTGGTAGGGTAGCTGGTGTACCATCACTAACAATCTCCTTATACTTTACAAGCAACTCTTGTACCTCTGTTGGTAAAGGTTCTTGGACTGGCTTTTCTTCACTTGCAACCTTTAGTATGACTGCAAATCCTTGGCTCTCCTCATGCTTGAGGTCTCTAATAAACTCTTTCTCTCCACATAGCAGCACATTAGGCACCTTGGACTGTGGTTCATCCCCTTCTAACAATGACTAAATTTTGAAGGTCTTGCTTCCTTTCTTAAATGTTATGGTATTTTCCTTGCCATCATAGACCACTTCCCTATCAAATTGCCAAGGTCTCCCTAGCAAAAGATGACAAGCATCCATTGGCAAAATATCACATAATAAGTGGTCTTTATATCCTGCAATTGAGAAGTCCACCCATGCTTGTTCATTCACTAGGATGCTTTGCCCTTTGTTAAGCCATGTGACTTTGTAAGGGTTGTCATGAGGTATCTTCTTCAGTTTGAGCTTTGTAATAGCCTCCTCTGATATTACATTATCAGTTGATCCAAAATCAACCACCACCTTGCATACTTTTCCTAGGATCTTGCACTTGATCCTAAACAATGCCCTTCTATGTCTAGGCTCATTAGAAGCTGGTTGCTTGATCAGCACCCTCCTAAACATGAGGTTCTCACCTTTTTCAGACTCAATATGGTCTATGTCAACATCCTTGTAACTTCTATTATCTTCTTGTGCATATGCTAGCCTTTTATCTTGGCTTGAGGAAGAGGGTTTGTCCGGGCACCAATAGGCAGGATGGCCTAGTTGACCACAATTGTAACACTTCATTGTTGCAAAGTAAGAGCTGCTCCTACCTCCTCTACCCCTACTTGATCCTCCTTGATTTCCTCTCCCTCTATTATAACCACCTCTTGAAGAGTGGTCAATAGTTTGCTCCATGGGTTTGCTTTCACTTTGGCTCTTTTGATCACTACCTTTGCCTTGGTAGCCTCCTCTTTGATTTTTCTGATTTCTGCCTTTGCCTCTATCTTTGAAGTTAGAATCTCCTTTCCTCTTGTTCTTTTCTTCTACCTTCAAAGCTAGCTGATGAGATCTTTGGATAGTGGTAGGGGCCAATAATCTAAGGTCCTTTTGAATGTTCCACTTCAAGCCACCAAGATACCTTGCCACCTTGAGTGACTCCTCTTCTTGCTTCTTGGATCTCAAACACAACCTTTGAAATTCTTCAGTGTAGGAGGTCACATCAAGATCTTTTTGCTTCAGTCCTTGCCTCTTTTTATGGAGTTGGATCTCAAAGTCTTCAGGTAGGAAGTTCTCCTTGATTTTTTTTGCCATAGCACTCCAATTTGCAATTGGATTCTTGCCCATGCTGACTCTTTCATCTTGTACATACTTCCACCATGTTAAGGCTGAGCCTCTAAGCCTTGACTTAGCAACCTTAACCTTCTGTGCCTCTGAGATACCCTCACACTCAAAGTGGTTCTCCATACCCTCTAACCAATCCATAACTGCATCAATATCCATCTTACCACTGAAAAGTGGCACTCCTTCCAAAGCTTTACCTCCTAAGGCTTTGATTGCCTTCAAGAAGGGCTCTTCTTGCAAGATAGGATCAGGTTCAGGTACAATATCTTCCTCTGCTACCTTTTTACCATTCCCATCTTCTTCTTCATCTCTTTTCTTGGCTGCCTCTACAACTGCATCTAGTTTTTGCTTCACCTCTTCTAGTGCTTCTTCAAGAAGCTGATTTCTTTGCCTTTGCTCATCAACTTCTTTAGCTAACTCCACATTTGTCACCATCATGGATTCTCCTACTGATTCTTCAGTGGCTTCCAACATTAACTACCTTTCCCAAATCTTTAACTTGCTCTGATACCACTCTGATGTAACACCCCAACCTTGCTTCCAAACCCCAAGCTCTCTCTCAGGGCTACCTTAGGTCATTCCCTAGACCCACTAGGGCTTCTTCACACCCTATAATTACTAGGACCTTGCTCAAGAGATCCTAATCCTTCAGTTGAGGGTACACCAACAAAGTAACATCAAATTTCTTACTAGCCGGCTCCAGTCCGCTATTAACCCTCAAGTCCATCTATAGCTCCAAGGGTACTAGTTCTTCATCTAGGGTTTTTTTAGACTCCTTCTAACATCCATGACCCTAAACAATGCTGATTTCATAGGCGCATTCAATGTACTAGGGAAGATACACCAAATTGCTCCAAAAAGGCTACTAGGAATTAGCCCTCCTAAATAGCTGGAAACAAGATTTCTTGAAAAACTTCTTAACAACCCTACAAAAAAATTATATTTTTGGATACCCTTTTTAGAGTACTTCAATATTCTATAATTTTCCAGCCCCCAAACTTTACGTACAATGAAAGTACAGTTTTAGGCCAAAAATGAGGATTTCAAGTGCTTTATCGCTGTTGTGATGGAAAACCACCTTAGACAGCTTTTCAAGACCTCTCCTTTGGACTGGAGCAAGGTTAGACCTTCTCATTACTCGCTGTGCAGCCGGATTAGGGTATTTTCACACTCAATCCTCTCCATAACTCATTTTCCAACTGTGATTCCTAGCCAAGTTGCATTTGGCTTGCCTAGGGCATCATCTTAAAAATGCTTGCTGATATTTTCAAGGGCCCTCCTTCTTGATACATAATGTACATGGATCCTAGTTCCAAATCCCAAAATACCAGAGGTTTCCAATGGTGGGAAGTGGCCCTAAGATCCCATTTTCTAAGTGCAGCCCTGTTCAGATCAGCAACTTGCCAAGAACAAAAGGATTTTTCTACACTAATGCAAACGAATTAAAATGATCAAACCAACACTACAAAAAGATTAAAACAATATTTTAGAACTTTTCCAACACAAAAATCAGGCCATTCAATCCTCCTCTATTAAAAATGCCTTCAAATGCATAAAACCGGCAACAAAATACTTGCTCAATTTGTACAAAATGCAAAACCAACTTGTCCAACCCCCTGAAAATGGCTGTCCTCATATTTTTAAAGGCTCCTCCATCAGTTCCATAACTGTTCTAAATAGTTAGGATGTTCTAAACACACAAATGCCAAAAAGTTGCTTTTTGCAAGAAAATGTTGTCATGACAACATGACAACATTTCAACAACTTTTGTTCTACATGGAGTTAGACCTCCAAATTTGGCACAAAAACAAAGTAGACATATAATATGCATAGAATTACTTCAAATAAACTATTCAAATCCATTGGAACCTTTCTAGACCATTTTAGCCTTTACCGGACCTAAGTCACCTAGTTGACAATAGTCGGCAACTTCTAGCAACTTGGTCACTTTGGGTCTTGCCAAGTCTCCTAAACACACCTAAGGACCACATAGGACCTATTATTAGAATAGTGATTTGGCTAGAATCACTACAAGCCAAAAATAAAGAAATACCTAGGTTTCACACTTAGCCTACCTAGGTGCTCCTGCACCAAGTGGTGAATATTCACAATTTTGCAAATTTTAGAAATTTTTTGCTAGTAATTTGGCTAATAATTTAAGATTTAATGCAACCTAAATTGCCACATTATTATTGAATTTGGTTCTAAGATATTTAAAATTTCTCAATAATTTATTTTATTAAAAAATAAACTCAAAGATTCGCCACAATATTCAATACATGATTATATTTGATTCACCTAAATATTATTTATTATCGAAGAAATTTAAATTAATTCACCAATAATTATCATAATTATTAGTTACTTTAAGAGAATATTACCAATACTTAGTTTTCACTATTGATTTAAAATATAATGTAATTATCCTCATAATTTCCATGAGATAAAACATGTTCAATTTTGATTTGTAATATTCCATGATGATTAGTGAGCTTCCTATTATTATTGAGATTCGCCAATGTTTTCTACTCAAAAATTATGATTCTAAAATAATTGCCAATGTAAATAATATTTAAAATTTAAAAAATTGAGAGATTCACTAATAAAAATAATTTGGTTTTTCAAAATAATGAAAGATTTGCCAATAATTTATATCTCTTTCTGGAGGGGGGTTTCTTAAAATTTACCGAGTGATCAATCTAGTGTTAGCCGACTACAAGAAAATTACTCTTGTTTATTAATTGGTTAATGCAAGCCGAACAAATGGATGTTAAATATTTGTATGGAAGGGTATTCAATCTGACTTTACATTTAGTATCATATATATGCAAGGTCAAGTTTTGGATTGAATCAAGCAATTAGGAACAATGAAAAGGACGCAAAATGAGAAGGATATCTGATTAAGGATAGAGCATCCAAGTTAGAAGATAGAGATGCAAAGAATATTTTGATCAGGAAGGATCAAGAGGATAAACTAGAACAAAGATCTAAATCTACAAAGTTAGTTGCTTCAACAATCAAGGCAATCATTGTTACTCTCTAACAATTGTCACAGTGAAGAAATCTCTTAATAGAGTTGGCTTAACCATCATTTTATAAATCCTCTAACAAGGTGGAATTTCTAGATTAAAGTTTTTGAAGACCTCTAACAAGGTCACTCATAATAGGGTGATTCAAATCCTCTAACAGGGTCACACTTAACCATGTGTTTTGTAACCTTTTACAGGGCTGGCTCCTAATAGGGCTCACTTCAGAAGAGTGAAAAGTTGTAACTAGTTGCATTGGAGGTTTTCTCAAATTGGGTTTCCATGTTAAATATTGGTTCCTCATGTGTTCATGTTATTTTCTTAATGCTCTAAGTTACTAAAGGTTAATACACATTAATATCTTAAGACTACTTTAACTGAGTTACAATGAATATCTAGTTCTAACCGAGCAGAGCAAGGATTTGGTTTACTAAATGAGAAGTTTCTATTGACATCTAAGGGACTTGGAATTGTTTTTATGGTAATTAATTCACCCCTCCCCTCTCATTTACTCCTTGTATTGCCTACAATTTTAGGCTTTTTAATATTAAGGATTGATTTACATTTTTATAATAAAAATTAAAAGTTCTTTTTAATAAAAATTTGTCTTAAGGTTACAAGTATAAAACATGTATTTATGTTATGGGATGAAAGTTGAAGTATTTTGTGATGAAGAGGGTTTCTCCAATATCTCTTTATCCATTGTAATAAGATGGTTTTTGATTTGATAAGAAATATGATTGAAATATAATGGTGTTGCAATCATCGCATAATTTTTTTTTTGACTTTCATGTAGATGTCTTGACTATATTAGGGACATTATATCTTAGAATTTTGGTTGATATGATTTTTAAACTTTGTAATATTCAATGATATAGTTCAGATTTGTGGATAGCAATTTTTTTTTTTAGATTTGTTTTCTGGTAGCCTATTAATTGATGTTGGTTGCAAAATTGTAGGTCATCCCTTAGTTTAGTTTGGTTGCAAAACATGGTACCATTGGAATTTTTTATTTCACCTTTCCTAAATTAGTCTTTGAACTCATTTGAACAACATTGACATTTTCATATTACAAATTTTAATTATAAGTTTTGTTTTACATTCCAAGCATGCATATTAATAACCCTATTAGGTAAACATAGGTAATATAAGTGTTTGTTGGGCCTATCCTATTATTTTAAAATGAATTATCAAGTCTTTGTGATCTAAATCCTTACTCTATTTATAAGGATTATAGTTATGAATCTTGAAAATATGTTAGACTTTTTCCTATTAAGGATTCATTTACATGTTTATAAAAAAATAAATTGAAATTCTTATTTTTTATTTGTTGTAAGGTTAAAAGTATAAAACATGATTTTTTTTATGGGATGAAATTTGAAGTGTATTGTGATGAAGAGGGTTTCAACAGACCATGGTTCCCTGGGACCATAATAGGATATGTCACCAATGCACAAAATTCTAAGTTCATCACTGAATATGATAATTTTATAGCAAATTAATGGTCTCAAGAACATCTTATAAAGGAGACAAATACTGAATATATTAGACCTACACCTTTGGTAGTTATCCTACGTCAATAGATTTCATCATATTTGGTTGTGGATGTGTTTGAGAATGATTTTTGGTGGAAAGGTGTTGTTGTGGATAGTTTTGTGTCTCCTTTTGAGTCACCTATAATTTTTAGAAATATCCTTTCCAGATACTCATTTACTCTTTAAACATATTCTTGTTCCTAGTTACACCAAGCTCAAGATTGGGTTAAAGGAAGGTAGATATTGAAACAATTAAATTAAATATGTCATAGTTTCATTCTTGTGGAGATCCAAATATATTTCGGTTTTAGTCTCTTGTATTGGAAATTGGGATCAATTATCTCCTAGACTGGATTACTATTCACATAACATATCCAATATTTTGATGAATAAGATAATTTATTTCCATGATGTATTTTTCCATTACACTTCTTTATGCCATAAATTTTCTTTACGATATTTTTGTAATATGTTTTTCAAATATTTTCAATGTTTGAATTTTTTATTTGATAAAAGTAAAGAAATATTTGTTTCTCTTTTTTACTTTTTTAATAAAATTTTTAAGTAATAATATTTTTAGTTTAGAAAGATTATATTGGTCACTATGAAGTGTGAATTCATAAGGAATCTTAAGAAATCAAAGTTCAGTTTAGCTCAAAAAGAGATAGGAGACACAAATTTAGGTTTCATTGTTATTATGGAGTTTTAAAGTAGAATGAAAAATGGTGAGGCAATGTCTCTTCTTTGGCAGAGATTGTCAACTTCTAGATTGGTTGAAGTAGTTGTATTCCCAATTTCTCTTTAGTCCATAGAATTGGTTTTACATGTGCACAATACTATGATGCAAAGGATATGAAAGTTAAAATTTCACAGGGTGTAACATTGTTGGATAACAATGTAGAAATTGTATCAGAGGCATTGAATATTCCACAACATGACCACTATGTTGTTATTGATATGAAAAGCATCCATGATTACTATTGCTAAATTGATTCAATTGCAACTTCCTTTTTGAATGATAAATTATTGCAGCAAAAGAATACCAATGTTAAAAAATGGCCAAAGGACAATACAAAGTTGATTTTATTGAAGAGGTCAGAGATTATATATCACAATATTGAGTAGGGTTTTTGCATGTCATGGCGCAACTCATTTTGAGTCATGGATGCTTTATTTTATTCACAAAATTTGGAACAAAGATCAATTCAACTAGACATCCATTATTAGTCACTACTTGCATGAACAATTAATTAATGTTCTCTATAGAAAAAAAAATCTCTATGACATCATATTTAGTTTACTTGTTGGTTTTGTAGAATACATTTTTAGGACTAAATAAGAATGACAAGTTCTGAGAGTTCAACCAAGAATTTATAATTGTTATCCTCAATTGAAAATAATCAAAAGTGAAAAGAAAAAATTCATTTAGAAATGGAAATAAGAATATCCAATGAGGCTACTGATAAAATAAAAAATATGGAAATCCATATATCCAATTTTGAATTTTTATGTATGTAAGGGTTTGTGGCTTCCATAGTTATCTGTGGAAGTTTCCACATTACCCTTCAAATAAATTATTACTTTTGGATTTGTGTAGACAAATTTCTCAAGCAACAAGAGTATTGGGGGATTGATGCTTAGATTTATTTAAGTTTCAATAACTATTGGTGACTACTCTTTTGCTTATCTAGACGTAGCAAAAATAGATGTGGCTCATGTTTGAATCAATAATTTTGGGGATGTCTGATATAAATTTAATCTAATAGGAAAGATATCTACATTTGTAAATGGAAGTTACAAACACCAACTAATTTAAGAGGAACCACTAAGCAAATTGTGTAAATGAAAAATAGATTAAAAAAAGGGAATATTGTAGATTGTCAATGGAATTGATGTGAGCTTGTAAGATTAATAAAATTATAGAAGACATAAAAGAGGATGGAAATAAATTGCATCCATTATATGAAACAAAGAATATTTCTAGTCTTTAATTTGATCCAATTGATTGGTATTCCCAAGAAGAAACTTTGATTGCAAATTCAACAATGGATGTCATATTGATGTCAATGAAATGGCTCCAAAATACATATACATTACTTCCAATGCATTTTGTATATCACATATTTGAATACCATATCACAAATTCCAAAAATATAATGGATTTAGTGGGAGATGATGTCACCTTTGACCCAACTATGAATTTAGATGAAATTCTTAGTGTTAATCATGATTTAATTGCAAATATTGAAAATATAGATTGGGATGAAGGTGGTTCATCTACTATTGATGTGGAAATCAATGATGTGACTTGTGATGCTCTAATGAAAGATGAAATTGTTTCCTTTTGAATCCTCACAAAATGTTGAAAATACATGTGATTCACCTCTTGTGAATCCATACAAAGTTGTGCAATGTAATATCACTGACCAAAGTATTTGTATTTCTTTTAGATAAGAACAATGGAGATGAAATACACACTACATTTACAAAATAGAGAAATGATTTGGAAATGTTAGGTATTTGCATGATTCAAAAGAAAATGAAACATATAAAACTATTCATAAGAAGGTAATAATGGCACATGAAATTGATGAAACAATCATTGAGGAGCTTGATTTCTTAAATGAAGAATTTCCTATTGTAAGAAAGGTGAAGGAACTACATGTTGAACAATTGGTCTCAATTAGCGTTAGTTAGAGCAAAGCCTCACTCCAAGAATTGTTAAAGGTGTGTAACTTGAGAAGATCAACACTGATGAATTGCCATAGAAAATTGCATACAATAAATTTTTTATTAGATATATCCATGACATGGATACAATTTTTTGTCAAAGATTTAGGTTGTAATTTGTTTGGAATTGTGTTCCACTGATCAAATCATTCAACAATTTTTTGAGTCCATACAAAAAAAGTTTTAAAAATAGGACATTAATATTATGATCTAGAAAAAATAGGATATCTCATTTTAAGGGACAAAGTATGGATGTTATTGATACTATAAAAAGTATTAAAAATATTATATACTTTGTGAATGTAAAACTCAAGTGTCACTTGGGTCCAGAGAAGAACCTATTGACAAAAGTAGTTAGCACATTTGCACACCATTATTGTGTATAGATCAGAAAGAATCTAACAAAAATTGATTTTTTATGCCAATGATGGAGCAGTTTTCATTCTAAAAGTAAATGTGGAATAAACTTATGGCATTTTATAGAAATGAATTTATAAAATGATTATTTCAAAATAATACTTTTGAGATATATACTTGGAAAGTATAATCTTCTAGAAAAAATGAAAGATCCATATTTTTGCACCTGAATTTTTTTATTCTATTATTTCAATTGGAATGCTTGAACAAACAAAGTAAGAATCATATTTTATATTGCAATGTTTAATTCGATTTTGATTTTTAAATTTTATGTGTAGAATGTACTAAATTTAAACATGTGATCATGGTTTACATGGAATCTCAGTATTTTTTATTTCATAAAATTGTCATTTCATGTGTGAATAATACAACAAAGTATTCTTAAAGATGATGTATTTTTTTTCCTACTTTAATATTTGCAACAAAATTAAGAGATTAGTTAATTGTTAAAATTATGTAGTTATGTCTAATACAATAAAAATAAAATAGAATCCTACTTTTTATTTGTTTTGCATGTATTATATTGAAAAATACATGATTTTTTTATTAAATAATATTATTTTATTTTTTTACAGATATTGTTCAATTTGGTACAAAAAGGGAATTTTTTTTCTCGATTATATCATTGAAAGATAAAAGTAAATATGAAATATAATTAAGAATTTCTATATAAATGAATTTATAGAATAATTATTTCCAAATAATATTTTTTGGAGTTATATATACTTAAAAAATATAATCTTCTAAAAAACTATGAAAAATCATATTTTTGCATGTGAATTATTTTATTATTTTATTTTATTTAAAATGCTTGAACAATCTAAGTAAATAAACATATTTTAAATTTTACTTTACTTCTCATTTTTTAGCCATGCCACAAAGTTGTTTGAATTGTCAGTTAGAAGACAATATAATAGAGAATATTAGAGAGAATACAAATGTTGGCAAAAAGAAAAGATGAGTGATACAAAAAGGGAGAAACAATGTTTACTGCATAATGGGAAATAAAGAGAGAGATATGATAAAAAAAGAAAAGACATGATGGATATAGAAATACATAATCAGGAAATAGGTTGTAGGGACTACAAGTAAATTGATTAGTTCACTAGTCTTAGAACAATATAGACCATCACAAGTTGAAAATGAGCAATGATTTTTTACTACATCTTTTAATTTTCATTCTGTAGTGATTGACATGCTTCAAATATCTCAAAATCAAATGTACTATAGATCATGTCAACAAGAAGCAACAGATCAAACAAAAAAAGCATAAAAAATGCAATAACTATAGTCTGCAAGAAAAGGACCATAATGCTTGAGAGATGGAGCAAAGAATGTTAGAAGGAATAGAAATTGGAAACATGTCAAACAAAAATGAGGAGAGAAGGGACTATAGGAGGAAATATCATATAGAATATAGAAAACGTGATGCTAGAAGAAGAACACAAAGAATATTAGATGAAATACAAATCCATAACGATGGTGTGACAACTGCAATGGGGGTTGAAAATGGTCATGCTACATTGACAAGTGTTGCACCATTAAATCCTATTGATGAAAACTTGAGTAAACAAAATGAAGATATTGGTTGTAGTATAGAGATTGAAACAAATTGTAATGAAATATTTGGAAATAGCTATCAAAACCTTCAGCTACTCTTTTGACATCAACTAGATAATTTGGTTCCACCTACAATGTGCTACATGTGTTAGGAGTATTACATTGGCATTAAACTTAGTAATACAAAATTATAAGGTCAAATGTACAATAGGTGTTAGAAAGAAAAAGGAAATAATAGATTCTCAATAGCAAACAATATGGATCTAGGATCACAACTAGCTAAACTTGCATATTTGACTTAGGTAGAAGAAATGTTGATCGCACATGTAAGCCTAATTTTGCAAGTGACACATGCAATAGGTAGACAATATAGATACAATGGAAACACAATAAGTTTCCATTAAAATATTGAGCATATATATAAAAGTCTTCCATGCCCAATTAAAGAATTTCTTGTAATAATAGCTTGAAAAAAGATCAAAGTAGTAAAAACTATGACTTTATAGTTAACAGAGATTAGGTATATTGTTCTCTGAAGTATAAAATTCAAAATAATAAATTGTATACAAATGTTAATTTTGATAATCGTGGATTGGATGATATTAAAAAAATACTAAATGTAATGTATTTCATCAAATAAAGATAGCTCATGTAGGCATTGCTAATAAATTAGAAGAGATTATATGTCTACAAGTTGAGATGGACAAAGTTAACAATACCAACATAAATCATTCAACATCAATGGCAACACAAATAATGAATCTTCAAAAGGAAATGAAAATCATATGTGTGTGGGTTAATAACCCCAATATAGATCTTCTAAGTTTGATTGACTAGCTATCAATAAGTTCATCTCTAGTGAATGAATACATTACACTAGGTTTAATCGACATAGCATTTTTGACATTATTTTGAGATGGACAATGTGATTGGTTGGAGCCATGTCTACGATGAGTGTATCTTGGAGCCATGTCTATGAAGAGTATATCTTCATGAATATGTGAAGCATCTAATTCTATCTAGGGATCATTTTTTTGGGAAACATCCCTCATTTAGATATTATATGGAAAACATGATAATGAGGCACCATGCACAAAGTTCTAGTTCAATTTTTGCAAAAAGAAACATAGAAGAGTTTCCAATAACCATTAATGAGTTTTGAGAACATATGGAAAATTTTCCAAACACACACCTTGTAGATATATTAATACATTTTGGAACAACCTTAAGAGGTACATATTCATATTGGAAAAAAAGTCACCCAGAATTATGTGATATGCTCAAACAGCTAGAAACTCACACAATCTTCTTTGCACTAAGTGCAACTTATTTGTATTGGCCTAATCTACATGCACTAATGCCTGGAGTTCAACCGTTAGACTCAAGGGAGGCTAAAAAATGGAGGAGATAAAATTTTATTGACTACCCTCATATTGTTGCACACTACATGCACCTTAAACATACAATGTTTTATAAAGAAATTTTGGAGGAAGATTTGAATTATAAAGACTTTTGGTCGAGGTATGAATTGCAGCATAGGGGATCTCCACATGTACATAGGTTTTTGTGGCTACATGGTGCTCCAAACATGGACAAATTAGACTAGGATAATAAATAATAGGTAAGAGAAGCTGAAATGTCTTTCCACTAAATTGTACGTGCATGTAATCAATGGGCATGTGGTAGTGAAAAAAAATGCAAGTAATTTTATAGTGTGTTTTAATATGTAGATATTTATATAATAGATTTTCCATATAACTATCATTTTGCTACATGTTTTTTGTTTCTCCATTTAAAATTCTTTGCTTTCATCTAGCCATTTCAGAGTTTTGCACAACATTCATGTCTTAGAAACACAAGCCAAATTTGAGAAATAAATATTGACCAGGATTATGATGAAATATTGAATATCGTTCAAAGACATACACTATGTAAAGGGGGAGCATGTTTCAATTTTTTTTTGGAAAAATGATTTGCAAGTACAATTAGATTCTTTTTACCTAACCAAAAAATTTCTATGAAATGTTTATTGCATTGTAATTATTTGTACTTAAATTGTAGGTATAATGCTCCTTGGGCTGTAAATATAGATGCTTCAAAATTTTATAAAGACATAGAATGTGGAGAAAAAAATTTGAACCTCAAAGGAGCGATGATAGAGTCAACTCACATAATCATTTCATATTACAATTTTGGAGAGAAAATATAGATTAGTAGCCTATTTTGTTAACACATGCAGTTATAAAGTATATTGAGAAATATACATCCAAGGAAGATAAAAGTTCTGAGACCTACCATCAAATATTGACAAAGTTGACAAATATAGAGAATCCTGATGAGTTTGTATCCAAAGTGTACAAATTCTTTTTAATTGAAACTATTATTGAAAGAGATGTTGGAGCTTAGGAAACACATCACATGCTCCTTGATCCTTTAGCAGAATGTAGTAGATGATTTGTTAATCTTAATGTTTCTCAGAAAATATTCGAACTAGTTAAGATAAATAATGAATGTTGCATTAAAGAGAAGACAAAATCATTCATAGATTTGTATCGAAGGAGGCATGTTTCTATGGAATCCATCTCTTTGATCGATGCATCTAGAACATGGTTATATAATAAAAATAAAAATAAAGATAATAAGTGACAGTGTAGACAAAAAGTTGCAATTGTCAGAGTCTATCAAAGATTTGTTTCGATTCCACCACATGTATCAGATAAGTTTGCTAAGTTTTGCTACTCAGAGTTGTTTTTATATAAACCATTGCATGAAATTAAAGTTTATATTGGTGATAATAGTATCATAATAGTTTTGAATTGGGAGTCATTAGCTTATGTTCTTGTTAGAATACATAGTCCACTAAAATAACTGGGGGGGGGGGGGGGGGGGGGGGGGGGTGGGGGGGTGGGGGGGGTGGGGTGGTGAATCAGCTATCCAACAAATATCACAATTAACAAGTTTAAATAATCTTAACCAAAAGAGTAATGTAAATTGAAACCACAACATGATACTCATACACAATAACACTAGATATGTTAACTAGGGAAACCCTTGATTAGAGGGGAAACCTTGGTGGGGATGGTACCCACAAGATGATCTACTAATATAAACATTCCTTGTTAGAGGATAGACCTTGTTAGGGGTCTGTTACAAAATTTAGTACATATGAGTCCCTATTAGGAGACTTTGAATTCCTATTAGGAGATTCCAACCCTGCTAGGAGTTGTACCAACCCTGTTAGGAATTTTGGAAGGCAACTGGACCCACTACCCAAATAGCTTCAATGGAAAGACCAATGAACCCACTATCCAAATGATCAATGTATTATTCCTTATAGAATAATATAACTAAAATGTACTTTATTCCTCTCTCTATCATTTCAACCAGACTTCAACTCCTTTAGATCTTGTAATCAAATCTCAAATCTTGCATCCAATAATCCCTTTGATCACTTACATGCATTCAGTAAGCACTCTAGTTCTTTTTGTACTTCACACTTCTTGCAACAATCGATACACTTTTCACTCAATTTATATTCAAGAAAAACATATTTCCTTTATACAATATCTTCACAATAATTCCTTGAGTCATCCTTGAGGCTTTCCCAATTAATTAAAATAAGATAATTAATTATCTACAATTACAATAGCATTGTTAGATCATAGTCTATACAAAAATTCACACATGTGATACTAATGCTTGTGCACTCACTAACATTGTCAGCTGAGTATCCTCTATCACTATCTAACTATAAATCTCTTTATTACACCTCATATGTAGGATATCCAACAAACATTAGGAACTACTTTCCCAATACTCTATCTCTGAACTGCTCTCTTTAAATCAAGTGCAACTTTTGTGCATCTTCGACTTATACTTTGTGCACTTAACAACATCATTAGGACACTATATCATACATTTCTATAACTACGCATGACTAGACAATCAAACCATTGTCACTACCATCAAGATCTTTGTTTGCTACTTAGCTACTCTTTACAGAAATAATGCTATGTTGACATCAATGACAAACATAGTTATGAATGCAACATATCAATACTCTTCAATACTTAGGATACTCCCCAAAGTAGTATCATCAACATTCATGCTAAGAATCTCCCCCTTTGGCATTGATGGAAACATAGATGAAAAACATCAAGTTCCAAGAATACTAAGTAGTACTCTGCTACTACTTCTATCCTCATTTGATGCATACTACCCCCCATGCTTTAGGATATGTTATTCATGCATATTATCCCCCATTGACATTAATGTCAAAGGTCTCAATCTCAATGTACCAATTGTAACTTACCAAAATTTGTTAATTAAATGCTCCAAGTCATCAACTAGCTCGAGCATCCAAAGACATTGTTCAATACCAAATACCAAATACTAAGAGTCCTCAATGACTTAGTACATATTAGATACTCCCCCATATTGGAAGCATCAACATTCAGTCCAATCAAATAATAGTGCTTTGTACCACTAGAATGATGCACTTTCTACATCAACTACTCAGAAGTAGGTAGGGGCATAACCCCAAGCATACCTCTCAAGTATTTAAATGCATCTTTAGGCAAAGGCTTCATAAAGATATCTTCAATTTGATCTTTAGTACTTACATACTCCAATCCGATCTATTTTTCTATTGCTTTCTCTCTCAGCACATGATATTTCATATATATATGCTTAGTCTTAGTATACAATACAAGATTCTTAGACATACTCACTGCACTGGTGTAATCATAGTAAATAATAGTAGTTTCTTCAATCTTAAGTTTGATATCCGCCAACATTTACTTCATCCACATAACTTGATTGCATTTATTTTCTATTGCAACATACTCTACCTCAGTAGTACTCTATGAAATATAATATTTCTTCTTGCTTAACCAAGAAACCAATCTTCCTTCCAAAATGAATGCTCCAACACTAGTGATCTTTCTGTCATCCATATTTCCTACCCAATTAGCATCAGTATATGCACAAAGTGTGAAATAATTTGATCTGTCATACCAAATACCATAGTCATATGTCCCTATTAGATATCTGAATATTCTTTTCACTATTGTAGAATAATATTCCTTAGGATCAATTTGAAATCTAGCTACAATCCCAACTACATTTTCTATTTTTGATCTGGTTTGATCTAGATTCTACAAACCTCCAATCATGTATCTATACTTCTTCTACTCCACTATAGGTGTCTCATCTTTGTTGGATAACTTGTGACTAGTTATCATGGGTGTACCAATATGTTTACAACTTTCCAAACTAAACCTTTAAAAAAAATCTTTTAGGTAATTAGCTTGTGAAATGAATATACCATCATTATTCTACACAATCTACAAAGCTAGGAAAAAATTCATTTCTCCTATCATGCTCATTTCAAATTGATTCTTTATTTCCTCAAAAAAATTATCACTAGCTTCATCATTACCTCCAACAATGATGTCATCAACAAATATTACAATAATCAAAACTCCATCTTCAATTCCTTTCAGATACAAGTTATTCTCTGGTGTACCTTTAGCAAATCCAAGATTTGCCAAGTAACTATCTAACTTCGCATACCAAGTTCTCAGTGTTGGAATATTGAAATGGGAAGAGTACTTCTGAGAGGCGGGGGGTTGAATCATAAGTAACTAGTTTTTATCCTTTTAAACCCTCATTAACACATAACTAAAAGTAATGTACATGCATGTAAACATATAAGCAAACATGAAATGAAAGCATGCATCAACACATAACATAAGAGATTTGGTAACCCAGAAACCCTCCAGGAATAAGAAGGTAAAACTAGGGTGGGGATGATACCCACAAATATCACTACAACAATATATGTTCAACCACTTCTGATGGTCTACCTTGTGAAAGGCTTGCCCTATTCAAGGCTATACACTGTGTCAATAGTGACCTACTTAGAGGATTTACAAACACTTTACATGAAGTGTCACCTTGTTAAAGGATTTACAATAGGTTGTTAAACCCACCTAATACATAGGATTTTCAATCATCTTCTCCAAAAGGTTTTCCTACCTAGCTATTAAGCTAACCTATCAATATAGGATTTCAACATCTAATAAAATGATGAGAAAGTATTAGAATATTTGACCTAATAGAGTGCAATCTTCAATTGCTGGGTTCAAGTACTAGATCTACTCTTCTTGTTATGATCCTTGCTTGATCTAATCTCTATATGTGTTCCTTGTCCCTTGTGCTATTCTGATCAACTACATATGAAATTGCTGCTCTGTTCCTCTAAGTCTTTCCTTCTTCTCACTAAAATTTTGCTATAATCTCCCCCGTACACTATTCTCATCCTCATACCTAATGGAGTTTTTGACCTCTTTTTAAAGATTGTGAAGACTTAGGGTTAGGTATGGATCTACGATCCATATTGAATCTCAAATTCCTGCTCATACCTTGCATTTTTCTCATTGGTTGCATGCCTTCTCCATTTTTCTGATTGGCTGCATGCAAATCACATAGGGAATGTGAATGATTTTTTCTTATCCTTTTTCTCCTTTGAAATCTCTCTAAGTCGGCTCCAAAAATAATTTACATCTTAGTTTGTGAAGGCACAAACTATTATGTTGATTCTGTGTTACTTGGCACATATTATATTGCTGATGCTTGGCACATGAATGTTCCTATATTGCTTGACACATGTTACATTTTCTAGTTTTCTCGATACGTATTATACTCTGTGTTGCTTAGCATCTATTATTTTCTCGACACCTGAAGTCACTCAACACCTATTAAGATTCTAACTTGGCAGCTACTATTACTCACTTGGCATACATAGTGTACTCGGCATATATGGTGGAATTGGTTAAATGTGTTGCCACTTGAATGTCAAGACCATTCTAAAACCAAAAATCTCCCACTTTGACATGAGTACCAAAAATGCTTAACTATGCATTAATGAACTGATCTGATTGAGTACATTCTTTATTCTTGCTTGGCATACATGCAAAATTTCAAAAAATTGTTCAAAATTTTATGAGCAACAATATACCTTATGACTCCCCCTGAGTTGATTATGCCTAGTCCATTCTTGAAACTTGAAATTTTGTGCTAATGTGCTTGATTCTCTTTGTCCTTTGTCCTGTTCCTGTTCCAAATCTTTTTTCCACATGCTTGTCAAAATTTTGCATCTCCCCTTTTTGGTTATCTACAAACTTTCCACTTTATTCTCAAAATGAAAGAACGTAATCAAAATTTTCAAAATTTGGTATTCTCCATATATCTTCATTCTTCATATATCTCCCCCTAATGTATATATCTCCCCCTTTTTGAAATTGATGTTAAAGGGTTCTAAGGAGTAATACCATACTTAGCCAAAAATGTACTATTTACCTCCATTATTATTTTTAGAGCTACATCCCAATTCTGCAATGCAATGTCTAGTGACTTATTCTAGATGACAGTCTCTATAGCAAGGGGTACAAGTCCATCTAGGGTAGAAAGATTTGGATCTTTCTTTAAGACTATTTTTGCATATGCTTGCTCCTTGTGGAGGATCTCTAAGTGTGGGGTTATGGAGGACTGGATTTGCATAAATTTTTCCTTTATGGTTACCTCCTCTGTTGTTAGTATAGCTAATTCCCTCTGTGTGTGAAATGTCTATGCAAAATGCTTCTCACTCTGAGCTAGATTTGTTGGAAGTTGCATGTTGGAAATCTTGAGATTTGTTTCCAAGCTCATTATTCTTTGTCTAGTCTCTTGTGTGAAATTGGAAAAATCACATAGTTTGTTGTACAATGAGAAAGTGTTCCCAAGTACAATTTTTACTCTTTCTAGTCTCTTAGCCAATTTAACTTGTGTTAATGCTATATCATTTGATATTTTCTCATTTACTTTTCCCTGGAACTTTCTTTCTGACCATTCCATTAATTTTACATTTGTATCATGGTCTTCATTAGTCACCTAGTCAACTATATCTAATAGTTGCTCTACTATAGGCCTTGTTTCATCTGGTGACTGCAAGCTGAAGGCATCCATTAAGATGTCTTTTTGTCTCATTCAATGCTTGCCTATACTTGTATTCTCTTCTTAATACTTCTTGTCTCTTTCTCCTATCCAGTGCACCTTGTATTTCATTTATATTTTCTATGGTAAGGGTGCTAGATTCATAGGAGGGAATGATGATCTCTTGATCAAGTTTAGGATCTCCATAGTGAAGTATCCTGACTACCTTTCTAGAGCTCAAGCCTGGTGTTTGAACTTGCATTGATATCATATCAGTGCTCGTCTTCTAAAGAGTCTGAGTGGGAGTACCAATTTTTGGTAATTTAACCATATGTATTGCAACTTTCTCCTCATCTCTTGTCTCTTCCTTCTTTTCTTCTAATTTCCCTTTATCAGTGACAATTGTTGGGGGTGAACATGTTGACTATTCTTGTTTTCCTGTATCATCCCCTATTGTTGCAATCAGCATCTGAAGTGCATCACTTACTACTTTTGGTGGAGATGGTGGTGGAAATAGTAGGATTTTAGTAGTAGTGTATGTAAAAGGTTTTTCCTTTGGCTTCACCTTTTCTATTTGAGGTGTTGCTACTACATTTTGTAGTTCATCTACACTCACCAATACAGGGCTTGTACACAACTATGCCTGTAGAGTGGATTGGTGAAGGATCTTTGAGAGATCCTCTGTAGTTAAAGGATTGATGTTTTGACATGAAGTGTCAATAAAATCCTTTATTTTTATGGTCTCTGTAGGTGTGATGGTGGCATGAGGAGGGCTAGGATGTGGCATTTGTGTGTCTTGCACACTTTGTTCTTCCTGTTCATCTAATGTCTTTTCCTCTCCTTTAGCTGTATTCTCCTCTTCCTCCTCCTTATTTACTTCCTCTTCCACTCTTCCTTCCTCACCTTTCTTTTCTTCTTCATTTTTCTTCTCATCCACATTTTGTGTTGTCTCTTTTGCTTCTTTTCTCTTTGAGCTAGCCTCTGCCTTATATTCCTCATCAAATACATCATCAATTGACTTGTATATTGACTTCCACAATTTTGTGGATTTATTTACAACAACCTCTATCTTATTTTAGACAATGCAAAATGCTCTATTTTTAGGAGAAATTTTTCTATTATGCCTTTTATTTGCCTTATCTATTTGACTTTTAGTCAGGTCTGGCAGTATTGCAGCTAGGGTTGATTCTCTTATCTCCTCCATTTGTAAACAAAAATGCCACTTATCTACAACTATCTTGTATAGCTACTTGGGAATTGTACTATCTAATTCTAGAGGTGTGCATTTGTATTCAGCCATCATTGCATACACTGATTCCTCTATTTTAGTTTGCTCTTCTTTATTGAGCCTATTGAGGTCTATAGTTTTTAAACCATTCAAGTTTACTTTTCTAATATTTACACATAACTCATCAATGGAAGACTTGGAGGGATGACTTACCACTCTAAATTGGTTGTTGTCATCTGGCTCTATTCTTTCTTCATTTGTGTCTGGCTGGGCAACATATTTCCTTCTCTTCCTTGGTTCTTCACCAGTCTGCATTGTGGCTTTCTTCTTCTCTTTGGCTTCATCTTTTTCCTTTTGAGTTGTAGCCCTGGTGGTAGCCCTTGTAGTAGGCTTCTTTGTTTTGACCTCAATGGGCTTTGTCCCCTTCTTTGCCTTGGGCTGGGATGCAACCTGAGTTTTGGCTTTCCTTTTGGTGACTTTGGCTTTAGTGCGTGCTTCCTCAACTTCTTCTTCCTCATCACCTTCTTCTTTGTCCTCTTCTAGGCCCTATGTCAATCCTTCTAGCTCTTTCCCTTGCTCACCTTCTTCCTTACTATTACCTTCTACTTCTTCTACCTCCTCTTCTCCTACTTCACCTTCAATATCTACCCCAAATGTCTTCTTTATTTTTCTTACCATTTTGTCCTTCTTCACTGCAGAGGCTATCGTCAAATCTGTTACCACCTTGGATTTGACAATATCATAAGTTCCAAAATGAGGAGCATCCTTGTCAATCTCTTTTGCAAGTAAAGTAGTGATTGTAGCTAAAGCTTGGTCTACATCAAGCTCATATCCAAGTGGCCTACGCCATCTTACTCTAGGCATCACAGCTTGGATGTAGGTCTAATCTATGTCAACCAAGAAACAAATGTTATTGACATGCTGCTCAACCAGTGATACTGGTATCCTCATCCTTTGTTTCATGGACTTCTTAAAGTCCTCAAAGTAGCTTGTCATCTAGGCATCAAAATTGTCTCCCATTTTCTCAATAAACTCATTGACTTGTATGACAATTGTCTTGTTTGGATCCCATCTTACCTTTCCAATTGAAGGAAATTCTTTTATGACATAGAAAAATATGTAGACCAAAAGTGATCCAAATTTGCATTGAGCTCCTTTTGATTTCCTTATGGTTCCTAAATTTTCATTAATTTGTTGTAGCATGAGCTCTACTAGATCATAAGTGTGGTCCTTCTTTACAAGTTTGTATGCAACATCTACTACTATGCATGGTACATTGTTCAATCTGCTTGATTGATAGAATTAATGAGATATGATTCTGACAACAAAATCAAGTAGGGTATCATTGATGGTATCAATGGTCATTCCCCTATTTTTCCATTTGGCACCAATGTTCTTCTCTATGGCCTCCTTTTTGTCACTTCTCAGGATCTTAGGCTGATCTAAGGTTGGGAATCTAGTAACCCTATGAACAATTTTCTTTGTGATCTTCACTAGTCTTATTTCTAACCAAAATAATCCATCATGAATTTGGCTCAACACTATATGAATCCATTTAGTATTAAATACAATGGGAAAAACTAGGGCTTTAGTTAAACCCTTCTTTTCAACAATTTGAAACTCGTCCTTCAATATACCCTTGTCACACAGCTTATCAAAGGCATTAAAATTTTTGAGGTCACCTATGGCTCCAATCTTATAGTTGTAACATTTCTTGATATCTTAGACCATTACTACTTTGTCCGGAATGACTGACAAAGCACCAGCTGGATCATTTTTATAGGCAACTTTGAGTATTGGCCTAAATTCAAGCTATTTAACTTCATTGCTAACAAGTTGAATCTCATGATCATCCTTTCCCTTTGTGGTTTTAGACCCAAATGCCATCTTGACCAAACTAGGGTTTAATATTTAAATAAACTTTCTAATACTGCATAGCTTGACACTTGATGAAATACCTTTAAATCAAAGAGTTTGTGTTGGATTGCTATTGAGATTGGTGCAAATTGCTACTAAATCACTATTTGGTCACCTCTTCGCTCTTCTCACTTTTTCTCTGTGTTTGAATGGCTCAAAAATGAGTGATTTTCAACTTTACTAGGTACAAAACCTAGCATTTATTGCATAGTGCTTATAGCTATACACTTGGCACTTAAAGATTTCAGTATAACTTGGCTCCTATTGTAATTCATTTACTCAACTTCCACTAACATATCTCATTCGGCATCAACTAGACTTTCTAGCTTAACATATACTAGAGTTTCACTTGACATCCAAAGGTAGCTCGACATCTTCTACAATTATTTTTTTAATTTTTGAATTGACATCTTTTCTCATGCAAATTTCTTCTTGGCAACACTTCTTTGTTCCTTTTGGGCTGATGTATGATACATCTTTATATATATCAGCCCCATGTACCTGTCTTGTGCTTAATTAGATGAGGTGTGATCACTTGACCTCTTGTGTGAAGTGATCTCTTCATTGGATGTACTTGACCCATCTCTTCTTTGCCATGTCTTTTTCATTTCTGTCGTAATGTGTTCCACATCAACTTTTTCTTTACCCTTGTTGACTTCTAACTTGGGTGCCTTGGCCTTTGTTGGGCAATTCTTGCTGACATGTCCTATCTTCAAGCAACTAAAACATGTGGTTTGGCTTAACCACCTGCTATAATTTCCCTTGAAGTGTGTTCTTATGCAGTTCTGAGGAACATGACCATATTCCTGACAGTAGTGACAACTTTGGCTAGTATTGTAATCCCAATTGTAGTGGTGTACATTTTTGTTTCTCCTTGTAGGCTGATTAGGTGTCCACATAGGCTTTGATCTGCACTCAAAAGCTCTATGTCCATACTGTAGGCACCTAAAAATCTTTTAAAAAATAAAGTATTTTTATTTTTTGAAAAAATACCTGATGACATCATCATTTATTAATTAATTATTTAATTAATTTTTATGCCATTAAATCCCTTTATCTTAATTAAAAATATTTAATTAAGGAATCCCTCCCAAAAATGTTTAAATCTTATTTAAACATTATTTCCTTATTTATTAATTATTTAATTAATAAATTGACCAAAAATCCTAAAATAAATAAAAAATTTATTTTTTGCCCAAAACTTGGCCAATTTCCTTATGACCAATAACCTCTTCCAAAATATTCTAATCCTTCTTTAATTTCGATTAAAGGCTAATCCTATCATTTCCTACCCCTAATCCCAACTCAAAATATTTAATTAAGATTAAATATTAATCCTCATGTTTATTAAAAAAGTTTTAATAAATATCTCCTCAACCCAAACCCTTGAAATAAATAAAACTTTATTTATTTCCTAAAAATCTAATTTATCCTCATCCTCAAAAGTTCTAGACTCTTCTAGAAAGTCTTCATCCTCATCCTAGGAAATTCTAGACTATTCTAGAAAGTCTTTATCCTCATCCAAAGTCTAGACTCTTCTAGAAGATGTCTTTAAACCTAATCCTAATCCCCTCCTAACCTTGTCACATTCCCTAAACATGGGTTAAGACTTACTAACCCAAGCCAAAGTTAACAAATATCTCCTCCTTCACCCACCCTCATTAAATGCCATCCACTTGCCTATCCCTAAGCTAATCCTAAACCATCCTAATCCATCCTCTAATCATTTGCACAATCCTAAGCAAGCTTAAAACCCTCCTAATCAAGTCCAAGTCAAAATTGCTCTCATCTCCCTCAAAATATCTCAACCATAAAACTTTATGAAGTCCACTAGGCCATAAATGACTCTTCCAAGCCCTTTTATTTCTCTTACAAGCCATTATGAGGGTCTTTATGAAGATTTTATCCCTTGAGCCTCCTTTGTTGACTCATCCTTCCCCTTTCTTCCATCCTCTCACCTTGTGACATGTGTCACTCTTTGATTGGCTGTAAGGAAGTACAATCCATGTGCTCTCTTCTCATGCAATCTGAGCCCTCCATGAGCTTTTTCCCATCCTTGCATCTTAGCCCTCAATCCCTCAAGCCTCTTGCCTATAAATTGGATCCTTCCCTTTTGAAAAATAACACAATCCATAAAGTAAAGTCATAATGCCATTTTGAGAAGCCATTTTACATCAAAACCATACACTCACACCCAAATTTCAACTCCATTTGAAGCCCTTTTTGAAGCATAAGCTTGAGCATACATCCTATCTATTTAGACAAAGCTACTCAACAAGAGAGATTCTCATTGAGAGAGCCCATTAATGGCTCATATTCTCAATTGAGAGCTCATCTTAGTCTATCTTGAAGTTTATGAATTTTGTTTAGTTTGTAGAAGCTTTATTTAAATTTGGTTTCTATTAGCATACTAACATTGCTCATATACATTTTGGCATGCCCGGTGGGACCCCGCATGGGTCATCTTCATTAGCTTTTTTAGTCAAGTTTTGTATGTCATTTTCTGATTTTGGCTAATTTTACTTGTTTTTGTGATTGGTAGGATTGTATAAATTGGTTTTGTAGGTCCACATGAGCATGAAGAAGACAAAGGAACTCATAATCTATCTCATAGTGTTTGCAGATTTTTCAAGCTTATAGGTGGACAAAGAACTTGAAATTCTTCTTCCTCTTCTTGTCTATATTCTTCTTATTCCATCTACTTCTTCTTCTTCTTCTTGTGGGAGATCTTGGCCATTTTTTTTTTAAGGAAGCAAAATCATACACACTTCTTTGTAGTGCTTAAACGAACCCCCAAATCATACTTAAATCCATTGAAAAATAAAAAATTTGCAAAAAAGAAAAAATCTTTTAACAAGTGAAACTAAACCAATCTAATCATTTGCATCTTTGCAACATCAAGGTTTTAGATGCATTCATGCAAAATTAGGAACACTTCATTTTTGAAAATTTAAAAAGAACTTCAAGTTTCCATTTCAAAAGGTTCAAAATCAACACTAAGTGCACACTAAAGTTCTTTTAAAAAAATCTCATGAAAACTAAGAGTCCTAAATGGTTGCCAAAAATTGTCCTAAAAGCTTTGTTATTTGTTCCAAAAAAATATCTTATTGCAAAATCTTGAATGTTTCTTAGGTTTTTCATGCATCAAAACAATCTAGGAATATCATTTTTGGGTTTAAAATATGAAAACTAGAACACAAAATCTTGAATGAAAACCAAAGTCCAAAGAGTCATTTTCACTTTTGAGTTCAAAACAATCTTGAATGATCTAAGGTTAAAAAAAAGCACTTCAAAGTTCTTAAAACAACACACAAAATCTCAATCTTGAATTCTCAAAAGAAAACACTTGAATGTTTAACCACTTGTCTTTGAATGCATGTTGCTAAAATCACTCTTGAATGCCATGGATTAAAATCAAATTTTCCTTGAATGCATGATTAAAACAACAAATCCAATCTTGAATTCTAAGGATCAATTAACCATTGCAATATCAAACACTTCACTTGGAGCTTCTAAAAATTGAACAAAACAAATCTCTTTTCCACATGCAATTTAGGTAAAGTTTGATTTTTGGACATTTAAGAAACCTTGTTAAGTTAAAATACAAATTTGAAAAAATCAATTTGAGTAGTTCCTTGGACTCACCTCTTTTCTAATCACCCATCAAATATTAACCATTGGTTGCAATCTTAGCGCCATTTATGAGGATGGGTCTACTTGAAAAAGGTGTTAAATATTCCACAATCTAATTCACTCACTTGGTCTTTGAATGTTTGCTTTAACTGTATCAAAATTCTTAAATGATCAAAACTCTAGATTAAATCGATCACACTTCAAGTTTGGGCACTAAAATTGAACAACAACTGACGTGGAGAGCCTCCGGGCGCGCGCTTGAAATCGAATCTCACACACTTTTGTTTTGGGCTTAAAACAAACTCACACTCAATCTTGAATGCCTTAAAGAAAATTAATCGATACTTGACGTGGAGGGCCTCTGGGCGCACGAGTTTTCTTTTGTTGACCCTAACTCTTCTTATTGTTTGCATTCTTTGATCGATTTACTTTTGTTAGTGCTTCAAGTTGAAATTGAACATTGTCTCTTAAACATGAGTGCTTGCAAAGTCTAGATTAGCACACATAAGAGTCAGTTGGTAAAAGAACAAGTGTGTTTTTTAGCCCAAGGTCATCCAAGTCTTCTCTCCCCTTGTCATCTTTCGAGGCCATCTTGGGTGCATAAGATTAGGATCCAAAACTTTGTTTCTTTTTAGGAGGCCTGCTTGGGGATTTCATCACCCCTTGGACGACCTCAACTCTAGCGTTCTGGTGAAGTATAAGAATCGGGAGGTGAATCGAAAGAAACCTCTCTTGGGATCAAGATTTTGTCACTCGGGCTAAGCCTCAAGGAACTTTATACCCTTGAGAAGTGAAAGAGGAGAAGTGGGTTACCGCTCTTCTCGGCTGTGTGACATCTTTTTGGTCTCATCTACGGATTTGGGCCTCACGTACCTTGGGTATATCGAGGAATCCTTAGCTAAACCAACTGTCAGCCTTGTAGACAACCATCTAGGATGTTAATGTGTTTGAGGTGACTGATCGAAACATTTGTAGAACATACACACTCCTTGGCGCAAGTATCACTTTTTGAGAATCAAAAACTTCTATCTGGTTGTTTCTATCTATTGCTTGATCTTTTATTTGTTGAATGAATGTTTGCCAAACTTGGTCAATTTTAGCTTAGGGCATACTTAGCGTAGTCACTGCCTATTCCAGAAGTTGAATGAGTTGAAGCAAAACAACCAAGATCTCTCAAAGCCAAGCAGATCCAGGAATTGATGTCAGAGCAACCCAAACCCAAACAGAAGTTCCACAAAGTTAAACTCAAACCATCTCTAGCATACCAAGAACTTTCAGCCAAGAGAAAAGAAATAACACCAAGCCCACGAATTGCCAAACTCCACAAAGCAGAGGACAAAGCTACCGACGAAGCACTTCAAGAGGCCTGGTTAGAGCACAACATCAAATTTAGCCAACATCCAGGAGTTGATCCTGCTTATGCGTTACCAACTAGGCATGATTTCTATGATTAGACACCCTTGTTTCTCCACATCTTCTTGGATAAGCTTCACTTTAGAGTCATCTTTGTAGAAAAGCCAGCCATCTTAGGTTATCCCCTTAAGCATTATTAGCTCATCCATCTCATTTAGAATCAAACCATCTAGCTAGCAATCAAAACCTCACATCCAAGCCTTCAAAATTGTTGTCACTTTTGCCAAAAGTTTGCCACTCCTAAAATCTTCCAAATCCATCAATCTCACCAAGGTTATCCCTTTGACAGAGCTTTGTCTAGGGTAATCCAGCTTTGTCACTTGTTATCCCTCATCACCTTGAGCTAAAGGTTGGGATCCACAAGTGGTCAATCTCGTGTTCTTCCTAAAGGATCATCAGTCTATCCTTAAGTTGACACAATCACCACCAAGCTTGCACATAGGAAAATAGACCTTTCGTGCTTTGGCAACATATCTTTGAAGTTAGAATCTCCAACCCAATCCTCCTTAGGTTTTGTCATATAGCTTTGCCTTAACCTAGGAAATCATTTGCATAGAGAATCCTTCCCCTTTTTGCATCCATCAGCATTATTGCATCTCATCCCTAGGAGCATTTTTCATGCCACCCGTCACTCACTTAGCCAAGAAGAAAGAAACAACGGAGCCCTATCATTTGGATCGAACAGCCTCACCCCCCTTGAGCACTCAGCCATCCTTCAGCCCAGAGAAAGCTATGCCATCATGTACTGACATTGAAGCTTTCATGAACCAACCAGGAAATGCAGTATTGGTAAATGCCATTATAGACAAGAACAAAGAGACAATCATGGCTAATTTTTGAAGGGAAAATGTAGGAACCTTTGACTTTGGAAGAACCCCTCCATTATCATATCCATCTCACCCATTTTTTGGGTAGCTACCACCACCCATAGGCTCTTATGATCCAAATTATCCTCAATATATGCCAAAAGAAGAGCCTCCAGCCAATCCATATGATCCAACAGACCCAAACATACCATCATCCACCCAAGTTGAAATCTCCATGCCGCAAGCCAACCCAGCCACCACTACTCCATCCTTGGTTCATACCTCTCCGCTCCAAACCCCCTTTACCCAAAACAGCTCATCGTTCACCCCCTTCACTATTGCTGCTGCTGCTCCCCAACCCAGCCTTCCAAATCCACCCATCTCCCAAATCAGTGCTAGCATCTTTGGCCAACCTCAGCAATATACAACAGGGATGCCACCCATGGGTCCAAGTAATCAACCTTTCATCACCCCCAGCTTGTTCACTGCAGCCCAAAGCACAATCCCATCATTTCCATTAGGTCTTGGGAGCTCAATACCATTAGCCACAAATCTACAAGCTACTACCCTCACTCCACAAAGCTATCAAATCCCACAAGCTACTAACAATTTTCTACCAAGCTCCCAAGTGACCCCAGCCCTTGCCACCACTCTACCAAGCTTCCAAATCCAACCACAAAGCTATCAAACCCCATCAGTTCCATTCCCAAGCTTTCAATTCCCACCACCTCCACCACCAACTAATCCATTACCTCCAATTACCAACTACTTTTCAATGCCACTTCTAGGAGGTAATCCACCACCCCAACCAACCACCAATTATTTGCAAATACCATCCCAAATGGGGGCACAACCCACATATATT
The DNA here is from genome assembly GCA_028749045.1 of Cupressus sempervirens. Taxonomy (NCBI): domain Eukaryota; kingdom Viridiplantae; phylum Streptophyta; class Pinopsida; order Cupressales; family Cupressaceae; genus Cupressus; species Cupressus sempervirens. The sequence goes on along the minus strand of CM053786.1, from coordinate 622,728,013 downwards.
TGTCAAACCCCACAAGCCCCCCATTCCTTTCCCCAAGCCTCTCAACCATCTTATACCTTACCTCTGCAAAGAAATCCATTTATCCCATAGCCAGCTTATGTTCCTCAATCCCAACCTCAAATCTCATATCAACAGCAAGCCTCGTAGCACATGCAGCAATATGCACCACCTCCCCCTCAGAAACCTGTCATCCAGCATGTAGCTGCCCAAACAATGTACAATCCCTATTAGAAAATCCCTCATAGCCATCCATATTTAGTGGCCCCATCCAACACATACCTACCTCAAGGCACTCCTACATTGGGGGCACCCCAGCCATCACCTATCAATTCAGAATGGGAGCAAATGAAGATAGCTCTGAAAGCCATCCAAGAAGGGAATGATCCGAAGACATTCAAGTTTGAGAATGTGTGTCCTTATCCATTTGACAGAGCCATTACCATGACACCATTTCCCAAACACTTTGAGGTACCCAAATTTGACAAATTCAGAGGAAAAGGAGACCCTGTCACACATATCAAAGAATTTTACATGCACTACCAGGACGTAGCATACAATGATATCTTCCTCTTGCACCTATTTCCCAAAAGCTTCGCTGGACCAGCTCTTGAATGGTTTTATAGAATCCCCTATGGCACAATTAAAAAATTTGCTGAATTATCTGAGGCATTTGTAGCCCAATATGCCCATCTTGTTGAAACAGAGCTATCAATAGTTGATCTTGTCCACACCAAGCAAAAAGGTGGAGAAAGCCTTGCTGAATACCTACAAAGATGGCAAACCCTTACCACCCACATATCCTGCAACTTGCCAGAACGCCATGTGGTGAAAATGTTTATTGATAATGCCCATCCGAGCTTGGCTCACCACATGACCATGAACTGTTTGAAGACCTACAAAAATATCAAAGAGAAAGGAATGATCCTTGAGCAAGGACTCATTAAAGATGGTGTGGTCAAGATTTACAAGGAAGCCAACCAAAATCAATCACATTCCAATGACAAGTCTAGGTATTGGAACAAAAACAAGCACGTTGCAACAGATGGCGTCACTAACACCAGACATGTGAATATTGTTGGTCCTTCTCACAACCAGTCCAACCCACCATATCAACCAAACAATCAACAAGCTATCAACTACCAACAAAAGAATAACCAAAGCTATCAAAACCACAATCCAAGACCCAACTTCCAAGGGTCTAGCAATCAAGCTAATGCCATCAATGTAGCTGCAGGACAAAAGCCTAGATTCCAACCTACACCTAGAAACTATACACCCCTTGGTGAGCCATTGGATGTCATTTTTGAGAAATTAGTCAAGGAAAACCTCATCAAATTTCCTCCTACCCAGCAAATTGACCCAAGCTAATCCAAAGATGCATGGTACAAAGATAATGAGTACTGCAAATTTAATAGGGTAAAAGGTCACATTACCCTCAGATGCATGAAACTGAAAGACTATGTGCAGGACCTCATTGATCGGAAGGAAATCATTGTTGGTGCCCAAACCTCTCCCAATGCAGGCTTACAGATCTATCAAAATGCTTTTCCTCCACACCACAACCAAAATCTTGGAAAAGCACCTATCCAAACCAGCAAATACAACACCAACAACCGTCAGCCAAACCAACAGCATGGGAAGAACAATGACCACACTTCATCCTATATAGACTATGGTAGCCTTATAGGTTGTATATCTGAGAAAGAGCCTTTCGTCAATGTTATCAATATCCAAGGACCAAAAAATGAGTGTGCAGTCACCACTCGAAGAGCGCAATTTAACATCGCAGGGCCACCTGTTACACCAACATCATCAGCTCCATCAAAAAGCTAGTACAATATCTTGGAATACCTTGGGAACATGCCAGCCCAAATATCCATTTTAGACCTTCTTCGCACTAGTCCTGTATACAAGAACATCCTTGACAGTGCTCTCATACAATCTCGTGTCCCTTCTGATATCAATGCTACTGATTTTCATAATCTTGTTGGACACCTCTCATCCTCATGTGCCCTATAGTTCAAACCCACCGACATACCCATGGTCGAGCCAGATCACACCCTTCCACTTCGCATAGCCATCATGGTATCCAACTTTGCTGTGAAAAGAGTAATGATAGATAATGGATCAGCCTTGAATATTTGCACCCTAAAATTCATAAAACAAGCTGGGTATACTGAGGCAGATATCATCAGTGAGGTTATCACCATCAAAGCTTATGAAAACTTGGAAAGAACCACAAAAGGAACTATTTTGCTGCCAATCAAGGTTGGGCCAGTCATCTAAGAGACAATCTGCCATGTTATTGATCTAAACCTACCATTTAACATCCTCCTCGGTCGCCCATGGATTCATTCCATGAAAGCCGTTCCATCCACTTACCATCAGTGCATCAAATTTCCGCATCAAGGCACTGAGGTAACCATCCATGCCGATCCAGAACCCTTTGCTTACTGCAATGCGGTTGAAGCTTCATATACAAACCATTGCCCTAGAATTGATATCAGCACATCCATCGCCAGCTCATCCCACACTTATAATGACATAGAAACCATCCTCGCCTCTACCCTGTCTACCGTGAAGATCAATAACAAAGGTTGTGGAGAGTATAGTTTGTCAGATGCATTTGTTGTCGGGGCACTCCCACTTGATCCACATGCCCATGGACGATCGACATATCACAAAGCTAAGGAGATTCCACCTCCTCGATACAAACAGTTTGGCCCAACAACCTTTGTATCCTCAAAAATCCCTCTTCATGAGGAGCTCACTCCAGATATCAACAAATGGTTACATAAGGATGCACCTCAAAGAAATCAAGCACGCCTTGATCACTTCAGCCAAAAGTATCCCCAAGAACATAAGCTCATCACTGACAAATGGAACTATCAAGGTGGTGGTCTAGGACCAGAAGAAAGAGGCATGTAGTGCCCCATCGATGCACACAAGTGGGAATCAAAGTCAGGTCTTGGCTTTGGCATACCCACAACTAGGGGCACCAATGAGAACGGTCACGCTTTTTCGAACATTCACTGTAACCTTGTCGAAATCGAAGACATTCCTAAGGAAGTTGAAAAGAGAGCCTACGACGATATCCTAGACCAAATCTCCCTCGGAGACTCTGTTCTCCAAGAACTATCCATCCACCTCATTGACCTACCACTCACCCATCCACAACTCATAGATTGGGACCAACCAAGTGTCATACACATCGATGAGTTCACATTAGAGGAGGCACTTCTAACATTCATGGGAGCTGAAAATCCTCACAAGAAAATAAAGCCAGATTCTGCCTATATCTACAAGCTAGATCCCAAGGGGTATTTTGGAGAAAATCCCCAACCTAGTTCCGATACACCCAAAACTGGAACTAAGGTGAATCTGAGACTAGCTAAGGCAATGAAGAGAACCCCTCAGCAAGAAAATCTAGAGCCACAAGAAGAACATGAGGATTTAGCATTGCCTCCTCAAGATAATCGACCAGAGGTGTCTTCTATTCTAATTGAGGATACTTGAGAAGTCAACATTGGTTCTTCAGAGATCCCCAAACTTTTTCACATTGTTGCATCCCTATCACAAGACCAAGCTGACCTCCTCTTTGAGGTCTGAAGAGAGAACATTGGCTGATTTGCATGGTCATATCAGGACATGCCATGACTTGATCCAAAGCTTGTAGTTCATCATCTTGCAGTTGATCCAAAGATCAAGCCCGTCAGATAAAAGCTTAGAAAAATGCACCCCAAGGTGGCATTATTGGTCAAAGCTGAATTAGAAAGAATGTTAGCTGCTAAGGTTATCCGACCTATCGACTACTCAGAGTGGATCTCCAACATGGTCCCTGTCACTAAACCTTCTGGTGACATCAGAATCTGCACTGATTTTAGAGATCTTAACAAAGCTTGTCCAAAAGATGATTTTCCCTTGCCCAACATAGATATGATTGTAGATCTTACAGCTGGACATGAAATTTTGTCCCTCATGGATGGATTTTCTGGGTATAATCAAATCAAGATTGTAGAAGAGGATCAGCATAAGACAACATTCACTACCCCTTGGGGAACCTTTTGCTACAACATGATGCCTTTTGGCCTAAAGAATGTTGGTGCTACCTATCAAAGAGCTATGACAGCCATTTTTCATGATCTCATCCATAGCATTTTGGAGGATTATGTGGATGATATCTTGGTCAAGTCTCATACCTTCATGGATCATCTTGCTGACCTAGAGAAAGTCTTTGATAGGTTAGCCAAATATCATCTCATGCTAAATCCCAAGAAATGTGTCTTTGGGGTCACATCTCGCAAGCTTCTAGGCTTCATAGTTTCTAAATGAGGTATAGAGATCGACCCCAAGAAGGTCAAGGCTATCTTAGACATGCCTCCTCCCAAGACACTGTGATAGCTTCGCTCTCTTCAAGGAAAGCTACAATCTGTTCGGCGCTTCATCTCCCAGCTTGCAGATAAGTGTACACCATTTTCACATTTACTGAAGAAGGATGAGAACTTCAAGTGGGATCCTTTATGTCAGCGCAGCTTCGACCATCTCAAGAAGTATCTCATCAATCCCCCTATCTTGGTTCCACCAGTTCCTAGTTGTCCCCTGATTTTGTACATATCAGCAACACCTATTGCTCTAGGGGCACATCTAGCACAGCTTGATGACTACAACAGAGAAAGAGCCATCTACTACATCAGTAGAACCCTAGTTGGTTATGAACTCAATTACACTCCTATGGAAAAAGCTTGTTTGGCAATTGTTTTCTCAACTCAAAAGCTTCGCCATTACATGCTATGTCATACCATCCAACTAGTCTCCAAGATTGACCCTCTCAAGTATATGCTCTCTAGAACAGCACTTACAGGCTGTTTGGCCAAATGGGTTATGCTCCTTAGTGAATTTGACATCCAGTATGTGGATAGAAAGGCAATCAAAGGGAAAGCTATAGCAGATCACCTAGCTGATGCACCTCTAATAGATGCTTATCCATTGATCACAGAATTTCTAGATGAGCATATCTGTCTAATTGAAGAACAACCCCCATGGAAACTTTATTTTGATGGCTCATACACATCTCATGGATCAGGGACAGGAATATTGTTGGTCACACCTCAAGGAGATTACATTCCAAAAGCCTTCAAGCTACAATTCCCTAGCACCAACAATATAGCTGAATATGAGGCCCTCATAGCAGGATTAAAGATAGCTACAGAATGGAACATTGTTGAGCTACAAATCTTTGGCGATTCTCAGCTCATCATCAAGAAAGCCCTAAATGAATATCAAACAAAAGATGAAAAGCTATTAGCCTACAAAGAGCTAGTTGATCAGCTAACCCAACATTTTACAAAGCTTCATTTTACACAAGTGCCTCGAATACAGAACAAAGCAGCAGATGCTATGGCTACTATAGGCTCGCTCTTTTAAATTCCCCAAGCAGCTACACAGTATGAGTTTTTAGTGGAGTAGCTCCTCACACCCGCCTATGCGAATGAGGATTCAAACCATGTTTGTATCTTGGTTGGTCCCCAATCCCCTTGGTACCATGAGATTCACGCTTACCTTAACGATGGTATCATATCCCCTCACCTCACACGTACCCAACACCAGAACCTCATCCGAAAATCATCCCGCTATGTTATCATAGCCAATACCCTATATCGTCGGGGTTATCACGATACTCTCTCTCGATGTTTAGACCAAAATGAGGCCGCGATGGTGTTAAAGGAAGTACACACTGGACTTTGCGGTGCCCACATGAGTGGTATTGTCCTAGCACGACAAATCCTTAGAGCAGGCTACTATTGGCCTACCATTGAAGAAGACTCCTGTGACTTTGTCAGAAAGTGTCTCCCATGTCAGCAGCATGCAAATCTTGTGCACGCTCTAGCATAGGATCTACAGCCTATTGCACCAGCTTGGCCTTTCGCTTGTTGGGGCCTTGATCTAGTTGGAACTATCACACCCCTCTCATCTAATAGACATAAATGGATAATAACAGCTACAGACTATTTCACTAAATGGGTGGAAGCAGTCCCCCTAGTCTCAGCTACAGGAGTTCAGGTCTCCAAGTTCATCTTGTACCACATTGTTTGCCGCTTCGGCATCCCATCCACCATCTTCACCGACCACGGAGGTAGCTTTGAAAATCTCAACATGGAAGAATTATGCACTTCCCTCCGCATCCATCACCACTTTTCTAGCCCATATTTCCCACAAGGTAATGGCCAGGCAGAGGAAACTAACAAAACCCTCCTCAAAATTCTAGAGAAAGTTGTCAATGATTTCGGCCGTGATTGGCACCTACAAATAAATCAAGCCCTATGGGCCTATCGAACTTCCTTCCATACATCCACAGGCACAACTCCATACTCCCTAGTCTATGGTGCCGAAGCGGTACTACCTATAGAGGTTGAACTTCCCTCCTTGCGCATATCTTTGCAAGGACAAATATCAGATGAAGAATATAGAGAAGCTCGGCTCACCCAGCTAGATCTCTTAGACGAGAAGCGACAACAAGCCTATGATCATCTCATAGTCTATCAAACTCATCTCAAAAGGAATTTCAACAAGAAGGTGCTTCCATGACACTTTCAACTAGGTGACATGGTCCTTAAAGAAAACATGAAAGTCCAAGCAGATCGAGAAAAGAAAGGCAAGTTTGAACCTACATGGCTTGGTCCTTATGTTGTCACTGTTTCCTTTGGCTCTGAAGCCTATCAGCTATCTACATCGGAAGGAGAACTCTTGAATGATCCTACAAACATCATTCATCTCAAGAAGTTCTATGCTTGAAGATCCTTGGTATACCTAGCTTTTGAAAAATACAAAAAAAAAAATAGTAAAGAGAAATAAGTGTCCAATGGTGAAAACTTGGCAATTCAAGCGCCTTGGATAGGTACCTTGGTGAAAACCTGGCAATTCAGGCACCTTGTGTACTAAAGACTAATCCATTATCTATCACTATCCTATCCCTCATCCATTCACCCACCATCCCATAAGACACACTTGCTTGTTCCCTTAGTGTTCCAACCAAATATCCAAAATCTGATCAAGCTTGTAAATACCTCCTGTACAACTTGTAAATCTTGTACCAAAGCTTGTATTATACCTTGTAAATCTTGTACCATACCTTGTCTATCTGAATCTTGTCCAAGATTTGTACCATATTTCAGCCTATAAATAATCCTGTATCCTAGCTTGTATACTATCACGTGCACACACAAAACCCCATTTTCACTTAAGCTTTTCGCAAACCATCTACTTATCCACCTATCACCTATTATAGACATCCCATCCTTCACAAACATTTCCATCTCACAAAAACCAAAACATGAACAAACTTGTACATTTGTAACATATCTTGGTCCATTAGCTTGTACATTCTCTTTAGCTTAGTACCATTGTATCTATCCAGCGTTCATGTCAGTTCGTCCTTGATCAGCATCTTGCACCCATCACACATCTTGGTTAGCTATTCCAACGCATCCTTTAGCTAGATTTCTTGTCACCAAAGTGTTATCTTTCTTAGTTCAGCTTGCCAGACGCATCACTCATCCAAATCCACTAGCTTCGGTGCTCTCCGATAGGTCCTTGCAGGATATAGCTTTCCTCATGTTTGATCTTGGTCCGTTAGTACCTTGTCCTACCCATCTCGTTGGCAAACGGCTCTCTTTTGGATTTTCACTTTCTTTTGATTTGGGATCTTCCCTTTTGGTTCTTGAAGTATCTTTTCCAAGCAATCTCCTTGTTCCATCCTCAAGGTTGCCACGATCTTCCATATCATGGTATGCTGCGAATGGGGCAATTAGAGCGTAAGGTCTTGATCAGGTCTTTCGTTTGTTTTTCTTTTCTGCTTGTGGGTTCTCTAGTGTCATTTCCACGCTGCTTCCTCTAGGATTCATGTGTGATGCTGGGGCAATCCTTATGTGTTTGTTTTGAGTTAGTTTGTCAGTCCTTTGGACGGTTGGTGAAAAGGCCTTGATGTTCTTGGTAACCTTGGCAATTAACCAATAGTCCTATAGCAAATCTAGTGCTCAACTACATGGTGGTACTTCTCTTTGAAGTATCCCCCCGCTCAAAAAGCTTCAATGGTTTTCCTTCATCTCCATTATCCCCCATCCATATCCAGCATCCGTCTCTCCTACCCCAGCTGATGCATCAGTATCTCTTTGAATCACTCATCACTCTTAGCTTTAGGGATCCACAATCCTAGTCTTAGGGATCCACCAATCCAAATCAACCCACCAAGCCTCATCTTTCAAGATCCACAATCCTAGTCCTAGGGATCTCTGAAACCCATCTTCCGCCAATCTAACTCTTTGAAATCCTATTGCATCAGCTTTATAATCCCCTCATCCATCTCCCTATCCTGGATTCTTTTTTATAGCGCTCTGCTCCTTCATCCTCTACAATCCCTGAGATCTTAAGCTTGCTTCCTCTTGTGCCTCTGATTCTCCCTTTATCATTCTCCCATAGTAACAGTTTGAGCTAACTAAACCTCTTCTCTTAATCCAATCTGAGTCTCCTTGCTCATCCCAGATTCTTGTATTTTTCAAGAAGCCACCGAGCCTCGCTTTCTCTCCCCGCTGCCTTCTTGAGGGGGCATCTCACAGTCCATTCTCTCCTCTTTTGCTCTAGCCTTGGGCATCTTATTTTCTTATCTTTAATGCCATGCCACTTGCGGCATCACATCAAAGAGGGGCAAAATGTAGACACCTAAAAATCTTTTAAAAAATAAAGTATTTTTATTTTTTGAAAAAATACCTGATGACATCATCATTTATTAATTAATTATTTAATTAATTTTTATGCCATTAAATCTCTTTATCTTAATTAAAAATATTTAATTAAGGAATCCCTCCCAAAAATGTTTAAATCTTATTTAAACATTATTTCCTTATTTATTAATTATTTAATTAATAAATTGACCAAAAATCCTAAAATAAATTAAAAATTTATTTTTTGCCCAAAACTTGGCCAATTTTCTTATGACCAATAACCTCTTCCAAAATCTTCTAATCCTTCTTTAATTTCGATTAAAGGCTAATCCCATCATTTCCTACCCCTAATCCCAACTCAAAATATTTAATTAAGATTAAATATTAATCCTCATGTTTATTAAAAAAGTTTTAATAAATATCTCCTCAACCCAAACCCTTGAAATAAATAAAACTTTATTTATTTCCTAAAAATCTAATTTATCCTCATCCTAAGAAGTTCTAGACTCTTCTAGAAAGTCTTCATCCTCATCCTAGGAAATTCTAGACTATTCTAGAAAGTCTTTATCCTCATCCAAAGTCTAGACTCTTCTAGAAGATGTCTTTAAACCTAATCCTAATCCCCTCCTAACCTTGTCACATTCCCTAAACATGGGTTAAGACTTACTAACCCAAGCCAAAGTTAACAAATATCTCCTCCTTCACCCACCCTCATTAAATGCCATCCACTTGCCTATCCCTAAGCTAATCCTAAACCATCCTAATCCATCCTCTAATCATTTGCACAATCCTAAGCAAGCTTAAAACCCTCCTAATCAAGTCCAAGTCAAAATTGCTCTCATCTCCCTCAAAATATCTCAACCATAAAACTTTATGAAGTCCACTAGGCCGTAAATGACTCTTCCAAGCCCCTTTATTGCTCTTACAAGCCATTATGAGGGTCTTTATGAAGATTTTATCCTTTGAGCCTCCTTTGTTGACTCATCCTTCCCCTTTCTTCCATCCTCTCACCTTGTGACATGTGTCACTCCTTGATTGGCTGTAAGGAAGCACAATCCATGTGCTCTCTTCTCATGCAATCTGAGCCCTCCATGAGCTTTTTCCCATCCTTGCATCTTAGCCCTCAATCCCTCAAGCCTCTTGCCTATAAATTGGATCCTTCCCTTTTGCAAAATAACACAATCCATGAAGTAAAGTCATAATGCCATTTTGAGAAGCCATTTTACATCAAAACCATACACTCACACCCAAATTCCAACTCCATTTGAAGCCCTTTTTGAAGCATAAGCTTGAGCATACATCCTATCTATTTAGACAAAGCTACTCAACAAGAGAGCTTCTCATTGAGAGAGCCCATTAATGGCTCATATTCTCAATTGAGAGCTCATCTTAGTCTATCTTGAAGTTTATGAATTTTGTTTAGTTTGTAGAAGCTTTATTTAAATTTGGTTTCTATTAGCATACTAACATTGCTCATATACACATACTTTTTGCAATTGTAGCAGTGACCTTCAAATCTTGGTGTCCTCATGGTCTTGGTTCTGTAGTCTTGTGTTGAGTGTCCTTGCATATTACACTTGTGACAGTAACCTTTTTTTTTGGATGTGTCTTGCTGATTGGTCTTTCTACTCCTACAAACATTAGCAGTGTGCCCCTTTTCATTACAGAAATGACAAGTGGGTTTTGTGTTCTTTACTTTGTTGATCCCTTCTGCTGTAGTCTTGGATGATTCTCCTTGTTTAGTGGTGGTGTAACCAAGTCCTAAAGTATCATTTCTAGCCCTTGGTGATTTTAGTAATTGTTCAAAGTACTTGATAGCCTCATTGGGTTTGTTGTAGCTTTTTGCTATCTCCTTTTCTCTCTTCAAGGTGGAGATTTCAATGTCCTTCACATTTAGCTCATGATTAGCATTCATCATCTAGCTTAAGGTGTCTAGCTGCATGTTTGAGATCTTTTCAAACTCAATTGTCTTCTCTTTCAGCCTATTGGTGAGTTTTTTTGTCATCTTCTATCATGGCCTTGTCTTCAATAGCTCTTTTCTTTTGTTTAGTCACTTCACAAAGCATTATGGCCTGTGATTCTTGTTTAAGCTTAAGTAGTTTGATTTCTTCTACTTGTGCTCTGCTTTCCTCCATCAGTTCTACTATTTCTACATCAAATTCCTTGGAATCTCCATTAGAAAACACTTGTGTGGTATCAATCTCCTTGTAGTGTATGCCATTTTCAACTATGGCTATCTCCTTTCTTCTTTTCAAGGATTTTCTAAATTCCTTTCTAGCTTCCTCTACCTTATGTAGAGTGAGGTGCACATCAATCACTTGATTGTCAATAATCTTCCCAAGTTTGAAGACTTCCATCTTCTGATCTTTTTCTCCAAGCTATTAGGCTTCTCCTTGTGAGAACCAATAGCTCTGATACCAATTGTTGGAATATTCAAATGGGAAGAGTACTTCTGAAGGGGGGGAGGGGGGTGAATCAGAAGTAACTAGTTTTTATCCTTTTAAAACCTCATAACACATAATTGAAAGTAATGTACATGCATGTAAACATATAAGAAAACATGAAATGAAAGCATGCATCAACACATAACACAAGAGATTTGGTAACCCAGAAACCCTCTAGGAATAAGAAGGTGAAACTGGGGTGGGGATGATACCCACAAAAATCACTGCAACAATATATGTTCAACCACTTCTAATGGTCTACCCTATTAAAGGCTTTACATTGTGTCAATACTGACCTAGTTAGAGGATTTACACACACTTTACATGAAGTGTCACCTTGTTAAAATATTTACAATAGGTTGTTAAACCCACCTAATACATAGGATTTTCAATCACCTTATCCAAAAGGTTCTCCTACCTAGCTGTTAAGCTAACCTATCAATATAGGATTTTAGCATCTAATACAATGATGAGAAAGTACTAGAACATTTGACCTGATAGAGTGCAATCTTCAATTGTTGGGTTTAGGTACTAGATCTGCTCTTCTTTTTCTGATCCTTGCTTGATCTAATCTCTGTATGTGTTCCTTGTCCCTTGTGCTATTTTGATCAACTGGATATGAAAGTGTTGCTCTGTTCTTCTAAGTCTTTCCTTCTTCTCACTAAAATTTTGCTATAATCTCCCCCTTACATTGTTCTCATCCTCATACCTAATGGATTTTTTTATCTCCTTTTAAAGATTGTGAAGACTTAGGGTTAGGTATGGATCTACGATCCATATTGAATCTCAAATTCTCGCTCATACCTTGCATTTTTCTCATTGGTTGCATGCCTTCTCCATTTTTTGATTGGCTGCATGCAGATTGCATAGGGAATGTGAATGATTTTTCCTTATCCTTTTTCTCCTTCAAAATCTCTCTAAGTCGGCTCCAAAAATGGTTTACATCTTAGTTTGTGAAGGCACAAGCTATTATGTTGATTCTACGTTACTCGACACATATTATATTGCTGATGCTTGACACATGAATGTTCTTGTATTGCTCAGCACATGTTAATTTTCTAGTTTTCTCATCACCTATTATACTCTATGTTTCTCGATATCTATTACTTGCTCTACACCTAAAGCCACTTAGTACCTATTAAAATTTTGACTCGACAACTACTATTACTCACTTGGCATACATAGTGTACTTGGCATATATGGTGGAATTGGTTAAGTGTGTTGGCACTTGAATGTCAAGACCATTCTAAAACCAACACTCAGTTCTTGCTTTAGACCATATAAAGCTTTCTTTAATATGCATACCATGTCTTTGTCTTCTGATAAAGGAAAACCTTTAGGCTTCTCAATACAAACCTCTTCTTCTAGTTCTCCATTTAGAAAGGTTGATTTAACATCCATCTGATAAACCTTGAATGCCTTGTCACCCTTACTGCTTCCATTCTTGCTATTGGTGCATATGTTTCCTCATAATCAATGCCTTCTTTCTATGAATAACCTTTACAAATAAGTTTGACTGTATTTCTCACAACTTCTCCTTTCTCATTCATCTTATTCCTAAAAACCTATTTTGTTCCTATTATGTTCTTGTCTTTTGGTCTAGGAACTAATTCCCATGTATCATTCTTTACTATCTGATCCAATTCTTCCTTCATTTCTTGGATCCAATGATTATCTTTGACTACTTCATCTGTGCACTTCACTTCAACTTGAGATATCAAAGATATCTCCTCATTTACTCCGTTCCTTGTCATTGCACCTTTATCTTTACTTCCCATTATCTACTCAGGTAGGTGATTCTTTGAAAAATTCCTATTAGGGGTAGGAGTTGACATCTCAACTCTTATCTCTTCTCTAGGTTTAGAACTTTGTTTTCCTCTATGCTCAAAATTTAGCACATCATTCTAAAAGAAATTGTTAGTCTTAAATAAAACTTCAACATTCTATCTAACAATTCCAGAGTTACTCTATTCTTAATCTAAACTATAAACTACCATCTTTTCTTTAGTTCCAAACTTTTTATCAATTCTTACATTTTTGTATTCAACATAATCTTATTTCTATAATTGAAACATCTACAAGCCTTTCTTTTCAATGACTAGTCAAGAAACATATAGGTTCATTGCTTCTTGGATCAAACTTACCAATGTCATCATCTCTCTTAATATAACATGTGCTCCAAAATATCTTGAAATATTTGACTAATGGTGAATGTCCCAACCATAGTTCATTAGGTCTTGTTTCCATACCTTTTTTGATCTATGCTCTATTCAGAGTATATACTATTGTATTGACTACTTCTCTCCAAAATTTCTTAGAAACATCATTCTCAAATAACATCAATCTTGATGCTTCTACTATAGACTTATTTCTTTACTCAACAATCCTATTTTTCTTAGGTGTTCTAGGTGTAGATAGTTGTCTTTTGATTCCATTTTCTTCACAAAATATGTAAAATTCTATAGAGGTAAATTTTCCTCCTCTATTAGATCTCAAACATTTAATCTTAAAACTAGATTCATTCTCAACTATATTGTTAAATATCTTAAACTTCTCGAAAGATTCATATTTCTCTTTAAGAAATGCTACCCACATCATTCTAGTGACATGATCAACAAAAATCATAAAATACCTTTCACCATAGAATCCTCTTGTTCTAGAAGGACCATTCAAATCTATGTGAATGATCTCCAGCTTCTTTGTAGTAGTGAACTTCTTGCTAGGGAATGACACTTTCTTCTCCTTAGCCAAAATACATTCCTTACACACAACATTAGTAGGCTTAACAATCTTATGCAAGTCTTGTTAGAGATACAATAGGGAAGTAAGCTCTAAGAGGGGGGGTTGAATCAACCTTAAAACTCTCAATCTCTAAAACTATTCACCATACATCCATCTCACAATCTATCCATATAAACTAAAATACCAAATTAAGCATATATATTGATAGCATGAAAGTAAAATATTCAACACATGTATGACACAAGATATTTGGTTACCTAGAAACCCTCCAAGGAGAAGGTAAAACTTGGGTGGGGATGACACCCACAAATTTTCACTACTCTTGTAATAAAGTGTGTCCAATGAAGGTTACAATGTTTGACCATGAAACATGATCTACCTTGTGAAAGGCCTAACTTGTTAAAGGCTTCCAAGATTATTAGATCTTACCCTATTAAAGCATTTAAACACCCTACTAAAAGTGTGTTTGGTAAAAGGACTTTAATTTACAATGAAGTAAGTACTCTATTAGAGGATTTACAACAACCTATTAAAACTACTCTGTTAAGATATTTAACTAATTCACCTATTAGAATGACTCATCAATGATCTTGCGGTTAGCACTCTATTGATTGATGTCAAATCACCTCTATACTAATGTGTACTTGATCCTTTCTAATTAGATGTATCTCTAATGTCCTCTAATTCCTTTCCTCAATTCTCCTTTAATTGATTCTACAATATAACTCAATTCATAATACCTTAATCACCATGAATGCTCTTTTTGTTCATGCAAAACTCACCTCAATTCTCCTTAGCATTCTTAGAAAATTTAGGGTTTATCTTTCTTAAGAAGACTTAGGTGACTTAGGGTTATGTGTGAATCAATAGTAGTGATTCACCCATATTCCCACTTAAACTTTCCCTTTTTCTCATTGGATGCATGTAATACATTGGGATTCACAATTAAGATTCATCCTTATCAACAAAGATCATAAATAAATCCTTAGGTCGGTGTAAAAATGATTTACATAGAAGTTTGTGCCATTACAAATAACTATATCAAAACTATGTAACTCAACACTTGAAGTCCCTAATGGTCGGCATCAACTACAACTTCAATATTGGCACTCAGCATTTGAGTGGCTCGACACTTACTATTTACTTGGTATGCACTAAATATCTGTCACTTAGCATATACTATCTAATAACTTATGCTTGACATGTATTATTTGTTCGGCATGAACAAAGTAAATGATTTAAGTATATTCTCACTTATATGTCAAAAGCAATCTGAGATTAACAATATCCCCTTTTGACATGAGTGGCAAAATACTTGATCATGTATGAATAACCTTTATTCTTTCAAGCATATCTTAGATAATATCCATATTCATAAAAAATTTCAAAACTTCAAAATTTTGCAAAAGTCTATGACTCATCAATCATACCTCAAAATTTAATAACTTCCCGTAAGTTGATTATGTTGTTTTGCATCTATCTAAACTCAAAATTATTCCTCCTTCTGAGTAAATTTGTATATACTCTATTTCTATCATCTTCCTCAAAAATATTATCTCCCCCATACATCTTATCTCTCCCATACCTTATTTCTCCCCAATTTTGACACTAATGTTAAAGGGTTATACACTTAGAGTGTGTTTGTCCAAAAATGTTTTGTGGACCTCAAGCATGATTTTCAATGCTACATCCCAATTATCAGAAGCTACCTCTAATTATTTGATCTAGATGGCTAGCTTAGTAGTAAGGTGAAATAAGCCTTTATGAGTAGAAAGATGTGGATCTTTCTTCATGAGTGTTTCAGCAAAGGCTAGTTCCTTGTGCAATATGTCCATATGTGGAGTTAGCATTGACTAGATGCTTATTAGTTTAGCCTTGATGCTCACTTCATCTATTTGTAACACTACTAACTGACTTTGGGAAATAAGGAGATGTCTAAAATGTTTCTCACTCTGAGGTAGAGACTTTGGAAGAGTTATACCAGATGATTGTATATGACTCTCCAAACTCAGAATATGACTCCTTATTTCTTGTGTGAATAGCATGGGATTACACAAATTGGTGTACAAAGAGAAGATTTTCTCTAGTACCTTCTTCACACTATCTATTATGGTTGCTAAGTCAACCTATGATAATGCAATAACATTTGATATCTTTTCATCAACCTTATGTTGGAACTTTCTCTCAAACCATTCGAGTAATTTTACATTTGAATCTAGGTTTGTGTCATTTACTTTCTCCACTAAGCTAGTTAACTATTCAATTATTGTCTTTTTTTCCTCTAGAGCTAGAAAACTAAATGTATTAATGAAAATGTCCTTGATATCTTTTAAGGCTTGCTTTAGTCTATAATATCAATTCTTGATTCTTCTTCTTTGCTAGAGCATCCTCTAGTATGCCCATCTACTTAATATTGATAGTTTCAAAACCAAAATTGGAAAAATCAATCACCTCATCCAAGTTCACATTGAAAAATGATGTGACTTCATCTACCTTAGATGTGCTTGGGCTTGGCCATGATGATTTTAGGGATATAGCTTCTATACTCGACCTATGAAGAGCTTGACTGGGAGGAGTAGCAATTTTTGGTAAAGTTACTAGTGTTTGTATTGTTAATTCTTTAGTCTTATCCTTTTCCTTCTCTACATTTATAGATGCACCTTGTTCTTGTGATGTAGGTGTAGGAGTGTCTACCTAACCTATTTGAACTTGTGTTCCTTCAATCTTCACTATTTGAACTTTTTGTTGTCCACCTATCTCACGCTTATCATGTTCACTTACCCTTATAATGATGATGACTAGAGTACTTTTTGCCAATGTACTGATGGTAGATGTAGCTAGCTTCTTCCTTTGATATAAAACAAGGGGTAATGTAGGTTGTATCATAGAAAATTGAGGAGGGGTTGTAGGTGTAACTTGTTTATGTACATCCTCTCCTATAGGTATCTTATCTGCCTTCTCAAAGTCATCAACACTCACTAGTACAGGATTCTCACAAAGTTTGGCCTGGGTAGTAGTATATTTTTCAAGTCATCTGCTATGAGGGGATTGATGTTCTAAGTGATAGAATTAGAAACATCCTTAATCTTTACATTTTTACATTTTATGTTTAATTCATGTGGAGGACTAGTGCTCAATACTAGTATATCTAGTACACTTTTTTCTATTTGTTGCTCATCCTCAACTAGCACTTATGTATTTACATTTGTTTCAAAGTCTTCCTCCTATATAAATAGCTTAGTATCAACTGTGATTACCTTTATTGCCTATTGTTGCTCTTCTTTTTCCTCACCTACCTCAATAGGTTCTTGCATTATTGCCTTGGGTGTTGTCAAACCATATAGTAATTTCCAAATTAAAGTGGTCTTTTATACAACATCCACAATCTTGTTTTGTAATATGTTGAATGCCCTATATTTTGGTGCAAATTTTCTAGTATACTTCTTCAATGCCTTGGCCATTGATTCCCTATCCAATTTCGACATTACTCTAGCAAGTGTAGTCTCTCTGATTTGTCTTTCTATGTTTATACTATATTGACACTTTTTCTCAACTCTATTAGATAATTCCTTCAGTAGATAGTTGGAAATCTCAATTGGAGCTTGTTTAAATGTTTCAATCATGGCATAAATCAACTCCTCTACTTGGTTCATCTCAAATTTTCCAAGTGTATCAAATTTAGTATGTGAGAGATTACATAAATTAGCATTTTTCTTTATATTCTCACATATATTGTCTATATATGAAGAAGGATTGTGACTTACCACTTGAAACTGGCTATTGTCATCAAATTCGGTCTTGTATTCATCAGATTAAACTGGAGCAACATATTTTCTCCTCTCTCTCTTCTAAGATTCTTCACCCTTGCTAGCTTGATTATCTCTCTTCTTCTTTGGCTTGATAATGGTCCTTATGCTTGTTCCTATAGAGGGGACTATAGACTTAGGTTTTTCAATGTTCCTTAATTTGCTAGCAACTGGTATCTAAGCTTTCCTTTTCTTTTTCTTAGGTTCTTCATTGGCTTCTTCTCCCTTGGCATTTTCTTCAATTTCCACTTCTTCTACTTGGTCTTCTCCTTGACCTTAAGGCTAATGGTGTTTGAGCTGATATATCCTCTTCTTCTTCAACTTCTTCATCTGCTCCTTCACCAAATTTCTCTTTTAACTTCTTCACAATTTTGTTCTTTTTCCTAATGATTGAGGCACTCTTCAAATCCATTGTTATCTTAGATTTGGCCACATCATAGTTTCAAAAGTTAGCAGACTTAGCATCTACATCTTCTGTAAGTAATGTTGTTATTCTTGTAGAGGCTTCATCAACATTGATTTCATAGCCTAATTGCCTTAGCCACCTAACCCTTGGAATAACAACTTGAACATAAGTATAATTAGTATCAACTAGAAAGAAAACATCATTAAAATGTTTCTCAACTAGTGAAACTAGTATCATTGGTCTCTTTTTCATTGATTGTTTAAAGTCCTCAAAATACCTAGTCATAGCTGACTCAAAATTTTTCCCACGTTGCTCAATAAACTCTCCTATCTACACTACAATAGATCCATTTGTTTTCTAGGACACTTTACCAAATGCAGGGAATGTATTCTGTACATAAAAGAACATACATACAAGAATTGAGCCAAATTTGCATTATGTACTTTTGGTCTTCCTTATAGCTCCCACATTTTCTAACAATTGTTGCATCTACAACTCGACAAAGTCACATGTATGATCCTTCTTTACTATCTTATAGATCATGTCAATGGCAATACATGGTACACTATTGAGCCTGCTTGATTGATAGAACTTATGTGTTATTATCCTCACTGTAAATGCAATTAGGGGATCTAAAATAGTATCAATTATCATCCCTCATTTATTCTACACTACCCTTGTATTCTTTTCAATGACCTCTTTAGATTCACTTCTCATTGTTTTAGGTTGGTCAAGTGTTGGATACCCTATTACTCTATGTACAATTTTCTTAGTGATCTTCACTAGTCCATTATCCAACCAAATAGAATTATCATGAATTCTACTCAAGAGTATCTTAATCCATTAAGTCTTGAAAAAATTTGAAAAATCTAGGGCATAGTCAACCCTTTCCTTTCTACAATTTTAAATTCATCCTTCAATGCTCCATTTTCACACAATTTTCCATAGGTTTCCCTAATTTCCATGTCTCCTATGCTACGAACCTTACATGTATAGCAACATCTCATGTCTTGAATCATCAAAACTCTTGGCAGTATCATCAACAATGCACCGGATGGATCTTGCTTGTAAGTGATATCAAGTATGGCTTTAAAGTTTGGTTGTTTCTGTAAAAACCTAAAATCCTTTAGAAAATAAAATATTTTTATTTTCTAAAAAAAGTCCTTGATGACATCATCATTTATTAATTAATTAATTATTTAATTAATTTATTTATTTTTATGCCATTAAATCCCTTTATCTTAATTAAAAATATTTAATTAAGGAATCCCTCCCAAAAATGTTTAAATCTTATTTAAACATTATTTCTTTATTTATTAATGATTTAATTAATAAATTGACCAAAAATCCCAAAATAAATAATTTTTTTTTTTTTGGCCAAAATTTGGCCAATTTCCTTAAGACCACTAACCTCTTCCAAAATCTTCTAAGCCTTCTTTAATTTCGATTAAAGACTAATCCCATCATTTCCTACCCCTAATCTCAACTCAAAATATTTAATTAAGATTAAATATTAATCCTCATGTTTATTAAAAATATTTTAATATATATCTCTGCAACCTGAACCCTTGAAATAAATAAATCTTTATTTATTTCCTAAAAAACCTTATTTATCCTCATCCTAGGAAGTTCTAGACTCTTCTAGAAAGTCTTCATCCTCATCCAAAGCGTAGACTCTTCTAGAAGATGTCAATCCTTATCTTTAATCCTAATCCTAATCCCCTCCTAACCTTGTCACATTCCCTAAACATGGGTTAAGACTTGCTAACACAAGCCAAAGCCAACAAATATCTCCTCTTTCACCCACCCTCATTAAATGCCATCCACTTGCCCATCTCTAACATCCCTAATCTAATCTTAACCCAAGCCTAATCCAAGCCTTAATCATTTGCAAATTCTCAAGTCAAGCTTAAGACTTTTTTAATCTAACCCAAGTCAAAATATCTCAACTCTCTCACAAATATCCCAACCATAAAACTTTATGAAGTCCAAAAAGTCATAAATGACTCTTACAAGCCCATTCATTGCTCTTACAAGCCATTATGAGGGTCTTTATGAGCTTTGAGCCTCCTTTGTTGACCCCTCAACCCCTTTTGCTCTAACCAATGACTCTGTGACATGTGTCACTCCCTGATTGGCTCTAAGGAAGCACAATCCATATGCTCTCCTCTCATTCAATCTAAACCTTCCATAAGCTTTTTCCCATCCTTAAATCCTAGCCCGTGATCCCTCAAGCCCTTTGCCTATTTAAGGAATCCTCTCCCAAGCCATTTTAACACAATCTAGAAAGTAAAGCCATAATGCCATTTTGAGAAGCCATTTTTACATCAAATCCATTCACCAAAATCTATCAAAAATTCTCCATTGAAGCCTATTTGAGCATTTGAGCATACATACATAATCAAGCCATCTTAGCTATTAGACACACCTCTACATCAAGTGATCATCCTCATTGAGAGAGCCTATCCATGGCTCATATTCTCATTTGAGGACTTCACTTTGTCTCTCATGAGGTTATGTTAAATTAGTATGCAAATGCTTTTTGATTGTTTTAATTTGGTGTTTCTAACATACTAAAGTAGCATATACATTTTGGCATGCTCGGTGGGACCCTACATGGGTCATCTTCATTAGTTTTTTTAGTCAAGTTGTGTATGTCATTTGCTGATTTTGGCTAAATTTGCTTGTTTTTGTGATTGATAGGATTGTATAAATTGGTTTTGTAGGTCCACATGAGCATAAAGAAGACAAAGGAACTCATAGTCTATCTCATAGTGTTTGCAGATTTTTCAAGCTTAGAGGTGGACGAAGCACTTGGAATTCTTCTTCCTCTTCTTGTCTATATTCTTCTTCTATTCGTCTACTTCTTCTTCTTCTTCTTTAGGGATCTTGGCCTTTTTTTTTAAGGAAGCAAAATCATACACACTTTTTTTTAAATGCTTAAAATGAACCCCCAAATCATACTTAAATCCATTAAAAAACAAAAATTTGCAAAAAATAAAATAAAATCTTTTAATAAGTGAAACTAAACCAATCCAATCATTTGCATCCTTGCAACATCAAGGTTTTAGATGCATTCATGCAAAGTTAGGAACACTTCATTTTTGGGAATTTAAAAAGGTTCAAAATCAACACTAAGTGCACACTAAAAATCTAAATCAAACTCAAAGCATCAATCAAGGATAAAATGAACCTCATTTGCAAATATTTTAAAGTTCTTTTAAAAGTTTCATGAAAACTAAGAGTCCTAAATGGTTGCCAAAATTGTCCTAAAAAGCTTTGTTATTTGTTCCAAACAAATGTCTTGTTGCAAAATCTTGAATGTTTCTTAAATTTTTCATGCATCAAAACAATCTAGGAATATCATTTTTGGGCTTAAAACATGCAAACTAAAACACAAAATCTTGAATGAAAACCAAAGTCCAAAGAGTCATTTTCACTTTTGAGTCCAAAACAATCTTGAATGATCTAAGGTTAAAACAAAGCACTTCAAAGTTCTTAAAACAACACACAAAATCTCAATCTTGAATGCTCAAAGGAAAAAACTTGAATGTTTAATCACTTGTCTTTGAATGCATGTTGCTAAAATCACTCTTGAGTGCCATGGATTAAAATCAAGTTTTTTTTATTTTTTATTTTTTTTAATTTATGAATGCATGATTAAAACAACAACTCCAATCTTGAATGCAAAAGGTCAATTAATCATTACAATATCTCACACTTCATCTTTTCAGGCATAAAAAGAATCTACATTTTAGAAACTTTCTAAGTTATAAAAAAAAATAAAGACACTTTGAGTGAATTTGTTGTTGGACTCACCCTCTTTAATCACCCATCATTCTAACCATTAGTTGCAATATCAGCACCATAAATGGGGATGGGTCTACCTAAGAAGGTGTTAAGTGCTCCACAAAAATCAAATTTCACTCACTTAAGTTTTTATTGGTTTTTCTAAGATAGAAAATTTCTTGAATGCACATTAGTCTCGCTAACACTTCATTTGGGCATAAAAATTGAACAAATCTTGACGTGGAGGGCCTCCAGGTGTGCACTTGAAATTGAGCTTTACACACATATTTGTTTTGGGCTTAAAACAAACTCACACTCAATCTTGAATGTCTTAAAGAAAATCAATCGATACTTGATGTGGAGGGCCTCCAGGCATGCGAATTTATTTTTTGTTGACCCTAAATCTTCTTGGTGTATTCATTCTTCAATCGCTTCTCTTTTGTTGGCACATTTCAAATTGGAATTGAACCTTTGCATCTTAAATCATGTGTGTTTTCAAAAGGTCTAGATTAGAAAACTTAAAGCGTCAGTTGGAAAAGAACTCTGTCTTTTAGCCCAAGATCATCCAAGTCTTCTCTCCCCTTTTCATCTTTCGAGGCCATCTTGGGTGCATAAGATTAAGATCCAAACTCTTGTCTAAGCTTTTAGGAGGCCTGCTTGGGGATTTCATCACCCCTTGGGACGAGCTCAACTCCAGTGTTCCGACAGAGTATAAAGATCGAAAGGTGAATCCAAAGACACCTCTCTTGGGATCAAAATTCTATCACTCAGGCTAAGCCTCAAGGAACTTTATACCCTTGAGAAGTGAAAGAGGAGAAGTGGGTTACCGCTCCTCTTAGCAGTATGAAATTATTTTGGTTCCATCTATGGATTTGGGCCTCACGTACCTTGGGTATATCAAGGACTTCCTAGCTAAACCAATTGTTAGCCTTGTAGACAACCATCTAGGATGTTAATGTGTTTGAAGTGACTGATCGAAACACTTGTAGAATATACACACTCCTTGGCACACATATCACATTATGAGAATCAAAAACTTCTATCTAGTTGTTCATATCTATTGCTTGATATTTTACTTGTTGAATGAATGTTTGCCAAACTTGGTAAATCCTAGCTTAGGGCACACTTAGTGTAGTCACTGCTTGTTTCAGAAGTTGAACAAGTTGAAGCAAAACAACCACAATCTCTCAAAGCCAAATAGATTTAGGAATTTATGTAAGAACAACCCAAACCCAAATAGAAGTTTCACAAAACCAAATTCAATCCCTCTCGAGCATACCAAGAAATTTCAGCCAAGAGAAAGGAAGTAACACCAAGCCCTTGAATTGCACAACTCCACAAAGCAGAAGACAAAGCGACCGACGAAACCTGTCAGGATGCCTGGTTAGATTGCACTATTAGATTTAGCAAGCATCTAGGAGTTAACCCTTCTTAATTCTTACCAACTAAGCATGATTTCTATGATTAGGCCCCCTTTTTTTTCCACATCTTCTTGCATAAGTTTCACTTTATAGTCATCTTTGTAGGAAAACCAACCATTCTAGGTTATCCCTTTAAATCATTTTCGCTCATCCATCACATCTAGGTCTTTGCCTTAGAATCAAACTAATCCCCTCAAAACCTAGCTAGCATCCCAAAAAGCCTAATTTTCACATCCAAGCCTTCAAAATTGTTGTCACCTTGCCAAAAGTTTTCCATTCCTACCATCTTGCAAATCCACTAGCCTCACTGAGGTTATCCCTCTAACAAAGCTTTGTCTAGGGTAATCTAGCTTTGTCACTTGTTATCCCTCATCACCTTGAGCCAAAGGTTGGGATCCACAACTGGTCAATCTTGTGTTTTTCATAAAGGATCATCAGTCTATCCTTAAAGTTGACACAATCACCACCAAGCTTACACATAGGAAAGTAGACCTTTCATGCTTTGGCAACATATCTTTGAAGTTAGAATCCCCAACCCAATCCTCCTTAGGTTTTTCATATAGCTTTGCTTCAATCTAGGGAATCATTTTCATAGAAAAGCTTTCCCCCTTTGCATCCATCAACATTGTTGCATCTCATCCCTAGGAACATTTTCATGCCACCCATCACTTGCTTAGCCAATAAGAAGAAAGAAATAATGGAACCCTATCATTTGGATCAAACAGCATCGCTCCCCTTGAGCACTCAACCATCCTTCAGCCCAGAGAACACTATACCATCACCTACTAACATTGAAGCTTTCATGAACCAACTAGGAAATGCAGTATTGGTGAACACCATTATAGACAAGAACAAAGAAACAATCATGACTAACTTTCGAAGGGACAATATAGGAGCATTCGACTTTGGAAGACCTCCTCCCTTATTAAATCCATCTCACCCATTGTTTGGACAACTATCACTCCCAATAGGCTCTTATGATTCAGATTATCCTCAATATGTGCCAAAAGAAGAGCCTCAAGCCAATCCTTATGATCCAATAGACCCAGACATACCAGCTTCCACTCAAGTTGAAATCTCCCTTCTGCAAGCCAATCCAGCCACCACCACTCCACCATTGGTCCATACCACTCCATCCCAAACCCCCTTCACCCAAAACACCTCATCATTCACTCCCTTCACTATTGTTGTTGCTGCTCTCCAACCTAGCCTTCCAAATCCACCCATCTCCCAAATCAATGCTAGCATCTTTGGTCAACCTCAGCAATATACAATCGGGATGCCAACCATGGGGCCAAGTAATCAACCTTTCATCACCCCCAACTTGTTTACCTCAGCTCAGAGCACAATTCCATCATTTCCACTAGGTCCTTGGAGCTCAGTGCCATCAGCC
Source organism: Cupressus sempervirens (assembly GCA_028749045.1). Taxonomy (NCBI): domain Eukaryota; kingdom Viridiplantae; phylum Streptophyta; class Pinopsida; order Cupressales; family Cupressaceae; genus Cupressus; species Cupressus sempervirens. The sequence continues at coordinate 622,703,295 of CM053786.1, read as the reverse complement.
ACAAATCCACAAGCTACTGGCCTCACTCCACAAAGCTATCAAACCCCACAAGCTACTACCAATGTTCTGCCAAGCTCTCAAGTGACCCAAGCTCCTACCACCACTCTACCAAGCTTTCAAATCCAGCCACCAAGCTATCACACCCCATCAGTTCCATTTCCAAGCTTTCAATTCCCACCACCTCCACCACCAATTAATCCATTACCTCCTATTACTAACTATTTTTCTATGCCACTTCAAGGAGGAAATCCACCACCACCAACCACCAATTACTTGGCCTCTTTTTCCATGCAGATACCTTCCCAAATGGGGGCACAACCAACATATATTGGTCAAACTCCTCAAATCCAAAGTCAAGTTCCACAAGCTCCTCGATCCTTTCCCCAAGCTTCACAACCATCTTATACCTTACCTCCACAAAGCAATCCATTTATCCCAGAGCTAGCTTATGTTCCTCAATCCTAACCTCAAATCCAATATCAACATCAAGCCTCACAACACATGCAACAATATGTGCCACCTCCACCTCAGCAACCCATCATCCACCATTCAGTTGCCCAAGCCATGTACAATCCCTACCAGCCCATACCTCAAAGCCATCCATATTCCATTGCCCCATCTAGCACATACCTACCTCAGGGAACTCCTACATTGGGGGCACCCAACCACCACCCATTAATTCAGAATGGGAAGCCATGAAAATAGCTTTGAAGAACATCTAGGAGGGAAATGATCCAAAAACCTTCAAGTTTGAGAATGTGTGTCCTTACCCATTTGACAGAGCCATTACCATGACACCATTTCCCAAACACTTTGAGATACCCAAGTTTGAAAAATTTAGAGAAAAAGGAGACCCTGTCACACATATCAAAGAATTTTACATGCACTACTGAGAAGTGGTATACTGTGACATCTTCCTCTTGCGTCTCTTTTCCAAAAGCTTGGCCGTACCAACTCTTGAATGGTTTTATAGAATCCCATATGGCACAATTTAAAACTTTGCTAAATTGTCTGAGGCATTTGTAGCCCAATATGCCCATCTTGTTGAAACAAAACTATCAATAGTTGATCTTGTCCGCACTAATAAAAAAGGTGGAGAAAGCCTTCCCAAATATCTACAAAGATGGCAAACCCTTACAACCCACATATCTTGCACCTTGCTAGAGCACCATTTGGTGAAAATGTTTATTGATAATGCCCATCCTAGCTTGGCTCACCACATGACCATGAACTGTTTGCAGACCTACAAAGATATCAAAGAGAAAGGAACGATCCTTGAGCAAGGACTCATTAAAGATGGTGTGGTCAAGATTTACAAAGAAGCCAACCAAAATCAAACACATTCAAATGACAAGTCTAGGTATTGGAACAAAAAAAAGCACGTTGCAACAGATGGGGTCACTGACACCAGACATGTGAATATTGTTGGTCCTTCCCAAAATTAGTCCAACCCACCTTATCAACCAAACAATCAACAAGCTATCAACAACCAACAGTAGAATCAACAAATCTTTCAAATCCACAATCCAAAGCCCAACTTTCAAGGGTCTAACAACAATCAAGCTAATGCCATCAATGTAGCTACAAGACCAAAGCCCAAGTTCCAACCTACACCTCAAAACTATACACCCCTTGGTGAGCCATTGGATGTCATTTTTGAGAAATTAGTCAAGGAAAACCTCATCAAATTTCTTCCTACCTAGCAAATCAACCCAGGCTAATCCAAAGCTGCATGGTATAGAGACAATGAGTATTGCAAGTTTCATAGGGTGAAAGGACACACCACCCTTAGATGCATGAAGCTGAAAGATTATGTGCAGGACCTCATTGATTAAAAAGAAATCATAGTTGGAGCAAAAACCTCTCCCAATGCAAGCTTGTAGATCTATCAAAATGCTTTTCCTCCTCACAACAACCAAAATCTTGGAAAAATACCTATCCAAACCAACAACAACAATACCAACAACTGCTAGCCAAACCAACAGCATGGGAAGAACAATGACCACACTTCATCCTACATAGACTATGGTATCCTCATCAATTGTATATCTAAAAAAGAGCCTTCTATAAATGTTATCAATATCTAAGGCCCAAACAATGAGTGTGCAGTCACCACCAGAAGAGCGCGATTGAACATCGTAGCCCCATCAGTCCCATCAGCACTATCAACCCCAGTAGTATCATCAGCTCCATCCAAAAGCCAATAATATCTTGGAACACCTCGGGAACATGCCAGCACAAATCTCCATTTTAGACCTTCTTCGCACTAGTCCTATGTAAAAAAACATCCTTGACAGTGCTCTCATAGAATCTCATGTCCCTTCAGATATCAACGCTACTAATTTTAATAATCTCGTTGGACACCTATCCTCCTCATGTGCCTTATCATTCAAACCCATCGACATACCCATGGTCAAGCCAGATCACACCCTTCCACTTCACATAGCCATCATGGTATCCAATTTTGTTGTAAAAAGAGTAATGATAGATAATGGATCAGCCTTGAATATTTGCACCCTAAAATTCATAAAACAAGCTAGGTATACTGAGGTACATATCATCAGTGAGGTTATAACCATCAAAGCTTATGACAACTTGGAAAGAACCACAGAAGGTACTATTTTGTTGCCAATCAAGGTTGGGCCAGTCATCCAAGAAACACTCTGCCATGTTATTGATCTAAACCTACCATTTAACATCCTCCTCGGTCACCCATGGATGCATGCCATGAAAGTCGTTCCATCCACTTACCAATAGTGCGTCAAATTTTTGCATTAGGGCACTGAAGTAACCATCCATGCTGATCCAAAACCCTTTGCTTACTGCAATGCAGTTGAAGCTTCATATACAAACCATTACCCTAGAATTGATATCGGCACAGCCATCGCCAGCTCATCCCACACTTGTAATGACCCAAAAACCATCCTCACCTCCACCTTGTCTACCGTGAAGATCAATAACAAAGGCTATGGAGAGTATAGTCTGTCAAACACATTTGCTGTCAGGGAACTCCCACTTGATCCACATGCCCATGGATGATTGACATATCACAAAGCTAAGGAGATTCCACCTCCTTGATACAAACAGTTTGGCCCAACAACCTTTGTATCCTCGAAAATCCCTCTTCATGAAGAGCTCACTCCAGATATCAACAATTGGTTACATAAGGATGCACCTCAAAGAAATCAAGCATGCCTTGATCACTTTAGCTAGAAGTATCCCCAAGAACATAAGCTCATCACTGACAAACGAATCTATCGAGGTGGTGGTCTAGGACCAAAAGAAAGAGGCATGCAGTGCCCCATCGATGCACACAAGTGAGAATGTGATACTTGTGCCAAGGAGTGTGTATGGTTTACAAATGTTTTGATCAGTCACTTAAAACACATTAACACCCTAGATGGTTGTCTGCAAGGCTGACAGCTGGTTTAGCTAGGGAGTCCTTGATATACCCAAGGTATGTGAGGCTCAAATCTGTAGATGAAAACAAAAAGATTTCACACAATTGAGAGGAGCGGTAACCCACTTCTCCTCTTTCACTTCTCAAGGGTATAAAGTTCCTTGAGGCATAGCCCGAGTGACAAAATCTTGATCCCAAGAGAGGTGTCTTTGGATTCACCTCCTGAACTTTATACTCTGTCGAAACGCTGGAGTTGAGGTTGTCCCAAGGGGTGATGAAATCCCCAAGCAGGCCTCCTAAAATTTAAACAGGATTTTGGATTCTAATCTTATGCACCCAAGATGGCCTCAAAAGATGACAAGGGGAGAGAAGACTTGGATGATCTTGGGCTAAAAGACAGAATTCTTTTCCATTTGACGCTTAAATTTTTCTGATCTAGACCTTGCAAACACACATGTTTAGGATAAAAATGTTCAATTCCAACTTGAAGCGTTAACAAAAGTAAAATTGATCGAAGAATAAATACACCAAGAAGATTTAGGGTCAAAAAAAGTAAACTCGCGCGCCCGGAGGCCCTCCACGTCAAGTATCGATTGGTTTTTCTTTAAGGCATTCAAGATTGAGTGTGAGTTTGTTTTAAGCCCAAAATAAAGATGTGTAAAACTCAATTTCAAGCGTGCACCAGGAGGCCCTCCACGTCAAGATTTGTTCAATTTTTATGCCCAAATGAAGTGTTAGCGAGATTAATGTGCATTCAAAAAAATTTCTATCTTAGAAATACCAATAAAAACTCAAGTGAGTGGAATTTGATTTTTGTGGAGCACTTAACACCTTCTTAGGTAGACCCATCCCCATATATGGTGTTGATATTGCAACCAATGGTTAGAATGATGGGTGATTAAAGAGGGTGAGTCCAACAACAAATTCACTCAAAGTGTCTTTATTTGTTTTTATAACTTAGAAAGTTTCTAAAATGTAGATTCCTTTTATGCCCCAAAAAATGAAGTGTGAGATATTGTAATGATTAATTGACCTTTTGCATTCAAGATTGGATTTGTTTTTTTAATCATGCATTCATAAAAAAAAAAAACTTGATTTTAATCCATGGCACTCAAGAGTGATTTTAGCAACATGCATTCAAAGACAAGTGGTTAAACATTCAAGTTTTTTCCTTTGAGAATTCAAGATTGAGATTTTGTGTGTTGTTTTAAGAACTTTAAAGTGCTTTGTTTTAACCTTAGATCATTCAAGATTTTTTTGGACTCAAAAGTGAAAATGACTCTTTGGACTTTGGTTTTCATTCAAGATTTTGTGTTCTAGTTTGCATGTTTTAAGCCCAAAAATGATATTCCTAGATTGTTTTGATGCATGAAAAACCTAAGAAACATTCAAGATTTTGCAACAAGAAATTTGTTTGGAATAAATAAAAAAGCTTTTAGGAAAATTTTGGCAACCATTTAGGACTCTTAGATTTCATGAGATTTTTAAAAGAACTTTAAAATATTTGCAAATGAGGTTCATTTGATCCTTGATTGATGCTTTGAGTTTGATTTAGATTTTAGTGTGCACTTAGTGTTCATTTTGAACCTTTTGAAATGGAAACTTGAAGTTCTTTTTAAATTTCCAAAAATGAAGTGTTCCTAACTTTGCATGAATGCATCTAAAACCTTAATGTTGCAAGGATGCAAACGATTGGATTGGTTTAGTTTCACTTGTTAAAAGATTTTTTTTTTTTTTTTTCCAAATTTTTAGTTTTTAATGGATTTAAGTATGATTTGGGGGTTCATTTTAAGCACTAAAAAGAAGTTTGTATGATTCTTCTTGCTTAAAAAAAAAGAGGCCAAGATCTCCCACAAAAAGAAGAAGAAGAATATAGACAAGAAGAGGAAGAAAAATCTGCAAACACTATGAGATAGACTATGAGTTCCTTTGTCTTCTTCATGCTCATGTGGACCTACAAAATCAATTTATACAATCCTACCAATCAAAAAAACAAGAAAAATTAGCCAAAATTAGAAAATGACATACAAAACTTGACTAAAAAAGCTAATGAAGATGACCCATGCGGGGTCCCACCGGACGTGCCAAAATGTATATGAGCAATGTTAGTATGCTAATAGGAACCAAATTTAAATAAAGCTTCTACAAACTAAACAAAATTCATGAACTTCAAGATAGAATAAGATGAGCTCTCAATTGAGAATATGAGCCATTAATGGGCTCTCTTCATGAGAAGCTCTCTTGTTGAGTGACTTTGTCTAAATAGATAGGATGTATGCTCAAGCTTATTCTTCAAAAAGGGCTTCAAATGGAGTTGGAATTTGGGTGTGAGTGTATGGTTTTGACATAAAATGGCTTCTTAAAATGGAATTATGACTTTACTTCATGGATTGTGTTGTTTTGCAAAGGGGAATGATCCAATTTATAGGCAAGAGGCTTGAGGGATTGAGGGCTAAGATGCAAGGATGGAGAAAAGCTCATGGAGGGCTCAGATTGCATAAGAGGAGAGCACATGGATTGTGCTTCTTTACAACCAATCAAGGAGTGACACATGTCATAGGGTGAGAGGATGGAGGAAAGGGGAAGGATGAGTCAACGAAAGAGGCTCAAGGGATAAAATCTTCATAAAGACCCTCATAATGGCTTGTAAGAGCAATGAAAGGGCTTGGAAGAGTCATTTATGGCCTAGTGGGATTCATAAAGTTTTATGGTTGAGATATTTTGAGGGAGATGAGAGGAATTTGAACTTGGGCTTGATTAGGAAGGTTTTAAGCTTGCTTAGGATTGTGCAAATGATTAGAGGATGGATTAGGATTAGCTTAGGGATAGGCAATTGGATGGAATTTAATGAGTGTGGGTGAAGGAGGAGATATTTGTTAACTTTGGCTTGGGTTAGTAAGTCTTAACCCATGTTTAGGGAATGTGACAAGGTTAGGAGGGGATTAAGATTAGGTTTAAAGACAGCTTCTAGAAGAGTCTAGACTTTGGATGAGGATAAAGACTTTCTAGAATGGTCTAGAACTTCCTAGGATGAGGATAAAGACTTTCTAGAAGAGTCTAGAACTTCTTAGGATGAGGATAAATTAGATTTTTAGGAAATAAATAAAATTTTATTTATTTCAAGGGTTTGGGTTGAGGAGATATTTATTAAAACTTTTTTAATAAACATGAGGATTAATATTTAATCTTAATTAAATATTTTGAGTTGAGATTAGGGGTAGGAAATGATGGGATTAGCCTTTAATCAAAATTAAAGAAGGATTAGAAGATTTTGGAATAGGTTAGTGGTCTTAAATAAATTGGCCAAGTTTTGGGCAAAAAATAATTTTTTTATTTATTTTGGGTTTTTTGGTCAATTTATTAATTAAATAATTAATAAATAAGGAAATAATGTTTAAATAAGATTTAAACATTTTTGGGAGAGATTCCTTAATTAAATATTCTTAATTAAGATAAAGGGATTTAATTGCATAAAAATTAATTAATTAATTAATAAATGATGATGTCATTAGGAATTTTTTCAGAAAATAAAAATACTTTATTTTCTAAAGGATTTAGGTGTTTACATTTTGCCCCTCTTTGATGTGATGCCACAAGTGGCATGGCATCAAAGATAAGAAAATAGGATGCCCAAGGCTAGAGCAGAAGAGGAGAGAATGGATTGCGAGATGCCCCCTCAAGAAGGCGGCAAGGAGAGAAAGCGAGGCTCAACAGCTTCTTGAAAAGTACAAGAATCTGAGATGAGCAAGGAGACTCAGATTGGCTTAAGAGAAGAGGTTTAGTTAGCTCAAACTCTCACTACAGGAGAATGATAAAGGGAGAATCAGAGGCACAAGAGGAAGCAAGCTTAAGATCTTAGGGATTGCAGAGGATGAAGGAGTAGAGCGCTATAAAAAGGAATCCAGGGTAGGGAGATGGATGGTGGGATGATAAAGCTGATGCAATAGGATTTCAAAGAGTCAGATTGGCAGAAGATGGGTTTCGGAGATCCCTAGGACTAGGATTGTGGAGCTCGAAAGATGAGGCTTGGTGGATTGATTGGATTGGTGGATCTCTAAGACTAGGATTGTGATCCCTAAAGCTAAAAGTGCAGATTGATTCAAAGAGATACTGATGCATAAGCTGGGGTAGGAGAGACAGATGCTAGATATGGATGGGGTGTAATGGAGATGAAGGGAAACCATTGAAGCTTTTTTGAGCAGGGGGATACTTCAAAGAGAAGTACCACCATGTAGTTGAGCACTAGATTTGCTATAGGACTATTGGTTAATTGCCAAGGTTACCAAGAACATTAAGGACTTTTCACCAACTATGCAGAGGACTGACGGACTAACTCAAAATAAACATGCAAGGATTGCCCTAGCATCACACATGAATCCCAGAGAAAGCAGCGTGGAACTGACACTGGGTAACCCAAAAGCAGAAAATAAAAACAAATAAATGACCTGATCAAGACCTTATGCTCAGATTGCCCCATTCACAGTATACCATGATATGGAAGATTGTGGCAACCTTGAGGAGGGAACAAGGAGATTGCTTGGAAAAGATACTTCAAGACCCAAAAGGGAAGATTCCAAATCAAAAGAAAGAGAAAATTCAAAAGAGAATCATTTACCAATGAGATGGGTAGGATGAGGTACTAGTGGACCAAGATCAGACATGTGGAAAGCTATATCCTACAAGGATCTATTAGAGAGCACCTAAGCTGATGGATTTTGGATGAGTTATGCATCTGGCTAGCTAAACTAAGAAGGATAACACTTTGGTGATAGGAGATCTAGCTAAAGGATGCATTGGAATAGCTAACCAAGGATTGTGTGATGTGTGCAAGATGCTGATCAAGGAGGAATTGACACAAAAGCTGGATAGCTACAATGGTACTAAGCTAAAGAGGATGTACAAGCTGATGGACCAAGATATGTTACAAATGTACAAGGTTGTTCATGTTTTAGTTTTTGTGAGATGGAAATGTTTGTGAAGGGTGGGATGTCTACAATAGTTGATAGGCAAATAGGTAGATGGTTTGCAAAAAGCTTAAGGAAAATGGGATTCTTTTTGTGCATGTGATAGGATACAAGCTAGAATACAAGATTTGGCATATAATAAAAGCTGGAATATGGTACAAGATTTGGACAAGATTTGGATATTCAAGCTATGATACAAGGGATCATACAAAATTTAAAAGTTGGGGTACAAGATTTACAAGCTAAGGTACAAGATTTACAAGCTGTCCAGGAAGTATTTACAAGCTTCATTAGATTTTGGATATTTGGTCGGAACACCAAGGGAACAAGCAGGTGTTTTATTGGGTTGTGAATAGATGGATGAGGGATAAGATAATGATAGATAATGGATTACTCTTAGTACACAAGGCCCTTGAATTACAAAGTTTTCACCAAGGTACCTATCCAAGGTGCTTGAATTGCCAAGTTTTCACCATTGGACACTTATTTCTCTTTACTATTTTTTTGTATTTTTCAAAATTGGGTATACCAAGGATCTTCAAGCATAGAACTTCTTGAGATGAATGATGTTAGTAGGATCATTCAAGAGTTATCCTTTTGGTGTAGATAGCTGATAGGCTTTGAAGCCAAAGGAGGCAATGACAACATAAGGACCAAGCCAGGTAGGTTCAAACTTGCCTTTCTTTTCTTGATCAGCTTGGACTTTCATATTTTCTTTGAGGACCATGTCAGTCGGCTGAAAGTGTCATGGAAGCACCTTCTTGTTGGAATTCCTTTTGAGATGAGTTTGATAGACTGTGAGATGATCATAGGCTTGTTGTCGGTTCCCGTCTAAGAGATCTAGCTAGGTCAGCTGAGCTACTCTATATTCTTCATCTGATATTTGCCCTTGCAAAGATATGCGCAAGGAGGGAAGTTCAACCTCTATGGGTAGTACTACTTTGGCACCATAGACTAAGGAGTATGGAGTTGTGCTTGTGGATGTACGAAAGGAAGTTTGATCGGCCCATAGGGCTGGATTTATTTGTAGGTGCCAATCACGGCCGAAATTATTGACAACTTTCTTTAAGATTTTGAGGAGGGTCTTGTTAGTTGCCTCTACCTGGCCGTTACTTTGTGGGAAATATCGGCTAGAAAAGTGGTGATGGATGCAGAGGGAAGTGCATAATTCTTCCATGTTGAGATTTTCAAAGTTACCTCCGTGGTTGGTGAAGATGGTGGATGGGATGCCGAAGCGGTAAACAATGTGGTACAAGATGAACTTGGAGACCTGAACTCTTGTAGCTGAGACTAGGGGGACTGCTTCCACCCATTTAACTAGATCAAGGCCCCAACAAGCAAAAGGCCAAGGTGGTGCAATAGGTTGTAGATCCTATGCTGGAGCATGCATAAGATTTGTGTGCTGTTGACATGGGAGATACTTTTTGACAAAGTCACAGGAATCTTCTTCAATGGTAGGCCAATAGTAGCCTGCTCTAAGGATTTGTCACATGAGGAAAATACCACTCATGTGGGCACCACAAAGTCTAGAGTGTGCTTCTTTTAATGCCATCGCGGCCTCATTTTCATCTAAACATTGAGAAAGAGTATCATGATAACCCCAACGATATAGGGTATTGGCTATGATAACATAGTGGGATGATTTTTGGATGAGGTTTTGGCATTTGGTACATGTGAGGTGAGGGGATATGATACCATCTTTAAGGTAAGCATGAATCTAATGGTACCAAGGGGATTGGGGACCAACCAAGACACAAACATAGTTTGAGTCATCATTCGCATAGGCAGGTGTGAGGAGCTACTCAACTAAAAACTCATACTATGTAACCGCTTGGGGAATTTCCAAGAGCGAGCAAATAGTAGCCATAGCTTATGCTACTTTGTTCTGCATTCGAGGCACTTGTGTAAACTGAAGCTTTGTAAAATGTTGGCTTAGCTGATCAACTAGCTCTTTGTAGGGTAATAACTTTTCATCTTTGGTTTGATATTCATTTAGGGCTTTCTTGATGATGAGCTGAGAATCACCAAAGATTTGTAACTCGGTGATGTTCCATTATGTAGCTATCTTTAATCCTGCTATAAGAGCCTCATATTCATCTATATTGTTGGTGCTAGGGAATTGTAGCTTGAAGGCTTTTGGAATGTAATCTCCTTGAGGTATGACCAACAATATTCTTGCCCCTGGTCCATGAGATGTATATGATCCATCAAAATAAAGTTTCCATGGGGGCAGTTCTTCAATTAGACATATATGCTCATCTGGAAATTCTGTGATCAAAGGATATGTATCTACTAGAGGTGCATCAGCTAGGTGATCTGCTATAGCTTGCCTTTTGATTGCCTTTCTGTCCACATATTGGATGTCAAATTTGCTAAGGAGCATAACCCATTTGGCCAAATGGCCTATAAGTGTTCTTCTGGAGAGCATATACTTGAGAGGGTCGATCTTGGAGACTAGTTGGATGGTATGACTTAGCATGTAGTGGCGAAGATTTTGAGTTGAGAAAACAACTGCCAAACAAGCCTTTTCCATAGGCATATAATTGAGTTCATAACCAACTAGGGTTCTACTAATGTAGTAGATGGCTCTTTCTCTATCGTAGTCATCGAGCTATGCTAGAAGTGCCCCTAGAGCAGTAGGCATTGTTGATATGTACAAGATCAAGGGACGACCAGGAACTAGTGGAACCAAGATAGGGGGATTGATGAGATATTGCTTGAGATGATCAAAGCTATGTTGACATAAAGGATCCCACTTGAAGTTTTCATCCTTCTTTAGTAAATGTGCAAATGGCATATACTTATCTGCAAGCTGGGAGATGAAGTGTTGAATGGATTGAAGCTTTCCCTGAAGAGTGCAAAGTTGTTGCAGTGTATGGGGAGGAGGCATGTCTAAGATAGCCTTGACCTTCTTGGGGTTGATCTCTATACCTCATTTAGAAACTATAAAGCCTAGAAGCTTTCCAGATGTGACCCCAAAGACACATTTCTTGGGATTCAGCATGAGATGATATTTGGCTAACCTATCAAAAACTTTCTTCAGGTCAGCAAGATGATCCATGAAGGTGTGAGATTTAACCAAGATATCATCCACATAATCCTCCAAAATTCTATGGATAAGATAATGGAAAATGGCTGTCATAGCTCTTTGATAGGTAGACCCAACATTCTTTAGGCCAAAAGGCATCATGTTGTAGCAAATGGTTCCCCAAGGGGTAGTGAATGTTGTCTTATGTTGATCCTCTTCTGCAATCTTGATTTGATTATACCTAGAAAATCCATCCATGAGGGATAGAATTTCATGTCCAGCTTTAAGGTCTACAATCATATCTATGCTGGGTAAGGGAAAATCATCTTTTGGACAAGCTTTGTTAAGATCTTTGAAATCAGTGCAGATTTTGATGTCACCGGAAGGCTTAGTGATGGTGACCATGTTGGAGATCCACTCTGAGTAGTCGATAGGTCAGATAACCTTAGTAGCTAACATTATTTCTAATTCAAATTTGACTAGTAATGCCACATTGGGGTGCATTTTTCTAAGCTTTTGTCTAACGGGCTTGATCTTTGGATCGACTGCAAGATGATGCACTACCAGCTTTGGATCAAGTCTTGGCATATCCTGATATGACCATGCAAATCGGCCAATGTTCTCTCTTAAGACCTCAAAAAGGAGGTTAGCTTGGTCTTGTGATAGGGATGCAGCAATGTGAACAAGTCTGGGGATCTTTGAAGAACTGATGTTGACTTCTCTAGTATCCTTAATTAGAATAGAAGACACCTCTGGTCGATTATCTTGAGGAGGTAATGCTAAATCCTCATGTTCTAATTATGACTCTAGATTTTCTTGTTGAGGGGCCCTCTTCGCTACTTTAGCTAGTCCCAAATTCACCTTAGTTCCAATTTTGGGTGTATCAGAACTAGGTTGGGGATTTTCTCCAAAATACCCCTTGGGATCGAGCTTATAGATATAGGCAGAATCTGGCTTTGTTTTCTTGTGAGGAGTTTTGGCTCCCATGAATCTCAGAAGTGCTTCCTCTGATGTGAATTCATCAATGTGTATGATGCTTGGTTGGTCCCAATCTATGAGTTGTGGATGGGCGAGTGGTAGGTCAATGAAATGGATGGATAGTTCTTGGAGAACATAGTCTCTCAGGGAGATTTCATCTAGGATATCATCGTAGGCTCTCTTTTCAACTTCCTCAAGAATGTCTTCGATTTCAAAAAGGTTGTGGTGAATGTTCAAAAAAGCATGACCATCCGTATTGGTGCCCCCAGTTGTGGGTATGCCAAAGCCAAGACCTGACTTCGTTTCCCACTTATGTGCTTCAATGGGGCATTGCATGCCTCTTTCCTCTGGTCCTAGACCACCACCTTGATAGTTCCATTTTTTAGTGATGAGCTTATGTTCTTGGGGATAGTTTTGGCTGAAGTGATCAAGGCGTGCTTGATTTCTTGGAGGTGCATCCTTATGTAACCAATTGTTGATATCTAGAGTGAGCTCCTCATGAAGAGGGACTTTCGAGGATACAAAGGTTGTTGGGCCAAACTGTTTGTATTGAGGAGGTGGAATCTCCTTAACTTTTTGATATGTTGGTCATCCATGGGCATGTGGATCAAGTGGGAGTGCCTCGACAACAAATGCATCTGACAGACTATACTCTCCATAGCCTTTGTTATTGATCTTCATAGTAGATAGGGTGGAGGCAAGGATGGTTTCTATGTCATTACAAGTGTGGGATGAGCTGGCGATGGCTGTGTCAATATCAATTCCAGGGCAATGGTTTGTATATGAAGCTTCAACCGCATTGCAGTAAGCAAAGGGTTCTGGATTAGCATGGATGGTTACCTTAGTACCTTGATGCAGAAATTTGATGCACTGATGGTAAGTGGATGGAACGACTTTCATGGCATGAATCCATGGGCAATCGAGGAGGATGTTAAATGGTAGGTTTAGATCAATAACATGGTAGAGTGTTTCTTGGATGACTGGCCCAACCTTGATTGGCAGCAAAATAGTTCCTTCTATGGTTCTTTCCAAGTTATCGTAAGCTTTGATGGTGATAACCTCACTGATGATATCTGCCTCATTATACCCTGCTTGTTTTATAAATTTTAGGGTGCAAATATTCAAGGCTGATCCATTGTCTATTACTCTTTTTATGGTAAAATTGGATACCATAATGGCTATGCGGAGCGGAAGGGTGTGATCTGGCTCGACCATGGGTATGTCGGTGGGTTTGAATGATAGGGTACATGAGGAGGATAGGTGTCCAATGAGATTATGAAAATCAGTAGCATTGATATCTGAAGGGACACAAGATTCTATGAGAGCACTGTTAAGGATGTGTTTGTACACAGGACTAGTATGGAGAAGGTCTAAAATGGAGATTTGGGCTGGCATGTTCCCAAGGTGTTCCAAGATATTGTACTAGCTTTTTGATGGAGTTGATGGTGCTAGTGAAACTGGTGGGCTTGTGATGTTAAATTGCATTCTTCGAGTGGTGACTGCACACTCATTATTTGGTCCTTGGATATTGATAACATTGATAGAAGGCTCTTTCTCGGATATACAACCTATGAGGCTACCATAATCTATATAGGATGAAGTGTGGTCATTGTTCTTCCCATGTTGTTGGTTTTGCTGGCGATTGTTGGTGTTGTTGTTGTTGGTTTGGATAGGTGCTTTTCCAGGATTTTGGTTGTTGTGAGGGGGAAAAGCATTTTGGTAGATCTATAAGCCTACATTGGGAGAGGTTTGGGAACCAACGGTGATTTCTTTTCGATCAATGAGGTCCTGCACATAATCTTTCAGTTTCATGCATCTAAGGATGGTGTGACCTTTTACCCTATGAAATTTGCAGTACTCATTGTCTTTGTACCATGCAGCTTTGGATTGGCCTGGGTCAATTTGCTGGGTAGGAGGAAATTTGATGAGGTTTTCCTTAGTCAATTTCTCAACAATGACATCCAATGGCTCACCAAGGGGTGTATAATTTCTAGGTGTAGGTTGGAACTTGGGTTTTGGTCCTACAACTACATTGATGGCATTAGCTTGATTGCTAGACCCTTGAAACTTGGGTCTTGGATTGTGGCCTTGATAGCTTTGGTGATTCTGGTGTTGGTAGTTGATAGTTTGTTGATTTTTTGGTTGATAAGGTGGGTTGGACTGATTTTGGGAAGGACCAACAATATTCACATGTTTGGTGTCAGTGACACCGTCTGTTGCAATGTGCTTATTTTTGTTCCAATATCTAGACTTGTCATTGGAATGTGATTGATTTTGGTTGGCTTCCTTGTAAATCTTGACCACACCATCTTTAATTAGTCCTTGCTCAAGGATCATTCCTTTTTCTTTGATATCTTTGTAGACGCAAATAGTTCATGGTCATGTGGTGACCCAAGCTGGGATGGGCATTATCAATAAACATTTTCACCAAATGGCATTCTGGCAAGGTGCAAGATATGCGGGTGGTAAGGGTTTGCCATCTTTGCAGATATTCGGGAAGGCTTTCTCCACCTTTTTTCTTAGTGTGGACAAGATCAACTACTGATAGTTTTGTTTTGACAAAATGGGCATATTGGGCTACAAATGCCTCAAACATTTCAGCAAACTTTTTAATTGTGCCATATGGGATTCTATAAAACCATTCAAGAGCTGGTCTGGCCAAGCTTTTGAGAAAGAGATGCAAGAGGAAGATGTCACTGTATGCCACTTCTTGGCAGTGCATGTAAAATTCTTTGATATGTGCGACAGGGTCTCCTTTTCCTCTAAATTTGTCAAACTTGGGTATCTCAAAGTGTTTAGGAAATGGTGTCATGGTAATGGCTCTGTCAAATGGGTAAGGATACACATTCTCAAACTTGAAGGTTTTTGGATCATTTCCCTCCTAGATGTTCTTCAAAGCTATCTTCATGGCTTCCCATTCTGAATTAATGGGTGATGGCTGGGGTGCCCCCAATGTAGGAGTGCCCTGAGGTAGGTATGTGCTAGATGGGGCAATGGAACATGGATGGCTTTGAGGTATGTGCTGGTAGGGATTGTACATGGCTTGGGCAACTGAATGGTGGATGATGGGTTGCTGAGGTGGAGGAGGCACATATTGTTGCATGTGTTGTGAGGCTTCCTACTGATATGGGATTTGGGATAGGGATTGAGGGACGTAGGCTAGCTGTGGGATAAATGGATTGCTTTGTGGAGGTAAGGTATAAGATGGTTGTGAAGCTTGGAGAAAGGATCGGGGAGCTTGTGGAACTTGACTTGGGATTTGAGGAGTCTGACCAATATATGGGGGTTGTGTCCCCATTTGGGAGGGTATCATGGCAAAGGAGGCCAAGTAATTGGTGATTAGTGGTGGTGGATTTCCTCCTAGAAGTGGCATAGAAAAATAGTTAGTAATAGGAGGTAATGGATTAGTTGGTGGTGGAGGTGGTGGGAATTGAAAGCTTGGGAGTGGAGTTGATGGGGTTTGATAGCTTGGTGGCTAGATTTGAAAGCTTGGTAGAGTGGTGGCAGGAGCTTGGGTCACTTGAGAGCTTGGAAGAACATTGGTAGTAGCTTGTGGGGTTTGATAGCTTTGTGGAGTGAGGCCAGTAACTTGTGGATTTGTGGCTGATGGCACTGAGCTCCAAGGACCTAGTGAAAATTATGGAATTGTGCTCTGAGATGAGGTAAACAAACTGGGGGTGATTAAAGGTTGATTTCTTGGCCCCATGGGTGGCATCCCAGTTGTATATTGTTGAGGTTGGCCAAAGATGCTAGCACTGATTTGGGAGATGGGTGGATTTGGAAGGATGGGTTGGAGAGCAGTAGCAACAATAGTGAAGGGAGTGAATGATGAGGTGTTTTGGGTGAAGGGGGTTTGGGATGGAGTGGTATGGACCAATGGTGGAGTGGTGGTGGTTGGATTGGCTTGCGAAAGGGAGATTTCAACTTGAGTGGAGGCTGGTATGTTTGGGTCTGTTGGATCATAAGGATTGGTTTGAGGCTCTTCTTTTGGCACATATTGAGAATAATCTGAATCATAAGAGCCTACTGGGAGTGGTAGTTGTCCAAACAATGGGTGAGATGGATCTGATAAGGGAGGAGATCTTCCAAAGTCGAAGGCTCCTATATTGTCCCTTCGAAAGTTAGCCATGATTGTTTCTTTGTTCTTGTCTATAATGGTGTTCACCAATACTACATTTCCTAGTTGGTTCGTGAAAGCTTCAATGTCAGTAGGTGATGGTATAGTGTTCTCTAGGCTGAAGGATGGTTGAGTGCTCAAGGGGAGCGATGGTATTTGATCCAAATGATAGGGTTCCATTGTTTCTTTCTTCTTCTTGGCTAAGTGAGTGACGGGTGGCATGAAAATGTTTTTAGGGATGAGATGCAACAATGTTGATGGATGCCAAGGGGGAAGGCTTTTCTATGCAAATGATTTCTTGGGTTGAGGCAAAGCTATATGAAAAACCTAAGGAGGATTGGGTTGGGTATTCTAACTTCAAAGATATGTCACCAAATCATGAAAGGTCTGCTTTCTTATGTGCAAGCTTGGTGTTGATTGTGTCAACTTAAGGATAGACTGATGATCCTTTAGGAAAAACATGAGATTGACCACTTGTGGATCCCAACCTTTAGCTCAAGGTGATGAGGGATAACAAGTGACAAAGCTAGATTACCCTAGACAAAGCCTTTTCAAAGGGATAACCTTGGTGAGATTGGTGGATTTGCAAGATGGTAGGAATGGCAGACTTTGGCAAGGTGACAACAATTTTGAAGGCTTGGATGTGAAGTTTAGGCTTTTTGGGATGCTAGCTAGGTTTGGGGGGATTGGTTTGGTTCTAAGGAAAAGATCTAAATGAGATGGGTGAGCTAAAATTCTTAAGGGTATGACTAAGGGTGGCTGGCTTACCTACAAGGATGACTCTAAAGTGGAGCTTATGCAAGAAGACGTGGAGGAACAAGGGGGCCTAATCATATAAATCATGCCTAGTTGGTAAGGCATAAGCAGGGTTAACTCCAAGATGCTTGCTAAATTTGATAGTGCAATCTAACCAGACATCTTGAAGGGCTTCGTTGACAACTTTGTCTTCTGCTTTGTGGAGTTTGGCAATTCGAGGGCTTGGTGTTACTTCTTTTTTCTTAACTGCAATTTCTTGGTATGCTTGAGATGGCTTGAGTTTGGCTTTGTGAAAATTCTATTTGGGTTTGGGTTATTCTGACATAAATTCCTGAATATGCTTGGCTTAGAGAGATTTTGGTTGTTTTGCTTCAACTCGTTCAACTTCTAGAATAGGCAACGACTACGCTAAGTATACCCTAAGTTAGGATTGACCAAGTTTGGAAAACATTCATTCAACAAGTAAATAATCAAGCAATAGATAGGAATAAATAGAAAGAAATTTTTGATTCTCAGAATGTGATACTTGCGCCAAGCAGTGTGTATATTTTACAAATGTTTCGATCAGTCACTTCAAACACATTAACACCCTAGATGGTTGTCTGCAAGGCTAATAGTTGGTTTAGCTAGGGAGTCCTCGATATACCAAAGGTACATGAGGCCCAAATCCATAGATGAAAACAAAAAGATGTCACATAGCCGAGAGGAGCGGTAACCCACTTCTCCTCTTTCACTTCTCAAGGGTATAAATTTCTTTGAGGCTTAGCCGGAGTGACAAAATCTTGATCCAAAGAGAGGTGTCTTTGGATTCACCTCCCGATCTTTATACTTTTCCAGAACGCTAGAGTTGAGGTCGTCCCAAGGGGTGATGAAATCCCCAAGCAGGCCTCCTAAAATTTAAACAAGATTTTGGATCCTAATCTTATGCACCCAAGATGGCCTCGAAAGACGACAAGGGGAGAGAAGACTTAGATGATCTTGGGCTAAAAGATAGAATTCTTTTCCAACTAACGCTTAAGTTTTTTTGATCTAGACCGTGCAAACACACATGTTTAGGATGAAAATGTTCAATTCCAACTTGAATCGTTAACAAAAGTAAAATCGATCAAAGAATGAATACACCAGGAAGATTTAGGGTCAACAAAAGTAAACTTGTGTGCCCGAAGGCCCTCCACGTCAAGCATCGATTGATTTTTCTTTAAGGCATTCAAGATTGAGTGTGAGTTTGTTTTAAGCCCAAAATAAAGATGTGTAAAACTTGATTTCAAGCGCGCGCTTGGAGGCCCTCCACATCAAGATTTTTTCAATTTTTATGCCCAAACGAAGTGTTAGCGAGACTAATGTGCATTCAAGAAATTTTTGATCTTAGAAAAACCAATAAAAACTCAAGTGAGTGGAATTTGATTTTTGTGGAGCACTTAACACCTTCTTAGGTAGACCCATCCCCATATATGGCACTGATATTGCAAAAAATGGTTAGAATGATGGGTGATTAAAGAGGGTGAGTCCAACAACAAATTCACTCCAAGTGTCTTTATTTGTTTTTATAACTTAGAAAGTTTCTAAAATGTAGATTTTTTTTATGCCCCAAAAGATGAAGTGTGAGATATTGTAATGATTAATTGACCTTTTGCATTCAAGATTAGATTTTTTGTTTTAATCATACATTCATAAAAAAAACAAATTTTATTTTAATCCATGGCACTCAAGAGTGATTTTATCAACATGCATTCAAAGACAAGTGGTTAAACATTCAAGTTTTTTCCTTTGAGCATTCAAGATTGAGATTTTGTGTGTTGTTTTAAGAAGTTTAAAGTGCTTTGTTTTAACCTTAGATCATTCAAGATTGTTTTGGACTCAAAAGTGAAAATGACTCTTTGGACTTTGATTTTCATTCAAGATTTTGTGTTCTAGTTTGCATGTTTTAAGCCCCAAAATGATATTCCTAGATTGTTTTGATGCATGAAAAACCTAAGAAACATTCAAGATTTTGCAATAAGACATTTGTTTGGAACAAATAACAAAGCTTTTAGGACAATTTTGGCAACCATTTAGGACTCTTAGTTTTCATGAGATTTTTAAAAAAAACTTTAAAATATTTGCAAATGAGGTTCATTTTATCCTTGATTGATGCTTTGAATTTGATTTAGATTTTAGTGTGCACTTAGTGTTGATTTTAAACCTTTTGAAATGGAAATTTGAAGTTCTTTTTAAATTTCCAAAAATGAAGTGTTCCTAACTTTGCATGAATTCATCTAAAACCTTGATGTTGCAAGGATGCAAATGATTGGATTGGTTTAGTTTCACTTGTTAAATTTTTATTTTTTTTTGCAAATTTTTAGTTTTTAATGGATTTAAGTATGATTTGGGGGTTCATTTTAAGCACTAAAAGAAGTTTGTATGATTTTTCTTCCTTAAAAAAAAAATGGCCAAGATCTCCCACAAGAAGAAGAAGAAGAATATAGACAAGAAGAAGAAGAAAATTTCCAAGTGCTTTGTCCACCTATAAGCTTGAAAAATCTGCAAACACTATGAGATAGACTATGAGTTCCTTTGTCTTCTTCATGCTCATGTGGACCTACAAAACCAATTTATACAATCCTACCAATCACAAAAACAAGAAAAATTAGCCAAAATTATAAAATGAAATACAAAACTTGACTAAAAAAGCTAATGAAGATGACCCATGCGGGGTCCCACCGGGTGTGCCAAAATGTATATGAGCAATGTTATTATGCTAATAGGAACCAAATTTAAATAAAGCTTCTACAAACTAAACAAAATTCATAAACTTCAAGATAGACTAAGATGAGCTCTCAATTGAGAATATGAGTCATTAATGGGCTCTCTCAATGAGAAGCTCTTTTGTTGAGTGGCTTTGTCTAAATAGATAGGATGTATGCTCAAGCTTATGCTTCAAAAAGGGCTTCAAATGGAGTTCTAATTTGGGTGTGAGTGTATGGTTTTCATGTAAAATGGCTTCTTAAAATGACATTATGACTTTACTTTATGGATTGTGTTGTTTTGCAAAGGGGAAGGATCCAATTTATAGGCAAGAGGCTTGAGGGATTGAGGGCTAAGATGCAAGGATGGAGAAAAGCTCATGGAGGGCTCAGATTGCATGAAAGGAGAGCACATGGATTGTGCTTCCTTACAGCTAATCAGAGAGTGACACATGTCACAAGGTGAGAGGATGGAGAAAAGGAGAAGGATGAGTCAACAAAGGAGGCTCAAGGGATAAAATCTTCACAAAGACCCTCATAATGGTTTGTAAGAGCAATGAAAGGGCTTGGAAGAGTCATTTATGGCCTAGTGGGCTTCATAAAGTTTTATGGTTGGGATATTTTGAGGGAGATGAGAGGAATTTCAACTTGGGCTTGATTAAGAAGGTTTTAAGCTTTCTTAGGATTGTGCAAATGATTAGAGGATGGATTAGGATGGTTTAGGATTAGCTTAAGGATAGGCAAGTGGATGGCATTTAATGAGGGTGGGTGAAGGAGGAGATATTTGTTAACTTTGGCTTGGGTTAGTAAGTCTTAACCCATGTTTAGGGAATGTGACAAGGTTAGGAGGGGATTAGGATTAGGTTTAAAGACATCTTCTAGAAGAGTCTAGACTTTGGATGAGGATAAAGACTTTCTAAAATAGTCTAGAACTTTCTAAGATGAGGATGAAGACTTTCTAGAAGAGTCTAGAACTTCTTAGGATTAGGATAAATTAAATTTTTTATAAATAAATAAAATTTTATTTATTTCAAGGGTTTGGGTTGAGGAGATATTTATTAAAAAAAATTTAATAAACATGAGGATTAATATTTAATCTTAATTAAATATTTTGAGTTGAGATTAGGGGTAGGAAATGATGGGATTAGCCTTTAATCAAAATTAAAGAAGGATTAGAAGATTTTGGAATAGGTTAGTGGTCTTAAAGAAATTGGCCAAGTTTTGGGTAAAAAATAAATTTTTTATTTATTTTGGGTTTTTTGGTCAATTTATTAATTAAATAATTAATAAATAAGAAAATAATGTTTAAATAAGATTTAAACATTTTTGGGAGGGATTCCTTAATTAAATATTCTTAATTAAGATAAAGGGATTTAATTGCATAAAAATAAATTAATAAATTAATAAATGATGATGTCATCAGGAATTTTTTTAGAAAATAAAAATACTTTGTTTTCTAAAGGATTTAGGTGTCTACAATATCAAGACGTGTCAGGACTAGATCCAAAGCTTGTAGTTCATCATCTTGCAGTCGATCCAAAGATCAAGCCCGTTAGACAAAAGCTTAGAAAAATGCACCCCAAGGTGGCATTACTGGTCAAAGATGAATTAGAAAGAATGTTAGCTGCTAAGGTTATCCGACCTATCGAATACTCAGAGTGGATCTCCAACATAGTCCCCATCACTAAGCCTTCCAGTGACATCAAAATCTGTACTGATTTTAGAGATCTTAACAAAGCTTGTCCAAAAGATGATTTTCCCTTACCCAACATGGATATGATTATAGACCTTATAGCTGGACATGAAATTTTTTCCCTCATGGATGGATTTTCTAGGTATAATAAAATCAAGATTGTAGAAGAGGATCACCAGAAGACAACATTCACTACCCCTTGGGGAACCTTTTGCTACAACATGATGCCTTTTGGCCTAAAGAATGTTGAGGCTACCTATCAAAGAGCTATGACAGCCATTTTTCATGATCTTATCCATAGCATTTTGGAGGATTATGTGGATGATATCTTGGTTAAATCTCAAACCTTCATGGATCATCTTGCTGACCTGGAGAAAGTCTTTGATAGGTTAGCCAAATATCATCTCATGCTAAATCCCAAGAAATGTGTCTTTGGGGTCACATCTGGCAAGCTTCTAAGCTTTATAGTTTATAAACGAGGTATAGAGATCGACCCCAAGAAGGTCAAAGCTATCTTAGACATGCCTCCTCCCCAGACACTGTGATAGCTTTGCACTCTTCAGGAAAAGCTTCAATCCATTCGGTGCTTCATCTCCCAACTTGTAGATAAGTGTACGTCGTTTGCACACTTACTGAAGAAGGATGAAAACTTCAAGTGGGATCCTTTATGTCAATGTAGCTTTGATCATCTCAAGTAGTATCTCATCAATCCCCATATCTTGGTTCCACCAATTCTTGGTCATCCCTTGATCTTGTACATATCAGCAACGCCTACTGCTCTAGGGGCACTTCTAGCACAACTCGATGACTACGACAAAGAAAGAGACATCTACTACATTAGTAGAACCCTAGTTGGTTATGAACTCAATTATACTCCTATGAAAAAATCTTGTTTGGCAGTTGTTTTCTCAACTCAAAAGCTTTGCCACTACATGCTAAGTCATACCATCCAACTAGTCTCCAAGATCGACCCTCTCAAGTATATGCTCTCTAGAACAACACTTACAAGCTATTTGGCCAAATGGGTTATGCTCCTTAGCGCATTTGATATCCATTATGTGGACAAAAAGGCAATCAAAGGGCAAGCTATAGCAGATCACCTAGCTAATGCACCTCTAGTAGATACATATCCTTTGATCAAAAAATTTCCAGATGAGCATATCTGTCTAATTGAAGAACAACCCCCATGGAAACTTTATTTTGATGGCTCATATACATCTCATGGATCAGGGGCAAGAATATTGTTGGTCACACCTCAAGGAGATTACATTCCAAAAGCCTTCAAGCTACAATTCCCTAGCACCAACAATATAGCTGAATATGAGGCTCTCATAACAGGATTAAAGATAGCTGCAGAATGGAACATCACTGAGTTACAAATCTTTAGCGATTCTCAGCTCATCATCAAGCAAGACCTAAATGAATATCAAACCAAAGCTAAAAAGCTATTACCCTACAAAGAGCTAGTTGATCAGCTAACCCAACATTTTACAAAGCTTTAGTTTACACAAGTGCCTCGAATGTATAACAAAGCAGCAGACGCTATGGCTACTATTCACTCGCTCTTGGAAATTCTCCAAGTGGTTATGCAGTATGAGTTTTTAGTCGAGCAGTTCCTTACAGGGGCCTATGTGAATGATGAATCAAATCGTGTTTGTATCTTGGTTGGTCCCCAATCCCCTTGGTACCATGAGATTCATGCTTACCTTAAAGATGGTGTCATCTCCCCTCACCTCACATGTACCAAATGCCAAAACCTCATCCAAAAATCATCTCGCTATGTTATCATAGCCAATACCCTATATCGTCGGGGTTATCATGATACTCTCTCTCGATGTTTAGATGAAAATGAGGCTGTGATGGCATTAAAAGAAGTACACTCCAAACTTTGTGGTGCCCACACAAGTGGTATTGTCCTCACGTGACAAATCCTTAGAGCAGGCTACTATTGGCCTACCATTGAAGAAGACTCCTGTGACTTTGTTAGAAAGTGTCTCCCATGTCAACAGCATGCAAATCTTGTGCATGCTCTAGCACAAGATCTACAGCCTATTGCACCACCTTGGCCTTTCGCTTGTTGGGGCCTTGATCTAGTTGGAACTATCACAGCTCTCTCATCTGATGGACATAAATGGATAATAATAGCTACAGACTATTTCACTAAAGGGTGGAAGCAGTTCCCCCTAGTCTCAGCTACAAGAGTTCAAGTCTCCAAGTTCATCTTGTACCACATTGTTTGCCGCTTCGGCATCCCATCCACCATCCTCACTGACCACGGAGGTAACTTTGAAAATCTTAACATGGAAGAATTATGTAGTTCCCTCCGCATCCATCACCACTTTTCTAGCCCATATTTCCCACAACGTAATGGCCAGGAAGAGGCAACTAACAAAACCCTCCTCAAAATCCTAAAGAAAGTTTTCAATGATTCTTGCCATGACTGGCACCTACAAATAAATCCAGCCCTATGGACTTATCAAACTTCCTTCCATACATCCACAGACACAAATCCATACTCCTTAGTCTATGGTGCCAAAGTAGTACTACCCATAGAGGTTGAACTTCTTCCTTGTGCATATCTTTGCAAGGGAATATATCAGATGAAGAATACAAGGTAGCTTGGCTCACCTAGCTAGATCTCCTAGACGAGAAGCTACAACATGCCTATGATCACCTCACAGTCTATCAATCTCATCTCAAAAGAAACTTCAATAAGAAGGTGCTTCCTCGACACTTTTAGCCGGGCGACATGGTCCTCAAAGAAAATATGAAAGTTCAAGCCGATCGAGAAAAGAAAGGCAAGTTTGAACCTACATGGCTTTGTCCTTATGTTGTCACTGCCTCCTTTGGCTCCGGAGCCTATCAGCTATCTACATCGGAAGGAGAACTCTTGAATGATCCTACTAACATCATTCATCTCAAGAAGTTCTATGCTTGAAGATCCTTGGTATACCCAGCTTTTGAAAAATACAAAACAAAAAATAGTAAAGAGAAATAAGCATCCAATGGTGAAAACTTGGCAATTCAAGTGCCTTGGATAGGTACCTTGGTAAAAGCCTAGTAATTCAGGTTCCTTGAGTACTAAGACTAATCCATTATCTATCACTATCTTATCCCTCATCCATCCACTCACCATCCCATAAAACACCTGCTTGTTCCCTTGGTGTTCCAACCAAATATCCAAAATCTAATGAAGCTTGTGAATACCTCCTATACAGCTTGCAAATCTTGTACCTCAGCTTATAAATCTTGTATCATCCCTTGTATCATAGCTTGTATATCCAAATCTTGTCCAAAGCTTGTACCATATTCCAGCTTGTATTATATACCAAAGCTTGTATCCTAGTTTGTATCCTATCACATGCACACAAAGAACCCCATTTTCACTTAAGCTTTTCACAAACCATTTACCTATCTGCCTATCAACTATTACAGACATCCCACCCTTCAAAAACTTTTCCATCTCACAAAAACCACAACATGAACAACCTTGTACATTTGTAACATATCTTGGTCTGTCAGCTTGTACATCCTCTTTAGCTTAGTACCATTGTATCTATCCAGCTTTCGTGTCAGTTCATCCTTGATCAACATCTTGCACACATCGCACAAATCTTGGTTAGCTATTCCAATGCATCCTTTAGCTAGATCTAATGTCATCAAAGTGTTATCCTTCTTAGTTCAGCTTGCCAAGTGCATCACTCATCCAAATCCACTAGCTTAGGTGCTCTCCGATAGATCCTTGTAGGATATAGCTTTCCTCATGTTTGATCTTGGTCCGTTAGTACCTCATCCTATCCATCTCATTGGCAAATATTTCTCTTTTGGATTTTTGCTTTCTTTTGATTTGGAATCTTCCCTTTTGGGTCTTGAAGTATCTTTTCCAAGCAATCTTTTTGTTCCCTCCTCAAGGTTGCCATGATCTTCCATATCATGGTATGCTGCGAATGGGGAACTCTGAGCATACAGTTTTGATCAAGTCTTTCGTTTGTTTCTTTTTTGCTTGTGGGTTACCTAGTGTTAGTCCCACGTTGTTTCCTCTGGGTTTCATGTGTGATGCCGGGGCAATCCTTGTGTGTTTGTTTCGAGTCAGTCTGTTAGTCCTCTAGATAGTTGGTGACACAACCTTGATGTTCTTGGTAACCTTGGCAATTAACCAACAGTCCTATAGCAAATCTAGTGCTCAACTACATGGTGGTACTTCTCTTTGAAGTATCCCCTTGCTCAAAAAGCTTTGATGGATTTCCTTCATCTCCATTATCCCCCATCCATATCCAGTATCCGTCTCTCCTACCCCAGCTTGTGCAACCGTATCTCTCAAAATCAATCATCACTCTTAGCTTTAGGGATCCACAATCCTAGTCTTAGGGATCCAACCATCAAATCAATCCACCAAGCCTCATCTTTCGAGATCCACAATCCTATCCTAGGGATCTCTGACATCCATCTTCCATCAATCTAACTCTTTGAAATCATGTTGCCTCAGCTTTATCTCATCCCATCATCCCTTCCCTTATCCTGGATTCCTTTTTATGGCGCTCTACTCCTTCACCCTCCATCTCCCCTAAAGTCTTAAGCTTATTTACTCTTGTTCCTTTGATTCTCCCTTTCTCATTCTCCTGTAGTGAGAGTTTGAGCTAACTAAACATCTTCTCTTAAGCTACTCTTCGTCCTCCCACTTGCCAAGATTCTTGTACTTTTCAAGAAGTCGTTGAGCCTCACTTTCTCTCCCTGCTGCCTTCTTGAGGGGGCATCTCATAGTCCATTCTCTCCTCTTCTGCTCTAGCCTTGAGCATCTTATTTTCTTATCTTTGATGCCATGCAACTTGTGACATCACATCAAAGAGGGGCAAAAATCATCTTGCAGTCCATTCTCTCCTCTTCTGATCTAGCCTTGGGCATCTTATTTTCTTATCTTTGATGTCATGCCACTTGCAGCATCACATCAAAGAGGGGAAAAATGAAGACACCTAAAAATCTTTTAGAAAATAAAATATTTTTATTTTCTAAAAAAGTCCCTAATGACATCATCATTTATTAATTAATTAATTATTTAATTTATTTATTTATTTTTATGCCATTAAATCCCTTTATCTTAATTAAAAATATTTAATTAAGGAATCCCTCCCAAAAATGTTTAAATCTTATTTAAACATTATTTCCTTATTTATTAATTATTTAATTAATAAATTGACCAAAAATCCCAAAATAAATAAATAAATAATTTTTTGCCCAAAACTTGGCCAATTTCCTTCAGACCACTAACCTCTTCCAAAATCTTCTAATCCTTCTTTAATTTCGATTAAAGGCTAATCCCATCATTTCCTACCCCTAATCCCAACTCAAAATATTTAATTAAGATTAAATATTAATCCTCATGTTTATTAAAAATATTTTAATAAATATCTCCTCAACCCAAACCCTTGAAATAAATAAAATTTTATTTATTTTCTAAAAAACTTTATTTATCCTCATCCTAGGAAGTTCTAGACTCTTCTAGAAAGTCTTCATCCTTATCCAAAGCATAGACTCTTCTAGAATATGTCAATCCTTATCTTTAATCCTAATCCTAATCCCCTCCTAACCTTGTCACATTCCCTAAACATGAGTTAAGACTTGCTAACACAAGCCAAAGCCAACAAATATCTCCTCCTTCACCCACCCTCATTAAATGCCGTCCACTTGCCCATCTCTAACATCCCTAATCTAATCTTAACCCAAGCCTAATTCAAGCCTTAATCATTTGCACATTCCTAATTCAAGCTTAAGACTTTCTTAATCTAACCCAAGTCAAAATATGTCAACTCTCTCACAAATATCCCAACCATAAAACTCTATGAAGCCCACAAAGTCATAAATGACTCTTACAAGCCCATTCATTGCTCTTACAAGCCATTATGAGGGTCTTTATGAGCTTTGAGCCTCCTTTGTTGACCCCTCAACCCCTCTTGCTCTAACCAATGACTCTGTGACATGTGTCACTCTCTGATTGGCTATAAGGAAGCACAATCCATGTGCTCTCCTCTCATTCAATCTAAACCTTCCATAAGCTTTTTCCCATCCTTGTATCCTAGCCCTTGATCCCTCAAGCCCTTTTCCTATTTAAGGAATCCTCTCCCAAGCTATTTTAACACAATCTAGAAAGTAAAGCCATAATGCCATTTTGAGAAGCCATTTTTACATCAAATCCATTCACCAAAATCTATCAAAAATTTTCCATTGAAGCCCATTTGAGCATTTGAGCATACATATATAATCAAGCCATCTTAGCTATTAGACACACCTCTACATCAAGTGATCATCCTCATTGAGAGAGCCTATCCATGGCTCATATTCTCATTTGAGGACTTCACTTTATCTCTCATGAAGTTATGTTAAATTAGTATGCAAATGCTTTTTGATTGTTTTAATTTGGTGTTTCTAACATACTAAAGTAGCATATATAGTTTGATCTCATTACTTATCAATTACACATTCAAAACTTCTTTACCCTCTTTAATCTTAGTAGCTAAAGAACTAGATGCTATAATGTAAACTAGGGTTTGCAAAAATTTAAACTATGTAGTTCAACACATGATAAATACCTTTGTGAATATGTTGTTATTGTGTCAAGTGACTGTTGAATTTGGCTTGCAAACGTTGGTGTGATCTCTTTAAATTTTACCTTCCTCTCTTCATGCTCTTATTCAAATTCAAATGATGTCAAATGAGTGGAAATCAATCATATAGACCTCACAACCTTACATTTAATATTTAGTTCTTACATAGTTGTAAGCTCAGCTTCAATAAAGATTTTGATTCACTCAGCTTCCATGAAGTTCCCATTTCACTCAGCAACTACAATGAGCTTGGTCAACACTAACAACTTTGATAGCTTGGCATCTACTAACATTTCACTCGACAACCACGATGAAAATTTTCATGCTTGGTAGTAACATGAAAACTAGAAAAACTTAAATATTTCTTCTAGATTCTTAACAACACTTTTCATCTTTATTCATGCATATGTAATCTTTTAATAGCTAAATCCTTGGAACTGATTTATAGTAAATCTTTTAGCTATCATTCCCACATACCTCTTGATTACTTAATTGGAGGAGGTGTGATTAGCTAACCCATTGGGTGAAATGATCTTTTCTGAACTTAATGTGTTGCAATCTTCCTTTGTTTTCCATGTCTTGTTCATCTCATCTCTAACATTCTCAACATCTACCTTTCCTTTGCCTTTGTTTAACTCGCTACTTGGTGTCTTTAACCTTGTTGGACAATTTCTACTTATGTAACTAGTTTTCAAATAGCTAAAACATGACTCAACCATCTACTGTAGTCACTTCTAAAATATGTTTTTTCAGCAACATGTCCACACTCTTGATAGTAGTGACAACAATACCTTGTATTATAATCCCAAGTATAATATTTTTCATTGTTCTTTACCTTTTTCTGCTTGTTTGATGACCATTTAGGCTTGGATCTACACTCATGTGCTCTATTTCCATACTTTTGACTGTTATAACAACATCCTTCAAATCTTTGTATGCTTGAGGTCTTGGTTCTACATTCTTGTGCCTAGTGTCCTTGCTTGTTGCATCTATGTAAATGACCCATGAAATTCTATTTAAGATTCTGATTTGCAGTCTTGCTCCTACAAACACTAGTAGTATGACCTATCTTACCACAATTATGACAAGTAGGTTTGGAGTTCTTACCTTTGTTACTTCTTTCTTCACCAATTTTGGATGATTCTCCTTCTTCAGTACTAGTGTATCCCAATCTAGAGGTATCATTATTAGATCTAGGGGATCTCATCAATTGTTCAAAGTACTTGATGGCTTCACTAGCTTTATTAAAACTATTAGCAAACTCCTTTTCTCTTTTCAGATCATTTCTCAGTTGTTCATTATGGAACTTTAGTGTTGTGATATCAATATCCTTTGTGTTCAGCTCATGATTTGCAATCATCATTTGACCCAATGTTTCCAATTACATGTTAGCAATCCTAGTTACCTCTAATGCTTTCTCTTCCATTCTATTGGTCAAAATCCTCTTTTCATCTTTAATCATGACTTTATCCTCTTTAGCTTTCTTTTTCTTCTCAGTTACCTCACATAGTAATACTGATTGGACTTCTTGCTCTCTCTTTAAATTTTTGAATTTTTCAGTTAGGGTTCCATTATTTTTCATCAAATCTATAACTACTACATCAAATTCATTCATCTTTCCATTAAATTTTTTTTTAGTAGTTTCAATCTCTTGGCATTGTGTGTCATTTTGTTCAATAGAAATTTCCTTCCTTCTCTTTAGTGATATCCTAAAATCATTTCTTGTTTCATTCAGTCGATGTAAGGTAAGTTGTATTTCAATCTTTTGATTCTCAATAGTCTTTTCCAATATGTAGACTTC
This sequence comes from Cupressus sempervirens, assembly GCA_028749045.1. Classification (NCBI taxonomy): domain Eukaryota; kingdom Viridiplantae; phylum Streptophyta; class Pinopsida; order Cupressales; family Cupressaceae; genus Cupressus; species Cupressus sempervirens. The sequence goes on along the minus strand of CM053786.1, from coordinate 622,673,236 downwards.
CATCTCTAAGATCTTTCCTCAAAGTTGCAAAGCTTTACTTTCACATACCTAGCTCTGATAACAATTATTGGAAATACAATAAGGGAAGTAAACTCTATGGTAGGGGAATCAACACTTAAACTTTCAATCTCTAAAACTATTCATGACACATCCATCTCACAATCTATGCATATAAACTGAAATATCAAATTAAGCATATACATCCATAGCATAAAAGTAAAATATTCAACACATGTATGACACAAGATATTTGGTTACCCAGAAACCCTCAAAGGAGAAGGTAAAACTAGGGTGGGGATGACACCCAAAAATCTTCACTACTATAGTAATAAAGTATATCTAATGAAGGTTACAATGTTTGACCATGAAACATGATCTACCCTATGAAAGGTCTGCCTTGTTAAAGGCTTACAATATTGTTAGATCTTACCCTATTAAAGGATTTAAACACCCTACTAAAAGTGTGCTTGGTAAAAAGATTTTGACATACAATGAAGTAAGAACCCTATGAGAGGATTTACAATAGCCTATTAAGACTACTCTTTTAAGAGATTTAACTAATTCACTTGTTAGAATGTCTCAGCAATGATCCTACAGTTAGCACTATGTTGCTTGATGTCTAATCACCTCTATACTGATGTGTACTTGATCCTTTCTGATCATATGTATCTCATTTTCCCTATAATTGCTTTCCTCTATTCTCCTTTAACTAATTCTGCAATGTAACTAAATTCATAACACCTTAATCACCATGGATGCTCTTTTTGCACATGCAAAACTCACTTCAATTCTCCTTAACATTCTCAAAAAGTTTAGGGTTTTTCTTTCTTAGGAAGGCCTAGGTGACTTAGGGTTAGGTATGAATCAACGGTAGTGATTCACCCATATTTTTGTTCTTAAACCTTCCCTTTTTCTCATTGGATGCATGTAATGCATAAGGATTCACAATTAAGATTCATCCTTATCAACAAAGATCATAAATCAATCCTTAAGTCAACCCAAAAATGGTTTACATAGACGTTTGTGTCATTACGAACAACTATATCAAAATTGTGTAACTCAGCACTTGAAGTCCCTGATGCTTGGCATCACCTACAACTTCAATGTTGGCACTCAACATTTGACTAACTTGGTACTTGAGTGGCTTGGCACTCATTGTTTATTTAGCATACACTAAATATCTATCACATGGCATATAGTATCTAAAAACTTATGCTCGACATGTATTACTTGTTCAGCATGAACAAAGTAAATGATTTAAGTATATTGTCACTCATATGTCAAAATCAATATGAGATTAACAAGTCTCTTACTTCAAAAGTGCTACTAACCTTCACAATATTATCAAAGTTTATGTGATAGAATCTTCTATGTCACAACCAACTATTATCCACTTTAGCTACCAAACATGTCATCTTAGTAGGATTTGACTAAAATACATTACCTCTAGATCTAGTGCCACTTCCAATCATCTTATCATCTCTTTCTTTGATAGTGCAGGTCTACTCAGTGAACTGCAATAGATAACCCTTGTCCACCAACGGTCCAACACTCAACAAGTTATGCTTCAATCCATCAACAAAATAGACATCATCAATGTTAGTTTTACCATCAAGAGTAATGGATCCAATTATTTTTATATGGTAGGTTATATTTTTGCCAATTCTAACAATACCCCCATCATTATTCTTGAACTTAACAAATTTATTCATATCACCAGTCATCTAATGTGAACAACCAATGTTAATTATCGAATCAAACTTATTTTCTACTTGGGTAACTAGAGTTCTTTCTTCTCTAATTTCTCTATCAAGATCATCCTCCTTGATAGCCACAAATCCTAATTCATCATCACTTTCACTTTGAGCTTTCTCATTAGATTCTTCATCTTCATTTGCATACAAATACTTTATATCTCTATCTCTTCTACGGTTAAACTTTCCCTTATACTTTTTCTCTCTTTTAGGAAATCTAGATGCATAATGACCAAATTCATCACAAGTCCAACATTTAAATATTTTCTTACCATCTTTTTCTCTTCTCACTAGAAGGGATATATTCCTTCCTCAATCTTTTTGTCTTCATCAGCTCTATTGTTGCCAACAAAATCTCCATGAGTGCTTGCACTCCTTGTCAAATTAGGTCAAATATTTAGAGAACTAAAGGCTATTTTTACTCTTAAAATTTTTCCAGACCATCTCATATATTCTTCTTCATATTCTAATCTTCCAAGTAATGTTTCCTTTAAGAAATCCTTAGTGTAGGGCATTACTAGCTAAGTCATATGAGCTATTAGCTTGAATGGTGGTGTCAAACTTTTCAAGATCTTCCATATGGCTTCATCATCTTCCATGGTTCCACCATGAGATCGAATACTTGCAATCATTTATGATATTTTACCAATATAGCTTCTTATAGATTCATCTTCCATCATTCTAGCATCTTGAAATGTACATATCCAATTTTGTAATTTCATTCTTTTTCTGTGATCATCGCCTTCAAAAGTAGATTCTAATGCTTTCCAAATTTCATTAGATGTTACAAGTGACTTTACTTGACTATATTCATTTTCTAGAAGAGTTGTTAGTAGAGTTTCTCTTGCTCTCATGTTACACATGAATAGATCTCTCTTCTTCACTGTATCCTTCAAGCTTTTCTTCTTCAACGATTGTCTTCCAACTTTTTGTCAAGATCCAATATCCTAGACCCGTGCACACCAGATGAGACTTCTGCTTCTCCTTCCAACTATCATAGTTGGCCCCATCAAATCTTGGATTATCCTTCCTAAAAATATTCTCCATTGATCTCCCAAAGCTATTAAGTTTATTCTTCAAGGACCTAATGCTCTAATACCAATTGTTAGAATATATCATCTATTGATATAACTAAGAAGGGTTGGGGGGGCTGAATCAGTTATCTAATGGATATCACAATTAATAACTTTAAACAATCTTAACAATATGAGTAATATAAAATGAAACCACAACAACATACTCATACACAATAACACTAGATATGTTAACTAGGGAAACCCTTGATCAAAGGGAAAACCTTGGTGGGGATGGTATCCACAAGATGATGTACTAATATAAACATTCCTTGTTAGAGGATAGAGCTTGTTAGGAGTTTGTTACAACATTTAGTACATATGAGTCCCTATTAGGAGACTTTGAATCCTTGTTAGGAGATTCCAACCCGATTAGGAGTTGTGGAGGTGGACCCATCGCCCAAACAACTTCAAGGGCAAGACCAATGAACCCACTGTCCAAATGATCTCTGTATTATTCCTTGTAGAATAACAAAATTGAAATGTATTTTATTCCTCTATCTATGTCCTTTCAACCAGACTTCTCTTCTTCAAATCTTTTAACTAGATCTCAAATCTCACATCCAATAATCCTTTGGATTGCTTACACACCTTTAGTAAGCACTCTACTTCTTTTCACACTTTGTACTTCTTGTAATAATAGATACACTTTTCACTCACTTTACAACCAAGGAAAAAATATTTCCTTTATACCTTATCTTCATTATAATTCCTTGAGTTGGCCTTGAGGCTCTCCCAATTAATTAAAATAAGGTAATTAATCGATTACAATTGCAATAGCATTGTCGGCTCATAGCCTATACAAAACTTCACACGTTTGATACTAAGGCTTGCACACTCACTGACATCATCAGTTGACTATCCTCTATCACTACCTAAATGCACATCTCTTCATTACATCTTAGATGTAAGATAGTTAACAAACATCAGGAACTACTTTCCCAATACTTTATCTTTGAATTGCTCTCTGTAAATTAGGTACAACTTCCATACATCTTCAATTTAGACTCTATGCACTTAACCACATCATCAAGATGTTGTGTTGCACATGTCCATAACTACACATGACCAAATAATCAAACCATTATTCATACCATCAAGATCTCTATCTATTACTCAGCTAGTCTTTATAGAAACAATGCTATGTTGACATCAATGGCAAACATAGTCATGAATGCAACATATCAATACTCTGAAATACTTAGGATACTCCCCAAAGTAGTATCATCATTCATGCTAATAGTTCTATGGCATTTCAAACAAAGAGTGGATGTAGAAAATAGCAATAGCATTTGTGAATCTAAAGGTGATAACAATGTAATAGGTCTTGGTAACAGTATAGACCATGAATGTGAATTTATCTCATGGATGAATTGTGGTCAAATAATAGAGATTCCTAAAGTTGATATGTTAGGAAGTAGGGATATGGATAGACAACATAATTGGTCAAATAAATATAAGCTAGATGAATATACTTCAGATGCAATCAAATTTATGGGTAGAATGAGAGAAAATGGATGTGTTATAAATCTTTGTTGTGAACAAGAAATTAGTAGTTGTAAATTGGGTGTAAAACAAAAAAGTGCATTTGATGTTGTTATGACACACTACATTGGTGGTAATAATGTAGCACCCTTGTATATAATAATTTAGGGTACAACTAGTACAGGGAAGTCATATTTGATTGGTTCTATAAATAAATTTTTAAAAGAAACTACATTGCCTAATCATCATCCACTATTATTACTAGAACCAATACGAGTAGTTGTATATAATATAGGTGGTTCAAGTGTACAATTCAAGTTGAATATTCAAGAAAATGGTATTAGGCAATTAGAAGGAACACATTTGACAAGTTTCCAAGAATAACTAAGTCATATAAGATATATATTAATAGATGAAATGAGCTTTATTGGGGAGAAGTTGCTTGAGAATATAGACTCTAGACTTTGTCAAGCATTTCCATAGAATTCCAATCTTAATTTTGAAGGTATTCTTATTTAAAATTTTATACTAAATATACTATGACAAAAAAATGTAGATTAAATTATAGATTTACTAAAATGCTACTAATTATTTGTTACAATTTTGTAGGAATCTTAGTGATTTTGGTTGGTGATCATGGATAGCTCCCTCCCGTAAAAGACAAAGTGACATATGACAGTAGGAGATGTTCAAAGCTATTGTGGGAAGACTTCAATATTGTGATTACATTGGAAAAAATTTAAAGACAAGATGGAGAGAATTCAAAACAAAAAAAAAAATTGCCAGTTAATCACAAATATTAGAGATGCTCAACCAACAATTGAGGATTGGAAATTACTGATGTCACAAACAAAATAGAATATTCCAAGAATAATAAATGAAGATCTTGACATAAATATTCATTTATTCTCAACAAATGATAATGTTTGCAAACATAATTGAACACATTCTCTTAGAGAACCAATTACATGTGTTATTGCTACAAAATTGTCAAGCTATAGTTCAATAGATGATAATTTTGCAAATGAACTTGATATTGAATTATTGATTTCTTGAGGAGAGCAAGAGTTATGGTCACGTAAAACTTGTGGATAGAAGTAGGTCTTGTAAATGGAGGTTTGGGTTATGTTGAGGAAATAGTCTACAAGCCCAGTAGTATACCACCTAAATTACCCTTAAATATGTCATGGTAAAATTTGATGCCTACTTTAACTTGCCATTCAAAAATGCACATCCTAAAATAGGACCTATTAGTGTTGTACAAAGAGGTGCTACAACTCAAATACCATTAAGATTGGCATGGGCACTGACAATACATAAATCACAAGGTTTAACACTTGAAAAAACAACAATTGATATCAGACCAAGAGAAAGAATAGGAATGTCATTTGTTACAATTTCTTGTGTAAAGTCACTACATGGTCTAAGGATAATGCCACCATTTTTTTTATCATTAAGAGAAAATGAAGAAGGGGAAATAGTTATAAAAAATGAAGACATGAAGAAAGAAGACTGAAGACTTTAGAAATAAACAAATAAAATATTAAGAAATAAAATTTCATGATTGTATGGTATAACACAGTCCTTTCTACAACAATTGAATTATATGCATTTGTATATAGACATGTTATAAACTTAGGACTTATTATATTTTGGAAAATAATAATTAATTTATTTTTTTGGCCACAAAAATGATTTAAAAAATGATTGTTCTACTTCGATGTCCATCCATCTCATTACTAATTCTAGTTTTTTTTCTAAAATTTCTTTGTTACGTTACAATATTATGAGAAAATAAGAATAATGTACAACAACAAAAATTGTGTGTTTGAAACTTTATTTTTCTTATTCAATATTGTTATATTATTGTCAATTAATTTTTTAGCTATTATGCTATTAGAAATCAACATGATTGAACCCATAATATTTATTGAAATAGATAGAATATATAATTTGTCTCTTTTAGTAAAGATTTTTTTCCAAATATTAGAAGGGAATAAAAATGTTGAGACAAAGAACAATTAAAGTTGATGACACATTTCATCATTTTGATCTTCAAAGATTACATGTTGAGGAAAGAATAAATTATTTGTCTTCTAAAAAGCCTCTTTTAGAAGCAAGTTTTTTGAAATTTTATCCACTGGCTCTTCAAAATTTTGGTCACATCTATTTGGATCATATTTTTCACAATTGGTTTGTTATGAAAAGTGTGATCCTGAAGAGCTTTATTTTGTTCCTACATAGGTTTGGATTGAGAAATCTCCTTATCCAATGTAATCTACAGAAACTAGTCCCAGCTAGTTAGAAAAATGCTTCATTATCCACAAACTATTACTTAAGGTCTACCAAGTAATTATTATCATGGTCAAATTTTTAGATTGTAGTTTGGTGGATTACAAAACACCCCATGAAATCAAGTTGTGGTAGATAGATGGGGGCCTCAAGGGGTGTTCTTGACTCTTCTGATCTATGAAAGAATACAAAAGATTATTGCACAATAAATACCAATGTGAACACAAACTACTTGTGATTTTCAAAGAATAAGGAGAGGTGTTACAAAAACATGGTATTTGCGATGTAGAACTTACGAACATCTCTATTGGTTTGACATTTTAGATCTTACAAATTCAAATTTATTTCAGTGAAACATTATTCAATGTGATGACGATAGTGATTCTAATTAGAAAATTGAACTCCTTATTTCTTTCAAAAACAATGTAAATTTAATGTTAGTATAAAATTAGTGGATTGGGCATAATTTAATGTTACAATGTAAAATCTCAAACCAAGCAGTGGATTAGACATAATTTAAAATCATTATGATAGATAATAGACTTGGAGGAGGGTCATAAATTTGATGTATAAATTAATTACGATAGTTAGTGCTTTATGGGGAATGTGCAAAAATGTGATGTGGAAATAAGATATCACTTGTACTTTTGACATCAATCATCTCTATCCTCTTAATTCAATGATAGACTTCAGATTTTTGGACAATAAAACTAATAACGTACTCAAGAAAATGAGAAGAAGCTCATTTACTCTGAGGGGCTTTGATACCAGGCTTTAGGTTAGTAATGAGAGCAAGATGGTTGGGGAAAGACATAGGAGGGAACTGGAGGATGAAGCCCAGAAATGGAATAGGAGGTCAAAAGTTTAGGAAATTTTGAAAAAAGGGGATCTCATGACTTTTATAGAAAAGCTTCATGGTTGGAAGCCCTTACTCACCAAGGCTATGGTGAAAAGCTAGAATGAGGGCATCATGAAAAATTGATGGAGTTAAATTTACTATGATGAAGGACATTATTTCTTAGGTCACTGGTATTCCCATCATGGGGAAGAAATTTTATAGAGACCAAAAAATATCGAGTCAAGTGGTGGTGGAATTTACTAAGGACCGAGAGGAGAAGAAAGCTCTTGCAAAGAGAGGTACCCATTATCTCCCAAGTTCCATAAAGAGGCTATGGAGGTTTGTTTTAAGGGCTATTATCAAGTATATTACCCTTGATACCAGATTTGATCGGCTATGTACTTATCACTTTGTGATTTCAAATCACTTTAGGTATGGGGCCAAAATTTCTATCCCCTTTTACCTCTACTCTTCAATGAATATCAAGAGAAGAACATAGGAATCCTATGCTCTATGAGGGGATTTTACTTTTAATTTATGAATTCTTCAAAGCTAGGATAATTGGTAAACAAATTAAACCTAAAAAGGATGGGAAGAAGGATAGAGAGGACTTAGAAGAGTCAAAAGATAACTATTTGCCATCAGACACTGAAGATAGGCAAGGCATGCACATGGAGTTAGATAAGGATGATACTCCACCGAGAATCTCTGGGAAACACAACACCGGATAGGAAAATAAAATAGTTTCCACTCCTCAACCCAAGCATGACCTTGATTACACCTCTGATAGGGAGTATAATGAAGGGGCTAAAGGAATGGAAATGGGGGAAGAGAGTAAGGAAGGTGTGGAGGAGAATAGAGAAGAGGAGAGTTTGGAGAGGAAAAAAGGAAAGAAAATAATTACTATTAAAATGCCAAAAAAAAGAGAGGATTTTGAGAATACTATCAGGGGTCAAAAAAGGAAACATCCTGAATCCAAGAAGGAGAAGAAAGGGGTTGAGGGGCATGTATTGGAAGGTAGTGAAAGGGATGATCAAACTCAAGGCTTTGAGGACTATGGCACCAGTTGATACAAGTGCTCGATTATTTGCAAAAATAGAAAGGTGGTTTGGAGAAATTTTGAAACCACCTCGGCCAAGATGGGGTTAAATAGAGAAATAATTAGAACTCAAGTCAAAGAGGGTGATAAAGGAAAAATTCTAATGGAGCAATTAATCGATCTAGCCTTGATTATTTTTAGTGACATTGCTAAGGAGCACTCGGATATGGATGTCATCAACAATGTCAAGAACAGTGTAGTCAACAACTTCTGTACAACTAAATGGATCTTCCATGAACTGCAAGATCTAAAGTACAAGGTGTGTAGCCTTGAAAGATAAAACTTCAACCTGAAGAATAGAATCACTAAAGAAGAAAAGAACAAGGATGACAAGGTGTAGGAAGTCACTAAAAGGGTTGAAATTATGGAAAACTCCTTGAGGATTAATTATGGAAAGCTCCTTGAGGATTATTGTGGAATAAAGCTACAATATACTTAAGGAAACCAATGAAAACCTTATGATCCTTAACAACAATATGAAAGGCTAGAGAGCCAGCAAGGATGAGGATCCAACCTCCCACAACACCAAGGAAAAGACCTTGGAGAATTGCTCTATGAAGCACACAAGATCCAGCATGAGGAAGAAGGATACTCCAGATCTTGATAAAGAGCATTCAGAGATGAAGGAGGTAGCAGACCTACTTTCTGAGCTTGAAATTAATGTAGCTAAAATCTTAAGAGAGATTTCCTAAGCGCCTTGGATTTTTTTTGTGGTGGCTTGGCTTTTTGTCCTTTCTCCCTAGCTTTTCATTGGTTCCTATCTTTTTGCAGGGAGTTGTTTCTTCTATTCGCTTTTAGTTACTATTGTTATTTTAAGCGATCTTTTATGACTGTTCCTTTTTTTGTATGGGTTTCAGGGCCTTGTTAAATCTTGTTTTCCTTAATAAAAAAAATTAGTGGATTTTCCAAAGATTTATATAAGAGTTATATATTAAGTTTAAAAATAGAATCATTATGATTTACATTCACATATGATGTCAAGTTCATTTTTACAAATATATAATTTGGAAAAAAAATCGTGCAACAATTTGAGAATTGGAAAGTTTAAATAAATTTTCTTTCACATTAAAAGATTACATAAATATTTTTATTTATTTTATAATTAGGTATTAATTATTGGAAATTTCATATGTTATATGTTGCTATTATGTATCCGAGAAATTCTGATTTGTTTCAAAGACATATTGTTCATTGTGACGATGATAGTGATTTTAATTAGATTTTTTTTTAATCTTTGTTATTTTCTAAAACAATGTAATTATTGTGTTAGAAACAATCATTTTTATTATTTACATAACAATTATATATTTACTTGAAATAGTTTTCCATTATCTTTTGAATTGGCATATGTTATACATTAGATTCATTTTTCTCAAATATATAATTTACATTTTTTTCATCTAAAAATTTGTAAATTGACAAATAAGGGAGACCCCTAATACATTTCAAAGAATATATTTTTTGATCAATGGGTAAAACTCAATATAGTTATGTCATATTTTATTGCTTTTATTTATTGGGTTTTTCTATATTTGAATTATATCTTTGTTTCCCCTTAAAATTGATAATTGATAATAAAATCTCATTAAAATATATATATATATATATTTGCATGTTCTAGAAAAATAGAAAAAAAGGATTTTTCGAACAATGAATATGAAATTATAGCACCAAGTCCCATTGTTTTTGTGAACTCGAATGGTTCCCCTCAAACACTAATTGATAAATGTGAAAATTTTGTACTACAATGTTGTTGCCAAATGCTTCAGCATTTTAAAAATACAATGTTGTCAATAGCCTATGTCTCTGATAATGATATTTTGTGAATGCAAATTGTTGTGGATAAGGTAAAAGATATGTGTAATCGAGTATCTCAATTTTTGGAATATTTGGAAGAAATCCAACATGATCACATTGAAAATAAAGGCCAAAACATTGTTCTAATTGGTGATTATTTCATTACATCGCTGCATCGTAAGAACTAATTTGTGTTGTTAGTCTTTTTTTTGGAACTTCCCAACAATTTTAAATAAAACTTATATACCAATTTAACAATAAACGACATTGTATTGATGGTTATATATAATCATTCAAGTCTATGTTTTGTATTCTTTGATTGTCATATAGCTTCAGTTGGAATCATGTATGTCTTTCCTTATCCATTATGATGTATTTTTTTCCTTTTTGTGGTAGTATTGTATTTTATTGAATAGACATAATTTATTTTTATAGAAAATACAATTAATTATATTATTCTTTACAACAAATATCTATTATATCTAGAATTAAATTTTGGCCATGAAATAATAATAAAAATACTCAAATGATAAGTATGTTTTCTTCCATTCTAATTATTATTGCTAAATGGATTGAAGAAGTAGTTTTTATTACCTTTTATTTACTAAATTTAAATTGAATTGTTAAAGTAATGATGGGGAGGCTAGAATAGACTGGCTAGTCTATGCTCTTGATCCTCAACTAGGATATTAGTGTTCTCCTGACACCTATGAAGGTCTATAGGATTCCCCTCTCCTCAAAGAATCCCCTCACCTAGCCTAACCTGACCACCAAGTAAAGTTTACTCTTTTCATAGCTTATCAAGAACTTCTTCCAAGCATTATCCCTTCCATAGGCTCATAAGGGCCTCTCTGGCTTCTAACTCCTTCCTAAACTACAACAGGGAATCTGATGAGTTTTAAGGTGGTTTTACAACCTATTCAACACATCCAAAATGGTGGCAAGGATGGGTTACTACCTGATTGAAGGGTTTCTTCACAAATAGAGCTACTAGAGGAGCCCTAATTAGGTTGCTTCCATATTTGTAGGGATTTTGCCTCCTTTCCTTCAAGGATTCAATACACCTAGTCTAAAGAACAATTGCTATAAATGACCCATTCTCAAGGATTTTTGGGGTCTTAAGATTTCAAGAGATTGTACAACATGTTGGCCAAGAATGAGGGTTTTAAGGGTTTCATAGATACCTTCTTGTTCTCCTCTCCAATAGAACTTTCCAAAGACATTCGAAACCTCTCCTTCACAATATCACACCTCCTATCACCCTTCTTGACTCCCTTCAAATTATTTTTCATGAAATTCCACTCCTTTTCTTTTTAGAGCTATTCTGTTGTTGTCAGCTCCTAGCCAAATACTATTGTATTCACCTGGGGCAAGGTCAAATAGATGCTTGCATGTACATTCAAGGGCCTTGAATTTATATAGAAACTAGATAGGGTTTGTACTTTAAGATTCCAAGGTTCCATGGCATTCCCATGGTGGAAACTAAAGATACAACCCTACTTTGACATTTCTCTCCAAACTAGCAGAGAACAGTTTAAAACAAAGAAATCAAGAAAAAGTGAACTAACACTTGGAAAAACTACTCCTAACTCCCACAAATGAAAGAAAAAATGCTATACACAACACTCCATGCTTAAATTCACACACTTCCTTCTATTTTCTTGAAAACTTAACAAAAATCACAGTCACTGTCACACAATTTGATGGTTCAGACTAGTTTTTCTGTACAATCACCATACAAGAACAATGCCTACACTTGATTTAGGGTTCCTCATGACTTTAATAGTCTTCTTCTTGGGGTGAAGGTCTAGTTAGGGCTATTTAGCCTCTTAGCATGGTTAGGTAACTCAAAGAGAAAAGTTGTTGAGCAACTTTTTGTTGCCCGAGCAATTTTTGCACTTCCATCACTAAGACCATTTCTAGGTCTTTCCAAGTTACTCTTATGCTTGAAACCAAACCAAACACACAACCTAAGACCTCTAAGCACATAGCTAGGTAAACATCTCATGATTACACCTTTTGAGAAACTTTTTATTGTTGAAGCAATTTTTTCTCACACATTGCAAATGACCATTTTAGGTCCTCCTAAAGCACAAATATGCTCAAATCTCAACCAAACACCTATCCCCAGACTTCTAACTCATAAAAAAGCAATGAACTCAGATGACAATATTTACTGAGGCATTGTGCCACTTACAAGGAAAAACCAACTAAACTTCTAGGACCTAGACTAGGCCTAGACACACAAAATGAGATTCAAGCTCTTATTTTACTTACATGCTTCTTGTAAGAATGCCAACACAACAAAAATGTGAGGGTGGGAGCCCTTGAAGGGTGCTTTTGCACCAAATATTTTATGTGATTGCAAATATTTTCAGTCCAATAAATCAAATAATATTTACATTATTCAATTTTCCTTTAATCTTGAAAACTTTGGTTGTCTTAGCATTCCAATATAAAAAATAGGAATGAATTATAAATTAATATTTTAAACAAACTTATCTTTGAATATATAGATGGTTTATATAATCTATGTATCTATATTCATTTTTAAGATATTATTTTGACATATAATTTTATCATAAACATGAACAAAAGGTAACAATAAAATTAAAAAATGAGAATGTTATACATATTTTAACACTCACACCACATTTATAATATCCATTGTTAATTTACAATTGTTTAGGTAGAAACTTTATACATAGTATTATAAGTGAAATGTACATATTTTAATAAATTACAAAAAATGAAGTGACTTCATAAAATGACAAAAATGTACATATTTTAATAAATTACACAAAATGAAGTGATTTTATAAAATTAAAAAACTTATTTTTAATTGATACCCTCCGCTAATTTTTAATTGTAATTCAAAATATTTTTAGCCATTAAAGATATTGGACTATATTCTTATTAGTAGACAAACACAAATGTTGCAATAAATTTTATACACATCATATCATAACACCAAATTAAGTGACTTCATAAAATCAGAAAAACAATGACTCATTTTTCATAATTATATATAAAATAAAACTCAACAATAATTGAAGATATTTTTTAATAAGGAGGAATATATGGTTAGAAGGGGAGAGAAAAAGATGGGGTATAGAGAAAAGATGGAGGAGAGATATGAGGTAACTAGAGAATGAAACACTATTGATTTAAATTTTTGAACAATAACCTTAAGTTCAAGTACTCATTGAATAATAAAATAATTTGAACACTAATTCTAACCACACTAAGTTTGGTTTTATGTGTAATCTTATAAAAAAAAATCTAAATATACTCTACATATGAATACAAAGTCAAATTGTAATTTTCTTTTGAAGACTTTCCCCTTCCCATGCTACTAGCTAGATATTTATTATACCTATATTATAAAAAATAGTGACTTTAATTTTTCTTTTTTAAATCAAAATTAAAACCTTGATATCTCTTAATTTCTTTATATATATATATATATATAAGGCTAGTGATATTTGATGGTACCATATCTGAGAGGCACTATATTCAATGTATGTGTAGCCTTATATACTAAAAGAAGGTCACTAGACAAGAATGTGCACATAACCCAAAAATGGTCCACTATGGACTCTCTTGCAACATCTAATGATGATGGTGTGCCTACCTCCTAACACAAAGTGAGAAGAAGAATATGCCAATCATAACCAACTATAGAAATAGATTGTGAGTGTTTCATATATATGTGTATACAATCAATGGACATTTAATGAGATAAAGTCACAATAATAATAATCATCTCATAGGCATACCTTTGATTTTCATCTAGGACAGTCTTTCATATAGTAGCTAGATCCATATGTTTTAGCATAACCATTTAAGATTTGGACCAACTCTTTCTCACTTATTAGTAAATGCTAGGGCCTAGTCTCCCCTTCCCCTAACCAACATGCGAAGGGTAATCTGTGTAATCAACATCTTGATTTCAATAAATTTATGCAAATAATTATTTATAGGAATAGAGTGGGATCTCATCTTTTTGGGACTAGATGTGATGTACATACAACCAGTGAGGATATGTGAAGGGGGGCACTAGGTCATCAATGCATCATGTAACTATGTACCCTATATCTTTTTCCTTCTCCTGATAATGTGGGAGCACATCCTTCACATTGTTAGTAGAGATGACATTATTACATGCATCCACTTTACACTACCACTATCATTATGAGAGAGAGGCATAGAATGTATTAACACTCATGTTTTCATATGGGTTATATAATTGCATACTGGAAATCATATGTACTAGACCATCTCCAATAGAATTCACCCTACCCCTATTTTGTAGGGTGGGTGATCTCTCTAAGCTCCCATAAAGAGCACTAAGGGTTATTTGTAAACAGTGTATAGTATCTACAAGTAATATCTCTCTACCCTTAAAACTATTTTAAGATGTAGAGGATGATCCACTAAGAGCACAACCATGTACACTACCCTCCCTATAATTTCTATCACCATATGTCATGATGAAGGCATGTATAGATAAACATAATAAGAATGTTGATATAGATTCACACATGCATATACAAATATGCACATAACTTCTTAAAAAGTAATTAAGTAAAACATACATTTCTCTATCACATTGAATTTTTAAATTAAGTACAATCTAATAACAATCACATAAAATAAAAAATTTAATCACATTATACTTAAAATTTAGTCACATCAAATCATATAACAATAAAAAAAAAAACTTGTGTTCTAGGTCTTAAGGGGCCCCACTATGATATGTTAT
This sequence comes from Cupressus sempervirens, assembly GCA_028749045.1. NCBI lineage: Eukaryota > Viridiplantae > Streptophyta > Pinopsida > Cupressales > Cupressaceae > Cupressus > Cupressus sempervirens. The sequence goes on along the minus strand of CM053786.1, from coordinate 622,658,133 downwards.
GTTAAATGTTAGGTCAAAAGTGGTCGTAATAGGTTATGTTAGGCATGTTAGGTTTTAATGGATCTATATAGGTCATGTTAGGTCAAAGGGGATTATAATTGGTCATGCTAGGCATGTTAAGTCTGAATGGGTCCTAATGTGGCTTAAGGGGTCATATTGAGTCATGTTAGTTCTTAAGAGGTCCTAATAGGTCATATTAGGTTATGTTAGGTTATGATATGTTATGTTAATTTGTGTTAGGTCATGTCAGCTCATATGTTTTAAAGGGTTCCGCTAGGTCATGTTACGCTATATGTCTTAACGGGTTGCGCTAGGTTATGTTAAGTCTTAATTTAAAGTATTTCTAATATTTTTTCTATGGTTTAGAAACATTTTTAAATTTTCCTAACATTTTTCTATGTTTTTTAGAGACATTTTCCCAAGATTCTCTAGCATTTTTGTACAATATATTTCTAATAAAAATAAAAATATAAAATTTCACACATTTAAAAATAGAAAACATATTATTACATTTAAAGAATATTATTTTTAACATTCTTTTAGAGTATTCAAATAGTTTTCTCAATTTTTCTAATATTATTTCTAAGATTTTGTACAACATTTATCTAAAGTTTTTTAATATCTTCCTCAAGTTTTATAACCTTAATTTTCATAAAATAAAAATATGTTTTCCTAGATTTTAAAAAATAAAAAACATTATAGAAATATTATTTAAATACATTAAGAAATTTTTAAGAACTATTATAATAGACAATAAATTAAAATAAAATATAGTTATAAAATACCAAAAAATACTTACTTAGTTGAGTCGATCAAGCTAAATAGCCATCTCCTTCCCAAGAATTATTGGAATTGTTATAGCACAAATGTGCCTTTTAGGGGATTTTGGGGTTTATATAGAATTGGAAATTTGCATCCAAACATTTTTCAATTGAAACCCCTTGTTTTGGCTATAATGTATCTAACACATTGGTGCCGCATGTGTTTGATTGAACATGTTTCAACTAAAACCTAGGGCTTTAGTGGAAACTCGATTGGCCGGACCTACAAAGTTAACCTTAAGGTTACACAAGTCTATACTGGCCAGTATTAACATTATTGGGCTTAGGGATACAACCTTCACCATCTCAGTAAACTAGAATTCAAATGTATATTTTCTAGGTTTACAAAATCAACTGAGAAAGGGCTAGTCTAAAGATTTTTTTTTAAATTATATACATGACATGATCAAGTTAATACAAAAATATGGGTAAAAAGAAGACAAATCCCTCATAGTCTAGGTAAATGGTGAATTCTTTTGCAATAATTTTACATGCCTCTACACTAATATTAAGATCTGATACCGTCCTCTAAGTGGGCTAGAAAGATCTAAGTGACACCTTATTCCCTCTAAGGAGATCACCTCCTTAATTTATAGGGTTCCAAAAATCAATAAAGCCAACATCCCATTGAGACCCAATTTTGGAAGCATTGGCCCACCCGTGTATTATTTAGTTTCCTTCCATACAAATTCCTTCACAACCCTTGTGGGTAAAGGTGACTCCTTTATCAAGGACTCTACCTATTTTGTGGATTTCATGAACAAAGATGAATTGGAAAGCGGTGATATTTTGATTTTCTTTGATTTGGTCTCCCTCTTTACCAAGGTTCCTATTCTTGATTGCATTGAGATCGTCAAGTGCAAAGTTGGCGCCCCTATTGCCTCCTTGGAGCTATGCTTGAAATCTACATTATTTTAGGTGTTTTTTATGAGCACATTGAAGGTGTGGCCATGTGATCCCCTCTTTTCCCTATCATCACTAAACTTTTTAAGGATCACCTTAAGGAGATGGCCTTGTATTGTCTATTATTTTTTTATCATATATATTTAGGAACATGCACATATACAATAAGCAATTTTATATATTTTTGTGTGTGTGTTTCCATCCTTGTTCTAGTTATATTACATTTATTTTGTCTTTAGTCTTAATATTTTTGAATGTATTTCTTCTTATTTTTATCTTTCGCTTTCTTCTTTATATATTTTTCTCCTTTCATTATTTGTGTTTCTAGTTCTTTATTATTTTGAATTTTGTGTTCTATATATATTTTAAAGTCTTTACATATGGTGACAGTGATATGGGACTACTTCGTACTTTTTTTCGAGAGGCGCTTGGCGCTACAAACGAGGCGTACATACCCTACCCCCCAGTGATATTTGAACTTGTGACCTCTCTTTCAAGAATACAAGTTCTCCACCACTAGACCAACTCAGGCGGCACAATCTATTATACAATGATTCTCGAAAGCACAGTAACATGGTAAATTAGGTCAAACTCGGCCATTACAAATAGGAAGATAATCTGAAACATCAATTAGCGGAAAGTAAGAGAAGCCGTCAACAAAAGTGCAACTCTTTAAACACGTGTTAAATAAAGTGATAAAATTTAAAACAGTTCTGTCCTGTGGAAAATGGACTGTCTGGTCTCTGAATGGAATCAAAGTCTATCCTTTAAAAAACATCCGTATTTCGCTTTAAAGAACGGCTAATAATGCAAGTCATCCTGCTCTTTCGGTCGTTCAAACACGTCGTAAGGAGGAATAGTAGCATATTGTCAATTGACTCTTGACTAGGTTACGCGAAATAAGCGGTATTAACCCCTGAAATTATTTCACACCATTACAGTGTGATAACAAATTGAAATAATTGGTCTTGTGTGGAATTATATTGATTCTATCGTACTTTTATAGTGATGTTAACTATCAAGTGAATTGAACTGTCAATCCCATCCCGTGGAAAATGAGAAGTCTAGTCAATAGCAATCGGGACTTGGCAACGACTTAGCATACATAGGAGATGTAGGTGTAGAATCAACTTAGAAACAAGGAATACGCTAGCAGAGATAGGTTCTCCTTCACACCTTGAGGATTTTGGGAAAACCTAATATTCCCATAATCAATTAGTTGTTGCCAAGAAGAAAACTTTGAGATCAAAGTAGCAAAAGTAGGAATGATATATTTATGACCACATTAAGACAAATACTTGTAAAGATCAACTAAGCCATCTATTGGGTTACTTTACACATAGCCATGAGATGAGTAGATAAGTTTGTTGTTCCTTTAAACACCATAATATATTGTATAATTCTAAAGGTAATCCCTAAACATGAATCCACGTAGGAGACAACAATTGTATATCTATGAAAGTGTCAAATCATAATTTCTATTTTTATACGGTACTGAAATTCAAAAAATTACTTGTATAGGTTCATGCACCAATAGTTAGCACCTTAATAAGATCCTCTCTAGGAACAAAACTAAAAAGAGATTTCATTTCAATTTCTAGTATGCATCCACCCATCAACTAACCTAATCTATATTGGGTTTACAAGTGACAATCTTACCAATGAGAGAAAGCCTTAGATTAGAAATAGCAATGTTAAGCAAGTTGTTATGACATCCACCTAAGTGTGTGCACCTTGCAAGAAGATTTTGAAACATCCAGTGTCTTCTCTAAATCTAGTTGAACAATTCTGCCGCCAAGTAGCTTCTCCACAAAAGAGACAGGGCCCTCCAGTGCAAAGAAACAATTCCAAGTGGTATCATAGGTAGGGAGGGAAAGACCTATAGACCTTTGACCATTATCAAGATTTTTTCCCTTATTTTAGGACATGTGGTAGTAGATGTAGGGGCCTCTAGGGGGGCCAAAATGCCAGACCCATCATTAATAGATCGCAATCTCATAACCCCTAAACCCTAGCACACCAAACTGTAGAAGTGTCATGTTAAACTAGAGAATGAGTATGATTTATAATTATTAGACTTATATTTATTATTTTAACATAGTTATCTTCTTCCATTTTTTTCTTTTTCCATTATTGTTATACAGTACTCTATTTTATTTTTAAAAAAAAATTAACCTATCTCCTTCTCTTCTAAGTTCTAAAATTGTCACTTCCCTTTTTGTTTATTCTCATGTTTGAATGTATTATATAATTTATGTTTTAGAACCATTTATTTTACTCTAAGAATTACACATATAATATGGTTTAAAGAATTTGTAATTAAATACATCACATTACTATAAACCAAAGATATTAAATTAAAATCATGCATCTTGTATAATCTTTAAGATTAAAAACGTGTCTCTAGAGACCATTAAATTTGAAGATAACACTTCATGTAGTGACCCAACATTTCAAATCTAGTATAATAAAAATGAAAAGTTTTCATGACATTAACTATCCAGATGACAAAATGACTAGTTATTGTCAATTATTAATCATTTAAATATTATGAAAAAATTCTATTATAATTTATTTTTACTACTAAATAATAAATAAATGACAATTTTCTTTGCTAGCTAGATGCTTCCATAGATATTCATAGGGCATTAATACTAGCAATTGCATGCTTTTGTTCTTGCAAAATAACCCGATAGGTGTTCGATAATAAAATTATTTTTTAAAATATAATCTTATGTGAACAAATAAGTTTATTAATAATTTTTAGTTTAAATAATATAATATTTATTAAAATATTTTAAGTAGATTAATAAATATTATTTTTTTAAATTTAATTTATCAAATATGAAAAAAATTATTTAGAAAAAACCCACCAAAAAATCTATTATGAAATATTAATAAGAGAAATACAAAAAAATAAAATGAAAATAACAACTTCTCTAACAAATATTATATTGGCTAAATAAATTATAGAAACTAAAAAAATAATTTAAATAAAAAACTAAACTAATATAAAACTTGTCTGATAGGCTAACATATCTAAGATGAACCTTCACTTATGAAATTAGAATATTCTAAGCTCTTATGACCAAATTACTAAAAGTAGTAAGATTTCATAAATAGCATCTCAACGGTGAAATAAACCTTATTGGAAATGCGGAACTAGAAATATTTTTGGGTGACGCAAGATTGCCCTAACACCCATGATGCTCCTACATCATATATAGATCTACATATTCAAATAACATGAATATTAAATGCCTAGATTGATGTCTGATCTAAACAAAATATCAACTAGGGCCCTATCATGATCCATAATGTTATCCAATCCTAGGAGATCTTGAACCACATGTGCAATAAAAGAAGATTTTTTTTTTTAATCCATATAAATATAATTATTTAATAAATATTAACTAGAAACCTATATTTACCTATGCCTCAAGATGAATGCTGTGATTTTGTGTGTCTACATCTCTAGTCCTATGATCAACAAATGTAGATTGAGTGCATTAACAAAATTTTCATGTACATACATATAATAAATAAAATACCTATTTAATACAAAAATAACTAGACATGTATCAATAAGTTTATCTATGTTTCATATTGCATGAGGTAGGTAGGTGTGTTTAATTATCTATATGTCATTGTAGTATAAAATATATGTAGATCCCTATCTCAAACATTTCAAAATCATCTAAGGAAACATCATATGGATAAATAATAGGTTTCAAGATAGAGTTGGTAAATACAAATGAAAGAACAGATGCTATACACAACACTCCATTCTTAAATGCGCACACTTCCTTCTATTTTCTTGAAAACTTAACAAAAATCACAGTCACTATCACACAATTTGATGGTTCAGACTGGTTTTTCTATACAGTCACCATACAAGAACAATGCCTACCCTTGATTTTGGGTTCCTCATGACTTTAATAGTCTTCTCCTTGGAGTGAAGGTCTAGTTAGGGCTATTTAGCCTCTTAGCATGGTTAGGTAACTCAAAGAGAAAAGTTGTTGAGAAAATTTTTGTTGCCCGATAAATTTTTGCTCTTACATCACTAAGACCATTTCTAGGTCTTTCCAAGTTACTCTTCTTCTTGAAACCCAACCAAACACACAACCTAAGACCTCTAAGCACATAGCTAGGTAAACATCTCATGATTACATCTTTTGAGCAACTTTTTATTGTTGAAGCAACTTTTGCTCACACATTGCAAATGACCATTTTAGTTCCTCCTAAAGCACAAATATGCTCAAATATAAACCAAACACCTATCCCTGGACTTCTAACTCATAGCAAAGCAATGAATTCAGATGACAACATTCACTGAGGCATTGTCCCACTTACAAGGAAAAACCAACTGAACTTCTAGGACCTAGACTAGGCCTAGACACACAAAATGAGGTTCAATCTCTTATTTTACTTACATGCTTCTTGTAAGAATGCCAACACAACAAAAATGTGAGGGTGGGAGCCCTTGGAAGGGTGCTCTTGCACCAAATATAATCTTATGTGAACAAATAAGTTTATTAATAATTTTTAGTTTAAATAATATAATATTTATTAAAATATTTTAAGTAGATTAATAAATTCTAAAGCGCTTGAAAGTTGAATATACAAGAAAGATTCTAATTGCTTCAATTCTAGCCATCGATGCAATTGTTTCATCAAAGTCCACACCTTCTACTTGTGCATAACCCTTACAAACCAATCTAGACTTGTTCCTTGATATCCTTCCATTTTCATCAAGTTTATTTCTAAAGACCCATTTAGCGCCTATTACATTTTTATCTTTAGGTCTAGGCACTAATTCCCAAGTTTTATTCTTTTTCAATTTAACTTAGTTCGTCTTTCATAGCATTAACCCAAAACTCATCCATACTAGCTTCTTTATATGATTTAGGTTCAATTTGAGATAACAAATAGAGATTAGCACATTCACTAGATGTAGTTCTTGTTCTCGTTTGAATACCTGCATGTTTATCCCCTATAATCTTTTTTTGAGGATGATACTTCTTCAATCTTGTTCATGTAGCCTTTGTAACCTGTGGGTTCTGGTGTTTCTATTTGATCTTTTATCCTTTCTTCACCTTCAACAACTTTATTATCTACTTCTTTCAAGTCTTAATCACTGTCTTGTAGGAAAGTATTATCCATTCTTATTTCCTTTTTATCCTGCACAACTTTGTCCACTTTCACATGTACAGTTTCAACAAGTTTATTCAACCTTTTTATTAAAACATTTGTAAGCCTTACTTTTAGAAGAATATCCTAAAAAGATTCCTTCATCACATCTTGAATCAAATCTTCCTATTTTATCATTAGAATTCTTAATGAAGCATCTACTTCCAAAAATTGTAAAATGCTTAACAAATGCAAGATGTCCATACCATAACTCATAAGGAGTGTACTTAGTTTTAAGCCTTAGTTGTGCCCTATTTAAAATATATAATATTGTTTGAATTTCTTCTTTCCAATCCATGTTTGGTACTTTAGATTCATCTAACATAGTCCTTGTCATTTCTTTCACTATTCAGTTCTTTCTCTCAACAACTACATTTTGTTGAGGTGTCTTGGATGCTACATATTGTCTTTTTAAGCCATGTTTTTCACAATAATCAACAATTTCATCTGAAGTAAACTCACCATCTTTATCTGATCGTAAGCATTTAATCTTCATGTTTGACTCATTTTCAACCATTTTCCTAAAAATCTTAAACTTGTTGAATGCCTCAAATTTATGCTTTAAGAATGTTACCCATGCCATTCTTGTATAATCATCTATAAAAATCATGAAATACTTTTCACCATTTAATGACATTGTCCTTGTAGGACCACATAAATCAATATGTACTAATTGCAATGGTTTAGAAGCAAAATATTCTTTTGAAGGAAAAGATTCCTTTGTTTGTTTACCATGTTGACACCCTTCACAAATAACATTCTCTAGCTTACTTATACATGGCATACCTCTTACTTTCTGATGCTTATTAACTTTTACCAAGTTGTCAAAATTCAAGTGCCCAAGTCTTTTGTGCCATAATCAACTTTCATTTACCTGTCCTACAAGAAAAACATCTTCATGATTGTTAGTATTTGTGATATCAAGATTTTAAATTGTATACATTCCCTTTAGATCTTTTACTTGATGCAACCAATTGTCCAAATTTTAATTTGATTTGGCAACCATGGTCATCAAAAATAACTTTATATCCATGATCAAAAAATTGACTAACACTTAGAAGATTGTACTTCAATCCATCAACATAATACACATCATGAATGGAAATTTTGTCACTAAGCATCAAAGAACCCGAACCTTTAAGTTGCCATGAAGAATCATCACTAAAACTAAGATTGACACCTTTGTACTTAATCAATTTGTCAAACTTCATTCTATCTCCTATAATGTGTCTAGAACAACCACTACCAATTATCCAAAAGTCATTTTCTTCAGAATGTAGAGCCATTTTAAAAAAAATAGACTTATTAATATTAGTCCTCCATATCTTAGTCACTTTAGTATCAAATTCTTTATCAACTTATAGACTAGCATAAGATTGATCATTCTAAATTGACTTAGTTTTGCAATAACTCATAACATGACCAAAGAGATTGAATTTGTAACATCTTAGACCATTCATTTTAGGAAAGGAATAACCAAAATGAAACATCAAATACCTCCTTGACATGTATCTACAATTACTTATTCTATTTCCATATTGATGGACATGAAGCAATACCCATCAAAGAAAGAGGTGAACCTGTTTGAGTATCTTTTACCCATGAATGAAGTGATTGATATAACTTGATTTTTTATCATTAGAAATCTGATTAAAATATGAATTTTTACCTACATTTGAAGTGGTAGCATTCTTATTTGTATCCTTACTTTCAGATTTAAATATCTCGAATAAAGATTTATCTTTCTTGTCACTAGAACATTGTCTAAGTTCAAAATCAATTCTTGTTAGATCATCGGTTCTTCTTTGTTTCCTTAACATATCATCCAAAGTAGTATTCTCATATTTTTCTAAATTTCTTCTATATGATACTACTTCATTCATTAACCTTGTACAATCTTGATATTTTGAACTTAACTCTTCCTTAGTGACAAAGACAATTCTCTTTTGTTCTTTAACTTGTAATTTCAATTCTATAACTTGTTGATTTAAGTTCTTGTTTTCTTTTTCAAAGTTCTCTTTTTCTTTTAAGAATTGATTTTCTTTAACACTTAAATTCCTTTCTAATTCCTTGATCTTTTTAAGTGCATAAAGAAATTCACATTCTAAATCAATCTCAACAAGTTCAACATCATATATAAATTAACATCCTAAAAATTTTCTCTGCAACTTTTTCTCCTGTTTTTCCCGCTTGTGAGTTTTTTTGAATTTTGGATGAGTGTGGATGCTCCTGAGGGGCCACACCTAGCCTCAAACCTCTATCCAAACCTACTCCCCATTCTGATTGTGACTAGGGTTACCTAGGGGAATGTTGATGTTGTTCGTCCTATTGGGAGGATGTCAGTGGAGTCAATGACATTGCCAGTGGACCAAGATATTCATACGAGCCTTTCTAGGGCTTAGTTGGTGGTCCAATAGATTCAAACGAGCCATAACAAGGCTCTAGGTTGGAAGGAAGTCGTCCTTGGTGAGAAGGAGGCTCTCATCTCGGTGGAAGCTCCCAAAGTGATTAGCAATGACAAGGGAGTGGAAATTGTGGTTCCAGATAGCTTGGTTGACAACATGTCTGCCAATCTACAAATTTTCCTCATTGGTAGATTTGTTTCCTTCTGTCCATTGATTGAGATGGTCTAAAAGTGGGTGAGTCAAAGATGGAAGTTGAAGGGAAGTGTTATGGTCTCAACTATGTCAGGAGGCCTATTCTATTTTAAATTTAAGGTAGTAGAGGATATGACAATGGTGATGGTAGGCTCCTAGTCATACGAAAAGCATAGCTTGGTGGTGGCTAAATGGAATGCAGCATTGGATCCTACAAAAGAATTGAATAAGATGGCTCCAGTCTGAGTTAGGTTACCAAGCCTTCCTCTTTAGTTCTGGGATGAAAGGATCCTTAAATCTATTGGGGATTCCTTTGGGCACTTTGTGGTGGTGGATTTAGTCACTTTTTAGAGATCCTAACTTGTCTTTGTGAGGTTTAGTATTAATGTGGCAATGGGTGCTTCATTACCTGAGTCTATCATCCTAAGCTCAAAATGGGGTAAGAAGATTCAACCCATTTTTTATGAGAATGTGGGTGTGTTTTGTCATAAATTCTCAGCTTTTGGGCATTTGTTTGTTGACTATAAGAAGTTGGATAGAATTGAGGGTGATCTTGCAATGAGAGTCCCTCCTCCTCCTAAGGTCTCAGGGGTGATGGACAGGCCTCTTGAGAGAAGCAAGGAGGTGACTCTCTCTCCAAGGAGGGAACTTGAAGAAAAGAATACTCAAAAGGATAAGGATAAGGAACTGACTTCGCCCCAGGAGGGTGTTGAGTGATAACCCTAAAGTTGGGTTAGGGAGGCTAGGACAGAGGAGCTAGAGGGGATTCTTGGCTCGGTCCAGAGGTTAGAGTTATTCTGCACATAGGAAGGGGAGATGAAGGGTTTGGAGGAAGGAGAAATTGATTCTTTCCCTTGTTTACAAGGTATTGAGGAGCTTCTCAATGCCCCTTCGAGGAACCTGGTGATGGAGGAGATCTTTCCAGGGGCCACTAACAAGGCTATGGAAAAGGGAGAGGTGAATGACGGGGTAGAAGGAGATGCTACCACAGTGTTTCACTAGAATGAGGAGGAGCTACCAATTAAGATGGTGGAGCTGGACCAGCTTGATGATAAAGTAGAGAAGTGGAAAACACAAAGAAGATAGACAAGGGTTTCAAGGAAACTGGAAGTGATTGTGGAGTTGAAGTTGGATGTAGGGAAGTCAAGTAAGCAAACCAAGAAAGCCAAGCAGATGGCTAGGGAGGTGGCAAGTGGCAGACAAGCCACTTTTGAATCCTTGACAAAAGGTAGGAAATGATCTTTCTTTCTTGGAATATGAGGGGGTTGAACAACCCTCATAAGCAGTTTGCCCTCAAACAGTAGCTGGCAAACTAGAAAATTGATTTCCTGCTAGTCTAGGAGGTTAAAATGTCTATAGTTAACTTGGTCAATATGGGAAGTTTTGTTTGGCCTAGGGAAATTTTTTGTTATAGTGAAGAAGAAGGTGCTTTAGGAGGGGTGGAAACCTTCTGAAATCCTGATGCCAGTATTGGCAGTCTTATCTATAACTCAAAGTTCTATCTTATTACTAAGCATAGGATACGTGATAGGAAATGCAATATTATCAATGTTTATGCCCCTAACACGAGAAATGGTAGATATAGCTTATGGGAGGAGTTATTAGTTTTTATTTCTCAAAACAAGAATACTTTTTGTATGGGAGATTTCAACTTGCCCCTATACCCTTCGGAGAAAATAGGAGGAACAATTGATTTTACTAATAGTATGAAGGATCTAGTTGAATTTATAAATGATAATGATATTTTGGATATGGAGATGCGTGGAGTGAAGTTTACATGGTCAAATAATAGAATATGGGTTGACTTGATCCAAGTCAGACTAGATAGACTTTTGGTCCTAGTAGGGTGGGAAGGACTAACTTCCTCCTCTCTTATAGGACTACCCAGGATAGTTTTGGATCATTCCCTAGTCCTTTTTAATTGAAAAGAAGATTCCTTGGGGGGCCCAAGACCTTTTAGATATGAACTTATGTGGCAATCCCATCTTGACTTTAGCTCTAGAGTGGCTGAGTGGTGGGGGATAAGAATAGAAGAGACATCAATGTATAGACTCTTTGTTAAACTTTACAATGTAAGGAGAAATGTGGTGCCCTAGAAAAAAAGGTTTTTCAGGGACATCTTTAAGACCAAGGTGGATGTGGAAGGGAAGTTAGTGGAACTCTAGAAAGCTATGGGGGAAGGAACACCAATGGATAACATGATCCAGGATGAGGAGAACTATAGGAAAGTCTAGAAGGAAACTTTGAGTAGAGAGGAGATTTACTAGAAACAAAGATCAAGGGAGTTATGGCTTAAAGAGGGGGATAGGAACACTACGTTTTTTCATAGACCAACTTCAATCCACAGAAGGAGAAACACTATTGATAGCATTAGAGATGACACTAATGTGAAGTTGAATAAACCTAAAGAGATAGGGAATTGGGTGATGGCTTACTTCAATAATTCCTTTAAGGAAGAAAAAAGGGACTTTAGAGAGGAGGATTGGCAATGGTTGATTGAGACTATGCCCTTGGTGATCTCAGCAAAAGAGAAAGAAGAGCTTGTGTAGATGGTGACTTAGGAGGAAGTCCATTGAGGGGTGTTTTCCATGAAAGCTTATAAATCCTCGTGCCTTGATGGTTTCCCGTCGACATTCTTTCAACATTTTTGGGAAATAATCAAGTTAGATCTCCTTTGGGTGGCTCGTGACTTCTTTAGGACTAGGAAGCTCCTCAAACAACTCAATAAAACTTTCATTCCTCTAATTCCCAAGTTGAAAGACCTGGATGTTCTCTCTGATTTTAGACCGATTAGCCTTTGTAACACTACCTACAAGATTTTCTCTGAAATTTTGGTGAATAGGTTGAAGCTGCTACTACATAAGTTTATTAGGAAAACCCATAATCGATTTTTCCTAGGATGACAAATGTTGGATGCTATAATAATGATGCATGAAGTTTTTCACTTTATGGAGAAAAGTGGTAATCCTAGTATGGCCTTTAAAGTAGACATATCTAAAGCTTATGATAGGGTCAATTGGACCTTTACATATAAAATTATGAAGAGGATTGGCCTAGGTCAAAAGGTTATTAGAATGGTAAAATCAATGCTGGAAACTATTAACTATTCTATGATGGTTAATGGATCATTGTGGAGAAATTTTGGGAGGGAGAGAGGACTTAGACAGGATGATCCTATCTCTCCCTATCTGTTCATTATGGTGGCTGAAGTTTTGGGGGGAGTGTTCATGAGGAAGTGGGAGGGGGGGATAATCAAAGGGATTAAACCTACATCCACTTTACCTCCTAAAGTGATCCAACAATTTGTGGATGACACCTTCCTTAGTGGGGAGTCCTTGATGGGTGAAGCAAGAGCTTGGAAGTCAGTGCTAGAGATATATGCTATGAATGCAGGACAAAAGATCAATTTTGAGAAAAATAAAGTGTTCTTCTTTAATACCCCTCCATACCTTCAACAAAGGATTGTTAATATTATTGCTTGTAATGTTTCTAAGTTACTAGATACTTATTTGGGTCTTCCTTTAACTATGAAATAGGTTAGAGTTAACTTCTACAATAGCATTTTGGAAAGGATGGAGAAGAAGATGATTGGATGGGAAGGAAAAACTCTAAGTAGTGTAGGTAAATTGCAACTTTTGATCACCTCTCTCCAAGTATTACCAGTGTACTTCCTATCCATATTCAAAATTACTCAATGTATGGCTAATAAATTAGGAAAAATTCAACGTAACTTCCTTTGGTCTAGGAGAAGGGAGAAGATAAGATTAAACTTGGTAAGTTGGGATATAGTCTGTAAACCTAAGTATAGGGGAGGATTGGCAAGGAGGAAGATGATTGATTTGAATGACGTGCTTCTCACAAAGATGTGGTGGAATCTGATGAAGGGAGATTATAATTGGTGTAATATAATGAGAGCTAAGTACCTTGGTAATCTTAATTTCTCTCACTATACCTAGAGAAATGATCTTCCTATGGGCTCTAATATCTGGGTAACATCGTGAGAAATAGAACCCTTTTGAGGGAGGGTGTAAGGTGGGTTGTGGAGAATGGTAACTAGATCAATTGCTAGGAGGATCCATGGCTTATAGATAAACCTTTGTCAAGAACAAAGTTTGGATCTCTTCAATATAACATCCAAGATATGGGGGGTAGAATGGTTGCAGATTACATTGGATTGGGAAGAAAATGGAAGAAGATGAGTTTGCAATAGAATGACTTGATAGGAAGGGCCCTGACTGATGAGTTGAATTCTTTGATGGAAGAGTACAGGATCCTAGGAAGAGATAGGACTGATGAGTTCATTTGGAGGGCCACCTCGACTAGGGAATTCTCAATTAAATCTTCCTACAGGCTAATGTTTGATAAATCTCTTAAACCTAATGATTGGGGAAATGTTTGGTTTAACCATTTAATCCTAAAAATCAACATTTTTTGGTGGACCACTATCCACGGGAAAATTCTCACTATTGACAACTTGAGGAAGAGGGGGTTCCAATTACCTAACAGATGTTGTATCTGTAAGAGGGAGGAAGATAGCATTAACCACCTATTCCTACGCTACAACTTTGCTTCTAAGGTGTGGGGGAAAATCCTCCAAAAGTTTGAGGTGAATTAAGTATTCAATGCAGAGGTGGGGCATTTAGTGAATTGGCAGGGCCCCTTCACCCACCCCCTGCTTATCAATCTATGGAAGATTATTCCCCCCTAGGTGTGTTGGGGTATTTGGAAGGAGTGAAATAACAAGGTGTTTAGAAATGATGAGAGGGAGATGAAGGTCATGGTTGATATGGTCTCCAAATTGATAGTTGATAACATTAGATGTAGCAATTAAAGAAAACCAGTGTTCCCCCCGTCTACCCTGGAGATAAGAATTGTGAAGTGTTAGTTGTCAATGGATGGGATTATGGAGATTGATAACTCTAATCTTATGGCTAGAAAGAGAACTTGATGGAAACCTTCACCTGCTAACTGGGTCAAACTTAATTTCAATGGTGTTGCCAAAAAGGAGGGATCGGTGGGGGGAGGGATTGTCAAGGACTATAAGGAAAGGTTGTTGTTGGCTTATGTTGGTCTGTTAGGGAAAGTTTCAAATAATGTTGCAGAAGTAATGGCTCTGTACTATGGTTTAAAGTTTTTCTTGAGTTTGGGATGGTGGGATGTACAAGTTGAAGGTGATTCTAAAGTCATTATTGAGATAGTTAAAGGCAATATTTGGGAGGGATGGGCTATCAAAAGTATTATTGATCATATCAAGTACCTATTAGCCACCCTCAATAGATTTGATTTGAATCACATTTTTTGGGAGGGAAATAGCATGATTGATGGTATGGCGATGGTTGGCTTAAAGCTGGAAGGGCTAAGAGGTTGGAGGAATTTGAACGCTTTGCCTAATTTGGTGAGGGAGTTAGTGAATAAGGAAATAAATAATGATGAACCCTAGCTGGTTACTTTGTATAATGTTGTTGAGCTGGCAGGGTTGAAATGTACTTGATGCTTATGTGGTAAGGAGAAAAGGCTTGAGTATGGGCAATAATTATAACTCATGGCTCGAAAATTGGAAGTTTGAAATGGGGGATTTTTGATTCATTTCCCTTTATGGATCATCGTACGCTGTGTAGAAAAGAGATTTATATTTTATAGATTTGTGGCATGTTGGGAATGATGGAAACAATTGGGGAAAAGATCATGGTGGCTAACTCATGATCTTTCTCTCCAATTTGGAAGGTTCCATTATTACTATTAAATGTAATTATAATCTCCATTTAATGGTTTATCTCTCTAAGGGTGAAGTATTTTTTAGGGACTCGGTTTTGAATAGAGAGAGAGGAGAGAAAAAAATGATAGAGATGGGAGGTGACCTATTGTGCATTGAACTGGCTATGATTGATGATAGTGTGAGGAAACCCTTGGTCTAGTACATTTTGAGAGAGGGTGGTTTTGTCCCATTCATGGAGACTCTCAATGGTCATGACGAGAATTGTTCTATGCAAGTTGTCAACTCATGGGAAAATTGCAAGGTGATAATTAATGGTATCTTGTTTCACATTTTAGAAGAGGTGATTGCTATGGTGACGGCCATGGTAATGAGGGCAAGAAAATGGCAGAAGGTGACATGGGTGACTAATGAAACTAGTCTACAATGTTTCTTTAAGGATGGTGAGGAATCGATTCGGTATAGAGGGGGTTTGATGAGAGAAAAGTTGCCTGTCGTATGGAACAATGTTTTTTTTATTCTAATAAAATATCTTACCCTAGAAAGAAGGTATGGAGTTTTCCACTACTACCATTTTCCTCTTCTTATTCATTTTAGACACTATGATTTTCTTTCAATTCCCTTCTTCTTGCTGCATTATCTTGAAGATTCTGTTGTTGATATGAAAGATAAAATGAGAAGGGGGGTTAATTTTACTATTCTACACCAGGGTCTAATTCTTAGGCTATACCAATTTCACCTTGCCTTGGTCCCCACTAGGATTGTGGAAGTTGATATTCCTATTCACCCAAACTCTAGGCCCTAAATGGTCCCCCTTAGGATTACTGGTCCTAGAGCCCCCACCCCTTAGCCCTCTCCTAGTGGGTCCCGAGTTAATTCCTCCCCTAGGGGGGAAAAAAGAAAAAGGTAAGGAGAAAATTCAAATGAAGTAAGAGGATGAGGAGCGAGGGGGAAGGAGGAGTTCAGGGAGGTCTACTAAGTCTCAAGCTAAGAGGAAGTTAAAGGAGAAAGCCTCACAAGCGGAGGAATTGGATTCTGAGGATTGAGGCTGCCACAAAAGAAGAATGAAGGAGAAAACTAATGACTTTGGAAAGGGAGGTACAGAGAAGGTTGAAGAAGAGATTTTTGATTCCTCTAGGTCGATCTCAGGTAATGGCAAGGAAATAAGGAGGTGTCACATGTCTCAACAATGGTTGTGCTCGGGTGTGTAGACCTAACAAAAGATCAATTCCTTGAAATGGTGGACAAGATGCCTTCCCCCATTACGATCTCCTCCCTTATTAAGGTAGGTTCTAAAAAGGCCACTAACCCCCTTATTGTGCAAGCTACATAGGTTGGTAGGGATGGACATTTGGGTGTTTCAGATAAGTTTGGTAATTAGCTATGGGAGAGAATTTAGGCATTGGAGGAAAGAATGGGACTATTAACCAAGTTTATGGTTAAAGTCACTCATGTGACAGCTACCACTCTATGCCTGTTGAAGGATGCTAAAGGGGACCTACCAAGGGAGGACTCCAAGCTACTTTTTGACTTCCTGGTTGTTAGTAAATAGTTTTTCCTTTCAACAAGAATTACGAAACATGACTCAATACACCCGAAAAGAAAGACAACATATACTAATAGATGGATAGATTATCATTTTATTGATAATCCTCCTCTGAATTGAGAGGTACAGCTCCCTCACAAATGATATTCAATGAATGTGATACTTGGTTGTGCCTTTAACCTGAAGACACAAAAGGGTTTCTCAGACATTTATCCATCAATATGGAATAAATGCTATTAAAAGATTGCTGAACTTAAAAGTGAATGAAAAACCAGTAAACAGCCATATGACTATCTACCATGTTTCCATATGATAGAGAAAATGAAAAAGAGAAACCTGTAAACATCTTTATGCAGAAGCATGAATACATAACTGTAACATTACGTATATCACATCTGACATAATAATAAAGAACTGCATCTAAAACAGAAATAAAAGGACTTCAAAATCCCTTCAAATTAGAAACACAAATGGATATGATTGCAAAATATAACACACTTATGTCCCTCTTTATTTCAGAGACATGATAAAACAACAATAGTACTATTCCATTTCCTTATTACAATCAATCTGCATAAAATGAAAATGTTTAACTCCCCTCTCCAGTTCTAACCAAAACCATCTTCTTCCCTGTTATAGCAACTGTAGAACTTCTAGCCCAAAAAAGAAGAACCCTTTGTTTAACCTTCTCCTTTCCCTTTATACCCCCCTGCCTTCCTTAATTTCCTTTCTTTTTCTCCCTTGAATTCCCTCGTAATTGATTGTTGGGAATAACCAATTCCCTCCACCTTCTCAAATGTGTGGACAGAGATGTACACTTAGCATTATTAACAATTCATAAATTTTCACTTTCTCAGGTTAGGCCCATAATATCTATCATGTTTATCAATATTATGTTATTTATGAAAACAAAGGTGTAGGAATTATTATTTCTTTCATGACACATGTCGTTCCTATAATGAGCCATCATTAGGGAACTCTTGTCTATCGCTAATATGCCTTGTTTCATGTTGGTTTTCTTGTTCGACATTCTCAACCATTGAAGCACCATTCTCACCATTTGATTGATTTATCATGTTTGTATTCTGTTGGTCTAATTGTTCAACATTATCATATAAGAAAACAATATTTGAACCCGCTGCCTGAGCCACCATATCGCTATTATGTTCTTTTTCATGTTGAGCACCCACAACATCTGTAATAGAAATTTGGCTATGAAATCTGTCCATTATGTCACTCTGATATTGAACAATTTGTTCAAGTTCATCGGGGAAAACAAGAGTCTGCTCATCTGAAACAACCACCTGCTTGGCCTCGTCATGTGGAATTTGATCAGCTTTTTCATCCTCTAAAATAGCATTAGGTCCATCCAACTTAAGTGCATGCTTAGTCCTCGTATCTATAGCCTTTTCAGAATCTTCTACCTTATCTTTGTTTTGACCAAAAGTGCTAGCCTCCCCAACACCATCCTAGACTGGTGAAAAAGAATGATGATCATTAAGAGCCCTCTTGTCTTGCATTGCAATATCATTGCCTTCAGATGAAACTTCCAAGGCATCTATGACAATAACTTATATGCTTTCCCATTTCATTCCATGCGACACTGAGAGATTCGATTCATGGTATACCTATAAGAAAACTCTGCAACAACCGATAATAGAAGAGCCTTCATCTTAGCATGGTGGCCATAGTCTCTGTTTTGACGTGATCTCCAACACTTTATATTTTTGCACTTAGAAATAACCTCTGTCGAGTATTGTGTTCTCTGTTTGAGTCAGCTTGAATGGTATGGATGACAATTTTCTCCAATCTAGACACCGCATGATGGTAGCTGAGCATATTGGAGTTGACATTAGGAGATGTCGATAAAGGTCAAGCTCGACACTATGGATGCAAGATGTTATTAATTGTAACATTATTGCACTCCATGCAACCTGACACATCACTTGTAGTTTGTATCACTTATTATTACTTGCGACTCTTTCAAGGTGCCTATGATTTGCATGTATTTGGTGGTCACCAAATCAATCGACTATCTTAGACTTATGTTACGACATGGCCCGATTGATGACTTATTCAAGCACTTTTCTTCTTGTTATGTTTGGAGCGCCTTTACATAGAAATAGAGCACTTGTGTTCCATGTCATTCTCATGGTGATCTTCCTTGCCCAGCCCGTGTCTTCTCATCTCACTTGTTTTTTTTTGTTTTTCTTTGCCGACAACACATCTAAAACACGTCACTTGTTTGGTGACTCTTATTTGGCATAATTTCAATTTTAGATCCGGTCACCTTTACATTCGAGGATGAAACTCTATGAAGTCACTGATCTTGATATCTCCATTTTCAATGTTACTCACTCAATGCCTTTGGCCAATAGATATGTGGCTATCGGGTATTATTAGAGGTTTAGCACAGATGAGTAATGTGGAAGAAAGTAAAGGGCTTAGTCAAGCTTTGTGACTATTACGGTTTCACACTTACTAGGGCTCCTAATGTCAAGAGAGTGTTTTGGGTGATGCTTGCAAATCATGCGACTAGCTTGTTCATCTATGTAACTGAGCTTGGACCACTTAACCATTGACACTGTTTGACGTGAGTGTATGACTTTGGACTTGGAGGTTGAGGTTGTGAATCCTGCACTGGTTACTTGTTTTTCAAAGCCCGAACATTAACCTGCAACTGGATTGACAGATCTGCATGCTAAAAACCTCAAACTTCAAGCTTGAACTTCAAATGGGGACCCAAATTCTGCACACCTGAAGTTGAAGTTGAAGTAAAACTTGAAGTTGAAGTTGCAACCTTTGCTTCAAATTCAAGTTCAACTCAATACAAGTATGTTGCACCTATAATTATTTCTCTGAACTTAACTTTGAATTTGAAGCTGAACTTTGGTTTGAATTTGATGATTCAACTTTGACATCTCTTTAAGATAATATTTTCTTCATAGATCATAGTTCATAAACCATCATCAACAATTAAAAACCAATCAAAATTGACTTTGCAAAGTTAGCTTGGGAGTTTAGAATGTGGGTGTTAAAAGCAAGGTAACATTGGTAGAAGATTGGGTGAATGTCCTCCTGGGGAAGAAGGAGGAAAAGAAATCTTAAGGGTTCCTCCCTTCTTCTTTTTTGCATGTTGTAAATCCGCTAGTTTATAGACTTTTTCAATTTTAAGGTTGTCACGCCTTTTTTTGTTAAGTGACTTCAGTCAATTAAGAAGCATTTTTTTTAAAGCCTGTAGATATCTTTATAATTTTAGTATAAACTTATGTTTCTTGTTAACATGCATTTTGTTTAAAGCATGTAGTTATTGTAATAATTATAGTATAAACTTCTATTTTTGTTTTAAAAAGTATTAGGGTTTAGTTTTTTCCTAATGGTTATCTACTAGTAGTCATCTAGGTAGTTTGTAATGGGCCAACCCCCTTGTTTTGACTACTTTTATTTCAAAAAAAAGTTCAACATCATCATCACTATTTGATTCTTGACAATTAGTTTCTATAGCCATGAATGAAACTTCACTTTCATCACATTCAAAACTACTAGATTCACTATCTGATACATCAGTAATCAAACTCTTCTTCTTCTTAAATAAATTCTTTTTGTTATAGAATTTCCTCTTACTTGATTTCTCTTTCTCATCATCTACTTCATCATGACATTATAAGGATATTTAGATGCAAAGTGTCCTATTTTACCACAATTCAAGTATTTGAAAGGAAGTTTACCTTTGTATTTACCTACTCCTTTATTTAATTTCCTTGATAAATGTGCTTCAAGAACATTAAGATATTTTGATTCTGAAGAGACTTGCTTCACTTTCTTTTCCACCTTGAATGTTGTTTCTTTGCTTGTGGATTCCTGCCTACCAAACTTTCTCATTTCATAAGCTACAAGTGCTCCATGAATATCTTCCATTATATACTTGTTAATATCTAATTTTCTTCTATAGAACATATCTTAGAATCAAATTTATTAGGAAGAGATCTCAAATTTTTCTTTACATCATCAATATCATCAATTTTCTCACGAAGTCCTCTTATGTCATTTATAGTTTCATCTATCTTAAGGAGATAGTCTTCTGCCTTTTTATCATTACCCATCTTTAGGTCTTCAAATATTGATTTCAAATGTTGTATCTTGGCTTCTTTAACTCTATCATTACCATGATATGTTTTATTCAATTTGTCCCATACTTCTTTAGAAGAACTACAATGCATTATCTTAACAAAAACATCTTTAGATAAACTATTAAGTATAGCAAATTTAGCTTTCATATTAGTTTCATACATCCTCTATTCATCAAGATATGTAGGTAAAGTATTAGGAACTTTATATCCATTAAAAATTGAAGCTCAAACATCAACATTAATAGATAACAAATATGTTTGCATCATTACTTCCCAAAAAAACATAATCTGATCCATCAAAAATGAGAACCTTTAAAGAACTATCTTGAGCCATAAAAGATAAGTATTCCACTCAAACAAAATTTACCCAAAGTTGTTAAACTTGATAGAGGGAACCTTGCTCTAATACCACTTGTTGGAATACAAACACCACTGGGGGAGGAGGGGGTGAATCAATGGTTCAAAATACTTTTCAAAACTTGAAACAATTACAAGTTATAAAAATTTAACATATGAGAAAGATAGTAAATGAATAACAAAGTGACACAATATTTTAACATGGAAAACCCCTTAGGGTAAAAACCCACTTTGAATCTAAAACTTTATTGGTATCTTGGGAAAATCTTTTAGAGCTACAACTATGGGAAGCACCAACACCCTATTTTAGAAACACAAATTTCAAGGAACACCAATCCCTTACACCTAAAGCACCAACTTCCAAAATGAACAGAATGAGATATAAAATTAGAGGATAATCTCTATTACAAAAAAAATCATGTAACACCCCACCAAGCGATCCAAAAGAACTAACATAAAGTTTTACTAAGTTTGCCAAACATTTTTTTAAAGATAACATATAACAACAATCATAAATTAGTAGAAGCAATAAAATACAATAATACATAAGCAAACATAACATATTACATTCCTTAAGGATCTCAAGACATTGAGTCACATTTAATTTTAATTAATACTAAGTCAAATAAATAACACATCTACATGAAAGAATAACTACAAGTTCAATCCATTTAAATAATATACATTTATTTTGAATGCCACTTGGCATTAATTTGGAATGCACAATCATCTAATGTACATGTCACAAGGTATGAAAGGCTAAAAGAATATACATTTATAAAATAGATTACATTATCCATTTAGATATATGAAACAAGATGCAATACATAAGTAAAATCATCCATCATATAAATATAACCATCTATCATAATACACAAAGATAGAATGAGAGGAAATGCAAAACAAGAAACTCCAGCCATGACATCTATAGATGGATCTCAATGGTAAATGTAAAAGGAACTACTACCTGATCTCATGGTAACCAGAAAAGGTCTACTCCCACTACGATGAGGAGATAGTCTCAAGTCCCACATAGGATAACAATCCCAACAATCAAAAGTAATATCTAGGTCAAGGAAAACCTTAAAAGTAATATAACTCAAAGGTTCCAAGATAAGTTGACATCCAAACCTAGAGGAAAACAAAGACATGTAGGAAATCTATACTGCTAATGGCCAAGTGTCATCACACAAACCAACTCTAGGGTTACCCGGCTAGTCTTTTAATCCTCTAACTCCCTAGTAACTCTATGCGGCACAAGTATCCTTTCATACTAATAAGACATACTAATGATGCATGGTTGCAACCAAGCATCCTCTCTACTCCCATCCTAGTCTATACTAGCACTCGAGGCATGGGTGAGGAAAGACAAGAGTCTTATTAGGTTAATTTTACTCTCATTTATTGTAGTGTTTTCACTTATTAACTACTTACAATGGGTTACCTTGGCAACCACTTTGGGCCCTGGGCTCCATTGCAAGCCACTATTGGTCTCAGATTGGTTTTGAAAATTGAGTGTCAACACACTTAAAAAAATTTTAAGGTTGAAGCCAAGTATAATATAGATGTTGAGCTACAGTATATGCCAAGCTAGAAGTTCAACAAGTGCCAAGTTATTCAAGTGCCGAGCAAGTTTCAAGTATCAAGTGACAATTGATGTCGAGTTAATATATGTGCCAAGAAAAGTATAGGATTTGAGTAAAGTATAGGTGCTGAGCGAGATAGAGTTACTATAGGATCCAAGGAAGATAGAATTCTATATGTGCCAAGAATCAATAATTAATAAGTTTCGAGTAACACAGAATCAACATATGAGTTTGTGCCTTCACAAACTTAGATGTACACCATTTTTGAGCTGACTCAAGATGAATCTCAAAAATTCTAAAAGATAAAATCGAATCTATTACATTTCCTATGTAATCAACATGTGACTAATCAAAAAAATGGAGAAAGCATGCAACCAATACAAAAATATGGAAAGAATTGAGTAGGAAAGATCGATGAATCTCGATAATACATTCATACCTAACCCTAAGTCTTGAAACCTTTATAAGGAGGTTGAAACCCCATAATTCAGTGAGAGGAAGTTTGTAAGAAGTCGTGTGGGAATGAATGCAAGAATGCTAGCAAATTTTTGAAGGAAGAAAAAAGGGGTGTAAAGAATTAGAGGAAGAGCAACATTGTAGAATCAAGTTGATCATAATAGAGTATCAAAACTACAAATAGAGATATATTAGATCAAGAAGGATCAGATTAGATTGGACAGAACAAGGATCTGGAATCAACAATTGAAGATTGTAAGTTATCAAGTCAAGACATTCTACTATACTTTCTAACCATTATATTAGGATAATGAAAACCCTATGATGATAGGTTGGTTTAGCAACCATATTGTAAATCTTTAACAGGGTTGTAAATCCTTTAATAGGGTGACATTCCAAGTGAGTGTTTGTGAATCCTTTAACCAAGTCACTTTTAACAGGGTGTAAAGCCTTTAATAGGGCAAGATTTTTATAGGGTAGATCATTGATGGTGGTTAAACTTTATAATCTTAACTAGTTACATTATACTGTAGTGATAATTTGTGGGTGTCATCCCCACCCCAGTTTTACCTTCTCAATTTAGAGGGTTTCTGGGTGACCAAAATCTTGTGTTATCTATTTTCATGCATATCTTTACTTTCATGTTTATTAGAGATGTTAGATGCATGTGATTAATTTCAGTTAAAATTTTTAGAGGTTAATGTTTGTTACTTCTAATTCATCCCCCCCCTCTTAGAAGTAAATCTTCCTACTTGTAAATTCCAACAATTGGTATCAGAGCCAAGTCCTCACAAAGAGAAGCCTTACAAATTGGAGAAAAATATTTGGAAATGGAAGTCTAAAAACTTGGGAAGATCATAGAGAACCAAAATATTGAGATACATCTCATTCTGCATTCTCTAGAAGAAGCCAAGGAAGAATTGAGGAAATCCTTAAAGAGAAGAAGAGAGATTGCCATAGCTGAGAATGATACACAGTACAAGGAGATTGACACCTCAAAAGTGTTTGAAAATGGAGATTCCAAGGAGTTTGATGCAACAATAGCATACTTTATGGAGAAGAATAGAGCTCAAGTAGAAAAGATCATAACTCTCAAGATTGAACAAGAATCTCAAGTCATGATGCTTTGTGAAGTGACTGATTAGAAGAAAACAACCATTGAAGATAAGGCTATGATAGAAGAAGACAAGAGAAACCTTGCCAATATATTGGAGGAAAAATAAATGAACTTGCAAGAATTTCCAACATGTAGCTAGACACCCTAAGCCAGATGATGAATGCACATAATGAACTGAATGTCAAGGACATTGAGATCTCCACACTAAAGATGCAAAATGACCTAAAAAGAGAGAAGGAGATTGTAGAAAGCTTCAAAAAACCCAATGAATCCATCAAGTACTTTGAACAACTTTTGAAATCACCAAGAGTCAACAATGACACTTCAGGACTAGGATACACCAACACTGAAAAAGGAGAGTCATCCAAGACTACATAAGAAAGAAGTGACAAATGTAAGAATACTAAACCTACTTGTCATTTTTGTGGTAAAAAAGGACATACCTCTAATGTGTGCAAGATTAAGAATGCCCATCAGCATGAAAAACCTAAGAATATGGGTCACTATCACAAGTGCAACAAACAAGGACATCAGGCACATGACTACAGGACTAGAACTATCAGGACACCAAGATTTGAAGGTCACTGCTACAATTGTAGGAAGCATGGACATATATATTTTGAGTGTAGATCAAAGCCTATGTGGACACCTAATCAACAAGAAAGGTCAAACAATCATGGATATCACTACAATTGGGACTACAACACTAGGCATAACTATCACTATTGTCAAAAATATGGACACATCCTTGAAAATTGCATAAGAACACATTTCAGTGGAAACTATAGTAGATGGTTGAGCCAAACTACATGCTTCAGTTGTTTGAAGATTGGTCATATCAAATAAAAATTGTCCAACAAGGTCAAAGGCACCCAACTTAGAGTTCAACAAAGGAAAAGGAAAGCTGGATGTTGAACACATCAGAGGAGAAATGAATAAGACATGGAAGAAGAGAGATGGAAGTAGCACATCCAATGAAGGGATCACTTCACCCAAACGGTCAAGTGGTCACACTTCATCCAACTAAGAAAAATAAGGTATGTGGGACTGATATTTAATGTTTTATCATACATCAATTCCTAGACAAGTGTTGAAAAGGATAGATCAACATGAATAGAGATGCAAAGTTAAAACTTCAAGTTTTCACAAGTGTTTTCGAGTTGCCTTTAGATGCCAAGTAAAATCCCAATACATGTTGAGTTGTTTGCAAAAGTAAGTAGAAACCAAGTGGTTAGTTGTATCCGAGTTGAAGCATAGTAAGGGAAACTCTAGTACATGCTGAGTGATGGAAAGACAATGGAGGTTGAGTAAAGCAGAATTACTTAAAGAGCTGAGTGGACAACTGTAAATGCACTAAGCATTAAATGCTATGGAATAAGGGTATATGATCACATTTTGAATCAATTTTTCACTGTCATGAATAAAAGAGCAAAGATGAGAAAAGCGTAGAATGATTTCCAAGTAGTGTTCCAAGCATTTGAGCAAATTTCAACAAAGATTCAACACAACTTCATCGATTTCAAGGTATTTATACTAAGTGTCGAGCTACATAGTTTCAAAATTTCTTTGTGTTGAAACCCTAGATTGCACATATGGCCTCCAGTTCTAGGAAACCTTAGGAGAAAGAGCCATTTGAAGTTCAGTTAGTGTCAAATGAAGTTAAGCAACCTAATTTTTGACCTATCCTTGAAGTTGCCTACAAGAATGACCCAGTTGGAGCCCTATCTATAATTCCTCCTAAGGTAGTAATGGTGCAAGATGCTAGGAGATACTCTAACAGCAAAATAGGTGCCATTGGATACATATAACTTAGGGAAGCATATGATATATTGTGTGAAAATGGAGTCTTGAAGGAAGAGTTCCAAACTATTGAGAGGAAGGGCTTAACTCATGCCTTAGAGTCCCCTACTATTTTTAAGACCAAATGGATTAGAATTGTACTCAATAGGATTCATGATGGTATTTTTTAGTTAGAAGATGGGCTAGTTAAAATATCAAAAGGGATTGTTCACAGGGTAACAGGGTATCCAACCCTAGATCGTCCTAAGACCCTAATGAGTGACTCCAAGGAAGCTATTGAGAAGAATACTAGAGCCAAGTGGAAGAAGATAGGCATGACCATAGATACCATTAAGGATCCTCTTGTTGATTTTGCTGTCAGAGTCATATCCCACAAGTTTTATCAATCTAGTAGACTCAACAGTGTTCCATGCATTGTAGTAGATGTTGGTTACAATCTTGTTAAAAAGGATCATACCTATGATCTAGTAGAACTGCAGCTACAACATATCAATGAAAATCTTGGAGTTATAAAAAGAACAAAGGGAGCATAATTTAAATTTCGAGCAATTTTGATATGTATATTCTTCTATTTAAAGAATGAATTCCCATCTTTTGGAAAGGTTAGCTAGAAAATAAATAGGTCCATAGTAGTCTAGGTGAAAGAATATATTGAGCAAATGGGGGAAAATTTTGAAACACTCATGACTAGTTATTTTGAAGATTTCAAGAATTCATTGAAGTAGAGACTTAGGATTCTAGTCTCACTTGCGAAGTAGCACACAAATGACATTTTCTTTCTTGTTGATATTGACTACACTTACATTCAAGCATCCATACCAAGGGTAAGATGGCTTAGACCACTTGGGTATGAGATAAATATTGATGAAGCATCTGCAGCAATAGCAACATTGTTAGCAAAGGAAGTAGATAAGAGTGCCCCACATTTTGGCACATATGATGTGGTGACATCCAAGGTGGATATGGAGCTAAAGACTACTTCTACACTAAAGAAAAAGGATAAATTAGTGAAGAAGCTCAAGGAAAAATTTGGAGAAGGCACAGCAAAGGCATAAGAAGAGGAAGATGAAGAAGAAGAAGAAGAGGAACAGGGGTAAAGACCACTAGCATTAACCCAAGGAATGGGTAAGGATGTTGAAGAAGAAGAAGGTGTCAAGCAAGAGGAGGAAGCACCTAAGGTAGAGCCCAAAAAATGAAAAGCACAAAAGTAGCTTGCCACACAGCCTAAAGGCAAGAAGAAAATAGCCAAGCCAAGCTTAGCAAAACCCATCACAAGGGTAGATACAAGAGCTACAACAAAGGTGGCCAAGGAAAAAGAAAAGAAGAAAGCCACAGAGTAGGGAGGGCCAGTAGAGAAAAAGAGGAGAAAATATGTGGCACCTCTAGAGTCAGATGAGGAGAGGACAAAGTCTGATCATAATGAACAATTCAAAATGGTAGGTCACACCACAAAATCAGATTTGGAGAATACATGTGACAATATTAGGGACAATGCATATTTGTCAGGGTTAAAAGGCATTGATTTTAATAAGCTAACAAGAGAAGAGCAAAACATAGTGGAAGAGTCAATTTACATTATGATGGCCAAGTTCAAGAATACTCCACTTGAACTTGATAATACTATGCCTAAGGAGCTATATTCACTTGTAGAAAATAAATGGCATTATTGCTTAAATATGGAGAAAGAAATAAGAGAGTCAACATTGGCTTGTGTGATGCCTGAATTGACAAAATGTCAAATAAGTAAGGCAAGTAAAAAAGCATGGGAGAAAATTTGCACCCAAATACAAAGCATTCAACATATTGCAAAATAAAATAGAAGATGTTGTGAAAAAGTCCACATAAATGTGGAAATTGATTTATGGGCTGACTATAGTGAAAGAAGGACAAGAAGATCCCTTTAAGGGAAGAAATAATGATGAGGAAGAAGAGGAAAATGAAAAGGAGGAACAAGGAGAGAAAGAAAAAGAAGTTACATTGGAGAAGGAAATACAAAAAGGTGATATGACAACAACTTAAGAGCAGCAATAGGAACAAAGTGTGCAAGACACACATCTACCACCACCTAGTCCTCCACATGCAACACCTAAACCTATAGAGACAATAATTGTGAAGGATGTTCCTAAAACCTCTAGTCAGAACATTAACCCATTGACTATAGAGGATCTTAGAAAGATCCTTCACTAGACTACTTGGCAAGCACAGTTGTGTACCAATCCAGTCTTGGTGAGTGTAGAGGAACTATAGGAGGCAGTAGCTGAGATAACCAAGGAGAACATGAATCCACAAGAACCACCTTAAAAAATTCCAACAACTAGAAGTGGACAACCACAAGAGCAACCAACACAAGATGCATTTGCTAAGGTTGATTCCACAGTCATATTAACTTCAATTGCCAAGGAGAAGGCATAGGAGTAAATAGGATAGAAGGATGCCTCTACTCCTATAGCACAAATTAAAGGTGCACCTCCTTTGATCACTATAATTTATCAAGGCAGAACTAAAGAAGACAAGGAAGAGGAGAAGACCCCTAGGGAAAAGAAACAAGAGGTAATCCAAACATTGGTCAATTTGCCTACTACAGGGACTCCTCTTGGAACAACACAACAGATGAGCACTGATGTAGTACCACTAGAAATATTAGCACCAGGATCGAGTTCTACCAAGGTAGCAAGGGTACTTCACTATGGAGACCCTACACTTGATGAGGAGATAGTCATACCAAGCTATGACTATAAAACAATGAACATAGAATGAATCAATGAAGTGCAAGAGGCACTGGAGAAGAAGAAGAAGCAAGAGATACTCAAGAATGAGTATAGGCAAAGGAAAGCACTGATTGAAATCAAAGACATCTTTCTTGATGCATTTAGCTTGCAAGTACTTGATGAGACAAAGCCCATTATGGAGCAACTATGCAACATAGTGGACCAGGTACAAAATGAAGAGCTAGATACCAATGCTAAATTGCTTGAATGGTCTAAGAAGAAATTCTAGATGAAGGTAAATGAGAAAATATCTAGTGAAATAGAACTTTCTCAAGTAGAACTAGCTAAAAAGGTTGAAAAAGTGAAAGCAATACTTGAGAACATATTTTCATTGTACTCCAAATTGTGTGATTCCTCATACTTCACACAAGAAACAAGCCAGAGGATATTGAGCTTGGAAAGGATCCTCAAGGTATCTAGCGTGTAGCTACCAAAGGATCCAACTCAAAGTGAGAAGCATTTTGCTACAATGCTTCACACACAAAAGGAATTAGTTGTACTCACAACAGATGAGGCTAACACCAAGGCCAAGATAATCCAAATCTAGTCTGCAATAACCCCTCACATGGAAGTTTTGCATAAAGAATGGCATGTGCAGAAAATGTCTTGAAGAAAGATCCCAATCTTTCTACATTGGAAGGCCTAGTACACCTTGCAGCAAAGACAATCATCTAGCTTAAAGCACTAGAAATTGTTTTAGACAATTGGGATGCTACTCTAAAGATCATTATGGAGGTAAATAAATCCTTTTTGGCTAAGTATTCAATTCATTCATAGAACCCTTTGACATAAGTGTCAAAAAAGGGGGAGATTTAGTAAATTGGAGAAGATACCCAAGGGAAATAATAACCTAAAGGGGAACTACCCAAAGGGGGACATAATAAAATTTTGAGTTTTGAGGAGAAATAAGGAGATAAAGCCAAAAGGATACAAAAACTGCAAGGGAAGATGTGTGAAAGGGGGAGCAGAAACATAGTAGACAAGGGAAGGAATGACAAGGCAAAGATAAAGAGTATCAGAATAATCAACATGAGAAAAATTCAACATAAGGGATTTTGGATACAAAATGGCACATTAGCTTAAGGGGAGTTACAAGTTTTTGAGGTATATAGTCTTCTACAAAATTTTGAACAAGTTTTTGTAAGTTTTGTACATATGCCAAACAAGATGTGTATTATACTCATAGAGATTAGATTCATAATGTTTTGTTAAGTGTTTTTAACACTCATGTCAAAGGGGGAGATTGTTGGTCTTAGATTGGTTTTGACAATTGAGTTTCAACACACTTAAGAAAATTCTAAGGCTGAAGCCGAGTATAATATAGATGTCGAGCTATAGTATGTGTCGAGCTAGAAGTTCAACAGGTGCTGAGTTATTCAAGTGTCAAGCAAGTTTCAAGTGCTGAGTGAAAATTGATGCTGAGTTAGTATATGTGCCAAGAAAAGTGTAGGAGCCAAGTATAGGTGTCGAGTGAGACAGAGTTACTATAGGAGCCAAACAAGATAGAATTCTATATCTGTCGAGCATCAGTAATCAGTGAGTGTCGAGTAACTCAGAATCAACATATGAGTTTGTGCCTTCATAAACTCAAATGTAAACTATTTTTGAGCCAACCCAAGATGAATCTTAAAGGATCTAAAAGATAAGATCAAATCTATTACATTTCTTATGTAATCAGCATGCAACCAATCAGAAAAATGGAGAAAACATGAACCAATCAGAAAATATGGAAAGAATTGAGTGAGAAAGATGGATGAATCTCGATCGTAGATTCATACCTAACCCTAAGTATCGAAACCTTTATAAGGTGGTCAAAATCCCATAATTCAGAGAGAGGAAGTTTGTAAGAATTCATGTGGGAATGAATGAAAGAATGCTAGTGAAGTTTTGAAGGAAGCAAAAAGGGGTGTAAGGACTTAGAGGAAGAGCAACACTATAGAATCAAGTTGATCAGAATACAGTATTAGCACTACGAACAGAGATATATCAGATCAAGAAGGATCAGATTAGATTGGACAGAACAAGGATCTGGAATCAACAATTAAAGATTGTAAGTTATCAAGTCAAGACATTCTACTATACTTTCTAACCATTGTATTAGGAGAATGAAAATCCTATGATGATAGGTTGGTTTAGTAGCCATATTGTAAATCCTTTAACGGGGTGATATTCCAAGTGAGTGTTTGTAAATCCTTTAACCAGGTCACTTTTAATAGGATGTAAAGCCTTTAATAGGGCAAACCATCGATGGTGGTCAAACTTTGTAACCTTAACCAGTTACATATTGTTGCAGTTATAATTTGTGGGTTTCATCCCCACCCCAGTCTTACCTTCTCAGTTTGGAGGGTTTCTGGCTGACCAAAATCTTGTGTTTTCTATTTTCATGTATATCTTTACTTTCATGTTTATTAGAAATGTTAGATGCATGTGATTAATTTTAGTTAAAAGTTTTAAAGGTTGAAGTTTGTTACTTTTGATTCACCCCCCCACCTTAACTTAGAAGTAAATCTTCCCACTTGTAAATCCCAATAGCCACTTCCTAACTTAACATATAGATTACCTACCCTAGGCTCATAAAAGTACAAATCAAAGAATCATAGTTTTCACTTCAGCCCTATACAAGTGACTAGAAAGCATCAAAAGATAATCCACAATAACACCTCAGTTCTTTACAAGCAAGTGGAAAGCATCAAAAGACAATTCACAATAACACCTTAGTCCTTCACAAGTAATTGGAAAGCATCCCAAAAATAAATGATCGAAGACTCAAAGGTTAAGTCAAATAGGTCATACCATTCATCTCAATTTCACAGAAGAACACTTAAAATAAATAACAAACAATAAATCTAGACTCATCATAGAGCATACCAGACATATTACCATGGTTGAGTTTTGAAAAGATCAACATCAAAGCATCATCATGACATCGCAAACACATAACTCTCGAGCGTCTAGTAAATGTCTTAAGATTGGTCAACACTCTAGTCAACCCAAACCCAAAACATAAGACAACATATAGATAACAGTGTAGTTTCATAGTTTGGTTTGATTTTGAAGACACATAGTCTGAGTTAACAATTAGGTTAAAAAATTTGTTTCATTGTATGTTTTTGGTCTTAAAAAGTTCACCATATTCCCCATAAAACTTAACCCATTTGCCATTTAGATATGAACGTATCTTTACCATAAACTTGCAAAATCGAGATCCTCATAAAGTTTATTGATTTAAAATAATAGTTAATAATTAATTAACTAGTAACTGATTAACATTTTTAAAAGATAAAATCAATCTCATAAAAAAAAGATTTTCTTCTATCCTCCTATTAAGAATTTAATTAATTAATTTAAAATTATTAATAACATATTACATATTTTAACAATTAATAATAACAATTTTTTATTTTTTATTTTTTTAATATTTAAAAACTAATTATTAAATTTATTATTAAATAAATTTAAATTAAAGTAAATTTTAAATATCTTAAATTTTAAATAACATAAAATTTAAATATTATAAAACATTTTTTAATAAAACTTTAATATGTAATCTGCATTTTTAAAGGTCCACCGGCCTGTCTGTCTTATGCGGCCACATGCATTACCACGTGTAGCCTTTAAGGCTACAAACATAGGGTTGGGGTATGGGGTTTGATAGCTGTACCCCCTCCCTTAATATATTTTATTATTATTACTTTAAAAAGATTTTTATTTAAGAAAAAAAGCAAACAAGCCCCCACCAATTAAATTTCCAATTCCATTTTTAAACAAAATATATATATAATAATCTGATTACATGGTAATTACAAATTACCATATATATATATATATATATATATATATATATATATATATATATATATATATATATATATATATATATATATATATTTGCAAATATGACCCTACTATACAAAGCCAAATCAAACAATCAAAATTGATAAAACAAACTTGATTTTCATTTCAAAACCCACATCTTGGTTTTTCATTCAATCAAACATAGGTTTTCAAATTAAATCCATTCCCAGAAATTCTCATGCAAAAAAGGCAATATAAACATAAACTAAGGTTTTCTAATTCTTAAAGCATAAGAAAATATTTCTCAATCAAGAACAATAAGCTCACATACAAGGGTTTCAATCCCCGAAGAATTCTGAAAATAAGAAATACAATAGACACAAAGAAGACAGATGATCAAAGAACAAAAACCACATTACAAATAAATCACAAGATCCTACTTGGATCTGATGCTAAGATGACAACCACGTGAAGCACACAAACAAAACCCTTTCTCTCAAAACTTCCTTCCTCGAAATTGCTCCTCCAAAACTTTGTTTAATGGAAAATGAATTCTAAATTGCTGATAAGGAGTTCTCCCCTAATAATTTATGTTTTCATGCACGCTTTTTGCAATAAAAAATATCTTTCTTAAATTAATTTTCATTCTCTTTTAATTAATTTATTATATTTTTAATTTCATGCATAAGCTTTATGCAATTTAATTAAAATAAACTTTATTAAATAATTTCTCTCCCTCTCTCTCTCTCTCTCTCACACACACAAACACACATTAATTTTTGAAGCATTTTTAATATGATAATTATTAACTTAAGTAATAATAATATTTAGCATTTATATAAAAATTATCTCTTAAATATATTATTATCAAATTAAATAAATATTATTACACTCTCAAATCATAACTATAATTTTCTCTTTAAATTTAATTCTTTTTATTTAATTGATTTATCAATTAATTAAATATAATTAAATATTAAAATTATCTTAATAATTTTTCATTAAATTAAATCATTAATTAATCTTTTAATTTGACTTAATTAATAGAAAAATCACCAAAGACATACAAGATGAAATATGAAAACCCATCATAAAACACCACATACAAGATCAAACTCAAGGGTTATAATCATGAATTTACATCTTATGATGAATTTAGAAGGGTAATCATCACAGATATTTTTCCTAATTTTCTAGGACAATTGGTTTAAAGGTTAGGATTTGGACTCAAAAATTTATCTCTCCTCTCTTACCATTGAGATATTGCGATAGGGTATGCTAATCCTGGCAATTTAGGGAAGTTGATACCCAGTACCTACAATTTGCATAAAATTCACGCATGTGCAAACACATATATATTCTAAACTAAATAGGCAATGGTAGGAAGTGGTACATCGTGTAAATCCTGACTAGCAGGTAACTACGACTCCCTTCCTTAACCACATCAGAAACATCATACATAAAGAAAACATACACGCACACCATACACATATAGTATGGGGTAAGTATCCATAGAAAATAGGTATAAATAATCCATCTAAATAACATTTTCAAATAACTGAAATCATTGTAAATAATCATCATCATGGTATAATCACGCATACATGAACTAACTGGTAATAAAGTACTCTCATCATATAATCAACTGAGTATGAAACAATATCTAATAATCTAAAAAATAATACTACTAATCATCAAACATAAACATAAACTAGCCTAAAAGAGTTTGGCAATAATAACTAAATGTAAACTAGGGGCAAGCACTACAAATCATGAGTCACTAGTTTCAACTTCTTGTTGAAAACATAAAGTAGGATATATTTCTATTCTCCTCAAAACATCCAATATCCAAATATATTTATTTTTTCCATTAAAGGATCTAATCAAATACTAATATGAATGAATGAAGAAGTAATATATAACCCTTCTTCTACCTCTGATAAACTTCTGCAATAAAAATCAAATCACAAATATGAAAATAGAAACATAAAGCATTACCCTCTTCTTTGATGTTAAAAATCTGCCTACAAATTGTTCAGTCTATAAGGAATTCCACACAAATCCTGCAATTTCTGTCAAAACCACCTATTGGATGTTTTAGAGGAATGTATCCTCTACTTATAAACCAAGAAAGTAAAAATTTTGGAGGCACATACACACTTCAAACTTCCATTAGACCAAAACCACTCAAAACTGCTAAAACTGTCATAACAATTTGGTAATTGTTTCTGATAAACAAACTTTTTCTCTTTTCTTACATGATGCAAAAACTAATAAAAACCCATTTTAGTTAACTAAGAGACACTTCCAAAAAGGTATGATAGTTAGTTTCTATCTAATAAAAAACCTTGTTGACTTTCTCATAAACCAAAACTATATTTTTATAACCATTTTCTAAACCAATGTGAACATTAAGTGTTAATTGTATAACACTTAAGTGTTTGTCTTGAATATGTTTTGAATAATATTGAAGGACATCAAATAAGATAATTACATGATGTTAAGCATATCATATGCTCATTATAATTTCACTATTGACATCAATGACAACAATCAAAGACCAAATACCAAGGGTTCAACATTTATAGCATAGAATTAGCTCAAAAAAATTTAAAGTGCATTTGTAGGTAGCCCAACTTCTAGAGACCATAACTTTCAAATGGTCAATCCCATTGGCTATTACAACCATTTCTCAGAAATGACAACTCCTGTTCTACAATGGCTAATACCATAAGCATCCAACATTTGAGGTTTAACCTCATTTTGGAGCCTCTAAGGCCTTCAAAACTAAGCTCAAATATTTTATACCAAAAATGTGTAATAACTTAACCAATACATAAGATATGGCAATAAAACTTGTTTGATAGGCTAATATATCTAACATGAACCTTCACTTATGAAATTAGGATATTCTAAGCTCTTATGACCAAATTACTAAAAGTAGCAAGATTTCATAAATACCATCTCAAGGGTGAAATAAACCTTATTGGAAATGCCTAGATTGATGTATGATCTAAACAAAATATCAACTAGGGCCCTATCATGATCCATAATGTTATCCAATCCTAGGAGATCTTGAACCACATGTGCAATAAAAGAAGATTTTTTTTTTATCCATATAAATACAATTATTTAATAAATATTAACTAGAAACCTATATTTACCTATGCCTGAAGATGAACGTGGTGATTTTGTGTGTCTACATCTCTAGTCCTATGATCAACAAATTTAGATTGAGTGCATTAAAAAAAAAATCATGTACATACATATAATAAATAAAATACCTATTTAATACAAAAATAACTAGACATGTATCGACAAGTTTATATGTGTTTCATATTGCATGAGGTAGGTAGGTGTGTTTAATTATCTATATGTCATTGTAGTATACAATATATGTAGATCCCTATCTCAAACATTTCAAAATCATCTAAGGAAACATCATATGGATAAATAATGGGTTTCAAGATAGAGTTGGTAAATACAAATGAAAGAACAGATGTTATACACAACACTCCATGCTTAAATGCACACACATCCTTCTATTTGCTTGAAAACTTAACAAAAATCATAGTCACTATCACACAATTTGATGGTTTAGACTGGTTTTTCTATACAGTCACCATACAAGAACAATGCCTACCCTTGATTTAGGGTTCCTCATGACTTTAATAGTCTTCTCCTTGGGGTGAAGGTCTAGTTAGGGCTATTTAGCCTCTTAGCATGGTTAGGTAACTCAAAGAGAAAAGTTGTTGAGCAACTTTTTGTTGCCCAAGCAATTTTTGCTCTTACATCACTAAGACCATTTCTAGGTCTTTCCAAGTTACTCTTCTTCTTGAAACCCAACCAAACACACAACCTAAGACCTCTAAGCACATAGCTAGGTAAACATCTCATGATTACATCTTTTGAGCAACTTTTTATTGTTGAAGCAACTTTTGCTCACACATTGCAAATGACCATTTTAGTTCCTCCTAAAGCACAAATATGCTCAAATCTAAACCAAACACCTATCCCTGGACTTGTAACTCATAGCAAAGCAATGAATTCAGATGACAACATTCACTGAGGCATTGTCCCACTTACAAGGAAAAACCAACTGAACTTCTAGGACCTAGACTAGGCCTAGACATACAAAATGAGCTTCAAGCTCTTATTTTACTTACATGCTTCTTGTAAGAACGCCAACACAACAAAAATGTGAGGGTGGGAGCCCTTGGAAGGGTGCTCTTGCACCAAATATTTTATGTGATTGCAAATATTTTCAGTCCAATAAATCAAATAATATTTACATTATTCGATTTTCCTTTAATCTTGAAAACTTTGGTTGTCTTAGAATTCCAATATAAAAAATAGAAATGAATTATAAATTAATATTTTAAACAAACTTGTCTTTGAATATATAGATGGTTTATATAATATATGTATCTATATTCATTTTTAAGATATTATTTTGACATATAATTTTATCATAAACATGAACAAAAGGTAACATTAAAATTTAAAAATGAGAATGTTATACATATTTTAACACTCACCCCACATTTATAACATCCATTGTTAATTTACAATTGTTTAGGTAGAAAATTTATAGATAGTATTATAAGTGAAATGTACATATTTTAATAAATTACAAAAAATGAAGTGACTTCATAAAATGACAAAAATGTACATATTTTAATAAATTACACAAAATGAAGTGATTTTATAAAATTAAAAAACTTATTTTTAATTGATACCCTCCGCTAATTTTTAATTGTAATTCAAAATATTTTTAGCCATTAAAGATATTGGACTATATTCTTATTAGTAGACAAACACAAATGTTGCAATAAATTTTATACACATAATATCATAACACCAAATTAAGTGATTTCATAAAATAAGAAAAACAATGACTCATTTTTCATAATTATATATAAAATAAAACTCAACAATAATTGAAGATATTTTTTAATAAGGAGGAATATGTGGTTAGAAGGGGAGAGAAAAAGATGGGGTATAGAGAAAAGATGGAGGAGAGATATGAGGTAACTAGAGACTGAAACACTATTGATTTAAATTTTTGAACAATAACCTTAAGTTCAAGTACTCATTGAATAATAAAATAATTTGAACACTAATTCTAACCACACTAAGTTTCATTTTATGTGTAATCTTATAAAAAAAAATTCTAAATATACTCTACATATGAATACAAAGTCAAATTGTAATTTTCTTTTGAAGACTTTCCCCTTCCCATGCTACTAGCTAGATATTTATTATACCTATATTATAAAAAATAGTGACTTTAATTTTTCTTTTTTAAATCAAAATTAAAACCTTGATATCTCTGACTTTCTTTATATATATATATATATATATATATATATATATATATATATATATATATAAAAGGTTAGTGATATTTGATGGTACCATATCTAAGAGGCACTATATTCAATGTATGTGTAGCCTTATATACTAAAAGAAGGTCACTAGACAAGAATGTGCACATAACCCAAAAATGGTCCACTATGGACTCTCTTGCAACATCTAATGACGATCGTGTGCCTACCTCCTAACACAAAGTGAGAAGAAGAATATGCCAATCATAACCAACTATAGAAATAGATTGTGAGTGTTTCATATATATGTGTATGCAATCAATGGACATTTAATGAGATAAAGTCACAATAATAATAATAATCTCATAGGCATACCTTTGATTTTCATCTAGGACAGTCTTTCATATAGTAGCTAGATCCATATGTTTTAGCATAACCATTTAATATTTGGACCAACTCTTTCTCACTTATTAGTAAATGCTAGGGCCTAGTCTCCCCTTCCCCTAACCAACATGCGAAGGGTAATCTGTGTAATCAACATCTTGATTTCAATAAATTTATGCAAATAATTATTTATAGGAATAGAGTGGGATCTCATCTTTTTGGGACTAGATGTGATGTACATACAACCAGTGAGGATATGTGAAGGGGGGCACTAGGTCATCAATGCATCATGTAACTATTTACCCTATATCTTTTTCCTTCTCTTGATAATGTGAGAGCACATCATTCACATTGTTAGTAGAGACGACATTATTACATGCATCCACTTTACACTACCACTATCACTATGAGAGAGAGGCATAGAATGTATTAACACTCATGTTTTCATATGGGTTATATAATTGCATACTGGAAATCATATGTACTAGACCATCTCCAATAGAATTCACCCTATCCCTATTTTGTAGGGTGGGTGATCTCTCTAAGCTCCCATTAAGAGCACTAAGGGTTATTTGTAAACAATGTATAGTATCTACAAGTAATATCTCTCTACCCTTAAAACTATTTTAAGATGTAGAGGATGATCCACTAAGAGCACAACCATGTACACTACCCTCCCTATAATTTCTATCACCAGATGTCATGATGAAGGCATGTATAGATAAACATAATAAGAATGTTGATACAGATTCACACATGCATATACAAATATGCACATAACTTCTTAAAAAGTAATTAAGTAAAACATAAATTTCTCTATCACATTGAATTTTTAAATTAAGTACAATCTAATAACAATCACATAAAATTAAAAATTTAATCACATTATACTTAAAATTTTGTCACATAAAATCATATAACAATAAAAAAAAAACTTGTGTTCTAGGTCTTAAGGGGCCCCACTAGGCTATGTTATGTTAAATGTTAGGTCAAAAGTGGTCGTAATAGGTTATGTTAGGCATGTTAGGTTTTAATGGATCTATATAGGTCATGTTAGGTCAAAGGGGACTTTAATTGGTCATGCTAGGCATGTTAAGTCTAAATGGGTCCTAATGTGGCTTAAGGGGTCATATTAAGTCATGTTAGTTCTTAAGAGGTCCTAATAGGTCATATTAGGTTATGTTAGGTTATGATATGTTATGTTAATTTATGTTAGGTCATGTTAGCTCATATGTCTTAAAGGGTTCCGCTAGGTCATGTTATGCTATATGTCTTAACGGGTTTCGCTAGGTCATGTTAAGTCTTAATTTAAAGTATTTCTAATATTTTTTCTATGGTTTAGAAACATTTTTAAAATTTTCTAACATTTTTTCTATGTTTTTTAGAGACATTTTCCCAAGATTTTCTAGCATTTTTGTACAATATATTTCTAATAAAAATAAAAATATAAAATTTCACACATTTAAAAATAGAAAACATATTATTACATTTAAAGAATATTATTTTTAACATTCTTTTAGAGTATTCAAATAGTTTTCTCGATTTTTCTAATATTATTTCTAAGATTTTGTACAACATTTATCTAAAGTTTTTTAATATCTTCCTCAAGTTTTATAACATTAATTTTCATAAAATAAAAATATGTTTTCCTAGATTTAAAAAAAATTA
Organism: Cupressus sempervirens; assembly: GCA_028749045.1. Taxonomy (NCBI): domain Eukaryota; kingdom Viridiplantae; phylum Streptophyta; class Pinopsida; order Cupressales; family Cupressaceae; genus Cupressus; species Cupressus sempervirens. Next base: position 622,617,975 of record CM053786.1, on the reverse strand, counting down.
AAAACATTATAGAAATATTATTTAAATACATTAAGAAATTTTTAAGAACTATTATAATAGACAATAAATTAAAATAAAATATAGTTATAAAATACCAAAAAATACTTACTTAGTTGAGTCGATCAAGCTAAATAGCCATCTCCTTCCCAAGAATTATTGGAATTGTTATAGCACAAATGTGCCTTTTAGGGGATTTTGGGGTTTATATAGAATTGGAAATTTGCATCCAAACATTTTTCAATTGAAACCCCTTGTTTTGGCTATAATGTATCTAACACATTGGTGTCGCATTTGTTTGATTGAACATGTTTCAACTAAAACCTAGGGCTTTAGTGGAAACTCGATTGGCCGGACCTACAAAGTTAACCTTAAGGTTACACGAGTCTATAATTTTCCTTGCAAGCAACATGATAGGTATGTTACTTTCTTCCTCGCAATTTTCAAACAACTATGTGTGTTAATTAACCTGTAAATAGGCGTGTTAATTTCTTCCTTGCAATCTTCAAATAACTATGTGTGTCTACAAAAGTTATATCCTTGAGATACAAGGAAACATGAATAATTTAAAAAAGTTATTGTTATATTTTTAATTACATTGTAATTTTTTCATTTTATTATAATAAAAGCTATACTAATTAAGAGCATTAAAATATTTTCTATATCAATCTTTATTTTTATTATATGTTTCTATGCATTTAGAACTTAATATTTATATCTTCACTATATACTTCTCAAATAAATTTATCATATACATGCATTTAATATGCAATACTAAAATTAACTAAGTAATTTTATTTTCATATGTTATTTGTTTCTTAATTATATATATATATATATATATATATATATATATATATATATATATATATATATATATATATATATATATATATATATATATATATATATATATATATATATATATATATATATATATAACGATTGAAATTTAATGGCCAGTATTAACATTATTGGGCTTAGGGATACAACCTTCACCATCTCAGTAAACTAGAATTCAAATGTATATTTTCTAGGTTTACAAAATCAACTGAGAAAGGGCTAGTCTAAAGATTTTTTTTAAAATTATATACGTGACATGATCAAGTTAATACAAAAATATGGGTAAAAAGAAGACAAATCCCTCATAGTCTAGGTAAATGGTGAATTCTTTTGCAATAATTTTACATGCCTCTACACTAATATTAAGATCTGATACAGTACTCTAAGTGGGCTAGAAAGATCTAAGTGACACCTTATTCCCTCTAAGGAGATCACCTCCTTAATTTATAGGGTTCCAAAAATCAATAAAGCCAACATCCCATTGAGACCCAATTTTGGAAGCATTGGCCCACCCGTGTATTATTTAGTTTCCTTCCATACAAATTCCTTCACAACCCTTGTGGGTAAAGGTGACTCCTTTATCAAGGACTCTACCTATTTTGTGGATTTCATGAACAAAGATGAAATCGAAAGCGGTGATATTTTGATTTTCTTTGATTTGGTCTCCCTCTTTACCAAGGTTTCTATTCTTGATTGCATTGAGATCGTCAAGTGCAAAGTTGGCGCCCCTATTGCCTCCTTGGAGCTATGCTTGAAATCTACATTATTTTAGGTGTTTTTTATGAGCACATTGAAGGTGTGGCCATGTGATCCCCTCTTTTCCCTATCATCACTAAACTTTTTAAGGATCACCTTAAGGAGATGGCCTTGTATTGTCTATTATTTTTTTATCATATATATTTAGGAACATGCACATATACAATAAGCAATTTTATATATTTTTGTCTGTGTGTTTCCATCTTTGTTCTAGTTATATTACATTCATTTTGTCTTTAGTCTTAATATTTTTGAATGTATTTCTTCTTATTTTTATCTTTCGCTTTCTTCTTTATATATTTTTCTCCTTTCATTATTTGTGTTTCTAGTTCTTTATTATTTTGAATTTTGTGTTCTATATATATTTTAAAGTCTTTACATATGGTGACAGTGATATGGGACTACCTCATACTTTTTTTCGAGAGGCACTTGGCGCTACAAACGAGGCGTACATACCCTACCCCCCAGTGATATTTGAACTTGTGACCTCTCTTTCAAGAATACAAGTTCTCCACCACTAGACCAACTCAGGCTGCACAATCTATTATACAATGATTCTCAAAAGCACAGTAACATGGTAAATTAGGTCAAACTCGGCCATTACAAATAGGAAGATAATCTGAAACATCAATTAGCGGAAAGTAAGAGAAGCCGTCAACAAAAGTGCAACTCTTTAAACACGTGTTAAATAAAGTGATAAAATTTAAAACAGTTCTGTCCTGTGGAAAATGGACTGTCTGGTCTCTGAATGGAATCAAAGTCTATCCTTTAAAAAACATCCGTATTTCGCTTTAAAGAACGGCTAATAATGCAAGTCATCCTGCTCTTTCGGTCGTTCAAACACGTCGTAAGGAGGAATAGTAGCATATTGTCAATTGACTCTTGACTAGGTTACGCGAAATAAGCGGTATTAACCCCTGAAATTATTTCACACCATTACAGTGTGATAACAAATTGAAATAATTGGTCTTGTGTGGAATTATATTGATTCTATCGTACTTTTATAGTGATGTTAACTATCAAGTGAATTGAACTGTCAATCCCATCCCGTGGAAAATGAGAAGTCTAGTCAATAGCAATCGGGACTTGGCAACGACTTAGCATACATAGGAGATGTAGGTGTAGAATCAACTTAGAAACAAGGAATACGCTAGCAGAGATAGGTTCTCCTTCACACCTTGAGGATTTTGGAAAAACCTAATATTCCCATAATCAATTAGTTGTTGCCAAGAAGAAAACTTTGAGATCAAAGTAGCAAAAGTAGGAATGATATATTTATGACCACATTAAGACAAATACTTGTAAAGATCAACTAAGGCATCTATTGGGTTACTTTACACATAGCCATGAGATGACTAGATAAGTTTGTTGTTCCTGTAAACACCATAATATATTGTATAATTCTAAAGGTAATCCCTAAACATGAATCCATGTAGGAGACAACAATTGTATATCTATGAAAGTGTCAAATCATAATTTCTATTTTTATACGGTACTGAAATTCAAAAAATTACTTGTATAGGTTCATGCACCAATAGTTAGCACCTTAATAAGATCCTCTCTAGGAACAAAACTAAAAAGAGATTTCATTTCAATTTCTAGTATGCATCCACCCATCAACTAACCTAATCTATATTGGGTTTACAAATGACAATCTTACCAATGAGAGAAAGCCTTAGATTAGAAATAGCAATGTTAAGCAAGTTGTTATGACATCCACCTAAGTGTGTGCACCTTGCAAGAAGATTTTGAAACATCCAGTGTCTTCTCTAAATCTAGTTGAACAATTCTGCCACCAAGTAGCTTCTCCACAAAAGAGACAGGGCCCTCCAGTGCAAAGAAACAATTCCAAGTGGTATCATAGGTAGGGAGGGAAAGACCTATAGACCTTTGACCATTATCAAGATTTTTTCCCTTATTTTAGGACATGTGGTAGTAGATGTAGGGGCCTCTAGGGGGGCCAAAATGCCAGACCCATCATTAATAGATCGCAATCTCATAACCCCTAAACCCTAGCACACCAAACTGTAGAAGTGTCATGCTAAACTAGAGAATGAGTATGATTTATAATTATTAGACTTATATTTATTATTTTAACATAGTTATCTTCTTCCATTTTTTTCTTTTTCCATTATTGTTATACAGTACTCTATTTTATTTTTAAAAAAAAATTAACCTATCTCCTTCTCTTCTAAGTTCTAAAATTGTCACTTCCCTTTTTGTTTATTCTCATGTTTGATTGTATTATATAATTTATGTTTTAGAACCATTTATTTTACTCTAAGAATTACACATATAATATGGTTTAAAGCATTTGTAATTAAATACATCACATTACTATAAACCAAAGATATTAAATTAAAATATGCATCTTGTATAATCTTTAAGATTAAAAATTTGTCTCTAGAGACCATTAAATTTGAAGATAACACTTCATGTAGTGACCCAACATTTCAAATCTAGTATAATAAAAATGAAAAGTTTTCATGACATTAACTATCCAGATGACAAAATGACTAGTTATTGTCAATTATTAATCATTTAAATATTATGAAACAGTTCTATTATAATTTAATTTTACTACTAAATAATAAATAAATAACAATTTTCTTTGCTAGCTAGATGCTTCCATAGATATTCACAGGGCATTAATACTAGCAATTGCATGCTTCTGTTCTTGCAAAATAACCCGATAGGTGTTCGATAATAAAATTATTTTTTAAAATATAATCTTATGTGAACAAATAAGTTCATTAATAATTTTTAGTTTAAATAATATAATATTTATTAAAATATTTTAAGTAGATTAATAAATATTATTTTTTAAAATTTAATTTATCAAATATGAAAAAAATTATTTAGAAAAAACCCACCAAAAAATCTATTATGAAATATTAATAAGAGAAATACAAAAAAATAAAATGAAAATAACAACTTCTCTAACAAATATTATATTGGCTAAATAAATTATAGAAACTAAAAAAATAATTTAAATAAAAAACTAAACTAATATAAAAATAAATTAAAATATTTAAAAACTAAAAACTAAATCACTTTTAAAAATCAAAATTAAATAAATGGAGATTACAACATGAGCTAATGTGAGAAGTAATTTTTAAAAAGAAATAAGAAATGCAAAATAATAGTTAAAAGTGGAGATTTAAGATATAGGTTATGTGAACAAATTAGATTATTAATAATTTTTTATTTAAATAACAAAGCATTTACTAAAGTATTTTAATTAGATTAGTAAATATTATTTATTTAAATTCAATTTATCAAATATGAAAAAATCATTTAAAAAAACTCATCAAAAAATTTATTATGGAAAATTAATAAGAGAAATACAAAAAAATAATAATGAAAAAATAGCAACATCTCTAACAAATATTTTATGACTAAATAAATTATAGAAACTAAAAAACAATATTTCAAAAAAAGTAAACTAATATAAAAAGTAAATTTAAATAATTTTAAAACTAAAATCTAAATCAATTTTTAAAATCAAGAGTTAAATAAATAGAGATCACAACATTAGCTAATATGGAGATTGCAAGTAATTATTTTTTTGAATAAATATAAAAAGAAAAACAATAGTTAAAAGTGGATATAACAACTATTAAATATGGCTGGTAAATAGTCATTAAGCCGATAGGCTTCTCCTATGGAGCGAAGGCTCCAAAATACTTGCATTTATTGTCTCATGCATAGTCAGTTGTCTCACACAAAAATTACAATGTGTATGTTTATGCCAACACATTGTTCTGCTTATGTCTTGCTAGAGTTAACAGGTGATAGCTAACAAATTTCCCTCTCACCATCGAGCGTGGCCCATTTCCATCCAACTCTGACCCATGTATGCAGTTATTGCAATGAATTTGTGAGGGTTCCTATGCAAAGTGTTTCGTTAATGTGCAAACTATTTTTATTTTACTTGTTTGCCTATTTAATTTTAATTTAATGTGTGGATGAAGATTTGAGGAAGGGGTGAGGGCCTTGTTGTTTTATATTATTTTGATATATTATATTTATTTTCAAGGCATTATTATGTGGTCTTTTGTTTTATAGTTTAAAAAATACATAAAAGGTTAATATTATGTAAATATTTTTTGAAGAATTTGTTTACCCCTAGATTGATTTATAACTAGAAGTTATACTTCATATTTATTTTTTAATTGAATAAAATATCTCTTTAATATATGTTTTACTAATTTATTGTTTGAGAGTAGCCTTTTTAATTATTTCTATAATGAGTTAAATCTAATTGTGTTCATTAAAATTTTAATTACATTTAATTCTAAAATTAGAATATGTTTCTAAAAACTTCCTGTTTTAAATAAATTTATTAAGCCAAGAGGCTTTCTACAGTGGCACCAATCTTCAATGTAAACATTTTCTATTTAAAAAAAAAATTGACGTTCATTTACATGTCAGAAAAACAAAATAGAAATTTGCATTTTTTCATTTCTATGATTTTATGGAATATGATTTTTAAAAAATTTGTACATGGTGAAATAAATCATTGTCTAAATTTAATTTTGCTGAATTTTCCAGTCTCATAAAACTTCTATACATTAATATCAAGACATAGTATATATAAAAACAAATACAATAGTTTATTCATGGAATTTTTGTGTTCATTTGAATACAATATTTACTAAATTTATATTAATTCTTTTGAAAATTAGATACCTTTTGGCTTATTTTTTTTTAAAAATTGAATTAAATTTTAAATAAATTTATGATATATTCATATATAAAGATGATTTCTTCTTTACTTTAGTTGAAAAAATAAGAGCTCTGAATGAGCTTGAGTCCCTGCCTTGTGTTCTTAGTGATTCATATTTTGCACTTTAAACTTAAAAATAAATAATAAAATATTCTAACCTAGATCCTAAAATCTAATATTATATTCTATTTCAATGCTACCATTGATTTATGTAAATAGGAGGATTGTACATTGGATTCAATCCCGATTTGTGTAAATAAAATTCTTTAAGTTTTTCTTTAGCTTTTGATTGTGTACAATAATTATTGAATTTATTTGTTGTTAAAAATTTGTATGTTGTTATCAGGGTTAAATTAAATTGTGGAGATTTTTTTAAATAATGATTTAGTAGAATTGAAAAGTAATATGAACTTCTAAATTAGTTTCAATTTTTCTATTATGTTTTTAAAATTATATTAATTTAATTTTAGAAATTTTTAACATTATTTTAATTATTTGATATTTATTATTATCTAGTAGCAAGTCATGGTATATGTGATTCTACAACATGCATTATAAATATACATATATTAACTTAACATTTTAAAAATAAAATAAAATTATAAATAATGATTGATATTCTCATTTACTATTTAAAAAATATATATATAGTTGTAAATAAGACTAAAAATACCACCTCACACAAAGATCAAAATAGTAAAAGGCAATTAAACATAAATATTACACAAGAGAGAAAACCAACAGTACTCAGAAAACCCAAAAAAAGAGAGTATTGAATAATTATCTGAAGATAAATAATAAGTATTTCTTCACTAAGTAACTTCTCTAACCCTCCAAATATTTAATCCATACAATCCAATACGCCTAAAAACATGTTTCACATTCTAATCCAAATATCAAACAATTAGTATTGATTTCACACTTCATGAGTTACAGTTACATTTCACACAAAATTGTGATTATTGTTAGTTTACAAAGCCCTCATTCTTTACAAGTGGTTGCACTATTCTGGATCACCCACGGTTCTATTCCTGCCCAGTTGATCCACAGTTTGATTCCTGTCCAATTCAACTAAAAACTCTTGCAAAAGCTCACTCCCCAACTTGCAACCATCAAACCCTATAGCAAGAAGTGTGGGCAATAATGACTCTTCAAAACATCATAGAATTCATATATGCATTTTGTTTCATCAAACAATCCACCAATCAATAAGCATAAAACCCCAAAATATTCACAAACAATTGTAGGCTTTTAAACAAATAAAATAATTAACTCACCTCATTTCCATGCGACCATTTGATGTTCTCCCAAAAACTAAATAGATACTGTGGCATCATCCAACAATTTTGCTTTCATGTATTTCCATAATCGATTGCAATTATAGTGTTACATTCTTCAAATTCTTCTTTTCCAATTAGATCTAAGTTCAAATGAGATGGAGAAAGAAGCATTAAAGCCAATGAAATCAATGGTGTTGAATTCATGTTGCATGATTAAGAGCACACGTGCCAAACTAGCAGCTTCCTTGAAAGACAATTTACTACACTTCGAAGCAAGGGGTTGTTCTTCTACAACTAATCCTACTAAATCATAGTTTGTTAATCTTGAAATCTACAGGATTCAAAGCATACCATGCCTTCAACACATGTTCTCTTAGGCAATATGAAGCAATGGGGAATATTTTAGAGTTTCTAGTGAAGATTCTAGAATGCTGCCTTTTGATTTTTCAAATTTTTCTATTGAGAAAAATAGAAATAAACCCCAGAGAAATTATGAAGGACCAATCATAAAATCAGAATTATCATATCATAATTCATTTTAAAAATCAAACATTAGAAAGTTTAGTAAATGACATTCATTTTTTCATTTATATAAATTAGATGGGGGCTACCAGGAACATTAATTCCTTGCCTTATATAAGGCAGGGACTAATAATTGGTTTAGGTGAAGTATTGGTTATATATTTTATTTTGACAATATTTTTAAATTTTTTTAATTAATTACACACACACACACACACACACACACACACACACACACACACACATGTAGATCTATTGGTTATATTCATTTTAGGTTTTATTATATATGTTAAGCATCTTTTAATTTTTTGTAATAATAAATTTAACAATATAAGTGTATAAGTATATTAATGTTCATGTTTTAAAATAATTTCATACAATATGTCAGACTAACTATGATAAAATTAATATTAAATAAGTTCTATCATTTTATGAAATCTTGTAATATTACATGTTTAATAGCTTAATATGAAGAGATTTGAATTATCAATTAAAAAAATTTAGTCTATTTATTTTGACATAATACTAATCTTAAATGACATCATAATTCTATGACAATCTTAAATCTAGTTATGATGTAAATTGTAAGTCTAACTATAATCTTAATAAAACATATTTTCTCCTACAACTTCATTTTATTTAACTTTAACTATGATATGAACCATCACATAAACCCTAACTTATTATGTAACTTGATGAGACACAATTATTAGTCTTATAAATGGAATAGTAATTAATATATAACTAAATATATAATTAATCAAATAAAAATAATATTAATACTTATTAAAAAATTATTGCAAACTTCAACTTAAATATAATGATAAAATCCTTAAATAAATTAAAAAATACAAAGAAATCTATTATGTATTAATTCATCTCTTTCAACACATATATAATTATTATAATAACTTGTTTACTATTATTATTTAAAAAAATATTGTTTCAAAAAATTTAATATTTATTTAAATAACATGAATATTACATTTTACCACTCTCAAAATATAATGAATAACTAGTAATGTATTCTTCTATCAAATGTGTCAGGTGACATATTTGAATCTACATAAACCCCAATTAGAGTTTAAGAAGAGACCCCAACAGAGGCGAGTTTTCCTTCTCTTGTACTAGGCTATTCTACATACCAATAGATCGGGTAATTTATTTGTGAATAAACATGAACTACTTCATCATTTATTATCTACATTGTTCATGAAATCAACACACTAACCTATAAAGCACTTTTTCATATCTTCATGTGCTCCATTACTATGAGGAACCTAAGCCACTACATAAGTGGGATCTATATGTACAAGAACCAAAAATGTGTTCATGGTCAAAGACACAAAACCGAACATAATGCACCAAAATTCAAATAATTAATTTAAATGAAACAATTTGAGAGATAGACATATGTAATCTAGAAGGAAATGATTCCTTTCTTTCTACCCAATTAATAGAAAACATGGATTCTTCGATTTGAAATAAATGAATTTTAATAAAACCCAAACAATAAAGATGTATAAATATATAAATATTTTGAGTTGCATACATACTTGATTCTATGGATGCCTGCATTTTCACCTCCTAAGGCTATGGAGGATATGCATCCAACAATATAACATGATGATTAAAATCTCATGCATGTACTTTTGTCTGACTGAATGTTTTACATGATTAAATATTTGCATCAAAAACTACTCTATAAAGTCTACCTATGATAAACTTATGCAAACATGGTTGGACTCAACTCCTTGATATGTTAGAAACATGTTTTCTAGAGGACACTATGGGGAACACCTAACTTAATAGAAGAACTTAACCCCTAAGAATGAAACAAATCACATTTGTTATTTCAAATAAAATCCTCAATGTTTGGTGCATGTGGAATTAATTCTCCATTTGATTTCAAACAACAATTGGAAAGTTAAGGCAAGTGGTTATGTTAAGTTGGAATCCCCGAACATGTGTCCAATAGAGCCTCAACTATAATATATTTTAGTAAATGTATCAAAAGTAGAATAAAATTCTAGCTGTCAATTATGCAAAGGAATTGAAGTTAAGATATAGTAGTTTTTTTCATTATTTTTTCAAGACTTTAGGATCAAAATCTCAGATCAAACTCAGTGATTTGTCATCAAGATGAAGAGAGTCAAAGGAGTTATTACTCCTTTGACTCTCTTCATCATGATGATTCTCATGTAGACTGACAATATTTTCTTTAAAGTGAATGGTGGTGTTCCACAATTACAAATAATGCAAAAAAATTATCCTCAACTCCCAACCGCTTGCTCTTAATATACCATGGTTGAATTTTCAAGTATTTCTTTTGTATCTTCTCACTAGATATAAGAATAAAAAATTTTCCATACTAATATTATGTTCCTTATGTGAATATATATAAAAATTTACACTCATAAATATTTTCTTATTGTTGTACTTTTAACAAATTCTTATTAGAAATGTTATGTTTTTAATATCAATGGAATTAAGATCCGTGAAATACTCTATGAGCTTATCCCTTGAACCTCTTATAGGTGCAAGTGCTAGTGACAACATTTCTATCAGAAATTCAATTTCAGAAAACAAAATTCACAAATAGCCTATGGCTAAATAAATCTTCAATTTTGGAAAGTAGGTCAACATTTTTAAATCTAAATTTTGGGGTCAATAATTCCGCTCTGCTGCAGTGTACCCACAGTTTTTCAACCGCCAGTCGACCTTTACATTATAACTAGTTAAGCACATTCTCGTGTAGCCAAGTCACAACCCCTTCTGACGTGATTACATTTCTCTTCACAATGAATCTTTCAGCTGCTCAATGTCTGCACTTCTGTGTTGTAGCTTTGCTGATTAGCAGTATCTATGCGCTTTCAGACGGCGACATACTTTTACAGATAAAGCAGTCGCTAAAGGGCGATGCAGCCACAGATTTTCTGCCAGACTGGTCTAACGCTTCTGCTTCGTCTGATTTCTGTAAGTGGACAGGCGTCAAGTGCACATCATCATTGACGTCCCGGAATGTTATTTCCCTCGCTCTTCCCAGCCTAAACCTATCTGGTCGCCTTTCTTCTATGATTGGGAAGCTTAGCCGATTGGAGGAGCTCGACATTTCAGACAACAGATTAACCGGGCATCTTCCTCCTGAATTGGGGAACTGTACTCGTCTTCAGCACCTCAATCTCGCCGTTAACTTTCTCAGTGGCGTCATGCCCTCAACTTTGGTGAACTGCAGCTTGCTTACTTTACTTGACCTCAGTTTAAATAATATATCTGGTCTCATTCTTCCAGAGCTGGGAGAGTTGTCAAATCTGTCAGAGCTTTATTTATATCAAAACAATCTCTCTGGAGAAGTCCCTGCCTCTCTTGGTAAGCTTGCGAATCTTCAACTTTTAGGAGCATCACAAAATCGGTTTATGAGCTCCTTGCCGCCTGAAATTGGCAACTGCACGAAGCTTACCTACGTCAACTTTGCCGCCTCCAATCTCAAAGGAACAATCCCGTGGGAAATCGGCAAATTGAAAAGGCTGCAAGAGTTGGAGATTTTTGATAACCAATTGAATGGTTTTATCCCTCCAAGCATTGGGAATTGCAGGGCCCTGTTATTGTTTGCTGCTTACAAAAACAATTTACGAGGTCCCATTCCAAGAGAGTTTGGGCTTCTCAGTCGCCTCCAGTATCTCTATCTGTATGATAATCGTCTTTCCGGGCGTATTCCCCCTGAATTAGGCAACGTGTCGACGCTGCAAGAGATAGATGTATCTGTGAACAAGATTGTTGGAAGCGTGCCGGTGGAAATGGGCAAGTTGAAAAGTTTGATCTTTCTAAGCCTTTTGACTAATAGTCTCTCCGGCACCATTCCTGCCTTCTTGGGAAATCTTACAAGCTTACAATTCTTATATATTGCAGAAAACCTATTCAGCGGCAATTTGCCGGAAGGAATTGGTTTTCTTCCAAATCTCACAGAACTGTTAATGTGTACAAACAGATTGGAAGGTCAGTTACCTGCATCACTCGGGAATTATAGCGATCTGGTTGTCCTGGATGCCTGTGACAACCGACTAAGTGGAGAATACCCTCCTGGACTATGCAAGGGCAAGCAACTTTCCACATTGACTCTTTTCAACAATTCTATAGAAGGAAATATCACCCTGCTTTTGAAGGATTGTGTTTCATTGACAAGAGTCCGGGTTCAAAATAACAACTTCAGCGGCCACATCCCTTCAGATGTGTCAAAAGTGGCAGGTCTGGTTTACCTCGAGTTGTCCTTCAACAACATTAGTGGAGAAATACCCGCTGAGATTGGGCTACTAAAGAACCTCACTAATCTCATTGTCTGTGGTAATTCTCTGGTTGGATCTATTCCTCCTCAAATTGGGGATCTCACAAACCTGGGCAGGCTCAATTTGAGCAATAACAAACTCAGCGGCAAAATTCCTTCTCAAGCCGGTACTCTCAATAATTTAGAATGGCTTGATCTCGGCGGAAACTTACTTGAAGGTGCTATTCCACAGAATTTCGGCAGCAACTTTTCCTACATGCTCATCTTAAAGTTAGGATCAAACAGTTTGACCGGAACTATTCCTGTGTCGCTGGGAGATTGCTCCAGTTTGATAGAGCTCGACCTATCCCGAAACCGGCTAGAGGGATCGATTCCGAGGGAGATAGGAAAGCTGGTGCATCTGTCAACTGGTTTGGATCTCAGTAACAACCGGCTATCTGGTTCTCTTCCACCAGAGATCGGAAATATGGTGATTCTAGAATCATTACACGTCTCCCACAACCAGTTATCTGGTTCTCTTACACCGGCGATCGGAAATCTACTCCTGCTTGCATCATTAGACGTCTCTAGCAATCGACTGTCTGGCCAGTTACCATCGGCTCTGTCAAGATTGGTATGTCTTTCCAATTTCAATTTCTCATTCAATCGATTTGTTGGCCGAATTCCTACTGCGAAAGCTTTCTCTAGGGGTACTGCAAAATCCTTCGATGGTAACGAAGCCCTGTGCGGTCCACCCACTTCCAATTCCTGTCCTAAAATCAGTAATAATACCGGCAATCACAAGAGTATATTGCAGACAGACAGCATCATAGGGATTGTTATTACCGGATTGGTTGCTGTTACGCTTGTGATAATAGGTCTTATATATTATCGCAGCAAGGCTGAACAACTGAACGAAGAGGAGGACGCACTTAATGGTTCGTTCAGCAAAGTGGCGGTGGAGCTTGCGCGAGGTTATAAGCAGTGGATTACATATGAGGAAATCTTGAACGCCACGGAGGATTTCAGTGATAGATATCTAATCGGCGCGGGTAGCTTCGGCAGAGTGTACAAGGTCCTTCTGAGGGAAGCCGAGAACGGCCTGGCGATCGCTGCAAAGGTTTTGCGATTGCAGGAGGAAGGGGAAAGTAGTCTAATGCGTGAAATAGAAGCTCTCAAGTTCGTTCGCCACAGAAACATTGTACGCTTGCTTGGGTTCGTGTATGGTTGCAGGGCCAAAATGGACGTTCTGCTCTTCGAATACATGGCAAAAGGTTCTCTGGAGGAGGCACTCAAATCACAAATCCTGGGGTGGAAGATTCGACTCAATATCGCTTTGGGAGTTGCCCAGGCTCTCAAATATCTGCATCACGATTGCACACCACCAATTGTACACCGCGACCTCAAATCTGCCAACATTTTGCTGGACGACGACGGCGTACCACATGTGGCTGACTTTGGTCTGGCCAAACTGATCTATTCGGACGGCCAAAGCGGCACCTCCTCTGTTTATGTTGGCACTCATGGCTATATGTCTCCAGGTCTCCACACTGTTTTTTTTTTTTTTATGAATTTTGTCATGGGTTTCGGTTTGTATTATTAATAATAATTTCTCGTTTGACTTGCTGTAGAATGCGGGTACGGAGTTGGGTCTTCCCCGAAGCAAGATGTGTTCAGCTTTGGAGTTGTGCTGCTGGAACTTCTCACTGGCAAAGCAGCCGTCGTGGATGCGGAAGAGGGGGGAGGAGAATGCAGAGGTTTGGCTGAATGGGCTGCTGTTATGAAAAAGAATAAGGGACAAACTATCAAGGATTTAATAGACCCAAGTCTCCTAAATGATTACGAAAAATGGGGAGATGAAATCGAGAGTGTGTTTGAGATTTCACTGCTGTGCACTCGACCTTCTCCAAGAGAGAGGCCTTCCATGCGAAGAGTAGTCGACTTTCTTTCCTCTCCATCTCCAACAGTATTAGAATAGGATATGTCTATGTTTAGGGTTCGTTTGGTTGCAAGCATAGGAATGCATATTAGGAATAGGAATGACTATTCTAATAACAACATTATTTTGGAATGACATTTTCTTTGGTTATTTTCGAACTTCTCCTTTAAATTAAGAGTTTATTTGTATTTACGCAACTTTATTATGATATACCTAGTAAACTGATATTTAAGGAAGCTCTCTCTCTCTCTCTCTCTGAAGAACCACAACTCTTACTCTCCAGCAGTTCTACTCTTTTTATCTTATAGTAGTCTAAAAATATGTTAAATTACAATTTTCAAATGTAAGTTAACTTTCTTATTTTTCATTGTTTTCATTGTAAATAGACAAAAAAACAGATACATAGATACATAGATAGCTAAAGAGACAAAAAGAATTACAAAATTTATATCTAAAATTATCATTTTTTGTATTCATTTTGTAATAATAAAATATTAAGTGTTGAAAAATCAATATTAATTACAGAATTTTAAATGAAATGTAGTTTTCAATTTTTTGTTATTTCTTTCTTTCTGAAAAATAATATAATATCCATCAAAGATGTAAATGATATTATGTATTTTGGAGAAGGCAATAAATAAATATTTACATGTAAAATAATAACAACAATATCTATGGTGTGTTTTCCTGTTTCATAGTGTCTAGTTTTTTACAAGAGTCTAATTTAACTATGTAACAAAAAATGAATACCTTTTTTATGTAGTTAGGTTTCCATGTCTAGATTCACATAAACCTAATTGGATGCTCATTGCTTATCCCTATGCTTTGTGTGTGCATGTTCCCTCTTTATTTGAATTTACTACTTGACTTAATCTATAATGTAATGTTATTAGCTACTTATCCAACCTTGTTAGATCTATCTCATGTTTATAGGTACGAGGTCATTAATACAACTAGGATCACCATCCATCTAAGTACTTGTATATGATGAAATACAAGAGACATAATTTACTTGATTGGTGAAATTTGAATGACAATTTTATGGATTTCTTCATGTCTTGTAAAAATTAATTTCCTTTAAGAATGCAAATTCATACCATTTCAGCATAAATATAACACCAAATGATGAATATTTATATATATTAAGCTTGGGATACAAATAGTTAGTCAACTCAATTATTTTAGTTTACTTATTAGTGTGTGCCTTTCTCCACATGCCTACCACATATTCTTGGACACAAAAAAAGATAAAATATTGCATAAAAATGAGATTTTCTTAATCAAACACTAGTTTTGAAATTAATCATGAACATTAAATGTAAATAAAGCATGTTGTTATGTAGTGGAGGATAGATTTGAAGTTAAATTATTTATACCTTCAAAGGAAATGCTATTGTTGAAATACTCATGAAGATGCTTATGTTGAGCTTCAAGAGTTGACTTTAGGAAAGGAAGATTATAGATGCTATCATATATTTATAGATCTAAAAATTACACATTATCTTCATTGCATCAGATGCTTTTACCTCTCTCTTGAGGACTTCAATGTTTGAACTTGAAATTGCAATTGAGAGATAAAATTGAATTGAACAAATCAAATTGTTCATTTTAAAGTGATATATCACATGCTTAAATTTGTCACTCAAGCAAGCTAACCTTTGAGGGATTTAAATTTGGAGCCGCATATTAGGAAACAAGTTGCTCATGAGGACCTATAGCCCCTAATATAGGCCAAAATGAGGACCAAGAATTTTAAAAATCTAGGGAGAAGCCAAAATTAAATGATAATAGAAATAGATCAAACATATCAAGTATGGGATGATAGGAACACTAAATAAGACCAATGTGAGAATTAAATTAGATATTGATGTGAATTATGATGCTAAAAAATAATTCATCTATGAATAATAGAACTCATCCAATTTTTTATCTCACCCCATTCTACACAATAAGTACAAAATTCTCAATTTGTATAGAGAAAATCATATTCCTTGATTTCTCTGTGTGGCAAGTAGTGTTTTTGCAAATGATTCTTAGCTTGTGAATTGAAATTTCATTGTAAACTCCTATAATGGAATTTATTTTTCTTCAAAATTTAATTTACTTTGGTATTTTTTTAATTGATCTCAAAAGGTAACAAAAAGAGGTTATCAATATGAGGTGGTTTTATAGATGAATGAACATGTGTGGTTGAAGTTTGAAAATGTGATTATGGTGAATATTTGCAATGTAAGTGAGTTAATAAGATCATATTTGTGACTACATGAACATATGATTTGATATTTCATTTCGTGATATGATTTTATATATTCCAAAGGATATGCCCATGAAAGAAGGTGAGTTAGAATTGATTGATATTTAATATAAGAACATGTTTGAGTTTCAACAGAACATTTTCATAATGTCATTCTTGAAGTCAAAGTGCAACCAATCAATTGGAATTTGTAGTCAAGGTCTTGCAACTCAAGTATTTGCATCATGTCATTCTAGTAGTAGGAGCCTATAAAAAACACAACTCATCATGGCTCAAATGTGGCATGTACTCCACAACTACATATTCAAGAGAATAAGAGGACAAAACACTATTTTTTAACATCAAAGTGTAACCAATCAATTGGAATTCACAGTCAAGATCTTGCAACTCAAGTATTTACATCATGTCATTCTAGTAGTAGGAGCTTGTAAAAAACACAACTCTTCATGGCACAAATTGTGGCATGTACTCTGCAACTACATATTTAAGAGAATAAAAGGACAAAACACTATTTTAAAAAAAAAATGTATTTATCCAAATGGTTGCTGCTCTAAGTGTTTTTGAATTGGCTGGCTCCCTACAAGGTAGGAAATTGGTAGGGGAGAATCTGGTAGGAGGTACTGATCCTAGTGTGACAGAAGGATGAATCGAGAAAAATTTGGCAAAAGCTGATGGGATAGAAGGAAGAATTGAGGATATTTTGGCTAATACTAAAAAACTATGGATGTTGGTACCACTAGTTGTAGGGTTCAAGAGCTTTCTTTGGATTCTTTCACTACAAATCACATGCCTAGTCATGTATTCGAGAATGAAAAGAATCCTTCAGAGAATGTGGAGGTCAATATTGAGAGGAAATCATTGAGAGGAAATCAGAAGGGTCATGGAAAGGGTTTAGTGATCAAAGGACATGGTATTCCCTATTTGGTAGGAAACTTGGTGGAAAATCATCCTTCCCTCCAGTCACATCAAAATCTTGCTAGGAGAAAGGTGAGTTCCAAATTTTTATTTCAGACCCAATTGTTGATTTCTCTGTATCTTCTATGGAGTTTACTCTTGTGGGAAAATTTATGGGGGCTAGACCAAATATAGAAACTTTGAAAAAAATGATTAAATGGAAATGGGTTATTCGTGGTCAAGTCGATATAGCCCCTATGTTGAATGGATTCTTCTCATTTGTTTTAAATTGTACAGAAGATATGAATATGGTTCTCTGTGGAGGTCCATGGTCATTTGGAAAAAGTACTCTCACTATTAAAAAATGGGAGCCAAATATGGATCTATCTAATGCTTTCTTCTTAACTACACTGATCTAGGTTAGACTTCCTGACCTTCCTTTAGAATTTTGGCATGAAGATATCTTTAAAGGAATTGCTAGCTTCTTTGGGGAACTAGTTGCTATGGATCATGTAGCGGCCTTGAAATCTAAACTTCAGAGTGCCAGATTATATGTGAAAGTGGCAAACTTGAATCACCTCCAAGAAAAAGTGGAACTAATTTCAAAGATGGGGAAAAGAATGTAGGAAATTATATATGAAGATCTTCCAAATACTTGTTTTGCCTATAAAAAACAAGGCCATTGGGTGAAAAAATTTCCTAATAAAGGCAAGAACAATCCTAAGACTAAAAAGGAAGATAAAAAGAAAGAAGTAAAATTCTAGAAGAAAGTTTGGAAACCTAAAGTTACTCATACAAAAGATGTGAAGGATAAATTGAACTTGGAATTTCAGGGTACTGGTAAAATGTCAAATTCAACTTTGAAATAAAATTTGAGCTTTGAAAATCTGGGGATTGGGATGATGCTTGACTTTGCTTCACCTGAGCAAAATATAGAGAATATGGTGGATATGATGAAACAACTAGTAATTTATCAGAAGATTGATGCAAAATGGGAAGATCTAGTTGAGATGGATAAATTAGAGGAGGGGGAAATTCTATTCAACTCTAATAAATTGATGGTGTTAAAGATTCCCAAAATCTCCAATTGATTGAAAATCAGAATGGCACTCCTAAGTCTCTCGAGACACCTGTGTGTAAAGAAATTGTTCCCTTTAGGAATGATTTTGAACTTGAGGAGATAAAGGAGGAAGGTAAGGATTTCAAACATAAACTGACTCAAAGGAAAAAGACAAAAAAGAAGAGTAATACAGTTCCTAAAGGAGTGGAGACTCGTGGTACTAGCAAATTGGAGCAACAAGCCAAGGTGAAACCAAATGTTGGCACTCCAGAGAAACCTAGAAGGCAATCTTCTAGGAGAACTAGAGAAATGAAAAGTATGTAGAATATTGTTGATGGAAGACAGGCAACTATTTTGGATTTTACACCTCACAAAAAGATATGAAGATTATTACTTGTAATATTAGGGGTTTGAATAGTAGTCATAAACTTGATGTTGTTAGAAATTTTGTTAGAGAGCATAAACTAGATTTTTTGTTACTACAAGAAACAAAGATGGAAAAGGAGAAAGCTGAACAAATTAAATCTTTTAAAGATTATTGTTTAAAAGCAAGCAGTTCAGAAGGAGCTTCAGGGGAACTCTGATGTTATGGAAGAAATCCTACTACTCAAGAACTGTTTTGAATGCTAGTAAACATTTCATGGTGGTTGAGATTACTAGCATTGATCAAAATAATGATTGGTATATTGTTAATATGTATGCTCCAAATATAAAGAATCTTAGGAAAAAGGTATGGGACACTCTTTCTCATATAAAGAGTAAAGATTACTTTGGTTGATGGATCTTCATGGGGGACTTTGATGTTCTTCTTTATGACCATGAAAAAAAGGGAGGTAATGAGAGTTAGCTAGAAGGAAGACTAGATCTTATGGACTTCACTAACAAGGAGGGTTTAATGGATATGGATCTTCATGGAATTGAGTTTACCTAGAGTAATAAGAGGCTAGGTAATGATAGCATTTAGGCTCAATTGGATAGAGCTCTTATTTCTCTTGATTGTACTAAAGATTTTATTTGCAAACTGGAAGTTCTTTACAAAATTGGGTCAGATTATTTATGTTTGATTTTTTCTATTGATAAGATAAATCTCAAGAAAAACTTTCCTTTTAGGTTTGAAAAAATGTGGATGCAGCATCCATAGTTTGAAAGTAAATTGGCTGAATGGTGGAATATAGATGTTGAAGGAACTACTCTTTTTAGAGTGGCCTCAAAATTAAGAAATGTTAAAAAGGAGGTTAAAATATGGAATAAAAGACATTTTGGTAATATTTTTTAGAGTAAAGCAAGTATTAAGGAGGATCTCCAAAATATCCAAGACAAGATATAGAAGGAAGGATATACTTCTAACCTTGTAAGAGAAGAGAATGAAAAATTGGTAGAATATAATGACATTGTTACTAAAGAGGAAATCTATTGGAGGCAAAGATCCAAATTGATCTAACTAAATGAAGGAGATAAGAATACTAGGTTTTTCCATCTTTCTACTCTGAAGCATAGAGCTAAAACTCATATCTCATATCTTTAAAAGGGTGATTTGAAGATTACTAAGGAAAATGATATTTCAGAAGAAATGGTCTCCTTCTTCTCTTCTTTAATGACAGCTGACCCTAACATTGATCCTGCTCACTAGGCTAAACTTTTAAAGGTGATTCCTTCTTTAATTACTCAGGAATAGAATAAATTATTAGGTTTCATTCCTAAGGAAGAGGAGATCTTAAAAGCTATTTGCTCCTTAGGACAGGATAATTCTCTACGACCAAATGGTTTTCCCATGTTCTTTTCCCAGAAGGCATGGAAGTTGGTTGGAAGAGATGTTTGTGATGTTGTTAAGGAATTTTTTGGGGAAAAAAGAATGCTAAAGGAAATCAATTCTACTTTCCTATGTCTTATTCCTAAAAAGATTGGGGCTGATTCTCCAAACCAATTTAGGCATATTAGTCTCTGTAATTCCTTTTACAAGATTATTTCAAAAGTCCTCACATCCAGGTTGCTTCTGGTGTTTCCATCTCTTATTTATATTCAACAAAATGGTTTTATCCTAGGTAGGCAAATTCTTAATTTTGTCATTGTTGCTCATGAGAATTTTCATTCTTTATCATGCTCAAATAATTATGGTTTTATCATGAAAATTGATATTGTGAAAGCCTATGATAGAGTTGAATGGGCCTTTCTTGTTAAGATTTTATAGGCCTTTGAGTTTAATCATAAGATTGTAAGAGCTATTTCTTAGTTGATCTCTACTACTTCTATAGCTGTCTTAGTGAATGGATGTTCTACTAATTTTTTTAGTCCTTCTAGAGGATTGAGATTGGCGGATCCTTTATCCCCTATTCTTTTTATTATTATGGCTGATTGCTTGGGGAGATATATTAGGAAATTGGTTTTGCAAGGGGATATTAAAGGTTTGCAACCTTCTTCTCAACCTCTTACTTGTTCTCATGGTCAATTTTTTGATGATAGCATTTACATGGGTAAATTTGAAGTCAAGGAAGCTAGAAATCTTAAGTAAGCCCTTAATTTGTACTCTTATGCTTCAGGTCAGTTAGTAAATTGGAATAAGAGCTCTCTATTTTTGTTATTAATACCCCTGTTCCAAGACAAAACAAAATTGCCAAAATTCTAGGGTGCTCAATAGGATCTTTTCCTTGTGTTTATTTGGGTCTCCCTTTGGGACCAAAAGCTCATGATTCTTTTTGGGAAGATCTCATAAAGAAATTTAACAAGAAATTGGCAAGCTAGAAGGGTAACCTTTTGAGTCAAGCTGGTAGAATTACCCTCCTTAAAGCTTGTCTCCAAAGCATCCCTACTTATGCTTTAAGTCTTTTTAGAATACCAGTAAAATTGTAGATACTATTGATAAAGTTCAAAGAAATTTTCTCTAGTTTGGAACTGAGGAAAGGAAGGGAATGGCTCTGATAGCCTAGGATCAAATTTGTAAGCCTATCAAGGAAGGTGGATTGGGAATCAAGTCAATACGAAGTATGAATAGAGCTCTTTTAGCCAAACAAGGTTGGAGAGTTTATCATGATAATAAGGAATGGAGTACTATATGGAAACATAAGTATCTTTTTAATGCCAATTCATTATAATATTTTCTATCATCTCTTGATGTTCTCTCCCCTTCTTCTATTTGGGGGGCTTTGTAGGGAACTAAGAGTACCTTAAGCAAAGGTTGTTCATGGAAAATTGGAAATTGGCAGAAGGTAAGATTTTGGGAAGATACTTAGTTAATGGATCATCCCCTCATTGAGGACTTTAAGGATGAAACCCATGTTGACAGATGCAAATAATTGTATGGGACTTTTATGGGACATTATTGGTATATAACGATAGTTGGGTTAACCTTGTTGATGTTGACCGGGGTTTTCATAATATCTAGATTATGTTGAATGCATTTTCTTTGTATCCCCATCAGGAGGATAAGATGATATGGAGTGTTGATCCTAGAGGCCAATTTAAAGTTTCCTCTATTTTTAAATCTAAGGAGAAAGGTAATCAACCTTTATGGACAAAAGCTTGGATAAAGGGTCTCATACCAAAAATAAATATCTTTTATTGGATCTTACTTCAAAACAAAATTCTCACTCAGGATAATTTGCAAAAAGGAGGCAGTAATATGGTTAACATGTGTAGTCTATGTAAAGGAGATTTTGAAGATAGAGATCATTTGTTTTTAAACTATTCTTATAGTCAACAAGTATGGAACCCTATTCTCAATTATTGGAACATTACTTGGGTTCATCAAAATAATGTTGAACTTTGTTTTAAAAGTTGGAGCTATCTATCTAAGGATACTGATGTTGATTTCCTATGGAAGATTACTCTTCCGCATCAATAGTGGGGTATCTAGAAAGAAAGAAATAATAGAATATTTAGAAATAAAGAATTACCATGGTGGGTGCTTGGCCAAAATATTGTCAGGGCAATAAAGGAAAATTTTAAGTCTCAGAGAAGATGTGATAAATATTTTCAAATTGACAATACAATGTTATCCAAAGGTTTTAATATGAAGAAAGAAGACCCAAGATTGATGACTAGATGGAAGGTTCCCCCTATTGGATGGCTTAAAGGGAACTTTGATGGTGCTGCTAAGGGAAACTTGGGCAAAGTAGGTTGTGGAGGAGTTCTAAGAGATCATATAGGTAATATAATAGATGTTATTGATATACCTATTGGTATCTCTAACAGTCATAAAGCTAAGGCTACTACAACTCTATATGCAATGAGGTTAGCAATGGAAACTAGTTTTCAGAACCTTTGGATGGAAGGAGATTCCTTAAACATTGTTAATATGATTAATGGTAAAAATTTGATCACTTGGTTGATTGAAGCTAGTGTTATGATAATTAAATCTTTAATGAATAAATTTGAAAAAGTAATTGTATCTCATTCTTTCTGTGAAGGCAATGCAGTGGCTAACTGGATTGCCAACCAAGATGTCCAAAGGGGGTATAAGATGACATGGCATGGTGACTTAAGCAAGAATTTCGATTTGAAAGCCCTTATTAATTATGATACAACTCATGCGACGGAGGGAAAGATTTTCTAAGATTAGCAATTTAATGATATATGGAAGTGGGGTTACAGATGTTAGTGTTCTTTCCTCAAGGAAGTACATTAATGTGATTTTTATCCTGGCTTCACATGTATATGTTTTATTGCATGCCTTAGATGTTTTAATGAACACATTGTCCTTGATTAAATCATTATTTCTTCATGTCCATTCGACCTTGGATTTTTGCAATAAATCAAAGTCTTTGGAAATGGGTGAAGAACCAAGAAAATGGGAGCTAAAAAATTGTAAGGCATGGAAGGCCAAAGCTTCTGTTTGGAAAATTCTATAGAAGGGTAATGTCACCACTTATCTGGAGCACCTTCATGGATGTAAACCTAATGTTACAAAGGCATTCTTCAAAAACTGGATTGAAGATAGGGTTTCACTAGATGGGGTTACTGTGCATTTGACTGAAGATTTCATAGCTGAGGTAATGGGTTTTCCTAAGGAAGGCATAAAGTTTAGTAAAGAAACAAGTATTTCAAATGTTGAGTTTAAGAAATTCCCCAAAATGGATGAGGAGGAAAAGAATCTGGAGAAGAATGGTGATTTGTATGAACTGGGTCAAATCAAAGGTTATTTGGTAGGATGTGCTCTCTTGTATCCTTGAGTATTTTATTTTAGATGGTAGAGCTAAGAAAGTTCATAAATTTCAATTTGTGCTCCTTAATCACTTTAGGCACAAGGATAGGCTCTCATTTCCTTTTTATTTGAGATTTTCTTTACTCCAAAGTTTGCAAGCTGATAGGAAAAAAGAGTCTCGTCCAATATTACATGAAGGGTTCATTTTACTTATTGAGGATTACTATAAAAATAAGGCTATTGTGTCTTCCCCTCCATCCAAGTAAAAGAAGGGCTCTGTTAGCAAAACTTACTCTAGGAAGAGTAAGGGCGAGGAAGGGGTTAGGGGTAAAAGGAGGAGTCTGAAGCAAGAAACCCAAGAAACCCTTCAGAAAAATGTGGAAGGGATTATTGAGTCTGATAACTCGGATAATAATGATCACAAAAATTTGGAGAAGGAGAATATGGACGTCAGAGATTTTTGGAAGGCTACCAAAGTAGTAAGGGTGAGACTAGTAAGGATGAGGAGGAAGAAAGCACTAAGAAAAAAATAGGGTCGAGTAATGTTGGTGAAGAGGAAATTAATCAGAGTGAGTATTCCTAGGGAGTGAAGGATGAAAAAGAAGAAATAGTGAAGGAAAAGGAGGACCTTACTAACAAGGATGTTGTGAATGTGAGGGGAGATGCAAGGATAGATAAGGATGAGTCTACTAGTAGGGAAGAAATGGGGAAGGAGAAGAATGAGTCTATTGGTAGGGATACTATGCTTTCTTTCCTACATACTACAAAGCTTAAATCTGATACCTCTTTCCAAGATGACTCATGGATGTATAATGAATTAATGAGTTTGAAAAGAAAAGTGGAAAAGGTGCAACAGGACCAAGAAATTGATCGTGCAAAGATTAGTTAGATGGAAGTTCAGGTTAGTAATATACTGAATAAACTAAAGGAATATGAACACAAACTTTGTCTATTGATCAAAGAAAGTGGCAATAAGATGGAGTAGGCCACTTCCAACATTTTCGCAGCTGCTACAAGTTTAGGGAAGCAAACGAATAAAGAAATCATGTCTCTAGGTGGACCAAGTAAAAGAACTAGATAGAGCTCTAGGAAAAAGGCAGCCAAGGTAATTGGGGGATTTTCTGCTGTCATGTCCCCTTTTCAAATAATTAGAAATAATAATCTTTGCTAAGGCAGGCAGGCCCAAAAAGGTGAAGTTTCAGCAAAGGGGGATAATCTTTGGAAGTGAATGGACTAATAAATGAAAATTATTATTAAAATATGTTTTATTAACCCCTCTTGGATGTGAGTTAGGGTTATGCCCTCTTTTAAGGGTTTTGGAGGCATTTTGGGCTCATTCCAGAACTTGATTTTTGCTCATTTCTTTGTTATTCTTCAGAGGCTGCCAAACCTGTGGAGAAGGAGACCCAAGAACGAGAGTTTGCAGGTTTCGAGGGAGACCCAAGAGCGGGACTTTGTAGGTTTCCAGGAAGGCTAAGGATGGGAGTTTGAAGCCATTCCATGTGCATGCTCATGCAGAGTTTGCCTTTGTGCTGAACAGTGCAGATTTGTGGTTTTTCGGGTGTGTTTTTTGTAAGAGTTTGGTGTTTCCGGTTGAGTATTTCATATCAGTTTGGGTTGCTACTGTATATTAGACTTTTAAATATTAAAATAGATCTGAAAATATGTATTTGAATATGATTATACTTCTGTGATAGATTATTAAGTTTCTATGGTGATTCTGGGCTATTTTGTGCTATTTTCGGGAGCCCGATGAGCATTGTTTTTGTCCTCCATTTGGGAGCTATTGTGTGCATGTTATATAGATCTGGAAATTTCATTTTATAGGATGTTATGCTGCTAAAATTTCTGTAAAAATGTCCACTTTTAGATTTATTAATAATAGGTGAAGCTGTGAAGCTTTTGGCACTATTTCTGGCATACCCGATTTGGGGTTTATTGAGAAATTGGTGGATCTTTGAAATATTGGTTGTTTGATCTTAAAGATCTGATTAGAGGTTGGAAATATCATACAAAACTAGTAAAGGAACATTTTAGTGGTATCAGAGCCATGATCTTGCCAGCTTGAGGGTTTGTAGAAGTTTGCATGTCAGTTTTGACAACTACCCAGATCTTGCATGTCAGTTTTGACAACTACCCAGATCTTGCATGTTAGTTTTGACAACTACCCAGATCTTGCATGTCAGTTTTGACAACTACCCAAATCTTGCATGTCATAATTTATGGTTGCATGTTGCTTCTAATCAGTTGCATGTCAAAATCTATGGTTGCATGCTACTTCTAATCATTTGCATGTTAGTTCTTGGTGAATTTGGTGGTTGCATGTTGCTTCTAATCAGCTGCATGTCAAAATCTATGGTTGCATGCTACTTCTAATCAACTGCATGTTAGTTCTTGGTGTTTGAAGAAGTTATAACCTATTGGGGTTACACTCTACTTTATCCATAATGGATAGGTATAGTACAGAGTCTCAGAGGACACGATCTTGGACAATTGATATCTAGAGTCAGAACAGTAGAAAGGATGGTTATTTAGACATTCGAGATAAACTTAAGAAAATAAGCCATGACATGTCTAAATAGTTGGTTGAGCACCACCGTATAATGAATGACATGTCCGACCCAGCTAAGGTGGATAAGTTGACTGGATTTCTATTTGGCAGATTTTCTCATAGGGCAAATGACACAATTACCAAGAACTTGCATGAGGAGTTTGAGAAACTAGCTTATAGCCAGGCTGAGGTCTCAGATTCTACTCTGCCACAAGAGGTAGTGAGAAAGGATATTATGCAGATTGATAGTAATGGTCAACTTGATACTCAAATTGAGACAATTGTATACAACTCATCAAAGGGTGATGTCACAGGTATTCAGGATGGTATAGTTACAACAGGTAGTGACTACAGCATAGTGGGTTCAAATTATGATAATGAGGATGTTGTTGTGCATGATGGTGAGATACCTAATAGAGATGAGCAGACATTGAGCATTAATGACTTTGCTGAGAAAGAGTACCAGGCACAGTTAGATGCTTCGTCACATGAGGTTGAGGCAGGTAGTACTTCACATGATTTGTTCAGCTAGCTAAAGATGAACAAAGATAGTATTGTGACTTCATTATCTCATCATGATAGGATGCAGGATATGATAGAGGATCACATTTGGATGATTCAGTTACAGGGTAGACATAAGGGAGTTCAGGAAAAGTCTTCTTGTGTTGACTTACAAGTGATTAGGGAAGGAATGGGAACGATGAAGTTGAGTTATTTACATCTTCTATCAGATCGTGACCATCTTCTTAGCCTTGTCGGAGACTATTCAGATGCCTTGAGGAGGAAAGAGGAGGAAGCTAACAGGATTTCTCACAAGCTTGAGGATACTCGAGCTTCTTTGGTGAATACTCCATTGGCATTACAAGACTGGGAGAGACATGGGGATAAGCATGGCATGGAGTTGAGTTTAGTTTCATCTTGCACTCCTGATACTCAGCTTTCTGCGAATGGTAGATCATATGTGGTTGTTGATAATGTTGTGAGTTCATCTTGCATTCACATCCAGGATATAGGGACAATGTCAGACAGGTATGTGGAGTTAGTTGGTATTGGTCATATTACTCAAGTGAGGATTTTGTTTGAGTTACTAGCTGATTCTAGTTTATAGATATGGACTCGAGATTGTTATATTGGCATTTGGGATTCAATTGACTGGAGATCTTTAACACTTTTTGGTAGCAGTGTTTGTTTGGGTACTATCATGGATTTGATTAACAGATTGCATGGTGTTGTCTTTTCTTGTGCTAGTAGCTTGTTCGATGTTGGTATTAGTTTTTATACACTGGTGTTGGGCTTTGTTCATATATCTAGTCGACCATACTTGCTGGAATGTGTTGATGATCTTTCATATTTGGCAGTGTGTACAGATGAGTCCCAGGATCATATTGGCATTGATGACATCCAGGAGGATGCAGTAGGCAGTTTTGAAGACTTAGTTTCCTTGGGTACAGAGGAGTTGGACAACAGTGCTATAGTTTTTGATACTCCATTTGTTGATATGAGCTTTAGAGTTGATTCACAGGATATGGATGGTAATACTCTAGAGACTAGTAATTTTGAGGATACTCCTTTAGACAGTGCATCAGAGGAGGTTTGTAGGAGACAGTCAAGCCAGTGCCATCATGTGTCTAATCAGTTGAGAGTTAGTGAGCGAGACATTGCTATCACTTGCCAACATTTCGATGCTGCTTGTCAATTGTTAGCAGTTTATGGATGGGGTTCTCCTACTAGTGATGAGTAGGGAGGCAGTTATCTTTCCTTGACAGAGTTCCACTCTTTATGGGAGGCTATCCAAATTCTAAGACATGATTATATGCAATTGGCAGCTAACAGAGATTATCTTATGGAGTGGGGTAGTACATCATATGATGCATTGTTGTCCAAGGAAGATGAGGTGAGTGAGCTTACTGAGCAGCTTGAGGTGACTTCTGAGATTCTTGAGAGTACACAGTTGGCTTTCAAGGAGTCACTGCTTCATTTGGCTAAGGTGACCATGGAGTTAGAGTGACTATAGTCTTTACCTGATTCTATACAGTCACAAGCTATGGTGTTTGGTGATCCGAGGATGTCCATGGCCGAGATTGTCAGAGACAGTGGAGATGGGGATATATCCATCCTTGATACTAACATTGGCATATCAGGTTCATTCCCACTAGAGTCAGGTTCAGTTGAGTTGGGTGTTGTAGTAGATTGTTGTATGTCTGACATGGTGGTGGCCTCTAGTACTGATGGCATGGAGACTAGAGATGTATCAAAGATCATGTATGATGTTGGTGAGTCGGTAGTTGGCATGGTTCTTGCTAGTAATACTACTCCCTTGGTGATATCTTTGGAGGTAGTAGTCAGTTCCAACATGGTTAATGATCAATTGCACTTAGTTTCATCTGGATTACAGTCTGAGCCACTAACTGAGATTGGCGCATTCTATCAGCATTACACTGTGAGGTACACTCATCAATTTACCTTTAATGATAATGTTGATGAGATGATGATACAAAGATGTACTTTGGTTCCTAGTGCTTTTCATTAGTTATGGGACAGTTTGACGCCCCAGGATGAGAGTTGTGATAGGCATGACATGGTGATAGGTTCTACAGTTGACAGCTTGATAATACATGACTTAGAGTAGGAGTTTGGGAGTGATGCTTCAGAAGTTTTTGTTACTGATTCTACTACTTTGGCTATGACATCTCCTAGCTTAGCTGGTAGTCAGTCACAATGGGCTATATCTCTTGTTCATGGAAAATTTGGTTTGGGTTCCATTTCTTACTCTTTATCTTGTAATGTCTTTTCACCATCAGCAGTGCATGGGAGTTATGGTTATGAGATAGTGGCCGGTGATTTGCAAAGTTGTGTTGACTGCAGGAGTTGTACAGTGTGTGGATTCTCCATACTTGGTACAATTTTATTTGAGAGCGTTCACCATTGTTGCAGAGTTGGATTGTACATTCCGTATAGGCCAGTGGGATGCGTTGATGGTATTTATTGTGTTGGTAGTTTGATTTGTCCACTTTACTTGGGTTTTGATGTTCTAAGAGTTTGTCTCTCATGGGTTTCTGACTGTGGCAGTGGTGATTTTGGAGTTTGGTTGAGCTGTAATTGTCATTTTGATTATGGATTCCTCTTGGTCATATTGCAGAGGATATTGTAGGAGCTTGTTTCAATTGGCAGTAGTATAGTTCATGACTACATTTGGGATCCAGGTGGATTGATTGGTTTATTGTTTAGCCATTTCTTGAGGACAAGCAATATTTGGGAGGGGAGGACTTGTCATGTCCCCTTTTCAAATAATTAAAAATAATAATCTTTGCTAAGGCAAGCAGGCCCAAAAAGGTGAAGTTTCAAAAAAGGGGGATAATCTTTGGAAGCGAATGGACTAATAAATGAAAATTATTATTAAAATATGTTTTATTAACCCCTCTTGGATGTGAGTTAGGGTTATGCCCTCTTTTAAGGTTTTTGGAGGCATTTTGGGCTCATTCCAGAACTTGATTTTTGCTCATTTCTTTGTTATTCTTTAGAGGCTGCCAAACCTGTGGAGAAGGAGGCCCAAGAACAGGAGTTTGCAAGTTTCCAGGGAGACCCAAGAATGGGATTTTGCAAGTTTCTAGGAAGGCTAAGGATGGGAGTTTGAAGCCATTCCATGTGCATGCTCATGCAGAGTTTGCCTTTGTGCTGAACAATGCAGATTTGTGATTTTTCGGGTGTGTTTTTTGTAAGAGTTTGGTCTTTCCGGTTGAGTATTTCATATCAGTTTGGGTTGCTACTGTATATCAGACTTTTAAATATTAAAATAGAGTTGAAAATATGTATTTGAATATGATTATACTTCTGTGATAGATTATTAAGTTTCTATGGTGATTCTGGGCTATTTTGTGCTATTTTTGGGAGCCCGATGAGCATTGTTTTTGTCCTCCATTTAGGAGCTATTGTGTTCATGTTATATAGATCTATAAATTTCATTTTATAGGCTGTTATGCTGCTAAAATTTCTGTAAAAATATCCACTTTCAGATTTATTAATAATAGGTGAAGTTGTGAAGCTTTTGGCACTATTTCTGGCATACCCGATTTGGGGTTTATTGAGAAATTGGTGGATCTTTAAAATATTGGTTGTTTGATCTTAAAGATCTGATTAGAGGTTGGAAATATCATACAAAACTAGTAAAGGGACATTTCAGCTGCTAATACCATCCATAGCACTATGGAGGTAGGCAAAGAGGTGGTGAAAATGATTAAAGAGCTACAATAGCAGTTAGTAGTGTCATTGGTATCTGGTCTCTATTTTTGTAGTGGTCTTGGTATTTGGTCACTGATCTTGGTTATTTTAACTGGGTTTTGTCTATTGTTAAAACTAGATTCCAGGTCCTTGTAAAACTTGGGTTCATGTTATGGTCCTTTTTTGTGGTTTCAAGTCCCTGTAAAACCTGATTTTGTAACTATTAAATTGCAAGTTTTAGGTCCTTGTAAAACCTGGTAGTGCTTCATGGTTTATCTTTTACTTTTCTGTTAAGGGTTTCGGGTCCCCTTCAAAACTTGTTTTTACGTTAATCTAAAACACTATTTTTTACAAATTATTAAAGTAATCCTTATTGTTTTTAATATTGGATGCATGATAAATGAGAAGACTAAAGATTTCTAAAGCTCAATATGAGTTTGAGAATTTAAAAGATAAGAGCCTATGATGATTATAATTGATCTTAACAAGAGCTGTAAAGTAGCATAGTTCCTACCAAATAAATGCAAGATATGATTGATTTCAATGAACAGAATTTTGGGGCACATAAATTAGCAATCCTTAGGTGTCAATATCTCATAATTAGTAATCCTTCCCCTAGAGAATTTTCCTTTTCTTATTTTCAAACTTCTCCTTTAAATTAAGAGTTATTTGTATTGAACAACTTGATTATGATACTATTTAAGGAAATACTCTAGGAATATATTATTCTCCTTTAAATTAAGAGTTATTTGTATTGGCGCTATATCTAGTTTATTGATATTTGAGGAGGTAGTCTACAAATATATATTTTTTTTTTTTGAAGAAGCACAACTCTTACTTTCTAGCAGTTCTACTCTTTTTATCTTATAGTAGTCTAAAAATGTGTTGATTATAAATTTCAATTGTAAGGCTTTTTATAGTTTTTTTTCATTATTTTTAGTGTAGATAGACAAAAAGACAAATAGATAGATAGATAGATAGATAGATAGATGCATGGATAGATAAAGAGAGAGAATTACAAAACTTTATATCTAAAATTATCATTTTTCCTATGAACATTTTTTAATATTTCTATATTTCTTATAATAAAATGTTTAAGTGTTGAAAAATCAATATTAATTACAAAATTTTAAATGAAATATATTTTTGAATTATTTTTTATTTCTTTCCTTCTTAAAAATAATATAATATTCATGAAACATGTAAATGATATTATGTATTTTGGAGAAAACAATAAATAAATATTTACATGTAAAATAATAACAACAATATCCATTGTGTGTTTTCCTATTTCATAGTGCATAGTTGTTTACAAGAGTCTAATTTAACTATGTCAAAAAATAAGAATAACTTTTTTATGTAGTCCATGTCTAGATTCACACAAACCAAATTGTATGCTCATTGCTTAACCCTATTCTATGTGTGCACATTCCCTTTTTATTTGACTTTACTACTTGACTTTAATCATTAATCCTGACTTAATCTATGATGTAATGTTATTAGCTACATATCCAACATTTTTAGATCTATATCATGTTTATAGGTACGAGGTCATCAATACAACTAGGATCACTATCCATCTAACTACTTGTATATGATGAGATACAAGAGACACAATTTACTTGATTGGTGGAATTTGAATGACAATTTTATGGATTTCTTCATGTCTTGTAAAAATGAATTTCCTTTAAGAATACAAATTCATACCACTTAAGCATAAATATAACACCAAATGATGAATATTTATATATATTAAGCTTGGGATACAAATAGTTAGTCAACTCAATTGTTTTAGTTTACTTATTAGTGTGTACCTTTCTCCACATGCCTACCACATATTATTGGACTTAAAAAAGATAAAATATTGGATAAAAATGAGATTTTCTTAGTCAAATTCTAGTTTTGAAATTAACCATGAACGTTAAATGTAAATAAAGCATGTTTTTAGGTAGTGGATGATAAATTTGAAGTTAATTTATTTATACCTTCAAAGGAAATGCTTTTTTTGATATATTCATGAAGATGCTTATGTTGAGCTTCAAAAATTGACTTTAGGAAAGGAAGATTATAGATGCTATCAGATATTTATAGATCTGAAAATTACACATTATCTTCATTACATCAGATGATTAATCTCTCTCTTAATGACTTGAGTGCTTGAACTTGAAATTGCAATTGAGAGAGATAAAATTGAATTGAATTGATGTGTAAAGTGGGGGAGGATAAAATTTTTTTTTCAATGTCCTAACAAATCAATTTGTTAATTTTAGAGAGATCTATCACATGTTTAAAATTTTCACTCAAGCAAGCTAACCATTGAGGGATTTGAATTTGGAGCCGCATATCAGGAAACAAGTTACCTGTGAGGAGCTATAGCTCCCAATATAGGCCAAAATTAGGACCAGGGATTTAAAAACTCTAGGGAGAAGCCAAAATTAAATGAGAATGGAGATTGATCAAACATATCAAGCATGGGATGATAGGAACACTAAATAAGATCGAGGTGAGAATTAAATTCAATATAGATGTGAATTATGATGCTAAAAAAAATTCATCTATGAATAATAAAATTCATCTAATTTTAATCTCACTCCATTCTACACAATAAGTGCAAAATTCTCAATTTACATATAGAAAATAATATTTCTTGATTTCTCTATGTGGCATGTAGTATTTTTGCAAATGATTCTTAGCTTGTGAATTGAAACTTCATTGTAAACTCCAACTCCTATATTGGAATTTATTTTTCTTCAAAATTTCATTTAGTTTGGTATTTTTTTTATTGATGTCAAAAGGTAACAACAAGAGGTTATCAGTATGAGGTGGTTTTGTAGATGAATGCACATGTGTGGTTAAAGTTTGAAAATGTAATTATGGTGCATGATTGCAATGTAAGTGAGTTGATAAGATCATATTTGTGATTGCATGCACACATGAGTTGATATTTCATGTTATGATATGATTTTATATATTCCAAAGGATATGCCCATGAAAGAAGGTGATTTTTCATTGATTGAGATTTAATATAAGAAGATGTTTGAGTTTCAACATTAAATTTTCATAATATCATTCTTGAAGTCAAAGTGTAACCAATCAATTGGAGTTTGCAATCAAGATCTTGCAGCTCAAGTATTTACATCATGTCATTCTAGTAGTAGGAGCCTATAAAAAACACAATTCTTCATGGCACACATGTGGTATGTACTCCGCAACTACATATTCATGAGAATAAAAGGACAAAACTCTATTTTAAAAAATTATTAAAGTAATCCTTATTGGTTAGAATATTGGACATGTGGTAAATGAGAAGACTAAATATTTCTAAAGCTTGATATCAATTTGAGAATTTAAAAGATAAGAATCTATGATGATTATAATTGATCTTAACAAGAGCTTTAAAGAAGCATAGTTCCTACCAAATACATGCATGATAGGATTGATTTTAACGAACAAAATTTGGGTAAGAGCAGGAAGATGAATCTTAATTCTACAAAAGTTTGATTTGCGGATTAAGACTTCTTCAGAATCAGGCACTTAATTTTTAAGAACTGGGCACCTGATTAGGTCTGATTACCCAATTCATTATAAAAATTAAGTGCTCAATTTTTTTGTACAGATTGGGCAACCAAACCTAATCAGATGCCCAATTTGTAAAATCTTATAAACTAATTTTTTAGCATTTTTTTGTCATTTTCAATGTTTCAGTTTTGGGATAGCAATATCTGAGAGATGGGAGCACATCTTTGAGAGCCCTACCAACACCCTAGCTAATTTTAACTCTATTCTAGGTATGTCTATTTTTTTCCTATAATTTTATTTCATTATTTTCTATTTTTTACACAAAAGTTAGGTCTATTTTTTTCCATCATTATTAGTTTTATACTAGTAATTAGATTCTCATTGTATTTACTTTAAACATAGTTTTCTTTTAACAAATTTAGTGTATAAAATTCAGAATAGGTAAACTATAAACATAAACATAAATCATAGGTTGAACTGATATCGAAAACATAAACTATAGGCTCAATTTGAATTCAAAATCATAAAATTTAAGTAGAAAACATAAACATCAGCATTAGGTAAAACAATAAAAATAAAGCACATTAAAATTAAGTAAAAGGATTTTTTTAAAATTCATCGCACAAAAAAAACTAAATTTTTTAACTTCTAAAGTTAGAAAACCAAAAAATGTAAAAAATCATGTTGTCTTGAAGCTCCTCCCTTTCTCTCTATTTTCATCCCCATTCATCATTTTCAAAAAAGAGACGAAGGAGAGAGGAAAAGGAGAGGGCATATATAAGATTGACATATAATTGTTAGTCAACTAAGTGAAAGTTGTATAATTACATGAACTATGGAATACATAGAACAATACAATAAGGTTCTTGAGTTTGGTGATGATGCATAATTTCTCAAGATGGGTCATATTAACATTCACTCAAACTCAATAAGGATTAGTTCATGATGGTGGATAAGTTCACATGATTTCATATATACATATATGCCTTATATTAAGATAAATTTAAGCATGCTAAAAACTACCAAGATGCACTTATATTGACGGTGATAGGTGTTAAGAGATACATTTTGTATATCCATATGAAGTGACCTATGTAATGAAATGTTATGAATTAAATTTATCCATTTTAATCCTTTTCACAAAAATATAAAGATCTATGTAACTCATAACAAGTATCTAATCTCTTTGTTTTGAATATAAAATAGGTTTCCATTTTTTCAATTAGTACCAACCTATATGACAAATGAACATTATATGTTCTAGATGATTCCTTCATCTTTCTCTCTCCTCTATTTCTCTCTCCTACCAGCATCTTTCTCTATCCTCCCTTCCTCTTTCTCTCTCCTGCCATTGTATTTATTTGTCTTCCCTTCCTCTTTCTCTCTCCTACAACCATATTTCTCTCTCATACCCTTTTCTCTCTCTTCCTCTTCCTCTCTCCTCTCTTTCTCCTCCCTTTTTTGATATTTAGTCATGTGCATTTCAATTTTTTATGTTGGAGATGTTCATTTAAATTTATGTTTTAGATGTTCATTTAATTATAATTAATTTTATTTTAATCTCTCTCCTCCCCCTTTTGATATATTTGTAGTTAAAGACATATTAGATGTTTAGGTGGTTTAAAAAAAGATGAATTAGATATAACTCTATCCTCATTTAAACCCTAACCATAATCTAATACTAACTAGAGTCACATTACTAGTTTGAACCCTAATTAATACATTGTTAGAATTAGTAATCTTTCCTTAGTTGTATTTATTTATTAAATGGGATAAACCAAGGTATCCCTCATATAGTTTTTCCTCTAATCCACATATGAAGGACATGTCATTTACATGTCCTCTTGTCCATGTGTGAGGATAACTCATTTTGTAATTCCTTTTATAAAGAAATTTAATTTATCAACCTTAAGAGAATCTTGACACTTTGCACACACTTATTATGAATAGAGGCATTCATAGAAATGGAAGTTACACATGCAACCACATGCAACTCCTTTCTCATCTCTATAAAGGAGATGCCACTCTCTCATTCTTCTAGCACACTTCTTCACATCACTTTTATGCTATTGTAATGAGCCATTTGATCTCCCTCATTCATAATATTACACAAGGGGTTTTTCTTTGCTTTTCCCCTTTCAAAATCTGTGTCTCCTTATTTTTGATTCTTTGGTGATATCTCATTGGATTTTGCTTATTACATTATCTCTTTGGTGAAAATTTTTATGGTAAGTATTTTAAATTTCAAAATCACTTAGATTATTTAATTTCTCTTCGTTTTCATCACTTTATTTCATAAATAATCCCAAACACTTACCCTAATTCTAAAGCTAACCCTAAACCTTAAATGCCTAACCCTATCAGAGATACTAAATTCTAAATGCAAATGACAAAATAGGGTTTCCATTTTTTAAATTAGTATCAAGGGTCAATGCAAGAAGTTGGGTCTCACTTTTGGCCAAAAAGTGGAAGTGTTTTTCCTGTCTTTTAAATTTTTTGTTAATTAATGTCAAAATTATAGGCATTTAGAGATTGAATATAAAAAAATTCAGAATTAAAAATTTTATTGTTCGGAATCTAGTTTTTGAATATGTAATTTATTTGTGTACCCATATGATAGATTTTTTTTGGTATGGATCTTATAAACCACTTTTTCAAAATGTCTATTTCAGGACCATATCACACTCATGTATGAACACCATAATTTGACACAAACAAATGAATTTTTGTAAATTCTTTTACAAGGAGTTACCTAATTCACCTAAGATTGATGACAATATTTTTCATTAATTTTTTATTGAATAAATTTTTTTATTAATTATTAATTGGTTGTAAAGGTAAATTTTAAAACCTCTCGTGTATAGACACCATAATTTGATCAAAATTTCACTTTTTTCAATTTTTTTTTTAACCTCAAAATAATTGTATGTAGATTGATGACATATAAATTAATATTAAAAAAATTATAAAATAAAAAAGTTATTAAAGTTTTAGTGAATGTCACTTTTTAACGTTTAAGAGATAGTTTTGATTAATAAATAATGGAAAAATAGAAAATAAACTAATAACACTATAAAATTTACATTTATGAAATCAGAGTAGTAAGACCTATGATGGGTTTTTGTTTCATCAAAAAATTCAATTGGGATGACTATATAAAAATTGCGACAATCCTTGAAATTATCAATTAAATGCCTTAGAAAAAAACTGGGTCATAAAGGCATGGCTTGGTGGGACCAAGCCTATGCCATGCCTTTCCCCAAGGCAAAACCCCATGCAAAAGTTGCAGCCATTCCAAATTCCTGCTCATGTCTCAAGAATCGGGCACCTGATTTGTAATTCAAAAATCAGGTGCTTGATTGCATGTTAATTGTTATAAGAATCGGGTACCTAATTCTTATGTACCCGTTGGGCCCCAAAAGTGTCCCATAGGTTGACTTTCAATGATTAAAATGATTGAATAATAGTTTCAATTTGTAACAGCAAATTCTGTCATAGTTACTCTATTTTCTTGTCTTCTTCTACAATTTGCAAGCTATTGATTCAAATTCAAAACTAGTGCAAACATGGGATCAAAACAATGAAGAAAGAAGAAAACAAAATTTTTGATAAATGAGAAGACTGCAACAAATAAAGAGAATGAAGCATGACATTAGCGAGAGAGAAGATAAAAAATTAGAGACTTGAACAATGTTTCAAAGGAGAAAAACATTGAGGATACCACGATGGATGAAGAGGCCAAAGAAGAGAACCCCATACAAGAAAATTCAGGGGCACATTCTAATCATGCATTCAATACAGGTGTGTCTCCAAACTCTCAAATTTTTTCTCATGATGAAATTTTTGATTTTCTCGAAGCAAGTTACGATTTAAATAATTTAGATTTTCTTCATGAGAATAAATTATCAAACAATCATGCACAAAAAACTCCAATGGAAATGCATGCCCTGAAAGAAATACCAAGAAAATTTGAAAATTAGATTCAAATTCCAAATAACAGTGAAAATGAAATGTTAATTGAAAATAAAAATTGCATAAATGTAGACATAGAAACACCAACTACTGAACAATTATGTTAGAATGATAGTAAAGTGTCTGAATATAATTTTCATATTCCTAATGATGTGCTAGATAATCTTGAGAGATTGGTTTCATGGAGACAAATTAGGACACATGCTAATAGATTATATAGGCATTTTTTTTATAATAAGAAATTTGGGTTTCAATGTTAGTTGATGTTGCAACTAATTAAAATGTCTAAAATGTGAAAAGTAATGAGAAGGTTAGGAATGTATGCAAAACCCAAGAATAAAAATAAGTCTTTAAAAAAAGTTGTATGCACTAT
Organism: Cupressus sempervirens; assembly: GCA_028749045.1. Lineage (NCBI taxonomy): Eukaryota > Viridiplantae > Streptophyta > Pinopsida > Cupressales > Cupressaceae > Cupressus > Cupressus sempervirens. Next base: position 622,579,670 of record CM053786.1, on the reverse strand, counting down.
AGCTAGTGCCTTTGATGTTATCGGAAAGAGAAGTCACTCTAAAGATAAGAATGCAACACGACGAGCAATAACAACAGCTTTAGTTAACAAATCAACGACTGACAAAAATTGATTAGCAACATAAGTAGATATCTTAATGTGAATCATAAGACTTTAGGAAGAGTTGTAAAGAGAAGGGTTAACTTTTAATGTGATCCAACAAATATTTTGTGGACTTCTAGTGGTAGACTCCTGAGATGTGATATGAAACGTACTAGTGAAGTCAAAAGTTTGGTTGAAAATTTTTGGCATGATAATACAAGAGTATCACCTAATTCAAGAGATGTTCTTAAATTGAGAATTGGGTCAAAAATACATGATCTACATCCTAAATACCTTTTGGACATGACTCAAACTGAATTGTTTAGAAAATTTGTAGATGGTAAGGTATTAAATATTACCATTAGTCAAAGATCTTTTGAAAAGTATAAACCATGGTATGTAAGGATTAACAAGGAAACAATCACATGTTGTTGTAAAAATCATATTCAATTTTGTTACCATTACGATGTATTTCGATATATATGTGGTACCATGCATAGTAGATAAATGTTGCAGGAATGTGGTATAAAAATACCACCTCAAACTATAAAAGATTTCAATTAGGTTTTTTTTGTAAGCCACCTAATGATCAATACTTTCTTTTCAATGCATGTCTTTCTAGTACATGTGATATGTGTGGCAATCTTTCTTTGTTAAATGAATGTTTGCATCAAAATTCTTTGACTACATTTGGACAACAATTAGTTGAGGTAAAAAGATTCAAAACTATTGAATATCCATTGAAGGATGGGAAGATTGGAAGAAGGTGTGATCTAGTTACAGATAAAGTTAGTTTTCATGCATTTATGGATGAGTTTAAGAGTGTGATCATACCAAAATATGTTAAAATCTCTCACTATGCTAGATGGCTTAATGGATAATTTTGCATATCTAAGAATACATTTCCAATTGGTACTATACTTTTAGTTGTTGATTTTGTAGAGAACTACACACTTGCACCACAAGAAGAGGTACAACCACAATATTACAATTTAGTGCAAGTAACAATTTATGTTTAAATAGTTTATGGGCATGCACCTGATACAACAGAGGAGGATTGAAAAATATTGAGAGAGTGCCATTTTTATATGACTGATAATAAAATCTATTCATCTGAGTTTGTCCAATATTGTTTCAAGGTCTTTTATGATAATTTAAAAGAGAGACAAATTCAAATGACACAACATTGGATATGGTTAGATAATTGTACAAGACAATTCAAGAATGCTAGAATGTTCTATTGGTTGAGTAGGACACATAGGCAAACTAACATCCAACATGTGTGGAGTTTTTTTGAGGCTAGACCCATATGGTATAGGAGAACATGATGGTGTTGGTGCATGTGTGAAGAGAGCCCTTAGTAGAGAGTAATTAAAATTTGATAAAAAAGCTAAATTCAAAAATGCACATAAGATTGTCAAATGGTGTAACAAATATTTATACATGGGATCAAGTGAGAACTCTACAATCAAATGTTTCTTATACCTAGTTGAAGAGAAGAATATCCTTTCAAGATATGACTATGATACAATTAGTCAGTCAACTAAATGGCATTCATTTAGGAGTTCAGATTCTAACACTTGGACTATATGGACTAGGGAGCTTGCTTGTTTTTGTCAATTTTGTCTTGTAAGTGAATGGGAAGAATGCAAGAATATAGAATGGGTTGAAGATTGGAAAAAAAAATAATTAGCACCTACTGACACACATTTTCAAGATGATATAGTAAATGAAGGCTAGAATGTTACTTTACATCAGAAGACTATGATCGTATTTCAGACCTTATAGAACTTGGTATGCATAATTTAATTAGATTTTGTTGTGATCTCAAGCTTCAATTTATATAATTTTCATATGTACTCATGTGATTAAAGTGATTTTGTACTTTATCTTATCTTGTAGGACATGTTTATGCTATTATTGCACCTAGTAATAATGATGAATAGATTGAGTATTGGCTAGCTAGATGTATGGAATCTAAGAAAAAATTGATATGTCATCAATTAGACAATGATAGTTTTGAGTATCCAGTTGGGTTTGTCATTGTAGCTGGCACCTGGCTACATAGATACCTAGCAAGAAGAAATGGTTTACTAGCATTTGAAGACTACCAATCCAAAAAGAAGATTTTACACTATTCTCATTTGGTTGTGGCAACGAATATCAAATTAGAAAGACACAAAGGGAGACCCACCAATAAGGTATTATGGACAATTTCAATGGACGAGCATGAGACAATCATAGATGCATTGCAAAAGAGAGAGGACGCAGATGGTACAATGGGATGACTACATTTAAATCGAATACATGTAAGTTTTTTCTTTATTGTGTTATTTTTATATATGTACTTATATAATTTAATTACATGTATGTTTGTGTTGTCAATACAAAATTAAATAACTTAAATATATTCCTCTTATTCAGGTCTCAATTACAATTTATGCAAATTTAAAAGTTAAATTAGATCGAGCATCAACATCTTGTGCACTTCCACATAGTGAGTACATACAAATTACACATATATTTAAATAGTTTAGATACCTCATATTAATTTATGCGTTTATTAACATGTGTTTTTATTTTACAATTTTATTTTACAGGACCTCATTTGAAGAGATGTGTTGAACCAATTTTATATTTTGAGTTCACTTCTATAAATTTATCATTGACATTGTCTTACATATATTGTGAAATAGGTTGTACAAACAAATTTAAAAAAATGAGTTTACTTCTATTTGAAAGTTAAAGGTGTGCACATGATATTATAAATTAATTGTCAATTTAAGTAATGACCTCCTATTTTTTTCCATTACTTTTACATTCAAGCATGTTTAAATTAATGTTTGTTTGAAGTTTCAAATTACTATTGATTGTAATATTAAACCCTTCACGTGTAGATGATAATTTAAAGATCATTACTCATTGTATTGATTATATGCTATTATTATGTTGATAATTGACATGTATGTTTAACCATGTTAACCATGTTAAGTGAGAGGGAGGGAAGGAGGAAGAGAGGGAGAGAGAGGGAGGGTGGGATATGGGGAGGGTTATAAGTGCTTGTAATTTATTAGAAAGGGGTCCCATTAGGACACCTTAGGAAAAATTAGCACCTCTTAAGACCCTTACAACACATTAGTTATTGTAGTCCTAAAGTAATCTTTTCTAATGTGTCCTGGTACATTCTAATGTTTCCAAGAGGTTTTGATGGGTCATATGTGGTCATAAGAAACCTTAGGACCCATTATGACTCCTTGGAACCCATTCATACAATTAACATAGTTTATGAACCCTTAGAACACATTAATCATCTTAGGATACACTTTAGGGTTGTAATGTGTCCTATTCAATCCTTTTTTTTTCCTAAGGAGTTTTAGTGGGTCCTAAGTGGTTCTAGGAATCCTTGAGACTAATTACAACCTCCTAAGAACCATTATGACCCATTATGAGCCTTTATAACATATTAGTCATTATAGGAAACTGTTTAGAGGTCTAATGTGCCTTAATGAGTCATATGCTCTAAGGGGACATTAGAGATTTTTAGGACCCATTAGTACACATTAGGTCTCATTAGGGCACATTAGGGTCCACTCGCACACATTAGGACCCATTAGACCCCATTAAAACTTCTTATAACACATTAACCATTGCAAGACATAGTAATGTGTCCTAAGTGGTTCTAATATCTCACAATAGATCATGATTGGTCCTATGTGGTTTGAAAACCCATTAATACCATTTAGGGTGCACATTATGACCATTTAAAACATATTAAAATCCATTAATGCCTCTTAGATAATCTTAAGGGGCATAAGATTGACTAATGGGTTATAATATGCCCTAATGGGTCCTAATGTGTCTTAAGGGGTTCTAATGTGTTTTAAGTGATCCCATGACCTTTTAGGACCTGTTAGGAACCCTTATAATCCATTAGAGGCCATTAGGACTCATAAGAACCAATTATAACCCTTTGAACACATTCACCATCATACAGTACACTACTATGTCCAAAGGCATTATAATAGTTCCTAAGTGGTTGTAATCAGTCCTAATGTTTCCTCTTGGATTTTAAACTTTGTTCTTAATATATCATGAAGGGTCATAATGGGTTCTTAGTGATCCTAGGACATCTTAGGGTCTATTAGGATCCCTTAGAACACATTAACTATAATAGGACACACAAATGGGATGTTAATGATTCTAATATATCATAAGGGTTCATAATGGATTGTAAGTGGCCCCAAGACCCATTAAAAAACCTTAGAATATATTAGGACCAATTAGGAAACATTAAAACTACCTCAATTGGATATTTAATTACTTGGGATGTAAGAAAACCTAAGTCAAAGTTACAAGGAACCATCTAGGCACATGACTTTCCTAGGTACATATTCATATGAACATATGTACATAGCCTTGATGATAAAATGTGTGAAAGGAAGGGTATCATCCATCATTTCATTAAAAAAATCTTCAATCTTTACCTAAATGTAATAAATTTGAATTTTTAGGATGAAAAATATTTATAATAGTAGGTCAATTTTATTTGTATGAATCTCAATGCATAAATTTGATGTGATATTTATCTAATAATCTTTTTGATATCAATACTAATGCTCTATAAATAGTTAAAATTATTGTTCATGTAGCATTTATACTTACAAAATGTGTCATATGTTCATGAATATAATATGTCGCAACAAAGAAAATGGTTTGAATACTTAAAACATGATGAAACATAATAATATATACTACATACACTAGCATGATAAGAAGCTGTAAAAAAATAGTACATGGTCTAACATGTCATAACATGATCTATGAAGTCAAAAAATACATATAATCCAATTAATTGTCCTAATACAAAGTGTATCAAAATAAACAATATGTGTCATAAAAATACAATCTAAAGGTGCCAACAAGACCTAATCTATCTAATTGAATGCCCTCTTTACTCCACACGAAGAGGACTCAGATGGATCATCCTATGTAATATGAGTTGTCTCATCATGTGGGACACCTTGTGAGGTAAATGGATCATCCTGTGTAACATGAGGCACGTCTCATCATGTACATGCTTAATTGAAATGGGTTTCAAAATCTAGCTTGCAAATAAATTAAATATTCACTACATAATAAAATAAATACCACATGAGATGGGTGTCCCTCTATAATGGGAGGAGGTGCACTATGAAAGCTACCAAATGTAGTAGTGGTGAGGTCCTATAATTTACAATGCATACATTTTTAAAATTTGATAAAGAACATAATGAACTATGTATGTACATAAATCACAATACTGACCTCAAATGATGATGTAGGTACCTCCATTTGGCTATGTCCCATACTCTCAGCAACACTCATGGCGACATAGTCCTAAAATTATGGATACATAAACGTTGAGTCAAAATTATATATACATGAATAATTACAAAGCATGTAAACTAAAAAGTACATAATTTTTACACTACATTTTTTACTTACTACTCTTGACTATCTCCGGGCTCTCCCTGCATGAGGTAAACAAATGATGACACATCAATCTCATCACTACCATCACCATGGGCAGTGTATACATCATCATCAAAATTAGCACCCTCAGCATAATGGTCATTATGCGATGCATCAGCATCACTCTAGGGGCCTCTACATATGCCTCCACAACTAGTACAAATATGTCCAAGTGGATGAACATGTGTCACCTGTGTCCACTACTGTACTAAATTGCTCGAAAGGGCACTCAAAGAGGTAAGAGAAGATGAAATTTCTTGATGATGGTGTGGAGCTAGTACAACAGGTGCAAGAAGAGGTACAAGGGGCTGAGGTCACCTATGGTTTCTTGTTCTATCACTTAGCTTTGCCCCAAGCCTTTCCTAAGGCATCCCTCCACCAACCCCCTAAAATGATCTGATATCAAAATAATTGGGTTTCAAACCCAATCCAAACTCAACCGATAGCTTCCTAAGGAAGTACATGGGCATCTCATGATTAGTGTGTGGTGGATGGTCAAATATTGTCCACCACTGCTCCCAAAAGTATGCTACTATGTGTGGATGTGTGCACCATCTAATAGAAATACAAGGCTTCTTCTCGTTAATCTCCTCACCCATCTTAGGGTTTACAAAATATCTTGTAAAATCTCTTTTACCTATTTTGAGGTTATGGACCTCTCTATATGATAAGCCATCAAAATAGAAGGCATGCATGTTTTGCCTCCATAAGCTAAATGAATAAATATTGCAATCCAGAAGCTGTATGGAGTCAATGACACCTTGCATACTATTTGCAAGGTGTAGTAGGTGAGGAGGGGGGTGTGCATCACATCTGATAGCCTCAATATCTCGCATGAGGTCATTAAGGTTACACCTCATGCTCTCTCACAAATCATCTATGGTGGGTGGTGGAGGAGGACTAGGTGGTCGTGGAGGTGGGGGTGGAGGTGGGGGTGGAGGTGGGGGTGGAGGTGGAGGTGGAGATGGAGGGGGCAAAGGTAGGGTGGGTCCATCAAATATAATCTACATATATGTTTAAGCAACATAAAAAATGACAAAATTACTATTTAATAAAATTTAAATCTAAAATATCAATTATATAAATGCGTAGATCTTTAAAACCATATCAATTAAATAAATAAAGTTAAACACTTAAGTAAACTCTAATGTTAAGGCTAGTTGAATATTATACCAAATTTAATTCTAATCATAAAATAATACTCCAAAAAACTATATTAATAAATTATCAACTATATAAATCTGGTTTTAATGTTAGATATGAACTTGTTTTGTCTATGCAAGTTCAAGGGAACATGTTTTTGATATTAGGGGAAAGGATGTGAAAGTGCCCACTAGTTTAACCATTGTTTTGTTAGATTATGATTTAGATCCTAAATGGAATTACTTTATGAAATATATTGTAGTGATTTTATTATTATTAACATCTTATATTGAATGCTAGAGTAGTTATATTCCTATTCTATTTAATTTTTAAAGTCTTGTTGAAAAAAATTACAGTTATATGTTTCTATCCTAGAGCCCTAACTAACCATATAGAAAGGGAAAATATATTTTGATACTCCTATAAGATTTTTTATTCAACACTATTAATGCATTTATTTGGCCTACCAAACTTGTGAGGAAATGCACAAAATCATTAAGAAATATAAGGATAAGATGAGATAAAAATGAGGATAATTAAGATTATGGAAGGAAAGTATGAAAAAATTGGCAGGGGGACTAAGAATGCAACTTCTAATGTGTTGTTTGTTCTAGGGTTGTTTGCCTCAAAATTGTTTCCCTTTTCTATATTCAAGTAGCTAGATCAATTTTTATGTACACTTATTTTGTGACACTGGGGGATTGTATTCTCATTATGGATTATATGTCCATCTTAGGATGAAACAAATTCAAGATTATGGAAAGGCTATGGTTTAGAATTTTGTTATGTTTAGGGTTTTCATGATGGCTAAGCTTAAGATTATTATAATGATTATGACTAATGTTAGGGTTTACCTAGGATTATGGTTTTAGTTAGAATTATATTTAGGTTTCATATATTTATTATGGTGCTATTGTTTAAAGGATATATAATAGATGGCATTAGGATGAGAGTTAATGTTACAATTAGAATGAAAGCTTAGAGATAGAATTATGATTTGATTTATATTTATGATTATAGTTCATCTTAAATATTATCCACTAATGTAAACTATAAGTCTAGATCCTAATTCTAATACATGAACCTTATCCCTAACCATAATAATCCTAATTCTAATTACAATCCTAATTCTAATCATAATACTTTAACTTATCATATCTTCTTTAGTAATTTAAATCTTAACTTATCATTTAACAATTGTTATGAATTGATAATAGAACTTTTCTTCCTTCTAAATCTCTATGTTGAAATGTGTTATATTAATTGCATTTTCTAATTATGACCAAAGTCTTTTTACTATTAGAAAACTTTGTATTATATTAATCACATCTTTTATAATTACTTTTGGATGCTTACTCTGTGAACTACTCTTGGCTCATCCAAACATTAGCCTTAGTAGTTTCAATGATTAATAAAATATGTTTTCCTAATTTTGATTTGTAGGTGGAAGCAACTTCATAAATTATCATTTTTCTTAAGGTGTTTTAATGAGTTGCTAGATATAAACCTTAATTATAAACCTTAATCATAAATCTAAATATAAACCTTAATTATAAAATCTAAATTATAATACTTCTTATCCTATTCATATTCTAGAATTGAATACAAATCCTAATACTAGATCCTAATCTTAAATGTTAAATGTTAAATGTTAAACCCTAACCTTATATGTTAATCATAGTTAAGATCAACATTAGGGTTTAACATTTAAGCTTAATATTTTTATTTAAAATTAGGAGAAGCCCTTAGCATTTATGTTAATTTTTATGATAAAGGTTTAGCATTTAGGATAACTTAGGCTAAGGGTTAAGAATTTAGAATAAAGGTTTAGGATAAGGGTTAGACTTGAGATTAGAATTTAAAACTTAATGTCAAGGTTTAATATTTTGTATAATTAGGCACATGTTTTACCATTTAAATTACAATTTTAGCATTTATAATTAGGGATGAGATTATAATATCATTGACAACTATAGTTTAGTATTTGAAGAGTTTAGATTTTTTCATTTTAAATTATCATTTACTATATCTTAGGTTTATTGCTTAGGTATGGATCCAATATTTAGTATTTAATACTTTAGATTTATTTAAATCTTTTAGGAATAGGGTTAGCATTTTAATAAAAGTTAGAGATTGTATAATTGTTAGGATTTAGGGATAGGGTTAGGATTGGGAATATTAATATTTAAGATTAGGGTTAAGCATTTAGGATAATAGTTTATCACTTAAGTTTAGGATCATGGTTTGACATTTATAATTAGTACTTGGTTCTTAGGATACTTATTTAATTATTTATATTAGGGTGTAGGTTTTATCAAATTAAGATTACATATGGTTAGGATGACAGTAAGGTTTAAGATTAGAGTTTTGGTTAAAATTGGGGTTATAGTTAATCCTAAATGTTTTCCCTTAATCCAAAACTATTAGTGTAAATCCTATGCCTAATGCTTGAACCCTAACCCTAACCATAATAATAACCTTGATGTAAAGTAAGGGATCACTTTATGTAACACCCAACCAAGGGATCCAAAGAACTAACCTAAAGTTTTACTAAGCAAGCAATAACATGTACAATAATTTACATAAAAAACATAAGAGATTACATTCCTTACGATTCCTTAATGAGCACATTTACATTTCATTTTTAAATAATTATAAGTACTTGAAGTAAAATAAATAACACATCCACATGAAAGAATAACTACAAGTTTAATCCATTTATATAATATACATTTGTTCTGAATGCCACTTGGCATTAATTCATAATACACAATCATCCCTGTACATGTCATGGGGTATGAAAGGCTAAAAGAATATACATTTATAAAATGTTTACATCATCCATTTTCAATCCATGAAACAAAATACAATACAATAAGTAAAATTAGTAAATACAAAGTTTTGTGTTTGGATCCCTTGGCAGGGTGTTACGTGATTAAATACTTAGTTATATCTTTAGGGTTTTATTGTATAGTTATGGTTAGGTCGAGATTAAAGACTTATGAATATAGTTAGTTTTAATTTCTTTGTTATATGGTTTACAAACTAATCTATAATTAATCACTATTTATTTGAAATAAATGTAAAATATTGAATGTAATTACATGTTTAAACAATGAATTTATATCTATCTAATGATTCAACATTGTAATTTAAATATTAAATATATTTCAAAACATTTAAAATAATAATTTTTAAATGAACATTTATGAAACTATTATTTAAATTAAAAAATACAATAATCTAAAGATAATACTCATTAATAATGAAAATTTATAATTTTATGTATATTAAAACTGAAAAAATAAAAAACAATAAATTGATGGTAGATATAAAACATAAAACTGAAAATAATTAAATAAAATAGTACAAAACAAAATAAAATACCTAGTATATCATAAAATAGCGGCAGGGGGGTTTGTCGAGGTCAAAAACAGGCTCCCATATTGCTCTAAAATCATGCTCCCATTTTCCAAATGATAAAAATGACACCAAAAACTCTAAAAAAGGGGCATTTGTATTTTTTGAAACTCAGGTACCCAATTTGTTCAAAATCAGGTGCTTGATTCTTAAGTGATTCAAGAGCCTAAGCCGTGATTTAATAATCAGGCACCTAATTTTTGAAAAGAAAATCGGGTGCCCAAAGCAAGATTTTAGAAACAAGTACTCGATTCTAAGAAAATTGGGTACCCATTTCTGAGAGGTCCAATTCTATGAATTTGAATTTTGTGGAATTGTAACCCAACTTTGTGCTCTTACCCTCAACCTAGATGAAAAATGAACTTTATATGCTCTAGATCCTTCCTTCCTCTTTCTCTCTGCTAAACACTAATTCTAAAAATAACCCTAAACCTTAAATGCCTAACTAGATAACAACCACCTAGTTAGCCTCCACCATCTACCCTTGAGGAGTTGAGAGAGAGAATAACATGCAAAATACACAACGTCATATGAGACATTAATGCTATTAGGTGTGAGACACAACCCCACCCCCTCCCTCAGCTACTTTGCCTCGCAGATAACATGCAAGGCATTTTAGACTATATTCAAACATTAGATGCTGAGATAGATATCTTTTGGTCATGGAGGGAATCCATGCATGCATTTTATTCTCATGTCCTATCTTATAAACATGTACATGATGTGAAAATATCAAAAGGTAATTTAAGAAGATTTTTTAAGAACCCAAAGATGAGTGAAGAAATAAGTGACAAGAAGCCCAGTCTTTCTATTGGATGATGTACACACCCCCAAATATTAGAGCATTCTTTGGAGTGATGGTGGATGGTGACCACATGCTAATCATGAGGTGCCCATGTACTTTCTTAGGAAATTATGGGCAAAGTTTGAATTGGGTTTAAAACCCAATTATTTTGATATGAAACCATTTCAGGGGGTTTGTAGAAGGGTTCCTTAGGATAGGCCTTGGGAAAATCTTAGTGATAATACTAGGAATCATTGATGCCCTCAGCCTCTTATTCCTCTTCCTGCACTAGTTGTTCCAACGCTTGTCCATCATTGAGCACTGTCATCTACTCTTATAAGTTAATTGAGCCTAAGAGGGAAAAGGAAATCAAATCAAATGATAACACTGGAGGATCATTCAAATATATTCAAAAATAAAGGATAATTTTTGTCAATACTTCACATCCTTGAATATTTTTTCATAATTTTCAAGTTTATTGTTATGGTTGTAATGTATACAACCATAAAGCTACAAATTGTAGGATTGTTGATAAGAGATGGTACAATTATTCAAGAAGAATTTACTTTTCTTCAAAGAGTCAAATATGTTTTAAAATTCATGTAACCATGATCATGAGATTGAAAGTTATATAGTGTTTAATAGAATATCTACAAACTCGATCAAGGGAAACATGTTTATGCAAAAAAAGAGTATAAGATGTTATAAATGTAATCATTGTGGAAATAATTGTTAGAGACTACTTGGTGGGCATGCCAAGAAGAAATGATTTACTATGATTTGAAGAAGAAAAATGAATAGGGTGCACACCTTCTGGCTCCCCTCCCCCACATATATTTAATTATAGATATCAACAAGTATTACATCTTATTCCAATAGTTGATACTACAGTGATTAAATACAAACATGATTGGTATATATATTCTTGCTATGTTGGATCAATGAATATAGAACCAACACTAAAAGATATAGCCATTAGAGATTATACAAATAGATCCAAAATGATAGCACCAATGAGAACTAGAAAATGGATTAATCTAAGAGGATATACCTTTGAAACATGTATAGAGTAGTGTTAATAGTTTCAAAAAAAACTAAAAAAATTATACTTTTTAGTTGGCATTTATAACCTTATTTTGTTGTCTTGTCCCATGTGTACTACCCTTTAATGACCTAACCCAGTTATGCTTCTCAATACAAAATGTGTTAGGAGGATTTTGTATAGAAATTTTCAAGCGAAGAAGCTATTTATTAATTTCATAGAAGCTCTCATTTTTATTATGTTACAAAATATTTATTTATTTGATGTTATGGTGATTAGTTTTTGGATTAGATTGTGTTAATATTTTTTTCATCAACATTTCAAATCACACTACATGATCCATCATGAGGATGAGAGAGAAATAGATGTAAAATAATGTTTGATGTTGTTTGTATTTGATTTGGAGTATCTTCTTTCTCACTTTTCTTGTTCATATTTTTTTCTCGCCTATTGAAGGCTCAAATTACACTATACTAGTATCTTCCTTAGAGAGTATATATTGTAAAAAATTAATAGAATATGAGGCTAGATCAACAAAAATCAATACAACCTCACACTTATTAGAGCCTTTTTCTTGTAATTATAAAATGAATTAACCTTAGATTTGATTTTCTATCAAAAAACATAATAATTTTAATTTAATCTAAACAATTTTATTATATCATATTACATTATTTATTAGTTTAATTATTAGATAAAATATATATTTAGAAGATAATAAATAATAAATAGAATAAAACTTTAATCTGGTACTTTTATATAACATTAAATAAAATTTATTATTAATATACAATTAATGTAAAGTGGCATTCTACAACAACAAGGCCTGGAGAGTATGTTGATGTCTAAGCCTATGTTGTCAATTAGTATCCAAATACTTGGTCATTTACTAGGAAATATTACAAGGTCATCATTGCGATTTAGTTATCTAGTAAAGGCCAAGCATACAATGATTATATTGAGCAAGATAGTGATTGTTGAGTATTCAGTAGTGACCAACCAAATGTATGTGTTGACCAATATAGTTGAAACCGATCATGTTGATAAGTTATTAAGTGTTGAGAAAGCAAGTATATAGAGGTTGAGTAACATCATGAAGAAATATACATGATTGAGTGTCAGAGCATTCAAGTGTCGAGTAGTTCAGTTTTGACATATAAGTTTGTAATGAAAAAAACACACATGTAAACCATTTTTCTTGACTTTTATATGCTATTTAATATTTATAGAGCCAACTAAGAAGGTGATCACATGTATCATTTTAGAAGATAATGATCCCAAGGCATACAATTCAACTAATCAAAAAATGATTTAGAAAGGGCAAAAGATGATGCAGTGTAAGTCATCGATCAAGATCTATAACCTTCCCAAAATACCTATTTAAGTAGGATTGTAACTCTAGAATTATGTGTAGGGAGAAGGAGAAGAATCCTTGTGTATTTATGAGGATATTTGTATGAATGTATGCGCATGTGAAGGAGTGAAGACAAAGTTTGAAAGAAGATAAGAGAGGGGGCAATTAGAGCAGTGAAGGATTAAATAAAGTTATCAGATTAGGAGATCAGATCAGATATACAAAAATAAGGAGACAAAATATCATCTTACAGAGAAAATCAAGGGTCAGGTACTAAATTAGTTATTGTTAATTGAGACCGGGTAAATCTCTTAACAGATCTATGTAAAACTCCTAACAGAGTCCTTACTTCATCATGACTATAAAATCCTTTAACAAGGTGAGACCTAATAGTCTCTTTGGCTTTTAATAGGGTAGATCCCTCATAGGGTAGATCATATCTTATGATCAAACATTTTAATCATAGAAAGTTAACTTTATTGTTGCAATAGTGAAGGTTTGTGGGTTTCATCTCGCCCCAATTTTACCTTCATCTTGAAGTGTTTTTAGGTAACCAAATCATTGTGTTATGTGTTGAACTCTTTATGGATGTGATATATTTTGTTTATGTTTCAACATTATAGTTTTAATGGTAAATCTATTATATGTGATGAATCTAGTGTACATTTTTGTAATTAGCTTTGAAGATTAAAGTATAAGATCTTGATTCACCACCCCCCCATGCCCCCACCCCTTCCCCTCCCCCTTCCCCCTCTCAATATCCTATTTCCCATATAGTTATTCCAACAATTGGTATCAAAGCTCAATTCTCTTGTTAGGAAGCCTAGTAGCTTGAGAGGATCAAATCATGGAGATGAGAGTGTATAACATGGGAAAAATAATTGAGAATCAAATGATTAAGATCTAGATTGTATTGTGACAATTAGAAGCAGCAAAAGAGAAGTTAAGGAAAACCCTAAAAAGAAGAAAAGAGATAGTTATTTAGCTAAATGACACTCAATACAAAGAAATCAAAGCAGAAGGGCTTTTGGATAGTGGAAAGACTAGTAAAAATGATGAAGCGTTGACATAATTGCTAGAGAAAAATAGTTCCCTAACAAAAGAAGCAAGAGATCTCAAGATAGAACAAGAAATTCAATCAATTACACTATGTGAAGAAATCAAACAAAAGAAGAAAGCAATGGAAGACAAGATCATGGTTGAAGAAGACAAAAGACAAATGGCTAGCAGACTTGAAGAGAGAAGAACATTTGAAGTACAAAAGCTTATAAATAATTAGCTAGATAAATCAATTAGTAATTATAAATTAGGAAACAAATGGAAAGGATTTGGATATTAAAAATTTAAAGCTATAGAATGAGCAATTGAAAAGTAAGTTAAAAACTGAAAAGGAACTCATGAAGAGATTGAACAAACCAAATAAGGCAATCAAACACTTTGAGGAAATCTTAAGGTCACCTAGAACAAAAGATACCACTAGACTTGGATACAACAAGCACTCTTCATCTACTAAAGAAGGAGAATCATCCAAAAGTGGAGAGCAAAGGAATGCAAAATTCAAAGGCAAACCTACATGTCATCACTATGGGAAAATTGGTCACACAACCAACATTTGCAGGAGTAGAAATGGTACAAAAATTCCTAAACCTAAACTAAGTAGTAATTATTTTAATTGTAATAAAGAAGGAAATCAAGCACATGAATGTAGATCAAAGAACAATGACATAACTAGAAAGGGATCTATATTCCAAGGTCATTGCTACAATTGTCAAAAGTATGGACATAGAGCTCATGAGTGAAGATTCAAGAAAAATTCAAACTAGTTACCTGAAAAACAAACTCATACATCAAGGAGAGGGAATTCTTACAATTGGGATTACAATACATGGTACAATTATCACTATTGTGGAGAATATGGAAACATTCTAGAGAATTACATCAAAACACATTTTAGAGGAAATTACAAGAAATGGCTAAACCAAGAAACAATATGTTTCAATTGTCTCAATGTTGGACACATCAGCAGAAACTACAACATCAGAACACAAGCACTAGAACCAAGTAATGGAAATGAGAAACTTGAAGAAAAGAAAACGTGGATGGAGATAGTAAGAGATGGAAGAAGTAGTGTAGATGAAACTATGATCACCCAATCTGATGGATTGGGTAATCACACCACATCTCACTAAAGAAATAAGGTATCTAAGAACTATATACTCAATGACATTATATGTTACATTAGTTCCTAGCAAAGAAGTGATAAAAGTTCATATTTGCATAAGTACAAATATGCATTAAGAACTATTAGAAAAATAAAATCATAGAGTACCGAGCATCAATAGTATAGTCTATATTGACTAAGCTTTGGAGTATAGACCAAGTGATTAAGGAAGATAACATACTAACCAAATGAATTAGTTATGACCAATTGATTAATCTTGACCGAGCTAAAGTGGAGATTGAGCTAGCTTTCATACACCAAATAAGTAAAAATACATTAATTATAGACCTAAAGTGAAAGTTTGAAGGTATTTATAAAATTCAAGGACATTCATTTGCATTTACCAAGTGATCAAAGAGCTTATGAGAAGATTTCAAGGTGATTGAAGTGATTTTGGTGACCAGAGCAAGAGAATCACAATAGTTTATCAAAGAATTTGTGGAAAAAAGTATCATTCTTTATGTCAAGTTAAATATTTAGTGAAGATATTTGTGAAAGATTTTTTTCAAACCCTAGTTTGAAATGGAATTTGGAATTGAATCAATGAAGGACAATAGTGCACAAATCATAAGAAATGATCAAATTCCTCCACCAAACTTCAAAAACTTAGTTAACATCATAAACATTATTGATGATATTGGAGCCTTATCATCAATTTCGCCAAGAATCTTGACTATTCAAGATTTAAGATCATGTTGTTTATGCAAAGTTGGTGAAATCAAAGACTTTGAGATTAGAGTAGGTTATGATAAGCTATGTGTTAATGGAATCCTGACCCTGGGATTTCCAAAGGTCTTTAAAGTCAAATGGATAAAGATTGTGCTCAAACATATTCATGGTATGAAAATGTGGTTATATAGTGGGCCTATCAAGATCAATAAGGCTATCATTCGCAAGGTAACTAGGTACCCTACCTTGGATCAACCAAAAAGCATAAGAAGTAGAATGAAGAATGAAATTAAAAATCTAACCAAGGAAAAGTGGAATGGTCATGTTATGTCAATTGATGGAATTAAGGACCCATTAATTGAATTTTTTGTTTGTGTGATTGCACACAAATTTTGTCAATCTAGTAGATTAAATAGCATACCTTGTATAACAATTTATTTGGGCTACAAAATTGTGAAGAAGGATCATTCCTATGATCTTGCTGAGCTACAACTTCACCGACTTATAGAGAACTTGGAGGAAGTGAGGAAAGAAAAGAACACTGCTTGTAAGTTAGGATCCTTATTATTTTGTATATTTTTCTATGTACACAATCATTTTCCTACCATTGGAACATTTTCTTGGGATAGGAATAGAACACCTATCGAGTAGCTGAGTGATTTAATTAGCAGATTGGAAGAAAACTTTGAAGCAATAATGAACAACTACTTTGAAGAACTCAAGGTAAAGATGAGGAATAGAATGGGAATTCCAAAGTCAGTTGTGGACAAATACTATGATGAAGTATGTTTTATTATGGATATAGATTTTGTATATGCACAAACTATTTTGCTAAGGGTAGTGTGGCTAAGGCCAATGCCCTATGAAGTAAATGTGGATGAGGTAATTGCAACAATTACTACTTTTAATAGAAGATATAGATGTGAGTGTTGATTAATTTGGCACATATTAGATTGCAATTTTTGAGTTGACTATTGAATCCAACACATCCAAAGGGAAGTAAAGAAAGAGAAAGGTTGTCAAGGGTGGTGATGTGACTCAAAATCACTTTCCCAATTAGAGTACCATTCCAAGCTTTTGAGCTGTTTAAAGCACATTTATTTCATGTGTACTTGACTATCCATTTGAGGCCTAAGAGGTGTTTAATGTTTCTAACACCTTGCATTAAGTATATATACTTATCCATGAAGATAAATTGTCATTCCAAGTCATTCTATGAAGTTCCATTTTGAGCAATGTCCAAATCTGCATTTTGCCTGTGTAAAACAATGATAGGAGGCCTAGTTTGAAATTGAATATCTCACACTTGGTAATGTTTCATGACTCATTGCTTTGGTATTGTTTAGTGTCCATATTAGAGAACTTATGTTTCATATTTTGAGTCATTTTGATATGTTTTAACTAGGTTTTGAATCCCTCAAAGTCAATTGTTTATTGTTGTTGTGCTGATGTAAATTGTGCAGAATTTTGGAAGGCCTTGTTTGACCAGTTATAACTTTGACCCAGTTGACCAAAATGAGAAAATTTATTTTGCATCACATTCTAGAGGTCAGAGACTTGTCATGTTTCTGATTTGAGCTTATGAAAAATCTATTTGATTAATTTTCGAATGCAATTCCATTTGCAATTTGTAAAGTTTTACTAGTGTCATGAAATGCAGATTGGTCTTTACCCCTATTCGTAGTGTCATAACTTTGAATTCATGATAGGTGACATCAAATGGATTGTATCACTACATTCTACTCTAAAAATTGCTTTAATGTGTCAATTTGCAAATCTTGATGAATCTATCTGCACACTTTCCCAGGTCCATTCTATTTGCAAAAAACCACTTTTCTACCAATGTTTCCAATTCTGCAAATCTGAGTAGCCCACTTTGACCACTCACCAAATTCACCTAGTTATTAATCATGAGCCCTAATCCTAAATTTATACTCTCCTTATGAAAATGAACTAATACGCCAATTTTTGTGCCTCCATGTGTTAGTTTGCCCTATTTTTAAAACTGAATACGAATGTGATTCATTGTTTTTTGGCATGTTTGCTTGTAGGCAATTTTGTGAAGGCAACTTTGACAGTCAATATCTTTTGGCTGAGAATTCTTCATGAGACAAAACTTGGCAAGGTGCAAGAATGTAGAACAAAGAATCAATAGGTTTGATTTTAGAGCCTAGTTGGGTATTTTTGTCAGTTTTTAAACCTAGTCAAATGACCCTTTGGCATGAAGTTGAAAAGTGGCAAAAAGAATGTGAGTTGAGTTTTAAAGTCTTCTTCAATGGTCAAATTTGATTCTAATCATTGCCAAATGTTCAAGGGATCAATTTGATATGTCAGTTATCCAAAAATGAATTTTTTTTATTTGAACTCACTTTAGGCTGACTAATTTTTACAGATTGAATAGACATTCTAGATTGAAATTTAGATGAAGTATTATAATGGTTTCTTTTAATTATTATAATTACTTAGAATGTCACATAACTTTGTCTAAGATTAAATGGGCATGTTGACTTTATGTAGAGTACGTAGTAAAGAAAGGATTTACGCATCAATGCTCACACTACTCTAAGTTCCATCTCATTTTATTGCCCATTCTTCTATGACATATTTTAGATGAGGATTGAGTAAGGCCTTTGTGAGCTAATTTTTTGATTCCTATGATGATGGGATGGAACATTAGTATATAAACTGTGGCCATCAAGTTTTGTCTCCAAAATGGATTGACCTCCAGTGTTTGAAGAAAGTTGTGGAGAGGTGGAACACTTGTTTCTTTTGTTCGATTTGCAAATGTTGGTTTCTCAAAGGAACAATTGGAGCCTCCAGTTTTGTATACATCCACCAAAGAGAGATGAACATTGCACTTATCTTTGAGAAGTAGTGTGAACTAAGGTTATATTTGTAAGGTAACACAAGGTTTAAATTAGCTGAGATGAAGCATTAATCGAAGACCCTCTGAGATCACCCCTTGACTACCAAAAGGGTTCGTTGGTAAGCCGATCAGCTCATGTGGCCTTTTGATAGAGTTGGGAATACAAAAATATGATTCTCAAAGTTTTAAGTTGATTGATCTACGGAGTAGCCATTGTGGTGGTTTAGAAAGCATACGTTGCACCTAGTATGAGGTTTTCACTCCTCCAAATAGGGTACTTCCTTTCTTGTAGCTAAAATTCTAAAGACGAAAGTGTCTTATTCTAGCACCTATTTGCATTGATAGGGAAGGGAAAACTTTTTAAGATTCACAGATTTCTTACACTTCATTTCCCAATCTAGAGGAGGGAGCACGTGGTTTTTTATGAGTGCCGCCTCTAAACAAGCCATTTTCATGAGAAAATTGTTGGAAGATAGTTTCTTTAAATTAATGATGGAGATTAAACATGAAAAGATTTTTAACATACCTTGTAAGAGATAGGAGATTCATTAAAAAGACTTCTACTAAATAACATTTTGCATTACTGATCAACAGCTAGTTGTAGAAGAGGAAGTGCTCAAATCTCTAGCCAGAGTTGCTTGATTGAGGGTTTTTTTGTTTTAATTGATGTCGTCTGCAAACATCTAGGCAGTGTAACCAATAGTAGTTGTGTGTAACATGTGGAAGGTTGAAAAGGGAAAGTGATGAGAGCCATTTACGATCCATTTAATGTCATATTTTAATCCATCTCACACACTTTCCTATTTACTTCCCTATTCCATTTCTATCCAATTTCATTCCATTTTACCATTATAACATTGTACATAGTTTAATATAAATAAGTAGTATTCAATAAATTTTTGGGATTAAATTTTGAATAATTCATTATTGATTGCTTATACTAGTATGTTTATATGTGAGTAGATCTTCCTATCACCTACAGATCTTCCTGTCACATCTGCGACATCAATTATTGTGGATAATGTTGGCTTACAACTTATTCATGTTATTATTTAAAAAAATTATTGTGGCTTTCACGTTGGCTTTATCTCTCCCAAATGAACTGTGTTGAAATGCATATTTATCAACTTGAAAAAGCATTGTCTTCTCCATCATAGATTTCATACATTGAGAGAACCTCCACAGTGAATTACATGCTAGCAAATGGAAACAAACATGGTCAACCATGAATCTATTTTTCTACCATGAATAGTATATAATAGATGTATAAAAATAAAAGAATTATCTCAGTTGAATTCTTATGTGGACAGAAAAGAATCCAATAAAGTAGTTGCTAAGAAGATGAGATTGTATAGTCTTATGTGAAAATACGGACCACTAAACTCCAAACTATTTCTAGTCTATACTGTTTGCAAATCATTTTGGTTGAGGACAATGTTGCTTGCTAGAAATGGTTAAAATATGTTACCTATTCCTAGCATAAGATTGGATTTTTTTTACATAGTAGCTATTATCTATATGGTTTATATCACCCAAATAGTTCTATAACTATTAGAGTTGCATATATATAAGTAGTGACAGATAGAATGTAGGACATACAATCTTGTAGACCACATAGCTCTATACACAAACTGCTTTTATTATTTTGAAATATAAGTTTTGTATTTGCATGATTTTGGAGGTGTAAATCTATTATTTTTCTTCACCAGGTAGCTGAGGAGGAAGGGCCCACTCTAAAGTTACTCAGTGATTATTTTATGTTAGTTATGTTTGGAGTGCATTAAAATTAGTTTTCATTTGTATGTTAATTAGCTTAGCATTACATAGTATGGATTTAATTGCAGTATATTAGTTTATGTGTTTAATATCCATATTTGATTGTATAATAATATTTCATATGAAATAGATTATGAGTTGATAATTTCTTAAGAGTTGTAGTTATGTTTATTACATATTAGTTTTGTTGAGTTATTTCTATTTCTAATGTTCCTATTGCCAGGAAGTGACAGTTCTTGTCGTTGGGATTTGTTTAGTTTTCCATACATGCAATTTTTTGTGTTTTAGCTACATTCATAATCCATCATTTCACAACTATCATCCCTTGATAGCATACTACTCGAACACCTTTCGCAAGCTTATGCTCTTAGATTGACATGTATAGACCAACCAAACTTCATCATAAAATTGTTAATCATTTATTATTATTTGCCCTAGTGTTGGCCTATCATTTTGGTGCTATTTCTGAGGAAAGGTGTCAAAGGCATGTTAGTTTGCTGATTTGAGTTAGGAACAATGTGTTAGGATGAACGCTTTTGCAATTGCTAGCCTTTCTTAAGTAACTAATCTTAATTTACATTGCGTTAATCATATAGATACATTGTTTTAGAGTTTTTTTTAAGAGTTTGCAAGTAGACCTTAGAAATTAGATTCATTAGTTTCTTTAGAAGTTAATTAAATTTTACATTATCATTAGTTGTTGTGAGTTATTGGTAAAGACAAGCATATTTTGAAGAAAAATGTTTAAAATAATGCATTTTCATGGTTGTTACATCATTTTGGTTGAAAAATGTTTCAAAAATGAAAAATTTGAAGGGAATGCAAGAGGCAAAATGTGCTTGGCATCGGGAGCAATGCCCCTCGACCCCACCCTATGCTAAAATAGGGAGTGCACCTTGGGTGCTGCCCTAGGACCCCACAAGGGGCATTGCCTCTTGACCCCACTAGTGGCTATCGCCCCTAGACCCTCGCCTTCAAATTTAAAAACAAAAGAAGAAATTGGTGGGGAAATCATGCTGACCATAGGTGATATTCTTTTACCCTCTCTACCTAATGAATGCATCTTAAAAGATATTGATCTTCCATCATCACAAGCATGTAAAAATGGTATCTTTATGTTTGACCAAGAAAATATCATTGATGAATTATTAGAACAATGTGATTTTGATGATGAAAATCTAACCACTTGTTGTTCTAATTGCTATAGGAAAGATAATTAGTGCATATGCGCAAATAACCAAGAGTGCATGATAAATGAAGCACAAGATATTTTTGAACCTAATGAAAAAAAGGATGCAAGCGAACAAGTCTTTCCTATAATTGGTCACCTATTTCAAATGCCAACCCAAGAAGATCAAGGTATGCATTATGTTGGTAACATGTATTATCACTCCATTTCATTACAAAGCCAAGAAGTTTCTTCAAAACACACTTCTTTACATAATATGCATGATAAATGGAATCAAGAACACTCACAACAACCATTATACCCATCTTTACCATCCTACTTATTCCCATCTAATTTATCTCATTCACACTTCTTACCATATTCATTATCTCATTCATATCATATTCTATGCACTCCACCATATACACCAAAGACAACTATATTGCTTCATACAACATTTCATAATAAGGTGGTTGGAAATACATATAATATTGAGCTTTCAAGGATCCTTGTACAATCTAATAATGTGCTTGATATTGATAAATCAACATTGGAATATATTGATGCACTTAAGAAATGGGATTTTGGTTTCATTAAATTAGAAGAACAACATTATTTATTGAATTATAGTCAACTTTGTTCTTTTTTTCCACTTAATGAATTCTAAATACCCCTAAATGAGCCCATACTTCAAATTGCACCAATTTTAATTACTGGACTCATAAGTAGGTGTGTTAATATTAATCATGCACTAAGTCATATTAAACCATATATATTCCATATTCCACAAGGATGCTACCAAATCCTCCAAGATCTATATTTTATTACTTTTGTACTTATGTATATTGTTCTTTGGAGGCCTGTGGTTAAATTGTGCATTCCTCACATACTTGTTGATCTGGGACCAATAATTGATTAAGCATTATCATAAGGGATTCTATGCATTAATGGCCAAAATGTTAAACTTGGATGATTGTTATTCCTCATTGTTGATTCTTCCCATTGTCCAAAGAAGACCAAATAAACTATGGATGATTCATTTATTTAACAAGGATCACAGTATTAATATCTTACAATGATCATTCATTGATTATACATGCTAATTTCTTGAATCCTTGGATGAGGTTACTTCCCTCTAATTTTATAACCTATAGTTTATTTGTGAATACATCTATCAAATTATTGAAATATTTGATTCAATAAGACTCACAAAATTCTAAAGATGTGTTACTCTCTCTTTGGGTTACCTAATTTGTTCAATTATCCTAATGATTTTGTGACTTTGTAGCATGAAGTTAAGTTGGGGGCGAATCCCTCCAATCTTGTGGTTCTTGGATGATTTCAAATTAAGCTTCATTGGTTGTTTCATTGGTCCTTTTAACAAACCTCCACATGTGGCATCTCCACAATTCAAGGTATGTGTTCTAGTGTTAATTAGCATTGCTATTATATGAACACAAGAGTTTATTTGTATTTATCTATTCTATCAAGTATCTTTTCATAGTAATAACTCTATCTATCATTTGTAAAACTAAATAACCTACTTAATGATAGAGTTATTGAATGGATGATATCTTTTTGCTATGCTTGATATGCTTGGTTTTGTGAATATGGTTATAGATCTCTTGTTGTGGTGTGATGATCTTAGAACCAATACTTGTTAATGATGCTTAACTACACAAGCGTTGCATAACACACTATGTTGGCTTTGTTCACATTGTGTGGGCTTGCTAGCTATCTGGTGCATATCAATTTTTCTTGAGTTGTACTATTGGAGATCACATGCAAATTTTTGCATAGGTTGTTCACCACCTTGAGATGAGATTTGTTTTCCAGGATGATTAATCCAATGGAGGAAAATATGCAGCATGGTCTATGAGTATCTTGATTATTCAACAACACATCTAATGATACTTTGAATACAATGCTAGCTACTACACTCCTTCCTCAAGATGTGTATCCTTGTCTCTAAAATTTTATGGACACATTGGTGACTACAATTGGTTTTCACTCCATGCTCATATATTTGGTAATGAAGGTGTGTTATTTACAACTTTATATTTTCCTATGATGGATATTTCACAAGCTTCACAAGAATAGGGTTTCATATCTTCAGGAGATGTCATCTTATTCTGTAAGCATAGAGAAATATGAGAATCATCATCCTTGTGAGTAATACTCTTACCCAAGTGTCCTAGGATGTTCTAAAGCTCTCTAGTCAATTTTCAGATTTAGTTTTTCAAGATATATAGATCAAAAATTGTTTCTAGTGCAGTGGTTTGTGGTTTTAGTTCTAATAAGGTTATTCTTGGTGATCATTTCAAGTTGATTATGCAATCAAGTTTCAATAGTGCCTTTTGTGAGGTCGTGGAGAAAAATCAACTTTGGATGGTATCATTTTTCATCATCCATGTAAGGACTTCATTTCTTTGGTCATTTTATGCAGTTATTGAAAAATTGAAAAAAAATAAAAAATAAATGAAAAAAAGGAAAAAGAAAAAGGGGGGTAAAAAATAGAGAGAGAGAGAGAGAGAGAGAGAGAGAGAGAGAGAGAGAGAGAGAGAGAGAGAGAGAGAGAGAGAGAGAGAGAGAGAGAGAGAGAGAGAGAGATCAATAAAAGATCCAAAAATAAAAACATTCAGGCATTGTTGGCCAGTTAATATCTGAAAACCAGTTTCTGGCAGATCTTAACTGCAAAATAAATCCTAAATGGTGAAAACTATTTTTACAATGGCATTAAGCAGTGAGTGATTGAAAATTGGCTTGACAAAAATCATTTGTCATTATCAAAATATGAAAAAATGGGAAAAAAAAATGGAAAAAGAAAAAAAAAAAAAAGAAAAAGAAAAAAAATAGCAAAATTGAAAGATGTGATAATTGTTGTTCTTGATTTTTCTACTAATTATTCTTTCCATGAACACTCATTGGCTTAAGTGGTTCTTTTCATTCTTGGCACCTCCTGTCACTCACTCTTGTTGCTCACTGTGATCCTCAAATCTTTGTTCACCCATAATCTGAGTTGCCTATTTAGTTGAGGTGTTTTCAGTAGAATTTTCTACCTATTGTATGATCTCCACTACTTCAATTGATGATGATGGTTCCTTAGATTTCTTTCTTTGTCCTAGTTTTCTAGTTCCTTCTAGTGGTCTTCTCTTTGATGCTTTTAATTAAATGGTGGTATTTTGTGGGTTGCACTTGTGGATGCTTCTCTTCATTCATTGTTGTGAATTCCTCCATTTTGGTGGCCATAGTTGCTGAGTTACTCTCTATTGCAGCCTTGGTCTCTCTACACATGTATGTTGGTAAAACAATCAATATTTTTTTCCCTTATTTTATCTCTTAACTTTATTTATATTTCTTATTATGTTGATCACTATGCAACACCCCTCCCTATCTTTTTCTTGTTTCCCGTGGATGGTCAACCTTTAGATAGGGGGGGAGAATGTCACCCTATTATCTTCCATCTATCACCAGTATTAAACCCAACATACTCCATTATATCAATCATACAATAGCCTTTTTTTAATCTCTCATCTCTCCTATTTCACCCATTTAAACTCCCCTTGTGCAAATTGAGATAAATTTATCCTATATGCAACCTTTTGAACCATGATGATATAAAAAAAATGAAACAAAAAGAAAAAGAAAAGAGAGTAGAGAAATAACTTATGAAAATTTAAAAGAGATATCCCTATTGATAAAGAAAAAGAAATAAGAAAGCTTGTCATGTAAAACAATGAAAGGGATTTGTGTTTATAAGTATCATGGTTCGAGGTGGAGACAAAGCCAAAATCCATAAACCTAAAGTGCTTTCAGTTAAAACTAAAGACCTCATGATCATAATGCTTGCAGGAGAATGTGTAATAAGTTAAGTTGGGAGGAATGATGAGAGTCATTTATGACCCATTTAATACCATATTTTAATCCATCTAACACACTTTCCTACTTACTTCCCTATTCCATTTCTATCCAATTTCATTCCATTTTACCATTATAACGTTGCATATAGTTTAATATAAATAAGTAGTATTCAATAATGTTTTGGGATCAAATTTTGGAGAATTCATTATTGATTTCTTATACTAGTATGTTTATATGTGAGTAGATCTTCCTATTGCCTACAAATCTTCTTGTCACATCTAAACCATCAATTATTGTGGACAGTGTTGGATTACAACTTATTCATGTTATTATTTAAAAACATTATTGTGGCTTGTGTGGTGGTTTTACCTCTCCCAAATGAACTATGTTGAAATGCAAATTTATCAACTTGAAAAAGCAATATCTTCTCAATTACAGATTTCATACATTGAGAGAACATCCATGGTGAATTGCATGCCAGCAAATGGAAACAAATGTAGTCAAACATGAACCTATTTTTCTACCACAAATAGTATATAATGGATGTATAAAAACAAAAGAAATATCTCAGCTGAATTCTTACGTGGATAGAAAAGAATCCAATGAAGTAGTTGCTAAGAAGATGAGATTGTATAGTCTCATGTGAAAATAAGAACCACTAAACTCCAAACTATTTCCAGTCTATATTATTTGCAAATAATTTTGGTTGAGGAAAACGTTGCTTGCTAGAAATGGTTCAAATATGTTACCTATTCCTAGCATAAGATTGGTTTCTTTTGTTACATAGCAGCTATTATCTATATGGTTTATATCACCCAAAAAGTTGTATAACTACTAGAGCTGCGTATATATAAGCAACAGGAGATAGAATGTAGGACATAGAGTCCTATAGAACACGTAGCATTGTATATAGACTATTATTATTATTCTGAAATATAAGTTTCATATTTGCATGATTTCAGAGGTGTAAAACTATTATTTTTCTTCACCAGGTAGCTAAGGAGGAAGGGCCCACTCTAAAGTTACCCATTGATTATTTTCCATTAGTTATGTTTGGGGTGCATTAAAATTAGTTTTCATTAGTATGTTAATTAGCTAAGCATTACATAGTATGGATTTAATTGCAGTATATTAGTTTATGTGTTCAATATCCATATTTGATTGTATAATAATATTTCATATGAAATAGATTATGAATTGATAATTTCTTAAGACTTGTAGTTATGTTTATTACAAATTAGTTTTTTTGAGTTATTTCTATTTCTAATGTTCCTATCGCCAGGAAGTGACAGTTCCTGTCATTGGGATTTTTTTAGTTTTCCATACATTCAATTTTGTATGTTTTATCTGCATTCATAATCCATCATTTCACAACTATCATCCCTTGATAGCATACTACTTGAACACCTTTCATAAGCTTATGCTCTTGGATTGACATGTATAGACCAGACGAACTTCATCATAAAATTGCTAATTGTTTATCATTATTTGCCCCAATGTTGGCCTATCAAAAAGCATAAAGAGTTTAATCCCACATTCACAAGGGTGAGAGACACTTTAATGTTTTAATACCTATCAATAAAATACTAAGTTTTATTTAATTCATGGACTTTTATAAGACACAAGGAAAATTTGTGGACGGCCCACCCAACCAATTCAACAATGCACAAGGAAATTTTGAATAGACACACCAGATGAGATGATGACATGGAACCCAACAACTTACCAAAAAGTGACAAGTGGCAACACATGGAATGAGGTGGAAAAATTAGATAATGACACTTGGAAAAACCTCCATACATGGCATAGATTATGATCTTTGGTGATGTGGTGCAGTGTGCCACATGTTGTGAAGGCACATTCTTGCATGCGACATGGAAGCTACTGACTGTGCATGTGAGGATTCATCTAGCTAGTACATGGCACTAGACCCTAGGTCAATGATGATATGGTAGGTATAGTGATCTAACCAATGATAAAGTGCCACATGGTAGCAACATGGTAGGCGGGTGCCATATAGAGGGTGGTGTTGTGATGACGAGGCATTCAAGAGGACCAATAAGATGTTGACATGTGGTAGTGGCTACAAGGACCAATCAAAGGGTGCCATATGGTGCCCAATATTAGGTGATAATGTAGAGGCCTAACTAATGAGTGGCGACATGTGTCAGGCCTGGTCAAAGATGGTTGACCCAAATCGCATAATAGGAGGGAAACTTTAAAATTAAGAAAAAAGTATTATTTTCCTCATATTAATGTGCAATCAGGTCTTTTAAATATATTTAAATTAAAAGTGAAACTTTTAACTTTAGAAATTTTTAAATTTTTAAGAAAAGATTTATAGACCTATAAGGCCATACCGAGGGGCATGATTTTCAAAATGAGATTTTGGGCATTTTTGACGTGCCAACATAGCGATATTATATATCATTGAAATTGGGAGAGAGCGAACTTTCCATTTTTGGAGTTTTTTTTACATAGGAAGCCACGAGTTCAAGTTATGCAAGGATTTATATCAGGTCCCCAATTTTTAGTTTCATTTAGTTGGGGTAGTTTTTATTTGATTTTTGGTGAAATGGTGAACTGAATGAACACTAGAGGTGGTAAAAATATTGTTATGGGAAAATTTTGTTTTCTTCAAATCAATTTGATGAAGGCATTATCAACATTTTCAGATGCATTTTAAATATTTGGGAAAACAAGTGTTTTCATCATCCATAGGAGATATTTCCAAGTTTGTTATAGAATAATGATGAAAATCATATCAAATTTCACGGATAGAAAGATGAGAGATGTTTTACAACTGCATAGAATGAAGATTCAAGAAAACACATGTCACTTCCAAATCAGATCCAAGATTTCATTCATCTCCTATGTCTCTCTCTTTCTAGTTCATTGTTAGGGTTCCAATTTTGGAGAAACTTTATCATTGTTGTGATACCATGTGGGTTTCAATCTTAAGTTTTCTCAAATTTGTGAGACTAGGGTTCCAGTTGTGATGTATTTTCATCACTATGATACCACATTCTTTAGCATATTTCTCTTGTATGATCAATAGTAGTTAAGATAATATAGATAGTTATGATCAATTTAGTGGTTTTGTGAATTATTTTACATGCATCTAAATTTTATAGTTTCAAAGAAATGAATACAAATGAGCAAGAATCTCTTAGTTTCATTCTGATTCTCATCTCCTATCTCTATAATTTGTAATGTTTTGAGGTTTAGGGACAAAGAACTAAGACCCATTTGCATCCCCTTAAGGTTGTATGTCTGATATATTTTGTTCTTGGAACAAAGGGCCAAGTAAATGCTTGATGTATTTGATAGGGTTGCTGGTTATTTAAGAAGGATATTCCATGAAAATAAGGTCTTTATGAACACTAATGTCTAATTCAAAAAGTGATAAGATAGATCTGATATCTTGATGTATGGAAATATGTCATTGGTATGATAGATGTATGTGTTTAATTTGTGGAATTTCCCAATAGATAAGGCACTGATCAACTATAGGATCAACTTGTTCTTACTACTACATATTTGGGGTTTTGTTGAAATCAACATCATTAATCAAATATATTTCCCTTTAATGTTGAAGGAACTGAAAAGGATGCCCTCACTTAGCTTATCAATTTATTTGGCCATGTTATTAGCTATTCCATGTCTCGGATCTTTGCATAAGTGTTAGAAGATTAAGGGTTTTATCTAATTTGTTAGATTCAAGTGTATGTTTTAGCATTAGTACCATATAAATGAATTTGAGATCCAGTTGCCTAGGTTTTGCAAGCTTGAAGTAGAAGAAGGGTCTAGCCTTATAGTTGGCCCAGTGTCTACAAGGGTATGTTGAGGATGGGAAGTAGCTACCCCTAGATGTATCTTGTTCTCATCAGGGTAATTTGAAACCGAGATATTTCAAAACACCAATAGGTGGAAATAAGGAACAAGGAAAATGGTCAAGACAACCTATAGAGGCTGAGGAATGAAAAGGAAAAAAAACTTACTATTGTGAAGCCAAAGGCCACCAAGAAGAAAAAGGTTGTTGTGATTAAGCCTAAGGTACAAGCCAAACTAAAAAGGATATACAAGAAATGGTGACACCTCAAAAGCCAAAGGGAAAGGTGATCATCACTAGGAAAAGAACAACACAACCCCTTATCATGCAATGGACATGACATCCATCTAGGAAGAGGAAATCGGCTAAAGTATAAGCAAAGCCAAAGAGAAAATTGATTGTAGCACAAGAGGATGAAGAAGATGACGAAAAGACCAAGTTTGATGAACCCAAAAAACCTTAAATAGTGAAGAGACTCCCTCTAATGACTGTGGATTAGGTATGTGCAAAATTGCTAGAATCTAAAAGAATTATGGGATTAAAAAACATTCAGTATGATTCTTTGAGTAATGATGATCAGTGTAATGCCCTACTTAGAGATCCTTGGAAGAAGGATTCAATACAAGCCAAGATATTTTTTTAAACAAGTATGGATGCACATGAAAACAATATACTAGGATCAAAAGATCACAATGGAAGACTTAACTGATAATGTTGACATCCAACAAATCTCTAAATGCCACTACCAAAATTAACACTCAATAGAAAGATGAAAGCCAAAGACGAAAATAGAATGAATAATCTTTGATCTATCGAAGCCTGAAAAATTAAGCAATCCTAAGGGGTACTTGAAACACCAAATTGCATTCTTTGAAAATCAATCGAGATACCCCCTATTTTCCATGCAAGAAAACACAACTAACAGTTGTGCATGAGGAAGTGCTCAAACTCACACAAGAAACTATCTTACCATGCAAAGAAATTCTTGGCCAAACCGCCAAAACCTCTAAACTAATGCTAAGTCTCATGCAAAGAAGTACAATGAGCTATGTGAAGAATTACAAAGAGTCACACAAGGAAATGTCAAGTCTCATGCTAGAGAGTGAAATCTCATGTAGGAGAGAGTACAATCTCATGCAAGGATTTACAATAGCAAGAAAGAAAAACATAAGATAAAAGAATAGGAAAGACAATTCCCTCCACATTGAGGAGTATTGGATCCACCAATCAAGGCTAGAACCCTTGAACACAATAACTGAAAGATGAAAATTGCATCTACCATCTAAAACATAGCAGTAAAGGAAACATACTCAAATAAACATCACAATGTACAAAAATGAATGAACACTTGCACAGTTCCTCCCAACCATAATAGCATCATGAAACCTCAAAGGTCCTAGACATCCCCTGCATGTAACATACCAAA
Source organism: Cupressus sempervirens (assembly GCA_028749045.1). NCBI lineage: Eukaryota > Viridiplantae > Streptophyta > Pinopsida > Cupressales > Cupressaceae > Cupressus > Cupressus sempervirens. The sequence goes on along the minus strand of CM053786.1, from coordinate 622,548,516 downwards.
CTGCCAACTTGATAGTTGGAGCTATCTTATGAGGGCGTTACTACTAAAATGTAATAACATCATAAGAACAAGGAAATATAATATGCTAACAAGTAAAGCAATAGATATTCCAACTAATCAAGGTACATCATCTAATCATATGCTAAACATCATAATACAGGATGCATCAAATAAACTAACATCATCTACACATGATATCCAACTATTCCAATGAATGCATAAATCACAAGGAAACATACTTTGGATAAACCAAAATACTAGGTAAACATCAAGCACTAGTCACATTGGAACAATAGACAGTCTTTGTACACTGGTCTCTAGTAGTGGTGAAGGTAGCTATGCCTCCCAACCACGTGAAACCCATAGGTCCACTCCTATTATGTTGATGAAGATAATGACCCAACCACAAACACACATAAAGTACATGTCCATGGCTAACACTCACTCCAGATAGTAAAAATGGCTGAGACCAAGATCATTAGAGAATACAAGGACAATATGTCACTGGTCAGACCCTCTATGAATGACTATGCATGGACTCTAGTGGAGTGCCATTACTTTCCATCGGTAGCACACGTACTTCAAGCCTTCGATCAACTCCCTTGGGAGATCAAACTCAGAAAGTATCTTCAATCAACTCCTGCAGGAGGCCGGATACTGTGCCTTCAATCAACTCCCTCAAGAAGCCAAACACACATACCTTAGATAAAATCCCTTAGAAAGCCAGGTGTTAAACAATCTTATCTTTTAATTAAGTTTTAGAACCCATTTATTAATTTAGTTATCACTTGTTAGAACCTCTTCACGTTACCTTTTCGGCCATTTTTAAGCCAAAGTACATGAGAGAAGCCACTCCGCACATCTACCCTACATACCCATGCTCATCACACAATAAGTGCCCAAAGGCAATGCAAATTCCCAACCCAACCCCTAATGAACATAACTCCACTGAAATGCAACTAGGAATTCAGGCCTCATAAGTCACATGAAAATGCACGTGCATGCGCTCATGTGTGGTGCACCATCATCACAAAGATCATAAAACAAGGGTAGGATGAGAACACGAGAAAAACTACCAAGTATAGAAAAATCACTCACCCAACCTATATTTGAGAGCACAGATTCTACACAAATCCCAATGATGCAATAAAAAAAAAACACCAGATACAAAATCACTCAACTGAACACAAGGTTAGGAGTAGGAATGTGGCACACATCCCAATGAAACATAAAAGTACAATAATGGTCTAATTGACATCTTATAGATAATCCAAGTCCACAACCAACATCATGCCAAGAAACCCTAAGAAAATTGGGTAGCACACAAATCAAGGTAAAAACCCTGAAACTCAAAAACTTCAAAATTAAAACCCATTTGGTCTTGGGGCACAAAAGCCATGAAAATCCAATAAAATTTAGGTTCAAAGAATATATGCAAAAATGGCTAACATAACAGTGCAAAACCCCAAACCCTCATCCTGAAAATAGGAAAAACTTTCATAGCTGTCCAATCGGGCAAAACTAGCAATCAGATTCTGAGGAGGACACTATTTCTTGGGGGACACTATTTCTCAACCTCCTAACATACAAATACTAGAAATGGAAGTAAAAATGTAGATAAAATACAAAAATTGGAGACGCCTACATGATAGCCAAAAGGGAAGAAATAAGAATCAAGACAATAAAATAAATAAGCTACAGAAGTTGTCAAAAGTTATGGAAAAACAAGGTCTCCCTGAGCTAGATCTAATGAGATCGATGTCGTGAAGATCTCACGCACGTAACTCTCACAATGAATAGAAACACAATCCCCTTGAAGATGATTTCAGAAAAATCTTTCAAATTCTTAATTTCCAAAAGTGGGAAATGAGGAAATAATTTCCTCTTTAGATACTTATTCACTTTTTGGGTGAATAAACAATTATGTAAAATAACCAGGTATACTATTTAAATCTCAAATCAACACAAATGGAAATAGGTTGTTCCAAGAAATTGGAATTTATCTATGACAAAGCTACCAAAAATTAAAATTAAATAAAATAAAGCCCAAAGACCCTTAAACTCAAAATCAAAGAAACCTTAGAACTTCTGTGACAATGCAAATCTTTAAATGCACAGACACATTCATGAGTCTAATCACATAATGAGATGAGTCTAGATATCACCAGAAAGTTTAATTAACATTTAAATAAGATACATTTACCATATAGGGACAACATTGGTAAATATGGATATTTGAATCACTGACTCTATGTGTCATTGTTAGGGGTATAAATCCTGCACACTAAAACACATGATTATGTGGAATTGCATATAATAACATAGATGAAGCAATAAATGCATTGAATATCCTAATTTAACCATTTATTCAATTGTACTAAAATAATCCATTTACATCACTCACATTCGTATAAAGCATCACAAAGAAAAAATGAAGTAAATAACATAGCATTAAATCCATCACAAAATGTAATCAAAGATATGTCCAAATACCAGATAACTAGATATAATCATAAAATGTACTATCATCTCAAATGACATCATCATGAAAATATGATCAACTGAATAACATAGTAATCTAACATCTATGATATTGAAATCAAAATATAACATCTGACCATCAGGTCATCTCAAATGTAAGCATAACATGAGTAATGAGTATCTCTTAGATCAAAATAAACAAGGTACAGACTACAAACACGAGAGATACTATAATCAAGTTAAGCTTGAAGGTGCCATAATTGACATGATGATCAAGTTTAGATGCACAACCTTAGAATTGGGAACTCGATTTCTAGTGGGATTGTACAAAAGAGTGGATGCAAAGTGGAAATGGGCATTATCCACAAAGAAGCAAATAAGAGAGAGAACATTGGCACAAGCTATACCAAATTTAGAGAAGACTCATATGTCTATATCCCTTAAAGAGTTTTTCAAGAAGTTTATGCCGAGAGACAGGGCATATAAATTTTTGGAAAATAAAGCAAATGAAGTTGAGAAAGACAGTATTTGGATATGGAAAGAAGCATTTAGGCTGCTTACTCCATCCATGGAAGTGAGGGAAGGCTGAGATGCAATAGAATTTGAAGATGAATTGAAACAAGAAGTGGCAAAGATGATCGAGAAGATTCAACAACTGTCAGTTAGTGTGAATAGAAAGAGACTATCACAATTGAGGATCACACTGACACCTCTCCAACTAATTTGAATATACCAATTGAAAAGGAAATTCAAAGCTTAATAAAAGATTCAAGAAAACTCTATACTAACCCAATTTTGTTATAGATACTGTTAAAGTTTTAGTCAATTTAGATGTATTTGTCCTTTATATATGTGTGTTTATTATATGAGATAATTTAATATAATAATAATATATAACTATGATGATATATATTATTATTATAATTTATTATATTTATATAATAATAGTATTATAAATATGTTATAATATCAATTATATAAATTAACAAATAGACATGTCCCTTATGGTTATTAATAAAAGGAGAGATGTATCTGGAAAACACATACCATATACAATGGTAGTGCTATTACATTTGCAATAGATCTGATAAATTGAACATGGTAGTAGACTAGATTTCATTCTTGAGATTTGTGTAGCGATTCTTGAGTCATTGTGGATTAGAGAGAAAGAAGTCACGATAGATATTTGGAGAAGAGAATTAAATGCAAATAATGTTATTATGATTAAGTACATTTATATATAATTTAGCTCTCCTTTGTGATAGGATTTATTGAGTTTGATAGCTACCACCTTTATTATCAAGGTGCTATAGGAGTAGCTACAAGTGTTGGGCATAGGAATAATGTTTACATATTATTTTTGGGGAGTGTTTTAATGTTTTGTTATTATTAAATTTTAGGGCATATTTTAATGTTTTTTTAACACTTTAGTAAATGATTAAATAAAACCTCTACAAGTCTAGTGGTTGCCAAAAATAGTTTTTAACTATTTACCTTTGTTTATATATTCTCTTCAAAACATCTAGGAGAGTATGCTTTTTATTTTATTTTCTAGTGAAAGAAGTTGAATGATATTTTTCATGTTTTTTGGAATGAAATAAGAGATTAAAAAAACACACTCATTTTCCTGCAACTGTTATTATTATTACTTTTGTTTAATCTTTGTCCGTGGAGTCCCAATGTTTTAAATTTTATATTTCCATTCTTTGGATTGTATTTATTTACCCATTGGTTGAATGAAATAAAACTTTGAGCACTTCTTTGTGTGTAACAAGATCTTTGAAACCAAGGCACGAGTTGTTCAACTGTTGCCTAGAAAATATTTTGAGACATCATGTCTCCTGCTTGTGCAATCTTCATATGAACATACCAACACATGTTGAAGTGTAATGCCCCGCCAAGGGATCCAAAGAATTAACCTAGAATTTTCACTAAGTTTGGTAGCATTTTTTTTTTTTCCCATGAAAGAAAATACCACATAAAACTTATGCACAATAACGGAAGCAATAGCAATGACCATCTAAAGAGTAAACATGATATGCACAACAGGTTACATTCTTTAAGATCCCTTAACGTGAATTACATACATGATTACAACGTCCACATGAAATAATAATGATAAGTCCAATGTTCAATTATTACATATCCAACTGCTCATTCATCCACTGTACATGTCATAGGGTATGAAGGCTTAAAAGAATATACATATGTAGAATAAGGTACATCATCCTATTCTAATCCATGATTCATCAAAGTAAAGATAATCACAAGATACTCATGATACATCATCATAAAAGTCATTTACATCTATCATAAAGATCAAATAAATAAACTAAGTGCACGGTTCCACCCAACCATTAATAGCATCATTAGACCATCATGGGCCCTAGCCATCCCTCCGTGCGTAACATCCCAAATCACCAAAGAGATCATCGGTATTAACATAGTAGGAATGTCACTCCTAATAAATACAACATCATAGGTAGAAAGTAATCTAACATGCAGATATAAGCATAAGATAACATCATCTAACATATGCTAATCATCAATGAAAGGATACATATCCACCATCACGAAGGACGCATCAACCACGATGTCTCAGTGAAACTCAAATGATAAGAGTGGAAAATACACTACCACCCGACCGCATGGTACCTAAGTGGTCCACTCCCACCGTGCTGAGGAGATAATCCCAAGTCCCAAACAGGCTATCAAAACCACATAGCACAAGTCTCTAAAGTCCAGGAATCCTAAAAGTATACTAACTCAAAGGTTCCAATCACCAAAACAGACATCTACTTCCCAGAGGCACACAATGACATGTAGGAACCTACTATGCAAGCAGGAAAGTGTCATTGCATTTATCTCGTACAAGTTACCCTGGCAGTTAGCTAAACTCCACGGGTCCATACAGATCTCATGCGGCCACTAGTATCCTTTCATACTGACAAGGCATACTATGGAATGCAAGGTCGCAACCATGCGTTCTCTCTACTCCAATCCTAGCCTATACAAGCACTCAAGGCATGGGCGAGAACCAAAACTCTTATCTTTTTAGGTTCATTCAGTTAGTATTAAGTGTGAATGTTATCACTTATTAATCCAACTTACAATGAGTTATCCTAGCAGCCTCTTAGGGCCCCGGCCCCCATTGCAAGCCACTTCCCGACACTACATGCAGATATCCTACCCTAATGCTCATGGTATCATAATCATAAAGAAAGTCCACAAAATCATCAAATATCCACAATAAGAATCATCAAATATCCATGATAAAATCATCAAATATGCATAAAAGCATCAAATCTCCATGAGCAATATCCATAGAAAATCATGACTACAACAACTCTCTATTGGCAACTGAAGTATCACTGATAATCAAAGTATCCATTGGTTCTTAATAACCAGAATATATCTCAAATTAGATCATCATATCCATTGGTTCTCAACAAACAACCAAGAATATCTCAAACATACTGATCGAAGACTCCAAAATGGTTGAGTCATACATGTCACAACATGACATCATCAAGAATAAATCCACATATTAGTCCCATCATGGAGACTAGAATATATCCAAGGGTAACTGATCGATGACCAAAAATAATGGTTAAGTCAAGGGTCTCAAACATAAGAATCTCAACTATAACAATCAGTATTCACAACTAGTAGATAGAGCATTCCGTCACATAATCATGGTTGGGTTTATAAAGATCGAGAAATAAAACATCATCATGACATCACAATCACATAACCCCCAAGCCTCTAGTAGACGTCCTATAACTGGTCAACACTAGTCAACCCAAAACCCAAAACATTAGCATAAGGAATACACAATGTAAACACATGTTTTGGTTTTGCTAAGTTTCAAATTCAAATTTCAAATGTCTCAGTTTACATTTTCCCAAATTTAATTTCAAGTGGAGAAATTTCACGTTTTACCTAACCCATGTATTTACTTGGTAGATAAAAGTTCCTCCACTAGATTCAATTTTCTAATTGATGTAATAATATTTTATTTATAAAAACTTCGTTTGAGAAATAACATTTCCAATAATCAAAACTTCAATTATGTATATGCTAATAATTAATCTTAATTAAAACTAATGTTTAATTAAATTAATTATTAAAATCTCTACCAACTCACATCTTTTATTGATAAAATAATTACATATATACATATATACTTATATATATATAAATATATATATCTAAATACATATATACATATATAATAATAAAAACCAAAATATATATAAAAATCAAATTATTAATAACCGATTTCATCAAATGTTTTTATAAAAATCGAAATGCTGAGACAAGTCTTTGAGGCCACGCAGTACAAGGTACCTGCTATCGCAGGTCTACCCGATAGCGTGTACAGAGTACCCCTGTCATCGCAGTCCCTGCGATGGCAGACCCTCTGCGTACCCGCGGGGTGATACAGCTCCGTCGAAAATTGTTTAAACATTTTTTAAAAACGTTTCCGCTGCGCGTGGTGCGATTTGGTTTGTAAATAATGTTTAACATTTTTTCCAAAACGTTTATGATATTTAACTTTCATCACACATGAATATATATATATATTATATACGTATGTATGTATGTATATATATATATATAATATACAGAATCACAGTATATATGTAAAAATAATAATTTATGAATACAAGCTTTCATTTTCAGAATCTCTCTATGAAACTTGTTTTCTTCAAAATTTTCTATAACCAATCCTAATGAGTTTGTCCATGAATTGTAACCCTAGCCCGTGTCATTTTAGATCTAAACATATAGATTCCTCAAATAAATTTTAATTGCCTAAAATGCATAATGAAGGCATATGGAAGACACGAAGAAGACAGGGGAAAAACAAGATGCAGAAGTAGCATAAGTGAAAACACAAGAATCTACCCGAATTTTGATGCTAACTCGCTCTTCCTTAGATATCCCGCTGAGCAAGCTCCCCTTCTTCAGAATTCCCAAATCCTCCAATGCTTCAATTTTTCTCCACGCTATCCACACTATCCACGCTATGTCCAAGCTTCTAAGGAATGCTCGAATATAAAGAGCTCTCAGGAAAACCCTAGAATGCTTCTAGAACCAGCTGGAAGATGTTGCCAACTAAGCATGGGCCTTTTTCCAACCTTTTTGATAAGCCCTAGGGTTGTAGACACCATGTGCTCAATTGATGCACTAACCCCCATGTTGTTGACACATGAAAAATGGAGAACTGCGTTAATTTCCAAGCAAGTTTATACTTCCAATTATTTTTAACTAATTTCCAATTAAATATTTATAACTCCCATTTTAATTTAATAACTTTTATTTTAATTTTTATAACTTTTATTATTATTATTTGTTTATTAATTTATTAGTATTTTATAATTATTATTTATTTTAATTTTCTAATTTTCTTTTTTATTTAATTCTTTTCTCCCAATTAATTCTCCTTGAATTAATTATAATCAAAATATCAAAATCATGATATTTAATCTTCTCAAATAATTAATTTTATTAATTAAATCTATTTGTTAAGATTTAATTAACAGAAAATTCACCATAGACCTTCACAACAAAATATGAAAACCCATCATAGGTCAATTCATACAAAACTAGTCTAAAGGATTAAAAATCATGAAATATGTCATCCGACACATTCAGTGGGTGCTCAACTCTAATACTTGTCCCAACTCACTAGGAAAAATGGTTTTAGGGTTTGGGATTTGGACTTGAGAACTTATCTCCCTTCTCTTATCATTGAGATAGTATAATAGGGTACACTCATCCTGGCAATTCAGGGAAGTCGATACCCAGTACCTGCAACCTGCAAAAAAGCCATGCATGTACATACAATATATATATAGTGCTAAGCTAAACAAACAATGGCAGGAAGTGGTGCATCGTGTAGATCCCGACTAAGTAGGTCACTACGACTCCCTTCCTTAACCACATCAAAAATGCCATACAATAAGAAAAAATGCACACCATACACATGCAAGTATGGGGTAAGTATCCATAGTAAAACACATGAAATAATAACCATCTAACTAATCATCAACAATAACTAAAAACAATATAATGATCATCATACATACATGAAATGTAAAGTCTAAATGATCTCATCATATAACAACTGAATCCATAACATAATGTCTGATAGTGTCAAAACAATACCACTAATCCATCAAAGTCTGATAATAATAGGAACAATGAGTCTAGAAAAGATGTGAACGAGGGTAGGCACTACATCCACCCCCCCTTGGATTAGGCTTACTCCTGGAAGCCTACAAACAAGTAGGGATATAACTCCCGTAATCTAGCTGCATCCCCCCAAGTAGCTGAGGAATCATCAGTAGGGTCCCATTGGACCCTTACCTGCTCGATGGTTTGATCCCTGAGGGTCATCTCCCGCTCCTCCAGAATACAAACCAACTCCAAAGCCAGCTACCCATCCTCTACCTGCAACGCATTCCAATCAAGAATATGCACAATATCAGGAATATACTGTCTAAGCACTGAAACATGGAAAACATCATGAATGCGAGCTAGGCTGGGTGGTAGAGCAAGGCAGTAAGCAACCAGGCCAATCCTCTCTAGAATCTCAAATGGTCCCACAAAATGAGGCGCTAGCTTAGAACCCTTTCCATAACGGATCGGACTCTTTCGCAGACGCACTCTCAAGAAAACCTTATCTCCCACTGCAAACTGCTTATCAGTCCTATGAGCATCAACATACTTCTTCTGTCTATCCTGTGCCGTAGTCAAATGCTCACAGATTCACACTAACCTTTGCTCCATATCACGAAGCATCTTAGGACCCAACAGAATACGATCCTCAAGATTGTCCCAACTCAATGGTGTACGACAAGGATGACCATATAACGCCTGAAAAGGTGCCATGCCAATAGAACTATGATACCCATTGTTGTAAGCAAACTCCACTAGATAGAGATAGTCCTCCCAATATGTCTGCCTATCCATCACATACATCCGTAACATATCCTCCAAAACCTGATTCACCCTCTCAGGCTGACCATCAGTCTCTGGATGATATGCCGAACTGAAGTTTAACTGCGCTCCAAGCTCATGCTGCAACGATGTCCAGAATGCAGATGTGAATACAGGATCCCTGTCAGAAATTATCTTTCTAGGAATACCATGTAATCTCACAATATAACGCATGAAGACATTAGCTACAGAAGCTGCTGTGTAGGAGATAGGTGAAAAATGTGCCACCTTAGTCAACCGATCAACGGTGACCATGATAGCATCATGACGACGAACGGTCATAGGTAATCCTACAATGAAATCTATGGAAATGATATCCCACTTCCAAGAAGGAATGAGATTTGGATGCAAAAGTCCAGCCGGGTGCTGATGTTCTGCCTTGACTCTCTGACACTCCAGACACCTAGCCACAAAATCAGCAATATCTCGCTTCATCCTAGATCAAAAGAACAAACGTCTCAAATCAGCATGCATCTTCTTGACACCTGGATGTGCTGAGTATGGTGTATGATGGGCTTCTGCTAGAATCAAGGTGCGAAGCTCATCCAGTAATGGCACATAAATCCTCCCCAAATGTCTCAAAAGACCATCTGATTCTCGAACATAACCTGCAAACTTTCCTTCCAAGGGTCTTCCTGAATCTATCTCTCTACACACTTCCTGATACCATGAATCTGTAGGAAGTGCTTGAAGAATCCAACTCCTCAAATCGACACTAAGAGTCATAGATGTTACCACATGTCTCCTGCGACTCAAAGCATCTGCCACCACATTCTCCTTACCTTGAATGTACTTAACCTCAAAATCATACTCGCATAGAAACTCCATCCATCATCTCTGGTGAGCATTCAAATTAGGCTAAGTAAAAATATACTGAAGACTGCGATGATCGTTGTGTAACTCGAATCTATGCCCCAACAAGAAATGTCTCCATCTTGTCAAAGCATGAACTACTGCTACTAACTCAAGATCATGCATAGGATAATTGAACTCATGATCCTTGAGCTTGTGTGATTCATATGCTATCACCCGTCCATTCTGCATCAACACTGCCCCAATCCCTTCAAGAGAAGCATCTGTACACACCATGAAATATCCCTCTGGATCAGGTACTGCTAAAATCGGTGCACTAGTCAGAAGTTCTTTGAGCTTCTGAAATGCTTCCTCACATTTCTCTATCCACACAAACTTCTTTCCTTTCCTCTGAAGAGAAGTGATAGGATGTGCTATCCTAGAGAAGTTCTGGACAAATCTGCGATAATATCCTACTAGGCCCATGAAACTATGAATCTCTGACATGTTAATCAGTGTCAGCCAATCTATTATCGCCTGAATCTTTGCAGGATCCACTAAAATACCATCACCTGAGATGACATGCCCTATATATGGAATCTCTGATTTGAAGAATTCACACTTGGCTGCATTAGCATAAAGCTGGTTGTCTCTCAAACATTGCAATACCAACTGCAGGTGTTCCTCATGCTCCTTCTAATTCTTAGAGTATATCAATATATCATCAAGAAACACAAGTACAAACCTATCAAGATAAGATCGAAATACACCATTCATCAAACTCATGAACACTGATGGAGCGTTAGTCAACCCAAAAGGTACTACTGTGAACTCATAATGCCCATAGCGAGTTCAAAAAGAGGTCTTGTGAATATCAGCTTCCTTAATGCGAAGTTGGTGGTATCCTGACTTAAGGTCAATCTTGGAGAAAACTGTAGCCCCCTTGATCTGATCGAATAAGTCATCAATCCTAGGCAAAGGATACCTATTCTTAATAGTCACCTTGTTCAACTATCTGTAGTCGATACAAAGGCGCAAGGAACTGTCTTTCTTCTTCACAAAGAGCACTGGAGCTCCCCATGGTGATACACTAGGTCGAATGCTCCCTTTGGCCAGAAGTTCCTCTAACTAAAGACGTAGCTCTCCCAGTTCCTGTGTAGTCATGCAATAAGGAGCTTTAGAGATAGGCTCCACTCCAGGAACTAGATCAATGCTAAAGTCAATATCCCTCTTTGAAGCCATGCCTGGAATCTCACTTGGAAAAACATCTGCGTACTCTTGCAAAATTGGGTGATCTAAAGTCTTCCTCATAGGATCTTCCTCATCAAGATCATTTACCATAACAGCAAATATTTGACATCCCTTATGGAAACTTTGCTTCATTTTCATAGCAGAAATCATCCGCAGAGATATAGGCCTTGGTATCCCAACTATCTTCACATCATTCCCTTGGTCATCTTGGCACATAATAACCTTCTTCCTGCAATCTATACTGGCTTTATGAGTTCCAAGCCAATCCATGCCCAAAACCACATCATAGGAACCAAGGGGTATGACTCGAAGATCCACTACAGATATAAAGCTTCCTAAGCTAAGCCCACATTTATGAACTACAGAGTTCGTGGAGACTTTGATACTTGAGGCTAGTTCTACTTGCCAACCATGATCTTGCTTCACCGCATCCAGCTTACACTTAGAAACTATAGATGGTGAAATAAATGAGTCTATAGCTCCTGAATCAAATAATACTGAAAGAGATATACCTCGAATAGCACCTGTGGTCTCAACCACTGTACCTTGATGATCCGCCTGACGATGATCAACTACTACAAATACTCTGTGAACTCTACCTGCATCACCAACTATAGGCTCTGAAGCTATAGGCCTAGGTCCTGAAAACTGAGGTGCTCACTATGGACACTGAGCTACATAATGACCAATCTATCCACATGAAAAACATTCTATACTCCTGCCAGATCCTCTACCCATAGGTGGTATATTTGATTGCTGTCAGCTGTTCCTACTGACAAACGACTGACTACTCTAAGCTGGCTGATTGGGCTGATTTTGTTTACTGCGTTGAATATTGCAGTTATTCTTAAAGTTAGAACCTTTGCCACCACCTTGAGCCTGAGAGTTTGATCCCTTTTGTTGTTGCGTCTGTTGAGACTGTTGCTGAAACTATTTTCCCTTAGAAAAGAAAGGTTTCTTGTTACCACCTGAATTGAAGTTTCCCTTAGATCCTAACGCTGCTGGTGTCCCTACAAAACCACCTTGACCAAGGTTAACACTTTGCTCAACAAGAATTGCTCGATGCACCGCATCCTTGAGGGTTTTTGGCTCAAATACTTTGACACCCCCAATAATACGATTGTTCAAACCCCTAATAAAGTGTTGTGTCAACTGAGCTGAATTTTCACTGAACCCTGAAAAAGACATGAGCTCATAAAACTTACGCTCATACTCGATCACCGACATAGTGTACTGCTTGAGATTATGAAATTCATCTGCCCTTTGCTGTTTCCATTCCTCTGGTAGGAATCGTTCACGGAAACTCTCCAAAAATAGTTCCCAAGTGACACTGCTCATATCGATCCCTAGCTTCTTCTCCTCAATTGTCCACCAAGTGGCCCCAAAGTTCTCTAAATTGGTGATCGCAAATCTTGCCTTAACATTGCTGTCAAAGTCCTGCATAGCAAAAATCCTATCGAGAGGAATAAGCCACTGCTCAGCCACATAACCAGAACCTTGCCCATTGAAAGGCTTAACCTTGGATCTTGAAAGATCCTTCATCTGAGTGGACACAATGGACCTCTAACGATCCTTTCGAGGACTTCTAGACCTGGGTCTATGCTCTTGTTCTGTCTGATGTACTTTAGGCTATTCTTGAATAGGAGGTAGACATTCTAGTATAGTCTGCATCAATTGTCTCAGACCAACCTCTTCAGACTCAGCTTGGTCCTCTCTACGGCTCTCTTCCCGCTACCTATTAGAGTGCTCTTCCCTACTCTCTATACGAACCGATCCCTCATGGGTAGACTCATGGGCACTGACAGTTCTGCCATGACCACGGCCTCTTCCATGGCCCCTAGCTTGGCCTCTAACAGAAGACCTAGTCCCAGATACCATCCCGCAATAGTACAGAGTACTATTACAATCAAGAGGCATATGTTACAATAGACTAAGTTCAGTTCTATGTTTAGGTCTAAGTAAAATTTCAGTTTTGACAACTAAGTGTTGAAGTATGAAAAACATACAAGTAATAGTTCAAGTACTATTTCAGTTCACCTAGTCTCAAGTTCTAGTTGTTCCAAATTACCCAGAGCTCCCAATGTAGAAACTCGGGCTCTGATACCAAATGTAATGCCCCGCCAAGGGATCCAAAGAATTAACCTAGAATTTTCACTAAGTTTGGTAGAATTTTTTTTTTTTTTTTTCCATGAAAGCAAATACCACATAAAACTTATGCACAATAACGGAAGCAATAGCAATGACCATCTAAAGAGTAAACATGATATGCACAACAGGTTACATTCTTTAAGATCCCTTAACGTAAATTACATACATGATTACAACGTCCACATGAAATAATAATGATAAGTCCAATGTTCAATTATTGCATATCCAACTGCTCATTCATCCACTATACATGTCACAGGGTATGAAGGCTTAAAAGAATATACATATGTAGAATAAGGTACATCATCCTATTCTAATCCATGATTCATCAAAGTAAAGATAATCACAAGATACTCATGATACATCATCATAAAAGTCATTTACATCTATCATAAAGATCAAATAAATAAACTAAGTGCACGGTTCCACCCAACCCTTAATAGCATCATTAGACCATCGTGGGCCCTAGCCATCCCTCTATGCGTAACATCCCAAATCACCGAAGAGATCATCGGTATTAACATAGTAGGAATGTCACTCCTAATAAATACACCATCATAGGTAGAAAGTAATCTAACATGCAAATATAAACATAAGATAACATCATCTAACATATGCTAATCATCAATGAAAGGATACATATCCACCATCACGAAGGACGCATCAGCCACGATGTCTCAATGAAACTCAAATGATAAGAGTGGAAAATACACTACCACCCGACCGCGTGGTACCTAAGTGGTCCACTCCCACTGTGCTCAGGAGATAATCCCAAGTGCCAAACAGGCTATCAAAACCACATAGCACAAGTCTCTAAAGTCCAGGAATCCTAAAAGTATACTAACTCAAAGGTTCCAATCACCAAAACAGACATCTACTTCCCAGAGGCACACAATGACATGTAGGAACCTACTATGCAAGCAGGAAAGTGTCATCGCATTTATCTCGTACAAGTTACCCTGGCAATTAGCTAAACTCCACGGGTCCATACAGATCTCATGCAGCCACTAGTATCCTTTCATACTGACAAGGCATACTATGGAATGCAAGGTCGCAACCATGCGTTCTCTCTACTCCCATCCTAGCCTATATAAGCACTCAAGGCATGGGCAAGAACCACAACTCTTATCTTTTTAGGTTCATTCAGTTAGTATTAAGTGTGAATGTTATCACTTATTAATCCAACTTACAATGAGTTATCCTGGCAGCCTCTTAGGGCCCCGACCCTCATTGCAAGCCACTTCCCGACACTACATGCAGATATCCTACCCTAATGCTCATGGTATCATAATCATAAATAAAGTCCACAAAATCATCAAATATCCACAATAAGAATCATCAAATATCCATGATAAAATCATCAAATATGCATAAAAGCATCAAATCTCCATGAGCAATATCCATAGAAAATCATGACTACAACAGCTCTCTATTGGCAACTGAAGTATCACTGATAATCAAAGTATCCATTGGTTCTTAATAACCATAATATATCTCAAATTAGATCATCATATCCATTGGTTCTCAACAAACAACCAAGAATATCTCAAACATACTGATCGAAGACTCCAAAATGGTTGAGTCATACATGTCACAACATGACATCATCAAGAATAAATCCACATATTAGTCCCATCATGGCGACTAGAATATGTCCAAGGGTAACTGATCGATGACCAAAAATAATGGTTAAGTCAAGGGTCTCAAACATAAGAATCTCAACTATAACAATCAGTATTCACAACCAATACATAGAGCATTCCGTCACATAATCATGGTTGGGTTTATAAAGATCGAGAAATAAAACATCATCATGACATCACAATCACATAACCCCCAAGCCTCTGGTAGACGTCCTATAACTGGTCAACACTAGTCAACCCAAAACCCAAAACATTAGCATAAGGAATACACAATGTAAACACATGTTTTGGTTTTGCTAAGTTTCAAATTCAAATTTCAAATGTCTCAGTTTACATTTTCCCAAATTTAATTTCAATTGGAGAAATTTCACGTTTTACCTAACCCATGTATTTACTTGATAGATAAAAGTTCCTCCACTAGATTCAATTTTCTAATTGATCCAATAATATTTTATTTATAAGAACTTCGTTTGAGAAATAACATTTCCAATAATCAAAACTTCAATTATGTATATGCTAATAATTAATCTTAATTAAAACTAATGTTTAATTAAATTAATTATTAAAATCTCTACAAACTCACATCTTTTATTGATAAAATAATTACATATATACTTATATACTTATATATATATATATATATAAATATATATATAAAAATACATATATACATATATAATAATAAAAACCAAAATATATATAAAAATTGAATTATTAATAATCGATTTCATGAAATGTTTTCATAAAAATCGAAATGCTGAGACAAGTCTTTGAGGCCGCGCGGTACAAGGTACCTGCTATCGCAGGTCTGCTCGACAGCGGGTACAGAGTACCCCTGTCATCACAGTCCCTATGATGGTAGGCCCTCTGCATACCCGCGGGGTGATACAAATCTGCCGAAAATCGTTTAAACATTTTTAAAAAACATTTCCTCTGCGCGCGGTGCGATTTGGTTTGTAAATAATGTTAACGTTTTTTCCAAAACGTTTATGATATTCGACTTTCATCACACATGAATATATATATATATATTATATACATATGTATGTATATATATATATATATATATATATATATATATATATATATAAAGATATATGTATATATATATATATATATAATATTCAGAATCACAGTATATATGTAAAAATAATAATTTATGAATACAAGCTTTCATTTTCAGAATCTCTCTATGAAACTTGTTTTCTTCAAAATTTTCTATAACCAATCCTAATGAGTTTGTCCATGAATTGTAACCCTAGCCCGTGTCATTTTAGATCTAAACATATAGATTCCTCAAATAAATTTTAATTGCCTAAAATGCATAATGAAGGCATATGGAAGACACGAAGAAGACAGGGGAAAAACAAGATGCAGAAGTAGCATAAGTGAAAACACAAGAATCTACCCGAATTCTAATGCTAACTCGCTATTCCTTAGATATCCTACTGAGCAAGCTCCCCTTCTTCAGGATTCCCGAATCCTCCAATGCTTCAATTGTTCTCCATGCTATCCACACTATCCACGCTATGTCCAAGCTTCTAAGGAATGCCCGAATATAAAGAGCTCTAAGGAAAACCCTAGAATGCTTCTTGAACCAGCTGGAAGATGTTGCCAACTAAGCATGGGCCTTTTTCCAACCTTTTTGATAAGCCCTAGGGTTGTAGACACCATGTGCTCAATTGATGCACTAACCCCCGTGTTGTTGACACATGAAAAATGGAGAACTGCATTAATTTCCAAGCAAGTTTATAATTCCATTTATTTTTAACTAATTTCCATTTAAATATTTATAACTCCCATTTTAATTTAATAACTTTTGTTTTAATTTTTATAACTTTTATTATTATTATTTGTTTATTAATTTATTAGTATTTTATAATTATTATTTATTTTAATTTTCTAATTTTCTTTTTTATTTAATTCTTTTCTCCCAATTAATTCTCCTTGAATTAATTATAATCAAAATATCAAAATCATGATATTTAATCTTCTCAAATAATTAATTTTATTAATTAAATCTATTTGTTAAGATTTAATTAACAGAAAATTCACCATAGACCTTCACAACAAAATATGAAAACCCATCATAGGTCAATTCATACAAAACCAGTCTAAAGGATTAAAAATCATGAAATATGTCATCCAACACATTCAGTGGGTGCTCAACTCTGATACTTGTCCCAACTCACTAGGACAAATGGTTTTAGGGTTTGGGATTTGGACTTGAGAACTTATCTCCCTTCTCTTATCATTGAGATAGTATAATAGGGTACGCTCATCTTGGCAATTCAAGGAAGTCGATACCCGGTACCTGCAACCTGCAGAAAAGCCATGCATGTACATACAATATATATATAGTGCTAAGCTAAATAGGCAATGGCAGGAAGTGGTGCATCGTGTAGATCCCGACTAAGTAGGTCACTACGACTCCCTTCCTTAACCACATAAGAAATGCCATACAATAAGAAAACATGCACACCATACACATGCAAGTATGGGGTAAGTATCCATAGTAAAAAACATGAAATAATAACCATCTAACTAATCATCAACAATAACTATAAACAATATAATGATCATCATACATACATGAAATGTAAAGTCTAAATGATCTCATCATATAACAACTGAATCCATAACATAATGTCTGATAGTGTCAAAACAATACCACTAATCCATCAAAGTCTGATAATAATAGCAAAAATGAGTCTAGAAAATATGTGAACGAGGGTAGGCACTACATGAAGAATAGGTAGGAAGAATTTACCATACTTTTCTTCTAGTCAAGTGCAAGAATTGGCTATGAATAGAGGTGGTACAGGTATGGTGAAAGGGAAACATCTCTATGTGCTTGTCCTAAATGAACAGATGCAAACTATAAGGTGTTTTTTGTTTTTGAATTTTTCG
The DNA here is from genome assembly GCA_028749045.1 of Cupressus sempervirens. Taxonomy (NCBI): domain Eukaryota; kingdom Viridiplantae; phylum Streptophyta; class Pinopsida; order Cupressales; family Cupressaceae; genus Cupressus; species Cupressus sempervirens. The sequence goes on along the minus strand of CM053786.1, from coordinate 622,530,283 downwards.
TCATTCATCTCATGACATTGATGTAGTTTTCTCCAGTTTCTTCTTTCCATCGCATAGTGAAGCTATTAGAAACTTTATTCTTGTTTTCTCCTCATCACATTGGTATCAAAGTGAGACAAGGTCTTGCTAGGAAGTGTATGTCTGCAAAAGAATCATAGGCTAAAGCTGAGGCTCACACCATGCCTCTGAAAAGTATGACTCCAAATGCCATCAAAAAGATGATGGAGGAACTTCTGGAAGATAAGTTGAAGGAGTTCAAGAAGGGGTCCAATGACAAGGATAAGGAGAATGAGATGGAAGAAGGTGCCAGTGGAGATGAAGAAGGAGAAAAACACCAAGATCCACCAACAAAATTTTTTGCAGATCAAAATGCATTTGTTAATGCTTTAAAGTCAATAAGAGGAGATGTTATTGATAGGCTACCTACATATGGAGGTAGTCTCAATAGCGAGGAAGTGATTGAATGGATTAAAGAAATCACCAATCACTTTGAATTGAATGAAGTTTCAAAGAATGATAGGGTAAGGATTGCAAAAGGAAAGCTGAGAGGATCCACTCTCTCATGGTGGACTTATGTTCAAGGAGAAAGGATACAAAATAACAAAAGTCTAATTTCTTCATGGGAAGTGATGAAGGACAAAATAAAAGCACAATTTTTGCCTGCACATCATGAGGTGTAGTTGTTTAAGAAGATACAAAGCTTAAAGTAATGAGAAATGGATGTGAATTCCTATACGGAGGAGTTCCATAGGCTAACTCTTAGGACAAAGAAACAAGAGGAGGAACCAAAAAGAGTGGCTAGGTATTTAAATGGTCTGAGAATGAGCATATAGGAGGAGATTAGCCTCTTGGCCCTAGATACATTGGGGAAGTGTTTTCAACTTGCTCTTAAAGTTGAAGAGAAGCTAAAGAGGAAGAGTGATCAGAAACGAGGGAGAAGTCGAAGGAATGATTGAGGTAGGGGAAACTTCAACACTAGAGGACAAGGCTAGAGGTCCCAAGGTGAGTCTAGCCCCAAGGAGCAAGTAGGTGACTCAAGTAGTAGAGGAGGCTATGGTGGAAGGGGATCTAATGGAGGAAGGTTAGGTGGATTAGGCAGAGGATCTAGGTTCTCGGGAATGAAGTGCTACAATTGTGCTCAGATGGGACACCCAAAATATAAGTGTCCACAAAGGGCATCTACTTCTAAAAATGGTGAAAGGAGAGTCACTTATGTGGAGGAAGATAATGTGAGTATAAACTCACTAGAAGTTTAGTTGATGACCAAGGCTCAAGGAGAAAGTCTCATGATAAGGAGGACACTTCTTAAGGAATCGAAAAAAGAAGACACCACTCAAAGGAAGACTCTTTTTTGAGTTCAACGCAAGGTGAAAGGCAAGTTGTGCAAGGTGATAATTGATTTAGGTTCCATGGATAATATCATCTCACTTGAGGTTGTAAAAAAATTGAAGTTGGAGAGATTCCCACATTCATGTCCATGATACAAGGCTAGTTGGTTGAATAAAGGGTAGCAGGAAGTTGTGAATGAGCAAGCTTGGGTGGAGTTCAATATAGGGTGATATAAGGATAAAATACACGTCTTGCTAGGAAGACCTTGGCAATTTTACAGGAAAGCATGCCATGATGGTGGGAAGACTTTCTATAGCTTCTAAAAGGATGGAATAATATAAAAACTAAATTCTTAAGAAAAAGAGAAAGGGGTTGGTCAAGTTGGACCAAGTGTGTTGATGGTGGGTGAGAAAGAGTTCATTAATACTCTTCAAGAAGAAGATGGAATAGGCTTTGCATTTTTCTTGAAGCCTAAGGAAGATAGGAAGAAGGAATGTAGAATAGCAGGACTGAAAGAAGTTGAAGAGTTATTGAACTAGTACAAGGACATCATTGTTGAGGTAATGCCTAAGTCTCTACCACTGATAAGAGACATAATTCACTAGATTGATCTTATTCCTAGAGCAGTGCTACCCAACAAGGCAATGCATAAGATGACACCACAATAGAATGAAGAGATTGTTAGGCAAATACAAGAGTTTCTTGACAAGGGGTTGGTAAGGAAAAGTCTTAGCCCATGTGTTGTACCCTTGGTTCTTGCTCCAAAGAAGGATGGTAAGTGGTGGTTGTGTATTGATTCTAGGGCCATTAATAGGATAACTATAAGATATAGATTTCCTATTCCTAGAATAGAAGATTTGTTGGATTGTTTGGGGGGAGCTTCATATTTATCTAAAATGGATCTCAAAAGCAAGTATCATCAAATAAGGATATGAGAGGGGGATGAATGGAAGATGGCCTTTAAAACTAATGAAGGGTTGTACAAATGGCTAGTTATGCCTTTTGGTTTATCTAATGCTCTTAGTACGTTTATGTGACTAATGAATGAAGTTTTGTAGGACTTCATTGGGAAGTTTGTTGTTGTCTACCTTGATGACATTTTGGTGTATAGCAGGAATAAGGAAGAGCATTTGTAGCATTTGAAGATGGTCTTGCAAAGGCTACAAGAACAAAAGTTGAAGATAAACTTGGAGAAGTGTGACTTTTTGAAACAAGAATTTGTGTATCTTGGATTTGTGATATCCAAGGGAGATATGAAAGTGGATCCATCTAAAGTGGATACCATCACTAATTGGCCAACACTAAGGATTGTTAGAGAGGTTCAAAGTTTCTATGGCTTGGCCACATTCTACAGGAAATTCATAAGGAACTTCAACAACATTTGTGCACCAATTTTAGACACCATCAAAAGAGGAGATAAAATGAAGTTTGAATGGAATAATGCATCAAATAAGAGTTTTGAGGAACTCAAGAAAAAGTTAGCCAAGTATCCTATTCTTGTTTTACTAGATTTTAATAAAGTTTTTACAATAGAATGCGATGCTAGTGGCTTTGCAATAGAGGTTGTTCTTAGTCAAGAAGGCAATCTCGTTGCATTTTTTAGTCAGAAGCTGAATGAGGCAAAGAAAAAATATTCTTCTTATGATTTGGAATTTTATGTCATGGTCTAGGAATTAAAAAAATGGAGGCATTATTTTCTACCTAAGGAGTTTATTGTGTATATACTGACAACCATGCTCTTAGTTTGTTGAATGAATGGGAAAAACTCAACCATAGGCACATGAAATGGGTTGAGAGTTTGCAGGTTTATACCTTTGTGATCAAGCAAAAGAAAGGACAAGCCAATAAGGTGGTTGATGCACTTAGTAAGAGAGTGCTAATAGTGCAAGAAGTACAACTCCAAAGCATAGGAGTAGATGCATTGAAGGGAACATATGTGGAAGATGGAGATTCCAACGAAGCATATGAGGCTTGCACTAAGTTGGAAGATAGTTTTCAATCTAATTTTTCTGAATTCATTGTGCAAGATGGAGTGTTGTTTAAGGGAAGCCAACTATGTATCCCCAAATGCTCTATGCAAGACAATGTCATTAAATAAAAACATTGTGGAGGTCTTGATGGTCATTTTGGACTCAACAAGACATTGAAATTGGTGCAAAGGTTCTATTATTGACCAAAGATGCAAACAGGCATTAGGAAGTTTGTGGAAGGTTGTCTTGTGTGTCAAAGGGCCAAGGGAGTCTCAATAAATGCTAGACTTTATCAGCCCTTACCCATACCAAATAGACCTTGGGAGTGTTTGAGTATGGATTTTGTGATGGGATTACCAAGGACAAAGACAGGTTAGACAACATATTTGTGGTTGTTGATAGATTCAGTAAAATGGCTCACTTTATTCCATGTAAAACCACTAATGATGCTAGTTATATTGCAGGACTATTCTTTAAAGAAATAGTTCATATTCATGGTTTTCCATTGAGCATTGTATCTGATAGGGACAACAAGTTTGTGGGTCACTTTTGGAGGACCATATGGAAGAAGTTGGGCACAAATTTGTCTTTCAGTTCAGCCTATCAGCCTTAAATGGATGGGCAAATGGAGGTGGTTAATAGATCCTTGGGAAACCTTTTGAGATGTTTGACATGGGAACATGGAGGTAGTTGGGATGCCATTATACGTCAGGAAGAGTTTGCATATAATGACTTAGTGAATCATAGCATGGGCATGAGTCCTTTTGAAATTGTGTATGGGAGACATCCAAGGGGAATTTTTGAACTCAGGAATGTGGACAATTTGGAGAAAAGGAGTGGAGATGTAGAAGAGTTTTCTTAGGCAATGGTGGAAGTGCATGAGCATGTAAGGAAAACTTTGCAACAAAATAGCCTAAAAGTGAAGGCTAAGGCAGACTTGAAGAGAAGGAATGTGTAGTTCCAAGTTGGAGATTTGGTTATGTTACACTTGAGTAAAGATCGGTTACCTTGAGGAAGCCATACGAAGTTGATGATGAAGAAGATTGGATTGTGTGAAATTCTAGAAAAATACAGAGAAAATGCTTACAAAGTGGCATTGCTTCCAAATGTACCTATTTCACCTATCTTTAATGTCTCAGATCTCACATTGCATAAAGGGTCTAATGATGGTATTGGTACTATTGAACCCACACATGAATCAAATGATTGGATTTGAGAATTGCCTTCTAAAGAGAAGCCACAAATGGAGCGCATCATCAATAGAAGAGAGGCCATGAGGACAAGACACAAAGTGCACATAGAGCACTTGAACAAGTGGAAGGGCCTTCCAGATTTTGAAGCCACTTGGTTACCGAAAACAAAAATTCTAAGACAAGGTGGGGATCTACAACAATTGGTCTCCAAGAGGACTTGAGACAAAATTTACCCCTAGGAGTATGCTGCAAGAGCAGTTATCGGTGTTGAGCACAAGAATAATGTTTACGTATTGTTTTTGGGGGTGTTTTAATTTTTTTTTAATTAAATTTTTAGGCAGATTTTAATGTTTTGTTATCACTTTAGTATAAGAATTAAATAAAACCTTTATGGGTCTAGTGGTTGCCAAAATTAGTTTTTAACTGTTTACCTTTGTTTATATATTCTCTCCAAAAACTCTGGGAGAGTATGATTTTTATTTTATTTTCTAGCAAAAGAGTTGAATGATATTGTTCATATTTTGTGGAATGAAATAAGAGATTTAAAAAATAAAAATAAAAACTGGTTTTCCTAAATTGTTATTATTATTATTTTTGTTTGACCTCTACCCATGGAGTCTGAATGTTTTAAATATTATATTTCCATTCTGTGGATTATATTGATTTATTCATTGGTTGAATGAAATAAAACTTTGAGCAATTCTTTGTGTGTAATGAGATCTTTTCAGTTAGGGCATGGGTTGTTGAACTATCGTCTAAAAAAAATTTTGAGACATCATGTCTCCTACTTGTGTAATCTTCATGTGAATAGACTAGCACATGTTGAAGAATGGGTAGGAAGAATGTACCATACTTTGCTTCTGGTCGAGTGTTGGAATTTCCAACAAATAGAGGTGGCACATGTGTGGTGAAAGGGCAGCATCTCCATGTGCTTGCCATAAATGAATGGATGCAAAGTGTAAGGTATTGTTCATGTTTGAAGTTTTTGTCATTCATCTCATGACATTGCTGTAGTTTTTTCTAGTTTCTTCTTTCCATCTCATAGTGAAGCTATTACAGACTTTATTCTTGTTTTCTCCTCATCACAAAATTAAACCCGATTGGAATTTTTGATAGATTACAAGACCTCCAGCTTTGTCTCTACCTCTTGTGTAGTGATTGGTTTTTTTTGAGAAATGGAAATACACCTAGTTTTGGATGAAGACACTTCTCCTGACGTCTAATTACTGTACATTGATTATATCTCCTTAAAGCTTGTCAGTGAAATTCGTGCATTGAATAGATAAATGAATTTTGAAAAGAGCATCATATACATTCAGTTCTCTTCATTCGACTCTCACTCATGGAAAGAATATTGGGCTGCAAAGCACTTGTTTGAGAAGGATCCGATGTCGAGCGATGTAAAAATAAATAAAAATTTACTCGGCTCGTGGTTCTGAAGAACAATGTCCAATGATGAATTTGAACAACATGGAAGATATAAGGATAGATAAAATCAAATAAAAACACCCCTAAACTTCTTGGCTTGAGATCATGGTGAATGATCTCCATGAGTGTGTTGTGGAAGTGCAGAACTGGAGATCAGAAGCAAATTCCATGCCGTGATACCACTTTCTGGGTGAAGACACACAAGTTATTGTTTGGGTCTTGGAACCATATTTTCAAAAAGGATCTTATTTGTCAAAATACAGTCTGCAATCAAATATTAAATCTTCCAGTCAAGTTATACAGAGAATTTCTATTATACGTCTACATATTGGATACTATAGTCACACTATTGTCAACCAAGCCCAAGTTCAAACTAATTGTTATGTCGTTGTTTCAACCTTGGATCAAGTGGTCCTCAAACCTTGGTCAAAGCTTTATATGGTGAATTGAAGGTGATGAAACATGGAAAGGAAAAAATGTTGTTTACTTAATTTTTGTTGTGAAGTTGCTACCGTAGAGAAGCATTATATTAATAATCCCTCTATAATGGCTTATAAGAAGAAGAGTTCGGGAAGCAATGGACAAATAGATGACTACTAAAATACTATTTACTTGTATTTAGAGGTTAAGCCATCGTGTCATATTTGGTAGCACCAAGCATCTTATGGGATACAATTGGAAGCAAGGTTATTGAAAAGACAAAGAAAGTAACAAATGAATTGAAAGATTTTATCTTATTCAATGGAAGATGGTGAATGAATCATGAATGCATTTACTTTTGCAAAGACTTTCCAGATGGATATGCCAAAATTGAATGGAGAATTTGTGGTAGCATGATCACTTCTGTTTATAAGGGTTTGTTGGCAACTTATAATGAATGTTCATGCAAGTTTGAGGGTGTGTTTTACTACATAGGAAGATGGGAGAGTCAAACAAGTTGAATTATATTCTAAGTCAAATGGGTTAGATATAGAGGGGAAATAAGTATGTCACCTTACCAACAATGTATGACCACATTGCTAGTGAAATTGGGTAATGTTTGTCACAAATGCATTAAAAGATGCAATGGAAAGGGAAATAAAATTCATCGAGCACCTATATTTTGATTTCTTTCTTCAATAAATAAAGTAGAAGGGAGATTCATGTGATCCATTGAGTTATGCGGGCTGATTGGGAGTGACATCACCAATCAACAAAAAGAGTCATAATAAACAACAAAACAAGTGCAATCAACTCTTCACGATTGGCAAAGTATTCTACCCTTTTCAATAGAAGCATAAAGATTATTTGAATACAAGACTAGTCCTTTGTAGCCATCAAAGACCATAAGGTGAAAGGGTTAAAACAATAGTAAGAAGGTACCTTACACTAAAAGAAGAAAATATATGCAATTTACATTTCGGAAGGAAGAGAGGTAAAGTTCACATGGAAGTAGCCACGATGCCTACAAGAGGGGTTTTGCATATGTCGTGAAGTGAAATATGGGACCCACCACCAACAAGTAGCATGAGAGGTTTAAAGGGAAGGAAGTAATGGAGTCTAATAGAGACCTATAATGAATTACCATGTGGCATGATCCACTATGGAAGGTGAAGTTAAGAAGGTACAATCAACTATTGTGTATTATTTTTAATGAGGACTAAAGTATGTCAATATTTACAGATTAAAATATAAATAGTTATTGAAAAGAGATGAACATTTTTATTTGAATAGAAATTTCTTAATCACAGTTAGTTATTTGATTAAGAAAATAATATGTTGAAGTTGAAATAAATGCTTATATGTTCAAAATATAGATATTTATCTATATTATTTTAATGATCTCATCAAAACAAATATATGGGGACTTAATGAGAAAATAATAAATTAAAATATAGATTAAAATATATATGTAGAAGACTAAATATGTGTATATATATTCAAAACATATATATTTTATCTATATTTTATTGAATTTTTATTATTATTATGCAAAACTATCCTTGAGTATTATATTATTTTTTATTTTATTTTATTTTTGTAATTCATTACATACTATAAGAGCTATATACCTTGATTTTTTCCTCTGAGAATGCTCTTGTAGGAAAAAGAGGGAAATTGAGATTCAAAGGGAGCCTCGCATGTTATTAGAGGCAACCTTGAGAGAGAGGGAGAAGATTGAGGATGTTATTTGGTTAACCTTTAAAGTGATCTTGGTCTTATTGATTAAGAGGGAGTAAACAATGTTGAGATGGATTCTCCAATGATCAATAAATTGGAATAGTCAAGGGGATTGTAATTCTTGAATATATCTTGTGTCTATGTGATTTAATGGGCCTACCCCTTGTGTATATCATAAGGAAGTGATGACTTCCAAATGATGTCACTTGCATTTGCAAAAGTTTCTGTAAGGTGATGATCTTACAATAACTTGTATTATGTTGTATTACACCTTAGTTGAGTACTTGGTGAATATCAGATGTTGATATTCTAGGAGACCAATACTCTTGATATCAGATGCAATATCAAAACCCTATTTGAATAATTGGTGTATCTAATATGTTGATATTCTAAAAGATGAATACTCATGATATATAATGTGATATCTTAATGATGAATATCTTCTAATCAAAGAGATTCATAAAACTTGTCATTCCTAATATTACCAGTGGCATACTACATGTTTTCTGTTTAGCCTTCCTAACCAAGAGGGAGTGTTGATGTGTGGCAACTTTAGTTGGCTAAAGTTTATGTTATACATTGGATATAGTAAGAATATTTGGAATGATGATACCCATGGAAACAAATCTTCTAAAAGAAGAAACTAAAAATGTTGCCTTTGCTCTTTACTATGAAATTATTAGATCTTTAATGTATTTAGTAAATAATAGACCTGGTATATATGTAGTAAATTCTCTAAGTCAATTCATGAGTAAACCAAAGAAGAAATATGGTTTAAAAAGGTTATTTTTTATTTATTCAAGAAACCTTTGGAACCTACTATAATCTATTGTGATAACTGAAGTTATATTAAACTCTCTCTAGATCTAGTATAGTTATAAATATATTTGAGTTTCCATATCACTTTGTGTGAGATATGATTAAGAAAAATGTGATTGCACTAAATTACATTAGTATAGATTATCAGGTTGTTGATATCCTTACCAAGTCCCTTGCCAAAACCTAAGTGGAAACATTTAGAGATCTTGATATGATAATGTTTACTAAGTACAAAATCTTAATAAATTGAGATTCATATTGTTTCTTGTATCCAAAATTATTGTAATTTTTTGAATCTTTTGAAAGAAATATCTTCCATATGATATTTTTGTGAAAGTTATTATGAGGAGATAATCTTATTTATAACTATGTTATTCATTTTGAGAAAGTGTTGTACACTTAAATCATGAGAATATGCATCTTGTGAGACTCATAATTGAGTGCCTAGATGCCAATAAATTGATTGTCTTTGGGTTGTCTATATAGATGCATATTGGGTAGGAAATAAGTGTGCATTTTGTGAGTCCAACAACTAAGAGCTTAGATGTCATCATGTTGATTATCTTTGGGTTGTTTGTGTAAATGCATACTAGGTATTTTAATAATTAAGAGCTTCGATGACAAATTGTTGATCATCTTTGGGTTATTCAAAATATTGATCATCCTTTACCTTGGATTATCAAAATGTTTTTATCCTTCTTGACTAAGAGGGAGTGTTAAAGTTTTAGTCAATTTGGATGTATTTGTCCTTTATATATGTGTGTTTATTATATGAGATAATTTAATATATAACTATGGTGATAAATATTATTATTATTTATTATAATTATATAATAATAGTATTATAAATATGTTATAATATTAATTATATACATTAAAAAATAGACATTTCCCTTATAGGGACATGTCTATTCATGACTTATGGTTATTACAAAGAGATATGCATTTGGAAAACACACACCATATACAATGGAAATGCTATTACATTTGCAACAGATCTAGAAAATCAAATAGATAGTTGAATATCCAAAGCTTGAAAACAAGAAGACTAATGATGTTAATGTGACATCAATTACAGAGGATACAAGTGCTGAGGAAATTGGTAAGGCTTTCATTGTATATACACCATTAACTTGTATGCCTATTTTGAAAAAGGAGGCAAATTTTGATAAAGACTCATGCACTAAATTGGTAGAGGATGAAGTAAAATAGAAAGAGAAAGAGGCTACTCAAGCTCTTATTCAATTGCCAAGTGCAAAGGCTACAAAACATAAAAATGTGACACCTATGCAATAGGTCATTTCTACACAAGTGCAGCAGCCAAAGTTGAGATTGAGTAAAAAAGGGAAACAATTGCAATTATCACTACCAAGTGATAGACCCTCTTGATCTCAAGATGTGACTCATTTAGGAGAGGAAGATGACAAGTCAATAAGCCTTGATGAGAAAATTACATTACCTATGTATGATTTGAACAATTTTACACTAGAGCAGATACAAGAGCTACAAATCTTGTTGAGCCATCATGCAAAACAAGAAAAACTAAGAATAGAGTAGAAGAGAAGGTAGGCACTACATACTATCAAAGATATTTTTATAAATGCATTTGGGATCACAGATTTGAATAGTCAACATACAATTTTAGATTAGGTAGTATATTTAGTTGATAAAATTTAGATAGAAGATATAGACACCAATGAAAAATTATTACAATGGTCTAAAAGAAGAATGTAGCATAAAGTGTTGTAGAAAGTCTCACATGTACTTGCACATAGACAACCTGAGATTTCTACATCAATCACATAGTTGGAAATTTTTTTGAAGATTGTTAATTCCTTATATTTGAAATTGTATGATATTGATTTATTTACAAAAAATACTACACACTCATTAGAGCGAATATTATTACATTAGACAAGAATGCAAGTTCAAGCTCATCATCTTATACTGAACAAAAATTCAGTCAAAAGAGGTTAGCCGAGCTCATGGCTAAAGTTACAAAGATCAAACAAAGTTGATGATGATTCAACTTCAGTTATTACCACATACAAAGATTATCCAAAAGGTGATCTCTATTGCCCAAGACATTTTGAAGAAAGCGACACATTTTTCACATATAGCAGGATTCATTGATCTAACTACCAAGTTGAAGATTCAGTTTCAAATTTTTGGAACAAGTACAAAAAATATGGATTAAAGGCTATGCCAATATTGTGGTAAGTCATCAACAATTCTTTGATAAATATCAATTAGCTCAAGTAGCCCCAAGTTCCATTAGTAAAAAAAAAAGGTGGATATGAAATAAAAAGGGGATATGAAAGATTAAAAGGGGATATAAGGGAATAAGACAAGGAGAAACAATGTGCAGATCAAAGATTAGATATTAGATCTTACAGGATCAAATTGTGGTCTCAGGGGGAGTATTCATTTTTTATAGAAATAATTATTTTATTCATGACAAAGTGTTTTTTCTACTAATATCAAAGGGGAAGATTATTGATCTCTAATCCTATATTGTTGATTAGTGCCTAAACACTTAGTCATTTACTAGGAAAGATTACAAGGTCATCATTGTGACTAAGTTATCTAGTAAAGGTTGAGCATACAGTACTTATACCAAGAAGGATAGTGATTGTCGAGAATATAGTAGCAATTGAGTAGATGTATGCACCAAGAAGTATAGTTGGAGTCAAGCAATATAGTTGAGATTGAGCATGTTGATAAGTTATTAAGTGTCAAGCAAGAAGTTATATAGAAGACAAGTAACAACATGAAGAAATATACATGATCGAGCATCAGAGAGTTCAAGTGCCAAGTAGTTCAGCTTGACATATAAGTTTGTAATGACACAAATACATATGTAAACCATTTTGGCTGACTTTTCTATGATATTTAATATTTATAGAGCTAGCTAAGAAGGTGATCATGTTTCTTTTGAGAAGCTAATGATCCCAAGGTGTGTAATTCAACCAATTAGAAAATGGGATAGAAATGAAAAAATATGATGAAATATAAGTCGTTGATCAAGATCTAGAACCTTCACAAAATATCAATTTAAGGAGGAGTCTAACCCTAGAATTATGTGTGGAGAGAAGGAGAATCATCCTTTTGTGTGTGAGGAGATGCATATGAATGTATGCACATGTGAAAGAGTGAAGACAAAATTTGAAAGTAGATTAGAGAGGGAGCAATCAAAGTAGTGAAGGACTAAACAAAGTTATCAGATTAGGAGACCACATCAGAGATACAACAAAGAGGAGACACAAGATTAGCTTATAGAGAAAACAAAGGGTTGAGTACTGAATCAATTATTGTTAATTGAGACATGGTAAATCTACTAATAGGGGGGTCTTAACAGATCTATGTAAACCTCATAACAAAGTCCTCACTTCATTGAGTGTAGAATACTATAACAAGGTGAGACCTAATAGTCTATTAAGCATTTAATAAGGTCATACTCCTCACAAGGTAGATCATATCTTATGATCAAACATTGTAACCCTAATAGGTTAATTGTTGCAATAGTGAAATTTGTGGTACTACTACATTTGGACCCAAATTATGATGGCAAGCTATCACAATTGTGACAATATCAAGAATTGGCTCCTGTCAAACAAGATTCAAACTTTTGGAGTTGACATTATGAAGAAAAATTCATCCATCCTGATTGTGAAGCCAAAAATTGTCATAATTTGGAAGAACACAAGCCCAAGAGTTCATGTCATGATGTTGTAATTGCAATAGGCAACCGTCACAAATACAAAATCTTACAATTTCAAGAGGTTGTGTCACATGCAATGACATGTGACAATAGTGTCATGGGTGCAATGGCAACCCATAAGAATTACCCATCATAATGGAGATGGGAATGTGATGACAGTAATGTTGGTGCAACAATGTTCCATCGGATTAAGCCGTTGCAATTATGATGACTTGCTGAAATATTAAAAAATTTGAGATTGGGAAAGTGGATGGGTGTGGAGGAGAGTCATTTATTGTATTTCAGGGTGCCTTTTCAAGTACTACCTCCTACATTTCTTTTCACTCTCCAAGTGCTACCTCTATTTTATTGGGGTCTTTGTAGGGTCTCAAGATGGATTGTTCTTGTGACCTTAGAGATGTTATTGTTGCTTTGAGGAATGTTGATTTGAGTCCTGGTGATGAATTCAATTACAGTATTGATAAGTCCTCTCCATAAAACCATGTTGGCGGGGATCAATGAAACTTAGAGAGGTCATTAGAAATTAGGGCTAAATGTGGATTCATGGGGTTAGACATGACAGAGGAGCTTGAAGGGTTAAGATCTTCAAGAAATTTTGAAAAGACCAACTAAAGAAGGAGTACAATTTTTGTGTTGTTGCTAATCAGCCAGATCCTGCGTGGGTCAAGGAGCTGGTTGAGGATGTATGAATTAACCTTTTCATGGAATTAAGAGGTGTCTTATTACTAAATTTTATAAGGATTCCAGCTACTTAGATATTATATTTTTATGGTTAGGAATTGTGAGGATTTTCTTAAAGGGTCTTGGGTGATTTCTTAATGCATCAAATTAATGAAGTCATGCATGTTTCTTATGATTTGGTTGTAGATACTTTAGGTTTTGAAATTTCATAAAATGTGTTTTGATTGCAAGAATTTTAATGGTGGATATTTCAAAGTAATCATACTTTGCACAAGAGTATAGGTTGCATACAAGCTTTAGGTTATTGCCTTATTAGTTTGTGATTTTTCAGAGTCGCCATTTTTATTCTTTATTTTTGGTTTAGTCTTGTTTTCAAATGTTTATTTTGAACCATTAGTTCTGTCAAGAGTCAAATGTAATTTGAGGTGTGATAACATTTTCATTAATCATTCTCCAACCTCATCTTTTCAATTCATTCTTCTCCCAAGCTAATTGTTGACCAATTTCAACCCCTGGGTTTCCTTTATAAATAATTTGGTTAAGGAAATTATCAATGATTTATTTTTCTTTGATCTGTCTTGAACCTCTTGTACCCCTTGTAGCATTTGAACTGAGTTCAAAAGGTTCAATTGGTTCATTATTTTGAAACATTTTTCAGTCTTCATGCAATATGGTTGATGGGTCCTATCCTTTTGTGCCATGGAGTCTAATTCTTAAAGAATGTGCTATAGCTGGATGCCTTTTTGGGTCTGACATGGAGCCTGTGTGATGCCATCAATCATGGATGGTTAATAAATTGAAGTAAGGTCATTATTAAATGTCATGTTGAGAGTTATTTTTAAAGGGTGAAAGAGAAGTTTGGCATGTGCGGAGGCAACATATATCATTTACGTTACTCACTTCACATCTATTGTCAGGTGCCACCTTGTCACATTCTCCTTTCCTATGGTATGTTTAATTAATTATGTCCTTCCCATGATTAATGCCTTGATTTGGCTACGAATTATATAAGAGTAAAATTTCCCTTTTTTGAAGACATATTTTTCTTCAGTTGATTGAGTGTCAACAACAGGAGTTGAAGAAGGGAAATTTCTTTCGTAGTAGTGATAATCTCTACTATTCAGGTAATTCTTGAACCCTTCAATCCTTTTTCCTTTTCACCTGGTTAGAAAAAGAATTTTTGTTTTCTACTTTGAATTTCAAAGCAATGGGAAGAAATTTTAAACCATGAAGTCTACTCTACACATTTTTGGGAATACCCATAGTTTGTGTAGTAAATCTCCTATTGTATCAAACACAAATCTTTTAGGGGGTGATTTAGGTGGGGTAATAAAGAGAATGTGTGAGAAACTAGCATAACCCTTCTCTACCAAAGCCTTAGACACTAACTTTCTTATGACCTCCAATTTCCCACAAGCCTACCCATGTTCAAAGTTTATTTAGAAATGCATTAAGAGATATGATATACCTAGTGGAAATATTTTGAAGAAAGATAAAAGCATAGTGTTGAATATCTCTAGGGAGACCATGTCTAAGTTGTTCCATCTTGAAGAGCAAGAATTTCTAGATTTGACTCCTACTTTATCGCGGGCTAAATTTTTAGAAAAGGTAGATTTCTATGGAAATGCCATTGTGAAGAGCTAGACTATAACCCCTTATAAAGGTGGCTCTTGGTTGCCCAGGATTCTCAAGAAAGGTTAGATGACTCCTTAGGTTCATGATGTCATGGTCCTATTGCATTGAATTTTTGGTTCCCTAGACATGTCTTCCTTTGAGGAATGGATGTATTTTTATACTTAAATTGTTTTGAAAGGATCTCAATTTTTAGATTTGACTGAATTGATTGCCAATTCTCTAAAGAGTCAGCTTAGAGGAGCTTTAAGTATGAAGAAATTTTTTTATATGTCTTCTTATTTGATATATATTTTGGCCATTATGCAAGATTTGTGGTAGTTACCTCATGAACCCTGGGTGGAAAATATCACAATATATAACTATTACCCTATGTTATACAGAGATAAAGTTTTGGAAAGTTTCAAGAAAGTTCATGACACTATCTTAGGGAAGTTGTGCTTTGAAATGAAAAGTCCTCCTCACCCTATGTTTTCTTCTAAATCTCTAATATTTGTCTAAACCTTTGGTAGCATTTATATCCAATTTCCCAAGTTTACCTACACGAGGGTGGGTGGTTTTGACGAAAAACCTTTGAGACTTGCTAGGTTTTCCCTTGATTGTTTCATTTTGGGTGAAGTATCTAGACTTGTTTCAAACATAAATAAATCTTAAACTAATGAAGTTTTTGATGTTATTTTTCCGCTCAAGCTAGGTAAGCTAACCTATAAGAGTATGGAGGACGATATGTGCATAAGTTTAGATTTAGTCAATTTCCATCTTGGCTCCTATCATGCTAGGTAGGAATTTGATAGAAAAGGGATAATTCATAGCCTATTTGATTCTCGTGTGAAGTTTTTGCATAATCCTAATGTTGAAGACTATTGGGAAGATTGTGCAAATGAGCTAGAAGTGTGAAGGGGAGAATATAGCAAGCTCACCATTTCTCAGATTAGACTTTTAAATTTAAATTTGGAGACTGATGTCCCTAGTATAAAAGAAGATAAGGAAGATTTAATAGGCACTCAAATAATAGAATCTGTAATTTCTAGAAAAGCAATTATTAATTGGAAATCTAAAGAAGAGGATAACCTCCCTAAGAGAACAAAGAAAATGTTTGAGAAGAGCAATTCTTGGTTAATAATGAAAAAGGCATGGCATGCTAAGAAATTAATAGATGCCTATTCTGATGTTCATTTCGAACCTCCAGGTAATAGGAGGTTTGCAAGAATTAAGAAGGTACAAAGTAGTAATCCTCCTTTGGTGAAAAAGGCCCATTCTAAGAGAAGAAGCAATATGGCAACTCCTATTGAGTCAAGTGAAGCCATTTAGGTTGATAGTGAGCCTAAGAAAGATTCTAGTGGAAACCTAATTGATAACCTTCAATGGGTTTAGATGACATTAGGAATAATCTCAATAGAGGATGGAGAGCTTGAACACTCCAGTTAAAGACAAGGAACTTTAGAAGGCTTCGGATTCCACACCCAACTAGCTAGTGGCCTCGGTTAATGAAAAAAGGAGTTTGGTCCCTGTGTGCTTCTTTGTTGATGGCATCATGAGTAAATACAGCACTAGAGCCCCAAAATTTAAAAGAACTAAAAGTTTGGCCAGGATAGTATTTGACCAAGACATAGGTAACAACATTGCTGAGGTGGCAACTTATAACCTGAAAGATGATACTAGTACATTAGACCTAAGTAATTTTGAGATTACTTGTACCAATCTAGGGGTTATTATTAAAGAAACAAAGGAGCATTGGGTGGAATCATCCACAAAACAAATTATCCTACAATTATATAAGGATAGTGTTGAGAAAAGGAGACTAAAGGTAGAAATCCATACAATGACAAAATACATTAGATCCTTAAAAGGGCAAAGTGCTATGACTGATGGTTCATCTCGACTCACATTTGATCCTAG
Source organism: Cupressus sempervirens (assembly GCA_028749045.1). Taxonomy (NCBI): domain Eukaryota; kingdom Viridiplantae; phylum Streptophyta; class Pinopsida; order Cupressales; family Cupressaceae; genus Cupressus; species Cupressus sempervirens. Next base: position 622,513,451 of record CM053786.1, on the reverse strand, counting down.
TGCACCTAAAAATCAACAACTTATAGACAATTTGAAGAAGGGGAAGGCCATTATTTCTATCATCCATAATTGGATTGATTGTGTCATAAATTTTTTTACTAAGTGTGTGTGTCAAGACCTACATAAGATATTTATTCTTTCCAAAGTGATGATAGGTGAGGCTCATATTCAAATGATGATATGAAAAGCATAATCCAAAAGGTTGTCCACTATGGTTACACACTTACAATTGTAGAGGGGTATGGCCCTGATAAATTCCTAGAGGAGAACCCATTATAGATGGTTGATGTAGGGTTGATTTATATATTGCAAAATAACATAGCCTAGTGGGTCTCTAATTATGGTTTGGCCATTTCTCGAATTTAGTCTTTTGAGAAGGAATTCAAAATGATTTGGAAGATGGTGTAAACAAAGACTTGTAGACCATCAGTTTGACTCCCTTGACAACTTTCAAAGAACAAGGTTTAGATGTGGAAATGTTGGTTAAGAAATATAAAGAACCGCTATATGGGATTAAAAATGGAGTTGACTTCATTGTGGTAGACATCACCAAGTTGATAAAATTGAAACTGTGATTAGCATGTGTAACCAGTAGCTTTTGAAATACCTAGACATTGTCACTAGAATGAAACAAGATAGGGACACGTAGAAGAACTACCTATATAGCATAAAGAGCCCAAACAAGAATGCCATGGCAGAATTCATCGGCACATACAGAGTCTAGAAACTAGCGTGTGGACCTCCTACTCAAGATGATGATGAGGAAGAAGAAGAGTCACTAAAGAAGTATGATGATAATTCTCTCTAGGGAATCTTTACTTTATGCTCTTTTTATTTTTAAGTTTTAAATTATTTACTTCGAGGGTTTGTGTACCCATTAAAGACTTGGTTTTCTTAACTATTTTTAAACTATCCGAGAATCAAGTTTTGATGGAGATTCTCAAACATTACTTTATTTAAACTAGAAAATCTTTAGTGTGAAGGGTTGGAAATTTTTTATGGGCATCATTCTATGAACTCTAATTTAAGTTTTAAATAGTTATGCAAAGGTTTTAAGTTTTCTAGCATTGTACTTGAATATGATTGTTCTTTTTGAAATGGGAAAGATCTAATTATTTGAAGATTATATGCTTTGGATTGTTCATTGTCGATTTAGTATTGAATCAATGCCAAACTTTTGAAATCCCTTTCTGATGTTGGATGAGATATGGTATATATGTTAAATAGGTATTCTATTTTGTATACCTTTTTGAGAAGTGATTAATAGAGAAACTATGTGAACTCTCTGCATTTTATTCTTTCTTGTTTATTTAATTGTTGTTTATCTGATTATCCCTCTATTCAAGAATATATGGGAATCCTTACTACTTTCTGGTTAAAAGAAATCTTCATTTAGAAGTAAGTTTTGATTGAATATCTAATAAGGGAGTTGAACCTTACCAAAATTCAAAAATGAATTAAAGAAGTTAAGATTCCTCAACTGTTGGAGAATTGTATTTGTCTTGCAAATTAGGCATAGAAGTTCTTAATTATTTCTTTTTATTAAAAAAATAATAATCTATACACCAATAGGCCCCTACAAATGACACAAAAAATTAAAATAATGATATGGTATATATTTATATGTTTCTAGCACTAATCAATCTTTGGCAAAGGAAGCTCATGAAAGACATGATCATGATTTCTATCATATTATGATATTTTTGTTCTCAAATTATAGTAATTTGTAAGAACAATATTAGCCATTGTTCTCTTTGATATGGTGTATGTATTCAATGGACCACACAGAAACATTGTTGTTATATTCAACATCAAAAAAACAAGTAAATAGCAAAAACCACATAAGAAAAGCTCTATTATATTAGTAAAAGAAATTGAATATATTGATTGCTTCTATAATAAATTTTTGTTATTATTATTAGTTGCACTAGATTTCAATAGATGCCATTGTATTGAGGAACAAACATTTCATGCTAACATTATAGAATTGTTTTCATACATATGTTCAGGAACAAGTCAATGAAATTGTTTTAATCATAACGCTCTCTTGATTTTCTCATAAACAAGAAACTATTAGCCAAAAAAACATGTTTAAAAAGATTCCTTGTTGTAGATATACTCCATTTCATCATAACAATTGAATAAAGAGCAGCGAAGTAGAGCAGTGTAGAGTTAATTATTTCACTTAATTGAACCAAGAAAATAATGTGAATGTTATAATGATACAAATGTATGGTGTGATTATATTCAATGGAAACACATACAACATTAAATTACTAAGAAGCTCTTTTATGACACATTAAAATATGATCTTGCATGAAAAATTTACAATAGATGTTGAAATCCTTCCATGTATATATAACTCAAATGTGTTATGAAGCAACTCTAGTATATGAACAAGAAAATTACACCATTTTTCCAATATAAGACTAAACATATCCAACTTACTGAAAACACAATGTACTAAGAATCTAATTCAATTGCATTAATAGAAATCCCTAAAATAATGTTAATAAAAATTCTTTTTATATCATTATATTTTCCTTTTTATGTAAGGTGTACTACATTATTCATCATACATGTTTCAATTGAGAAGAGATCAAATCCAATTTTAAGTCATGAACTTTTTAAAAACTTTTTTTTATAATAGTTGATTTCAATAGAAAATATTTAATACATAGCGTTATATAAGTATCCCCTAAAATCAATGAGCAATAAATGTGATTTTGTGGAGTATTTTTCAAGAATCACATGCCTCTAAATAATGTATACTAACATATTGTGAGTATGATCTTAAAATCATGCTTAATAACTCCCAACATTATGTAGTAGATCACGTGATTCAAGAACCTATTTTGATGGTTCTAGTTGCTTCTGTCACAGTTTGAGTTCCTCTTGTTGTTGTTGATGGTGTCATGAAAGCTCCTTTCCTTGGTCCTTGCAATGTCATGTCCACTTTACCTATTGGTGTTTCAATGGGGGGTGTATGTCTTCCTTGATCATCTCTTTCTTAGAGGTTCATCTTTCTCATATTAATCTACATAAATTTCAATTATACTAATCTGCATTTGAGGTTGCTACATCACATTCTTGTGATCAAGATGTTTAATGAGCATGGAAAATAGAAAATGAGCAGAATGGCTTGCAAATTGACTAGTAGAAAAGCATGAAATATCATTCAGTATTAAAATGAAAAGGTGAACTTGGCATTTGGAAACAATAACTGAAATATAAATGTTACCCGCTTGCTCCATTAAGTGTTAAATGTCATATAGAACACATAGTACGAGTCCATTCTGAAGGGACTAATGTTTCCCATTATCAAAAAAATGAAATATAGGTTCAAGTACATGGCATATTGTGGTGGCCTCTTGTGCTACATTTGACCATGTTTTGAAGACAAAACATTGACCAGACTTTAGAATCATCTGCTTCCTCCTTGTAATATTATTCAACATACCAGCACACTCAAAAGAAATTATAAGGATGGTTCATGAATAAATATATACTTTAGAATGATCTATATGATTGTTTTCCACTATTCACTTTCTTCTTCATTTCTCCCAATTTACAACAAAAGTTATCAAATGTGCAATCAAACACAATTGTAGATGAATAGAAACAATAGAATACCTTAGAGAGGAATAATTTGAGGCAATCCCATAGAAAAGCCATTCTTTAGAATACTTCATACACTACAACTAAATTTCATAAATAAATGATTTTGACTATGGAATCCTTCTTCATTTCCTAAAACCAAGAGATTCACATAGTTAGTTGTCATGCAATCATAGGTTAATGTTGAGCTTCACTTGGTTTTGAGAATAGTTTAATATTCTCTACTAATCAGGGCCAACCAAGTAAAGGTGGAAGATCATTCTCCCCTCCCCCACACACACAACATTTAAAATTAATTCATTCTATTAATAAAATATAACATTCATGAATCATCACATGATAGCATTCATTAACACATTAGTTTCATTAGAACATTCACATTAACATTGAAACAAAAGATTCATCGGAACATTTGCATGGGTATTCAGTAGAACAAAAATAAAACATCTATACATAAACATTAGTCATTATCAAATAAGTTACATAAGATCACATGAATCATTTCTTTTTTCTTTTTTTCTTTTCTTGTCCTTCCCTATATTGTTGCAAAGGCATATCCATGTCGTCTTTGATATTTCTTCTCACCCATGAACATTCACTTGATGTACTTTGCAAAGGAAAGACATTTGCAATAACAAATAAAAGGGTTATATTTTAAAAGAATTGAGACTTTAAATATTTTAAAGAACATTTTAGTGTTATTTACCTTGTCCAACCACATCATCTTTCCCACCATCTTGGACCTCAATACACTCATCAGTGATAATCTCTGCATCCCTTGCAACAACAATACGAGATGTTTTCTTAATCCCAACACATATTATAGTTAAATTTGTATTACTACACCAAATTTAATTTAAAATTTTTACTTGTATTAATAATCTAGAAATAAAAAATATAATAGAAAATATATACCTTGAGTACTAGGATCCACATTTGAATTTCCGCCTCAACAGTGCTTAGCTAATGTATCAGGATTGGACGGTTTCAATCCAATGCAGATAATTAGTGCATTTATTACTGATATATACATATAAATAAAAGATAGATATTGAGAAATCTTAATCATTCATTTTAATACATATAAATATATTCACTTTAAAGTTTTAAACAAATATATAATCATTGTTTCCTTAGTTAAAAAAAATATAACAACTTATATTTTTGGAACTTAATATCAAATATAGTAATTGCTAAAGTATTCAATTTAAAATAAAAATCAATTGACTTATTTACCACATTGATAGATCTAGCTAAAGAACCTTACACACTCATTGCTCGGAGTCATTTAGCCATGACTGTATAGCCTTTTGTGAAGCCTAATTTCTTGTCCTCTTCAGAGATTATTCTTTTAAACTCCATGACCTACATTTTTGCTTGGTATCATGATTTTTTTTGTAATCAATTTCATCAAAGACTAAATTGTTTACGATCTATAAATATTTTCATGTAATTTTTCATTTACCTATACTTACAACTCGTGCAGTAAGTTTTGAATATCCACCCGAGCTGAGCTTGTGTTGCTTTTGCTTCGATTGCCTTTGATGTGTTAGGCAACCTATGTGAGGTTTGAAATATGTTAGATCACATAAGTATTAAGAGTAATTATTACATAACTTAATTCTTAATATTATGACATACCTTCTTTCCTTGAGTGGTACCATTTCTCCATCATCTAATGTTTTTCTCTTAGTGACATCCTTTTTAAGATTCTCCCGTGAGCAATAATGGGAATTTAGGGGGCCTACTCATAATAATGGTTATTTTTCATTTCGGTCGTGTAGTTCTACCTAATATACTTTATAGCTTGGCCTTCTTTCTTAAGAGCCTAAGTAATTAAAAGACATTGGGTCTAAAAAGTGTTTTCATGGCATCAATGAGTTGGTCCTTTAACTCTTTCATTTGCAAATTCCACCTTTTAAATAAAAAAAACTGTTAGATTCATAAATGAACTAAAGATACCTTTTAATTTACTAGAATAAATTGATCAAAATAAGGAAACATTATCTAGAAATGAAATTAAAATATGATACCTTGTGCATATGGTTAGTCCAAATATACACAAACATTCATCATTAAGTCTTTCAAAAAATATATTATTCCTGACAAAATAATAACGTGATTAGTAGTTATTGCAAGGGACTACATGGGAGGTTAGTGAATTTGATTATGAGTATAATATTGTATAGTAAAGGAAAGGATCAATCTTTAAAGTACATGGAAGTTGGGGTACTTTCAGGGGAAGACCATCTTCATTGTTAATGAGAAATTGGTCACAATTCTTTATTTTTCTCGCACATCTAATACGAGAACACCTAAGAAGGTCCTCATCACCTCCTGCACATATCTGCACTTAATGTTGTACTTAATGTTTATATCTGCACATATGTTTTTGAAAGAAAAATTTGGTGTAATTAATGTGTATATCTGCAAAATTATTGGACATGTTGTACTTAATGTTTATATCTATACATATGGTTTTGAAAGAAAAATTTGGTGTAATTAATGTGTATATCTACAAAAATATTGGACATGTTGTACTTAATGTTTATATCTGCACATGATTTTGAAAGAAACATTTGGTGTAATTAATGTGTATATCTACAAAAATATTGGACATGTTGTACTTAATGTTTATATCTGCACATATAGTTTTGAAAGAAAAATTTGGTGTAATTAATGTGTATATCTTCAAAAATATTGGATATGTTGTATTTAATGTTTATATTTGCACATATGGTTTTGAAAGAAAATTTTGGTGTAATTAAGGTGTATATCTGCAAAAATATTGAACATGTACTTAATGTTTATATCTACACATATGGTTTCGAAAGAAACATCAATATAGAAAGTTTTAAAAAATTAATGTTTTACAAGAAAATGCAACTAAAGAACTGTTAGCTTAGAAGCAAGAACATGGCATTGAAACAATGTAGAAAGTGCTTGACATAAGAGGTCTGCAAGTGAGGGTTTTGACCAATCTTGAAAACTTGAATGTTGAAATGAAAGCTATTAAGGATCAAACACCTATGTCACTTGTCCTCTATCCCCTTCCTCTTCATTCCTGTTGTTTGTAATTCCTTGTCACTCCCGCCATTCTTCTTCTTATTTTGGCCTACTTGTTTTCTTAAACATTCGGGAAGTTCACATGATTCCTCATTAGCTCATATTTCAATCGAATTCTTTTTACCTTCAATTTTTCCATCTATTGGTTTATCCATGTGTGAGTGAATGGTGGTAAACATGAGTGATTATTGTGTCAAAAATTCATCTTTGTTCAACCAAACTATAACAGGAATTACATTCTTTCTTGTTCTATCATGATCACCTTGGAAATAGTATTTGCATTTGCTTAAACCAGCATATCCTAGTATCTTAAATGTTTGTTTCTCAAATTTGTTCATTTAAAAACATTTTACTAGTTTTTGTGTGTGTTCTTTATGTGGTTTCTCCTTTAAAACTTTATGTGCATGGGATCTTTAAAGACAACACACTTCTCACAAGATTCTTACCCTCTAGTTTATTACATTTAAGATATTAAGATATTAGGATTTTTCATGACCACCTTGGAAATAGCATATGATCACCTTGGAATTTGTCATATATTGCATCTATATTTTCTTTTCCATTTCTTATAAGTGTGTTTCAAGGTTGGAAACCACTTCAACATCCTTTGCATGGTTTAGAGGTAATGTCATTGTGGCAGAGGCTTCTACAAGGGGATGAGCCTCATGATTATGGAATTTACACATATTGCAAGTATGATCTTAAAATCATGATTAATAACTCACAATATTATGTAAAAAGATCGCATGATGAACAAGAACCCATTGTGATGGTTCCAGTTGCTTCTATCACAGTTCAAGTTCCTCTAGTTATTGTTGATGGTGTCACTAGAGCTCTTTTCCTTGGTCTTTGCAATGTCATTTCCACTCTACCTATTGGTGTTTCACTGGGGGATGTGTGTCTTCCTTACTCATCTCTTGCTTGGAGGTTCCTCTTTCTGATATTAATCTGCATAAATTTGAGTGATATTAATCTTTATTTGAGGTTGATCCACCACATTCTTGTAATAAAGATTTTTAATGAGCATGGACAGTAGAAAATGAGTAGAATGGCTTGCAAATTGACCAACAAAAAACCATGAAATACTCTAAATTACTAAAATGAAAAGATGAACTTGGCATTTGGAAATAATAACTGAAATATAAATGTTACCTTCTTTTTCAATTAAGCATTTCATGTCATATAGAACACATAGTGCAAGTCCACTCTGAAGGGATTAATGTTTCTCATTATCAAAAAAATGAAACATAGGTTCAAGTATATGGTGTATTGTGGTAGCATCCTTTGCTACATTTGACCATGTTTTGAAGACAAATCTTTGACCAGACTTTAGGATCCTCTACTTCCTCCCTCTAATATTATTCAACATATCAGCACACTCAAAAGAAATAATGAGAATAGTTCATGAATAAATGTATACTTTAGAATGATCTAATATCATTTGTGTCCACTACTAAAATTCTTCTTCATGTCTCCCAATTTACAACAAAAGTTATCAAATGCAATCAAACATAATTATAGATAAATAGAAACAATAGAATGCCTTAGAAATGTAATGGTTAGAAGCTTGTCGTTTCCCATTTTGAGGGAAGCTACAACCATTTTTGGCATATATATATATGAAGATGGAATGTAAAGTAGATATAGAGTATATAATGCAAAGTAAACCCCTTTTTTGTTGATATTTGATATTTTTGATATTCCAGTGACATGATGTTTTCTTTTGGGCTCTAGTTATTTTACACTAATCAGATGATGTATTTAATCATTACTCTCCAAATTTGTGTGGATCGTAATTTTATTTTGTTGTAAGTACTTATTGGTTAGTAGTAGTACAAAGTACACATGTCATTTTTGAGTAGGAATTGATGTCTAAATTGAAGGATTTTTTAGGAATACTTCAAATAATATGTCATATCTCCAACATACATATGAAACTGATAACAACCATCTATAGACTATTTTCTGATGATAATATATCAAAGGTTGAAGTTTTATTTTGGGCCAAATATTTGAAATGAAGCCTCGGCCTTGTCCAAGTCTTTTTAATGGTGACACATTTACTTCTACAATGTACCACTTGCAACTTGGACATTAAATAGATGTCTTGTCACCATGAATGGAATTCCCTCTTCTATTGGCTCCACACACATTACAACTTTTTTGGCACAAAATTATATTTATGTTGAAGATTTTTAAATATTTAATCATTTTAAATAAATGAACAAGAAGACAAAGGGATAAATGTGTAGGGACCTATTGTGGTCTCACAATGCATGCCCCATTTCTCCTAAAAATGGGGACCCCTAGTAAATTTTTTCCTACTAAGCTCCTAGTCTAGAGTCTAGGTCACTTTTGGACTCCCTCAGGTGTCTAAGTCAAGCCCTAGTATCTGACTAAGGAAGTCTAAAGAATTAGAGTCTGGAGAAAAGTGAATTTTTGTAATGGTTCATGCCAAAAATATGATGAAAAAAGAAAGGCAATTGTCAATCAAAATACACAAGAGGTAAAAAAATTTTATCATATAGAGTGAATATGGTAGACTATTGCACCTAGGGTATGAAGCACAAAAACCAACCCACATTGACCTAGAAAAACTGGATGAAATATATGACAACTTATGACCAGATAAAAACCATTATTATATCAAATATTTAATAGATGAATTCAATCTACCTCATATCATAAACCTCCTTATGAATTGGATATTCTTTCATAGTGGTTTTAGGATACTATATATATGCTATCAATGTGTTTCAATTTGGAAAGTGAAGAGCAAGTGGGTGCCACCATTCTAGAAATGATTTTCAATATTCATTGTCTACAAGATCCAGTAAGATATAATTAAATTGGGCACATTGTACATCACATGCATGAACAATTGTTAATGATTAAAAGAGTTTTAGACCCACTTTCACAAAAGACATTTAGATATATGACCTACATATGCTATCTTTTGTTATTAAAGCATCATCAAAATTTTGAAACAAACAAGCTTCAAGTTAAGTTTGATAAACCAATATTTGGATGGACACCTGTGATTAGGATGGGTGATCCCTAAGAGAACTACAACCACTTTGTGGACTTCTTTTTGGTGCCACTTTATCATAAAATTACATGCTCTTTAATGCCAAGATTGCCTTTGTCTTGTAAATGATTAATTCAACTAGGAAGTCAAATTCAATTGGTTTACTGGTACTTTATGGAAGAGTACACTATATTAATATTTTATAGTTTAGCTATAGAACCCTAAAAACTTCCAATACATGTGGCATAAAGGTTATTTTATTGGAATGTGTACTATAGATGGTAAGCATAGATGTACTCTTTCATGGTTGACAAAAGGAAACCATTTTTCCTTCCTTGCCTATTAGATGCAAAGGGTTCACATTTGAGAGAAGAGCATTCAATGTGGTACATGAATTTTTTATAGTTTTTAAATTTGATATTTCTAGGCACTGGCAGTATGATCCGCTAAACATAATTGGTATAAAGCTTGTACAAAATGGGAACTCTAAAAGAAAATGTCAACATGAGAGTATTCCATTGATTGAAATATTTAAAAACATGGACTCATGGGAAGAGATCAAAATAGAGATGGAGAAATGCACCAGTAAAAACAATATTTCAATACAGGAATTGTTAGCACAAATTATAAAATTGCATTAGACAAAAAGAAAAAGTGCATCTCATGACATCCTACAATTTCTACTAGAAAGTGGATCATCCAAGTGAAAAAGATCTTCCAGACACCATAAATATAATGATTATGTAGCTACACATTGGCATCAATAAAAAATTAATGCTTTCTAGGAAATGAGGAAGAATCTCAGGGACCCTAAGACCTCTATAGATTTTGAACACTTGTCTAACGATGAAGCATTTATAAAATTATGAGATAATGAGCATCCAAATGTAGTAGTAGCACAACATGATGTAGATGATGAATAAAATGATAATGAGGTTTGTAAGGATCCTACATCCACCACCACAAGCACTACAACTAGTTCCATTAGATCTATTGCTCCAACTAGTAGTAGTAGTAGTAGTACATTTGATTCAACTAGACAATATATTGTACTTAATTAGTAGACAAGGGGAAAATATGGCATTGGGGAAAATATGATAAAAAAATGGATAATCTAGGTGATGGTGGGTTGGGCAAAATAGGTCAAGGAATCAGTATCCACTCCCAATACCAGACCCACCAAAACCTAGTCATAAACCAGTCATTAGAGATGAGTTAGATGACCCATCAAGTTCTTCAAAAAAAGGTGAACCCATGCCATTATTCATCCAAGTTGGAATTCAAACCTCCCATGTTGTTTCATCTTCAAAAAGGAAAATGAGACAAAAATTTGAGTAGAATACTATAGTTGAAGCTCATTATGCAAAGAATAAAAATGTTTTAGATACTCATATTGATACAATGCCAATCACAATTCCCTTAGGACAAAACCTTCATAATAGTCCAAAAAATCCACTTGTTAGTGGCAGTGGGGCATGATTAGGAAGGGGTGATGTCATTGGTAATCCTCAAAATGTAATTATTACAACATTAGGCATTGGTGGAGATAAGTACAATTTTGCAAGTGTTCTTTCTCCTTTCAAACATTGTATTGTATCAATAGACTCAAATTTTGAATTCAATAATTTTGTAAAAAAAACTCAAGAAATCACAAAAATGAATACAAAAATTAGTAAGGCATTCAATTAGGATGTACTTGAGGTGGCTTATTCTCAACAACATGCATCAAGTAGGATATATCCAACATATAACACAAATAAAAAAATGATGGACTTTATGATTGTTTCTCTAGCACAACTAAATAATAATCCACTAGAGAGTGAGATAAATCCACTAAATTTTCATCTTAGCACACCATCTATGGATTTCTCCAAAGTAAAAAATATGGACAAAGTCAATGTGGCAAAAACTACCAACTATGTGGTCTACAATTCACTTTTCAAGATGGAGAGAGAGAAAAAAGGGTTGAAGATGGCATTTGAAAAGTTAAAAGTAGACTTGGAAAATGCAAAGGCAAACGATAAAGCAACAAAACAAAGAAGGTGCAAATCTAAATAGAGAAAAGGATTACAAGTGCTTCCTCTGAAGAAGAAACTGCACAACCTCAGCCAGAAAATATGGAGACAGAAATAAAATTTCTAAAGGAACAACTAGAACAAAGCAATACTTAGTGATATTTTGAATCATGTCAATATGGATGAAGATGTAAAATTTAAAGAACTTAGGGATAAATTGTAAGAATCAAATAGGAAACTTGAGGATGAAAGAGCATATGCAATAGATATTTTCAAAAAGTTGGAGTCTAGTGGACATGCAAGCAGTAACATAAATAAGGAATTGGACAATGAGAGGGAAAAGAAAAATAGTGGGAAGAGAAAGAAGTGGAAATATAGAAACAAAGTGAAAATCAGTTGTCAGAAATGGTGCAAGAGGTACAAAAAGAAAATAAAGCAATCACAACCTATGAGAACAACTTGTTTGACTCAAATGAAAAAATAAAAAAATTAGTCAAGCTAACTAAAGAAAAAATGTGGGGGAAAATTATGGAAAACACAGATAGGTTGTGTGATTGGTTTGAATTGCATCAAAGTGTTTGAGCTATTTGTGGGAATATCAAAGAGAAGATTGAGAATAATAAAGACCTTTTTAAGCTCATGAATACTGCAAGATAGATTATAGACATAATCAACACACATAGTGATAGGTATTTGGCTAGCCAAGGAGTTCTTGACTATTGAAAAATTTAGCCTCATAGTGAATTGAAGAAAATTCCATATGTAATATGTGTTAATATGTATATTTGCGTTGATGGATTTGTGTTGATATCCTTATATATGTCATTCCAAGAATATTGTACTGAGTCAACATCTCTTCATATACTTGAGAGCACAAGGTGTTCTACAATCCTCCCTAGCTAAGAGTGAGTGTTAAAGTTGTAGCTTTACTCGGATAAATTTGCTCTGAGATATATTGTTATTATTGGCAAACCATCATTTTCTATATATAAGTGTATTCAAGTAATAATAATATATATTATTAGATATATAGCATATCATATACATATTATAGTACACACACGCGCACACGCACGCACGCAATACTAATTATAATTATGAAATATATATATTAATTAAATGATGATTAAACCTTGGAGACATGTCTCCTCTCTTCAAGAGACATGTATCCTCTTCTCATATTTATATGAGATCCAAATCTACATTTGGAACATATCAATTACAATGATGACATTTGCAGAAAAGATCCATGCTACTTAATATGGTATCAAAACAAGACTGCATATATGTAATAAAAGTAATATTGAAGAAATGACATTCTCATAAGTGCAAATTGCATTACCACTGAATTAGTTATGGGTTCCATTCATAGACAAGTCAAATAAAATCTGATTGCATTGATTTGCATAATGCAATCTGAAAGGGAGAACTCGACCTAACTCACATTTACATATATTGAGACTAGAAAAAATAAATAAATATACATAAATATGAAATCAGATCCATCAAAGGCTACAGATGATATTGGCTAGATATGGGAGCATGCGCTGTTGATAATCATAATCTATTACATAGAAAATGAAAATTGTTATGAATACCCTGCGTAAATACCCTACAATCTATGGGCAAGTGGTTCCCACCGTACACGAAGAAATGATGAAAGCGATAATGATTCTGTAGGCTATATATCTGAATTTTGGAGGAGTCCTCTCATCTATTATATAAGAAGCTCATGGAGATATGTGGGAATACAGTGAGAATAAAAATAGTAATACAATTGGTATGCAGAGTCGAAGACAAGCATAAGAGAGTTTAGAAATATAAACAAGGTATTTGGCCTAAATATAAAGTGAAAGGTGAATCACGTATCTCAAGGGATTATCCACCCATCGCCTCCAAACATTAACATAATCTATGTAAGTAAATTTATGGGAATGTTTATTTATTAATATAAATTATTAGTGATATTATGAATTTATAATTTTTTCATTAGAAATATAAATCAAATCAAATCTAAAACATGATTATATTATTCCAAGGAAAATAATATTTATCATTATGATGAATAATTTATTATTCTATTATGTATATAAATAACTATGTTTCTAATGCTTCTTTATTCATTATTTGAATAAGATTTTCATAATCATAGTTAGTTATTAATAAAAGAAATAATATGTTGACTATATATATATAGAAGATAAATTTATATATTTAAATTGTATATATTTATCTATATTATATGCAGATGATCTTATATTATTATCTAGAATCATTTATTATCTTTGAGTATTATCTCTTATTTTTATGTATTATAAGAGTTATGTGCCTTGATCTTTTCCTCTGAGAATGTTATTGCAGAAAACTGAAGGATTGATATTACATTAAGAGGGAGTTTGATACTTTGTCAAAGGAAAGAAGCTCATAAGATTTATGATGAAGGATTGATATTAGATTCAAAAGGACTCTACCACTTTGTCAAAGAAAAGAAGCTTAAAAGATGAGCCTAACATTTCAATAGAGATAACCTTGAAAGAGAGGGAGTAGATAGAGGACATGATTCAACCTTTAGTGATCCACATGGAGTAAACCATGTTGAGATGGAGTCTTTAGTAATCGAAGGAGCAAGTTGGAACTTAAAAAGGATTTGTCATATTTGATAGAAAATTGTTCAACAACATAAGAATCAGTGGAAATTTTACATTGTGGGGGGGGGGGGGGGGGGATAATAGTCAATATTTCATTCCCACTTGAACCTTATTTAAAGCGGAGATGTTCCATTCTCAAATAATCTAAGAAGAGCATTTTTGAATTTTCATGTACAGATAAGTTTTCTTATCTTTTACATTTATCTACTTTTTGTAGTTTCTCTCTTATTTGTAATTATATACATACTATAAGGGTTATTTTCCTTAATCTGTTCCTTTGTGTTTGATGATATTCTCACTGGAAAAGAAGGTTCATACTTTACATATGCTACAAATATTGTGCAAACTCAATCCAATGATAGTAGTTTCAAAGACGTTGATGATCAAAATGGATAAATTGAGGCTCTTGAAGAAAATGTCTTTGATGATTGAGACTATTGATTCTTCTACAATAAGAGGGAGTATGGCACTTCTTCAAAGATAACATAGGAGCTTAGAAGGTTGATATTCAGAGGGAGTCTAGAAATGCATGTGTGTGACTACATGATTTTTTATGGGTGTACTTTTGAGTGCATCATGAGGAAGTACTGACTTATCACTAGAAAACCAAAAGATTTAGAGTGAGTTTGACAAGCATCCTTGGGTGAAGAGAGCTTTTTGAGGAAGTAACGAGAGGACCCAACTTCCCAGGATCATGTTCAAAGGGAGACTTTTGAGGTGCAATTCTTTGTAAATTATATCTTCTCTATGAGAAGAATTTATAAGTGAATTTATTGTAATATATTCTTCTTTATGAGATAGAATTGAGGTTGAAACCCTTGTTCTACCGTCTGGTAGTAGCTATGGTGGATCCATCCTTTGACTTGGTTCATGGTGGATATCATGTAAGTTAAAAATGATGTTGTTGTGATTATTTCATGAAAGGTGATGATCTTTCATTGATGCATATATTCAGAGGGGAGCTATCGAAAGGTGATGAATTTATCAATAGTTGGACTTTGCATTATAATAGACTACATTAAGTTGTTGTCCTGGAGTGCCAGTAGTTATGATAGCAAGTAGAAGGTAACTATTGTAAAGTGACAATCTTATCAAAATTTGACCTATCTCGCAACACCAAAATGTGTTGTAGCAAGTGTTATCTTGGTTCTTTGGGCTGGATTTTGCCAGACACCTCGATAATCAACTCATCATGGTTCTTTAGGCCAGATTTTGCTTGACACCATGAAAACCATTTTTTATGGTTCTCCATGCCGGATCTTGTCAGACACCATAACTTAAATCTATCTTAGATCACACTTAAGGTGGTATTCAAATATTGCTTTATAACTACTGAAATTCTCTCCTTGTTAAAAAGGGAGTGTTGAGAAATTTATCTTGATAGTGAATTGAAGCAGATTCCATATGTAATATATGTTAATATATATATTTGTATTTATGAATTTATGTTGATATCCTTATATATGTCATTCCATCATATTGAGTTGATATCTCTTCATATACTTGAGAGCACAAGGTGTTCTACAAATCCTCCTTAGCTAAGAGGGAGTGTTAAAGTTGTAGCTTTAGTCAGATAAATTCAATATAAGATACATTGTTGTTATTTGTAAATCATCATTTTCTATATATATGTGCATTCAAGTAATAATAATATATATTATTATATATAGCATGTCATATACACATATATATATATATATATATATATATATATATATATATATATATATATATACATACATACATACATACATACATACACACACACACACACATATATATATGTGTGTGTGTGTGTGTGTATATTACTAATTATTATTATGAAATATATGTATAATTAAATGATGATTAAACCTTGGAGATGTGTCTCTTTCAAGAGACATGTCTCCTCTCATATTTATATGAGATCCAAATCTTCATTTGGAACATATCAATTACAATTGCCATATTATTACATTTGCAGAAAAGATCTATGTTAGTTAACACTAAGCATGTTAGTGCATCAGTAACTTAGTCATTAGCTATTATTAAAAAATGCTAGAGTATAGGGGAAGGAGAGGAATGTTTGAACTCAATTGGAAGAAATCTCACCAAGATGGGTGGCAAAGAAAAACTAATAATAAGTCTTGGTTTGCCTAATCCTTGCCCTTGTAATTCATCAATGACATTCATTGGAAGGGAAGCTTACCAAAAAGATTTGAAGGCCAAAATGATGACTAAAGTAGTCAAGTTTCCTCAGGATTAAACTCCTAGAAGAATTTTGAGTTGCATCAAACCATTGGCAAATTGAATACAGTATTGGATGTAGTATTTATTTCAAGTAATCTTCCAAAAATGGAAGTCTGATGAAGTTAAAGGTCATCTACTATAACATAACAAATGTCCAAACTCCAAATAAAGAAAAATTCAACATCCTAAAAAAGATGATTGAATCTTCAATCATCTGATAAGATATCCATTAGAGTATGTAAAACTTGAAAAGTGATTTTAATCATCTTTGTAGGTAAAACTTAGAAAGTGATTTTAATCATCTTTGTAGGTAAAACTTGGAAAGTGATTTTAATCATCTTTGTAGTGTTTACTTTATTTCTACTTGCAATTTTTTGATATGAGTTTAAAGTTTAAAATTTGTTATTTGAATAGGATAAACATAGCAAAATCCAAATGCTATTTTGTTTAATAGGTCTATCAAATGCAAAGGAAAAAAAAGTTTTAGATACTAAACTTGATGCTACTCTAAGACTCTTCCCATAAAGAAAAATGACTTGAAGTTGTTGTTACTCTCTTATTTCTATATTTTTATAGAAGGGAATTCAGGGACATTTGCTAAATATAATGGTTGTAAATTTAGTACTTATAACTCATGATTATGAAATTGGATATTCATATTTAACTTTTGCAACATGAATTTATCGAATTGTATCAATTATTATGTGTAAAAAAAGTAATGACAATGAATATGAATATTATCATTTGAATTTCTAATTTTTCATAAAAATCATCAAGAATTGTACTATAACAATGTATCATATGAGCATAATAGTGCAAATAAAAACCAATAGTAATGGTAAAATTTGAATGAATCTTGATTCATGGGATGCATCATGTAGCATAAAATGTATGTGTTTGTTTGACATTAGACATGTAATGCCTACCCTTAGTTTACTTTTCATGTTGGTTTGTTGGATTATTTTAGACTAGTTTTATGATTTGTTGTACTTGATTACTAGATTTGATAGGATATTATTTCATACTTAGTCGATTTATTTGATGAGCTACTTGATACTTAGTTATTTCATGTGTTCATGATTACTCTTTTGACAATGCTGCTAGTATGTAGTGATTTCAATTATCTCATGACGATAGTTAGATGGATGATTTATATGCAGTTTCTATGGTTATTCACCTCATACTTGCATCTATATGGTGCATGTGTATGTTTTAATTTATGTTTGACATCTCTGATGTGGTTGAGGGAGGAAGTCAAAGTCACCTACTAGTCAGGATCTACACAATATACCACTTCCTGCCATTGCCTATTTAGTTTAGATTATATGTGTATGTATATTCTTGGATTTTATGCAGATTGCAAGTACTGAGTATTGACTTGCCTGAATTGCTAGGATGAGCGAGCCCCATTGCAATATCTCAATGGTAAAAGAGGGGAGATAATTCTTGAGTCTAAATCCTAACCTTAAGCCAATTATCTTAGAAAGTAGGTCAAGTATCTAATTTTTACCCTTCTAAGTTTGTCACATGATGTGAATTCGTGATTTTGACCCTGAGTTTGACCTAGTACTCTTTTCTTTAAATTAGGTTTTCATATTTATTTTTGTGGATCTGTTGTGATTTTTAGTTATAATCAAATCAAATTAAAAGAGTATTAAATAAATTAATTTAATAAAAATTTTACAAAGAATTTTTTTATTATTATATTTAATTAATTGAGAAATTAATTAAATAAAAGAATTAAAATTTAAATATTTAATTAAAATTCTAATTTTAACATAATTATATCTATTTAATTTAACAATAATTTATTTAGGAGTTTCATTTTTATAATAAACTCTAAATATTATTAATATTTAAATTAATAAATACTTTATTAAAAACATCTTGTGAGTTAATAAAAGAGGGAAAGAAT
This sequence comes from Cupressus sempervirens, assembly GCA_028749045.1. Classification (NCBI taxonomy): domain Eukaryota; kingdom Viridiplantae; phylum Streptophyta; class Pinopsida; order Cupressales; family Cupressaceae; genus Cupressus; species Cupressus sempervirens. The sequence continues at coordinate 622,494,932 of CM053786.1, read as the reverse complement.
AAAATTTTAAAAAATTATTTTAATTAAAATGAAAAAAAGTTGCACATGAAATTAAAATATAATAAAATAATTAAAAAAAAATATTTTGCATGATTGCAAAACCAAAACTCTAAGAGGGAGAAAGCTCTTTATTAAAAAAATTAGAGCTCACTTCTCCACACACAGATTTGGAGGAGCCAATTTTCGAGAAGAAGGTTTTCAAAAGAAAGGGAATTCACTTGTAAGCTTTGTGCATCCTTTTTTTTTTTATCATCATATCTAGGTAGGATCTTGTGTGTTTTGCAATACAGATTCTTTCTTTGAAATATTTTTATTTTTCGTGTTTGTTGTGGATCTGTATTCAGAATTTAATTGGGTTGAAACCCTTTCTTGTGAATTTATTGTTCTTCACTTTGAATAAATTTGTAAATGAATTGAAGATTTGAAACCCTTATCTTGTAAATTTTAAAGATTCATATTTTTGATTGATTACAATTTGGTTAGGGTATGAAAAAGAGATCAAAATTTCATATACAAAATTTGATTGGTTGTTTGTATTTTCTGATAAGATCTATTATGTAAATTTATTAAAATATATATTATATAAAATTACCACAATAAATAAGTTTATTTTAATAATTATATGTGTGTGTGTGTGTCTATGTGTTGAAATAGTTGTTGAAATTACCAATTAAAAATATGGATTGCCAATTTTCATGAGAGGGAGCTTATGTTTTATGTTTTTATAAAAATGTATTATAAAAAGCAATTAAAATTTGAGAGAAGGGGATGTGACCTGCGCACCCCCCCCCCCCCCAACAACTATGATGGGAGGTCTTGCTGCTATAGAAACAGACACGGCCAATGCAACAAGTATTGTCATAGCAGTGAAAACTGCTAAGGCAACAAGCTACCAAAGCAACCAGGCCATATTATGGCCTCCACAAATTATGAGGTATGTGATTTAAATCATATTTGTTTTATTTTAAATTTTATTATTATTATGTTTTAAATTATGTAATAATAATAGTATTAAAATTTTTAATATTATTAATATTATTCATTATTGTTATTATTATTTTATTTAATAGTTATTATATTATTTAGTGTAATGATTATTAATATTAATAAAAATCTAAATCTAAATATATTATTTTATTGACATTTTGATATTGTTATTATTAATGACTTAATAATAGTTAATAAAATTTAAGTAACAAAATTTAATTATAAGGTTGCTGTAAATATATTTTATAACATTAAATTGAATTAGTAGTTTATTTTCAAAAAAAAATTGTTACAGAAAATATTTCCTATTTGACATTTGTTGAGTATTTGAGGTTCTTTTGGACTCAAAGACCCTAGCAAATCTGAGACTTGAATAAATGCAAATGTGAACCTTGGTTGTAATTGAAAACCCTATCAATTGTAATAATTGAAAATGGAAATGAAAACTTGAAAACCTATACTGAAAATTGAACTTTTTTGTTTTCAAAACTTAACGAGTTATGAAAGTTACATTGTTATGTACTTTATGTGATGTGTGGTTTACTAGTGTTGGCTTTGAATTTGACTTAGTACTTTGAGCAATTAGGATGTTTACCATAGGCTTGGGGGTTTTGTTCTATGATGATGTTATGTTTATGATCTTTTATACCCAACCATGGTTATGTGTCACTTGTCTTCTATGATGATTTTTTTATCAGTTGCTTGTTTGGACTTTCCAGTTGCTTGTTTAGGACTAAGGTGAATGGTACGACTTTCTTGTTGTAACCTTTGAGTTTTTTTTTATTAGTTATCTTTTGGTACTTTCTAGTTGCTTGTATAGAAATGAGGTGATTTTTGTGATTTATCTATAGGTGTTGCTTGCATAGGACTGAGGTGAATACTATGTTTTATCTATAGGCGCTTTCAAGTTGCTTGTAAAGGATTGAGATGAAAATTATGATTTTATGAGTTGTACTTTTCATGATCTTAGGGTAGGTAATCTATGTGTACATTAGGAAATGGCTTGCAATGGAGGTCAGAGCCCTAAAGAGGCTGCCTAGGTAACCCATTGTAAGTTTTTTTAATAAGTGATAACATTTCATTAAATTAGAGTAAAATAAATTAATAAGAGAGTGATTTTCCTTGCCTATGCCTTGAGTGCTAGTACAAGCTAGGATGGGAGCTTACTTCATTAGTATGCCTTGTTTGTACAAAAGGATATTGATGCCTCATAGTCTACACTAGGGGCCGAAGTCCAGAGAGGTTGCGAGGGTAACCTTATAGTTGGCTCATGTGATGACACTTGCCCACTTGCATAGTATATTTTTTACATGTCTTTGTTGCCTCTAGGATTAGCTGATACTTGTGTCTTGGTACCTTTGAGATAGTTTACTTTTAGATGTTTCCTTAACCTAGATGTTGGTTATGACTTTTGGGATTTATTTTCATTTGTGACTTGAGACTGTCTCCTCAGCATGGTGGGAGTGGACCATTTAGGTTCCACAAGGTTGGGTGGCAGTGCATTTTTCTTATACCATTGAGATTCGATAGTTGGATGTCCTTGTGTAGTATTTCCTTTCTTTCTAATCTTGTATTTTTTGATGGATGGTTATACTTTGTTATATTGTATTTGATTATTAGAGATCTTATGAGAGGATGTATTGTATTTATGATGTATATCCTTTGAGCTTTTCATACTCTATGACTTGTACACCAGATGATTATGCATTATAATTATTGCCAAGTGACATCTTATATTATTCTATATTATTTAATTGGATTGGTACTTGTAGTTATTCTATGATGTGGAATTGTTATGTATCAGATTTAGTATTAATAAATATTTTATGAATGTGATTCAATGTCATGGAACCCTTAAGAGATGTACTCTATTTTATGGATTATTTTTATGTATGTGAGTTATTGCTTTTGCTATATTATATTTGTTGTTTAATTATTACTTTTATTAAAAAATGTTTGGAAAGCTTAGTGAAACTTTAGGTCAATTTATTTTGGGTTCCCTGATGGGGCATTACATCTGGTATCAGAGCCCAAGTTTCTACATTGGGAGCTTTGTGTATATTGCAATGCCACTAGTTGACAACTAGTTAAACTGAAATGAAACTTAAAAAGTTTTAAGTATCTTTTACAACTTGAACACTTGAAAACTTCAAACTTGAATACTTGAAACATAGAAAAAGGAAAAACTTGAATTAGTCTTGAGGATGGATTTCAAACTTATTTTATTATGATTGTGCTTTATGGTGGTATGCCTTTGTTAACTTGTGAGTATTGTTGTTGTTCTTGCTTGCGTGTCTAATACTAGATTAACTGTTAGAGGTTGTAGTGCAGGTAGAGGTAGAGGTCATGGAAGAGGTGTACATGATGGTCCTCCTTTGACTCATAGAGGGAGTCTTGTTCTAGAAGAAAATAGGGAAGAGAGCCATAGAGATGACCATGTTGACTCAGAGGGGACTAATTTGAGACAAATGATGAGGACTATTATGGAGTGTCGACCTCCTCCTAGAGGTGCTAATTAGAATGGATCACACCATGCTAGGAATAAGGAGAGGCAGAGGTCCAAGAGTCCTTGAAGAGACCTTTGTGGTGACAGATAGAGGTTACTAAGGATGCTCAAACAAAGGAGCTATAGAGGTCCAAGATCAAACCCTTCACTAGGGTTGGTACAAGGTATGTGGCAAAGTAGTGATTAATTTCTAAATAGAGGTAAAAATATGAATAGGATAAAAATGATGAGTGGGGAATATAGGACCTATCCTTAATCCAAATTCCCAAAAAGAAAGATCCAAATGGATTAATCACAAGGAAGTGATCAATACAAAAATGAATTAGACTTATTTTGAAGTAGGTTGCATAGTTTCAGGGAATTTTGCAACTTGCTTCAGAATGGAAATACCAAGATAGAGGAAACCCATAAAACTTTTGTCCTTCTGAAATAAGGTTGACTTTGACCTAGATAGTGGGGCATGATCTTACCCCTCAATGAAAGGTCATCCCTAACCTGAATAGCTCCAATGAAAATTTTGTTCATGGATCTTGGAAGTTCGTCAAAAAGGGTATCCAAATCTGAATTTCAATTCATTGTCATGTACTTGTACCTGCAAGAATAATGGTTTTTAAAATAAAAATGGATGGGAGGTCTTCCTTGGTTGAACCCCTATTTGGAATCAATCTTGAAATGTAATTGAAATTGCAATATGTATAAACAAAGTAAATGGAACTATTCACCTTGCTTATGTTGAAACCCTTGTGCAGGATTTCAATCCTTGAATCATCAAGTATGGATGCTCCAAATAAATGTAGAATTGTGTGTAGGATGTCTTAAATCAATGACATTAGAACTTCAATACCAATCTTGAATGGATCTTAGTATAGGAAAAGGCTTGAATGAAAGTGGGTAGAGAAATCTTTAACAAGAGGGCTCCATAGAGATTGAAATCTTCAATGGTTAACAATGGATCTCCTTGATGAATTGGATGTTTGAATGCTTAGATGATTGAATGCTTGATTGTGGAAATAATAGATAGCCCAATGTCTTTCCTTATTATCTTATGGAGAAAATGAGATGAGGAGACTTTCTTATATAGTGATCTAAGGCACAAACTTCTAGAGAGGCTAACATTAGAGAAATAAATCCCAATAAACCTTAGCCCCTAGAAATGGACTTAGATTAAATGCAATTTAAGAGTTTACCATTCTAAAACCTAAAACAATGGACCCAAAAGTGGGAAAATGAAACATTTTGAAGCCCAATATCCTGAAACCTCAGGAACTTAAAATTTTAACTTAATGTCAGGGACGAGGTCAACTCTACCCTAGATTAGGATTGAGGTCCCCCTTGACCTAGGTTAGGGTCAAGGTCAACCTTGACCTGTCAAGTCATCATTAACCCAAAAAGTCAAAGTCTTCAAATTATTAGAGAAAGTTGTCAGAAAGAGGTTGGAAATAGGGGAAGAAAAGCATAAACATAGCTAGATCCATGCAAAGACCTATTTAAGGCACTTGACATGACCCCAAACCACTTACTCGAAGGGCTAAACACTCTTATCATGAAAGTTCTTCCATTTTAAGATGATACGTTAAGCCACTACTTTAGCAAGAGTATGGACTCAATGCAAACTCTTGGCAAAGGAGATCATAATGAAAAGATAATCTTATTAAGATCAAAGGGACAAATGGGTCCTCAAGCCCCCAGGGACTCAAGTCTTCATCAACTCCAAGATCACAATAAGAGAGACATCTCTAGAAAAAGAGAAAGAAAGAAAGAGTTTGATTATCTCACCCAATGAGAACTTATGTCCCATTGTGAACCACACAAGGAAATGGTGCAGCTAGAAAGATGGAATTGAACCACCCAGTGAATCAAGCCATCAAGGATTCACCCTTAAGAATATTCTATTCTAAAAAATTAAAACCAAAAATAAAAGAGATCCAATATTAAGGATACCTTCAACCTTAAGGGATCAAAAAATTTGAAACTAGAGGGATCAAGAGATCCTAAAATATAAAGCCATGCTTTAAGGATTAGTCACTAATCCAAAAAAGGAGAAAAGGTATCTAAAAAAAAAAAAGTGTATCAAAAAGTGTGTGTGTGCAATAGGTGAGCAGAGCATATGCCCCCATGTTAAAGTCATTGCTAACACTTTAATAGGAGAAATGGCTTTAACAAACACATAAAAAACTCCACTAATTATGTTTCCACTATGAAATGCCCCTAGATGAAGACAAATCAAGGGAAATACCACATAAACATAAAGAGAACACAAAAGGGATCTACCTAGCGTGGGGTCAATATAATCATAAGATATATATATGATATTATTGCAAATGAATTGAAATCATTCCCCAAATAAAGTAGAGCTACAATCACAAAGGAGGAAAGATCGCATAAGAGATATGAAGAATCTTTTTGGACCATGATCTGGAGACCAAAAAGAATCAGTGATACCAAGTCATAGATCCAAGTAGATTACACAAGGAAATATTTATGAACAATAGAACAAGTACAAAATTACATGAAAAAACATATGGAAGAATAGAGATACATTTAGAGGAACAGTACAACAAGTTCAATTCCTTTATCACCTTGCACCAACAAAGCAACAAGGGTCGTATAAAAAAATCTAACAATATTTAGAAAATACATCAGAAGAGAAGCACAGTACAGTAGGAAAACCCAAAACAAAGCTACCATAAATGACAAGCCAATCAAGCATGTCTCCTACTCTCCCCATCTCATTTTGTATCATTTAGGGAAGGTGGGTAACTCACAAGAGGGACTATACCCAGCATAGTAGGAATGATAGTCGGTTCCAAACAAGGATCCTCTTAAGAATCACAATGTTTGATACTAAGTGTAAGTATCCATTGTGAGGAAAACATATTAGGTAAATCAGTGTCAATAGTTTCATATTCATCATTAACATCATTAGTATCATCAAGAGTATCTTCATCATCTAGATTAATCAAAATAGGATCTAAGATAAGAATGGAATAATCATAATCATCCATCTTAACATCATTATTAGCAATAACTTCTTCTAAAACATCATGCATTGTTTTATCTGAAGAAGGTAAAGAGTTTTGAAGAATATAATGACAAGCTTTATCTTGAGCATGATGCTTCTTACAACATTCATTGGCAAATCGATAACATTTTTTCTTGTTTGAAATGTGTTGAGAACTAGGAGAAACAATTACTAGATCCTTCACAAGTTCTATAGGAGGATTAATAGGATTATTAGTAAATGGACAAGCAATAGTAGGACCTTGATTAATAGATAAAGAAGACATAGATAAAGGAAGTATGAAAGGTGTAGGAAAAATACCATGATTAAGATCCATATGAGGTAAGCTTAACTCAAGAATCTTACAATGCTTATAGGCTTGATAGGAGTAGAAAAGATGACCAGGTCTAGAAGGACATGAATTAGGTAATGAAGGCCAAAATAATTCAAGGGTAGCACAATCTCTAGACCTAGAAGGTTGATATAAACTATGGTTAACCATATTCACTTCATCATTAAAAAAATTAAGACAATTGTGTATAGGTGAAGCAACAACATGCATAACATTTAACCACAGTAGACCAAGCTTAACTTGAAACTGATCATAACTAGGAACAACAACAAAGGTATTATTAATAATTTTACCACAAAGTTCAACTAGTAAATTAATAGAACCAAATGATGGATAAAGAAAACCATTACAAGTTTGAATCCACACATCAAATAGGCCAGAAACAACTAGATCCATGCAAAGACCTATTCAAGGCACTTTATATGACCCCAAACCACTTATTTGGAGGGCTAGATGCACTTATCATGTAAGTACTTCCATTTTAAGATGATACAATTTCTTTAGATAGATGTTTTGTGTAGTGTCTCCCCCTAGTTCACATTTCTATTATCATTGCTGAACTCTTTTAGGCCAGTTTCATGCTTGATTACTAGTAAGATTGTTTTGAGATTATTAGATATTTTTTTACATTTTGTTGATTATATGATGAGATTACTTGGTACTTTATATTTCATGTATGCATGATAATTATCATTGTGTTTGTAGTTATTTATTATGATTAGTTAGATGGATTATCATGTGTTTTCGTATGGATACTTACCCCATACTTGCATATGTATGGTGTGTGTGTTTGTTTTCTTTATATATGGCATTTTTGATGTGGTTAAGGAAGGGAGTCGTAGTCACCTGCTAGTTAGGATCTACATGATGCACCACTTCCTGCCATTGCTCATTTAGCTTAGAATATTGTGTCTGTACATGCATAGATTTTATGCAAGTTGCAGGTACCGAGTATTGACTTCCTTGAATTGCCAGGATGAGCATACCCTATCACATTATCTCAATGGTAAGAGAGCGGAGATAAATTTTTAAGTCCAAATCCTAAACCTTTAAGCCATTTGTCCTAATTGAAAATTAGGACAAGTATCCGAGTTGAGTACCCTCTGAATGCGTTGAATGACATTAATTCATGATTATCACCCTTTAGTTTGATTTTGTATGTGTTTTACAATGACACATTTTCGTATTTTACTTTATGAGTCTTTGGTGAATTTTCTATTAATTAAGTCTAATTAAAAGATTAAATTAATAATTTAATTTAATGGAATATTATTATGATATTTTAATATTTAATTATATTTAATTAATTAAAAAATTAATTAAATAAAAAGAATTAAATTTGAAGATAAAAGTTATAAGGATAAATTTAGAATGTGATAATATTTATTTAATTTAATAATAATATATTTAGAGTTCATTTTTAAATAAATGCTAAATATTATTATTATTTAAGTTAATAAATATTTTATCAATTAAGTTTTGAAGTAAATTAAATAAAGTAATTTAATAATTCATAAACATGCATGAAAAAGATTAATGCAAGATAAAGAAAAGATTAATGAAAGTCAATTGGAGTTGAGTCTTGTGAGCAAGGAGTACTCTCGGTGAATGCACAATTAGTGCCCCGATTTGAGGAGAGAACTCCTTATCATCAATTGGGGGTTCATTTTCAAAGGAGGAGGAATTTGGACGCAAATTTTGGGAGCAAAAATTGGAAATAAATTTTGGAAGGGAAATTTTTGGGAAAGTTTTACAGAGAAGTTTTTGGATAGAAGTGAATTCTCTCACAATCTTCAAGTGTTTATGTATTAGCATCAAGTTTAGGTAGGGTCTTGCATTTTGATCATTGATTAATTATGCAATTTTCCTTTCCTATCTTCTTCGTGACTGTGGATTGTAGATCCAAATTTCTCTGTGGTGAACTTGTGAATATTTCAATATTGTAGGTTACTGAATGTATGTTAATATCCCTGTGTGCTCATGGAGGTTCAAAATACAGTGAAGGAAAAACCTCATTCTATAGATTTTGGAGAATCAAAATTAAGCTAGGAAGGGTTGAAAGTCAAAGAGGAAATTAATCAGGGAAGGTTTGAAATTTAAAAGGAAATTTAAAGAGAAAATTCAATTGCTTGGTCAAATTTTCTCTATCAGATTAATGTTGAAAAACAAATTTTTAATATATATATATATATATATATATATAATATTTTTTTTTAAGAAAGCATATGTTCTACAAATTTTATATATTTATAAACCTTTTAAATAAAATTATTTTTATTAAAAAAATGTTATTTAAATTATAAATTTTTAAAAAATAATATTAAACAAAATTAAATTTGTGTAAACAAATTATATATATATATATATAAAAGTTTTGGTGGGCGGGGCCACCAACCCCCCTACTGATGACGGGCCACACCACCCGTACCAACTCACAACCAAAAATGCAATAATATGAAGACAAGAGAGATGACAAAATTCTTCATAAAACTTCCATTAATACTTGAAATTCATTAGAATATTCTCCAAATGGAAAAACTCCAAATTCTTACAATATAAGAGAGATTGCTCGCTAAGAGCTTCTACAAGAAATTACATCCGAAGAGCTTCTACTTGAAGAGCTTGTCTTGAAGGGCTTCTATTTCTCCAACTTCCCTTAGAAGAGCTTCCATTTCTTGAACTTGATTACAAATGATTATAAGCCTTGCTTAAATAGGCACTTCTAACCCAAGACATTACAAACATAAGCAATGTGGGATAAAAGGTAAATACAACTACCTTTAAATAAATATTAAATTCCCACCCAAATACAACTAAGAACCCAACAAATATTAAATGCATGATTTAAGGAACTTGCCACCTACACACCTCGATTAATGGAATGACAACTATTTTTATTATTTTCTATTTATGCCACCCATGCACCTTGAAAATAGAGATTCCTCTTTTCTCCACTTTTCCTATTTTCTATTTTAAATTATTTTCCTTCCATTTTCGTCACTTTCTCTCTCCTCCACAATTTTTTTTTTTTTTCTTCTAATAATTTAATTTTTCCATGCAAGATGCTCCTACATCAGACTCCCCTGGTAGATAGAAAAGTGTGTCCCACACTTTGATGTCAAAAGAAAGATATAGAACCATCTTCATCTTCACCACAAGCTTCTACCTCAATAGGGACAAGAAAACCAACATACAAATCTTCCACATTTTTTTTTTTTTTTTGCTGATGCATGATGCTCCTGCATCCGACTCCCATGGTAGGAAAAATTTTGTGAGTATGGAGTCACAAAATGAAGTAGCCATTGTTGACATAATTTTTTTTCTCTTCCTCCAACACATAGCTCGAACAAGTATCCGATGCTGAAATTTCTCCTTTGCAATGAACTCTATCCAAGCATAAATCTCATCCTCATCCAATCTTGTTGGATTAACCACATCTGTAATAAATCCAGCAACACCATACCAATCTTCCTTTGCATACCATACATCATGAACAAGATCCTCATGCAAACCATCATTAATATCTTTTAAACTCATATCAAAGACAACATCCCATGATTCACAAGGATTTACCTGTTTGACATCTTCATCTTCACTTGCCTCTTTTATGTCGTCAACAATGCACATAACTACTCCACTTGCTTGATCTCCAACTAAGGCACTATACTCTTCCTCCATTGTTTTAGTCTTCCAATCACCTTCATCTACTTTTGGCATACAAATCTGGTTATCTTCATGCTCTTCCTCTTCTCTTTCATCTTCTTCAACTTCTGGTTCGCAAATACTTTTCTCTTCATCCACTTGCTCTTCCATTGGATCATCTTCCTTTTCCACATCCAAAGAATTATCAACATCTCTTTTCTAGTGACATGCTCTTTGTTTCCGCAACTCATCTTCTAATTCATTCACTTGCTTCTGCAAATCAACTAGCAATGATTGTTGATTTCTTGCTCTAAATTTCTCAAGTCGAGGAATCCTCAGAATCCATCCAATCACAAAAGTCATCTTCTTCTTTTTGTTCTCCATAATCAAGTCTTTAGAAGACAAATCTCATGCAACACAAGAACCTTGTGCAAACTGCCTCACAGTCGGTGATCTATCTACACAATCAAGAACTTCTTGACAAACTTCAACCAACTCAAGGTCCTGGTGCAAACTGCCTCACGTTCGGCGATCTATTCGCACTCTTAGGAACTCCTACTCTGATACCACTGATGACGGGCCACACCACCCGTACCAACTCACAACCAAAAATGAAATAATATGAAGACAAGAGAGATGACAAAATTCTTCATAAAACTTCCATTAATACTTGAAATTCATTAGAATATTCTCCAAATGGAAAAACTCCAAATTCTTACAATATAAGAGAGATTGCTCGCTAAGAGCTTCTACAAGAAATTACATCCGAAGAGCTTCTACTTGAAGAGCTTGTCTTGAAGGGCTTCTATTTCTCCAACTTCCCTTAGAAGAGCTTCCATTCCTTGAACTTGATTACAAACGATTATAAGCCTTGCTTAAATAGGCACTTCTAACCCAAGACATTACAAACATAAGCAATGTGGGATAAAAGGTAAATACAACTACCTTTAAATAAATATTAAATTCCCACCCAAATACAACTAAGAACCCAACAAATATTAAATGCATGATTTAAGGAACTTGCCACCTACACACTTCGATTAATGGAATGACAACTATTTTTATTATTTTCTATTTATGCCACCCATGCACCTTGAAAATAGAGATTCCTCTTTTCTCCACTTTTCCTATTTTCAATTTTTAATTATTTTCCTTCCATTTTCGTCACTTTCTCTCTCCTCCACAATTTTTTTTTTTTTTCTTCTAATAATTTAATTTTTCCATGCAAGATGCTCCTACATCAGACTCCCCTGGTAGATAGAAAAGTGTGTCCCACACTTTGATGTCAAAAGAAAGATATAGAACCATCTTCATCTTCACCACAAGCTTCTACCTCAATAGGGACAAGAAAACCAACATACAAATCTTCCACATTTTTTTTTTTTTTTTTGCACTTGATGGCGACACAACCCAACAAACAGAATAGACACAATGGAAAGGGGGAATTATATTAACTGAGAAAATAAGCTGGTACAAACAGTGTAGAGAAAATAAACTCAAAACATGCCCTGCGGGCTTACAATAGCAAAAATCTGGAGAATATTTCTCCTTTTAGCACCTCCTCTCAAGCTCCAATCCGAACTGCCTTTTACAATGCCAGAAATCTCCTTAAATAGATCCCAGAGGGTTAAGGACTAGGAGTACATTCTAGAAAGTGCTAGTAGGCATCCATCGACAAAATAGAAGGTTCTGGAAGCTGCGTTAGAAGTCGGTGCAATTCTAGAAGAATCTAGAAATGGTAGCCGAACTTCCGGGAGGCATAACTTTTGAACCGTAACTCCGATTGACGAACCGTTTACATTTTCGGAAAGCTCTCAAAGCGCTCTATTCGAGGTCATTTAATGCCCCAAACCTGACTTTGAAGCATTCTTAGGGGGTCTCCAAAACCCGAAAAACTGCAATAACTTTCAAACCGTGGGGCCTTTTGACCTGATTCTTTTTCTGGAATGCTCTAAATCTCGATTACATTCATCTGGCCAAGTCACACCTTCTAGGTCACCAAAATGATGGTCAAATTGCATGCTCCTATTTTTTCGGGATTTTTAAATGCACTGATAGTTGAACTATGAGAGTTGGAACCTTTATTTGAGCCAAATGGGTATCCAAAAATGTAAAGACATAAAACAGAAACTAAGTCTAAGTACATTTTTTTTAGGTGACACAGGATTCCTACCCACCATGCTGCGTGTGACAGTGGTTGCACATAGCAACATTATTGTATACAGTAGTAGTACACTGTCTACGATAGCAAGGCTGCTACAACAGTCGCCATTTCTTTTATAAGGCCAACGAGCCTTTAAACTATACACTGTATTATATATAATGCATTTTTTATTTATTTATAAATTTTATAATTTAAATTAATTTACTTTTGTAAATTGTTTTTTATAAAAAGAAATATGTTAATTAGTAATATATATATAATTTTAAATTAATATTTATTTAATAAATGTTATTAATGAATTTATTAATATTTATTATTTTAAATAAATAGTTATTGTGGGATTAAGAAGATAATTATATATAGTTTAATAATTAAGTTAATATAATTTAATTATGTTTAATTGTTTTTGAAATTAAAAGCGACCAAAAACAAGGGGGTCAGCCCTTAAGAGTCAAAAGGCTGGTAACCAGCACATTACCAGCCAATAACAAAAATAGACAAATAGAACAGGAGTACTAGGAGGCAGAGACTTAAACCATAAACTAGAAATAAGTTAGAACCAGAAAGGAAACAACCTAGCTACCCAGGCCTAATCAAATCTTAAATACAACTGATAACCAGGAAAACCATAACTGCCATAAAAGTATATAAAGTCTTTGGATCCTTAAATCCCCATAACTAAACAGAACTAAAAAAAACTTAGATTTATTTTTTCCCTTTTCCCCTTGCATGAAGTAGAATCTAGGCCTAGTCATCGGCAAGAAACTTGAAGAGTAATTTGTTGTCCTCCATGTCCAAGCCAACTTCGTCCTTCTCCTATGCCAGCAATTGGAGGGTAGTAGCAGTAGCATGAGTAACTTTAAGTCCAAACTTGGAGAAGGTGAAAAACCCCTCCTCCAAATCTTTCACCCTTTTCTCCAGGTCCATGTAATGCTCCTCCACTACCTCAATCTCCTCTTTATGCTCCTTGACCTTCTTTGCAACAACCTCCTTCATTTTATGTCCCTGTGGTTTATCTTGTAGCACCTGTGGGTTAAAGGAAATCTTTGAATTTTCCTTAACAAGGGAAGAAATGGTAATTGGGGAATTATCCTTTTTGCTCATCTCCTCACAAAAAGTAATAGGTTTAAGTGAGAAGCTGGCTGAAACATGGGTTGTCTCAATATTCCTTTCTTTGTCGTCTGACACTTGAGTTTGAGTATCATCCATCGAAATGTTCCTAGAATTGAAACTTTTTCCCCCCTCCTCATTACCTTCATCCTTTTTGGAGTTGGAAATATTTTCCTCCTCCCTTCTATCACTGTTATTGCCTGAGCTATCTTCTTCAACTTCCTCAATAGGGTATCTGATGGACTTCTGCTTAACCCTAGCCTGGGACTTAGCTAACCTACCAGACCTTCTTCTTGCTTTTCCCCCAATATCCTCACCAGAATCCTCTCCAACAACCTCAACCACCTTATCAACCTTAATTTCCTTGTTTCCCTTTTGTTCTAGGGCTATGTCAAATTTTTTCTTTTTCTTAGTATCCTTGCTAGGAGATGGCCTAGGAGTATAGATTTTTGTCCCCATATTGAAGCTTGGGGGGAATTCGAACTATGGCGGGGATTTTCCACTACAACCTCTCTAGGGGGACACAAAGCTAAGTGGAACTGATACAAATAGAAAATTAACCCCTGATGAATAATGGTGAAGTTTAAGCCTTTACTCTTTTTTTCCCTAATATCATTAATCATATCCTCAAGCGAATGTAGAAGGAAAAATGGAATGGAAATGAAATCCCTATTTCTAAAGTGATTCAACAAAGGAAAATGATAATAATAGCACACTCCAAACCTACCTTTCAGTGTGAGATGCTTCATCAGGACCAGACACACATCATCCTAGGGCTCAGGTAACTTATCCCTTTTAAACCCTCCTTTGCAGTGAATTGGCTCCTCATTCTCCACAAAGAAGTTATTCATGCTAGCCTCATCCAAGACTTTAGTAACTTTCTTCCATTTTTTTCCCTTCGTGCTATGAGTCCTATTGCCATGGAAATTACCTCCTCCATGACTTGAAATGTAATGTCATTGATTGTAACCTTCCTATCGTTCCAATTATTCACAAATTGTAATGCAAAATTTTTATTGTACCTAGCCATGGACATCATATAAGGAAAAAAAACACCCTTCTTTCAGAAGATACCAGGTTGCCATCATGTCCTTGAAGTTCTCTAATCTCATTGGTTCCAACCGATTCAGATCACCTCCCATTTCAATTCTTCCACTATCTTGCCTCTCTTCCTCAGAAATACGCATCAGAACTTTATCACTTTCAAATTCTCTGCAGCTACTCTCTTGCTTAAATCCTTTGAGGAAATAGGGATCAAAATTACAGACCCATGTATGATGTGTTCTAGAATCCCATAACATCTTATTATGAGATTCGTGAGTATTTAAAAACCTAATTTTCTCTCCCTGTCAATTTCTGACATCCCAATCCATAATATCTATCGTACTTCCTTTTGGAGAGTGATTCAAATCTTGCAACGAGTTTCCATAATTATGAAAAGACAATTTCCTTAATTTGTAATTACTCCACTTGTCATTTGTATGGCCACGTTTGTCTCTTATTTTCAAAACGCTAAAGTTTAATTTAGCGATAAAGTTCTCCATCTTGCCCAATTTGGCCTTACTTTTAAATTTAGTGATCACCATTTTGAATTTTATCACCTTTTTCCTTGGATATCAACATCCTTAGATTTTCATTGATATCAACTAAATTTTCCCAGCATGTGATTGCCCTAATGTTAAACCCCATGGTAGCCACAACATCTGCCACTTGATTACCCTCCCGATAGATATGCTGCAGGTGGACCATTCTCATTTACTCCAATATATTTTTAATATCCAGGATGATATTTCTAATCTTCCATCCCAATTTTGCCTCCCCCTTTACCCAATCAATCACTAGTTTGGAGTCCCCTTCTATAGCTAACTCTAAAATGTTTCTTTCCCTAGAGAGTTGAAGACAGCATAATAATGCCATAGCTTCTGCCACATTATTGCTACCAATCCCCACCTGGCTTGCATAAACCAATAGCACATCACCATTCCTGTCTCTCGGCACACCTCCATCCACTCCCTGTCCTCCTTTCACAGCTCTGTCAAAATTAAGTTTATACTGTGTGATGGTGGGTGGTCTCCATATTGTCTATTGTCTCCTCCTCCTCCTAGTGAAGTTATCAAATAGGAAGAAATCCTCTTGACAACCCCAATTCTCAGCCACAATGCCTTCAAGTCTTTTGGGTTCCTCCTTTGGCATCTTGTATTTAGCTACCCTTAGATTTTCTTTCAACAGTTTGTTCATCACTCCAAAAACCACTTCAACCGTCCTATTTTATCTTGTTATTCCTTTCTTTCCATATGTGCCAGCATACATATGGTGGGATAATCTTCCATAAAAGGATTAGTCTTGGATGATGGAATGGGCAATCCCAATTGTTCACAAACTATCCCAAGTTATCTTTCATGACCCAATCATCTTTCATGACCCAAGCCATCCCCAATCTTTCCCAAACCATATTCCAGATGTCAACCACAAACTGACATTCAATGAAAAGGTGGTAAATACTTTCTTCCTTTGTTCACAAAGGCAGCAACTATTTGTTATGTAGAATCCCCTTTTTTTCAAATTATCAATTGTTAAAAATTTTCCATGCTGAACTATCCAACAAAAGAAATTAATCTTAGGTATAAGGTTACTGATCCATACCTTGCTCCACGTAGTTGGGCATAGTTCCTTATTGACCATTAAGGTATAAGCATATTTGACAGTGAAGTTCCCATTCAAAGTTAAATCCCAAGCCATGATATCCTCCTGTGGCAATAATGGGAGTCTCTGTTCCTTTATTAGTTCTTCCAATTCCTCTATGAGAATAACTATCTCCGATGAATAGTCCTCCTTATACAGCTTCTTCCATCTCCTCCCCTGATCAATGTAGTCTCCCACTTTAACCCCTATGTCCTCCTTAAGGAGTTCCATTAAACCACTATATTTACTTAAGGCCAGTAGTTTCCCATCCATCCACCCATCTTCCCAAAACCTTATATTGAAGCCATTGCCCACAATCCACCTCAATCCTTCTCTTAGCAGCCCTCTATTTCTAACAATGTTCTACCAGATCTTTGAACCTCCTAGGAGGTCATTATTATATAGGTTCCACCGAAAGGAGGTATTAGAAAAATATTTAGCTTTCATAATATTTCCCCATCCTGTGTTTCCTTCTGCCAGTCTCCATCCAATTTTTGTGAGAAGAGCTTTATTAAGGTCTTCCATTCTTCTAATCCCAAGCCCCCCCTTAGCTTTTGGTTTACACACCTCCTCCTAGTTGACCAGATTCAATTTATTTTTCTCTTTAGTCCCTGACCATAGGAAATTCCTTTGAATTCTCTCAATTTTCTCAGCCATATTTAGATTAATCTTAAATATGGATAAGAAATAAATAGGGATTCCCTGAAGAGCAACAACAATCAGTTGTAGTTTTCCAACATTGCTTAATATCTTCCCTTTCCACCCTGCAAGCTTCTTTTGAATTCTCTCCACTATTGTATTCCAAAATTCATTAGAAAACTCCTTGGTAGTGAGGGGGAGGCCTAAATAAGTTTCTGGGAGGCAAGCAGATTGGCAATCCAAGATTTTCCTAATCCTTTTTTGAAGTGAAGAATCAGTGTTAAGGAAATAAATCTTGCTTTTATGGTAGTTCACTCGTTTCCCTGAGCTTTCTTCATAATTATGTAAAATCATTTTCTAGGCTTCAGCCTCCATGATTGAAGATTCCCCAAATAGGAAGGTATCACCCACAAATTGTTGTATAACCTTAGCTTCAGCATTAGTGGTTGGTTTAACACCTTTAATGCAGCTCGAATCCACTAATTTACAGAATGACCTTCCCCAAAACTTCTGCTACCATGATAAACAAGGTAAATTGATAATTAATGTAGATATTAATATAAGTGACTAGATTGATAATTATTAATTAATTAAATTTAATTTAATTAATGATGGATATTATTTAATAAAATTGTAGATTTATATTATTGATTTACTTTAAGCTAGAATTTCTTATTAAAAAAAGAAAGAAAAAAACCAACAGTTATTATTTTAATAAGTTAAGTAAATAATCATCCTTCGGTTATTTGTAGAAAATGGATTTAAAACATGATGGGAGTGTAATTCTAGTTTCATTCAAACAAGTGAATGGGTCAACCTATAGGGTTATCTAGAAATCCTTTACTTGAAACTTATATTGAAAACGAAAACTGAAAACCTTACTTTTAATTCAACTGTGTGTTTTCTAAGTCAAACTATACTATGTAACCTACACTTTATTTTATATTTATTGTCCATGCTTTTGAGTTTTGGGGTTTGTCTTAGTGTTGACCAGCCCTAGGTTGTTACTAGAGGCTTAAGAGTTTTGTAAAATTTGTGATGTTATGATGTTTTCATCTCGATCTTTTTAAAACCCAACCATGGTAATGCGATGGCATGCTTTATGATGTGTGTGGATTATTGATTGTTATTGCTTTTCAGTTTCCTTGTGTGAAGCTGAGGTGTATGTTTATGAGATACCTAACTTAACTATTTTTGAGTCATCAATCAGTTATATTTGATTTGCTTTCTAGTCACTTTGAGAGGACTGAGGTGTTTTGAATGATTTATTCTTGATGATGTCATGTTGTGACATATTTGACTTGACCATGTTGGAGTCTTCGATCAATATTGTTTTGGGATGCTTTCTAGTTGCTCGTTGAGAACTGATGGTTATTGTGATTTGTCTTTGATGCTTTCTAGTTGCTCGTTGAGAACTAATGGATCTTGTGATTTATCTTTGATGCTTTTTAGTTTCTCGTTGAGGATTATTGTGATTATTATGACTATCTTTTGGTGCTTTCCAATTGCTCGTGGAGAACTGATGTGAATATTGTGGATTATCTTTTGATGTTTTTTAGTTGCTTGTATAGGGCTAAGGTGATTTTTATATGATTATTTATTTGTGCTTTTATTGAGCCTAAGGTAGGTTATCTATATGTAGTGTAAAGAAGTGGCTTGCAATGGGGGATGGGGGCCCTAAGTGGCTCTAAGGATAACCCATTTTAAGCTATTTTTAATAAGTGAAAACATTACACTAAATGGGGATTAAAATGAACCTAATAAGATAATTGTATGTTCTCGCCCATGCCTCAATTGCTAGTACAGAATAGGATGAGAGTAGAGAGATTGCTTGGTTACGACCTTGCATTCTGTAGTATGCCTTGTCAGTACAAGAGGATACTAGTGGTCGTAGTGGTATCACTAGGGACCTAGGAGTCCTAAGGGACTGCTCAAGTAACTCCAAGTGTGATTCGTGCAATGACACTTACCCACTTACATAGTAGGTTTCCTACATGTCTTGTGTCCCTCTGGGTCTAGATGTTGATCTATGTTGGAACCTTTGAGTTAGTATACTTTTAGGATTTTCTAGACTTAGAGAGTATTTGTGTTATGTGATTTGATATCATGTTTGGGACTTGAGACTATCTCCTCGGTGCGGTGGGAGTGTGCCATTTAGGTTCCACGTGGTCAAGTGGTAGTGCTTTTTCACTCTTACCATTGAGATCCATTCATAGTCACCATGGCTGGAGCTTCTTGGGATGCTTGTTTATCATGTTTAGGTGATGTTATTTATTAATGCATTTACTTTTATTGATGATTATGTTAGATTTTTTGATGTTTATGTTGTAGTATGTTTAGTAGTGACGTCCCTATTACTATAGTATCGATGATCTGATTGGTAGCTTGGGATGTTATGCATGGGGGATGGGTAGGGCCCACAATGGTCTAATGATGCTATTGATGGTTGGGAGGAACCACACACTTAGTTAGTTGTGTTTTATGATGGATAGTTGTATTTCATGTTGGATGTTTATATCTTTTATGATGGATGGATGTATCATGTACGGTGGATAGTTTCATTTATTTTATTGTACTTGTATCATGGATCTAAGGAGGATGTTGTACTTATATTCTTCATATGTATACTCTTTTAGCCTTTCATACCCTATGACATGTACAGTGGATGATTGAGCATTTTGAATTAATTTTCCAAGAGGCATTCAGAACAAATGTATATTATGGACATTGGACTTTTCTTTACTCTTTCATGTGGATATGGTAGTTGTTAGACTTAGTATTAATTTAAATTTAAATGTAATTCAACATCATGGGATCCTTAAGGAATGTAACCTATTATGCATGGTTATGGTTAGTTGATTGTATGTTGTTGCTTTCGCTACTATGTGTTTGATGTGAATGATTTAACTTTCTTGTTCAGAAAAAAAAATGTTTAGCAAACTTAGTAAAACTTTAGGTTAATTCTTTTGGCTCCCTTGGTAGGGTATTACATTTTGCAATGCAAGACTTTGACTCTTATGTCAAAGTGAGGTTTTCCATCACCCACCTAGAGCTCTTTGGGGCTACATGGTGGAACATTGAAGAGAAAAAATGGGTGAGAACATGACATTGTTACATGGGAGTTATTCCTTGAGAACTTCCATGAACACTTTCTACCAAAGGAATGGCACTAGTAGAGGGTTGATGAGGTTCATGATCTAAGATAGTGTACTATGATTGTGGGAGAGTATGAATGAAAATTCTATGAGCTCATGCTCTATGTAGGGACTAGTGATAATTCAACATTGATGCTTCAACAATTCATTTTGAGTTTGAACAACAATATCATTAGGGGTGTAAAAATTTTCCAACCTAAAACCCTTAAGGGTGCAGTACATCAAGCTATCCTAGTAGATCAAAGTGTCACCTTGGGATGTGGTTTATTTGAAGGAGCTCCTACAACATTAGGGTCCAAATGTAATCAGGGATTGGGTGGAAATATGAAGCCTGCTTCTTTAGGAGGTAATTAGCAGCAGTAGCAGGGAGGATCTTATCCTCCAACATAGAGTTGTGGTGGTGGTTCACACTCTAGGTATCCTCAGTACTCTTAGTGCAATAAGTGTAACCAGTATGACCAATCATCACAAAGTACTCATTCTTTTGCTAGTGGGAGTAGTTTTTAGTTGTCTAGTGCACCTAGAGTGTAGAGGAGTTTTGATGGAGAATTTTTTTGTGTGGAGATAACGTGGACACAGGTCATCACATTATCCTCAATGGAAATCACAATTCTTATATTAGAGACCTAAAACTTAAGAGCCCATGATTGGAGATATGGATAGATTACAGAGGATGTTTTCAGTGGATTTTTATCCTCCTACAGTGGGAAGTGGTCCAATTAGACCTACATAGTGAGTGCTTGAGTTTTATCTTTCATGTAGGCTTCTAGTGGTAAGCTTAAGTCTAGGGGGTGGATGTAATCCCTACCCCTAGTTTACTTTTCATGTTGGTTTGTCAGATTCTTTTAGGCCATTTTTATGATTATTTTTTATGATTAGATCTACTTGATTACCAGATTTGATTGGATATTATTTCATATTTAGTTGATTTATTTGATGAGTTGCTTGATACTCAGTTATTTCATGTGTTCACAATTACTCTTTCAATGATGATGCTAATATACAATGATTTCAATTATCTCATGATTATAGTTAGATGGATGATTTATATAAAAAATTTATGGTTACTCACCCCATATGTGCATGTGTATGGTGTACTGTATGTTTTACTTTATATTTGTTGTTTCTGATGTGGTTGAGAGAGGGAGTCATAGTCACCTACTAGTTGAGATCTACACGATGCACCACTTCCTGCCATTGCCTATTTAGTTTAGATTATATGTGTATATACATGTATGTAGATTGCAAGTACTAAGCATCAACTTCTCTGAATTTTCAAGATGAGCACGCCCTATTGTAGTATCTCACCGGTAAAAGAGGGGAGATAATTCTTGAGTCCAAATCCTAACCTTAAGCCAATTGTCCTAGAAAGTAGGACAAGTGTCTGAGTTTTAACCTTTTGAATTCATCAAGTGATTTGAATTCATGATTTTCACCCTTGAGTTTGATCTAGTACTTTTTTCTTTAAATTGGGTTTCTGTTCTTAGTTTTGTGGGTCTATTGTGTTTTTTATGATAATTAAATCAAATTACAAGAGTATTAAATAATTTAACTTAACAAAATTTTTAT
This sequence comes from Cupressus sempervirens, assembly GCA_028749045.1. Lineage (NCBI taxonomy): Eukaryota > Viridiplantae > Streptophyta > Pinopsida > Cupressales > Cupressaceae > Cupressus > Cupressus sempervirens. Next base: position 622,473,125 of record CM053786.1, on the reverse strand, counting down.
AAAGAAAAATCAATATTTAATTATATTTAATTAATTAAGAAACTAATTAAATAAAATAATTAAATTTAAAGATTTATTTAAAATTCTAATTTTGGCATAATTATATTTATTTAATTTAATAATAATTTATTTAGGAGTTTTATTCTTTATAATAAACTCTAAATATTATTATTAGTTAAATTAATAAATACTTTATTAAAAACATCCTATGATTTAATAAAAGAGAGCAAGAATAAAATTAATAAAATAATTAAGAAAAATGTTTACCATGATTGCAAAACTGAAACCCTAAGAGGAGAAATCTCTTTATTAAGAAATTAGAACTTATTTGTCCACACACAGATTTAGAGGAGCCAATTTCTAAGAAGAGGGTTTTTGAAAGAAAGGGAATTTTCTTGCAAGGTTCATGCATCCATTTATTTAGCATCAGATCTAGATAGGATCTTGTGAGTTTTGCACAATAGTTTCCTTCTTTGAAATCTTTGTCTTCTCCGTGTTTTTTGTGGATCTATATTCAAAATTTATTTGGGTTGAAATCCTTGCTTGTGAATTTATTTTCTTCATTTCAAAAACATTTGTAAATGAATTGAAGATTTGAAACCCTTGTCTTCTAAATTTTAGAGATTTGTATTTTTTATTGATTACAATTTGGGTAGGGTTTGGAAAAGAGATCAAAATTTGATATACAAAATTTCATTGGTTGTTTTTATTTTTCCTAACTGATCTAATATGTAAATATATATATATATATATATATATATATATATATAAAATATAAAATTACCACAGTAAATAAACTTACTGTAATAATTATATTTATATACTTTGAAATAGTTGTTGAAAGTACCAATTAAAAATATGGATTGGCAATTTTAATGAGAGGGAGCTTATGTTCTATGCTTTTATAAAATATATTATAAAAATATAAGAGGAGGGGTTGTGACCTCCCCCCACCCCTCACGGTTATAATTATTATATTATATTATTTGATGATATCATTTTATCAGTGTCATTATCCATAAAGAGCCTTGATCATTCATGACCACCCCAAACTAGAGCATCTCCAAGGTGCCCTAATCACATTTGGGCAGCAATATTCTAAGGATTGTAACTAGGAGCTCATGAGGCCTATCAAAAAACTATTAGATGCTACAAGACCATGATATAAATGTCTACAATAACCTCTCTCAGTTTTGGGAGAATTAGTATTTTTTGAAATTGGCTTACCGATCTCGCTTGATGCCAAATCTTGTAGTGTTCCTCAATGAATTGGTTCACCACTGCACAACTTTGAAACTATTTTCTATGGCATTGACACATTAGCATCGTTAGCTCTAGATGATTGGGTAAAACCCTAGTAACACCCCTAGTTTGATCATAGATTCACTAGAATGTTCACTAGCACCACACACCAAAGTGTCCATAAGGTGCACTAAGCATATTTGACCAACGATCTTCAAGGTTGGTAACCTAGAGACCTTGCTATTTTGTATGCTCCACAGTACATTTTACCTTGTTTTTCAATCAAAGGCCATATTCACCTATGATTTCTTTTTCTTTTTTATTTTTATGCCTGATTTGGTTAAAATTTTGACCAAATTATGGTTTCCCAATTTGGTCAAAATTTCAACCAAAAAGGATTCATAAAAAAAAAAAGGTGGCATCAATTTTTTTTTTGTGCACTAGCAGAGTTGGTTGGATGCGGTCTACATACATGAGAGCTATTTGAGGTAAGAGCTAGCATTTTGTATTGATTTATTCTCTCTCATACCAAAAAATAACATTTGGTGCAACAATTTTAGCTTGCAATGTCATTGGAAAAATATGTCTAAGGCAGAGGCAAGTAATTTTTAAGAAGAAATATTGTTTCTAGCCTTTGCTGTGTTAATCCAAAAGCCTATTTGGGGAATTTAAAGCACAATCTTGCAAGAGTAAGCATTTCACAACTTGTGTTGCAAATCCAAAATCCCTTCATTATTGTTGCAATGCATTTCCATACATGCAAAACTGATTTTAAAGCTTGTCCAAGGCATTTGAAGATATTTTAAGATCAGTGCATACTTGCATCACAAGTCTTAAATTCTCAAAGATTTGGGGGATTTTCGTCAAGTTTGAAACACTTCTTCATCCTTGCATTTTTTATTCTCTTGAAGAGGCATGTCTTCATTCATGAAATCTTTTCTTCTTCATTGTGCAAACACCTAGGGCTTGTTTAAATTATTTTTGTTTTTTTTTTATGTATGTATTTATGTTAGTCACTACACATCATTTCAGATTGGTAGAGTTTTGTTTGAGAGTATGATTTTAAAAAATAATACAAGTTCTTCAACTAATTGAAATTCAAGATCTTCCCTTAAAGAAAGAACTTTAAGCAAGCATATTTTCCCCACTTGGAAATGGAAACAAATCCCCCATTTGTAAGTTTATTTCTAAGTGCAAATGAGATTTCTTTCAATATGCAATTGGGCTTTAACTTGGTCACCTAGGGGAATCCTAGTGTCCTAGACATATTATTGCTAGAAACTTTTTTTGGGAATTCTTGATTTAGAAAAAATGGGCCTATTGCTCATTTATAATCTCATTTTTATTAAAAACTAGAGTCATCATTGACTATAGATTCTATGATCTCTTCTTACACAAAATTTCTAAAAAAATCCTCCAACTATCCACTTAAATTAGAGATTTACAAGGAAAGATCATAGACTCATAGTCAAACAATTACCTTAATCAATTGTTGTAAAGATTTCTAATGGTCCATCTCTATCAAGTTTGAGGCACATTAGGTGTCATAATAGTCTTATTTGGGGTGCCTTGCACCTTTATTTCATTGTTCAAAGTAACTAAGTTGGTCACTTTGGCCCTCCTTCCCTTCACTTCTTGAGGCATCGATGCTTTGTGAATAGTTAAGCTCTACTACTTCTATGTTAGGTTTACTCTCTGAAGTGTCATTTTTGGAAGTCTATGATGGATAGAGTACTATTCAAAGTTTCCAATATTCTCACCCTAGCTGAACTGTTATGGATAAATTACTTCATATTTATAAAGAACATGTGAAAACATTTGGTCCTTAATATGGTTATGCACAACCTCTACTTCTATAGGGTACTATGGTCAACATATAGTTGTGCCTAGGCCCATGTATTGTTGTTAGTTTGATCCTAGCCCTAAGATTTCCCTTTCTATTTTAGAAATCATAATGTGATAAAAAAATGTTGGAGCAAGCATTGGTTTGTAGAGAATAGGGGGTAGGCATGAATCCTTCACATGGCTTCTTCTGACCCTCTACTCTCGGTGCAACCCTTTGCTGATGTGTTAAGATCGGTTTAGGTCCATGATTTTTAAAATTTTAATAGTATGAAAGTCAACCATGAACAATGGATCTGACCTTAATCCTCATAATTTTAAGATGGTAAGAAATCAATATAAGATGAATTCAAATGACTACTTCTATGTATAAGACCATATCTTTGAATGTGAAGAATCCTTGGTCATTGCAGAAGTTTTTAAGATTTAAATTATCACGACATTAAAAATTTTGTGATATAAGTTTTGGGCTCAAAATATAACTACTTATTGACATTTTGAACCTAAAAATAAGACTCAAAAGTCATCTAAAATTGATAATATAAAAATAAGTGTAAGCCTTACTTGAACCAAATTAAAACAAACAAAAATTATAAGTGCAATTAGGAAAGTTCCTCAACACCTAATAAATATTTTTTAAAAATAAGTATCAAAAGTCATCTATAATTGTTAATGTGAAAATCAGTGTAAGTCTTACTTAAGTTGAATTAAAAATTATACATCTTCCATTAGGTTCTAACTCAACCATTATCTCTATTATATAGCTTTCCCAACCCTGTAGGCATGTTTGCATGATATTCTGATCAAAACTCTAAGGTGGATGGTAATAAAATAATTTGAACTAGTGTAATTATAACCGCAAATCTAAGAAAGATATTGCTTTTGATAGGAGTATAACATAGAGGAAATGTCATTTAATTCAAAGCAATCTATTGTATATTTTATGTGCACTATCTATAGGGAGCATTATATGAGGTTGTGTCATATCCAAATGCATAGTATATAAATCCCCATTCTACATATGTGAGGTCCTAAAGAATGTTAATAGATGCAAACTTGCATCCACCCTTCTACATTGCCCAATCACTCTTCAACAATCATGATCTTACAATGACATGAAATTTCCCAATATTATGTATGTTTGTAGATTCAGTGTTTTGTTGTGATACATAATGTTGCAAACAATTTTATATAATGCACAACCTCTCCATTTAATACACACACAATCCTTCTCTTTGCGTGGTGCACCTTCATACTTCTGTAAAAGAAACTAGTCAATCCTATCCATTCTTCATTATCTCATTGAAATATTCCAAAGTCTTTGTTGTGGAAGTAAATAAATTCACAACACTATCTTCCTTTTGTGCCAAATAAGCAATAGATTTTTAAAATAGCAACATTGTACCTCCAAATAAGTCTCACGGCTACATGATACACTTGGATTTGCATCAAAAATTTGTTTTCATGTTTATAAAATCTTTCCTTATCCTTGACAGAGGTATCACAATTGAAGAATTATACTGAGGGCATTTTATGAGGCAACAACAATCAAAAATCTATTGTGGCTTTCTATCAAATAATTCACATATATTATCTAATAAAATAATATTTGGTTGACATTACAAATGAATCTAATAAAATGAGATCAAATGGTTGACAAAGATGATTTTTTCATTGTCTATGTGTGTGCCAATATGGAAATTTTGACATACATTAAAATCATTCATCGAAGTATATTGAAAGAGGGGTGTACAAAATGCTTTGGTTGAAATTAAATCTTAGGCTTTTCCCAAATAGTTGTGTTGAATCCTTGGGTTGTCCTATTGTGGCTATTTGTGTGCTCTATTCTACTTCCATAGCGTATGCATCCCATTAATGTGTTCATTTCATAAATGGATAAGAACTTGTGGATGAGGAATCCATTGGAAAACATGGCAGAATGGTCCAAGATGGCAAACCAAGAATTCATCCATAAAGAAAGTTATAACATGAAATGATGGATATTGTTATATTTCAAACTATATATCCAAATAAACTGATCAATCATTGTTTAGTAATACATTAAATACTATGCAATCTTGATACCATAGAATCCTTGTTTACTTTACTATAGAAAATATAGAATCATGAATTTGGATTTGGATGGTAATGCATGTTTAAAGACCAATATTTAGTTTTATTTTTTATATTTCATACACAAAGAATTGAAAATTTTCAAAATTAATTGACATGGAGATAATCACTATGCATGATGTTGTCTAATATTGTTTGGTATGTTTCCTCGCAATGTGAAGGTTCGTTAAAAAGACATTACTTCCAATGGACATTTTTTGGAGTTTGTGGAAAGAAGCAAAAAGAATAGAATGAGTAATTTTGCATATGAAATAATGAATTAAAGTTGTAAAAATATTTGAAGAAAACATTAATGACCAATTTTTTTATTTTTTAACCACCAAAAATAGGCTATTTTTAGAGAATCTAGAGAGTTAATGATCAATTTTATATTTTTGAGCATCCAAAATAGTCTACTTTTTTAGAATTGAGAGAAGAGTTGATTGAAGTACAAATGATCACCATTGGTCAAGCATACACATTTTTTCATTTTATAGGTAGGTATTTTGTACTGATTAACTTCCTTTTCATGGCCTATCTCAAATCTGAGAGAGAATGGATGCATTTGGTTAGTTGTATTACGTGCTTGTTGCACATGTATGTAGAAGATGGTGATTACCCACATAAAAGGTAAGAATAGTTTGAACAGGTTTACATAATGTGATTATTATGATTTTACTAAGTGAGAATTATAATATATTGATACCTAAATACTAGTATATCATAATGATTGTGTGAATGTTATGGAGACCAACAATAAATGAGATAAATTTTAGTACTATTAGGATAAACCACGGACAAAAATAAAAAACTACATGCAAATATAACCAATAACAAAAAAATAATAGATCACATAGAAATAAACACAAGGCACCAAGATTTAACATGGTTCACCCAATCCCTGGGCTACATCCACCAAATAGCAAGTTTGATCTTATTACAATCCAGTGATTACAATCTGATTACAGTCTGTAATCCCTTACAGCTCAATACCGCCGCAAGAAGCAATTTTGCATCACAACATAATGAAAAATACATAACCCTAAACCCTTTTATACAAGTATTTTATCCCTTTTAGGGTTACAACATGTCGGTCATATCTCGACCATAATATGTATAGTACTTTCCTAATTAATCACCATAATCTAACAATCTCCCACTTGGGGACTAATCATGCTCCACACTAAACAACAATCTCCCACTTGCAGACTGATCCTATAGCAATACCACTACCACATGGGGCTCCCACTCGATCAAACCACCCTAGACTCTGTTGTTCTTTGATTCATGTTTAGTCTAAAAGACCAATCGAAGCTGAAGAGGAGTTCAACTTCTCCCTTGTCACAACCTTTGTCAATATATCTACTGGATTGTCATTTGTATGGATCTTCTCCGGCTTTAACTGTCCATCCTCCAAAACTGACCAAATGAAATGGTACCACAACTGTATGTGTTTGGTCTTAGAATGCAGAGCTGAATTCTTTGCAAGATGAATGGCACTTTGACTATCTATGAACAAATAATTATCCTTATGAGGATGTGTAATGGGCACCCTTGGATGTCCCAAAAACTAAACCAAATTGCTGAAAGGAATTATGTCAAACATTTTGCATTCAACTTCTTATTTCTCTGTTTAATGTTTTAAACCCCTTATAACTCCGAAAATCAAACGTTTATTTTTTTGTTGTGTTTCATGCATGGAATTGGTATCATGCAACATAAGCAAGAAAGAAACTACAATGATATGCAAAGTGGAAATGAACTACTACTAATAAAATGTTATTTTCAGAATTCATAAAACCAAATACATGGCAGATTTATCAACTCACTAATTACTTCAGCAGTATTGACATAATACTCCAGCCCATGCTTTCAAACTTTCTGCTACAATACTTTGTCCTTCAATCAGTCCACTACCTTCATAATACCATTCCCTCAAAGCGGCATAAGCGTCAGACAAGTAGTGAAGAAGATATGAGCAAAATACCAAATCTGCATGTAGCCAGAAATGCAACTAAACTGCCTGATAATGAAGCCAAAACAAAGAATTCCAAAGACCAAACCCCAAGGGAATGACGTCTAGAATGTTACAAGAGAGGATAGACGTCCTCAAATGCCAAGAACGGAGCTGCAACTCACACACCAATTTCTTCTCATATTCAACCTGCCTAATGAAGCCACAAATGCTTCCTTCTATTCTATTTCCAAGGGTCCGCTCAACTCATATGGGCAATGTGGGATAAAAGATGTGTAATATATAGAACATATATTAAAATACCCCTTATGTCTCCCTTGGGTGCACATCACCATAAAATAAATATTAAAGTAAAACTTTAATATTTTACAATTAAATTAGACGTTACTTTAATAAAACTTCAGGCATTAAAATGTATTAGCAATCGGACTCCGAATAATGCGAGTGATAACTCATCAAAAAGCTCTCACCGAGGAGTATTGAATCCAATCACCAAAATTGACCTGCAATGTGTCTTGCTGACTTACTAAAAATAGTAAGTATGCCTGAAACTGAGTAAATCAACTTCGTTTTGGCCCAAACTAGAAATGACTAGGCCAAAACACTCCAGGATCCCATTAAACCCTTTGTTAGCCCTCGGGACCATGTAGAACAAGGCTAACGCACACACACTTGGTCAACTACTAAAATGGGGACATTACAGTCCTCCCCCCTTGAAATTGCTTGTCCTCAAGCAATCTCAGTCCAGCTTGCTAAATAACCTACTCACTCTCCCATGTAGAATCTTCAGCCGGAAGGTCTTTCCATCTGACCAAATACTCCTTCACTATCCTATTTCTAAGCTTCCTCTCTCTAGTGTCTAGAATAGCCTCGGGTACTAACACAAGCTTCCCCTCCTCATCCAAAGGGGGTAAATCTGTAGAAGGCACTACACTCTGACCAATGGTTTTCTAGACACATGAAACACATTGTGCACTCGATTGCCCTCTGGAAGCTCAAGCTCATAGGCGACTTTGCCCACTTTGAAAATCACCCTATAGGGACCATAAAATCTAGGTTTCAACTTTTCAGCTCCCCTCCTCTTGAGTGATGACTGTCTATATGGTTGTAGCCTCAAGTAAACCATATCCCCTACCTCAAAGCTACGCTCTATTCAGTGCTGATCAGCATACAATTTCTGTTGATTCTGGGCCTGTTGTATATTCTCTTTGAGCACTTTCAGGATGTCCTGACTATCCTGCAATAAGTTTTTGGCTTTGGGCACTCTACTGTCCCCCAAAACTAAATCCATGAAGCTAGGTGCTTCATAACCATAGAGTGCCATGAAAGGAGTCATCTTGATGGACATATGATAAGTGGTGTTATAACAATACTCTCCCATATGCAACCATTTGATCGAAGCCTTTTGTGCTATAGTTACATAGTTCCTCAAATATCCTTCTGCCCATTTATTCACAATCTCTGTTTGCCCATCTGTTTGCAGATGATAACTAGTGCTAGGTGTAAGATCTGTACCACACAACCTAAACAACTCTTGCCAAAAAACACTCATAAACTTACTATCCCGGTCGTTGACAATGAATCTGGGCAGCCCATGTAACCTAAATATCTCTCTAAAGAAAAGATCTGCCACCTGTGCTGCTGTGTAAGTGGACAGAATAGAAAAGAAGTGAGAAAACTTCGTCAAGCGGTCCACCACCACATAGATGCAATCCCTTCCTTGCACTCGTGGTAAACCCGTGATGAAGTCCATCGAAATACTTTCCCATTTCCTATCAGGAATGGGCAAGGGCTGTAATAAACCTGCATGAAATGTGTGCTCTCCCTTATTCTGTTGACAAACCACACACTCCCTAACATACCTCTGAACATCATCCTTGAGCCCTTTCCATGAAAACCACTCTCAAATCTGCCTGTAGGTCTTGAAGACCCCCGGATGTCCAGCGGTGGGTGCATCATGAAATGCCTTCAGTATCGCCTCTCTCAAATGTGATCACGGAATCAAATAAACCCTAACCTAAACTCTGATCAATCCATCTATCACCTCATAGTGATCACCCTGTATGGTACCTAAAATCAATCTAGAAGCCCAAGCATCTCCAACATACTCTGCTATAATCCGATCTCTCCAATCTCTTGAAATCTCTGCCAGAGCACATAAGTGAGGTCTCTGAGATAAGGCATCAGCTACCACATTTTTCTTACCTTTGACAAACTCTATGTCAAAGTCATAAGCCTGCAATTTAGTCACCCATTTTTGTTGCCAGTCATTAAGATCACGCTGGCTCATGAAGTATTTAATATTGTTGTGATCAGTCTTGATCACAAAACGTCCACCTACCAAATATGATCAAAATTTGGCCAATGCATGCATTATGGCCAACATCTCCCGATCATAGACAGAATAACTTTTCTGAACTCCCTGGAGCTTCCTACTCTCGAATGCAATGGGATGCTTCTCCTGCATCAATACTGCTCCAATCCCATCACCTGATGCATCAAAATGAAGCTCAAAAGGCTTTGTGAAATCTAGTAGAGCTAGAACTAGACATGAAGACATTACCTGCTTGAAATGCTCAAAACACCTCTATGATGCCCCTGTCCACACGAAGGCTACTTTCTTGGTAAGATCTGTCAAGGGTGTAGCAATCTATGAGAATCCCTTAACAAACCTCCTATAAAAACCACATAAACCAAAGAATCCCTTAAGTTGTGTAAGGTTTGTGGGAGTAGGCCACTCTACAATAGCTCTAATCTTTTTGGGATCAACCCAAACACCATCTGCACTAATGATATGCCCAAGGTAAAGGAGCTCATTCATGCCAAACTCACATTTAGATTCCTTGGCATACAATGAATCTCTCTCCAGAATAGATAACACCTCGTCCAAATGATGTAAGTGCTCCTCCCAGGTCTAACTGAGAACCAAGATGTCATCAAAGAAGATCAAGACAAATCTCCTCAACTGCTTCCTGAATACCTGGTTCATACAACTTTGAAATGTAGCAGGTGCATTGGTTAGACCAAATGGCATAACCATGAACTCAAAGTGGCCATAGTGACATTGGAAAGCTATTTTCTCAATGTCCTTTGCTCTCATCCTGATCTGATGGTATCCGGATCACAAATCAATTTTGGTGAAGAAGCATGCCCCATGCAACTCATCAATTAGCTCATCAATCCTAAGAATGGGATACCTGTTTTTAATTGTTTTCTTATTTAGTGCCCTATAATCGATGCACATGCACATCATCCCATCCTTCTTCTTTACCAATACTACTACTAAAGCAAAGGGGCTCTTACTGGGCCTGATATGCCCCATCTCCAACAAATCCTTAATCGTCTTCTCTATCTCATCCTTGTATTTCTTAGGATGATGATAAGGAGTAATCATAACTGGTTTGGCTCCCTCCTTGAGCTCAATAACATGTTCCATCCCTCTGTCAGGAGGAACCTCATGAGGAATATCGCTAAATACTTTAGCGTGTCTATCAAGTATCTTTTGGATATCTGGTGGATGACTCTTTTCTTATGGCTTTGGTGAAGTTGGCATAATGTAGCACTCTTTTGCCCACTATATGTCATCATGTCAAAAAAATCTCTACATTCTCCTCAAGGACACTACTCTGCAACCTCCATCTGAAAGTCCTCTAAGTACCACAGTTCTGCCTTCATACTGGAATCTCATCTCCAATTTTGCTAGATTGAGTGTGAACTCAAATAGTGAAGCCATCCATGTCATGCTGAGGATGACATCATAATCTCCCATGTCCACAACATATAACTCATCCTCCAACTCGTAGCCATCTCCAAACCTGGTGCGAAGATTAGATATCTTTTGAGTGCATAATAACTTATCACTGTTAGCCACCATGACTCTAAACCCATCATGCTCCTCTGTTTGTAACCCTCTCCTGGCTACCAACTGTGCATCTATGAAGTTATGTGTAGCCCCAGTGTCAATAAGAGATATCACTTTTTGCCCCTGGATAGTACCCCTAACCTTAAATGTGATTGCCTTTTGGGCCCCTGTCAAGTGTGCCAACGATCTATCATCCTTAGGAATGTTGCTCTCCTCTATAGTGTTACCCTCATCTGAATCAGAGTGTTGATCCTCCCCTTCTAACTCTGACTCTTCTACTGAAAAATACTCCATTTTATTTGCCTTAGCCTTGAGAGAACATTTATGAGATAAGTCCCAAGGCTCTCTACAATGGAAGCACAGCTTCTTCTTTCGAAGTTCATTCAAGGTTTCATTGTCTAGTCCTTTTGATCCTTCTTTGGGTTTGCTATACTCTTTCTGAAATAGTTTTTTGTCTTTGTCAGTGCAGTAGGAAGAATCTATTGAATGGTTTTTTCCTTTATATACCGAAGGGGCTAAATCTCGTGCCTTTTTAGTTGCTTCAGCCAAGGTGAGTGGATCATGTCCCTTCACCCAACCTCGTAATGGATCAGCAAGACCATCACAAAATAACACAACCAATCTCCTAGGAGAGATATCAGTAACAAGTATAAACAAGCGCTGAAACTCGGCAATGTAAGCATCCACAAAACCTGACTGTTTTAACTGTGCTAGCTCCTTGAAATGTAACTCCGGATCCTTAGTGTCAAATCTCTCAATCAATGTTTCGATGAATTCCTCATAGGATGTAATCTGATTATGCCCCAAAGTCACCATGCCATGATGCCACCATTCATGTGCAATGCCATCCAAGTGTATAGCCGCATACTTGATAGCCTCCTCCTCAGGGATAGGATTTAGCTGCAAGTATGTATCTACCTTTTGCACCCAAGTTCATGTAGTCATCTTCCCTAAAGCATCATAATAAGGTAAAGAAAGTTTTCCAACTTTCTTCCTCAACTCAAAGTTTTCATTCCTCCCTCCTATTTTAGGCATGTGTCTCATCCTCAAGTCCATAAAATCTCTAAGGGAAATATCCACCTGAAACTCCGGTCCACTAGCCTCCCAGTCCCTCCTGAACTGATCCTGTAACTCGGTAATCTGCAGTTTGTTTACTGGTTAAACCGGATCTCTGGGTGGGAAAGTGGGTAGAAGAGGTTTCGAGCTCACAGTCTGTGTTGGGCGTGCAACGTGTCTAAAGTTATTAGCCTCATTCCCATTTTTGTTGTGTCCATTATTACCATTAATGTTATTCTTAGGACCATTGTTGTTGCCTTGGCCTCCATGGTTATTGTTTCCCCCATTGTTATTGTTTCCCTCGTTGTTATTATTTCTGTTGTTGGCATCACCTAGATTAATATTGACACCCATCTGTCTAGCCATGAGCTACAACATCATGTCCATTCACCTATTCTGCTCCTGCTGCATACAATGCCCCTGCTCTAATGTATCCAGTAACTGTCTGAATAGTACCTCCCCCTGATCTGGACCAGCATTTCCACCTCCGCCTAATCCTGTATTCCTGTCATCTCGATCACCCATATTATTGTCCTGATCAAAGAATATCTCCTCTATGTTTGTATGGTTGGATTCAATGTCCACCTGCATGGACATACTAGACTATTTTCTTTGCAAGTTTGAAATCCTATTTTGTCTTGCTCTGGTATTGTAGAAATTATAAGACCCCTTTCGCATGCTCAAACATAAATGCTTAGCCTGTGTTTTTTACTTATTTCTGATTTTAGTGTTTTGACATTTCATCAAACACTTTTTTCCTCTATTTGGCTGTTCCAAATTTCCTATAAGACCTCCACAAGATGGCAAGACTTATAGCTCTGATACCACTGTAATGGGCACCCCTAGATGTCCCAAAAACTAAACCAAATTGCTGAAAGGAACTATGTCAAATAGTTTGCATTCAACTTCTTATTTCTCCATTTAATGTTTTAAACCCCTTATAACTCCGAAAATCAAGCGTTTATTTTTTTGTTGTGTTTCATGCATGGAATTGGTATCATTCAACATAAGCAAGAAAGAAACTACAATGATATGCAAAGTGGAAATGAACTACTGCTAATAAAATGTTATTTTCAGAATTCATAAAACCAAATACATGGCAGATTTATCAACTCACTAATTACTTCAGCAGTATTGACATAATACTCTAGCCCATGCTTTTGAACTTGCTGCTACAATACTTTGTCCTTCAATCAGTCCACTACCTTCATAATACCATTCCCTCAAAGCGGCATAAGCGTCGAACAAGTAGTGAAGAAGATATGAGCAAAATACCAAATATGCCTGTAGCCGAAAATGCAACTAAACTGCTTGATAATGAAGCCAAAAAAAAGAATTTCAAAGGCCAAACCCCAAGGGAATGACATCTAGAATGTTACAAGAGAGGATAGACATCCTCAAATTCCAAGAACAGAGCTGCAACTCACACACCAATTTCTTCTCATATTCAACTTGCCTAATGAAGCCACAAATGCTTCCTTTTATTCTATTTCCAAGGGTCCGCTCAACTCATATGGGCAATGTGGGATAAAAGATGACATAATATTCCAGCCCATGCTTTCGAACTTGCTGCTACAATACTTTGTCCTTCAATTAGTCCACTACCTTTATAATACCATTCCCTCAAAGTGGCATAAACGTCGGACAAGTAGTGAAGAAGATATGAGCAAAATACCAAATCTTCTTGTAGCCGAAAATGCAACTAAACTACCTGATAATGAAGCCAAAACAAAGAATTTCAAAGGCCAAACCCCAAGGGAATGATGTTTAGAATGTTACAAGAGAGGATAGACGTCCTCAAATGCCAAGAACAAAGTTGCAACTCACACACCAATTTCTTCTCATATTCAACCTGCCTAATGAAGCCACAAATGCTTCCTTTTATTCTATTTCCAAGGGTTCGCTCAACTCATATGGGCAATGTGGGATAAAATATGTGTAATATATAAAACATATATTAAAATACCCGTTATGTCTCCCTTGGGTACACATCACCATATACAATTAAATTAGACGTTACTTTAATAAAACTTCAGGCATTAAAATGTATTAGCAATCGAACTCCGAATAATGCGAGTGATAGCTCATCGGAAAGCTCTCACCGAGGAGTATCGAATCCAATCACCAAAATTGACCTGCACTGTGTCCTACTGACTTACTAAAAATAGTAAGTATGCCTGAAACTGAGTAAATCAACTTCGTTTTGGCCTAAACTAGAAATGACTAGGCCAAAACACTCCAGGATCCCATTAAACCCTTCGTTAGCCCTCGGGACCATGTAGAACAAGGCTAACGCACACACACTTGGTCAACTACTAAAATGGGGACATTATAGGATGTCCCAATTCTTCCAAGAAGAACTGAAGCCATATCATCTCCTTGGTTGCCTCTATAGTAGCAACATACTCTTCCTCTATAGTGGATAGAGCATTAATCTTTTGTAACCTAGAAACCCAACTCATGGCTGCCCCACCAACAGTAAAGTCATAACCTGTAGTACTTCACCTGGTATCGATATCCCCTGCCAAATCTCAGTCAACATAGCCCTGTAAATTAGTAGTAGAGCCCCCAAAGTGTAAACACTTATTTGATGTTCCTCTCAAATATCTGAGAATCCACTTGACAACATTCCAATGCTCAAATCCTGGATGACTCATATACCTGCTAACGACTCCCACTACATGTGCAATATCTGGCCAAGTACATACCATAGCATACATTAAGCTTCCTACAGCTGAAGCATTGGGTACCTTAGACATCTTATCCTCCTCTTCCTGTGTCTTAGGACACATGTCCTTAGTCAACTTCAAATGACCAGGTAAAGGTGTGCTGATAGCTTTAGAATTCTCCATAGAGAAATATTGCAACACCTTCTCAACATAATCAGCCTGAGATAGCATCAATGTTCTGTTCTTCCTATCTCTACAAATCTTCATACCAAGGATTTTTTTTGCTGCCTCCAAATCCTTCATAGCGAAGGCATGTGCTAATTGACATTTTAGCCCCTTAATATGATCCATGTTAGACCTAGCTACAAGCATATCATCAACATATAAACATAAAATAATATAGCTGTCATCATCCAACCTCTTAAAATAAACATAGTAATCTGAATGACACCTATTATATCCATGCTCATGCACAAAACTGTCAAATTTTAGATATCGTTGCCAAGGTGCTTGCTTCAAGCCATATAAACTTTTCTTCAATTTGCACACAAAGTTCTCCTTCCCTTTGACCTCAAAACCCTGTGGCTGAGCCATGTATATTTCTTCATCCAAATCACCATGAAGAAAGGCTATTTTAACATCAAACTACTCTAAATACAAATCTTCAGTAGCCACAAGACTTAAAATAGTACAAATAGAAGTCATTTTAACAATAGGAGAAAATATCTCATCAAAATCAATTCCCTTTTTCTGTGCAAATCCTTTTAAAACTAACCTGGCCTTAAATCTTTTCTTACCTCCTTCCTCTTCTTTCAACTTGTAAACCCACTTATTTTGTAAAGCCTTTTTACCTGCAGGAAACTTGCACAAATCTCATATCTTATTCTTTAGCAAAGAGTCCATTTCATCTTTCATTGTAGACTCCCACTGAATCTTAGTATCCGCCTACAGAGCTTCATCATAACTTTTAGGTTCACCAACATCAGTAAGTAAAATAGAATACAAAGAGGGAGAAAATATCTGTGGAGGTCTAATTTGCCTCGTTGACCATCTAACATTCACTGGTGTTTGTGGTATTTGTTGGTACAGTTGTTGCACATCATGAGGAATGGCTGGAACATCAGCTTTTGGAGTATCATCTAGCACAACATAATCATCTTCTTTCTTCTCATGTTGTTGCAATAGATCTTTGTACAACACTTTCTCATTGAATATGACATCCCAACTTCTAACAATTTTATGATTTTCAAAATCCCAAAGCCTATAACCAAATTAATTAATGCCATATCCAACAAAGACACATTTCTTTGATTTAGCTTCTAGCTTGGTTCTATTTTCAGAGTCCATATGAGCAAAAGCTTCACAACCGAAGGTCTTGAGAAAAAAATAACTCACCTTCTTACCAGTCCATGCTTCCTCTAGAATACCATAGCCCAAGGGAGTAGAGGGACCTCTATTAATCAAATATACTACAATATTGATAGCCTCTGCCCACATGTGTAAGGGCAACCCAACATGCAACCTCATGCTCCTTGCATGCTCTATTATAGTCTTGTTCATGCGTTCAGCCACTCCATTTTCCTGTGGAGTCCTTGGAATAGTTTTCTGTCTACAAATACCATTAGTGGAGCAATAATATTCAAAATCATGACTACAATACTCACCACCATTATCAGATCTGATACATTTTAATTTCTTACCAGTCTCATTTTCAACCAAGCATTTCAATTTCTTAAAAGTTTGAAATACATTAGATTTTTGTCTAAGGAAATAAACCCATACTTTTCTAGTTGCATCATCAATAAATGTAACATAATAATGAGAGCCACCAAGTGAAGATACCTGAGCTGGTCCCCATACATCTATATGCACAAGCTCTAATTTCTCCTTTTTATTTTCTTTCCCAGTTTATCCAAAACTCACTCTCTTTTGTTTTCCATACACACAACTTTCATAGAAATCTATATTAACACATTTCAAACTTGGTAAAAGTTTCTTTGAATGAAGTGCTTTCATACCTTTCTCTCTCATGTGCCCAAGTCTATTGTACCACAACATTGTATCAGAATCTACAACAGCTATTTGTTCTCCCTGCTCAACTGCAGCAATTGTTCCTGAACATTCATTTTTCTCTAAAACAATCAAAGTAGAAGGAACAATATGACCTGTGCAAAGATATAAGGTGCCTACTTTCACACCTTTTTCTACTACAAGGGAACGTTTTGAAACCTTCCAATTTTTATCATCAAAAGTAACTACACAACCCTCATCACCAAGGTTCCCCGCTAAAATTAAATTCCTACTTAGCCTTGGAATATGTCTTACCTCATGTAGTAGCCAATGATTCCCATTCTGCAACTTAATCTTAATTTTTCCCTTTCCAACAATTTGACAAGGTTCATTATCCTCCAAATAAACAAGTCCAAAATCCCCTTGGACATAATCAATGAAATAACCTCTATGAGGTGTAGCATGAAATGGAGCACCAAAATCTAAAACCCATGAATCATCAACACTTTCTAAAGACAGAAGCAAAGCATCCTCTTCGAATTTGTTACTTACCACATTTGCCTCATCTCCATCTGATTTATCTCCTTCATTTTTCTTTCGATTCCAGCAATCTTTCTTTTTGTGCCCTAGTTTCCCATAGTACCAGCAATCATTTGGTCCTCTCGATTAAGACCTCTTCCCCTTTGACTTTTCTCTTGATTTCCCACGATTTCTAGAGTTACTTCCTCTCTCAATCATTCTACCCCTGCTTTGTGCATTCAAAGCACTTCCTAATGTAGATCCACCTAAGGATTTCCTATGAGTTTCCTCACTCAAAACAATACTGATCACATCATCATATTTTAGGGTACTAGATCCAGGAACAAAATTACTCATAGCCATTAGCAAGCCATTCCAGCTTTCAGGCAAAGAACACAAAATCAAGAGAGCCCTAATTTCTTCATCAAAATTGATACCCACAGAAGATAACTGACTAGTAATTGTATTAAACTCATTTAAATGATTTGCAATAGATTCACCTTCTTCCATTTTCATATTAAATAAATGCTTCATGAGAAATACCTTGTTTGAAGTGGAGGGCTTTTCATACAGTGTCACTAGGGTTTTCATCAAATCTTCTATTGTCTCTGCTTTTGTAATATTAAATGCCATTGATGGTGCCAAGCATAAGAAAATTCTTCCAAGTGCCTTTCTATCCAAAAGATCCCACTCAACTTCTGACATAGTTCCTTGATTCTTTGCTTTGCCTTCCAACGGCTTCCATAAATCCTTCTGATATAGATAGTCTTCCATTTGCATCTTCCATAACTGGAAGTTCTGCCCATTAAACTTGTCAACCCTTAGCTTACCCTCATCTACCCTCGCTTCCACTCAACTGTGAGACTCCCACTTAACTGAGAGACTTTCCTGCAGAGGATAACTGAAAGACAACCAGGCT
This sequence comes from Cupressus sempervirens, assembly GCA_028749045.1. NCBI lineage: Eukaryota > Viridiplantae > Streptophyta > Pinopsida > Cupressales > Cupressaceae > Cupressus > Cupressus sempervirens. Next base: position 622,454,919 of record CM053786.1, on the reverse strand, counting down.
CTAATACCACTTGTTAGGATAAACCACAGACAAAAATTAAAAACTACATGCAAATATAACCAATAACAAAAAAATAATAGATCACACAGATATGAACACAAGGCACCAAGATTTAATGTGGTCCACCCAATCCCTGGGCCACGTCCACCAAACAGTAATTTTGATCTTATTACAATCTAGTGATTACAACCTGATTACAGTCTGTAATCCCTTACAGCTCAATACCACCGCAAGAAGTAATTTTGCATCACAACATAATAAAAAATACCTAACGATAAACCCTTTTATACAAGTATTTTATCCATTTTAGGGTTACAACATGTCAGCCATATGTCGGCCATAATATGTCGTCTACAACGTCACTAATTATGAAGTATGTACAGTACTTTCTTGATCAGTCACCATAATCCAACAAGTACCACATTGTACTAATTGCTAATGCTACATTATGAATTTGGTATTAAATGGAACTTAAAATAACATGGTACTAATGTTGGAAATATAAGGCAAGCTAGGTTACTAAGAGGGGAGGGGTGAATTAGGAACCAATAAAATTTTATCTTATATCACCAATTAATCCTTCATATAACATTTTGATTTAATTGCATGCATAAAAGAATGAAGACAATAAAACATTCATAACACTTTGACACAAGATATGGTGACCCAGAAACCTTCCAATTATAAAGTAAAATTGGGGTGGGGATGATACCCATGGGATTTAGTACTGCAGTATAAAGTTAACCTGTTAAGCCTTAAAATTGACCATTTCTAGTGATCTTCCCTATGTGGAGCACTAAGGACTGTGAGGTCACCTTATTAAAGAATTTACAAACATACAATGAAGTATGCACTCCATTAGGAGATTTAACAAAAGCATGTGAAGTCTGCCCTATTAAAGGATTTGACTATGTTGGAAATACAATAGGGAAATTAAACTCTGGGTGGGGGTGTGGTGAATCTATCCTTCAAAACTTTAACCATAAATTCATTCACCACACATCCATCTCACAATTTGCATGTAAATTGAAATAACTAGCTAAATATATTCATCCATAGTATGAAAGCAAATAACATTCAACACATGTATGACACAAGATATTTGGTTACCCAGAAACCCTCCAATTAAAAGGCAAAACTAGGGTGGCGATGACACCCACAAATCTCCATTGCTACAGTAATAAAGTGTACCAATGAAGGTTATAATGTTTGATCATGAAACATGATCTACTCTATGAAAGGTTTGCCATGTTAAAGGCTTACAAGATTGTTAGATCTTACCCTATTAAAGGATTTCAACACCCTGTTAGAAGTGCTCCTAATAAAAGGACTTTAACTAACAATGAAGTTAGCACATTGTTAAAGGATTTACAACACTCTATTAAGAGATTTAACTGATTCACCTATTAGAATGTCTTAGCAGTGATCCTATGGTTAGCACTCTATTGCTAGATAACATATCACCTCTTTGCATATATCCTTGATACTCTTTGATCAAATGTATCTATTATGTCCTCTAACCACTTTTCTTTGCTCTCTTTTAATTGATTATGCAATGTATCTCAATTCACAACACCTTAGCCACCATGAATGCTTTTTTTTGTTCATACAAACTTCCCTCTTTTTGCCTTCCACATTCCTTAAAAAATTTAGGGTTTGTCCTCCTTAAGAAGACCTAGGTGACTTAGGGTTAGGTATGAATCAACAATAATGATTCACCCATATTGTCACTTAATCCTTCCCTTTTTTTGAATGGCTGCATGTTCTGCATAGGGATTCTAAATTAAGATTTGTTCTTTGTCATCTAGGAACACAAAAAAACCTCAAATCGGCTCCAAAGTGGTTTACATAGCAGTTTGTGCCATTACAAATAACTATGTCAAAACTATATTACTCGGCACTTGAAGTCCCTGATGCTCAAAATCAATTGCAACTTCAATATTGTAACTCGGCATCTAAATGACTCAGCATCCATTGGTTACTTAGCATCATTTGTTTGATAGACACTTGAGTTACTCGACACTAACTATTTATTGAGCACATATTAATTATCTCACTCGACATGCACTATCTAACATGTTATGCTTAGTTAGCATGCATTACTTGTTTGCCATGAACTAAGTTCTAACTTGTAAATGACTTAAGTGTATAGAGACTCATATGTCAAAACCAATCTAAGATTAACAATCTCCCCCTTTGACATGAGTGGAAAAAATGATGCAGAGCCTCACCTTGGAAAACTCAAGAGGAAACCACTCACTCAACTGAGTTGCTTCATGGGGCACATGCACTTTCCAGGATCAAACTAAAATCAAACTCTACAATTAACTAACCGATTCTCTTTATACATATTTAAATGAGAACATGCAATATGAACTTCAGGAATGATTAAAAACTCCTGCAGACTATTAACAAACTAGTTTTTTCAATACCAAGTGAAAACTGGAATGCGACATGAACTTTCTTAACCTCCTGTCGCCACATTTCAGTTTCCTGCAACAACTTAGTGCAACCTGACCACTTCCTCATTTATATTAAAATACATGGACACCTTGGTCATCTACAAATATAGAAAATGGAACAACAAACTAATTACAAACTGATTATTAATCAACACAATGTTTTATAACCTGTAAACCTTAAATCTAAATATTATGTCCAAATCTGATTTTTTCTTTGACTCAAAGTAAACATATATGACTTTTGCAAGTCTGCAGTAATATAGTTTTGTCAAAAAATGTGTAGATATGCGACATGAACATATTTGACTTCTTGTAGCAATACTGACTTTCCTACATAGATTTAACTTAAACCTACTAGATTCTTCCTTACAAAAATTTAAATACATGGACAAAATTAACCAAATTTGAATGTAAGCTGGGAACATGAACCATAGAGAGTATAACAAAAATAGAGAATGAAATAACATAGAACTCTAAAATTTATTAAAACAACTACAACTAGCACAATGGCTGTCAACAACCAAAGGGTGGGATAAATTTTTACATTTTTGCTCTTCCCTCTAAACTAACTCATTTCTCTCTATTGATCATGCCTCTTTTTATAATTAGTTTGGGCAGTTACAAATGACTCTTCATATTCTTGTCAGTTGCATGACTCTTTGAATTATGTTTCAATTACAAAAGATTTTTCATTACATTTGGCACATCCCTCGTGCAGATTTCTCTCTTAATTATATAAATTTTTTTCAATATTATATAAAATTTTGCATTTTAATATGCTATCCTCCTATCACTGTCAGACTTCATGTCACAAAACTTCTGCATTTTACTAATATTTCAGGTTGCCTTCCTATTGCCACCAGACTTCCTGTCACAATACAGTTTGACAGTAATAATACTGCATGCTATCTTCCTGTCGCCACTAAACTTCCTATCGCAAACGTGCTCCTGCACCATACTTCCAAACTTAAAAAATTTCCATGTCCCATGGAAACGTGCTTGACTGAAACCTGCAAAAAAAAAAAATGAACCGCTACCTCTTCCTCTTCACTTTCTTTCACATCTCTACTAAACCATTTCTTCAAACTGAATTTCTCATCACTGAAATTTGTAATAGCTTCCTCCAAAAGTCCACTTCTATAGTGCTACATCTCTCACACATAAAAAATTTCTATGCCTCACCTAGGAGTTCTTTCCATGCCTCTCTCCCCAAGACTTTTGGCAAACAACTTGGACCTCCTTCTAAGGCCCTCATGGTAGACCTCCATGTCCACCTCTTGCAGTGAGTGAACAAAACATCTGCAACCAATAAAAACTCCACTAACAAAAAATCAAATCAGAAAACTCTTCCACTTCCCAAATCTTTTACTCAGCTCTGATACCAAAAATGATGCAGAGAGATCAACACTGGAACTCTCCTTAAGGAATTAAACACTCAAGGGACTCAACAATGGATCTTCTCTACATCTTAATAAAGTTTATAATGAGCTCTTCAATCAAATTACACACCTTTTACTTCATTTCTCTGTCATAAAAATTCAGAATAGTGGAAAACTCAAAGTAAACATATATTATTTCTGAAAATCTACAGTAACATAGTTCTGCTCAAAAATGACAGGAAGATGAAAACTTTCTGTAGCAAATCTGTTATTAGTTGTCAACATATTTCAGATTCGACTCCAAATAATATGAATTCCAATATGAGCAACTCTGAACCAAATACCAGCAAATATAGATCAATACATATTCTGAAATATTTCCATACATGATTGAATCACTCAAAGATTAAACCTTTATCCATTACAAGGACAACACCAAGAAATAGAAGAAAATAAAATCCGAAACTCAACTATGAAAATCTTTATTGAAAACTAAACAAACTACATAAACCAAATGGCTGTCTACAACCAAAGAAAACTAATAAGACTACATTTTAAACTATTCTTTTTTGTTGTCCTCCTTTTTGAAAACTCTAGCCCATTATATATTGTTCATGGGTAGTACAAACGAATGACTCTTCATATTACATTAGTTACAATGACAAGTGGGAATCATCTAAATCTTATAATAAAATTTTACATTTTAATATACTATCCTCCTATCGCTGTCAGACTTCATGTCACAAAACTTTTGCATTTTACTGATATTCCAGGTTGCCTTCCTGTTGCCACCAGACTTCCTGTCACAATACAGTTTGACAATAATAATACTACATGCTATCTTCCTATCGCCACTAAACTTCCTGTCGCAGATGTGCTACTACACCATTACCATTTTCTGCTACTTGGTCATACATGAATGATCTTAACTTATGAACATAACTCAGATACTCACTATCTCAGTTTGGCATATGTACAAAATTTCAAATTTTCAAAATTTTGCAAAACTTGACTTAACAATCATACCTTAAAATCTTATTACTCCCCTTGAGTTGATTGTGCTATTCTGAATCTGAACCCATACTCTTGTTGAGTAAATATGCATATGTTGAATTGTATTGTACTCTATTTTTTTCTTTGACTACCCCTTTGTTTGGTCTCCCCCAAATCTGTATTCATTCCTTTCTTAGAGTCATTGTCTCTCTCAAAAACTTATTACTCCAAAAAAAAAACTTTTTACTCCCCCTTTCTGACACTAATGTCAAAGGGTTATACATGTATAGTGATTTTGTCCAAGAAAGGTTTATGGACCTCAAGTATGATCTTCAAAGTTGCATCCCAGTTATCACATGCTACCACCAATGATTTGGTTTGGATGGCTAACTTAGAAACAAGGTTAACTAAGCCTTCATGTGTAGAAAGATGGGGATCTTTCTTCATCATTGTTTCTACAAAGGCTAGTTCCTTATGTAATATTTCCATGTGTGGGTCAACATGGATTAGATGCTTATTAGTGTAGCCCAAATATTTGCATCTTGAGCATGCAAGGCTACCAACTGACCTTGGGAATTCATCAAATTCCTAAATTTTTTTTGACTCGAAGTTGGAGAATTAGGTAGATTAGTACCTATCATCTTCTTATCTCCCTCCAGGTTTGCAATATGGCATTGCACTTCTTGTGTGAACATAGTTGTATCACAACTTGGTATAAAGTGAGAAAATGTTCTCTAAAACTTTCGTTACACTATCAATCTTGGTTGCTAACTCAACCTGATGAGGCATAATGGCACTTGATATCTTTTCATTGAATTGGTTTTGAAATTTCCTCCCATACCATTCAAGTATATTAACATTTGAATCCAGGTTTGTATCATTTACCTACTCTACTATATTCTCTAACTGCTACATGATAGGCTTGTCTTCTGTAAGCGCAAGCAGGTTGAATGCATCAATAAATATTTCCTTGATATCTTGCAATGGTTTCTTCTATCTATGCTCCCTTCTAAGTATTTCTTGATGCTTTTTCCTCATAAGAGCAACATGAAGTATGCTCATCTATTCAATAGTGATTGTTGCAAAATCAAATTTTGGTAACACAATCACCTCATCCAAGTTAACATCACCATATGATGTAATTTCATCTACCTTGGATGTGCTAGGACTAGGCCTTGATGACTATAGTGGTATAGCTTCTACACTCAGCCTATAAAGAGCTTGACTTGGAGGAGTAGCAGTTTCTTAAAAAGTAACCAGTGTTTGTATTGCTAATTTCTCCTTAGGCTTGGTAGTCAAGACTAACAATTTAGTCCTAGTTTTTTCTTTCTTTTCAATCTCAATTACACCTTCAGTTTATGTTGTAGGTATAGAAGTATCTTCCTGACCTATTTGAGCTTGTGTCCCTTCATGTTCTTTTGTAGCAACTTCTTGTACTAACACATTTTGCACCATTGTGTTGATATTTTCCATTGTTGTCTCTTTCCTTTGGTACACTACAATGGGCATTGTAGTTTGTACGATAGTAAATTGAGGAGTTTGAGTTATGGATTGTGTTCCTTCCAGAGTAGATATCTTTTCTACCTTCTCAAGTTTTGAGAATGGATTGAAGAAGCTAACCAAAGAGGGATATTTTTGAAGAAGACTATGTGTTTCAATCATTGTTTTGTCACTGATGTCAAACCTACTATTTGCTAGTAAGACAATTGCTTATAAGATTCAAGTACTATCACTTAGTTGATTAATGAAGAGGATTTGATCAATAAGATGTAACAAAAGCACCTAGAAGAAAGGTTGAGTTATGATTATGTAATGAAGTACAAGGATTAGTAAAAATAGTGATGACATGATGTATTGATAATCTACTTAAGGTTACAAAGGCTGGCTACACTAAGAAAGTTTAGAAGAACAAGTTACACAAAGTTTGTCTACCAAGCTTGACCGAGTGGATAGTAGATGTCGATAAAAGTCAATGCAAGTTGAGAAAAAAGTTAGGTGGAGCCAAGTAAAAGAAAATTCTAGTGGATGTTGAGCAAGAGAATTGATGTCGAGTAAAGCTTAGTTGATGATGAGCATCAGTAAGCTTTTTTTAATGCTGAGTGATTTTATAGTTGATGTTGAGCAACAAAGTATGTGTTGAGCATCAAAAGGTTGATAAAGTCAAGCTACTACATTATTTTAAAGATCAAATATTTGTTGAATCTGAGCCAACAAGTTTATTTTCTTGAATTTTGTGAACTAGGTGGAAGATAAGATTGATGAACTGGTGGCACAAAATTTGAGGTAAACTATATTGAGGCAAATTCAAATGGATTCTAGTAGAAGTTTCTAGAAAAAATATGAGATATGGGGTAGATACATTGTATCCTACATAATCCATCTTAACCCTAAATTGGATGATGGAGAATGAGCAAAAAAATATCTAAATTTCCTATTTATAGGAATGTCTGGTCATGAAGAAAAGTTTTCATGTGTGAGAACCCAAGGAAGAGAAGGAGTTAAGGGTTTTGCTTCATCAAGTGACCTAAAAGAAGAGTCTACAATTGCATGTTAAGAAATAAGGCTTAAGGAGATAAATTCTTGAAGGGTGAACAAGCTATCTGATCCACAAAGTATGAAGGCTAAGCAGAATTGAGGACTAAATAGAGATCTATAATCTGTAAGAGAAGTTGTAAGTTGTATTAGATCAAAGCTCTATTGTTACTCTCTAATAATTATATTAGTCTAGGGTAAATCCTTTGGATTAAGGTTGACCTAAGAATCATTTGTAAATCCTTTAAGTAGGTGGCATTCCAAGTGAATGGCCTAAAGTCCTCTAACAAGGCTCACTCCTAATAGGGTGATTGAAATCCTTTAACAGGGTCACATTTAACAATGTGTATTGTAACCTTTAATAGGGTTGGCCTTTCATTGGGCATCACTTTAGAAGAGTGAAAAAGAGTAGCATGTTATTGGTGGTTTTTCCCAAATTGGGTTTCCACATAAATCATTGTGTCAAGTGTGTTGATGATTTTTTTATGTTTCATACTTTACATTTTTGCAAGTTGATTTGATAGTAACCTACAAGTTTTTAAGTGAATGCATAGTCTTATGGATCCATGCATGGATACGAATGTTGTATGGGTTCACTAAGACATGAAATTTTTTATTTATACATCTAGACCTTGAATAACTAATTCACATTTAACAGTGTCTATTGTAACCTTTAACAGGGTTGGCCTTTCATAGGGCATCACTTTAGAAGAGTGAAAAAGAGTAGCATGTTATTGGTGGTTTTTCCAAATTGGGTTTCCACATAAATCAGTGTCAAGTGTGTTGACGATTCTGTTATGTTTCATACTTTACATTTTTGCAAGTTGATTTGATAGTAACCTACAAGTTTTTAAGTGAATGCATGGTCTTATGGATCCATGCATGGATACGAATTTTTTATGGGTTCACTAAGATGTGAAAAATTTTATTTATACATCTGGACCTTGAATAACTAATTCACCTTGCCTAGTTATTCTAAAGAATTCCAACATCAAGTTCATCTATACTCACCAATATAGGATGAATGCATAATTGGGTTTCCACATAAATCATTGTGTCAAGTGTGTTGATCATTCTGTTATGTTTCATACTTTACATTTTTGCAAGTTGATTTGATTGTAACCTACAAGTTTTTAAGTGAATGCATAGTCTTATGGATCCATGCATGGATACAAATGTTTTATGGGTTCACTAAGATGTGAAAATTTTTATTTATACATCTAGACCTTGAATAACTAATTCACCTCGCCTTAGTGGTGGTGTTTAACAATATCTTCTTCATGTCATCCTCTATTAGTGGATTGATGTTCTAAGCTACAGTATTAGAAACATCCTTGATCTTTACTATATCTATGTTGGCATCTATTACATGTTGTGGACTAGCACTCGACATTTGTATATCTGGTATACTCTATTCTATTTTTTACTCATCTTCAATTGTTGCTTGTGCAACTACATTTATATTAGTGCCTTCCACATGTGCATCTTTCTCAATTTCAACTTTAGTAACCTCAGTTATTTCTTGTTCACCTTTTTCTTCACCTACCTCAATAGATGTCTACTCAATTGCCTTAGCTTTTGTCAGTCCATATATTAACTTCCATATCTGAGTGGACTTATTAACAAAACCCTCAATATCCTTTTGAAAAATACTAAATTTCTATATTTAGAAGAAAATCTCCCTTTATATTTGTTTATGGCCTTTCACATTGTGGCCTTATCCAATTTTGGCATCACTTGAGCAAGTGTAGTCTCTCTAATTTTCCTTTATTTAGTGAGACTATATTGCCATTTTTTCTCAACTCTTTCATATAAAATTTTAGGTATAGAGTTGGAAAGCTCAATTGGAGTCTTCTTGAATGTTGCCATCATGGCATATATTGACTCTTCCACTTGGTTCATCTCAATCTTTCCAAATTTGTCAGAATTAACAAGTGTGAATCTAGATAAGTCAGCATTATTCTTTATATTTCCACACGAGTTGTCCAAATTAGAAAAAGGATTGTGACTTACCACTTTAAATTGGTTGTTGTCATTAGATTTTGTCCTCTCTTTATCTGACTTGGTTGGAGAAATGTACTTTCTCCTTTGTCTCTTCTCAAACTCATCTTCATGTGTAGTTGTCTTGGTTCTCTTCGCTTTTGGCTTTTGCACTTCTTGAACCTTCTTAGTAGTAGCCCTTGTGTTGGCCCTAGTGGCAAGAACTACAGGCTTAAGTTGTGTAGATTTTACAACCTTCTTTGGTTTGCTAACTACTATAGCTTTAGCTTTTCCTTTCTTTGGCTACAGGTGCTTCATTGGCTTCTTCTCCCTAAGCACCTTCATCAAGCTTAGCTTCCTCTTCACCTTGGTCTTCTCCTTGACCTTGAATAATGGCTAGTGATGCTTGGGTAGGTGCATCTTCACCTTCATCATCAACATCATCATCATTTTCTTCTTCTTCTTCTATCCCTTCACCAAATTTTTCTTTGAGCTTCTTAAAAATTTTGATATTTTTTCCTTATTGCAAAGGATATCTTCAAATCCATGTTTATCTTTGACTTGGTTGCATCATAATTACCAAAATTTGTAGCTTCCTTATCTACTTCTTTAGCCAGTAAAGTGGTAATTGTTGCAAATGCCTCATCCACATTTATCTTGTAACCTAGAGTCTTTAACCATCTCACCCTTGGAACTATAGCTTGTACATATGTGAAATCAATATTAAGTAGAAAGTAAACATCATTGAAGTGCTTCTCAACTAGTGGTCCACTAGAATCTTATGTCTTTGTTTCATTGACTTCTTAAAGTCTTCAAAGTAGCTATTCATTATAGACTCAAAGTTTTCTCCAAGTTGCTCAATGTATTCTCCTATTTGTACTGCAATAGATCTATTTTTCTTCCATGTAACTTTACCAAAAGAAGGGAATGTGTTCTACACGTAGAAAAATATGCATACAAGTATTGAAACAAACTTGTACTATGCACTATTGGTTTTCCTTATGGCTCCCAAGTTTTTTGATAACTATTGTAACTGCAACTTGACAAGGTCATAAGAATGATCCTTCTTGACTATCTTGTATCCTATGTCAATAACAGTGCAAGGTACACTATTTAATCTACTAGACTGAAAGAATTTATGTGCAATTATCCCTACTACAAAATAAATTAGGGGATCTATGATGGTTTCAATTGTCATTCCTCTCTTATTCCACACTGCCCATATGTTTTTCTCAATAACCTATTTTGCATCACTTCTCATGGTCTTAGGTATGTCTAAGGTTGGATACCCTATTACCCTCTGCACAATCCTCTTGGTGATTTTTATAGGGCCATCCTCCAACCATATAGAATTTTCATGAATTCTACTAAGAACAATCTTAATCCATTTCGTTTTGAACATGTTTGGAAAATATAGGGCACTAGTTAACCCTTTTCTCTCTACAACCTTGAATTCTCTTTCAATACACCATTTTCAAACAATTTTCCATAAACATCTCTTATCTCCATGTCACCTATGCTACCCACCTTACATGTGTAACAACATCTTACATCTTGAATCATTAAAACTTGTGGTGGTATCATGGATAACATACCAAACGGGTTTTGTTTGTATGCAATGTCAAGAATTTCTTTAAAGTTTGGTTGTCTAATTTCATTGTTGATTAATTGAACATTTAAAACTTCCTTTCCCTTTTTAAACCTAGAAGTAGAAGAAATAGATGCCATATTTGATACCTAGGGTTTGCACAAATTCAAACAATTTAGCTCAACACACGATAAATTCCTTCACAAATCTGATGAATGGTGTTGAACACTAGTTAAATCTAGTTTGCAAACACTTGGAATGATTTCTCCAATTCTCCTTAAGTTCTTTGTGCTCTTGTCAATCTCAAATAATTAAAAATGAATCAAAAAATTGACCATATAGCCCTCAAAACTTCACAATTAATGGTTAGTGCTTACACAGTCATAAGGTCGGCTGTAATAAAAATTATGACTCACTCAGCTTCCATATAATTTTCTCCATGCTCAGCAACCACTACAAGCTTAGCCAAAACTATCACTTATGATAGCTCAACATCAACTAGCTTTCACTTGGCAACTTAGGTGAAACTTTTCATGCTCGACAAAAATATGAAAACTTCTAGATTTCTTATAAGTTCTAACTAATACTTTGCATCTTACTTTGTGCATATATAATCTTTTTAGAACTAAATCCTTGGATCTGATTCATGATATATCATTTAAATATCAGTCCCACACATATCTCTTAATTGCTTAGTCAAGATGGTGTGATTGCCTAATCCATTAAATTAAGTGATCCCATCTGAACTTGATGTATTAAAATCTTCCTTCGTCTTCCATGTCTTGTTCATCTATACTTTGACTTCTTCAACATTTTCCTTTCCTTTTCCTTTGTTGAACTCATTGCTTGGTGTCTTTGACTTTGTTGGACAATGTCTAGTTATGTGACCAATCTTTAAGGAACTAAAACATGTAGTCTGACTTAACCATCTACTATAATCACTTCTAAAATGTGTTCTTATGCAATTCTTAAGAACATGTTCATATTCTTGACAATAGTGACAACTATACCTAGTATTATAATCCCAATTATAAGAATTGCCATTGTGCTTTATCTTTGCTTGTTTGATGACCACTTGGGCTTGGATCTACGCTCATATGCTCTATACCCATACTTCTAACAATTATAGTAGTATCCTTCAAATCTTTGTGTTCTTATGGTCTTGGTTCTACATTCATGTGCCTGATATCTTTTCTTGTTTCACTTGTGGTAGTGACCTAGGAACTTCTACTTAGGATTTTGATTTGTAGTCTTTCTTCTACAAACATTAGTAGTATGTCCTAATTTTCCACAATTATGACAAGTAGGTTTGGAGTTCTTACCATTGATATTCCTTTGTTCACCACTTTTAGATGAGTATCCTTCTTTAGTACTAGTGTAACCCAATCCAATAGTATCATTGTTGGATCTAGGAGATCTCATTGATTCCTCAAAATACTTGATGGCTTCACTAGGTCTGTTGAAACTTTCAGCAAATTATTTTTCTATTTTCATATTATTTCTCAGTTGTCCATTCTGCATCTTCAATGTTGTTATTTCATTATCTTTTCCATCCAATTCAAGATTGGCAATCATCATTTGATTCAATGTTTCTAGTTGCATGTGAGCAATCCTATTCACCTTTGATGTCTTCTCTTTTAGTCTATTGGTTAGTATCCTTTTTTCATCCTCAATCATGACTTTTTCTTCTTTTGCTTTCTTTTTCTACTTGGTCATCTCACATAGCAATACTGATTGGACTTCTTGTTCTATCATGAGATTTTTTACCTATTCAATTAGAGCTCCATTCTTTTTCATTAGATCTATGACTGCCACATCAAATTCACCTAAATTTCCATCTATAAACAATTTGGCAATGTCAATATCTTGGTAATGTGTGTCATTCTCTTCAATATATATCTCTTGCTTCATTTAGTAGATGTAGGAAAAGTTATATTTCAATCTTTTTATTATCAATAATCTTTCCCAACTTGTAGACTTCCATCTTTAAGATCTTTCCTCAAAGCTACAAAGCTTTCCTTTCTAGAGAACTATGCTTGGATACCAATTTTTGGAAATACAATAAGGAAAGTAAACTCAGAGAAGGGGGGTTGGTGAATTAGTCCTTCAAAACTTTAACCGTAAATTCATTCACCCCATATCCATCTCACAATTTTCCTATCAACTAAAATAACTAGCTAAAGATATTAATCCATAGTATGAAAGAAAATAACATTCAAAATATGTATGACACAAGATATTTGGTTACCCAAAAACCCTTCAATGAGAATGTAAAACTAGGGTGGGAATGACACCCACAAATCACCACTATTGCAGTAATAAAGTGTATCCAATGAAGGTTATAATGTTTGATCATGAATCCTGATCTACCCTATGAAAGGTCTACCATGTTAAAGGCTTACAAGATTGTTAGATCTTACCCTATTTAAGGATTTCAACACCCTGTTAGAAGTGTGCCTGATAAAAAGACTTTAACTTACAATGAAGTAAACACCCTGTTAAAGGATTTACAACAACCTCTTAAGACTACTTTGTTAAGAGATTTAACTGATTCACTTATTAGAATGTCTCAAAATGATTCCATGGTTAGCAATTTGTTGCTCGATAAAAAATCACCTCTTTGCATATATTCTTGATTCTTCTTTGATCAAATGTATCTCTTCTATCCTCTAACTTCTTTTTTATGTTCTCTTCTAACTTATTCTTCAATGTATCTCAATTCACAACACCTTAGCCACCATGAATGCTCTATTTATGCATGCAAACTTCTCTCTTTTCTCCTTCCACAATCCTTAAAATTTTTAGGTTTCTTACTCCTTAAGAAGACATGGGTGACTTAGGGTTAGGTATGAATCAACGATAATAATTCACCCATATTGCCACTTAATCCTTCCCTTTTTTTAATTGGTTGCATGTTTTGCTTAGGGATTCTTAATTAAGATTCATTTTTATCATCAAGGATTGCAAAATGATCATCAAGTTGGCTCCAAAATGGTTTACATAGTAGTTTGTGCCATTACAAATAGCTATGTCAAAATTGTATTACTTGGCACTTGAAGTCCTTGATGCTTGCCATCAACTACAACTTTAATGTTGTAACTCGATATTTGAATGACTCGACATCCATTGGTTACTTGACATTTGAATCACTTGGCATCATCTGTTTGTTTGGCACTTGAGTGACTCGATACTAACTGTTTACATGAAACATACTAATTATCTCACTCAACATGCATTACTTGTTTGACATGAACTGAGTTCTAACTTGCAAATGACTTAAGTATATAGACAGTCATATGTCGAAGCCAATATGAGATTAATAGATTAATACACATGTTACGATGAACTAGTGGCTTATCTTTGATCTACAACTTTGATTTGCTAAATGAGATTCCTTGTATTGTAATGATCACCTCACTGTAATAGATAAATCTCTATTATCCATTATACTACTTGTAGCCTTCTTTAATTCACACTCCTTCTCATAATATTATTCTTCACATTTATATTTGAATATGATACAATGTATTTCATATATACCAATCCAAATCATTACCTTCTGGGGTTAAATACAACACCAATTTTATCATAATTCACAAAGTTAGCCCAACTATTGTAACACAGGTTTAGAAGAAAAACTCGGTGATGTTATGATATATGAAAAGTACTGTTAACACTCAACAATCTTTGGCACTTAGTTCTACTTGAAGCTTGGTCCATACTAATCACTTCTAGGTAGCTCAAACTCAGTCAGCACTATGTGACTCGGTGAACACTAACAAACTCGGTACTTGCTAAAACACTCGGCTAACACTGCATGACTTGGTCAACACTAGATTCACATCATTAACACTATAAGGTCAGTAGATATAATAGAACTTGGTTAACATACTAGATCTCAATTAACACTATGATCTTCTTCACTTGCACTTAATAGCTCGGTAGCCTATGCTATACTCAATTTGTGCTATACATTGTCTTTGAAGGTTGGTAAACACTATGTAACTTGGTAGACACTACATTTTGACTACTTAGCTTGGTAGAAACTAAAATAGTTGGTTAACACTATAGGATAAATGATAATTTTGGTAGAAACTATAGAGCTCGATAGCAATGTAACCATTTGACTAAGTGTTGAATCACTAATAGACAAATTGACCTTTATGTCAATAATCTCCCCCTTTGGCATTAGTGACAAAAAAAATTTATCAAACCAAAAAATTTGAGCATTCAAAACTATAATTCAAAACTTCTTTTACCGTCATTTTGTGTCTTCAACTTGGCTATGACTTCCTATGGTTGTAGCTCGCTAACATACTCTATTTTTCTATTTTTCAAAATTTCTTTTGTAAATATATTTCTTGCTTATCTGTACAAGTGTATGCATAATACTATACTACTCCCTCATACATATATCTCTCCTATGTACATACATTAGGAGTATAGTTTACCTTTCTTCTTTGTACAATATTGCATATCTTCTCCTCCTTTTATATTAAACATATTTACTTCTCCCTCTTTTTGACATAAATGTGAAAGGTGTCTAATATCTATATCTTAATAGAAAAATGTGACAAGAAATCAGTATGTACCTTTAGAATTAGTATGATTGTCTTGTCCCAATTTTCTTGGAATATCTTACTTGTATGCAAGGCAATCTAAACTTATGTTGATAATTCCATCATGTGATCAACTATCGAGAAGTTCTTGTCATGGATGAGTGTCTTTGCATGTGCAATGTGTTCCGGAAATGCATCCACATTTCGAAGAATCATGCCTTGAATTTTTGCAAGTGTGGCCCTAATTCTGGCTTCTTCCTTCAATAATTATACCTGCATATTTGTTAGATATTTGATCTTTGTGTAATGTGTAGAACTATGACTTGGTTCAAGTGCTAGCAAGTGTGCACTTGCCTTCATATCTTCATCTATCTTAGACATTTTATCCTTGATCTCCTTTGTAAAGATAGATGTGTTACTCAATTTTGACAAATAATGAAATAACATTATTAGCATACATTTCCAATAAAACAGGAATAGTATATAACTCTACTTGATATATTGCAATTTTCTATGCTACTTGTTCCAATACTATGTTCTCAAATTTTCTTTCACCTCTCTACAGTAGTTTTTCCTATCCATTCTGATCTTCATTGAATTTGTAGACAATTTTAGTTAGCTAATCAAGAATAGGTTATGTATTATCAACCTCAATACTTAGAGCATCAACAAATATGCTCTTTATGTCCTTAAAGACTTTATTTTACTTCTTCTTTTCTTCTCTAATATTTTCTTTCTTAGCTCTTTTCTTTAATAATTCTCCTATGGTATCCATTTAATCAGGGGTGAGGGTAGAGATATCTCAATTTGGAATAACTATATCATCATCCAGATCAATTGCTTCCTCTTCTTTACCTTTTTCTTTTAGAATGGTAGAAAGAATTTGTTTACCCTAACCTAACACTTTAGTGCTCAGTTGAGACTAATTCTCAATTGTCATTATACTAGCTATTGATACACTTGGAATAGAAACAATTGTAGAAATTGATGGACTAGCATTAAATATAGAAATGACACTAACAATAGAAATACCTTGTTGCTTCTTGGTCAAGCCAAATGATGTGTGAGGCCTCACCCAAACCCTCATAGTATAGATGACATATTTTCATTTTGATACTTCTAATTCTATTTTTTAATACACTTTTGAGAGTATAGGCTTATGTCATTCTAATATTTGCATTTTGATGATCTGCACTTATGTCTGCATATTAGGACCTAATTGATATATTTAATGATTTCATTTGATTGTCTAAACTATTTCAATTTCTTTAATGGAAACTGAC
Source organism: Cupressus sempervirens (assembly GCA_028749045.1). NCBI lineage: Eukaryota > Viridiplantae > Streptophyta > Pinopsida > Cupressales > Cupressaceae > Cupressus > Cupressus sempervirens. The sequence goes on along the minus strand of CM053786.1, from coordinate 622,438,143 downwards.
TTATAGAAATACTTGAAATGTCAAATTGCAGTGTTCAAGAGAAAATTAGTGTCGATGGATAGATTTAGATATGAAAACGAACCCCACTCACATGCCTTGTAACTTAATAGTCATGAATTCAAAATTACATCACTATGATAGAAAATAGATTATGAGTTTGTTCAGAATGTTAATCTGATCATGTTACATAAGAATTAATGTTGATATGCAAGGATTGGTATTTTAATGTTTTGAATATTTTATAAGAAAATGATTAGAAAAGGGAAAGTTAATTGAAAATGATGGAATATCCAAACCTAATGTTGACTGTGAAAGGGATTTATTGTACTTGTTTATATATTACTTATATAATTTTCTTGGACTATTGATGCTTGAGTTTAGTGTGTAGGAATTTAACCATGGGATTTAATGGGGGACCAAAGCTCAAACCCATGTGAAACATGACATGGCCAAGGCTGGATTTGTGGAAGGATTCAGACCTCTTTCTAATGTGTTTCATTTTGTAATATGAATGGTATGCGGGTGATAGTTGAATGCATGTATTAATGTAGACATTTGTGTCATTTGACACTTATTTGTCCACGTGGAAATGACCTGGCATTTAGGGTGTTGGGAAAGTAACCAAACCTAAACTTAACCCCAACATACTATCCAAGTTGACCCTACATTAAAAAGCATTAGGACAAGTACCTATCCATTGAATTTCGAACTCCAACCTTCCATTAACTTTTGGGGATGAAAAAGTGATCCTAGGGAGTTACCGTGGTGAAAAAAAAGTGTCCACACGATAGTAGTATGGGTTGGAGGTCTAAATCTAACCTTTAGTAGGCCTAGATGACCTTTGGAACCCTCCAAACAAGTCACTTTTAGAGAAATTCGAAAATTGGAGTGTCACATGACTTCTTCCACTCTATTAGTTGGTTAAGGCTACATTTTTAGAAGGAGACAAGGGTGTAACAAAAGGCAGCTCATGTTATGACCATTTTTATATAGTGGGGATTTTGGAATCCTTTTTAGAGGATTGGGGATGAAATTAGGGGGTTGTCTACCCACCCTCTAACTTTAGAGACTCTTAGGGTTTGGGAGCTTTGAGGGAGCTCTTCTACAACCTTTCATGTCCATCTTACAAAAGGGTTCAAGGTTGGTGTTCTTGCCTTGTAGATAATTTTCTTCCATTTTGAAGTTGAATCTTGGTAATGCATTCATGAAAATGTAGGTAGGGAGAATGCCATTGTATGGGAAATGTGTGGTGTCATCTTGTATCATGTTGTGTTGTGTTGTGATGAGCATAAAGTTTGGATTTCCATTGTTTTTTTCCTTTTGATCTTCCATAATTTTGTTCATGAGTGTTGTTATGGTTGTGAGGGCTTCACTCACCCTTTTGGAAAGGGAAGAGAAGTCGAGGGTGAAGGGGTTAGTTGGCCTTGAAAATGTATTGAGAACCTTGGAGTATGGGCACCATTGTATGCCATAATCATTCATATCTTGTCAGGATTGATAAGGGAAGTATGATGTATAAAGGAAGTTTTGTGGAGTATGGGCTCCAAGAGAGCTACAACTGATGGTAGGGTGTATGGAGGATGTTTGTGAAAGCCCCAAAAGGGCATGAAATTTTATATGGTGGAAGCTCCAAAAGGGCATGAAATTTGTTTGTTGCAGGTATTTTTTGATATGGAAAATCTCCATTTGGAAAGCACACCTTCTCCCTATGTTCATGGTTCCATTGGTGAACCATTGTGATTTATCCTTGGGATGGAATTGTTCAAGTTTTGAGATGTAATGTATATGTTCCAACAAGATTTTATGTGAAACCTAGTTTGAGCCTTACTCCCCTAGCTCGGGGGTGGTCTCTATGGAGGCCTGTGGTTGGGTGGAGAGCACCCATGGTTTTTTTTGATTTTTTGTGATGCATTTGCAAATTTTTGTTCAAGGGAGCATTGGATAAAAGGCTTGGAACAATCATCTTGTAGATTGTTGCTTCAAAGAGAAAACTAGTCAATATAAATTACACTTGTAATGCAAGAGTCTCCATCTTGTTCATGTTATTTTGGTACATGATTGCATGTTAGCAATGCAAGAATTATGAAGGCACCATATGTAATTTTCCCATTATTTTCATTGGTATGCTCTTGGATGTAGTGAGGTCGCAAGTTGAAGCCTTATTGTGAATAAAATTGAGAATATTTCCTAGAACCATTTTAGGAAACTATTCAATAGTAGTTAATGCCCATCAAAATCAATGTGAATATGTTTTTTAGAGTATGCTTAATTGATTTATGGAATGTCATGCCCAAAATTTTAGGGAAAAAACACAACCAATTTTTTAAAAAATAATCTATACTCTTTTCATAATGCCCAATGTTTATTTTAGGTTACAATATAGGCTAACCTAGTTATGAGATTTTCATAAGAATAATTTGTACATGGTTGTATCTTTCTTGATTTATATGTTGTATTCACATTCAAAAAGTTTCCTACCTATATCATGATTTAAAAGTAAAATATAGTTTGTTCACAAGATCTATAGAGTTATATAAAACATTGTGACTAATTATCAAGCCTATAATTTAGATGACATGTATCAAAAAATTTAATCTGATTCGTAACATGAGTTCCATTCAATATGTTTACTTGTTACAAAATATTAGGTCAATCCTCTAAAGAACCTATTTACACTTAAAGGCTACACTATAGCCCATTGGAACTAATTTTTAATACCTTAATCACTTACCATTAAATCAATTATGATGTTTAATTCACTTCCTAGTGTAACCCTATATTGACTATCTAAACTACTCTGACTCTATACCACCTTCTAACCATAACGTAGGCACTGAACAACCCATACTTATAGATTCATGATGCCACATTAGGACATGAAAACAATGTAAGGGTTGAAAACATTACTCCATCATGACTTGACTATAGGAGACACAATAGACAAGCTATATACACCAGCATGGTTATCAACTCTTATTTGCATACTAGCTAATTAATAGTTAACTTGTACACTTACATCTTGACATTGTATCATATTCCAATAGCTTTAATAACCTACTATCTTTTGGTATCTTTAGTCAGTGAGTATGTTCAACACATTAACTACTACTTTGGATCTTTAACCTTAATCAAATAGTTATTCTCCTTCCATCATTGCTACTAACCTCCCACTAGATCCCTAATGTTCTATCTTCGAACCAATTTTCTATCTTACCACTAATTCTCTTACCCTAGTACTTACCATCTATATTAGTCACCTTATAAATTAAATGACATAAATATTGAATACCAACTAATATTATTTACTAACTAATTCAACTATCTCTATTGCACCCTTGCCTACTAACAATATTTTACTATGAATCTATCTACATGCCTTCTATAATCATCTTACTTTAATTTATCAAATCTGACTACGATTTAATTTTTTTTCAATCATTTCATTTCATTTACCAAATCCATTGTACATCCTCTAAATAATAATTCCATTCTCTAACAAGAGTCTTGTAGCCAACACATATACTTACTATCTAATAAATTTTTTATTTTTGCTACTTAATTAATGAAAAGTAACAACTCATACCACTAGCTATTGACTATATCACCTCACCTTATCTATTACCCAATTTTTTTGTATTTATTAAAATAAAATCATATCACTAACAAGGGATTCCTATTAATAACCTCTAACGTCCACTTCTACTAACATGATACTCATAGTCACTTACAAGCTAATAGTTCATATATTATTATTATTATTGTTCAAATCTAACCCACAAATTATTACTTGTCTATAGAATTATATTTTTATTCCATCTTATTTACTCACTAACTACCCTACTAGCATTTGCCTAATACTAATAAACCTCCTGACATCTACACTATTCAACATTATTAATATTAGTTTTAATAAGTAATTAATATCCTAACTTACCCAAAAAAATGTTAACAACAAGCTTCCTAACCATATTTTCCCTTTTCTAATTAACTAACATTATTACATAAATCTAGATTACTTACTACCAAATAACTATCTACTAACTATTACAGACCAAGTTCTCACTCCATGAAAATAAATACTAAAGAAAAGAACATGTAATATTCCTAGAACAATAATTTAATCCAACCTTATTCACTTCTTCCCTTTCTTTCTATTTTCTAGAATTATAATATTTAAATTCCTAAAAAAAACTATACTAACTTTATTTTCAACTAAATATATCAGTTGACAATGGATACACCCATGTTTTAAAATGACCAACTCTACCTATAATATTCCTCCACAAAACATTTATGAAATAAGTCTACCAAATAATTTATAATAAAATGAGGTGAAAGGTCTACTACATAACTTCTTCATAATACATCAAATCTCTAAATGAATATTTTCTTACATGTAAATTTTATATATATATATATAACTTCTCAATATTTCCTTCCACAATTTTAGATGATAAGCAATGTCATAGATCTCTTTTATAGTACAATAAAATCACAAAGGGAGCTTGGTATCACAAAACATTTTCGAGGACATGGCACATTTTTCTCTCACACACACAAAATTCATTTCAACTTTGCCAAGGGTGAAAACCCTAATATCTTCAATGGCTTCATCTTCACAATACCTACACATGCACACAACTAGGAACCATGGAGGCTCACCTCCCATCCTAGGCTTCTATGAAGCTACCCACCAAGCAGGGGAAATAAGATCCAAATGGGTTACACACATACGTCACTTGCCATTGCATGAAACACAATACATAACACAAACAACTCCCTCCCATGGCTCGCACATTCATTCACCATTGGAATCATTTCACATTGGGTGAAGATGGGCTCTTCAAAGAGGAGATGCCATAACCCACATAAAATATCATATTGCATTTGCATTTTCCGCTTAAGGCCATCATAAAAGTCTCCTCCTAAAACCCCTTGTATCTCCGAAAATAACAAAGGTATATGGCTACAATGGAGCCCATACTCCATGAAAGAAAACAACTCCTCCTCATGAGGTAAATCTTCTCAACTACAATGTTGAGCCCAACTAACCCCTTCACCCAAGGCTTCTCTTCCCTCCCAAGGGTGAGTGAAGCCTTCACACCCATGATCACACCCAACATTCAAATCCAAACAAGAAGAATAAAAAGAAAGAAAAACCAATAAATCTTCAAGACACAATCCACATTCACATTTCCACAACACAATACCAAGATCACAAAGCAAAGACTCACAATACAATGCATAGTCCATTGATAAATACTTCATACTTGCAAATTTATTTTGCAATACTTAAAGAAAGAAAAGGTAACATGGTTTGAAACACCAACCTTGGTCCAAGCTAAAGGCAATGATAGTTGTAGTAGAGCTCCCTTAATCTCTCTCCAAAACCTAACTATCTCTAAACTTAGAGAGTGGGTGAACAACCCCCTAATTTGTCCAAGACTCTCTAATAAGGCCTTCCCACTAACTATTTTAGCAAAAACACCTAGCCACTTCCTTTTACAAACTTGTATCCTCTAAATTTTCTATTTTTGACTTAGTAGAAACATGGGAGAAAATACATGTGCAACTCCAAATTTGAATTGATGAAAGAATGCATGGTAAAGGGGCCCCCTAGGCTGTTTGATACCAAAAGTGTATGCATTTATACATTACCACCAAGAAGGGAGGGCATACATAATGTTTGGGGAGAGAGTAAGGAGTCATGTAACTCCCACCCTTCCACTCTTTCCTTCTCCCAAGGCATCAAAGAGGGGCCACCCAAGGATATTCACTCCAAACACGTGCCTAAAAAAGTCCCATGTTTTGGTGGAAAATCGAGAGCATGCGAGTTTCATGGGTTAGTAGTTAGTTTTAAAATAATGGTTAGTTAGTGGGGTGAAATGTTTTAGAAATTAGGGGTATGGGGTATGATGATTTTAGTTTATAATAATTAATGTTAGTGAGGATTAATTTAGGATAATATGGGCAAAGTAGATACTATATACTAGGGTTCTAATGGGGGAAAGTTGAAAATAAAGTTGGTATAGAGTTTCTTTAGGAATTTAAATATTTTAATTCTAGAAAATAGAAAAAATGGGAAGAAGTGAATAAGGTTAGATTGAATAATTGTTCTAGGAATATTACGTGTTCTTTTATTTAGTACTTATTTTCATGGAGTGAGAGGTTGGTCTATAATAGTTAGTAGAAAGTTATCTAGTAGTAAGTAATCTAGATTTAGGTAATAATGTTGGTAATTAGAAAAGGGAAAATATGGTTAGGAAGCTTGTCGTTAACATTTGTTTGGGTAAGTTAGGCTACTTATTACTTATTAAAAATAATATTAATAATGTTGAATAGAGTAGATGTTAGGAGGTTTATAAGTATTAGGCAAATGCTAGTGGGGTAGTTAGTGAGTAAACAAGATGGAATAAAAATATAATTCTATAGACAAGTAATAATTTGTGGGTTAGATTTTAAACTAAAAAAATTAATATATGAACTATTAACTTGTGAGTGAGTATGAGTATTATGTTAGTAGAAGTGGAGGCTAGAGGCTATTAATAGGAATCGATTGTTAGTGATAAGATTTTATTTTAATAAATACAAAAACATTGGGTAATAGATAAGGTGAGGTTATATAGTCAATAGCCAGTGGCATGAGTTGTTACTTTTCATTAATTAAATAGCAAAAATAAAATTGTTATTAGATAGTAAGTATATGTGTTGGCTACAAGACTCTTGTTAGAGAATGGAATTATTATTTAGAGGATGTACAATGGATTTGGTAAATGAAATGAAATGATTGAAAAAATAAAATAGTAGTCAAATTTGATAAATTGAAGTAAGATGATTATAGGAAGACATGTAGATAGATTCATAGTAAAATATCGTTAGTAGGCAAGGGTGCAATAGAGATAGTAAATAATATTAGTTGGTATTCAATATTTATGTTATTTAATTTAGTAGGTGACTAATGTAGATGGTAAGTACTAAGGTAAGAGAATTAGTGGCAAGATAGAAAATTGGATAGAAGATAGACCATTAGGGATCTAGTGGGAGGTTAGTAGCAGTGATGGAAGCAGAATAACTATTTGATTAAGGTTAAATATCAAACTAGTAGTAGTTAAAGTGTTGAATGTACTCACTAACTAAAGATACTAAAAGATAGTAGGTTATTAAAGTTATTGGAATATGATTCAATGTCGAGATGCAAGTGTACAAGTAAACTATTAATTAGCTAGTATGTAAATAAGAGTTGATAACCATGCTGGTGTATATAGTTTTTCTATTGTGTCTTCTATATTCGAATCATGATGGAGTAATGTCTTCAACCATTACATCATTTGTATGTCCTAATGTGGCATCATGAATCTGTAAGTATGGGTTGTTCAGTGCCTACATTATGGTTAGAAGATGGTATAGAGTTAGAGTAGTTTAGATATGGGGTTATGCTAGGAAGTGAATTAAACATCATAATTGATTTAATGGTAAGAGATTAAGGTTTTAAAAATTAGTTCCAATGGGCTATAGTGTAGCCTTTAAGTGTAAATAGGTTCTCTAGAGGACTGACCTAATATTTTCTAACAAGTAAACATATCGAATGGAACTCATGTTACAAATCAAATTAAATGTTATGATACATGTCATCTAAAATTATAGGCTTGATAATCAGTCACAATATTTTATATAACTCTATAGATCTTGTGAACACACTATATTTTACTTTTAAATCATGATATAGGTAAGACACTATTTGAATACGAATACAACATATAGATCAAGAAAGATACAACTATGTACAAATTATTCATATGAGCACCTCATAGCTAGGGTAGCTCGTATCATAACCTAAAATAAACATTGGGCATTATGAAAAGAGTATAGAGTATATTAAAAAAAATGGTTTAGTTTTTGCCCTAAAATTTTGGGCATGACATTCTAGTATCAAAGCCTAGTTTTACAACACTAGGCATTAATGGGTCCATGAAGGAATATGAAATTTGAATGTTACCTTAACAAAAGTAAACCCTCTATGAATTTGTCTTTCATGATATCAGACTATATCAGTAAGTCAAGTAAAAATGTACACAACTTAGGGCTAAGTGATCTTAAATAATTAATGATCTTGCATTAAGAACTCAGATAACGTACAAATTTAACATGGTTCACCCAAAATCTGGGCTATGTCCACCTGCACAGTCATCCAAATTTTTTTAATTATCCAATAATTACAATTAAAACCCTTATAGCTCAATAGTACCACAAGAACAACCTATTTCATTATACATCGTAGAACAACAATCCCTAACCCTAAGCTATCTTATATAATATACTCCCACTTTCGGGTTACAATATACCTATTTAAACAAGGTGTGATAAAATAGGAGCAGAAGTATGTATAGTACTAGTCACCACAAACTAACAAGTACAGTTAGAAATATATAAATAAATAATGTTTACTTAAAAAGATAGTATGTTGTCCTAAGAAAATTTCTCCATAAATGTATATTTTCTTATAGAGAAAAAGGTAAGTGGTAGGCCTTAATGAGGAGTGTTATTTAGTCATAATGTTATTATTCTAAAAACTCCAAGGGCTAAATGCATGTAAGTAGAACTAGTGTTGAGTATGTGAAACTACAATCTGTAAATAACATGACAAGGATGAAACTCATATGATACCTTGATAGCTATAAGACCTACATGAACCATGATCATTTTACACATAAAGAAATATTTGGGACATACAAAGAATCAAAAGGGTCCAATGGATTTATAATTTATATTAGTTATACTTAAGTAAAAAAAAACAAAATTGATGAAATCTTTAGGACTAAGTTTGCCCCTTTAGATTGACACCATGCTCTTCTCAAAATCAATGAGCATGATAAATATAAGGAACCCATAAGGCTATGAATAGCTATCCTACCATGTAGTTCTAGTGGAACAATGATCAAACAACATACATTGATGGTAATGTTTTATGACTCAACTATTGCAACAATGACTACATATTTTAAAATTGAAGCCACACACGAAGATATAGATTATGAGATTTCCCTTAGAATGTGATACTCTAAGGATGCTAGCCCTATAAGTTCCCCCTTCATTAGACCTATTATGAAATTTTTAGTACAAACTCATTCCTTAGAAAATGTATCACTACACCTAGAATGGTGCTTGTTAGGAAAGTGTGTTAGATTAATATAAAGGTATCTCATTGGTCCTTTTAGTCACAACTCTTCTAGTATCAGGTTTCCAGGTGTGTGACCCAAACCTTGATCCCTTGTACATAGCCATAGGGCCATTAGTATAATTGGTGTAGAATCTCTGCCTCTAGACAACTTAAATTAGTTCTTAGTAATAATATGTGGAAAGGTAAGAAACCATAGTCAATTGGAAACAAACTCCTAGACTCAAGGACCCCATCAACAATAAGAGTTGGATCACACTTCTACCTATTGTGGGAAGTGACTAAAAAATACAAGAGAGCTTTCTTCACATACCATTGATTTCTAATGTAGCTATAAGACAACTTTTCTCCTCTTCCCCACCAGGGAACCTTCGTATTGCTGCACCATACTTCTAAAATTATTATCCAATGTGAATTCTTGTTGGTTCTTTGTTTCAAATTTTGCATTTATATGTTTTACAAACAATGTGGCATTTATCTTTTAGCTAGATTTCATGATTTTGGTCCCATTGTACCTCAAGGACATGTCTTGCTTTAACTGGAAATTAACAATGTGGCCACATATGTGTTGTTTTCCTATAAAATTGTTCCTTTTATTTTTAAGTTATTTATGAGGAATTTTCTTGTGAATCACATTGGCAAGTATATTGTATTGAAATAGGCCATACTAAGGAGAATCCTTGAAAAACTATCTAGAAAACTAGTGCACTATTAAACCTTCCTGTTATGCACTACAAAGCTACTAGACAAGATCCCTAAGATGCCACCCTTTTTCTATGTCATTAAGAACCTTAAGTAATTACATAAAAAATTTATCAGTTAGACCTTGGTAAGGAAAAGATTGGTCTATTTGCACCAATAAGTAGAAGACTTAAGTTGGGAAAAACTCAGTAAATGCACATAGATAAGATCATGATACTTGAACCTTGTTGATGAACTCCAAGAGGAGGTTCATGTCTGGGGGGAGGATGTGAGGCCTCACCTGAATTGTCATAGTATAGATGACATATTTGCATTGTGATACTTCTAATTCTATTTTTTAATACACTTTTGAGACTATAGGGTTACATCATTCTAATATCTGTATTTTGATGATCCACACTTATGTCTGCATATTAGGACCTAATTGATATATTTAATGATTTCATTTCATGTTCTAAACTATTTCAATTGCTTTAATGAAAATTGAATTATAGAAATACTTGAAATGTCAAATTTCAATATTCAAGTGAACACTAGTGCCAAAGGATAGATTTAGATATGCAAACAAACCCCACTCACATGCCTTGTAACTTAATAGTCATTAATTCAATATTACATCACTATGGTAGAAAATAGATTATGAGGTTGTTCAGAATGTTGATTTGATCATGTTACATAAGAATAAATTTTGATATACAGGGATTGGTATTTTAATGTTTTGAATATTTTATAAGAAAATGATTAGAAAAGGGAAAGTTAATTGGAAATGATGAAATATGAAAGCCTAATGATGCATGTGAAAGGGATTTATTATACTTATTTATATATTGCTTATATGATTTTCTTGGACTCCTGATGCTCAAGCTTAGTGTGCAAGAATTTGACCACGGGATTTAATAGGGGACCAAGGCTCAAACCCATGTGAAACATGACATGGTCGAGGCTAGATCTGTGGAAGGATTCAGACCTCTTTGTAATGTGTTTCATTTTGTAATGTGAATGGTATGTGGGTGATAGTTGAATGAATATATTATTGGAAACAAGACATTTTAAATGTAATATGTTGCATTTATGCCACTTGACACTTGTTTGTCCATGTGGAAATGACTTGGAATTTAGGATTTTGGGAAAGTAACCTAACCTAAACTTAATGCCAGCATAGTATCCTAGTTAACCCCACATTTAAAAGTGTTAGGACAAGTCCCTATCCATTGAATTTCCAATTCCAACCTTCCATTAACTTTTGGGGATCAAAAAGTGGTCCTAGGGGGTACCATGGTGAAAAATAAGTTCCCACATGATAGTAGTATGGGTTAGGGGTCTAAATCTAACCTTTAGTAGGCCTAGATGACCTTGGAAACCCTCCAAACAATTCACTTTTAGAGAAATTCGAAAATTGGAATTTTACGTGACTTCTTCCACTCTATTAGTTGGTCAAGGCTACATTTTTAGAAGGAGACAAGGGTGTAAGAAAAGGCAAATCATGTTGTGCCCATTTTTAGATAGTGTGGGTTTTGGTATCCTTTTTAGAGGATTGGGGATGAAATTAGGGGGTTGTCTACCCACCCTCTAACTTTAGAGGCTCTTAGGGTTTCAAAGCTTGGAGGGAGCTCTTCTACAACCTCTCATGTCCATCTTGCAAAAGGGTTCAAGGTTCATATTCTTTCCTTGTAGATAGTTTGCTTCCATTTTGAAGTTGAATCCTTGTAATGCATTCATGAAAATGTAGGTAGGGAGAATGCCATTGTATGGGAAATGTGTGGTATCATCTTGTATCATGTTGTGTTGTGTTGTGATGAGCATGAAGTTCTGATTTCCATTGTTTTCTTGCTTTTGATCTTCCATGATTTTGTGCATGAGTGTTGTTATGGGTCTGGGGGCTTCACTCACCCTTTTGGGAAGGGAAGAGAAGCTTGAGGTGAAAGGCTTAGTTGGGCTTGAAAATGTATTGAGAACCTTGGATTATGGGCTCCATTATATGCCATAATCATTCATATCTTGTTGGGGGTGAAAATGGAAGTATGATGTATAAAGGAAGTTTTGTGGAGTATGGGCTTCAAGAGAGCTACAATTGATGGTAGGGTGTATGGAGGATGTTTGTGAAAGCCCCAAAAGGGCATGAAATTATATATGGTGGAAGCCCTAAAAGGGCATGAAATTTTTTTGTTATAAGTATTGTTTGATATGGAAAATCTCCATTTAGAAAGCACACCTTCTTCCTATGTTTATGGTTCCATCGGTGAACCATTGTGATTTATCCTTTGGATGGGATTGTTCAAGTTTTGATATGTAATGTATATGTTCTAGCAAGATTGTATGTGAAATTTGATTTGAGCCTTTCTCCCCTAGCAAAAGGGTGGTCTCTTCGGAGGCCTATGGTTGGGTGGAGAGCACCCATGGTCCTTGTTGTTTTGTTGTGATACATTTGCAAATTTGTGTTCAGGAGAGCATTGGAAAAAGGCTTGGAGTTATCATCTTTTAGATTGTTGCTTGAAAGAGAAAACTTGTCATTGTGTGTTACGCTTGTAATGGAGGATTCTCCATCTTGTTCATGTTGTTTTGGTACATGATTGCATGGTAGCAATGGAAGAATTGTGAAGGCACCATATGTAACTGTCCCATTATTTTCATTGGTATGCTCATAGATGTAGTGAGGTCGCAAGTTGAAGCCTTATTGTGAATCAAATTGAGAATATTTTCTGGAACCATTTTAGGAAACTATTCAATAGTAGTTAATGCCCATCAAAATCAATGTGAATATGTTTTTTTAGAGTATGCTTAGTTGATTTATGGAATGTGTTGACTAAATTGTACTCATACCATGACTTATAATGTAGATGATCTCAATAGAGCAATTATTCAATATGAAAAGTTTCATTGTAGGAAGAGAAGACTAAATTAGTAGATTTCATAGTAGATTTTGTTAAGGTGGAAAGAAAAAACAAGACTTAAAATTTATGGATGCTAAGTGGGTAAGCATGTGGTAGTTCCTTAAGTTCATTTTTCAACAAGCTCCATAAAATGATTATTTGAATACACTAATTAGAATGTTATCCCCCCATTAAACTTAATACTAAAATCAAATTCATATATATAGTATTCTAATTTGAATAAAACCAAAAAGGTGTAAAGCAATGTAAATATGCTTACTTGAACCAAAACAATAGGCTGAGAGAATGCATGAAACTCTCTAGAAAATGTATGGCGAGTGGGAAAGAATCAACTCAACAATTACAAAGCAATAAAGTATTCCTACAAAATATTCCAAAGAATCCATAGTTTAAAAACAAAACAAAACAAAAGTATAACAGTCAACTAATGGTAAACTAGTGTAGAAAAATATAATATATTCAAAGTTTTAATAAAAAAACATGTGAAAAGGACCCCTTTGGGTCGGTGGTCCCCTCCACACTTGTGTCCTTTCCCCAAATTCTTCAAGACAAAATGGATAAAGATAGATTTGAGCAAGATACATGATAATTCTATTTGGTTGGAAAATGGATCGATGAAAATCACCAAGAAAATTGTGCATAGAGTTATAAGGCATCTAGCACTAGATCGGCCAAAGACATTGAGAAGTGAAGCAAAAGAGTTAATTGAAAGGAATATAGGAGCTATGTGGAATAAACAAGGGATGAAAATAGGTACAATCACAAATCCCTTAATTTTTTTTACAATGAGAATAATAGCACATAAGTTCTATCAATCCAACAAACTTAATAGTGTTCCGTGTATTATAGTGGATGTGGTATACAAAATAGTGATGAAAGAAGACCAAAAGTACACAATGCAAATTTCAATCTATTCTTGTATGTATATTATTTTTTATATAAAAAATACATTTCCTACTTTTGGTAAAGTTTCATGGAAGATGAATAGATCTATTACAGTGCAAATAGGTGAATTCATTGAGCAGCTAGGTAATAATTTCAAGTCATTCATGACAAGCTACTTTTAAGACTTCAAGTAGTCAATGAAGAAAAGACTAAGGATACCAGTTTCACTAGTGGAGAAACATTTTGATGATGTCTACTTCCTAGTTGACACTAATTATATATATGTACAGGTAGCAATTCCTAGAGTTAGGTGGTTAAGACCATTGGGATATGAAATCAACATTGATGAAGCCTCTACAACAATAACAACATTACTTGTAGAAGAATTGGACAAGGAGGCTACAACTTTTGGAAACTATGATGTGGCCAAGTCAAAAATCACAATGGACTTGAAGATTGCTTTAGTCATTAGAAAGAACAATAAGATGTTAAAGAAACTAAAAGAGAGAATGTCTTTCTTTTTTTAAATAGTAAAATTCTATGCATTTATACACTACCACCAAGGAGAGAGGGCATACGTAAAGGTTGGGGGGAGAGTAACGAGTCATGTAACTCACACCCTTCCCCTCTTTCCTTCTCCCAAGGTGCCAAAGAGGGGCTGCCTATGGATATTTGCTCCAAATACATGCCCAAAAAAGTCTCATGTTTTAGTGGAAAATCAAGAGCATGCGAGTTTCATGGGGTAGTAGTTACTTTTAAAATAATGGTTATTCAATGGGGTGAAACGTGTTAGAAATTAGGGGTATGGGGTATGATGATTTTAGTTTATAATAGTTAATGTTAGTGAGCAGTAATTTAGGATAATGTGGGTAAAGTAGATAGTATTTTCTAGGGTTCTAATGAGGGAAAGTTGAAAATAAAGTTAGTATAGTTTTGTTTTAGGAATTTAAATATTTTAATTCTAGAAAATAGAAAAAATGGGAAGAAGTGAATAAGGTTGGATTAAATAATTTTTCTAGGGATATTATATGTTCTTTTCTTTAGTATTTATTTTCATGGAGTGAGAGCTTGGTCTATAATAGTTAGTAGATAGTTATCTAGTAGTAAGTAATCTAGATTTAGGTAATAATGTTAGTAATTAGAAAAGGGAAAATATGGTTAGGAAGCTTGTCGTTAAAATTTGTTTGGGTAAGTTAGGATATTTATTAGTTATTAAAAATAATATTAATAATGTTGAATAGAGTAGATGTTAGGAGGTTTATTAGTATTAGACAAATGCTAGTGGGTTAGTTAGTGAGTAAATAAGATGGAATAAAAATATAATTCTATAGACAAGTAATAATATTCGGGTTAGATTTAAACAAATATATATATATGAACTATTAGCTTGTAAGCGAGTATGAGTATCATGTTAGTAGAAGAGGAGGTTAGAGGTTATTAATAGGAATCCCTTGTTAGTGATAAGATTTTATTTTAATAAATACAAAAAAAAATGGGTAATAGATTAAGGTGAGGTGATATAGTCAATAGCCAGTGGTATGAGTTGTTACTTTTCACTAATTAAGTAGCAAAAATAAATTTGTTATTAGATAGTAAGTATATGTGTTGGCTACAAGACTCTTGTTAGAGAATGGAATTATTATTTAGAGGATGTACAATGGATTTGGTAAATGAAATGAAATGATTGAAAAAAATTAAATTGTAGTTAGATTTGATAAGTTAAAGTAAGATGACTATACGAAGGCATGTAGATAAATTCGTAGTAAAATATTGTTAGTAGGAAAGGGTGCAATATAGATGGTTGAATTAGTTAGTAAATAATATTAGTTGGTATTCAATATTTATGTTATTTAATTTAGTAGGTGACTAATGTAGATGGTAAGTACTAGGGTAAGAGAATTAGTGGCAAGATAGAAAATTGGTTAGAATATAGACCATTGGGGATCTAGAGGGAGGTTAGTAGCAATGATGGAAGGAGAATACCTATTTGATTAAAGTCAAAGATCTGAAGTAGTAGTTAAAGTGTTGAACTTACTCATTGACTAAAGATACTAAAAGATAGTAGGTTATTAAAGCTATTGGAATATGATTCAATGTTGAGATGTAAGTGTACAACTATTAATTAACTAGTATGTAAATAAGAGTCGATAACAATGTTGGTGTATATAGTTTGTCTATTTAATCTCCTATATTCAATTCATGATGTAGAAATGTTTTCAAACCTTACATCATTTGTATGTCCTAATGTGGCATCATGAATCTATAAGTATGGGTTGTTCAGTGCCTATGTTATGGTAGAAGGTGGTCTAGAGTTAGAGCAGTTTAGATAGTCAATATGGAGTTATGCTAGGAAGTCAATTAAACATCATAATTGATGCGATGTTAAGAGATTAAGTTTTTGAAAGTTAGTTCCAATGGGCTATAATGTAGCCTTTAAGTGTAAATATATTCTCTAGAGGACTGACTGTAGTGCCTGCCCCTAGTTCACATTTTGTTTTAATTGCCAAACTCTTTTAGGCCAGTTTTATACTTGATGTTTAGTAGCATTACTTTCAGATTATCAGATGTTGTTTTACACTCAATTTATTATATGATGAGATGACTTGGTACTCTATATTTCATGCATGTATGATGATTATTCAATGTTTTCAATTATCGATGATGATTATTCAGATGGGTTATTATCACATGTGCTTTCTTATGGATACTTACCCCATACTGCATGTGTATGGTGTGCATGTTTGTTTTCTTTATGTATGGTGTTTCTGATGTGGTTAACGAAGGGAGTCGTAGTCACCTGCTAGTCAAGATCTACACGATGGACCACTTCCTGCCATTGTCTGTTTAGCTTAGAATATTGTGTCTGTACATGCGTGGATTTTATGCAGGTTGTAGGTACCGGGTATCGACTTCCCTGAATTGCCAGGATGAGCGTACCCTATCGCATTATCTCAATGGTAAGAGAGGGGAGATAAACTCTTAAGTCCAATTCCTAAACCCTTTAGCCAATTGTCCTAATTGATAATTAGGGCAAGTATCTGAATTAAGTACCCTCCGAATACATCAAATGATGTTATTTCGTGATTATAACCCTTTTTGTTTGATTTAGTATGAATTTTTCTATGATGGGTTTTCGTATGTTACCTTATGAGTCCTTGATGTGTTTTCTATTAATTAATTCTAATTAAAAGGATTAATTAATGATTTAATTTAATAGAAGATTATTATGATATTTTAATATTTAATTATATTTAATTAATTGAGAAATTAATTAAATAAAAAGAATTAAATTTGGAGATTAAAGTTAAGGATAAATTTAGAACGTGATAATATTTATTTAATTTAATAATAATATATTTAGAGTTTATTTTTAAATAAATGCTAAATAGTATTGTTATTTAAATTAATTAAATATTTTATCAATTAAGTTTCTAAAATAAATTAAAAGTTAAAAGATATTAAATTATTAAAGGTTTCTAGATCGCATGATCTAAGCATGAGTTTAAATATAAAAGAAATTAATTAAAATGATTAATTAATGATTTAATTTAATAGAAAATTATTATGACATTTTAATATTTAATTATATTTAATTAATTGAGAAATTAATTAAATAAAAAGAATTAAATTTGGAGATAAAAGTTTAAGGATAATTTAGAACATTATAATATTTATTTAATTTAATAATAATATATTTAGAGTTCATTTTTAAATAAATGCTAAATATTATTGTTATTTAAGTTAATTAAATATTTTATCAATTAAGTTTCTAAAATAAATTAAAAAGTGAAAATATATTAATTATTAAAAGTTGTAAGATTGCATGATGCAAGCATGTGTTGAAAATAAAGAAATAAATTAAAAGATAATATAGTAGAAATAATAATGTTATTTTAATTTCATAAAGTGTGCATGGGATTAAAAGTAATAAAGATTAAAAATAGAAGTCAAGTAAAAAATTAAATAAAGTTATTTAATAATTCATTTAAGGTGCATTAAAAGAGAAAGTAAAGAATTAATAAAAAGATAATTTTGAGTTAACTCAGTTGAGCAAAGAGTCCTCTCAGGTGAACGCACAATTAGTGCCCCGATTTGAGGAGAAAACTCCTTATCACAACTTTGGGGGTTTCATTTTTGGGGGACACACAAATTTGGACAGGGAATTTGGGAAAGAATTTTGGAGACAGGAATTTTGGGAGACGAATTTTGGAAGTGAATTTTCAGAAGGAGAATTCTAGGAAAGATTTTCAGAGGAAAGTTATTGAAGGGGAGCGAATTCTCTCACGATTTTTTTTTTTGTCAAGGATTTTGTATTAGCATCAGGATCAGGTAGGGTCTTGTAATTTTTACCACTAAATGATTTATGAAATTTAATATGTTATGGCTACTTCGTGCTTGTAAGAAAATTGATTTCTCAAATTTTGTTACATGAATCTTGTTGCCCTTCGTTCTCCACCTTTTGGCTACTCGATTTCATCTATAAACCTAGATTGAAAAACTATTTAGGAAAAATCCCGTCTTGTAGATTAAAGAAAGTAGGATTAAAATTGGGAGGGTTCGAATTTAAAGATGAAATTCTAAATTTAAAAATAAAAATAAAAATAAATAAAATTGGATGGTTGGTAGTATTTTCTCTATTAGAGTTTAGAGGAAAATAATTTCAAAAATATATATATTATTAAATTGTTTGATAATTTTGTTTACATATTTATAATAAAATAAATAAAATTTATTTTAAAAGAAAATTATTTTAAATTACTATAATAACAAAGTTTCTTTTTATTATAAAAGTAAATTATAAATATATATATATATATATATATAAATCTAGGGGGGGAACCTGGCCCGCCCCCCTACCTACCTGTCGGCCTATTGCGTGTCACAGCAAGTACTGTTGCGGCAGCAGTACTGTTGGAATAGCAGGTACTGCTGATGCAGCAGTACCTTGCTACAACAGCAGCCTGCGCTACAGTCTCTGCAGTCAGAGACTCTGCCGTCAGTGATTTAATATCGCTTGACGTACATTTTTTTTTAAAAATGTGTTTAAATTTTTAATTATTAATATATGTTATTAAATTTTAAATTATGTTTAAAATTAAAAGATTTCACTGTTAATTTTATTAATTAATAGTTATTAAATATTATTTATTAAATGAATGTCAATTATAGTTATTGAATTAGTTAATAATTATAAATATTATTTATTAGAGATTTTTGTTAAAAGACATTGTTTATTAATTATTTATTTATTATTAAATAATTTATAATTATTGAATTAGTAAGGTAAATTGGTATTGGGAATTAACTAAAACTAATAAGAAATATCATAATTATGTTAGTATTTAAAAATTTGATTGAGATTATTATTATTTAATAATCAATTATTATTATTTTTAATAATTAATAAATAATTATCATTGCTCTTTTAGTCATGATTTTCTAAGATCGAGTATGAGTTTAACTCATAGGGTAATCTATGAAACTTAGTGTCTTGAAATAAAGATTAAACTGGAAAACTGGACTTTACTTTTAACTCAAGCAATGTGTTTTCTAGATTAAACCCAACTATGACACTAGGATGCTTTCTATGTTCTATCTATGCTTTGAGGTGATGGGGGTTGATTTAGTTTGACCAGTTTAGGTTGTTACCAGAGGCTCGGGGTTGTGAATGTGATGTTATGATGATTTGGTCTCGATCTTTCTTAACCCGACCATGGTAATGTGATGGAGTGCTCTATGACATGTTTGTGACTACTGTTTGTTATTGCTTTCCAGTTTCCTGGTGTGAAGCTGAAGTGTATGTATATAAGATACCTAACTTAACCATTTTTGAGTCATCGATCAGTTATATTAGATAACCATTTTTGAGTCTCGATCAGTTACATTTGATAACCATTTTTGAGTCTCGATCAGTTATATTTGATAACCATTTTTGAGTCTCGATCAGTTATATTTGATAACCATTTTTGAGTCTCGATCAGTTATACTTGGATTGCTTTTCGGTCGCTTGAGAGGACTGAAGTGTTTGTTATGTTCTTGATGATGTCATGTGTTGACTTGACCATTTTTGAGTCTTTGATCAGTATTGTGATTTATTATTGGGATACTTTCTGGTTGCTCATTGGAGAACCATTGGATTTTGTGATTTATCATTAATGCCTTCAGTTGCTGATAGAGAACTGTTGTGATCATATGATTATTATTTGATGCTTATCTGTTGCTCATGAAGAACTGATGTAATTTTTTTGTGGCTTATCTTTTATGATGTTTTTCAGTCGCTTGTATAGGACTGAGGTGATTTTAATATGATTCTTTGATTTGTGATTTCATGAGCCTAGGGTAGGTTATCTATGTGTAGTGTCAAGAAGTGGCTTGCAATGGGGATCAGGGCCCTAAGAGGCTACCTGGAGTAACCCATTGTAAGTTGTTTTAACAAGTGAAAACATCTCACCTAAATACTAACTTAAATTAACCTAATAAGATAATTGTATGTTCTCTCCCATGCCTTGAGTGCTAGTACAGGCTAGGATGGGGTAGAGAGAACGCTTGGTTACGACCTTGCATTCCGCAGTATGCCTCGTCAGTACAAGAGGATACTAGTGGCCGCAGGGATCACTAGGGACCCGGGATTCCTAAGGGATTGCTTGGGTAACTTCTACGTGAATTTTGCGATGACACTTTCCCACTTGCATAGCAGGTTTGCTACGTGTCTTTGTGGTGCCTCTAGGTCTAGATGTCTTTCTATGTTGGAACCTTTGAGTTAGTATACTTTTAGGATTTCCCAGACTTAGAGAGTACTTGTGTTTTGTGTTTGATACCTTGTTTGGGACTTGAGACTATCTCCTCAGCGCGGTGGGAGTCGACCATTTAGGTTCCACGCAGTCGGGTGGTAGTGCTTTTTATTCTTACCATTGTGATCCGTCTGTGGTCACCGTGGCTGGAGCTTTCTTGGTTGGCATTTACCTTCACTATGTTCTTGGATTATTATGATGGATGGTTAGATTTTATGATAGATGTTTTATCATTATGGATGTATGGATGTATTAGGTATGTTATTAGTTTCCTTTAT
Organism: Cupressus sempervirens; assembly: GCA_028749045.1. Lineage (NCBI taxonomy): Eukaryota > Viridiplantae > Streptophyta > Pinopsida > Cupressales > Cupressaceae > Cupressus > Cupressus sempervirens. Next base: position 622,417,421 of record CM053786.1, on the reverse strand, counting down.
TTTACTGTACTTTGTATTATGGATTTGAGGATCATGTATCTTTATCTTTACATATGTATATTCTTTTAAGCCTTTCATACCCTGTGACATGTACAGTGGATGATTGAGCATTCCGAATTAAATTGCCAAGAGGCATTCAGAACAAATGTATATTATGGACATTGGACTTTCTTATTATTCTTTCACGTGGATGTGGTAGTTGTTAGACTTAGAATTAATTAAATTTAAATGTGACTCAACGTCTTGGGATCCTTAAGGAATGTAACTTGTGATGTATGTTTGTTGATGATTACATGTTATTGCTTCTGCTACTATGTGTTTGATGTGTATGATATACATTCTTACTTTTAAAAAAAAAAAAAAAGTTTAGCAAACTTAGTGAAACTCTAGGTTAATTCTTTTGGATCCCTTGGCGGGGCATTACACTGACCTAATATTTTGTAACAAGTAAGCATATCAAATGGAACTCATGTTACGAATCAAATTAAATGCTATGATACATGTCATCTAAAATTATAGGCTTGATAATCAATCACAATGTTTTATATAACTCTATAGATCTTATGAACACACTATATTTTACTTTTAAATCATGATATAGGTAGGACACTATTTGAATACAAATACAACGTATAAATCAAGAAAGATAAAACTATGTACAAATTATTCATATGAGCACCTCATAGCTAGGTTAGCCTGTATCGTAACCTAAAATAAAAGTTGGGTGTTATGAGAAGAGTATAGAGTATAAAATAAAATTGGTTGTGTTTTTTCCCTAAAATTTTTGGCATGACATGATGGAGGAACTTGGTAGTAGATAAAGTGTTGAGCACTTTAGTCAATGTAACACTCAGTAGAATAGATCCAAAGCTTGGTTGGGTGCTTGGTGTAGTAGTGGTATCCACAACCAACTCAATATAAGTTATCTCTGAGCTAGATTGCGCTAAGGCTATGCTTAGAGAGTGAGGGAATGAAGCCATGACTACTATTGCATTTTTATCTACATCTGATTCCTTAATGCTTTGTATCTCTAAAAGGCTTCATGTTCTTCCTCCTCCTCATCAAAATTGACATCATCTACCTCATCATCTTTTATTTATACTTCTTCTTCCTCATCTTCATCATCCTTTTCATCAACATGCACAACAAAGTCACTAGGTTGATGCAACTAATAGATATTTTTCCATGTAGTAGTAGATTCCTTTGCCACATATTCAATATCCTTAAACAATATCATACATGTTTTTAACTTGAAAGTGAACTTCTTCTCATTTTGCTTCAAGGATTCCTTAACTTCCTTCTCACTAAGACTCGACATGAGTTGAATCAAAGTCTATTCAAATATATCTTTTGTAGTCTTCTTTGCATTTTCCTCTCTAGGTTTTTTTTCCTTCATCAATTCATTGGGAATTTTATGCGAGAACCCATCTAGTGAATACTTCCATTTACCCAATTTAGTCATGAGAGTATCTTCAATCTCACTTTTCTCTTCTTCATTTCTTGTCTCATACATGAGAAATTTGAAACATGCCATGTCAGTTCCTTCTTCTATTTTCTTCAATCTTTCTTGGAGTGTAGGTGAAAATATTTTGAAGATAATTTTTACATCTTCATCTTCACCTAACTTCAACTTCCACTTAGATTTGGCTACTCTTCTTGTAAATGCAACAGTGGAGGGTTTGGTAAGTTTGGTTATGATGAGCTCCCCTTTCTTCTTGGAAGGCTCTTCCTTTTCAAATTTGGATTCCTCTAGTTCATCCTCTTCATCATCATCTTCTACATCATCTCCTTTTCCTTCTATCACCATGAGAGTATAACTTTCTTGCTTTGTTTTCTTCATTAACTTTTCTATCCTCTTCCTTCCTTTGTTCATTGCTTGAGGTAGCTTTATTTCAAACTCAATTAGTATCTTTGCTTCATCATACATTCCAAAATAGGTGGCTTTAGGATCCATGGGTTCATTTAGCAGAGCTTTAATGATATCTTTGGTGTCATTAATGTTAACGTCATACTCTAGAGGCTTAACCCATGCCACTCTAGGTTTGACTTCCTGAATGTATACTTTTTCACAATCAACCATAAAACAAATATCTTTCTCATAGTCTTCCACAAGTTTCCTGGGTATCCTAAACATATTTTTCATCTTTTCTTTGAATTTTTAAAAATAATTATCCATGATAGTGTCAAAATTCTCACCCATTTCTACTATATACTCATTGACTCGATATAGAATTGGAACATCCTTCCTCCATACTACTAAACCTTTGGAAGGGAAGAAATTTTGAAGAAAGAAGAATAAACATGTCAAAATGGAACCGAACTTAAATGGGTTATTCTTTGATACTCTGATGCTTTCCATGTTCTTGTTGAATTGGTTCAACAGTAACTTGACAAGGTTGAAGGATAGATTATTCTTCACCACCTTGTATGCAAGATCAACAACTTCACATTATACGATGTTCAGCCAAATAGAACCGTATATTTTGTGAGCTATCACATGTATGTTGACCTTTAGTAGCATGTCTTTTAGGTCACTCAATTTCATGCCTATTTCATCCCACTTAGCAAGAGTTTTCTTGGTTAGTTTATCCTAACCTAGGGTTTTGGTCATCTTAGCTTTGTTTAGCATTGATAGTCTACTGATTTTGTGAATCATTTTCTTTGTAATCTGAATGGGCCAATTGTAAACATAACTTAGGATGAGTTTGATCCATTTGACTTGAAAATTCCTTGGCATATGTGAAATATGCATCAAACCCTTAGTTCCAAATTTTGATGCTCGAGTATGAATACACCATACATACATAATTCATTGAACACCTCATTCATTTCTAGGGTTCCAAGTTCCTAAATGGAATAGTGATAAAATGAATGAATATCATGCACAAGTAACACCTTGGGTAGAATTTAAGATTTTGAACCAACTGGGCTGAGCGCTTCTGTAATTATCAAACTCAACTTGAATATAGGTGCCTTGCAATCAACTCCACAATCCAACATTTCATAACCTTTCTTGACTTTGTTTCTTGATGATGCCATGCTCGGTAGGGTTTCTGAAAATGCAAGAAATATTCAACCAAAAATACTCAAATCACTTGAGGGATCTAAATTCACTCTCTGCAAATAGCTCTTGAAATTCACAGTGAAATAATACATTCAATTTCTTCCTTTTAACAAATTTCCTCTATTCAATCGCAATTAATGCTTTGTACTTCATACTTTCTTAGTGATAGAATGTCCTCCACAAAGTTTGGCTTTTAATGCTTGGGAGACATTCATAGCTTGGTAGAGTCACCATCACTTGGCATCTACATCCAGTGTTTAGTTTATCTTGACCTCACTCAATAAGGTCTTGTAACACCACCTAGTTTGGTACAGTCTCCTTCTTTCCATCATGCTCAATGATCCTTGTGCATCTTAAATGTTGATATGGATCTTTCTTCTTTCTAGCTCAAACTAATGGTAGATGAATAATTCTAAATCATAGTTCTAATGATTTCCATAGGGGACCAAATTGAAATGATTGAGCCACCCAACTCATTAACTTGGGTGTCATAAACTTCATGAATTTGGTTCACATTCTCTGGAGATTTTGGTACCCATTGCTGCCTCATTTGTGTTCCGATATTGCCAGCTTTGGATTTCTTTTCATCTTCAATTTTACCCATGTTCATATAGCTCTTAGCAAGATTTCCAAGTTTTCTACAAATAAAACATCTTTTTTTAGTATCTATCTTCCTCATGTGATGTTTCACACAATTTTCTCTAATGTGTCCAAACCCACCACAATACTGACATTTACCCCATGTGTTGTAATCCCATCCAAATATTGCTTTCACAATTTTTTCTATTAGGTTCCATTTCTTGGTTTTACATTCTGAATATTTGTGTCCTTGTTTCTTGCAATTGTGACATTTACCTTTTAATTTTTCTTTACCATTACTCCAACATTTTTTTGATGTATGACCTATCTTACCACAATGATTTCAAGTAGGCATTTTATTCTTTTGAGCTCCTTGCTGAGATGATTCACCTTCTTATGTATATCATATTCTAGCTTTGCCTTTGTGTATATACTAACTTTTCTCATTCAATTGATTCATGATTTCTTGAGATTTCATCATTCTTTCATTGGTTTTGTTTTCAATGGTGAGATCATTCTATAGTCTTTCATTCTCTAATCTTAAATTCATAAGCTCTTCAGTTGTACTAGTGAGTTGATTAATAAGATCTATTTGTTGAAGGGATAGTTGTTGAATTTCATTGTCCTTCTCTTCTATCACTTCTTTGGATTTGTCTTTTTATTCCATGACTTCACATAGTCTAACTGATTGGATTTCTTGCTCTATTTTTATCTTTCTGACTTTTTCTTAAAGATTGGAATTCTTTTCTAATAGGTATTTGATTGTTGCATCAACTTCATCTGAATTTCTTTCTAGACACATGTCTTAAATTCTTTCTTCAATGTAGTGATTGTCATTCATTTGTATTGCATCATCTTTCCTTCTTTTCAATGATTAAGAGAGTTGTTGCTTTTCTTTCTTGAGTTGTCCAATGGCCAATTCTAGATCCAACTTTTCATTTGCAATAGCCTTATCTATATTGTATACCTCCATTCCCTCTAATCTTTATCTCAAGCTATTAAACTTTTGATGTGAGAACAAGGTGCTCTGATACCAATTGTTGGAAATATAAGGTAGGCTACGTTAATGAGAGGGGAGGGGTAAATTAGGAACCAATAAAACTTTTATCTTATTTCACCAATTAATCCTTCATATAATATTCTGATCGAATTGCATGCATGAAAGAATGAAAACAATAAAACATTCATAACACTTTGACACAAGATATGGTGACCCAAAAAACTTCCAATTAGAAAGTAAAACTGAGGTGGGGATGATATCCACAAGCTTTAGTACTACAATATAAAGTTAACTTGTTAAGGCTTACAATTGACCACTTCTAGTGATCTTCCCTATTAGGAGCAATAAGGATTATGAGGTCCACCTTGTCAAAGGATTTAGAAACATACAATAAAGTATGCACTCAGTTAGGAGTTTTAGCTAAAGATTGTGAAGTCTACCCTACTAAAGGATTTGATTGATGCACCTATTAGGATGAACTAGTGGTTGATCTCTGATCTACAACTTTGATTTGTTGAATGAGATTCCTTGTATTGCAATGATCACCTAACTATGATAGATAAATCTTTGTTGTCCCTTATACTACTTGTAGCCTTCTTTAATTCACACTCCTCATCATATTATTCTTCACATTTATATTTGAATATGATACAATGTATTACATATATACCAATCCAAATCATTACCTTTTGGAGTCAACTATAGTACCAATTTTATCATAATTCACAAAGTCAGTCCAACTATTGTAACTTAGGTTTAGAAGAAAAACTCAGTGATATTCTAATACATGAAAAACACTATCAATGCTCAAAAATATTTGGTACTCAGTTGAACTTGAAGCTTGATCCATACTAATCACTTCCAAGTAGCTCGAACTCAATCAACACTGTGTGACTCAGTGAACACTGACAAACTCGGTAGCTACTAAATCACTTGGTTGACACTACATGACTCGGTCAACACTAGATTCACATTTTTAACACTATGAGTTTGATAGATATAGTATAATTTGGTTAACATACCGAATCTCGGTTAGCACTATGATCTTCTTTAGTTCCATGGAATAGCTCGTTATCCTCTGTTATGCTCAATTTGCATTGTACATTATCTTTGAAGCTCAATAAACACTATCTAACTTGGAAAACACTATAAACTAACTCAAGTGCTCATTAGACACTACATTCTAACTACTTGGGTCAAAAGCAACTAAAATAGTTGGTTAACACTACAGGACGAATGATAAGCTTGGTAGCAACTATAGAGGTTAGTAGTAATGTAACCATTTGACTAAGTGTTGAGTCACCAATAGAAAATCCAACCTTTATGTCAAAAATTAATGGACCCCCTTTTATTATCATCAATGAAGTATATCATGGATGTAGCGATTATTTAATTCTAAATAATCATTTGCTTCTTTCTAATGAATAAGAACTTTGCATAGTGTATCTAATATTATGGAATGTGAAGGAAATAGGTGTGACTTATGATACATTTGGAATATTTGTATATTCCTACAAATCCTTTGCTTTCATCATGTAAAAATCATCAAATCATGATACATTCATGTGTAGCACCAAGATTGGTCCTTCTTTGTTTAGAATTGTGCTTATCCATATTGTGGTAGAGCACCTTTATTTTTGAGCATGTTGTAATTCCTATGTTTGAATGGTGATAGCTTTCTATTTCTCCAACTACTTTGTGCCTATAATGTATAATATTATCATGTTTTATAGTTCAGAAGGTATCTACTTGTTACTGCTATATTTATCATAAATTTCGAAATTGCTAAAGAGAATAAGAAAATTGCCAGTCTCTTTAGTCTTTGGAGCATGGTGAACCTAGGTATCACGTGATAAAATCCTCTCACTAAAGCTTAATGTAGATCATTTCCCATGCTAAGTATAACATTTAAACCAATTGCCTCCAATTAATATTGACTCCAATATACAGTCTACTATTTTATTAATATTATTTTTTGTAAGTCTATTACTTTCATTTTGCTCCTAATTGCTAAGAATTACTAATCTTTTTCACAGGGTGACATGGATACACCACAATGCACAAGTGAGTGAAGATAAACCTTAATTATTGTAATTATACAAATTATATAGAAACAAATGGCCTATTATTATCATCTTTTATTTATGGCTTTGGAGTTATTTTGATGGAATTTTACTAATATTGATGTCACAACTTGATACTTATTGATAGGGAAAAGCAAAAAATGATAGCAGATCATATGTTATTTGAAATATGAGTGTCATTTCTAGATGACATCACTCGTGGTGTTGGCCCCCTATTCATGGCCCACCAACTCATACAGAGATACAGTGATGAAATTCTTAACATTATCCTCAAGAGAAACCTAACTGAGGAGACAAAGGCATTGAAAGAATAATTGATACTTAGAGTCAATTCTTTGAATGTAAGTAGTAATTAATCTTAAGCAATAATAAAAGTTCAATAGATGTTTATATTTTATAGTATCTTATGGATCATGATCTAAAATATTATGTGTTCTTCTACAGGATTTTGTGACACCTATGAGATTGTGTGGTCAACATGGTGAGGGTTGTAGCACACAACCTTCATGTAACACTTTTTCTTTACAAAATTACTTAAAATTATAGAATTATTATGTACCATTGAGTTTATTTAAGGTAGATTCAGTTATGACTGAGTGTTATTCCATACTTGAGTATCTGTTTGAACTAGTTTAGGTTGTGCTTGATGATGAAAGGTGAGGATGTTATGACCATTGAGTTCAACTAAGAACTTATTTATTGTTAACATATCCATGCAACAACAAGAATACACTAGTTAAATCAATGGTAATCTATAAATTAGACACAGTGTTCCTAGACATTGTAATATGCCTTGCACATTCTAGTTCCTTAGCAAAGGCTCATATTTAATTAAATATTCATGGTATGTTTTATTTCTTAAAATGTGGCAACACAAGATTTACATGGGATAAAAAGAGGATTAAAGCATCACGTTCACCAACAAGATTCAAAGACTCTGAAGGAGGTTTGCTTTATAAGTTAGCCAAAAATGGTAAATTTATAAGATTATTCAGGGACATCACTATCTAAATCCTCCTTTTTTGAAAGAATATAATCATCTTAATTTAGAATTCATTGATTGAAAACTCCCAATATTTTAAAATAGATTTCAAACTAGTGAAATTCATATTATATCACATATTACCTTCTTTCAACCCTCTTTTTTGAAAAATACCACTTTACCTATTCTATTAATTTTAATAAAATAATTCATTTAAAGTTAAAATTAATAGAGTCAACCAAGTGACGTAAATTTGAATTCCTTAGAATTTGAATATATTTAATATGCTTTCATCAATAGTGTAAGTGACCATAAGTAAAGAAATAAAGGTTTAAGATGTCTCATAAAAGTTTGTAATTCTAATATGGAAGTAATATTAGAGGTATAAGATGTCTCATAAAAGTTTAAAATTCTAATATAAAAGTAACATTAGAGGTAGATACCAACAATATATTAAGACCAACAAAAGTTATTTAATGTAGTAATGTGTTTCCAAAGATAGGTACTTGAGCAAGGTCGATTATGTGTGTTGACATCAGTAGGCGAACCATTTTGAATGTAGTGGAAAACAAATTGATGTTAATTTTATTTTTCCTCTACTACTAAGTTGTACATTCGGTGCCTTTTTTGACAGATTAATGACAATAATTATAGTGGAGGTTGATCTACAATGTATTGCCTATCTATGTTAACCTATTTTTCCTTCTCCGTCATATTTAAATAAATGATTAATTCTAAGCTTACTATATTCAAATGAGATATGACTGTTAAATGTGAATCTTATAATATTGGGTAATTACTAATTTATCATTTGCTTAAGAATTTGTTATGTACTAAGAAGATACAAGAAATGTTTAAATTGAGTGTGTAAGAAATTTACAACCATTTCACAAATGAAAGTTATGTAGAGAAGAATGACATGGATTTCACTTGGCCATCTTACCTAACCTAGTCCTTGTGTTTGTGTTAGTAACTTTATGACTATTATTGGTATATTTGTTTGATTTTTTTGTCTTTTCCTATTTAGTGTTGAAATAGGACATCTAATGTAGAAAAGAAAGTGGTGCAACATTGTTTGTTTCAATCAACATTATAACACTTAACTTTTATTTTTGGATGCTTCTAGCTAGTATGCCATTTGATCTTTATCCATTACAAATGTCTTTGCTAACAATGTATTCTTTAGCTCATGATGAATTGCAAACACATCCTTCATTTTTCACTCTAGTATTTTCAAGTGCATTGTCGACAGCAAAGAGCTTGAAAACATCCTCAACTATGCCAAATACAACTAGTAAAACCTTGTTTTGCTATATTTTGTAACGTGCTAATAATGCATTATTGTTTTTGTTGGGTGGATTTTATACTCATGGACCTATTTTGTGCACTAACAGATAGAACTTCAGTTGATAAAGAAACAGAGACCAATACTACTGAAGCTGATCCATTTCCTGGAGTAGCCTATGTGACTCATACTGGTTCATTTGTGAGGACATTGTTGCTGAACAAGAAAACTATATTTCTATAAAAATTATGGAAGCTTCCAGGTTCTTTAAAATTGTTCTTATTTTCAATGTAATTGTAATTTACTTATACATAACTCATTTTGGACTAATAATCCCATGTTGTTTTTGTAGGAAATAATGTTTTCTTTGATCATCTTTTTTATATGAAATTGAGGCTATTTGGACCCACCATACGTAAAATGTATGTAGTTTCATATAATTGCTACAATATTTTTCTTTTCTTCCATTTATTATACTATATTATTAAAGTTATTGATCTAACAATTTTATTATATTTTTAAAGGTGGAAAGAACATGGTCCTGAATTAAAAAATCAGCTCATTACATCTTTTGAGGACCTTTTTGGAAAAAAACATTTTTGACACTGCCCTACTACTCAAAAGAGCATCCAAACATATAAAGATTGTGAGGGACCAATATAGAAGGGGTCTAAAGGATAACCTAAAGTATGACCTTCCTCCTATGATTCCACCAATGGAGTGGAATGAAATAATAGAAGACATAAAAGAGAAAAGGTTGTGTGGATTTACAAATGAACTAGAAAAGGGCAAAAGAAGATATGTCATGATAGTACTAAGTAGAATGTAATCATGCACTAATTAGTGATCTTTTTAAATATATAATCTAACATGTTTCAAATTGTTCATAGACTGCAAGACACATCAGTGGCTACAAAAGCAAGACTGCAAAAGGTTAACCAACACATACTTGGCTTTGGTGGCTATATGAATCTTCAATCTCGACTTGTAAGTAGTTGCAATGGAATTTTATATTTAAAAAAATTATATAATTTTGCAAAAAATTTTGTTTAATCAAATCATACATGCAAAACTCACAATATTAAGCAAAAAACAAAGGGCTCATAATTCAATGTAGAGCCCATGGATGAAGATTAAAAAATTGCCTCGAAGCAAGGCTATAAAGTCATGGTTGCATGCCTATGCCAAGAATCTAAAAGCCATACCCAAGAATCTAGTGCACCAATTGAGACATAGGTAAATTGGTCAAATGAAAAGTAAATCAAATTGAATAGTTGAGAAATTTGTTTTTTAGTGTTAGTTTCCAACATAAATTGACTACATAACAATGCACATAACATTTCACTGCAACCTCAAATCTTATCGTAGAACCTACGAGTGATGAAAGTCATGATGCGCATCATAGTGGTGGAGGTATTAATTTGTTGTTGGAAACTAATTATGCAATCATGAATATAATTAACATCTTCAATTGCAATTTGATGTAAATTTTGGAATATTCAAATATGAAAAGAGTACTTATGAGAGGGGGGGGTGAATCATAAGTATCACACTTTAGCCAATAAAACTTTAAACTTAAAGTAAATTGCATGCATGTAAATACATCAAATAAACATGTAACAAAACTCATGCATCAATAACTCATAACAGTGGAATTTGGTAACCCAAAAACCCTCAAGGATAAAGAAGGTAAAACTGGGTTGGGGATGATAACCACAAAATTTACTGCAGCAATATTGTTCAACCACTTCTGATTGTTTGCCCCGTTAAAGGCATGCCCTGTTAAAGGATTTACACTGTATTAATAGTGACCTGGTTAGAGGATTTACAAACACTTAACATGAAGTGTCACCCTGTTAAAGGATTTTAATCACCTAATCAAAAGGATCTACAAAATAGCTGTAAAGCTAACCTATCACCATAGGATTTTCATTCTAATACAATTGCTAGAGAGTATTAGATACAATAAACCTGATAGATTACAATCCTTGATTGTTGAATGCAGGCTCCTTTTCTACCTTCTCTTGATCTTGATCCTTTGTGATCTGATAACCCTTGCTTCTAAAAACATATTTCCCTATGCACCCATGTATGTCCTTTGTATATATTTACAATGAAATTTCTTCTTCCTTATAAAGACTTCAAAGACTTAGGGTTTGATTTGGATGTACAATCCATATTGAATCTCAATTTACTGACTGATTGGTTGCATGCCTTTATCATTTTTCTTATTGGTTGCATGTGAATTGCACAGGAAAAATAAAAGATTCGATTTTATCATTAAATTCCTCGAAGTTTACCTTCTGTTGGCTGCAAAAACTATTTGCATCATAGTTTGTGCAATTTCAAACTTATATGCTAATCTACTGAGTTACTCGGCTCCTGAAGTATTGTTGATACTCGGCACATGTTGTTTCCTAGATAGCTTGGCACCTAAACAAAATTGTATCACTCAGCACCTATTACTCTCGGCACTTGTTTCTCTCGGCACTTGTTAACACTTGGCGCTTGTTAACACTCAGCACCTATTACACTCGACACTTGTTAACACTCAAAACCTATTACACTCGACACTTGTTAACACTCGACACCTGTTACACTCAGCACTTGTTAACACTCGGCACCTATTACACTCGGCACTTTTTAACACTCGGCACCTTATCTTACTCGGCTCGGCACTTTATCTTACTCGGCACTTACTCTTGATCTTGGTTAAGTGTATTGACACTCAGTTGTCAAATTTATTCTTTAAGCTAACAATCTCCCCCTTTGACATGAGTGGCAAAAACACTTAATTAAGATCCCTGTTACACTCGGCACTTTTTAAAACTCGGCACCTTATCTTACTCGACTCGACACTTTATCTTACTCGGCACTTACTCTTGATCTTGGTTAAGTGTATTGACACTTAGTTGTCAAATTTATTCTTTAAGCTAACAATCTCCCCCTTTGACATGAGTGGCAAAAACACTTAATTAAGATCCGTGTGACTCATTAATTTATCCTTCATTCAAAATTTTCTATCTCAAAATTTGCTCCCAAAATTTGCTATTTCCCCCTTTTATCATACTTATCATTTCATTCCTGTACTTAACTCCCCCATACTTAATCACTTCTTATTACTCTCTTATTACTTATACTCCCCCTTTTTGACACTTATGTCAAGGGTCTTACAATGAAATGCCATACTTAGCCAAAAATGTGCTATTTACTTCAAGGAGTACCTTCAGAGCTACATCCCAATTTGCTAATGCGACATCCAATGTCTTATGCTAGATTGCAATCTCTACTGCTAGGTGTACAAGTCCATCAGATGAAGAAAGATTGGGGTCTTTCCTGAGGACTATCTCTACATTTATCTGCTCCTTGTGAAGTAGTTCCAAATGAGGAGTTATTGATGATTGAAGTTGCATCAATTTAGCTTTTGTGGTTGCCTCCTCAGCTACTAAGACAACTAACTCTCTTTGTGTGTGAAGCGATTGGACAAAATGCTTCTCACTCTGAGCTGGATTTGTGGGGAGTTGCATGCTAGAAATTTTCAGATTGTTTTCCAAGCTCAATATTTTCTGGCTAGTGTCCTGTGTGAATGTGGAAAAATCACATTTGTTATGTAGAGAAAAGATGTTTCCTAGTACAATTTTAACTGTTATAACTTTCTTTGCTAGTTCTTCTTGAGACAGTGCTATATCACCGGATATTTTACTATTTACCTTACCTTGGAACTTCCTTTCTGACCATTCAAGCAATTTGGCATTTTTTTCCTGGTCTTCATTAGTCACCTGGTCAACTATGTCAGATAGTTGCTCTATAATTGGTCTTGACTCATCTGGAGATTGTAAGAAAAAAGCTTTTGTGAATATATCTTTAATTTTATTCAAGGTAAGCTTATGCTTGTATTCTTTTTTTAGTGCTTCTTGTCTCCTTCTTTTGTCCAATGCACTCTGAATTTCATTAATCTTTTCTTCAGTAAGAGTGCTAGATTCATAATATGGGATCTTTATTTCTTCATCAAGCTTAAGAACTCCATAGTGAAGTTTCCTAACTGCCTTTGATGAGCTCGAGCCTGGTGTCCTGATTTGCAGTTGTAACCCATCTGTGCTTGGCTGCTGAAGAGTCTGTGTTGGAGTACCAAATTTTGGTAATGCAACCAGTGTTTGTATTGCAGTCTCCTCCTTCTTCTTTGTCTCATCCTTTTTTTTAGCTTGAATATCCCTTTTATGATTGCTAGGTGGGGTTGAACTTGTTGGTTGTTCAGATGTTTCTTTTATTTCCCCTGCTACTGTACTCAACATTTGGAGTGTATAAGTGACTATACTTGGTAGAGGTGGTGGTGGAAGAAATAGAATACCAGTAGTTTGTATGGTCGAGGGTGGCACTTGTGCTTTTACCTTGACTATCTCTATTTTGACTTCTAGATTCTGTAATTCATCAACACTGACCAATACAAGATTTGAACTTAATTTTTCTACTAGTGATGATTGATCAAGGATTTCCAAATCCTCTGCAGTTAATGGATTGATGTTTGGATTTGAAGTGTCTGTAACATCTTTTATTTTTATGATATCTGCAAGTGTGATGGTGGCATGAGGAGGACTAGGAGGAGATACCTATATGTCTTGCATACTTTGATCTTGCGGCTCAGTTGTATCTTTCTCTTCCTCTTTCTCCTCATTATGTGCCTCTTCTTCCTTTTCTTATTTACTCTTCTTCTCCACTAGTTTCTTCTCTTTTTCTTTGGTTTCTGACACCTTCTTTTCCTTTGTCTTGGCACTTGCCTTTGCCTTATATTCTTCATTATATACATCTTTTATTTTCTTGTAAACTATTTTCCACAATCTTATGGATTTAGTAACTACCTCTTCAATTTTATTCTGCAATATGCTGAATGCTCTATACTTGGGAGTGAATATGTTATTATGCCTTTTTACTGCATTTATTACTTGATCTTTAGTCAAATCAGGCAACAATCTGGCTAATGTTGACTCCCTTATCTCTTTCTCCATTTGTAAACAAAAATGTCATTTATCCTCTACAATTTTATACAATTCTCTTGGCATAGATTCATCTAATTCTAGAGGTGTGTGCTTATATTTAGCCATCATAGCATACACAGATTCCTCTAATTTATTTTGCTCTTCTTCGGTGAGCTTAAAAAAATTTAGGTTCTTTAAACCTTTTAAATCATCATTCCTAATTTTTGAACATAATTTATCAATAGCAGTCTGGGTTTTGTGTCTTACCACTTGAAATTGACTATTGTCCTCTGACTCTGTTTTCTCCTCATCTGTTTCAAGCTGGGGAATAAATTTCCTTTTCTTTGACTCAGCAGCAGTCTTCTTTGAGTCTTTCTTCATTCCTTTTGCCTCCTCTTTGGATTTTTGTACTACAGCCCTTGTGGTAGGTCTCTTTGGTGCAGGAGCGGCTACTTTCTTTCCCTTGGATTGAGGAGCAGAAGGAGTTGTGGTCTTTCTCTTAACTAGTGCTTCCTTGGCTTCTTCTACCTTAGCACTTTCCTCTTTATCTTCTCCTAACCCTTGAGTCAGACCTTGAAGTTTATCATAGGTTCCAAAAAAATTTGCATTTTTATCAACTTCTTCTACAAGTAGGGCTATTATTGCTGCAGAGGCTTGATCAACATCAAGTTCATAACCTAGTGGCCTAAGCCATCTTACTCTAGGTATAACTTCTTGTATGTAGGTATAATCTATATCTACAAGAAAACAAATGTCTTTTTCATATTTCTCAGTCAATGAGACTGGAATTCTCATTCTTTGTTTCATGGACTTTTTGAAGTCCTCAAAGTAACCAGTCATTTGGGCATCAAAATTTTCACCCATCTGTTCAATGTATCCATTAATTTGTTCAACAATTGTTTTATCTGGATTCCATCTTGCCTTACCCATAGAAGGAAATTCTTTCATCAGATAGAAAAACATGCACATCAAAATTGATCCAAATTTGCATTGAGCTCCCTTGCTCTTCCTTATAGCTCCTAGATTTTCATTAATCTATTGAAACATGAGCTCTGCCAAATCATAAGTGTGATCCCTTTTGATTATCTTGTATGCAACATCAACTACTATACAAGGTACACTGTTTAACCTGCTTGATTGATAGAATTTATGCGAAATAATTCTCACAGCAAAATCTAGTAGGGGATCTGTGACTATGTCGATAGTCATTCCTCTATTGTTCCATTTGGCACCTGTATTTTTCTCTATTACTTCCCTTTTGTCACTTCGCAGGGTCTTTGGCCGATCTAGGGTTGGAATACCAGTAACCCTATGAACAGTTTTCTTGGTGAATTTTACTGGCCCTGACTCTAACACAAAAGCTCCATCATGTATTCGGCTCAGAACTATTCATACCCATTCAGTTTTGAAAACAGTCATAAGTGTTAGGGTTTTGGTTAATCATTTTCTTTCTATTATTGAAAACTCATTTTTCAGTACTTTGTTTTCACATAATTTATCATATGCATTATAGATTTCTAAGTCTCCTATGGCACCAATTTTGCAATTATAACATCTGCGAACATCTTGGACCATAACAACTTTATCCGGAATAACTGATCATGCACCTGCAGGATCATTCTTGTATGCTACTTCTAGAATGGGCTTAAATTTAGGTTGTTTAACTTCTTTGCTGACCAACTGTACTTCATAACTCTCTATATCCTTAGTGTTTCTTGACCCAGATGCCATTGTTTGCCAAACTAGGGTTTATGATTTAAACAAGTTTATAGGTCCTACGTAGCTTGGCACTTAAGTAAAATACCTTAAATCGATGAAACTTCTCTTGAATCGTTGTTGAAATCTTCACAAATGGCTTCTGAGTTGATCTTGATCTTCTCCGCTCTTCTCGACTTTGCTTCTCGTTTGAATGGTAGGAAAATGATCGAAAATCAAATTTATGTACCCTTCAAAATAGAGTAATAAATGCTTAGTACGCTGCCAACTGTCTACTCGGCACTTGAAAAGTTTTGTCATGACTCGGCTCCCATTGTGTTTTACTTTACTCAGCTCCTATTGATATTTCACAGCTCGGCATCAACTATCAACTCGATCGTTGTTAGCAACTCGGCTCCTGAAAGCAACTTTGACATATCTTCACAAAAGTTCTCAATTTTGACTTAGCATCTTTGCTTATGTTGATTTCATTTTTGCAGTTCTTATATGTCTTGGGACTGATTTATGATGTAACTTGGTTTATCAATCCCACACACTTATTCTTTGCTTAATTTGATGAAGTGTGATCACTTGACCTATTAGGTGAAGTGATCTCTATACTTGATGTGCTATACTCATCTTTCTTCCTCCATGTCTCATTCATTTCACTTCTGATATGTCCAACATCTATCTTTGCCTTTCCATTGCTGAACTCAGAACTTGATGCCTTTGACCTTGTTGGGCAATTCCTGCTGACATGACCAATTTTTAAGCAACTGAAACATGTAGTTTGACTCAACCATCTTTTGTAGTTCCCTCTAAAATGTGTTCTTATGCAATTCTGTGGGATATTTACATATTCTTGACAATAGTGACAGCTGTACCTAGTGTTGTAATCCCAAAATTCATGGTTTGATGTCTTTTCTAGTTGATTTATTGTCCACATAGACTTTGATCTACATTCAAAAGCTCTATGTCCATAATTTTTGCAATTATAACAATGTCCATCAAATCTTGATGTCTTGATAGTTTGGGTTCTGCATTCATATGCTTGATGACCTTGCTTCTTGCATTTATGACAATGATTTATGCTTTTGGGTTTGTCATGCTGATGGGCATTCTTGCTTCTACAGACATTAGATGTATGTCCTTTCTTTCCACAGAAATGACATGTAGGTTTAACATCTTTACCTTTTTCACTTCTTTGTTCTGCACTCTTTGATGATTCTCCTACTTCAGTGCTATTATATCCAAGCCCTATTGTATCATGGGTTGATCTTGGAGATTTCAATATTTGCTCAAAATATTTGATGGCTTCACTTGATTTGTTGAGATTTTTTGCCACCTCTCTTTCTCTATTCAATTCATTCTGCATTTGTTCCTTCTGCATCTTCAAAGTAGAGATCTCAATATCTTTCATATTGAGTTCATGATGAAGATTCATCATTCGAGCAAGTGTATCCATCTGCATGTTTGAGATCCTTGTCAATTCAGTACATTTTTCTTCAAGTCTGTTTGCAAGATTCCTTTTGTCATTTTCCATCATGACCTTATCATCAACTGCTCTTTTCTTTTGTTCAGTAATTTCACATATCATTATAGCCTGTGATTCATGTTCCATCTTGAGAGATCTTATCTCATCTGCTTGAATTTTATTTTTCTCCATTACTTATGCTATTGATGTATCAAACTCTTTAGTGTCTCCACTGGAAAATATGTTGGTGGTATCAATCTCCTTGTAGTGTATATCATTTTCAGCTATGGTTAGATCCTTCCTCTTTTTTAATGAGTTTCTCAATTTGTTTCTGAATTTCTCCAAGCTATGCAGAGCAAGTTGCACATCTATCACCTGATTTTCAATGATCTTTCCAAGTTTGAAAGCTTCCATCTTTAGATCTTTTCGTCCAAGCTATTAGGCTTTTCCTTGTGAGAACTTGGATGGCTCTGATACCAATTGTTGGAATATTCAAATATGAAAAGAGTACTTATGAGAGGGGGGGTGAATCATAAGTATCACACTTTAGCCAATAAAACTTTTAACTTAAAGTAAATTGCATGCATGTAAATACATCAAATAAACATGTAACAAAACTCATGCATCAATAACTCATAACACTAGAATTTGGTAACCTAGAAACCCTCCAAGAATAAGAAGGTAAAACTAGGGTGGGGATGATACCCAAAAAAATTTTTGCAGCAATATTGTTCAACCACTTCTGATGGTTTGCCTTGTTAAAGGCTTTACACTGTATTAATAGTGACCTGGTTAGAGGATTTACAAATACTTAACATGAAGTGTCACCCTGTTAAAGGATTTTAATCACCTAATCAAAAGGATCTACAAAATAGCTGTAAAGCTAACCTATCACCATAGGATTTTCATTCTAATACAATTTCTAGAGAGTATTAGATACAATAAATCTGATAGATTACAATCCTTGATTGCTAAATGCAGGCTCCTTTTCCGCCTTCTCTTGATCTTGATCCTTTGTGATCTGATAACCGTTGCTTCTGAAAATAGATTTCCCTATGCACCCTTGTATGTCCTTTCTATATATTTACAATAAAATTTTGTCTTCCTTATAAAGACTTCAAAGACTTAGGGTTTGATTTGGATCTATGATCCATATTGAATCTCAATTTCCTGCTCAATACTTGTCTTTTACTGATTGGTTGCATGCCTTTATCATTTTTCTTATTGGTTGCATGTGAATTGCACGGGAAAAATAAAAGATTCGATTTTATCATTAAATCCCTCAAATTTTACCTTCTGTTGGCTGCAAAAACTATTTACATCATAGTTTGTGCAATTTCAAACTTATATGCTGATCTACTGAGTTACTCGGCTCCTGAAGTATTGCTGATACTCGGCACATGTTGTTTCCTGGATATCTTGGAACCTAAACAAAACTGTATCACTCGGCACCTGTTACTCTCGGCACTTGTTGCTCTCGGCACTTGTTAACACTCGGCACTTGTTAACACTCGACACCTGTTACACTCGGCACTTGTTAACACTCGACACCTGTTACACTCGACACTTATTTACACTCGGCACCTTATCTTACTCAGCTCGGCACTTTATCTTACTCGGCACTTACTCTTGATCTTGGTTAAGTGTATTGACACTTAGTTGTCAAATTTATTCTTTAAGCTAACAGTAAACCTTTTTTAATATTTTAGAGCATGTTGAACATCATAGTGAAGCAGTGGAGTATATTCCAAGTAATTAGCATGTTGAGGTGGCAGCAGATCAAAATGTTATTGTACATGATGTGGCATTGTCAGGTAAGGAAAATGCATTTTATGTTATACTGGTTAATTAAATACTTGTAACCAATTTTTTTAGAAAGAGTATGCCAATTTAACCCATTTACTTGTTATTGAAATAGAGCCCCCTTTAGCGCATCAACCTCCTGCTCCTGAAACTAGAAGGAGATATCATAATTTGACATTACATGTACCATAAGAGGAGGAGAATGAGATAGATATTGATGCTCCTATTAGACTTTACCTTAAGAGAGCTAACAAAAAGAAAAAGAAGAAATTATTTTTTAAAATGCTCTTTGATAAACCTTGTTTGATATACTTTGTTGGATAATGAAATAACATTGTTTTAAGTAATTGTCTATATTTTTGCGTATTAATATTGATTTTTATGTCATGTTAATGAATATTTTTATGTGTCAATGAACTCTTGATTAGTATTGAATATTAATGAATTTTATAACATATTAATGAATGTCATGTTGTATTCATTGAATGTTATAGTTCATGAATGAATGAATGAAGTATGTAATTAGATGATAATGGAGAATTTAGATTGATGTTAGGGGGAAGGGGGTGAGACCAGATGAGTTTCCACCTTTACGTGGTTAGCCTTGTTAAGTAGAGAATATTAAAGTATTCTCAAAACCAAGTGAAGCTCAAACTAGCATACCATGGATTTCTTCCTAACTAGCTAATAGTTTATTTTCTTTGAGATAGAGTTTCATGTCCATTCCTTTATCAATCACTAATATTTTAGGCTCCTCAATTTCCTGCTCTATCCTTTCTTTTGCTTCAAAACTATTACCAAAGTGATTCTTTTTCCAAAGTAGCAATTTATTCTTGATCATCTTTAGCTTAGTTACCAAGCAATATAATCTTGATCTCGATACCTCTACTTCCTTCAACTACTATTCTATTGTATTCATTATGTCTTCATCCCTCACCCACATTTTTTCAAACTTGAAAGGAAATTGTCTTGGGATTGAATCCTCAATGATATTCAGATGAATTGCAAAGTGGTTTGAACTAGAATGAGGGAGGATATGGACCGAGACAGTATATTGAAAGTTTTCTCAGCTCTCTCTTAGAAAAAATCTATCTAATTTTTCAACAATATGGCTGAAATGTTGCCTTCTATTGTTCAATGTGTATGTCTCCTTCTCATCATTGATTTATTTCATATAGTTTATGTTAACCCAATTTTTATTGAGATTCTTTGGAGATTCTCCACTATTTTTCTCTAGGATTCATTATAGCATTGAATTCACCACCTATAATACAAATCTGAATTCATTATAACATTAAATTTAAAACTCACTATATTTTTGTTAAAAAATAAAATCATGTCCAACACATGCTTACACCAACCTTCCTGCAAGGAACCGGGCAGGCATTTTTTGTTGGTGGAGACTTGAAAATATTTTATGAGGGAAGGAAAGGTGTGCAATTTTTTTCTTTCGAACATAGATCTATTTTCTCAAGCATCCAAACTTTTTAATATTAGGTTTAAGTGTTCCTATAATGAAATCAGTCATCATATCTTCTCACTCTGAATGTTACTTTTTTCTAATGGTTATCCTCACATTTACAAGCCCTGGTTTCTTATGACTATACTAAGCTCTACAAAAGTGCATTCTAGTATTAAGATATAAGTGTTTGTCAAAGAGAGAGAGAGAGTTTTGTACTCTTAGAAGACCAAAGAACCTACAAAAGTCATACATGCCTATAATTTTATAAATAAATGAGACTGAATTAGACAAAGGACTTTCCTGCATGGGGATTAAGGGGAAAAAACTCTTCCTAATCATACTACATGTTCAAAATTTTAAGATTCTACATTTTTTTCCCTCTTTGAGGAGGTTGATGACACTAAGAGACTTCCTCTTGAGAGAACCTTACTTTCACCAGATTCAAATATGATTTTGTGAGAACTTTTGTTCACAACCTATTTACTAAACATTTTTGGGCTAGCAATCATGTTTTTCAAGTCTCACTTTGTATAGTGGGTGTGAAATTGTATATAAATGTGAACTTATGTACTTATCTCTTTCTAATCTGTCATATAGTTACTTTTTATTTGTGGGATATAAGTGTGTCAAAGGAAGAGGAATAGAGTAATTAGTTATCATTTCAAATGAATCTAAAATATGACTTAAAAGCACAAACCTGTGTCACCTTTTATAAAGAAACGTGATATCATAATGTGACAGTTCAACATTAGTAACAAAAAAAATGGTATTTTTGTTTAAAATATGAAGATGATGTAAACTGATGAAATGTGTAGAATTGGATGAACTTTATGCCTATAATTTTTATAATTTTTTTGAGTAAAAATTTATTCATTTTATTTTATTTTGAAGTCCCTTTTTTAATTGTAAAAAATATAGGGTGTAGTTCCCGTCAAACAAGTATATGCAAATCATCTTTTTTTGTTCTAATTTGAAAATATCTTATAGATGACATGTATAGCTAGTGCACCAAAAAAAAAATAAAAAAATTTGATGTATATTTTCTTTGTTATAAGTACTCAAGTTTGACCTTATCAGAATCCAACAGTTTTTCCTCCCGTCAAAACTTTCATATCAAATCTATACCTTCTTGAAAAAAATTACATATTCATGAAGAGGATTCTCTCCTCTAGAGATAAATATAATTTTTAAATTTTTTTGATATGATTTACTAATTTTTTTCCTTTTTTGAGGGAGCATCTTCTGAAATGTTGAAATATCAACTTATAATACTTTGAGATTATAACATATTATAACTAATCAAAACACTAAAAAATTTATATAATGATGATATTGAATCTGAGATCTATAAAAGGGTATTTTTAGTTTTTGAAAAAAATTGAGTTTTGATAAAGAAATGAGATTTGACCAAAACAGGTTTTTGTATCACAAATGGTGACACAGATATGTGCTTTTACTCTGCCAGCACTGCATTATTCAATTATTTTCTGTGATTCAAATCTAAAAGAAAGAGAAGTTCTATATAAGAATAGTCTTATGCAGATGAATCTTTGATTGAGGTTGCCTATAGAATGTATTGGCTTGTATATCGTCTTCATACATACAAGAAAACTTTGGTAAGATTTTTATTTCTATTGAGAAACCCCTTTTTTCCTAGCACAAAATTTTAATATTATGATGCTTGTGAGAGCTAGGAAGCTAACTAATAAGCACTACAAATGAAATTCTTGCTTTCAATCAATTGTATTAAGGAACTTAGTGACAATGTATTGTATTGCACTCTTGCAAGTAGAATACTGCATGGTTATTCAAAATAAAATATTTGCATGAATCTTTTTATTTTAATGTATTAGAAGTGTGTGCATTTATCCAGACGACTCATATTTGATCTCAACAACATTTTCAACATTTTGTACTTCAAAACTTTTCACTTATCATACAAAAAGTCTTACTACCTCCTTCTTTGTTTCTATATTTATCTTATAAACAGTATTTTATTTTGGTTTATATCAAGTTACAATTGTTCATGGGCTTGCAATTCTACTCATAATTTTCAAAGTCAAGACTTGGAGATGGTGACCCCAAAAATTTCAACTTGGCAAAGACTAGGCAACTTAGAAAGTAAAGTTACAATCTCTTAAAGAGACTTTTTTTTTGGTAAAAAAAAATATTTTTTTGGTGACCACTTTTTAACCTTCCTTGACATTTCTACCCATGTTTTCTTTGCATCCATAAAACAATGAGTTAAACTTATGAAAACTTGCCTAGCTAGAAAAATAGAGGGTACTTGGCAACTCATAGAGTACTCACAAAGTTCGCAAACTATAATTCTACCCATTAAAACAAAAAATAGAGATATTATTCTTCATCTTTCCCAAAATTGTACACCCATTATACATTCATCATAAAACCAAAGTTGATGCATTATACTTTTAATATCTTTCTTCATTCCATAAAAAGGATATAAAGCTTAGAAAAGGAGTAACAAACTTTAAAGTTTTGCATTCCTCACAAAATTTATCTATTTTTCATCTATTCAACATGTATTTTTGTGTAATTGAATTTCAATATTCACTCTCTTTAATGATGACCAAGTGATAATCTAAACTCATATTAACAAATGTAATATGCAAAATGCAAGAAACTTGACATATGTTTCACTTTGTGAGAATATTATGGTCGGCTTTTAACAAAAATATGTAGCCATTTAACAAAATAATCTCCATAATAAATACCAATTCTGCCCTTTTCTTCAGGTGTAACGTTCAAAAATATGTCTCTAAAACTGTGACTAGAAAGTTAACAATTTTACTGCTAATCTATATTGAAAATAACTTTATGAGATATTTCTGTACACACTACATATAGATTAAGGAACTAATTTCATTAGGCCTTGAGGTTATTCTTGTTACATCGGGTGTTGTGGGGATTGGTTAGCAAAGGCTTCGCTACAAGAGATTGATTAACATTCAGTTATCATTGAGTCCTTGAGGCAAGTCGATTGATTTATTGCATTTACCATAGAACATCTATGCACATAAGAAAGCCATGAAATGCATGCTTGACCTTGTTCAGCATGCTTTTCTTTCCTGTATAATGCTCATATTCATATTTAATGCGGATGTGTTGGCATCCCTATTATCCATGACTTGATAATACTCTATTACATTGATATTGATGTCTACAATATTGAACAGTTTTGTAGATCTCTAGAAACCACAGGTGGAACTTGATGGAAAACCATGTGTTGTTGTTGGGCAAAGTGGTCTCATGGCTCTGTATGACAGTTTGTTTAGTCAAGTTTACAATAGCCTTAATCTTATTTATGATTGGCATATTTTTAACTCTCAATATACTTTCTTAGGAGATAAACAAGAAAGAGGATTTATTTCAATACATTACACAAATTAAAGTATGCCTTGCTATCATGTAGTTGGATGTTGCATCATCCCAACTTCTTGTAACTGATAATGAATTCAAGGATTCAGAGTTCAGAAAACAATTGAGTGAAACTATAGGTTCTTTGCTACAGCTGTGTGTAGTTCCAATTTTCAATGAAAATGATATAGTGAGCACAAGAAAAGCATTGTACAAGGTATTTATTCCTACAACAAATTTAAACCACATGCTTTGTTTATAAGCATGCCAAATTTTTAATTTGTGATTTATTTTGACTAATTGTTTGTGACAGTTTGTTTGAAAACTAGCTTACTACCATACACTTACCATTCGAAATGGTACATGAACTTGTTTTGGACAACATTTAAACATAAATTGTAACAGATTTCCACAATCCATGCTATTCTATGTATGCCTCTGGGTGCGATTGTGTATTATTTTTTGGCTTCTACTTATTTTTTCTTCAATTATTATCTTTTGCTATAATGTATTTTATTATTATAATGTCTTTTTTCTTTTATTTATTCATTCATTTTCATGTTTTTCTTTATCTGAGCTCTCCCCTCTATCTTTCTTCCCCTTCTTTCTTAATTATTTGCCTCCTCGACCTACGTGCTGCCCTCCTTGCCACCCACCCACCTTCTCTCTTTTTATTCTGCTCAAGTCTGCAACCTATCATTATGTTCTCTTAGCTCTCTCATCCTGATGATGGATCATTGAGTATGATTTGAAACGTTGATGCTGTTAAAATAATACACAGTCGCACCCAAAAGCATACATAGAATAACATTTAAACATGATAGAAAAATCTTTTTAGATATTTCATGAGAAATCAACATATTGTCTACCAATACATGCATATATCCAATAGTCGAGAGACCTTCTCAAGTATTAGATGAAGGCCTACTACAATTAACCTAAGAATTGAGCTCATTTACCTTAAGACTGCGAAGCGAAATTCTTAAACTCTTCTATGATTTCAAACACTTCACAGTAAGTCCATATCTAAAATAAGTCCATTACCGCAATGTATAAATGCTTGTGTAATTGCAAGGTGGATAAATTAAGATTATTGATTGCTTCCAGTAACAAAGTATTATTTCTAGTCACTTGTGCCTATTGAATTAAGCACCACCCTTGGGATTCAAAAAAAAACTCGTTTATTCAAAAATAAAATCAAGTTTTGTCTGCCTTTTTATGCCTTACCATTTGCTCCATTTTCTGACCTTGTCTAGACCCATTTCTGATACAAAAGATCTCCCAGAGTGAAACTATGACAGATTTAGTAGTGGATAAACTCCTGGAAAGAACAATGAAGTCATTCTAAGTATGTTGCTTATACCTATTAGTCAAACTTGTTAATGTTTAAGATCACCCTATGCGGATTTATAAGCATGCTTTGTTTTTCTTTAATTTGTTCAGCCGTCAACCTATCTTCAGAGATGCATTCTATAAGGCGAGTAGCATCTTGCTAAGTTGTCATTTACATAATGAAATTGGATGGTACTGGTCTTTTTGTGCACATTGATTGAAGGGACTGTTTGCGGGTTTCCGGAGATTTTTGACATACAAATTTGGGTGCAAAGAGTCTATAGCAGCAAAGGCCCTGAACATGTGTATGTGATGTCAAACCACATCAACTATGAATCATTAACCTTAGCACAAGAAGCTATTCACTGTATTAAATAGTTATGCTTGTCATTCCTCTATAAAGAAAGTTCAAAAATTAGAGCCATGACCCTGCTACTCTTGAGCGAGAGATGAACTAATATAATGAAAATCTCACCGAAAAGAGAAGGTACATAAATATTTGTGCAGTATTTGAAATTTAGTTTTCTTGTTTGATGATTGTGTTTGTACCATATAATATTTATTAGAGAGATAGTCATCATACTGCTTTCGATTGGAAGATTTGATTCTCTTTTATCTCTATAACATTTGTAAAGATAGGAATTTTGCTTCTACTTTCTGTATGATCTGGCAGTTCTTACTCCTGCTTGTTGGTTTCTTGTTATCGACTGTATGACGTTTGATGCAGGTCATAGTCTAATTCGATCCTTTGTCCACAACTAAAAATTTGCATTTTGCACCACTTCAGCATCTATATTTTCCTCTAAGACCAATGGCATGGGTTAGAGAAAGGGTTTCTACATAATTCTACAAGACCATTTCAAAAATTTTGAAGCTAAAACCTGCTCAACTACTTCATACCAGCAGGAATTGGTTGTCAGTTCAAAATTAATGGTGTGTGCTATTTTCCTATAGTTTTTTAACTAACAACCAATTGAAATTTAAATTACACTCTACTCGAACAACTTGTATTTCCAACTCATACTACCAAATGAACATTATAAAATCATTACTTGAAATCCTTATTATGTGTAAGGACTGCCCCTGCAATACAAATGCCACATCAGCAATCTTCGTAATATGTGAAAAAATCAACGAGAGTCAAAGTCTTGAATACTGAACAATCAACTTTAGTTGATTAACTATCATAAACGTTAACAGAAATGATACATATACATATATGCTCAAATTTAAAAGAAACTATAAGTTTGTTACTAGATTACTAATACTAGATACCAGATGCCAGATATCAGGTGATGACCAAGTTGAAAAGAGCTCCAGAACTTGTCTAAGAACACAAGGGTGAGAATATTGTAGGAGTGTTTTTCCACCCTACCACGAAGCTGTTAAACTTCCTCAGAATCTTTCCTGACATGAAAGATACCCAACCCGACAACGAGGTAGTCTAAACAAGTAAAACTAAGAGGAGATAATGGAATTGTGCAACACAATTTCTACAATTCAATTAGACAAGTACAACACCTTTGCAAATAAAAGTAACACAAACTCTTATAGCCAAATGCAAGATAATATGTTTCAATCAATTATAGAGGAATGTAATTTAGCTCAATAGTATTCTTCTCACATGTCCATTAGGAAGTCATATCACACATTAAGGAAAACTCTTTCCAAAAGTACACACTTCATCTCATAATAGTAAGGTAGTACAATCACTCTTATTGACTCATATTCAAATCAATGAAATCATGTCATAATAGACCTAAATGATGATCACATTGTCAATAAGCTTTAGAAGGTTAAGCTTTGTATGCATATTTCTAGTTATCTTATCCAAAGAAGAAAAACACCACTATGGGTGCAACAATAGCATCTCTTAATTTAGAACTTACAAGAGCACAAGTTAAACAAAATTATACTTCACTTTAATTTCCATGTTCTACACATAATTCCTCAAACAAGTAATCTTAATGAGAAATGAGGACACATCTCATAATCATCAATTTGTAGAAGCTCAAACTTCTTCATCACTAAAATTGCAAGATGACACTTCTAAAATACAACATTCTTCACCCATAGAATGTCACAATTTCACCTAAGATCTCAAAAGGTTACATCAGGATGTCTCTTGATTTCATATAAAAGATACTTTAGGAATAAGTCAACTCATCAAACACCACTCTATAAGGTAGTAAGAAGGTTGTCAATTTCTCCATTCCAAATGAACTAATTTAAAGAAAATCTCCTATTCATGCATAGTCTCATAGATCATAATCCAACCATTCATTTTTAGGCTAAGTGAGAATAATAACACCAAATGATGAGATTTCAAAATAATTCCATTAGTCCTAGTGTATTCATCCAAGGAATATCACAATACTATTTAAAAAGAAAAAGAAAATTCAATGGCCTTTACAGTTTCAACATTAATGTTACTCTATCAGGCCGACTGAACCATCCAAACTCATAATTAGGTTTTAAGGAAAAGAATTATGGTTTGAATTAGCATTATGCTATTCAATTTCATTGAACCCTCCCTAGGAAAACAATAACAAGAAAATTCCTTTGGTTGTGTCTCCAACCACATTCTATACATAATGTCCTAACTACAATAACACAATAAGCAAATCTAATTCTCAAGGTGCATGATAAGGCTTTGCCCCTATAAAATTTAACAATAGTTTATACACACAAGAAAAACTAAATGGTTGCCCCCCCAATATGTTGTATGCAGCAAGATACAATACTTGCATGAGCATTTGATTACCACTATCACTTGGTGCCAGCCTAGGATGAGTCTCTTAGTGTGTATTCTTGCTAGTCTTTCATGAAGGAAAAGAGCTTTTGAGGGAAGATGAATGGGTTTCCCAACTATGAAAGGCAAACACAACACTAGTTCAACATAAATCAAATGATTTTAGTCATTATGGCTTAGAATTTCGTACTACATTTATGCTTATTCATAAGTGGATTGGAATAAAGAAGGAAAACCTGGTTCCCAATGCTTATTCAATTTTTGGATGAGCTCACTTCCCAAACTTTTCCTTTCATCCAGCAGCCTTTAATGCTCCCAAAATCACTGCATCCCATGAAACAAATTCATTCACAAATATTGATTTATGATCTAGCCTCGGTTCTGATAGTCAAGGTGATATGCATGCTTCCCAAACATCTACAGTCAGCCATTCTGAAGACAACTTGTCCCCTTTGAGCTCAAGCACAAAAAAACAATCTGAGAATGGCGATGAGATTCAAGATCCTCAAATGAAAACATGTGGATGCCTCTGGGGCTAAAAGGGTATCCTATCAAGTCAT
Source organism: Cupressus sempervirens (assembly GCA_028749045.1). Lineage (NCBI taxonomy): Eukaryota > Viridiplantae > Streptophyta > Pinopsida > Cupressales > Cupressaceae > Cupressus > Cupressus sempervirens. The sequence goes on along the minus strand of CM053786.1, from coordinate 622,388,998 downwards.
TCCCATGAGCCCAGAAGGCTTAGGAATCGCATCTTCTATAGCCATAAAATTTAACCCTTCTTCACTAAATCCACAATCTTTTGTCCGTGAAGGGAAGGCTATATGTGGAAATGGGTGCCCATTTTGTTTTTTCCTAAAGTAAGTGCAACATCTCTCTCATAAATTTAGCTGTAGAAGTATTGAACGATGCAGTCATGAAAATGCAGATGTAGTATGGAGGCAGCCATGTGAACTTCTTTAGCAATTACTATATCCATTTGGGTTCTTATTGTTTTAATTTTCCTTTTGTTGAGGTGTGACATTTTGCAACAACATTTATCACACTATATATAAGCTTCTCTCACGAGTCTACAGGTGGCTTGAGAAACATGATCGAATGGAAGGATGCTTGTTATAACTAAAATGTTTGCATACCTAATCCAACTGGTCAACAACTCAGAAGAGAAGCAGTATTCCATGGTGTTCTCTGCATTTGATGAGGAAGAGCTTTTTTTTTTCATTCCCAATTCCTAACCAATCTGTTAATTGATTGAAAAAAGTAATCGAGAGGAGGATTGGTTGTGCGTATTAGTAGGCTTCTAATAAACTACCTTTTCTTTTAATAATCCCCTTCAAACACTAAAGACAATTTAATTTATTAACAATAAGAATCTTCTTAAGAATAAAATCTATGTGGCAATAAGTTCATCGATTTATTCGGTTTGAGGGAAGACGGGTTGTGATATTATGTGATTATCTTCTAATCTTAGTCTCTTGGCATTACAAGGCAACATGATAACTGGAACCATACCACAATAGATCACCAATCTGACAAACTTGAATTACTTAGATTTAGGCGAAAATCTTTTCAGCGGCAATATTACCTCTGGAATCAAAGGATTACATGAATTGGAAAGATTATATTTGAATGGAAACAAGTCAGAGGGAAGAATTACAAATGAGATAGGTCAAGTGCAACATCTCAAACTCCTAGATCAATGTCACAACTAGTTGTCTAGAAATATGCCAGATTCTCTTTGTAGCTCACAGCAACTAAGATATCTTTATCTTTGCCACAACAATTTATCAAATACTATCCTTGTTAGTTTGGAAGGATGTCAGAAGTTGGAACTCCTTGACTTGTCTTACAATAAACTAGGGGGAAGGATACCTCATGAAGGGAGCAGCTTAAACATCACACACTAAGCTTAATTCCTAGACCAAAAGTGTTAAATAGTCAAAGTTGACTTTTATTTTCCAAGCTTAATTCTTCCATTAGTTTGTGATGTTTAAGGGTGGCCCTCATGAAGCCATTGCAAGTCTTAAAGACTTGCAATTATACCTTAATCTTTCATGGAATTCTTTGGAAAGGTCATTACCATAGGAGATGAGTAAGATTGTTATGGCTCAAGCCATTGATATATTTGAAAATTGACTTATTAGGGTTATGCCTTAGATAGGCCCGTTTGGCAATGGGAATACAAGTGGAATAGGCATATCTAAATTCTAAAAATTTTGAATTCTTCATTTGGATATACCAAATCAGAATTGGAATATGAAGTAAAATAGGAATACGTATTGGCCCAAAAATGGGGTTTTGCAATTCCACCCAAATAGGTGTTATTGAAATACGTATTCCTATTCCACTTTTATTTATTTTACAAAACATAAATTTTGGGGTCCACAAATTCCCCATCAAATATTGGCTGAACCAAGTAGAGAACAAGAATACATAGCCCCATTTTCTATTCCAGAATAGCTATTCCTAATCCCATAGCCAAACGGGCCCTAGGAGAATGCATAGCATTAGAGAATCTAAATCTATCCCATGATGCCTTCGTAGGTCCAATACCAATTTCACTCTCTAAATTAAAAAATCTCCAAGAATTAGATCCATCTTTCAATAATCTGTCAGGGTTGTTTCCAAATAGAAATGTTATCATGCTTCATGAAAATAGGCAATGATTAAATACAATTTTCATATGTGATGCGTCATGAAGGTAGGAAATTATTTAATAGAATTTTCATTAAACATTTGTGGATGTGAAAAAGACATCATAGATACAAAACTGGCAGTCCCATAGTGATTAGCTTTTTATATATGATATTGACTACTTTAATGATTATCATCTAAATTGATGAAAATGTCTCTATCTATATGAATATGAGTAGAGTAGTAGTACTAGGAGCATAGTAGAACAGCGGTTGGACTAGTAGAAGTAGAGCCTTAGGCCATGAGTAGGGGAATGTGCTAGTGTGGTAGAGCTAATAGTTAGATAATTTATAGAGCATATTTAATTTCTTCATTATGTCTTAAATGATATTGACTAAGCTAATGAGTACAATCTTTATGATTGAGACTCTCTACCTTAAATTAGTCGACCTTTTGTTTGGATCCATATAAAATTTTAATTCCCTTTTTATGTACTAGTTTTGTGTACTTAACTATTAGTAGCCTAATAGAGATCTTATGATTTTTTTTTAATTTAATATTTACATATAGTCAATGATATAGGTATGATTTGTGGCCAGATTTGTTATCTTCTAAGACTCATCACAATTTCCATCTAGAAGGAGTTTGTAAATTAAATATCTCATGTGGGTGTATTTACCACTACTTAAAACAGCATTTCACCCATTTCTTCATAATGTTGTTTCACATCTAGGGAGTCATTTGGTGCAGCACTAACGCTAACAAATGGGCTAGCTTTAAAGTTCACCCCATAGTCTATATTGAAATGGATTTAACCCAACTGCTTCTTGACTCCATTAAGCTTTTAAGCCCTAGTTTTGGGTCCATTCAATGGATAATATATCTCAAAAATTCTAATGCTTGTTTATATTTTTAGAAGGTTGTCTTATTAGAGACTTCCCTCATTACAAACCCTTAACCTCACACATCTTTGATTAAGAACTCCACCCCCAACTCCATAGTGCATGAGCCTCCAAAGAACCCTCCCCTTAATCCCTTTTCTATACAAAATTCTCCCTTCCTGAGTCCCATAGTAATCATAGAGTCCCTCCACCTACTCCCCTCATATAATCCCCCCTATAAGATTTATGTCATCCCTAATTTTATGGACATGTTTTTGAGCATTTCCAAATTTTCTCAGTTGGGAGGATAGCCCCAAAAGTCCCCTCATCCCAAGGTGACTTAGGGAATGTGATACATATGGCCCATTCTAGAGAATTTCTTGAAGGGTTCATGTTCTTGAGATCCTCTCTCCCAAGAGATCCCAAAAACTTTGCAAAGGAATCACTTCTCTGTTTGAGCAGGCTTAACTACAGAATAGTGTTAACATGAAGAGGTTCTTCTCCTTCTTGAACTTCAAGATGCTCATGTCTATGATCATTAATGAGAAGTATTTTGGGGAGGAGTCGGGGGGTCTTGGAGGAGATTATTTCCAAGGTGATTGAGGAGTCTTTGTGTATCATGGGTATGTTAATATTGGGGATTATATTCCTTGGCTGAAATGGCTTGATTTGCAAGGGTAGACCCACCAAAGACCTGAACATAAATATCCAAACTAACCACTAACAAGGTTGTCATTAGTGATTAGTTTGGATATTTATCTCCCACTAATTTGTTTTAAAACAAATTATCTTGGTCAAAATTTTGACCAATCTTGGTCGACATTTCCACCAAAGTTTGGTCAAAATTTCAACCAAAGCATTGGTCATGGGTTTTGCATATTGGTCGATCAAGGGCTAGCAATGTTTAAACTTTTGATCAAACTTTGGTGGAAATTTTGACTAATTCGTTGGTCGTCAGTTTGGCATGTTGGTCATTGAAGGGCCAACATTAGTCAAAATTTCCACCAAATATTGGTCAAAATTTTGACCAATTTATTGGTCATGGGTTTGGCATGTTGGTCGATGAAGGGCCAACATTGGTCGAACTTTCAACCAATGGTCTATAAACCAAAAGAAGACTATTTTGACCAAATTCTTGGTCAAACTTCTAACACATACAAGAATTGGTCAAAATTTCAATGACAAAAATAGCGACACTACAATTGGTCGAATATTCAACCAACATGGGTTGAAAATACAACCAATTTTCATCAAAAAATAAGTCAATTTGTACTAGTGTTCATTGTGTTCATGGTTGGTTGTTGAAAATTTTCAAGGACTTATCTTGGCTTGTGGTTTTTTCCCTTAAGGAGGGATTTTGGTTTTGGGGGCTCTTAAATCTTTGGAGGATTTCAATTCCTTTCTTTTATTTTGATATTGATTGCATAAACTATGAACAAGATTCTAATGAACAAGACTAAAATGAATAAGATTTCATAAACTATGTACAAGATTCAAATGAACGAGATTCTAATTAACAAGATTATAATGAACATGATTAAAATAAACATGATTCTATACACTATACAAATACACATGTGCAATAATTCACAATAATATAATATATCAAAATATAGAATCATATACAAATTTGATGCAAATGTATGTCAAAATGTACATCCATATACAAAATATGGCGCATGACATCAAAATATGTCTATGAAATAAAATTTTATACATAAAATGTGGCATATTTCATCTTAAAATGTGCCCTAAGGCATCCCTTAAAAACTACTATATCCTAGGTTGTTAGAGGATCATCATAATGGAGCCCCTTCGATGCATTCTCTAAACTTGCCAGATCTTGTATGAACAAAAAAGATAAAATGGTAGTTAGACTATTTAATTAAATTATTTTTACATATAAAATATAAATTTATTCAAATGCATATTGATCAATACTGAAGGTAACTTCATTTATTTCTCTCCACACCTTCCTCTGCCGCCCAAGAGTCCTTGCATATGTCCTCGGCAAAGTAGGTACCTTGCCAACTCCAACCTAAAAATATTTGTATAGTTTTCATATGTATCTACTACTTACACTATAATGTTATTAATGATAACATATTAAATTAATAACATAATCAATAATTAAAATTAATTTAACTCAAGTGATCTTTGATCGATAATTTGTAAAAAAACTTACAGCAAAAAATATTATTGTTTCCACATAACCCATAATAGATCTAAAATAAATAAGTACTTAAAATCCACATGTAAGAGAATAGAAAATATGCCCACAAAAAATATGACACAAGATATACCTTGGGAAACCCTCAATGAGGGAAAAACCCAGCCTCCAAAAGCATCCATCACCATGTATTATTCAGCAAAAAACCATTGCAATAAAACCATAGAAGCCTTTAAAGCCATAGCCTCAACCAAGAAATACATTTGAACAAGCATGAATCTACACATCCCATGCCATGCTTCCAAATGCAACATAGCAATATCATGAAGTATCTAGCAAATGATCAATGCACTCACTATTAAGAAACTAAACCAACGTCAATGTCAAAGTTCCAACCATGGCCTCAAGAACATAATCATGACAACCTAATCTGACTCATCTCAACCAAAAGACATAACATGCTCCATATGAGCATACTATAACATGTCAAAAATATAAACGTGTACCAAGAGTATACCATGACATAATAATGAAACCATCCTAACACCAAGGATAAGATATAAAATGAAAGCATAAACCATACCTTTACTAAGAACCCAATGAGTTCTCAAGATCCAACCATCTCCATACACCATGAAGAACCAAGTGCACCATGCAAATGTCAAAGATACTTCTTCAACAATGGGGTCTAAGAAAAACCTCCAATATCTACAAACACTCAAAAAATATATCAATGCCAATAACTCCCATTCTACCATGGTACCGAGTCACCTATGGTATCATAAGATCCATCTCCTACATGAAGATCATCTAGGTCTACACACACACAACCATAGTGTCAGTACCAAGTGAAACCAAAATCTCTAACCCAAGAAGATACAAACCAAACTAGGAACTAATCCCGCATTTCCACCTCATCACTATCACAAGCTCCCACTAAACTATGTATCCAAGCTACCCATAACATCATGATGAAAAACCATCCTCTAACCATGAGAATTAATCAAGGCATCAAACTATCAATGAACTCAAAGTGCACATCATGAACTCCTCACAAGAAGCCAAATAACCATGATCCTACACCAAAGAAGATAATATACCACCATAACCAAATTAGGAATCCAAACCATGAATATAAATAAAGTATATATATATATATATATATATATATATATATATATATATACAGTCATGTCATGCCAAAATCTATGACACCTTGATCATGTCTATGAACTGAGCATCTAATTCTCAAAGCATCTAACTTGTTAGCATAAAATAGCCAATCATAATCCTCCACCATGACTGTACCTAGTAACAACATCTCACCCCTATCTACATCAAGAAAAATTAGCAAATCATGTGATGAAAGGCATAGACAACCCAAATCTAAGCCACCAATCTAAATATGCATCAATAATGAAAGATCAGTGGGCAAAGACAACTCATATCCAAGCTATAAATACAACCTGTAAGTATAGAATGCTTATAACACTGCACAACTTGTAGACCCAACAAATCATCATACATATCCAAAGCAAACACTAATAAATATATCATCATGAGACCAATCTAAAAATTATAAGTTGAGTATACAATGACATCAAATATCAAATCTTCAAAATATATAATGTCATAAACTCACAATGTTACCATAGTCAATATATATCATAAACCCTTCATATCAATATATCACCAAATAAACCATGTCAAACCTACACCAAATTTGAACCAATGTGTAAAAATAGTATTCCATTGACTATTCAAAGTCCAAAGTTGAGTATGTATGCTCAAGTTTTATCCAAATATGTCCTCAAAATAAATAACATCTAAATTTTGGGCACTTAAAACTTGACAAACTATCAAAATCACATAATTAAACCTAGACCAAGTTGAAGTGCTTTGAATTAGCTTTCCAACGACTATAAGAAGTCCAAACTCTAATATCCTAAGTGAAAGTTATGGTTGTTTTACCAAGATAGTATTTTACCATTTTTATTATAAAAAAAATTTGTGATGAAAATTCTGATGGGATTAAATTTGATAGTTGTCACAGGCTAAAACTAAAAACCTTTTGCATTTTCTATCAACATGGAAAAACTAGGACATATGCTATATCAAAATTTATGGAAAAGCCTACCTGGATCCAATAGTGAGGTCTATTTTTTCCTAGGAGGCTAGGTCATTTTTGTAAGCTCCCTTCCATAACCCTCATTTAAATGAAACATCCAAAGAACTTTTTTGTCCAATAATTTATAATGCCCAAAATCTACCAATATTCCATCATAATAAAAAAATCAAAACACTCAAATTTTTGATAAACAGCATATGAGATCCATATATCTTGGTCTTTCTTTTATTCTATCATGCATTTGCATAGATTCAATCTAGGGTTACAACAACTAAATCATAGCTCTTGTACCACTTGTAAGGAAACTTGTAACAAAAAATATTATTGTTTCCACATAACCTATAATATATCTAAAATAAATAAGATCTTAAAATCCATGTGCAAGAGAATAGACAACATACCCACAAAAAATGTGACACAAGATATACCCTAGGAAACCCTCATTGAGGGAAAAACCCAACCCCCAAAAGCATCCATTACCATGTATTATTTAGAAAAAACTATTGAAATACAACCATGGAATCCTTTAAAAGCCATAGAAAATACCAAGAAATCTATGTGAACAAGCATGAATCCACACATCCCATTCCATGCTTCCAACCTTCATAAATGCTTCTTTGGCTAATTTGTTGAGCCTTGTCTTTCTCAACTTTTCTTTTTTCCTTTTTCCCTTCTCACGTCTACAACTATCCTTGTGGTTGCTTATATAGTAGCAAGCTCCAAAAAATTACTAAGTGTTATTACATTAACCATGTGCTAAAACCATGAGCTACCTAAACCATTGACCTCACATTTAATATTGGACATTTAATTATTTTCTCTGATATTTAAATAATTACATCAAATATTATCAAAATGTTACAATACAACTCATCAAGTATATCTCATGGGAATCTCTACATGGTGCACGTTCATCTAGGTTCTCCTAGGTGCAACATTATATAATAAAATAAAATAATACAATATAAACAATATTATGCAATGTGTACAATACACATAATCTCAACACAATTGTCAATTGAGTGAGAAAAGATACAAAGCCAAGTTGATCCCCCTCCATCACATCAAATGTTTCCTACAATAGTTAAAAATATAGTTTTTACAATAGTGACAATCATCTCTTTCTAATCTAAGAACATTAAGATAAGTATAGATAAATTATAAATATACATACTATAAGGCTCTCGCTATGAATGGACACACTTGAGGGTCTGCGATGGTGAATCTAGATTGATGCATCATCAAAGGCTATGCCCTACAAAATAAAAAATGCAATAGCATTTCATTAGTACAAACAATTGACAAGTACATATACATGTGCATTTAATGACTTTAAAACATATAATGACCTTCCACTTGTCAATGGTCAGTGGAACAACCCCCTCACACCGTCCCTGATTGACAAGTGAAACCTACAAGAGAAGATGAAAAGTCATATAAAATACAAATATCAAATAGGAAATTAATGAGTAATCAAATAATATGCACTATAGAGGTCTCAAGGCCAAATGAAATGGTCGAAAGTGTGACAAAATCCAAATATCTCATCTACCCCTCTGTCATCAGCTAGACATAAATGAATCACATATTGTACATAAGTATGAAGTTGTCAATTTTTCAAAAAATATAAATATTGATTTTAAATTAACAATTTTTTAATGCATCAAATGTATAGACTTCTTGTAACAAGAGGAATCCATGTCTTTGTATGCCCCTCCTCGTCTCTCATAGGAGTTGTGTGTGTCTCTATAGCCATGCCTATTATGTCATCATCCCCAACCTCAAACTAAAATGTAGAACTAGTAATGGGACCAAAAGAAATATTCTTGCACATAATGCAAGTATTCAACACACAAACATGTGAGGAACTTCAAGATGTACTAGTGCTACCATCATCGGCATGAGGAGGCAGCAATGACATAGTCTATGTGACTAATAGAATATTCAAATGATGAATGAATCTAATAGATGTTGTACTAGCCTTGATGATGACATCAAGATGTTGCACTAGAGGAGGAGTAGGGATATTATGGGGGACAAATGTTGTGGCTTTCTTCTGCTTCACCCTAGGTCTATCCTACAGAACTCCACCTCCTTTGCCCATGTTGGGATTCATGATCCAATAATTAACTTTATGCCCTTTGATAAACTCAACATATAACTTTCTCAAGAAATATATGGGCACCTCTATATTTTTGTGTGGTGGTTTATCAAAAACCATCCACCAACGATCCCAAAAACCATTTTGAATGGCCTCATTAGTGCACCATTTGATTGAAAATTTTGGATTTCTAGGGTCAACTATTATACTAGTCTTGGGGTCAGAAAATATGTTGGTCTATTCCTTTTTACAAATATTAAGGGCCACAACCCCATCATAATCCAAGCTTTCATCAAACTGGTGGTACATCTCATCACACCAATGAGGAGTTGCATCATGTTGCTTGGTAAGGGTCTCAATATTAGCCACGATAGTATTAAGGGTGGATAGCATGAGAGATAAAGTAGGGATAGTGTTATATGTTTATTGCACAACCCTCAATTGATTTAGATTTTCATGTATTAAGTCTTAAATTCAAGGAGGGTTTTGAGGGGGTAGTGGTGGTTGTGGATTTTTTTGAGGATCATCATTTGGTGAGGGATTGTTTAAGGTTGATTACAGTCTTCCATGCCTATTAATATAAATAAGCATAGAATTACAATTTGAATGAACAATTTTCATTACAAAAACCTTTAAAAAAATTTAAAACTAAAATCAATTGAAAAATAATAAAAATTCAACCTACTTGTGGTTGGATGAAAAATTGAGTGAAAAAATAGCTTAGCTATTTCATATAGCCGATCTCATTCCATATACCTGATTTTGGAGGCTATTGCTGTTGGAAAATAAATGAGGAAAAGTGTAAGGATTTATTTTTAAAACTTATTTGCAAGTATCAGGTATTGGATATATCAAATTCCCGATATACTTAGGAATTTTTTTTTGCATTGGTATTAGGATTGGGGGCAAAAGTCAGAGTGAGTTTCAAATCACTTTTGGAAATTTTTGGACAATTTTTTTTTGCATCGTCAGTTTTTGGCTCACCATGATCCTACACATACCCTTCCTCAAAAATTGTACTATTTTGGGAAAGTTCTTAAAGATCTTTGAGACTTGTTTGTAATATTTCTAATAGTTCCTTTCTTTTTGCAAATGAAACTTTCAAATTTCTCTTTAATTCTTCATTTTGAGCTATGGCCTCATCTAGTGTTTCTTCAAGTTTTTTGTCCTTCATATATCTTTCCATGTTCCTAGATCTACTCTCAAGTTGTAAAACTTCCTTCAAGACAACTAAGCTCTGATACCAATTGTTAATTATTAGTTAGAAAATTTAAGTACTAAGAGGGGGTGAATTTGTACTTATCAATTTTAACCTTTGAATATTTTTCTCCACATTAAGCAATAGTCTGTAATATCTCTAACTTGATAAATCTTCCATGTAATCGATAGCATGACTTATAACTTAAGATTCACATGCATGAAAGTAAATAATACTAACACATAAGAAATTCATACATGCATAGCAAACAAATTTTGGGATTATAGAAAACTCTTGGTCAAAGGGAAAAACTATGGTGGGGATGATACCCACAACTTTTTCACTATATTCAAAAAGGTTGTCAATTAGGCTTACAATAATGTTTCCTTCTGAGAAACTCACTCAGCTAAAAGTTATTGATACAATCTTAATTGTATCACCAATCTTATTAAGACAACTTAGTAACAAGATTTTATCATGGCTTTTCTAGCATTCACCTTGTCAAAAAATTTAGAAAATTCCATACATGAACTTTTTAGTTCTATAAAAAACTACCTTAGTTTTAAGGATTTTTACAAATCATGTATAAAATTGGTTAAGTGTTTGTACAAGATGACTTGATTCTCGCTTTTTCTTTAAGCTTGACAAATTCCTTTGTGTGCTCTATTCTGGCCTTCTTTCTCTATAATGGTCTTTCATTGTTCATGTTGTTTGATGTCTTCTCTTTTCTTCTCTTCTCTTCCTATTTTTTGCATCTCAATGTTTTTGTTTATTTTTCCTTTACTAACCCAACACACAACCTTGAATGTAGATACTAGTGTTAACCAATTTATTGTTTCTGTTGTTGGCTACCAAACAAAACTTCCTTAATAAACTGATATTATTCCAATAATTTATTCCATACTCTACTCTAATATTAAAATCTCTAATAAATACACTTATACTCTATGTCTTAAGATTAAGTTACTGATAGTAAGTTTACTTGTTGGTTCAATGAATAGTCCTTAGGTATTTGAAATCAATGAATAAGCTATATGTCATACCTTCATCATCATACTCATGAAATGAAAAAAAATCAAAATGAAAATGCCAACACTAACTAAGGTTGTATGGAGGCCCTTTTTAGATTTTGACAATTAGAGTACCAATTGTTAATAGGTATCCTTTTTCTTCCATATCTAATATCTTGTTTGGTAAACATTGTATGTTATTGATAGATTTGTGGTCACCATATTATTGTGACAGTATGGTAGAGTGCAGGGCATTCCAAAGGATTTTTTAGGTTACACTCACATTCAATATGAGGAGAGAACTTTGGAAACATGATGAGAATATGAGATTGCATGTAGAGATATATCAAAGATTCTCTTAGTTGGATGGGACTTACTACTGAAGGTGTTAGAAAGAGGGATCACTAACACATACAAAGATATCCTTACACAACAACATTTTTCATGGTTGTCTAACCCAAATAAACCAACATCATAGATTGATGATATTTTAGACCATGATCCAACTCATGATTGTCCCTCTCTTTCTAGATGTAGAGTAAAGAGAGAAGGTCATGGAGATAGAGAAAAAGGAGATAATAGAAGTCTCTTCACTAGTAGATTAAGGATTCATGGTGGGGAGGGAGGTGCAGTTGAAGGTGATGGAGGTAGAGGTAGAGACAAAGGTAATGATAGAGGAAAGGATCATTATAGGGTTGTATATGGAGGTCAAAATACTAGAATTAGAGTGATATTTCCCCATATATGACAGTTGAAAATTCCAATTGGACATGGTCTAAGACATTAGTGATCATGTCCATAGAGACCTTAGAGAAAAAATGGTGATATAATTAGTGTAGGATGTGGCCTACCAACACAAGATCCTCGTAGGGACATAGCCAATATAGGTTATGCATTATCTATATGTGAGCATGGGATGATTAGTTGAGAGCATGTAATGTAGTGCTAGAGGTTGTGCTAGCAAAGAGGGATAGACAACATGCTAGAGAGATTGATTCCTTGAGAAAATAACATGCTCTGGAGTTACACTCAATAAGGGAATATAATTATGAGGAGATCATTACTATGATAGTCTATAAATATTTTCATGTGAGAACTACTTCATACTAGAGTCAAAAAGTTGTGCATTACTTTGCATTATATTCAATTGTTTCTATAGCACAAAGAGCTCTTAAATAGACAACTGTAACATAATAGTCAAAGGAAGCTATGCCACCACCAACTCCTACTAGAGTAGATGTCCCTCCTCCTCCTCCTTGTGTTGAGAAGGGAGGAAGTCATGCATGATTCTTATTCTTTGATTCAGATACTCTCCTTATGTATATCTAAAATTACACTAATATATCTTCAACTTAATTGATATTCTCTAAATGATATTGTCTCTCAATGTTGATACTTTGATACTATGATATTTTTATCTCTTGATTCACTAATTTTCTCATTTGATCTCTCGATATGTAATATGGTCCCAATGATTTTGATGTTTATCTTGATCTCATGTGATGGTTTTGATTATGTGATGATTTTATTATTATGGAATCATGTTAGTTTTGTTTGAATCATATGCAAATGTATAATTTCCATTTGTTTATGCAAATGCAATATTAAATATTTTTCTATTTTTCATTTGTAGTATATGTATGGATGCATGTTTACATTGATACACTTACGCTTTTTATGTTCTTTTTCAAAGTGTTGGGATTAAATAAACATAAATATAATACTTGCATGCAAATATAACCAATATCATAAAGGGATAAAGACCACATAAATGAATAGAAGGAACAAAGATTTAACATGATTCACCCAATCCCTAGGCTACATCCAACAAATAGTGAGTCCAATATTATTGTCCAGTAATTCAACCTTATTAGAATTTACAATCCCTTACAACTCAATACTACTAAAAGAAGCTAACAAATCATCATATCATTATAAGATCCCTAACCCTAATCAATTTTACACAAGACTTATGGCAGTTAAAAAATTAGGTTTAGAATATGTCTCCAATAGAATATAATTATTGATACCTTTTATAATAATAAAGTCATTTTTTCCTCAAGGGTATTTCCGCTTGACCCCACCCTATATTGTAATAGGGAGTGTGTCTAAGACTTTGACCCAAGACCTTACCTAGGGTGTTGCCCATGGGCCTTGCAAGGGGTACTACCCCTTGACCCTGTCAATGGGGCACCACCAAAAAAGGCCCATGGAAAAAATTTAGGTAGAAACTACACTAAAGGAAGTGGCAAAAAATCAACCTTTGAGATTGATGAAGCTCCACATAACAACACAAAGATCAAATGTAAATTTATGCTAAGACAATGAGATGCATGAAATTTTATTATGATGATATTGACACTCTTATGAAGTTGATATTAGTGAACTCGGTATTCAGCCATTGTATGTAGTTTAATTGAGATTTTGATAAAGTGATCAAACTTGGATTTCCATTTTTGATTTTAGATTTTGTTTTAGATTAGTGATCTCCTTTTTGATAGAAAAATTCTAAGCTCATTTGATCCATGCAAGCTACATATGTATATGACAAGATTAACAATGAATGTTGCTAAATAAATATCTCTAGGAATTGTCACTAATCATTCAAAGTGAAATAATTTTTCATCATAGAGCATTCAATAATGAACATCTTACGTTAGTACAATCTCCACTAATAAATTTAGCAATCATGAAGATATGAATTATTGGAAATATGAGGTAGGCAAGGTTACTAAGAGGGGAGGGGTGAATTAGGAACCAATAAAACTTAATCTTATTTCAGCAATTAATCCTTCATATAATATTATGATCTAATTGCATGCACGAAAGAATGAAAGTAAACAAACATTCATAGAAATTTGGCACATAGTATGGTGACCCAAAAACCTTCCAAATAGAAAGTAAAACTAGGGTGGGGATGATATCCACAAGCTTTAGTACTGCAGTATAAAGTTGGCTTGTTAAGGCTTACAATTGATCACTTTTGATGATCTACCCTATAAGGAGAAATAAGGACTATGAAATCCACCTTGTGAAAGGATTTAAAAAACATACAATGAAGTATGCATTTGGTTAGGATATATGCAAAAGATTGTTAAGTCTACCTTGTTAAAGGATTTAACTGATACACTTGTTAGGATGAACTAGTGGCTGATCTCTGATCTTCAACTTTGATTTTCTGGTTGAGATTCTTTGAATTGTAATGGTCACCTTGCTGTGATAGATTAATATTTTTTGTCCCTTATACTACGTGTAGCCTTCTTAATTTTCACTTCTACTCATTATATACTCTTCACATACATACTTGGATATGATACAATACATTACATATATACTAATCCAAATTATGACTTGCTGAAGTTGACTACAATACAAGTTTCACCAAAATCCACAAAGTTGGCCAACTATTGTAACTCAGGTTCTAAAGACAAACTTAGTGGTGTTCTAATACTCAGCAACCATTGTCAAAACTCAGCATCACATGGCACTTGATTGATGAAGAGGCTTGGTTCATACTAATCACTTCCAAGTAGCTTGAACTTGGTCAGCACTGTGTGACTCGATGAACACTACGAAATTTGGCAAATACTAAATCACTTAGTTGACACTCCATGGTTTGGTTGACGCTAGATTCACATCACTAACAATATGAGCTTATTAGACACTAGAGAACAAGGTTAACATTGTATAACTCAATTGACATTATGGATCTTGGTTAACACTAGAGTTTCCATCACTTGCACTAAACAACTCGATAGATACTGCTACACTTGGTATGAATTGTACATAGGTTTTGAAGCTCAGTAGCAACGTTATAATGACTAATTGTGAGTCACTAATAGAAAAATTGACCTTAATTTCAAAAATCTCCCCATTTTTCATTAGTGAAAAAAACACTTATCATCCCAAAAATTCAATACTCAAAATTACAAGTCAATATATTCTTTTATTACCATTTTGTGTCTACAACTTAGTAACATACTCTAAGTCTATTTCTTAGATTTTTCTAAATTTCTTTTGTAAACAATGTTTTCTACTTATTTGTTCATGTATCTTGTATTATTCCCCCATACATAAACCTTATATATCTAGAGTACTGCTCCCCCATGCATATATTCTTTACATGTCCTCTTTATACATTTATACATTCATCTATACCTCTCCCCCTTTTTGACATGAATGCCAAAGGTGTATATTATATTTTAATACCAAAACATGACAAGAATACAAAGTGTACCTTTAAGATTAATACCATTATCTTGTCCCAATTTTCCTGTAACACCTTACTTACATGTAATGCAATTTGAACTTCAATTGATAACTCCATCATGTGATCAACTATGGAGAAGTTATTGTCATGAATGAGTTTCTTAGCATGCGCAATGTGTGTATGCAATGCATCCATGTTTGGAAGAATCATGCCTTGGATTTATGGTGTGGCCCTTATCCTAGCTTCTTCCTTTAACAATTCTACTTGCAAATTTGTCAAAAATATGATCTTTGAACAATGAGCAGAGTTGTAGCTTGGACCAAGTGACAACTAGTGTGCACTTGCCTTTTTGTCTTCATCTATCTTTGATAGTTTATCTTTAATTCCTTGTGTGAAGGTAGATGTATCACACAATTTAACAAATAATGAAGTGATTATTTACATATGCCTCCAATAAAACAAGAATAGTAGACAATTCTACTTGGTTTATTGCAATTTTATGTGCCACTTGTTCTAATACCTTGTTCTTAAACTTTATTTTTGCTATTTGTAGCAACTTATCCTATATTTTTAGATCTTCATTGAATTTCTAAACAACTTACTAACTGGTCCAAAATAGGTCATGTACTTTCAACCTCAATACTTAACGCATTTTATTATTTCTTCAAGCACTTGGTTTTTCTTTATCTTCTATTCTCTAAGCTTCTTTTGCTTAGCTCTCTTTTGCAATAATTCATCCATTTGTGTTCATTTGATTAGGAGTGAGAGTAGAGATATCCCAATTTAGAATAACTATATCCTCATCTAGATAAATTTCTTATTCTTTACCTTTACCTTTACCTAAAACTTTAGTACTCGGTTGAGATTTGTTCTCGACTATCATTGAACTAGCTATGGATACATGCAAAATAGAAACAATAGTAGAAACTAAGGTGCTAGCAAAAAAGGCAGATATGGCACTAATAGTAGAAATACCTTGTTATTACATGAATACACTTGATAATGGAGGCACTTTCTACTTGGTAGATGAACTGTTGGTCACTTTAATTAGTACAATACTCGGCTAAACAAGTTCTAGGCTTCGTTGGGTGCTTATTGTTGCAATGGTACCCACAACCAACTCGATAGAATCTTTCTCGAGGCTAGATTGAACTATTTCTTTGCTTAGAGAATGAGGAAATGAGGCCATTACTACTACTACAATCTTCTTTGCATGAGTTTCCTCAATTCTTTGAATCTCTATAAGACTTCCTCCAATGGCTTCATATTCTTCCTCCTCGTCATCTAGATTTACATCATCAATCCCATCATCTTTTATTTCTATATTCTCTTCCTCATCATCATCGTCATCTTTGAAATTAACATGAACAACAAAATCACAAGGTTGATGTAGTTTGTAAATGTTTTTCCATGTAGTTGTGGCTGCCTTCACTATATATTCAATGTCTTTTATCAATATCATACATGTGTTGAATTTAAGAGTGACATTTTCTTCAAAACATTCTTTCACCTCCTTTTCACTAAGACTCGGCATGAGTTTCCTCGGAGTCCATTCAAAGATGAATTTTATAGTCTTCTTTGCATGCTCCTATCTAGGCTTGATTACTTGCATAAGGTCATCAGGAATTTGTTGAGTAAACTCATCAGGAGAATACTTCTATTTTCCCAATTTGGTTATAATAGCATCTTCAATCTACCTTTTCTCATCTGCATTCCTAGATTCATATTTGAGGAATTTGAAGCATACCATGATAGCTCCTTCTTCCAATTTATTTAACTTTTTTTAAAGTGTAGGTGAAGGCTTTTTGAAGATAATCTGCTCGTTATCCTCTTCACCTAACTTCAATTTCTTTCTAGACTTTGGTGCCCTTCTTGTGAATATAGCAGTGGATGACTTAGTAGGTCTAGTTATGATAACCTTACCTTTCTTCCTTATATGCTCTTCTTCCTTGGATTTGGTTTCCTCATCTTCATCCACATTATCACCTTTTCCTTCTATTAGCAGGAGAGTAGAACTGGCTTGTCTTAGCTTTGCTATCCTCTTTCTTCCTTTGTCAACTACTTGAGGAAGCTTAATTTCAAGTTCTATTCTTGCCTTGGCTTCTTCATAAGTCCCAAAATAAGGTGCTTTAGGATTCACAAACTCATTTAGTAGTGCCTCAATGATATCTTTGGTGTCATAAATGTTAGCCTCATACTCCAAATGATTAATCCATGCCACCCTTGGTCTAACTGCCTGAATATACACTTTTCCATAGTCTACCATGAAATAGATATCATCCTTGTAGTCTTCTACAAGCTTCTTAAGTATCCTATATCTATTTTGCATCTTCTATTTGAATGATTCAGAGTATTCATCCATGATGTTATCAATTTTTTCACCCTTTTTTTTCTATATACTCATTTATTTGATATAAAATAGGGACATCTTTTCTCCAAACTATTGTGTCTTTAGAAGGGAAGAAGTTTTGCACAAAGAAGAATAAAAAAGTAAATAGTGAACCAAACTTACATGGATTATTCTTGGAACCTCTGATGCCCTCCATATTCTTATTGAACTAATTCAATAAAACTCAGCAAGGTTGAATGCCATGTTATTCTTCACTACTTTGAGATCCAAATCAACTGCCTCACATGACACACTATTGAGATGACTGAAGTTGTAGATCTTAGGATCTATCATGGGAATTCCAAACTTTAGTTCCATGTGTGTGCTTTATCTTATCTCCATTCCTCTTCCATTCCACTTAGCAAGAGTTCACTTCACCAATTCAACCCAAACTAGGGTTTTGGTTGTTTGGCTTTGTTCAGCATTGGAAGACCAGTGATTCTATGAATCATTTTCTTCTTTATCTGAATAGGTTTCTCCAACCATAACTGACCATTATGCACATGGATCATAATATATCTTATCCATTTGACCTAGAAGTCTCTTGGCATATGTGATATATGTGTCAAGTCCTTGGCTTCCAAATGTTGATGCTTGGGTTTTAGAATGTCATTAACACATAACTTGTTCAATGTTTCATTCATCTCATGATTGCCTATTTCTTGAATAGAACAATGATAATATGAATGGATATATTGCACAATAAATACCTTAGGTGGAATTTGTGATTGTACACCAGCTAGGTCAAGCACTTCTACAATTGTCAGACTCAACTTGAAGTTTTGTTCCTTGCAATCAATTCCTCAAACCAACATTTCAGACCCTTTCTTTCTTTTGTTGCTGGAAGATGCCATGATCGATAGGGTTTATAAAAACTTCAAAAACTTCTTCAACAATAAAAGATCAATTCACTCAGGCACTCTAAAATTGTTCTGCACTAATAGCTCTAGAAATTTGCAATAAAACAATGACTTCAATATCTTCCTTTTTAACGAATTTCATCTTTACAATCACCATTAATGCTTGGTAAATTTACTTGCTCCGTGATAGGTTATCTTCCATTTGGTTTCAGCCTTTAATTCTTGATAGACATTCATATCTCAACAAAATGATCATCACTTGGTAAAGTCTTCAACAACTCGGCATCCACATACAATACTTTAGTGTATCTCGACCTTGCTCGGTAAGGTCTTGAATTTTTGCAACCACTCAATGATCCTTGTGCATCTTGAATGTTGATATGGATCTCTTATTCTTGATGGCTAGAACTAATGAGGGATGTCTACTTCTAAATCTCAGTCCCAATTATTCCCATAGGGATTTAAGTTGAAATTCTTGAGTCACCCAACTCTTGAATGACATCTACTCCATGACTTGGGCTTGTATTCTCAAGAGATTTTGGTATCCATTGCTGCTTCATCTACTTTTTGACATTTTCAAACTTGGCTTTCTTTTCATCTTCAATTCTTTCTCTATTCATACAGTTATTGGCAAGGTGTCCAAATTCTATAAAAATGAAACATCTTTTAGTGGTATCTTTGTTCCTCATGTGATATTTCAAACAATTTGCTCCAATGTGTCCAAATTCACCACAACAGTGGCATCTACACCATATGCTATAGTCCCACACAAATATTGCTTTCACAATCTATTCTATTGGATTCAATTTCTTGGTTTTGCATTTAGAAGATTTGTGCCCTTGTTTATTGCAACTATAGCATTTTTCTTCAAACTTAGATTTGTCCTTCCATTCACTTGCTCTATAACCATGCTTGTTGCAGTTTTAGCATTTTCCATCAAATTTTTCTTTAGCATTACTCCAACATTTGTTTGATGTATGACCTATCTCACCAAAATAATTGCATGTAGGCCTTTAATTCTTTTGAGCTCTTTTCTTGGATGATTCACCTTCTTCTGTGTACCCTATTCTAGATTTGCCTTTGTGTCTATACTAACTTTGTTCATTCAATTCATTCAAGCTTTCTTGAGATTTCATCATCCTTTAATTGGTTTTCTTTTCAATGTTTAGATCACTCTATAGTCTTTCATTTTCTAATCTTAGATTCATGAGTTCTTCATTTTCACTAGTGAGCTAATTAATGAAGTTTTCTTGCTAAAGGGATAGATGTTGAATTTCATTTTTCTTTTCTTCTATCTCTTCTTTGGCTTTGTCTTTTTTCTTCCATGACTTCACATAGTCTCATTTATTGTATTTCTTATTCTCTTTTTAGCTTTCTAACTTCTTCTTGAAGATTGGAATTTTTTCTAATAGGTCTTTGATTGCTTCATCAACTTCATTTGAATTTCTTTCAGGATATATATCTTCAATTCTTTCTTTAGTGTAGAGATTGACATTCATTTGTACTGCAAGATCTTTCCTTATTTTCAAGGATTGAGAGAGTTACTCCTTTGCTTTCTTCAGTTTCCAAATAGCCAATTCAAGATCCAAATTTTCATTGTCAATAGCCTTATTTAGGTTGTATATCTCCATTACCTTTGATCTTTGCTCAAGTTGTTGAAATTCTTCTGTCAGAGCCACAATGCTCTAATACCAATTATTGGAAATGTGAGGTAGGAAAGGTTACTTAGAGGGGACGGGTGAATTAGGAACCAATAAAACTTAATCTTATTTCACCAATTAATCCTTCATATAATATTCTGATCTAATTGCATGCATGAAAGAATGAAAGAAAATAAACATTCATAGCAATTTGACACAAGATATGGTGACCTAGAAACCTTCCAAATAGAAAGTAGAATTGGAGTGGGGATGATACCAACAAGCTTTATTACTAAAGTATATAGTTGGCATGTTAAGGCTTACAATTGATCACTTCTAATGATCTTCCCTATTAGGAGCAATAAGGACTATGAGGTCCACCTTTGGAAAGGATTTACAAAACATACAATGAAGTATGCACTTGGTTAGGAGATTTAAAAAAGACGATTAAGTCTACCTTGGTAAAGTATTTAACTAATACACATGTTAGGATGAACTAGTGGTTGATCTCTGATGTACAACTCTGATTTGCTAGTTGAGATTCCTTGAATTGTAATGATCACCTTATTGTGATAGATAAGTCTTTGCTGTCCCTTATACTTATTGTAGCCTTCTTAATTCACACTTTTGCTCATCATATACTCTTCACATACATACTTGGATATGATACATTGCATTACATATATACCAATCCAAATCATAACTTACTAAAGTCAGCTACAATACAAATTTTTCCAAAATCCACAAAGTTGACCCAACTGTTGTAACTCCAGTTCTGAAGAAAAACTTCGTGATATTCTGATACTTAGCAATGACTGTGAACACTTGGCATCATCTGGCACTCGACTGATGAAGAGGCTCAGTTCATACTAATTACTTCCAAGTAGCTTAAACTCGGTCATCACTGCGTGACTTGGTGAATACAAAGAAATTTGACAAATACTAAATCACTCACTTGACACTCCATGGCTCAGTCGACACTAGATTCACATCACTAACACTGCAAGCTCGATAGACACTAGAGAACAAGGTTAACACTATGTAACTTGGTTGATACTATGGAGCTTGGTTAACACTAGAGCTTCCATCACTTGCACTAAACAACTTGGTAGACACTGCTACACTTGACCTGAACTATACATAGGTTTTGTGTTGAGATAATGGGTGTTGCACACATTGCATAATATTGTTATATTATTTTATTTTATTTTATTATGTAATGTTGTACCTAGATGGATGTGCAACATGTAAATATTTCCATGGGATATACTTGATGAGTTATATTGTAACATTATGATAATATTTATGTAATTATTTAATATTAGGGAAAAGAATTAAATTTCCAATGTTAAATATTGGGTCAATGGGTTAGGTGGCACATTGTTTTAGCACATGGTTTATGTAATACCACTTGGTGGTTTTGTGGGACTTGCTACTATATAAGCAGCCACAAGGGTAGTTGTTGTGTGTGAGAAGGAGAAGGGAAAAAGGAAAGCATCAAGTGGGACAAGGCTTGATAGGTTAGCCAAGGGAGCATTTTTGAAGGTTGAAAGCATGGCATGGGATGTGTGGATTCATGCTTGTTCACATGGATTGTTTAGTTGTGGCTATGGCTTTGAAGGCTTCCATAGTTTTATTGCAATGGTGTTTTTGTTGAATAATACATCGTGATGGATGCTTTTAGAGGCTAGGTTTTTTCCCTCAATGAGGGTTTCCTAGTGTATATCTTGTGTCACAATTTTTGTGAGTATGTTGTCTATTCTCTTGCATGTAAATTTTAATTGCATATTTATGTTAGATCTATTATGGGTTATGTGGAAACGATTATATTCTTTGTTGCAAGTTTTCTTACAAGTGGTATTAGAGCTATGGTTTTATTATTGTAACTCTAGATTGAATTCATGGGAATACATGAGAGGATAAAAGAAAGGGCAAGACTATTGTAACCCTAGATTGAATCCATGGGAAAGCATGAGAGGATAAAAAAAAGGGCAAGATATATGGGTTGTTTATTGCAGATCTGAGGGTTTTGGGTTTGTTTTTATGATGGCATGTTGGTAGATTTTGAGCATGTGAAATTTTTGGACAAAAGGATTTTTTGGATGTTTCATTTAAATGAGGTTTTTTGGGGTTGTCTTGTGGTAATAACCTCTACCTCAACATTGGATCCAAGTCAATGTTTTCATAAATTTTGATATATAATATGCCCTAGTTTGACCATTTTTAGAGGAAATGAAAGAGTTTTTAAGTTCTAGCCTATAATGGCCATCAAATTTAATCCCGTCGGAATTTTTGATGCAAAAAAAAAATTATAGTGAAAATGATAAAAAAGACTGTCTTAGTAAAATGGCCATAACTTTCTCTCATAATATCAGGTTTTAGACTTCTTATAGGAATTGGAAAGCTAATTCAAAACACTACAAGATGGTATAAGTTTGGTTCTATGATTTTGACATTTTGTTAGGTTTTAAGAGCCCAAAAGTCAAATGTTATTTATTTTGAGCACAATTTAGGGCATAACTTGGGCATATTGAGTTGGATTTTGGACTTTGAGTAGTCAATGGAAAGCTCTTAGAGAGCTCTACACATTGGTTCAAATTTGGTGCAAGTTTGGCATGATTTGTTTGGTTATATGTCGATCTAAAAAATTTATAGTATAAATTAACTATGGTAGCATTATGAGTTTGACATTGTATGTTTGGAGTTTAAGATTTAATGTCATTGTATACTCAGTTCATATTTTAGATTGGTCTCATGGTAATGTGGTTATCAGCTTTTGGTTTGGATATGTATGGTGACTTGTTGGGTCTACAAGTTGTGTAGTGTTGTAAGTTGTCTATACTTATAGGTTACATTTATAGCTTGGATACGGGTTAGTTTTGCCCATTGATCTTTCATTATTAATGCATATTTAGATTGGTGGCTTGGATTTGAGTTGTCTATTCCCTAAGTCACATGATTTGTTAATTTTTTCTTCATGTAGAAGGGATGAGATGTTGTTACTAGGTACAGTCATGGTGGAGGATTGTGGTTGACTATTTTATGCTAATAGGTTGGACATATTTAGTGTTAGATATTTGGTTCATGCATGTGATCATGGTGTCATAGATTTTGGCTTGACATGATTGGATATACAGGTAAATCCTTGATGTTCATTGGCTTGGATTCTTGATTTGGTTATGGTAGTAGGGTCAATGCAAGAAGTTGGGTCTCACTTTTGGCCAAAAAGGGGAAGTGTTTTTCCTGTTTTTGAAATTTTTTGTCAATTGATGTCAAAATTTGAGGTATTTACAGATTGAATATTAAAAAACTCCAGAAATAAAATTTTTAGTGTTCGGAATCTATTTTTTGAATATGTAATTTATTTGTGCACCTATATGATAGATTATTTTTTTGGTATGGATCTTTAAAAACCACTTTTTCAAAATGCCTATTTCAAGACCATACCATGCTCGTGTACAGACACCATAATTTGACACAAATAAATGAATTTTTGCAAATTTTTTTAAAGGGAGTTACCTAATACACCTAAGATTGATGACAATATTTTTTCTTAATTTTTTATTGAATTTTTTTTTTTATTATTAATTATTATTTGGCTATAAAGGTAAATTTAAAAACCTCTCATGTACGGACCACATAATTTGATCAAAATCTCACTTTTTTCAAAAAAAAAATTTTAACATCAAAAGAATTGTATGTAGATTGATGACATATAAATTAATTTAAGAAAAATTATAAAATAAAAAAGTTATTAAAGTTTTAGTGAATGTCACTTTTTAACGTTTAGGAGATAGTTTTGATTAATAAATAATGGAAAAATAGAAAATAAACTAATAACACTATGAAATTTACATTTTTGAAATCAAAATAGCAAGACCTATAATGGGTTTTTGTCTCGTCAAAAAATTCAATAGGAATGACTATAAAAAAATTATGACAATACCAAAAATTGTCGATTATATGCCTTAGAAAAAAAAAGGAGTACAAAGGCATGGCTTGGTGGGACCAAGCCTATGCCATGCCTTTCCCCAAGGCAAAACCCCATGCAAAAGTTGGGAGCCATGCCAAATTCTTGCTCATGTCTCGCGAATTATTCACCCGATTTGTAATTCATAAATAGGGTGCCCGATTTCTTTAAACCGTTATACTAACTTTTTTAAAATCGAGCACCCGATTTGTAAACGGGTACCCAAGTTTTAAAAAATTGAGTGCCCGATTTTTAAGAAATTGGGTACCCATTTCTGATATACCCGTTGGATACCAAAAGCTGCCCCACCGGCCCAATTTCAATGATTGAAATGATTGAACAACAGTTTCGACCTGTAACACCGAATTTCATCACGCTTATTCTAATTTCTTGTCCTCTTACACAATTTGCAGGCTACTGATTCAAATTCAAAACTAGTGCAAACATGGGTTCAAAACAACGAAAAAAGAAGAAAGCAAGAGTTCTGACAGATGAGGAGATTGCAGCAAATAAAGAGAATGAAGCACAACGTCAACGAGAGAGAAGACAGAGAATTAGAGACTTGAATAATGTTTCAAAGAAGAAAGACGTTGAAGATACCATGATGGATGAAGAAGTCAAATAAGAGAATCCAATACAAGAAAATTTAGGTGCACATTCTAATTATGCGTTCAATATAGGTGTGTCTCCAAACCCTCGAATTTTCTCTCGTGATGAAATTGGTGACTTTTTAGAAGTAGGTTACGATTTAAACGATTTAGATTTTCTTCATGAGAAGCAATTGTCAAACGATCATGCACAAAACACTCCAATTGAAATGCCTACGCCAAAAGAAATGCCAAGAAAATTTGAAAATGATATTCAAATCCCAAATAATAGTGAAAATATTAAAGTGTCTAAAAATAAAAATTGCATGAATGTAGACATAGAAACACCAACTACTGAAAAAACATGTCAGGATGATAGTAAAGTGTCTGAACATAATTTTCATATTCCTAATGATGTGTTAGATAATCTTGAGGGATTGGTTTCATGGAGACAAATTAGGACACATGCTAATAGATTGTATAGGCATTTTTTTTATAATAAGAAATTTGGTTTTCAATGTCAGCTAATGTTGCAACTAATTAAAATGTCTAAAATGCGAAAAGTAATGAGAAGGTTGGGAATGTATGCAAAACCCAAGAATAAAAATGAGTCTTTAAAACAAGTTGTATCCATTGTTGCTAGTGCCTTTGATGTTATTGGAAAGAGAAGTCGGTCTAAAGATAAAAATGTAGCACGACGAGCAATAACAACAGCTTTAGTTAACAAATCAACATCTGAAAAAAGATTGATTACCAACATAAGTGGATATCTTAATGTGAATCGTAAGACTTTAGAAAGAGCTGTAAAGAGAAGGGTTAACTTTGAATGTGATCCAGCAAATATTTTATGGACTTCTAGTGGTAGACTCCTGAGATGTGATATGAAACTTACTAGTGAAATCAAAAGTTTGATTGAAAATTTTTGGAATAATAATACAAGAGTATCACCTAATTCAAGAGATGTTCTTAAATTGAGAATTGGGTCAAAAATATGGGATCCACATCTTAAACACCTTTTGGACATGACTCAAACTAAATTGTTTTAAAAATGTGTAGATGGTAAGGTATTAAATATTACCATTAGTCAAAGATCTTTTGAAAAGTGTAAACCATGGTATGTAAGGATTAACAAGGAAAGAATCACATGTTGTTGTAAAACTCATATTCAATTTTGTTACCATTATGATGTATTTCAATCTATACGTGGTACCATGCTTAGTAAAGAAATGTTGCAAGAATGTGATATAAAAATACCACCTCAAACTATAAAAGATTTCATATCAGGTTTGTTTTGTAAGCCACCTAATGATCAATACTTTCTTTTCAATGCATGTCTTTTTAGTACATGTGATATGTGCGGAAATATTTTTTTGTTAGATGAATGTTTGCATGAAAATGCTTTGACTACTTTTGGACAACAATTAGTTGAGGTAAAAAGATTCAAAACTATTGAATATCCATTGAAGGATGGGAAGTTTGGAAGAAGGTGTGATCTAGTTACAGATAAAGTTAGTTGTCATGCATTTACGGATGAGTTTAAGAGTGTGATCATACCAAAATATGTTAAACACTCTCAATATTCTAGATGGCTTGATGGAAAATTTCACATATGTAAGAATACATTTCCAATTGGTACTATACTTTCAGTTGTTGACTTTGCAGAGAACTACACGCTTGCACCGCAAGAAGAGGTACAACCACAATATTACAATTCAGTGCAAGTAACAATTTATGTTCATATAGTTTATAGGCATGTACCTGATAGTACAGAGGAGGATCGAAAAATATTGAGAGAGTACCATTTTTATTTAAGTGATAATAAACTCCATTCATCTAAGTTTGTCCAATATTGTTTCAAGGTCTTTTATGATAATTTAAAAGAGAGACAAATTCAAATGACACAACATTGGATGTGGTCAAATAATTGTACAAGACAATTCAAGAATGCTAGAATGTTCTATTGGTTGAGTAGGACACATAAGCAAACTAGCATCCAACATGTGTGGAGTTTTTTTGAGGCTGGACATGGTAAAGGAGAACATGATGGTGCTGGTGCATGTGTGAAGAGAGCCCTTAGTAAAGAGCAATTAAAATTTGAGGAAAGAGCTAAATTCAAAAATGCACATGAGATTGTCGAATGGTGTAACAAATATTTATACATGGGATCAAGTCAAAACTCTACAATCAAATGTTTCTTCTACCTAGTTGAAGAAAATAATATCCCTTCAAGATATGATTGTGATACAATTAGTGGTTCAGCTAAATGGCATTCATTTAGGAGTTCAGATTCTAACACTTGGACTATATGGATTAGGGAGCTTGCTTGTTTTTGTCAATTGTGTCTTGCAGGTGAATGGGAAGAATGTGAGAATACATAATGGGTTGAAGATTGGCAACAAAGATCATTAGCACCTACTGACATGCATTTTGAAGATGATATAGTAAATGAAGGCCAGAATGTTACTTTTGCATCAGAAGACTATGATCATATTTCAGACCTAATAGAACCTGGTATGCACAATTTAATTACATTTTTTTGTGATCTCATGCTTCAATTTATATAATTTGCATATGTACATGAGTGATTAAAGTGTTTCTATACTTTATCTTATCTTGTAGGACATGTTTATGTTGTTATTGCACCTAGTGATAATGATGAACAGACTGAGTATTGGCTAGCTAGATGTGTGGAACCTAAGAAAAAAATGACATGTCATCAAGTAGACGATGATGGTTTTGAGTATCCAATCGGGTCTGTTGTTGTAGCTGGCACCTGGCTACGTAGATACCTAACAAGAAGAAATGGTTTGCCAGCATTTGAAGACTACCAAACTGAAAAGAAGATTTTATACTATTCTCATTTGGTTGTGGCAAAAAATATCAAATTAGAAAGGTACAAAGGGAGACCCGCCAATAAGGTATTATGGACAATTTCAATGGACGAGCACGAGACAATCATAGATGCATTGCAAAAGAGAGAGGATGCAAATGGTACAGTGGGGTGACTACATTTAAATCAAACACATGTAAGTTTTTTCATTATTGTATTATTTTTATATATATGTACTTATATAATTTAATTACATGTATGTTTGTGTTGTCAATACCAATTTAGAGAACTTATATACCTCTTATTCAGGTCTCAATTACAATTTATGCAAATTTAATTGTTAAAGTGAATCGAACATCAACATCTTGTGCAATTTCACATAGTAAGTACATACAAATTACACATATATATTTACATAGTTCAGATACCTTGAATATTAATTTATGTGTTTATTAACATGTGTGTTTTTGTTTTACATTTTTATTTTACAGGACCTCATTTGAAGAGATGCGTTCAACCAATTTTATGATTCAAATGAGTTCAGTGAACTATAAATATATCATTGACATTGTCTTACATATATTGTGAAATATGTTGTACAAACTAATTCAAAAATGAGAGTTTACTTCTATTTGAAAGTTAAAGGTATGTGCACTTGATAAATTATTATAAATTAATTGTCAATTTAAGTAATGACCTCCTATTTTGTTCTATTACTTTTACATTCAAGCATGTTTAAATTAATGTTTGTTTGAAGTTTCAAATTACTATTGATTGTAATATTAAAAACAAGTGACTTGCACATGATAATTTAAAGATCATTACTCATTGTATTCATTGTATTGATTATATCTTTCATTACCAAACAACACATTAAGATCACTTACATGATGTACATTGTTAGGTACGTTATCCATACATGTGTGTCTTAAGGGGACATGGGAGTCCTAATAAGTCATTATGTCTGTTATACATTATGATAGGTATTCATATGTTTACTACCACATAATAGGTCTTATTAGGTGATAATGAGTCTTACATTACCAAACAACACATTAAGATCACTTATGATACATTGTTAGGTATGTTATCAATACATTTTTTAATCGAGTAGGTCAATTTTATTTGTATGAATTATCTCAATGCATAAATTTGATGTGATATTTATCCAATAATGCTCTATAGATAGTTAAAATTATTGTTCATCTTGCATATATACTTACAAAATGTGTCATATGTTCATGAATAAAATATGTCAGAATAAAGAAAATAGTTTGAATATACTTAAAACATGGTGAAACATAGTAATATATGTACTACATACACAAGCATGATAAGAAATCATAAAAAAATAGTACATGGTCTAACATACATCATAACATGATCTATGAAGTGAAAAAATACATGGTCTAACATACAGTTTTAACTATCCTAACACAAAGTGTACATACATCATAAATAATATATATATATACATCATAAAAACACAATCTATAGGTGCCAACAAGACCTAATCTATTTGATAAAATGTCCTCTTTGCTCCACGCAAAGAGGACTTGGATGGATCATCATGTGTAATATGAGTCATCTCGTCATGTCGGACACCCTGTGAGGTAGATGTATCACCCTGTGTAACAGGAGGCATGTCTCATCATGTACTTGCTTAATTGAAATGGGTCTAAAAATCTAGCTTGCAAATAAATTAAATATTCACTACATAATAAAATAAATTATACCACATGAGATGGGTGTCCCTCAGTAACGGGAGGAGGCACACTGTCAAAACTACCAAATGCAGCAATGGTGAGGTCTTGTAATTTACAATACATACATTTTTTTAATTTGATTTTAGAGCATAATGAACTATACATTATGTACATAAATCACAATACTAACCTCAAATGACAATGTAGGTACCTCCATCTGGCTAAGTCCTGTGCTCTCGACAACACTCGTGGTGACGTACTCCTAAAATTATGGATACATAAACATTTAGTCAAAATTAAATATACATGAATATAATTACAAAGTACATAATTTGTACACTGCATTTTTTATGCCTATCCTGAGGCATCCTTCTACCAACCCCCTGAAATGCTTTCATATCAAAATAGTTGGGTTTCAAACCCAACTCAAACTCAACCCATAAATTCCTAAGGAAGTACATGGGCATCTCATGATTAGTGTGTGGTGGATGGTCAAATACCATCCACCACCGCTCCCAAAAATGTGTTTCTATGCACGGATGTGTACACCACCTAATGGAAATGTGAGGCTTCTTCTCACTAAATGGTTCACTCATCTTAGGGTTTACAAAATAATGTTGAAAATTTCCTTTACCTATATGTAGGTTATAAACCTCTCTATATGATAAGCCATCAGAGTAGAAGGCATGCATGCTTTCCCTCCATGATCTAAATGAATCGATGTCTAAATCAAAATGATGAATGGAGTCAACCATGCCTTGCATGCTATCTGCAAGATGTAGTAGGTGAGGGGGGGTGCCTCTCACGTCGGATAGCCTCTATATCACTCATGAGGTCATTGAGGTTACGCCTCATGGTCTCATGGAGCTCATCCGCGGTGGGTGGTTGAGGTGTGGGTGGGGGTGGAGGTGGAGGTGGAGGTGGAGGTGGAGATGGAGGTGGCGGAGGTGGGGGTATGGGAGGGGGAGGGGGTGGTGGTGGGTCCATCAAATATAATCTGCATATATATTTAAACAACATAAAACATAAAACACATCAAAAATACATCACAACATAATACATGTATGACAAAATTACTATTTAATAAAATTTAAATCTAAAATTTATCAACTAGATCTATATAAATGCACATATCTTTATTAAAATTATATCAATTAAATTATAAATAAAGTTAAACACTTAAGTCAAATTAAACATTAAATACTAAATTTTTAAGTATGAACTCATTATGGATTGTACATGTTCATGTCTCAGGATGAAACAAAGTTACGATTATGACAAGGTTATGGTTTACAATTTTGTTATGTTAATAGTTTTCATGATGGCTAAGCTTAAGATTATTATAATGATTGCGATCCTTTAATGTTAGGGAACTTACCTAGGATTATGGTTTTAGTTACAGTTATATTTACCTGTATCAGATATTTATTATGGTCCTAAGATGAGAGTTAAGGTTACAATTATCTAATGAAAGCTTAGAGATAGAATTATGAATTGATTAAAAAATATTTATGATTGTAGTTTGAATCCTAACTATTATCCGCTTTTTAACATAAGTAGTTTTCTATCAACAATGACACATCCAACATGAAAAAACATTAAATACCAAGGACAAAGGCAAAGACAATTATGCTATATATAGAAAGGATAGAACAAACTTCACAATTCTTCAAAGAATCTAAAATCTATCACATGGCATTATTGTTGTAAAGTAGGTCATATGAAATTCTACAAAAAGCAGTTGGCTGATCAAAAATTGTTCTTGGAAAGGTGTCAAAAATGCTCTTGTCATAGAGCATTCAAAGGAGTCAACCTTCTATGTAATCATATGACCATATTACAAACATAATAGAATAGGGAGAAGAACAAAGAGAAAAACCTTGTGTGACACAAGTACAAATCTCAACACTTAAAATAGGCATCCCCATTAGCTAAGTCACCTAGGGATGAGGGGAATTTTTGGGCTTTTGGGAATGAGGGGACAATTCTACTATATAGAAAGGATACGAAAAAATTCATGATTCTTCAAAGAATCAAAATCTAAAACTTAACTCATGCATTATTGGTGTAAACCTGGTCATATGAAGTTCTACAAAAAGTAGTTGGCTAATAAAAAATATTCTCTAGAAAGGTGTCGAAAACACTCATGTCATAGAGCACATGCTAACAATTTCTCCATTGTTGATCAAATGATAGAATTATTAGCAGAAGTTTAGATTACATTGCACACAAACAAGATGTTACAAGAAAACTGGGACAAGACAATGGCACTAATTCTAAAGGTATGTTCTGACTTCTTGTCACATTTTGGAATAACCATGTAAAATTCACCTTTGGAATTTACATTAGAAAGGGGGAAAAGATGTAAAGGTGAAAATATAAGAAGTTGCATATAATGTGTAAAGTATATTGAGTATATATGTATGGGGAAGCACCATCATATTATGTACATATACAGGTATTGAGATAAACATCTCTTACAAAAGCAATTTTAGAAGATCTCAAAAATAGAGTATGGCACCAAGTTGAAAACCTTCTTGCAAACTATAAGTGTATATCATGTCACGTAATGAACTAATTTACATGTGAACCCTATCCCTAACCATGTATAAATATCCTAATTCTAATCATAATCCATAATTCATTACCTTATGAAGCTTTGGCTATCCATGAAATGGTCCTAATAGATTTATATGGAAGACCAAATTGATTTAAATAAAATGAGCAGGAAGAAGACAAACTTACACCCAATATTCAAGGAGAGAATCTTTTAACATACTTGAATTCTACCAACCATAGTGAGATAATTAGAGTTCCAGCTGTTGAGTTTTCCAAAGATTTTTTTGTTGATATAAAGACACATTTCATTTATATGTTACGGTTTACTACAGATGGAATCCCTAGGTACCTAATAACTTAATTATGAAATATCCATCCAATACCATGTTTATTACACAAGGTAGGGGACTCAATATTTAGCCCCAATAAGATAGATGTAGAGACATAAATCTTGCTACCCGATACAAAGAAAAGAGGTCCTATTTGATCATTAAATGACTCGTGTTGCACTCTTCTAGCTTAAAAAGAATAAAAATATATTATCAACAAACTATGTACATTAGATACTTATTAATTATTTGGAGAGTAGATCCTCTAACTTTTAGAGACAACTAGTTATCTCTAAGGAGATAATGTAATGAGTCAATGTTCAACAATAAAAAATAAAGAGGATGCAAGAGGACACCCTTTCATAATTGATCTAGAGAGTCCTAAAAATTATGATCTAACCCCATTAATTTCTTTACTAAAACCTTGAAACCAATCATAAGAGAGGACACCATTTGACATTTAATATCGGATGGAGGGCTTGCAACATCATCATAGTGAAACTCCGTTCCACCCTTTTGTAGACATTTTCATAATCAATTACTTGAGCATGCCTACACTCTATCCTAGAAATGTTTCTCAATCCAAAGTCTTTCAATAGGTTATCAAGTTCTCCAATATGCATAAATATCCTTAACAAAACACTTTTGTGTAGGGTTAATGATCTTGGGTAGGATATCTTCTAGTCTAGAGGCTAAGACCTTGGCAATAATTATTTTGTATGACACGCATTTAGGAGTGTCTTGTCTCTAATTTTTAATGAGATTCTTATCTCCCCTTGGGGATCAATTGATTACTTGACCTAGGGATTTTATGAGCCCTTTGTTAATCACTTGATCAATTTTATGAGCCCTCCATTGATTACTTGACGTTGGGATTTCTCATTACTAATTTTTTGGATGGAGGAGTTGATTTATGATAGAAATGGGTTTATCACTTGGAATAATGCATCTTCATTCTAGGAATGATGGTTCTCATTTTATCCCTATCTTCTAAATCATTTTGAACTATCATCGTCTTCTAACCAAAAAAATTGATAGTAAAATTAGGAAAAATATCTTATTATATATATCACTGGGGGGTGGGTATTTCTTTTTATAGAATAAGACAATATTTTGTTATGTGGCCTTCCATTCTGCAAAGGTAATAAACATTTAGGCTACCCATCCAAGGGTCTAGTCTGGGCTCGTACTCACACTGATGTGGACACCTCCACCTCTTGATGGTCAAGGAGGGTTACTTAATTAGATTCCTGATTCGTTCAAGTCTCTTCTAGTTTTTTTATGATGTATCATTTTGAGACCTTGATATCAATGTTTAATTCATTTTAGGATTAGGGTTCAATTTGGTTTGTACTGTTTGATTAGGTTTACATGCTTAGGTTTCAATTAGGACAAGAGTTAATAAATTGAATTAAGTTTTAAAGTGCTAAATTTGGTTTTAGATATAGAATTATAGTTAGAGCTTTTAGATTAAAAGCCAACATTAATTCAAAAAAGTTAGATTTGAATTTTTTTTTTAAAGTGTTCAATATATTATTGAGTTCTAGTTTAGGGTGATTTGGTTTAGTCTTAAGGTCAACGTTTAACTTGGTTCAGTCTTCTAGGGTAATGGTTCAATTTGGTTAATGGTTGGGGAAAGGATTTTTAAAGTTAAATTCAAGGTTTCTACTCTTAAGTTGGGATATATAATTAGGTTTATGATCATGGTTTAATTCAATTTGGTTTATAAGTATAATATTAATTAGTTAAGGGTCAGGGTTACCTTTCAATCTTAGGGTTTGACATTTATAAAATTAGTACTCAACGTAAGATAGGAAAGTTATTTAATTATTTATATATTACCTGGTGTAGGTTTTAGCAAAATTAATATTACTTAGGTTAAGATGATAGTAAGGGTTATGATTAGAGTTAAATTCAATACAAATTGACATTATAGAACTAATCCTAAATGACGTCCAGCCAAGGGATCCAAAGAACTAATCAAAAGTTTAACTAAGCAAGCAATAACATACATATAATAATTTACATTTATAAAAAACATAAGAGATTGCATTCCTTAATGAGCACATTTACATTTCATTTTTAAATAATTATAAACTACTAAAAGTAAAATAAATAATGTGTCCAGATGAAAGTTCATATTAACTGCTTCAGTTCAATCCATTTAAATAATTTATATACATTTGTTCTGAATGCCACTTGGAAAATTAATTCAGAATGCACAATCATCCACTGTACATGTCACAGGGTATGAAAGGCTGAAAGAATATACATTTATAAAATAGTTTACATCATCCATTTTTTATCCATGAAACAAAGTACAATACAATTTAAGTAAAATCATTTTAAATACTATAATTTTTTTGTTTAGATCCCTTGGCCGGCTGTTATGTGATTAAGTATTTTATAATATGTTTAGGGTTTTATTTATATGGTTAGGTCGAGATTATAGTTTAAACAATAAATTTAGGTCGAGGTTATAGTTTTAAAAAGGTCAAGGTTATAGTTTTAAAAAGGTCAAGGTTATATGGTTTTAGGTCGAGGTTAAATAGTTAAAACAAGGTCGAGGTTATATGGTTTTAGGTCGAGGTTATAGTTAAAACAAGGTCGAGGTTATATGGTTTTAGGTCGAGGTTATATTTATTTGTAAAATTACATGTTTAAAAAATAAATTTACATCTAATCTAATCATTCAACATTGTAATAAATAGATAAATTAAATACATTCCAAAACATCTCAAATAATAATTTTTTAAATAAACATTTACGAAACTATATTTTAATTAACAAATACAAAAATTTAAACATTTAAGTTCATTAACAATGTAAATTTACAATTTTACGTACATATGAAAAGTGAAAAAACAATAATTTAACATACATATTAAATTAAAAATTGGAAAAAATAAAGTAAAATAGTATAAAACATATTAAAATACCTGTGTATCAAAAACTAGCAGCAAGGGGGTAGTCTGTAGGGCTGAGAAACGGGCTCCCGTATGCGTCTCTAATCGGGCTCCCATTTTTGAGGTCATGAAAATGACCTCTAAAATGCCAAAAAAATGCCACATAAAAGTTTTACAAATTGGGTACCCAATTTTTAAAAAATTGAGTACCCGATTTTTAAGCAATCGGGTACCCAATTTTTAAGAAATCGGGTGCCCGATTCTTAAAAAGGTGGCCGCCCGATAGTTAAGCAGCTCGGGCACCCAATCCATTTTAAATATCGAGTACCCGATTTTTAAAATTTGGCTCGGGTGCCCGAAGCGTAATTTTAGAAACGGGTACCCAATTTTTAAAAAATCGAGTACCTGTTTCTGAGAAGTACAATTCTGCGGATCTGACTTCCACAGAATTGCGACCCAACTTCTTGTGGTCACCCAGTATATCTTCTTGGTTGAGGATCATGGTTATTTGGTTTCTTTTGAGGAGCTCATGATGTGCACGTTGAGTTCTTTGATGGTTTGATGCCTTGGTTGATTCTCATGATTAGAGGATGAATGTCATGGATAGCTTGGATACATAGTTTAGTGGGAGCTTGTGATACTGATGGGTGATAGTGCAGGATTAGTTCTTAGTTTGGTTTGTATCTTTTTGGATTAGAGATCTTGGTTTCACTTGGTATTGATACTTTGGTTGTGTGAGTATAGACTTGGAGTCTCTTCATGTAGGAGATGGGTTTTATGATTTTTTGGTACCATGGTTGAATTGGAGTTATTGGCATTGATATATATTTATTGAGTGTTTGCAAATGTTTGAGATTTGTCTTAGATCCTATTGTTGCAGAAGTGTTTTTGACATTTGCATGGTGCACTTGTTATCTTCATGGTGTGTGAAGATGGTTAGATCTTGAGGACTCATTGGGTTCTTGGTTATCTTTATGGTGTGTGGAGATGGTTCTTCATGGTATGTGGAGATGGTTTTCTTCATGGTGTGTGGAGATGGTTGCATCTTAAGGACTAATGGGGTTCTTGGTAAAGGTTTGGTTTATACTTTCATTTGACATGTTATCCTTAGTGTGAGGATGGTTTCATTTTTATATCATGGTATACTCTTGATACATGTTTAGAGTTGTTGACATGTTATAGTATGTTCATATGGAGCATGTTATCTCTTTGGTTGAGATGGTTAGATCATGTTGTCATGTTTATGTTCTTGAGGCCATGGTTGAAAATTTGATATTGATCTTGGTTTAGTTTCTTGGTATTGAGTATATTGATCATAAGCTAGATACTTCATGATATTACTATGTTGCATTTGGAGTTGGCATGGATTGATTAGTTACCGGTGCTCATGGATACTTAGAGATAGTGGTGATACTAATTTCTCTTGGATTAGAGATGTATTTTTTGGGATGGTTGATGGTTTCTGCAAGAATTTTGAAGGGCATTCAACTGATATGGACTTGAGAGGAGATTGTTCTTAGATGAGTCTTAGTTGGAGACTTGGATATCTTGATGAGCATTCTCATTCCCCACTCTTGGTCTACTCGGTGGTTTTTCTACTTGAGAGGTATATCCCATTATTTCTCTTAGGTGCATTATATTTATGCTTATCTTTCATGGATATGGATCTTGAGCTACAGTACATAAGTTAGTTCTAGAGGTTTCATTTGAGAGATGGTTTAGCATTGGTTATCTCCATGTGCTTATATTTTGGTCATGTTGGTTGAGTTTGGGAGATGGTTTTATATTAGGCATATTCCTTGGATTAGGAATGGTTTATGAGTTTGATCTTCTTGTGAGAGGCTTATATCCATGATTAGTTATATGGTATAGTTTGGGTGTTGTTGAAGCTTCTTGGTTGGGGTTTTATTGGAGGAGATCATACTTGCACAATCTACATCTAAAGGTGTGTGTACAAAGACATGATATAGATTATGATTTGCATGGTTTTTCTTTGGTCTTGGTTATCTTCTTGGTTGTTCAGTTTTTCTTACATTGGATTTGAGATTGGTTGGAGATTGTGATCACTAGTTTGTGCTCATGTATTTCATGTGAGAGATGACATGGTTATCCCTTTATTTCTTTCCTCTATTGGTTGTGGAGAACTTGGGAGAGTGTTGGAGACTTGTTATGAGAGTTGTTCTTGTAAGTTATTGGTTTATGTATTATGGATGTCCTTAGGACTATATGGATTCACTTCTTTGAGATGTTGTGATTGGATTGTTATAGATTTGACATTATCCTTTTGCAGTGGGAGCTTCTTGGTATATATGTGGTAGGTATTTCTCTTGAGGCTTGTGATTGTAGGTTACATATGGATATGTTGATGATGTGAGATTCACTTGGTATACCTTTGGAGTTATGGATAGTTCAATGGGTTTGTCACTTGTTGTGGGTGTTATTTAAGCTATGAATATTTTGACAACAATGGATACATGTGATTACCTTTGGATTAGGTGTTTGTGCTTGGCATTTTAGTTGGTACAAAATTTTATGATCTTCTAATGCAACAAGTTGGGTGGCTTTCTCTTTGGATGACTTCTATGTATGTCCAGTGGCAGTGGCATAATAGGAGGTGGGATCATTCATGTTTGAGATGCTGGATACTTTGATTTTGTTGCAAGTACCAAGGTGGAGCACATGGTGTACTTTGATCCATGATGGTGGATGTGCTAGGAGGGATTGATCTCTTGTTCATTTATGTGGCTATATATTGACCCTATGCAATGTATACAAGTGGGAGATTGTTCAGATAATGGATGTTGCACACATTGCATAATATTGTTATATTGTATTATTTTATTTTATTATGTAATGTTTTACCTAGATGGATGTGCAACATGTAAAGATTTTCGTAGGATATACTTGATGAGTTGTATTGTAACATTGTGATAATATTTCATGTATTGGAGAAAAGAATTAAATTTCCAATATTAAATGTGGGGTCAATGGGTTAGGTAGCACATGGTTTATGTAATACCACTTGGTGGTTTTGTGGGACTTGCTACTGTATATACTAATATGTTAGCAAGAAACACTCATCTATTAAGAGAACAAAGCATTAACTAACAAGACTAATATAACTTTTGAGAGAGACAAAGAGGAAACAAACTCAAATGAGAATGTGAGCCATTGATAGGCTCTCTCAATGAAATTGTTCTCTTAATTTGGGGATGAGTCTAATTTGGATATGGATTTAGGATGTGTGCTCAAGATACTCAAACTATGCTTCAATGGAGATGGAAAATGGAAAATTGGTAGCTTTGTGAGCTCTCAATTTGGCATTATAAGGGTATGGTTAAGGGCTTTGGTTTCTCAAACTAGCATTATAACTTTAACTCAAGGATTGTGATGAAATGGCTTGGGAGGGGATTCAATTTATAGGCTAAGGGTTTGAGGGTTTGAGGGCTAAAATGCAAGGATGGGGAAATGGTCATAGAGGGCTCAGATTGCATGAGAGGAGAGCACATGGATTGTGCTTCCTTACAGCCAATCAGAGAGTGACACATGTCACAGGGTGAGATGATGGAGGAAAGGGCAAGGATGAGTCAACAAAGAAGGCTCAAGCGATAATATCTTCATAAAAACCTTTCATAAATGGCTTGCAAGAGCAATGAATGGGCTTGTAAGAGTCTTTATGGCCTTGTAAGAGCATTGAAGGCTTAGTGGTTGGGATATTTTGGAGGGAGTTGAGATTGTTGACTTTGCTTGGCTTAGGAAAGTCTTAAGCTTGCTTAGGGAATGTGACAAGGTTAGGGGTGGGATTAGAGGTGATTTAGGATTAGACTAAGCTTGTTAGAAATATGCAAGTGCATGGCATTTAATGAGGGTGGGTGAGTTAGTAGCTAAGCTTGGTCAGTATGGGTGGATGGGGTGGATTAGGCTAAAAAGGGGGTTTAGGGATAGGCTTAGGGTTAGGATAAATAAAGTTTATTTATCTCATAGGTTTGGTTTGAGGAGATATTTATTAAAAAATTTTTAATAAATATGATAATTAATATTTAACCTTAGTTAAATATTTTGAGTTGGGATTAGGGGTAGAAAATGATGGGATTAGCCTTTAATCAAAATTAAAGAAGGATTAGAAGATTTTGGAAGAGGTTAGTGATCTTAAGGAAATTGGCCAAGTTTTGGGCAAAAAATAAATTAAATATTTATTTTAGAATTTTTGGTCAATTTATTAATTAAATAATTAATAAATAAGGAAATAATGTTTAAATAAGATTTAAACATTTCTGGGACGGATTTCTTAATTAAATATTTTTAATTAAGATAAAGGGATTTAATGGCATAAAAAATAAATTAATTAATTAATTGATTGATGATGATGTCATCAGGGACTTTTTCAGAAAATAAAAATTCTTTATTTTCTAAAGAATTTTTAGGTGTCTACATTTTTCCCCTCTTTGATGTGATGCCGCAAGTGGCATGACATCAAAGATAAGAAAATAAGATGCCCAAGGCTAGAGTAGAAGAGGAGACAATTGACTACAAGATGCCCCCTCAAGAAGGTGGCGGGAAGAGAAAGCGAGGCTCGATTACTTCTTGAAAAAATACAAGAATCTGGGATGGGATGAGCGAGGAGACTCAGATTGGCAACAAGAAGGGGTTGAATTAGCTCAAATTTTCACTATGGGAGAATGATAAAGGGAGGTCAAAGGTACAAGAGGAAGCAAGCTTAAGACTTCAGAGAAGGTGGAGGATGAAGGAGCGAAGTGCTATAAAAAGGAATCTAGGATAGGGAGATGGATGAGAGGATTAAAAGGTTGATGCAACAGGATTTCAAAGAGTTAGATTGGCAGAAGATGAGTTTCAGAGATCCCTAGGACTAGGATTGTGGATCTTGAAAGATGAGGCTTGGTGGATTGATTGGATTGGTGGATCCCTAAAACTAGGATTGTGGATCCCTAAAGCTAAGGGTGATGACTGATTCAAAGAGATACTGATGCATAAGCTGGGGTAGGAGAGACAGATGCTAGATATGGATGGGGGATAATGGAGATGAAGGGAATCCATTGAAGCTTTTTGAGCAGGGGGATACTTGAAAGAGAAGTACCACCATGTAGTTGAGCACTAGATTTGCTATAGGACTGTTGGTTAATTGCCAAGGTTACCAAGAACATCAAGGCCTTTTCACCAACTGTCCAGAGGACTAATGAACTGACTCAAAACAAACACGCAAGGATTGCCCCAACATCACAGATGATTCCCAAAAGAAGCAGCATGGAACTAACACTGGATAACCCACAAGAAGAAAAATAAATAAACAAAAGACCT
Source organism: Cupressus sempervirens (assembly GCA_028749045.1). Taxonomy (NCBI): domain Eukaryota; kingdom Viridiplantae; phylum Streptophyta; class Pinopsida; order Cupressales; family Cupressaceae; genus Cupressus; species Cupressus sempervirens. Next base: position 622,348,296 of record CM053786.1, on the reverse strand, counting down.
TATCAAGACCTTACGCTCAGATTGCCCCATTCGCAGTATACCATGATATGGAAGATCATGGCAACCTTGAGGAGGGAACAAAAGGATTGCTTGGAAAATATATTTCAAGACCCAAAAGGGAAGATTTCAAATCAAAAGAAAGCGAAAATCCAAAAGAGAACCATTTGCCAACGAGATGGGTAGGACGAGGTACTAACGGACCAAGATCAGACATGAGAAAAGCTATATCCTACAAGGATCTATCGGAGAGCACCTAAGCTGATGGATCTGGATGAGTGATGCATCTGGCAAGCTGAACTAAGAAGGATAACACTTTGGTGATAGGAGATCTAGCTAAAGGATGCATTGGAATAGCTAACCAAGGGTTGTGTGATGTGTGCAAGATGTTGATCAAGGAGGAACTCACACAAAAGCTGGATAGATAGAATGGTACTAACCGAAAGAAGATGTACAAGCTAACAGACCAAGATATGTTACAAATTTACAAGGTTGTTTATGTTTTGGTTTTGTGAGATGGAAATGTTGGTGAAGGGTTGGATGTCTGTAATAGTTGATAGGCAGATAGGTAGATGGTTTGCAAAAAGCTTTAGTGAAAATGGGGTTCTTTGTATGCATGTGATAGGATACAAGATTATTTACAAGCTGGAATATGGTACAAGCTTTGGACAAGATTCAGATATACAAGCTATGATACAAGGTTTACAAGGTATAATACAAGCTTTGGTACAAGAGTTACAAGCTGAGGTACAAGATTTACAAGCTGTACAAGAGGTATTTACAAGCTTCATTAGATTTTAAATATTTGGTTGGAACACCAAGGGAACAAGCAAGGGTTTTATGGGATGGTGGGTGAATGGATGAGGGATAGGATAGTGATAGATAATGGATTAGTCTTAGTACACAAGGCACCTAAATTACCAAGTTTTCACCAAGGTACCTATCCAAGGCGCTTGAATTGCCAAGTTTTCACCATTGGACGCTTATTTCTCTTTACTATTTTTTTGTATTTTTCAAAAGCTGGGTATACCAAGGATCTTCAAGAATAGAACTTCTTGAGATGAATGATGTTAGTACAATCATTCAAGAGTTCTCCTTCTGGTGTAGATAGCTGATAGGCGCCGGAGCCAAAGGAGGCAGTGACAACATAAGGACCAAGCTAGGTAGGTTCAAACTTGCCTTTCTTTTCTCGATCGGCTTGGACTTTCATATTTTTTTTGAGGACCATATCGCCTGGCTAAAAGTGTCGTGGGAGCACCTTCTTGTTGAAATTCCTTTTGAGACAAATTTGATAGACTGTGAGATGATCATAGGCTTATTTTCGCTTCTCGTCTAAGAGATCTAGCTAGGTGAGCCGAGCTACTTTATATTCTTCATTTGATATTTGCCCCTACAAAGATATGCGCAAGGAGGGAAGTTCAACCTCTATGGGTAGTACTGCTTCGGCACCATAGACTAAGGAGTATGGAGTTTTTCCTGTGGATGTACAAAAGGAAGTTTGATAGGCCCATAGGGCTGGATTCATTTTTAGGTGACAATCACGGCCGGAATCATTGACAACTTTCTTTAGGATTTTGAGGAGGGTTTTGTTAGTTGCCTCTGCCTGGCCGTTACCTTGTGGCAAACATGGGCTAGAAAAGTAGTGATGGATGCAGAGGGAAGTGCATAATTCTTCCATGTTGAGATTTTCAAAGTTACCTCTGTGGTCAGTGAAGATGGTGGATGGGATGCCGAAGCGGCAAACAATGTGGTACAAGATGAACTTGGAGACCTGAACTCCTGTAGCTAAGACTAGGGGGACTGCTTCCACCCACTTAGTGAAATAGTCTGTAGCTATTATTATCCATTATGTTCAACAAATGAGAGGGGTGTGATAGTTCCAACTAGATCAAGGCCCTAACAACCAAAAGGCCAAGGTGGTGCAATAGGTTGTAGATCTTGTGCTAGAGCGTGCACAAGATTTGTGTGTTGCTGACATGGGAGACACTTTCGGACAAAGTCACAGGAGTCTTCTTCAATGGTAGGCCAATAGTAGCTTGCTCTAAGGATTTTTCATGCTAGGACAATACTACTCGTGTGGGCACTGAAAAGTCCAGAGTGTACTTCTTTTAACACCATCACAGCCTCGTTTTGGTCTAAACATCGAGAGAGAGTATCGTGATAACCCCGACGATATAGGGTATTGGCTATGATAACATAGTAGAATGATTTTTGGATGAGGTTTTGGCATTGGGTACATGTGAGGTGATGGGATATGATACCATCGTTAAGCTAAGCGTGAATCTCATGGTACCAAGGGGATTGGGGACCAACCAAGATACAAACATAGTTTGAATCCTCATTCACATAGGTGGGTGTGAGGAGTTGTTCGACTAAAAAATCATACTGTATAGCTGCTTGGGGAATTTCCAAGAGTGAGTCGATAGTAGCCATAGCATCTACTGCTTTGTTCTGTATTCAAGGCACTTGTGTAATGTAAAGCTTTGTAAAATGATGGGTTAGCTGATCAACTAGCTCTTTGTAGGGTAATAGCTTTTCATCTTTGGTTTCATATTCATTTAGGGCTTTCTTGATGATGAGCTGAGAATCGCCAAAGATTTGTAACTCAATGATGTTCCATTCCGCGGCTATCTTTAATCCTGCTATGAGAGCCTCATATTCAGCTATATTGTTGGTGCTAGGGAATTGTAGCTTGAAGGCTTTTGGAATGTAATCTCCTTGAGGTGTGACCAACAATATTCCTGCCCTTGATCCATGAGATGTGTATGAGCCATCAAAATAAAGTTTCCATGGGGGTTGTTCTTCAATTAGAAAGATATGTTCATCTGGAAATTCTGTGATCAAAGGATATGCATCTATTAAAGGTGCAGCAGCTAGGTGATCTGCTATAGCTTGCCCTTTGATTGCCTTTCTGTCCACATACTGGACGTCAAATTCGCTAAGGAGCATAACCCATTTGGCCAAATGGCTTGTAAGTGCTATTCTAGAGAGCATGTACTTGAGAGGGTCGATCTTGGAGACTAGTTGGATGGTATGACATAGCATGTAGTGGCAAAGCTTTTGAGTTGAGAAAAAAACTACCAAACAAGCTTTTTCCATAGGATTATAATTGAGTTCATAACCAACTACGGTTTTACTGATGTAGTAGATGGCTCTTTCTTTGCCATAGTCATCAGGCTGTGCTAGAATTGCCCCTAGAGCAGTAGGCATTGCTGATATGTACAAGATCAAGGGATGACTAGGAACTGGTGGAACCAAGATAGGGGGATTGGCGAGATACTATTTGAGTTGATCGAAGCCACGTTGACATAAAAGATCCCACTTGAAGTTTTCATCCTTCTTTAGTAAATGTGTAAATGGTGTACACTTATCTGCAAGCTAGGAGATGAAGCGCCGAATGGATTGAAGCTTTCCTTGAAGAGAGCAAAGTTGTCACATTGTCTGGGGAGGAGGCATGTCTAAGATAGCCTTGACCTTCTTGGGGTCGATCTCTATACCTCGTTTAGAAACTATAAAGCCTAGAAGCTTGCCAAATGTGACCCTAAAGACACACTTCTTCGGATTCAGCATGAGATGATATTTGGCTAACCTATCAAAGACTTTCTCCAGGTTAGCAAGATGATCCATGAAGGTATGAGATTTGACCAAGATATCATCCACATAATCCTCCAAAATGCTATGGATGAGATCATGAAAAATGGTTGTCATAGCTCTTTGATAGGTAGCCCCATCATTCTTTAGCCTGAAAGGCATCATATTGTAACAAAAGGTTCCCTAAGGGGTAGTGAATGTTGTCTTATGTTGATCCTCTTTTGCAATCTTGATTTGATTATACCCAAAAAATCCATCCATGAGGGAAAGAATTTCATGTCTAGTTGTAAGGTCTACAATCATATCTATGTTGGGTAAGGGAAAATCATCTTTTCGACAAGCTTTGTTAAGATCTCTGAAATCAATGCAGATTCTAATGTCACTGAAAGGTTTAGTGATAAGGACCATGTTGGAGATGCACTCTGGGTAGTCAATAGGTTTGATAACCTTAGCAGCTAAAATTCTTTCTAATTTAGCTTTGACCAGTAATGCCACCTTGGGGTGCATTTTTCTAAGCTTTTGTCTAACGAGCTTGATCTTTGGATCGACTACAAGATGATGAACTACAAGCTTTGGATCAAGCCCTGGCATGTCCTAATATGACCATGCAAATCGGCCAATGTTCTCTCTTAAGACCTCAAAGAGGAGTTCAGCTTGGTCCTGTGATAGGGATACAGCAATATGAACAAGTCAGGGGATCCCTGAAGAACCTATGTTGACTTCTCTAGTATCCTCTATTAGAATAGAAGACACCTCTGGTCGATTATCTTAAGGAGGCAATGCTAAATCCTCATGTTCTGCTTGTGGCTCTAGATTTTCTTGCTGAGGGGTTCTCTTTGCTGCCTTAGCTAGTCTTGGATTCACCTTAGTTCCAATTTTGGGTGTATCAGAACTAGGTTGGGGATTTTCTCCAAAATACCCCTTGGGATCTAGCTTATAGATATAGCCAAAATCTGGCTTTGTTTTCTTGTGAGGTGTTTTATCTCCCATGAATCTCAAAAGTGCTTCCTCTGATGTGAACTCATCAATATGTATGATGCATGGTTGGTCCCAATCTATGAGTTGTGGATGGGCGAGTGGTAGGTCATTGAAATGGATGGATAGTTCTTAGAGAACAGAGTCTCTGAGGAAGATTTGGTCTGGGATATCGTCGTAGGCTCTCTTTTCAACTTCCTCAGGAATGTCTTCGATTTTGACAAGGTCGCGATGAATGTTCAAAAAAGCGTGACCGTCTGTATTGGTGCCCCCAGTTGTGGGTATGCCAAAGCCAAGACCTGACTTCAATTTCCACTTGTGTGCATCGATGGGGCACTGCATGCCTCTTTCTTCTGGTCCTAGGCCACCACCTTGATAGTTCCATTTGTCAGTGATGAGCTTATGTTCTTGGGGATACTTCTAGCTAAAGCGATCAAGGTGTGCTTGATTTCTTGGAGGTGCATCCTTATGTAACCAATTGTTGATATCTGGAGTGAGCTCCTCATGAAGAGGGATTTTTGAGGATACAAAGGTTGTTGGGTCAAACTGTTTGTATCGAGGAGGTGGAATCTCCTTAGCTTTGTGATATGTCAATCATCCATGAGCGTTTGGATCAAATGGGAGTTCCTTGATAGCAAATGCATCTGACAGACTATTCTCTCCACAACCTTTGTTATTGATCTTCACAGTAGACAGGGTGGAGGCGAGGATGGTTTCTGGGTCATTACAAGTGTGGGATGAGCTGGTGATGGCTATGCCGATATCAATTCCAGGGCAATGATTTGTATATGAAGCTTCAACCGCATTGCAGTAAGCAAAGGGTTCTAGATCGGCATGGATGGTTACCTCAGTGCCCTAATGCAAAAATTTGACGCACTGATGGTAAGTGGATGGAATGGCTTTCATGGCATGAATCCATGGGCGACCAAGAAGGATGTTAAATGGTAGGTTTAGATCAATAACATGGCAAAGTGTTTCTTGGATGACTAGCCCAACCTTGATTGGCAGAAAAATAGTTCCTTCTATGGTTCTTTCCAAGTTGTCATAAGCTTTGATGGTGATAACCTTACTGATGATATTTGCCTCATTATACCTAGCTTGTTTTACGAATTTTAGGGTGCAAATATTCAAGGCTAATCCATTATCTATCATTACTCTTTTTAAGGCAAAATTGGATACCATGATGGCTATGCAAAGTGGAAGGGTGTGATCTGGCTCGACCACAGGTATGTCAGTGGGTTTGAATGATAGGGCACATGAGGAGGATAGGTGTCCAACAAGATTACGAAAATCAGTAGCATTGATATCTGAAGGGACATGAGATTTTATGAGAGCACTATCAAGGATGTTTTTGTACACAAGACTAGTGCAGAGAAGATCTAAAATGGAGATTTGGGTTGTCATGTTCCCAAGGTGTTCCAAGATATTGTACTGGCTTTTTGATGGAGCTCATGGTGCTAGTGAAATGGGTGGGCCTACGATGTTAAATCGCGCTCTTCGAGTGGTGATTGCACACTCATTGTTTGGTACTTGGATATTGATAACATTGACAGAAGGCTCTTTCTTAGATATACAACCTATGAGGCTACCATAGTCTATATAGGATGAAGTGTGGTCATTGTTCTTCCCATGCTATTGGTTTGGCTGGTGGTTGTTGGTGTTGTTGTTGTTGGCTTGGATAGGTGCTTTTCTAGGATTTTGGTTGTTGTGAGGAAGAAAAGCATTTTGATAGATCTATAAGCCTACATTGGGAGAGGTTTGGGCACCAACGGTGATTTCTTTCCGATCAATGAGGTCCTGCACATAATCTTTCAGTTTCATGCATCTAAGGGTGGTGTGACCTTTTACCCTATGAAATTTGCAGTACTCATTGTCTTTGTACTATGCAGCTTTGGATTGGCTTGGGTCAATTTGCTGGGTAGGAGGAAATTTGATGAGATTTTCCTTGACTAATTTCTCAAAAATGACATCCAATGGCTCACCAAGGGGTGTATAGTTTCTAGGTGCAGGTTGGAATCTGGGCTTTTGCCCTGCAGCTACATTGATGGCATTAGCTTGATTGCTAGACCATTGGAAGTTGGGTCTTGGATTATGGTTTTGATAGATTTGGTTATTCTACTGTTGGTAGTTGATAGCTTGTTGATTTTTTGGTTGATATGGTGGGTTGGACTGGTTTTGGGAAGGACCAACAATATTCACATGTCTCATATCGGTAACCCCATCTGTTGCAATATGCTTGTTTTTGTTCCAATACCTAGATTTGTCATTTGAATGTGTTTGATTCTAGTTGGCTTCCTTGTAAATCTTGACCACACCATCTTTAATGATTCCTTGCTCAAGGATCATTCGTTTCTCTTTGATATCTTTATACGTCTGCAAATAGTTCATGGTCATGTGGTGAGCTAAGCTGGGGTGGGCATTATCAATAAACATTTTCACCAAATGGCGCTCTGGAAAGGTGCAAGATATGCGGGTGGTAAGGCTTTTCCATCTTTGCAGATATTCAAGAAGGCTTTCTCCACCTTTTTGCTTCGTGTGGACAAGATCAACTACTAATAGCTCTGTTTCAACAAGATGGGCATATTGGGCTACAAATGCATCAGATAATTCAGCAAAGTTTTTAATTGTGCCATATGGGATTCTATAAAACCATTCAAGAGCTGGTCTAACCAAGCTTTTGGGAAAGAGATGCAAGAGAAAGACATCATCGTATGCCACTTCTTGGTAGTGCATGTAAAATTCTTTGATATGTGTGATAGGGTCTCCTTTTTCTCTAAATTTTTTAAAGTTGGGTGTCTCAAAATGCTTGGGAAATGGTGTCATGGTAATGGCTCTGTCAAATGGGTAAGGACACACATTCTCAAACTTGAAGGTTTTTGGATCATTTCCCTCTTGGATGTTCTTCAAACCTATCTTCATGGCTTCCCATTCTAAATTAATGGGTGATGGCTAGGGTGCCCCCAATATAGGAGTGCCCTGAGGTAGGTATGTGCTAGATGGGGCAATGGAATATGGATGGCTTTCGGGTATGGGCTGGTAAGGATTGTACATGGCTTGGGCAACTGAATGGTGGATGATGGGTTGCTGAGGTGGAGGTGGCACATATTGTTGCATGTGTTGTGAGGCTTGTTGCTAATATTGGATTTGAGGTTGGGATTGAGGAACATAAGCTGGCTATGGGATAAATGGATTGCTTTGTGGAGGTAAGGTATAAGATGGTTGTGAAGCTTGGGGAAAGGATTGGGGAGCTTGTGGAACTTGACTTTGGATTTGAGGAGCTTGACCAATATATGTTGGTTGTGCCCCCATTTGGGAAGGTATCTGCATGGCAAAAGAGGCCAAGTAATTGGTGGTTGGTGGTGGTGGATTTCCTCCTAGAAGTGGCATAGAAAAATAGTTGGTAATAGGAGGTAATGGATTAGTTGGTGGTGAAGGTGGTGGGAATTGAAAGCTTGGAAATGAAATTGATGGGTTTTGATAGCTTGGTGGCTGGATTTAAAAACTTGGTAGAGTGGTGGCAGGAGCTTGGGTCACTTGAGAGCTTGGCACAACATTGGTAGTAGCTAGTGGGGTTTGATAGTTTTGTGGAGTGAGGGTAGTAGCTTGTGGATTTGTGGCTAATGGCACTGAGCTCCGAGGACCTAGTGGAAATGATGGAATTGTGTTTTGAGCTGAGGTAAACAAGTTGGGGGTGATGAAAGGTTGATTACTTGGCCCCATGGGTGGCATCCTGGTTGTATATTGCTGAGGTTGGCCAAAGATGCTAGCACTGATTTGGGAGATGGGTGGATTTGGAAGGCTGGGTTGGGGAGCAGCAGCAACAATAGTGAAGGGAGTGAATGATGAGGTGTTTTGGGTGAAGGGGGTTTGGGATGGAGTGGCATGGACCAATGGTGGAGTGGTGGTGGCTGGATTGGCTTGTGGAAGGGAGATTTCAACTTGAGTGGACGCTGGTATGTTTGGGTCTGTTGGATCATATGGGATGGGTTGAGGCTCTTCTTTTGGCACATATTGAGGATAATTTGAATCATAAGAGCCTATTGGGAGTGGTAGTTTCTCAAACAGTGGGTGAGATGGATCTAATAAGGGACGAGGTCTTCCAAAGTCGAAGGCTCCTATGTTGTCCCTTTGAAAGTTAGCCATGATTGTTTCTTTGTTTTAATCTATAATGGCGTTCACCAATACTGCATTTCTCGGTTGGTTCATGAAAGCTTCAATGTTAGTAGGTGATGGTATAGTGTTCTCTGGGCTGAAAGATGGTTGAGTGCTCAAGGGGAATGAAGCTGTTTGATCCAAATGATAGGGCTCCATTGTTTCCTTCTTCTTCTTGCCTAAGTGAGTGACGGGTGGCATGAAAATGTAGAATGTTCCTAGGGATGAGATGCAACAATGTTGATGGATGCAAAGGGGGAAGGCTTTTCTATGCAAAAGATTTCCTAGGTTGAGGCAAAGCTATATGAAAAAACCTAAGGAGGATTAGGTTGGGGATTCTAACTTCAAAGATATGTTGCCAAAGCATGAAAGGTCTGCTTTCCTATGTGCAAGCTTGGTGGTGATTGTGTCAACTTAAGGATAGACTGATAATCCTTTAGGAAGAACATGATATTGACCACTTTTGGATCCCAACCTTTAGCTCAAGGTGATGAGGGATAATAGGTGACAAAGCTAGATTACCCTAGACAAAGCACTATCAAAGGGTTAACCTTGGTGAGATTGGTGGATTTGGAAGATGTTAGGAATGGAAAATTTTTGGCAAAGTGACAACAATTTTGAAAGCTTGGATGTGAAGATTTTTGGATTGTATGCTAGATGGTTTGGTTCTAAATGAGATGGATGAGCTAAAATGCTTAAGGGGATGACTAAAGATGGCTGGCTTTCCTACAAAGATGACTCTAAAGTGAAGCTTATGCAAGAAGATGTGGAGAAACAAGAGGGTCTAATCATAGAAATCATGCCTAGTTGGTAAGGCATAAGCAAGGTTAACTCTTGGATGTTTGCTAAATTTAATAGTGCAATCTAACCAGGCTTCTTGAACGGCTTCGTCAGCAACTTTTTTTTCTGCTTTGTGGAGTTTGGCAATTCGAGGGCTTGGTCTTATTTCCTTTCTCTTGGCTGAAAGTTCTTGGTATGTCTGAGATGGCTTGAGTTTGACTTTGTGAAACTTCTGTTTGGGTTTGGGTTGCTCTGACATCAATTCCTGAATCTATTTGGCTTTGAGAGACCTCGGTTGTTTTGCTTCAACTTGTTCAACTCTTGAAATAGGGAGTGACTGCGCTAAGTATGCCCTAAGCTAGGATTGACCGAGTTTGGCAAACATTCATTCAACAAATAAAAAAATCAAGCAATAGATAGGAACAACTAGATAGAATTTTTTGATTCTCAGAATGTGATACTTGTGCCAAAGAGTGTGTATGTTCTACAAATGTTTTGATCAGACACTTCAAACACATTAACACCCTAGATGGTTGTCTGCAAGGCTAACAGTTTAGCTAGGGATTCCTCGATATACCTAAGGTATGTGAGGCCCAAATCTGTACATGAAACCAAAAAGATGTCACACAGCCGAGAGGAGCGGCAACCCACTTCTCCTCTTTCACTTCTCAAGGGTATAAAGTTCCTTGAGGCTTAGCCCGAGTGACAAAATCTTGATTTCAAGAGAGGTGTCTTTGGATTCACCTCTCGATTTTTATACTCTACCAAAACGCTGGAGTTGAGGTCGTCCAAGGGTGATGAAATCCCCAAGTAGGCCTCCTAAAACTTAAACAAGATTTTGGATCCTAATCTTATGCACCCAAGATGGCCTTGAAAGATGACAAGGGGAGAGAAGACTTGGATGATCTTGGGCTAAAAAATAGGTTTGTTCTTTTACCAACTGTCTCTTATGAGTGCTGATCTAGACTGTGCAAGCACTCATGTTTAAGAGACAATGTTCAATTCCAACTTTGAAATGCACCAACAAAGAAAAATCGATCAAAGAATGTGAACAAGAAGAAGAGTTAGGGTCAACAAGAAAGTAAACCCATGCACCCGGAGGCCCTCCAGGTCAAGTATCGATTAATTTCCTTTAAGGCATTCAAGAGTTAGTGTGATTTTGTTTGAAGCCCAAAAAAAAGATGTGTAAAACTCATTTTCAAGCGCGCACCTGAAGGCCATCCACGTCAAGATTTATTCAATTTTTATGCCCAAATGAAGTGTTAGCGAGATTAATGCTCATTCAAGAGATTTTTTAACTTAGAAAAACCACTAAAAACCCAAGTGAGTGGAGTTTGATTTGTGTGGAGCACTTAACACCCTCTTAGGTGGACCCGTCCCCATAGATGGTGTTGAGATTACAACCAATGGTTAAATTGATGGGTGATTAAAGAGGGTGAGTCCAACTATGAACTCACTCAAAGCGTCTTTAATTAATTTTTGTAACTTAGAAAATTTCTAAAATGTGGATTCTTTTTATGCCTAAAATTGAAGTGTGATGTATTGTAATGGTTAATTGACCCTTTGCATTCAAGATTGGATTTGTTATTTTAATCATGCATTCAAGAAAAATTTCATTTTAATCCATGGCATTCAAGATTGTGTTTGAGCAACATTCATTCAAAGAAAAATGTGTTTAAGCATGCAAGTTCATTTTTCAAAAGAATTAAACCATGTAAGGAGAACCTACAAGAAACATGGTTAGTGGTTTCGTATATACTCCAACCTGCAAAGCTACAAAAACCAATGTGATTAGTCACCCAAAAATCTCAAAATTTGAAGCTTAACTATGGAGAAAATAAAATCAACTTTTTTTGTTCTTTTTCTTAGGCGTAAAAATGCTTAAAAAAACTTCTACTCTATGGAATCACCAAAATTTAAAATTTGATTTATACAAATTTTTTTTTTTTTTGTTAAATTTTATAACTAAAAAGTGCAGGAACAGAGATAATAAAATAGAAATGCAACAATTACAGGTAGAGACGACAATTTATCAGGCGGAGATGCCAATCTGTGGAGACAACATAGAAAGAGGCGGAGACAACAGTTTAGTTTGGCAGCGCGAAAAATAAGAAACCATGGGAAGATGCTGAACTACAGAGACGACAGTTCAGTTTGGTGGCAATGGAGACGACAAAATATTAGAGGCGGTAGCAGAGACAATAGAGTATCTAGCGAAGATGATAGTTTGCAAGCGCAGATGCCAATCTGCGGAGATGACAGTTGAGGTTGCGGAGACGATAGTTTACCAAGCGTAGACGACAATTCATGAGGCGTAGACGCCAATCTGCGGAGATGCTGATCTATGGAGACGACACTTGTGCGAACAGAACTGAAATGCATAGATTTTTCTAGAATTTTTTTTTTTTTTTTTCGAGTTTTAGAGGGTATGTTTTCTTCTCAAATGCGTTCTTCAATCTACAAAAATAAGTGAAACACCCTACAACTCACTCAAACAATAAGAAACATTAGATTATTAGAAAAAAATAACATATAGATAGAAATGGATGATTAAATGACCCATAGTGGGGTCCCACCGGGCATGCCAAAATGTATATACTAAAATGTTAGCAAGAAACACTAATCTATTAAGAGAACAAAGCATTAACTAACAAGACTAATATAACCTTTAAGAGAGACAAAGAGGAAACAAACTCAAATAAGAATGTGAGCTATTGATAGGCTCTCTCAATGAGATTATTCTCTTGATTTGGGGATGAGTCTAATTTGGATATGGATTTAGGATGTGTGCTCAAAATACTCAAATTATGCTTCAATGGAGATGGAAAATGGAAAATTGGTAGCTTTGTGAGCTCTCAATTTGGCATTATAAGGGTATGGTTAAGAGCTTTGGTTTCTCAAACTAGCATTATAACTTTAACTCAAGGATTGTGATGAAATGGCTTGGGAGGGGATTCAATTTATAGGCTAAGGGCTTGAGGGTTTGAGGGGTAAGATGCAAGGATGGGTAAATGGTCATGGAGGGCTTAGATTGCATGAGAGGAGAACATGTGGATTGTGCTTCCTTACAGCCAATCAGGGAGTGACACATGTCACAGGGTGAGAGGATGGAGGAAAGGGCAAGGATGAGTCAACAAAGGAAGTTCAAGGGATAATATCTGTATAAAGACCCTTCATAAATGGCTTGTAAGAGCAATGAATGGGCTTGTAAGAGTCTTTATGGTCTTGTAAGAGCATTGAAGGCTTAGGGGTTGGGATATTTTGGAGGGAGTTGAGATTGTTGACTTTTCTTGGCTTAGGAAAGTCTTAAACTTGCTTAAGGAATGTGTCAAGGTTAGGGGTTGGATTAGAGATGATTTAGGATTAGACTAAGTTTGTTAGAGATATGCAAGTGGATGGCGTTTAATGAGGGTGGGTGAGTTAGTAGCTAAGCTTGGTTAGTATGGGTGGATGGGGTGGATTAGACTAAAAAAGGGGTTTAGGGATAGGCTTAGGGTTAGGATAAATAAAGTTTATTTATCTCATAGGTTTGGTTTGAGGAGATATTTATTAAAACATTTTTAATAAATATGAGAATCAATATTTAACCTTAGTCAAATATTTTGAGTTGGGAATAGGGGTAGAAAATGATGGGATTAGTCTTTAATCGAAATTAAAGAAGGATTAGAAGATTTTGGAAGAGGTTAGTGATCTTAAGGAAATTGGCCAAGTTTTGGGCAAAAAATAAATTAAATATTTATTTTAAGATTTTTGGTCAATTTATTAATTAAATAATTAATAAATAAGGAAATAATGTTTAAATAAGATTTAAACATTTTTGGGAGGGATTTCTTAATTAAATATTTTTAATTAAGATAAACGAATTTAATGGCACAAAAAATTAATTAATTAATTAATTAATGATGATGTCATCAGGGACTTTTTCAGAAAATAAAAATACTTTATTTTCTAAAGGATTTTTAGGTGTTTACAGCTACTATATAAGCAGCCACAAGGGTAGTTTTTGTGTGTGTGAAGGAAAAGGGAAAAAGGAAAGAGTTGAGCAGGACAAGGCTTAATAGGGAGCATTTTTAAGGTTGGAAGCATGGCATGGGTTGTGTGGATTCATGTTTGTTCACATGGATTTCTCAATTGTGGCTATGGCTTTAAAGGCTTCCATGGTTGTATTGCAATGGTATTTTTGTTGAATAATACATGGTGATGGATGCTTTTGGAGGTTGGGTTTTTTCCCTCAATGAGGGTTTCCCAGGGTATATCTTGTGTCACAATTTTTGTGGGTATGTTGTCTATTATCTTGCATGTGGATTTTAATTGCATATCTATCTCAAATCTATTATGGGTTATGTAGAAATAATTATATACTTTGTTGCAAGTTTTCTTACATTCTAAAGCTCGATAGCAACTGAAAAACTCGATAGCAACTATGTAATGACTAAGTGTGAGTCACTAATAGAAAAATTGACTTTAATGTCGACAATGAATACCACATCCTAGATCGAGTGCAATGTTAAAAGTAAACATAAGCATCAAGATATATAGGCTAGGATGTCTTGTCAATTAATTCCTTTTGATTTAAGAATCTTCTTTGGTTTGTGTGTAAAATATGATCAATAACTTGCAATGACTCTTATTTTTGTATTCATATCACTAGGTACATGATCTTGCATACATTGAATAAGAATTTGATTGTAAGAAAACAAAAAAACAAGAAGAATGATCCAACATCACCAAAGTTTCCATATAAGGTAGGTTGAGGTACATGTTTTCATCTAACCGTGATGGAGGCACTTACGATGTACACCTAGTTTATGTGATACCTTAGGATCATTGGAACTATCAACCCAAGTAGAAAAAATAAAAAATCATGCCCCCAATTCTTGGATCTCTAATCATTTAGACATCTTCAATTTTCACAGAGCTCATGACAAGTCAAAATTAGAAAAATGCAAAGAAAATTCATACATTCAATCTATTAGAAAGTAATGTTTGCCAAGATAACTGAGAGGAGGTGCAAGGGTGAATCATTTATCATATCAATACACATTTTATTAACCTTATTAAACCTCAAATATGTTATCAATATAAAGAACAACCATAAGAAGATACACATACATAATAACATCGGATATGTTAACTAAGGAAACCCTCGATCAGAGGGAAAACTCCAATGGGGATGGTACCCACAAAATGATGTACTAATATATAAGTTTCTTGTAAGAGGATGGAATTTTTTAGGATTTATTGAAATACATTCAATAGATCAATCCATATTAGGATACTTTGAATCCCTATGAAGAGATTCCAACCCTATTAGAAGTTTTGCCAACCCTATTAGAATTTGTAGAGGGCAGAAGGATGCACTGTCCAAACAAATTTAGGGGCAAGACCACAAAACTCACTATCTAATTGCCCTCTATATTATTCCTTTCAAAATAATAAAAATAAAAATTGATCTTAGCAACTCAAACTCTTTCTCTATCCTCTTAGTGTGCATTTTCTACACCAAACACTTCTCAAATCTTAATACCAAATCCACAAAATTGCATCACAATAATCCTTTTGATCAGTTACTTGCATTTACTAATCTTCTTCACTTATCACATACACACACTTGATCCACTTGATACATCTAAAAATCAAGGAAACAATCATTCCTTTACACCAAGTCCTCAAAATTATTCATTGAGTTGGCCTTGTGGCTTTCCCAATTACAATTACGATAGGACCTTATTAAGATAATACACTACATTACATCTTTCCATAATTACATATCACTATTGGCTCAAAGTCTTTATAAATATTTCACATGTGATTTCAAACTTTGCACCCTCATTGACATCATCATCAAGATGTCTTCTATCTCTACCTAACTGTGCTCAACTAGATTCGATCCCTATTAGGAAATATAACATGATCCCGAAAAATCACTTTTCAAGAACTCTATTTGTAAACTGTCTTCTATAAATTTTGAAGAACTTCTACTAGTTTTTTACCTTGTGATGCCCTACTCAGGAACCCAAAATAAATAAACCTAATATGTTAAAAATTTTACTAAACTATATTTTTTCCAAAGTTTATACAACATCAAAGTAATAGTGCAGAAGAAATATACACAAACACAACATTTACACATGTAATTATAATATAGATTTCATTCCTCAATGGTTCCTTCATGTTGAGTCACATTTAAGATTTTTATTTTTATTAATTGTTTATGTCTTAAGCACAATATCCATTATCAAAAAAATATAACATATTAATCTGATAAGCAAATTCATGAATACAACTAATATAATGAAATACATCTAATGGATAGCATCCACTGTACATGTCACAGGGTATGCAAGAATAGATACAAGTACATTAAAATATAAGATACATAATAACATATAAATACATCAACTGGATAGAAGTCTCTAAGATAGGGATAAGAATGATAAAGGTACAACTCGATCGAAACTAGGTGGATAGTTTCGATCGGAACTAGGAAAGCGGTTTGCTAACCGCGTGGTTAAGCTGCCAATAGTTTCGATAGAAACTAAGAAATTTTGTTTCTATTGAAAGTTTGTAAAAAATTTCGATAGAAACTAGCTAGTTAGAAGCCCCCATGAATTGTTTGAACTTTTTTCAATGATTTCCTTTCTTCGGAGCTGAGTTACCAGGTTCAAATGGAGCACTAAAGATCTAAAATTGTACATGATTGAAGTACTCTGAACTAGCTTTCTAATGACTATGAATTTGGTGCTTTTCAAATTTTTTAGGTATATATTTTTTAACATGAATTAAATATAGGTTTATTGTAAAAAATAAACTAAGATATTCAACGCTCATGGAAAAATAGTAAATATAAAAATAATTTTTTTGAAAAATAAGTATGGTCTCCGTATTTGAGTCACCTTTCAATCAAATTTTACTTTTTAAAAATTGGGTAAATATATAATAAGTTACATGTGTCAAAAGCCACGTATGTCTAAATTAGTGTTATGCCAACTTTAAACTACAATAAAATATGAAATACTAATGATAAAGATATAAGACCAACTCTACGGTTTAGGTATGGATGTTAACAAACTAAGTTTGAAAGAATCACATTGATATCTATTGTAGATAAAAAGTTATGTGTGTCAAAAATAGTGTCACTCTTTAAAAATCAGGTTTTTGATATCATACCAATTTTCGTAGGAGAAAAAATAATTCAATAAAATCAATTTTTTTTTTATAAAAAAAATAGATTTAGAATCTAGACACAAAATCCTAAAAGACTTTAATTTACTTCATCTTCAAATTCCTAGCCATTAAACAGAAATTTGCATTTGAAAGTGAACATTTTCTTAAAAATTCAGAGTTCAGTGTCAGTTTAGGCAAAAAAGTGTTACCCACTATTGTGGGTTCACCCATTACTGCATCATCAAACTTAAAACATATGTAGATCTGAGGAGGACCCAAATGGTAAGAAGTCACTACCTCCTGACTGTGTGGTTACCTAATCAGGCTTTCACTCCCACCAAGTAGGGAAGATAATGAATGATCCACATATGAAAAATCAAACCATAAAACATTCCTAAACAAGGAATCCTAATAGTCAAATCTACCTCTAGGGTAACACAAACTACCCAAGAAGAAAAGATAACCAATGATGAAAGAAAACTCATCCAAAACCAACACCACATACTAATTCAGCATACATATACCAAGTATATATCAAGTACCAAAACCATGAGATAAACTCCACAAAAGATATCCACCTCAAGTCAAAAGACACAAGTCAAAAGTATGATCACCATGAATCACCAATCACCATCAATGAAAGTAAAATAAATCCAATTACCATCAATGAAAGTAAACACCAATAATAAATACATCCAACAATAATTGCACCACTAGAAGCAAATACAAAATAAATTATGAAGGAAACTCGGGCCATATACTATGGAGTGTCATCACATGAGCCAATTCTAAGGTTACCCTAGTAGTCTCTCAAGACCCCAGCCCCCTAGTGACTCTATGCGGCATCAAAATACCCTCTTGTGAAGACAAGGAGACTACTCATACCTTTTAAGGTATGATCTCATTCTCATCCTTAGTTTAAACAAGCACTCAAGGCATGGATGAGGAAAAATCTCTAACTTATCTTTTTAATTTATCTTAAGGCATGGGGAAGGAAAGTATTTTAATTACTAAGTTATCACTTGTTACACAACTTACAATGAGTTACCCTGGCAGCCACTTTGGGCCTCGACCCCCATTGCAAGCCACTCCCATAAACATGCACCTAGACTACCTTCATAAAACTCACATAAACCACAGTTGTGTCCCTTATCAAAACACTCATAATGAAACCCAAAAATAAGTTGGTTCTAAAAACCCAAGTCATCATATATGCTCACCAAATAAAAATCTCATAAATGTAAGCCTCAATTTTGAATCATAAAGTACATCCTTACATCTAGTCAAATAACTATCATAAAAGAAATCTTAAAAGACGTCTCTAGTGCACATCCTAGTTTGCCTAGCTAAAAAGTTCACATAAAAGTCATCACAAAATAAAACATCAAATTAAAATTTTCAAAAACCATCACAAAAAAAATACCACAAAACCTCAAATAAACACACATCAAATAATACAAGGTTCCATCAAATGATTTGGATTAGATTGTTTTCAGAAGTTTTGTTTGATTATATAAAGGTTGTAAAAGTGTAGATGAATTTCTAGTATGTTAATTATCTAATAAGTTTAGAATTAATTATTATATGTTAAATCAATAATATTTAACAATAAAGATAAAACATTTTCAAAGTTCATAACATTGAGTTTTTATGCATTTTCTCTATGTAAATCAACTAGTAATTTAAATCCTATAATCTCATATGGAATGATACAGATCTACAACCTATATTGATGGAAAGGTAATTTAATTTCACACATTTTTCATTATCACCAGTCCTAAAGAAAATTTAATTCAAATGGTTTAAAATATGAATCTTCCTAGCAGCATCATTCAGATTTGAAGGTTACCAGTTTAGAAGAAAGAGCACAACTTTTGTTTGAACTATTGGATCTTAATGAAAATCAAGAAAGGTGTTCATAATAGACTTCTTTAAAATTTAAAATAAGATATTCTCATAACTATATATTTTACAAAAGTTATGAGTGATTGTTCATGTCTCTAATTGAAGAATCAAGCTCAAATAGGTCTAGTTTTAGCATGACAGTTAATATTTGATCATGTTTGTACAAAACAATCATATATGATTTTCATATATGTTAAATAAAATCCAAATGGGTGTCAAAAAGTATCTTTAGATATATGAAAAAATTTATTAAATAAAATTTATATCAAAATCACATGTTTCAAACCCTCAAAACTGACACACAAGTAATTGCAAACAAATTTATTCATAATCAGGAAAACACAGAGAAGACAATCTTTCCAACATAAAGCACAAAGAGATTTTAAAACACCTGCCTTCAAACACCAAGTTATTTTGTTAAAAAGAAGAAAACTCAATTATAGACTTTTCTCCCAAGCTTTGAAAAAAAACTTTTACTTCAAAACCTGAATGCATAACCTGTAACTTGTGTCTTAAAATCTTTGTTCTAAATTATCTTATTGTTCTACAAAAATCTTCTTCCCTTTTTCTCCTTAAAGACCAAAAAGACCTCTTAATAAAGAAAAATAAAAACATAAAACTAATAAAACTAAAGTTTCTAAAATAAGTAAACTTACAAAAGAAGGTAGTAACTAAAATAAAATAATAATTTTTCTTTGTTTTCTTATATTTTTAAAAATAAATAAAATCACTTTATTTATTTTTTAAGAAAAGAAAGACATTATTTCTTTCTTTTTTCTTTTCCTTTCTTTTAATATTAAATAAATAAATATTCTTTCTTTCTTTACTTTCTTTTCACAAAATAGATTTATCTTTCTATAATAAAATAAATAAATATCATTTCTTTTAAATTAAATAACCTATTCCCCACTCAAAAATCTTATTATAATTTCATTAATTAATGTGCAATTAAATTGCATATAATTAGTTTAATCATTAATAAAAAATTATGCCCACTAATTATGTGCAACTCTAATTTTATTATCATTGGTTATATATTCATGATAAATCAATATTTAGTCTTTAATATTTCAATTTATCATTTTTGCAACTTTCATATTTAGACTTTTTGAATCAAGACTTTGAATTAAAAAACAAATATTTAATTAATTTAATCTTTCAATTAATTAATTATCTAGATATTAAAATTCTTCCTTTTATTTAAATAATATTTAATAATTCTAATATTATGTGATTGATCTAAATATCACAATAAAACATTTTACCAAATAAATACATAGTCAAATCCACATAAGCAAAACCGTTCATAACCCAAACTCAAACAACACACACAAAGATAAAATCATGAGTTTAAAACGGGGTAGAGAGTCAGTTACAAGTCCTCCTTGTAGGACGAGTATTTAGGCTATGGCTAGGATTGGACCTTATCATTATCTTACCATTCTTACCATTGAGTTATTGTGATAGGGCATGCTCATCCTAGCAATTTAGGGAAGTCGATGCCCGGTACCTACATCCTACATAAAAGATGAGCATGTACATGTGCGTATGGAGTGGTACATCGTGTAGATCCTAACAAGTAGGTGACTACAACTCCCTCCCTTAACCACATCAAACATGTCAAACAGAAAAGTAAAATAGACATGCACACCATACACATGCAAGTATGGGGTAAGTATCATCATGAACCATGAGTCAACTCATGAAATACTTAGATATAACAATGAATTTCTATGAATGTAAAACAATCATCATTAAAGATATATCATTTGACATCATTATGAAAACCATCACATTTACTAACTAAGAATCATTAAAGCAATATTAACACGTAAGTAATCATAATCATTAGATAACATGTGAAATATAATCAACTATGTATTCATAAATGATATTTTGAAGTCATGAAATAACATCATACCATATATCTCTGAAACTAACACATGTATGAAATAGGCCTAAAAGAATTCAACATATATAATATAAAGTAAACTAAGGGTAGACATTACAAACCTTCTACATGCACTCTTAGCCACGTCATCAAAACACTATGTAGAACATGTCCCCAACTGCACTTGACCTCATCTTCAATCCTCGATCCATAAAATCTCAATTATTGTTTGCTACTCTAGCAATCTTCTTAGTATGTTGACATCAATGACAAACATAGTCATGAATGCAACACATATTGATGCTATCAAACTCTCCAATGCTCCAACAATGCTAGGATACTCCTCCATAGGAATATTATCAACATTCATGCTGACACAATCATTTTTTTTCTAGTCCAAAGACATCATATAAATACATACATACATACATATATATATAGTCCAAATTGTGTTAATAGTTTACATTGTGATTTCTACATGTTTTTGGTTGTCTCAATGTGAATGTTTGTTTGTAGGTAGAGTTGAGAATGCTTTAGGATCAATGTCAATTATAATCTGATAAAGTGTTGAGAAATACTATTCCCAAGTTGATGTATATTACAAGTAGGTGAAATTAAGAAACGCCCTTGTTGTGATAATGATTGAGAGAAACAGTTTTATGTGAGTGTTAAAAAATACTATTTTATGCTAGTGGAAAACTTTCCTAGACTATGACCTATATTGCCAAAGTTCAATGGACCAATAATGACTGATAGGATTGACTTGACTATTGGAATTTCTAGGAGAGATTCCCTTAAAGATGTACAATTGTCCTAGGACTTTGATGTAGAAAAATTCTAGACAAAGTGAATAATGTATTTCGAATTCATGTCAAGTTGAATGGTGTCACAAAAGTGACTAAAGGATATATAAACTAAAAGTCAAAGAGCCAAATGGTCAAGCATTGTATTGATGGATAGAGTGTTGATCACAAGTGATGCCTATTTACCAAGTTTTCACCACTTGGCAATATTGTTATTTTTTCTACCAAGACATTTGTTTACCAGGTTTTCATCATGACACTTTTTAAAAAAATTTATTGTCTTTTTATGATTTTTAATTTTTGTATTGTTTATTTTTCACTTTTTTGTTTGATACATCAAAGCGCCTATTTTCCAAGTTTTCACTGAGATGATAAACTATACTAATATGAAAAACTAAGTCAAGTAATTTATCATATTAAGCTAAGACAAGTAACAATTTCTACAACAATTACTTAAGTGCAAGTGAGTGGCATCCTTTGATCTTGGAAGTTGTTATTTTTTAAAAAATTGTCATGAAATGAGTGGTGTAGGTTCAATATTAAGGAGTGGTCAAGATTAACCCTTAAGTGATCCATGTGTACTAACTCCCATTAGCCCATTCACAATAGATTTGTCACCTTGTGATGAATATTAGTTAGGAACTTTCATTAATTTATTTTATTTTATTACTTCATTCAAGGGATTTAATGGGTTCAATTTAATCAAATAGACCAATGTAATTAATGAGTTATTGACCAATTAATGATGACTGAATTTTTTATTATGGATTTTGATGAATTGTGCAAGTGATTAAATAACTGTGCTAGCATAATTAAGTAGTGTGCCCCAATATAGAGAAAATAGGGCTCTTAGCTAGACTAGCCCATTTTGGGGTGGTTACAATTCCTGCTCCATATGAAAGAAAAATTCAATCAATCATGTTGATCCACCAATACATGAAATATTTACAATTTGGAGCATCTTATCTAGATAAGACAATTTTTTTGCCATTCTTGTTGAAGACGTTGTTTGGTGTTTGAATGTTAGCATGATTAGATTTCCTTGATGTTTCTCTAAAATATGTACTCTATTTTATACCCAAATGGAGAGCCTAATAAGAAACACTCTTTGAGTACACTATCGTTTGATAAGATATATATCTCTACTTATGCCTAAATGGGTTTGTACTATGTTTTAGAGGGATGCTATGAGTACTTATAAATGTTAGATCTTCTTATTTCTAGATTAAAGTGTGTGAAATTCTTTATCATCAATGTTTTAGATCATACATCATCTAGATGAAAGAAAAATCAAGAGAAAACTAGTGAAAGAATGACAACAAACAAAAGAGTTTGAATAGAAGTTGGACGTGAGTTTTAGCAAAAAAGAGAGGGGAGTGGTTAAGGACAAAAAAAATATAAAAAGGTAATAAAAAATAAGTATAATGAGTTGCAAATCCCAAGAGACTATGTTCAGCTTTGTGGCTCTTTTTTCATCCTTTTAGCTATTTTTGTGTCTTAGATTCTCTTGGTTTTTTTTATTCATTTTTTTTTTTAAATACCTTTTTGTATATTTCTTTGGTCCTTACTCATTTCTCTCTCATTTGTCCTAGAATGTGCCTCTTTCTTCTATTTAAAATCTTGAGTTTGTTAATATTCTTTCACTTTTTCTCTCTTGCTTTTTCTTTTAACATGATAATGGATCATGCAATTTGACCCAAATATGTTGATGATGAAAAATGTCACTCAATTCATACATGAGAAAATCTGACATTATGGATTTTGGAAAGCACATGAATCTAATTATAAATGTGGTAAAACTTGAAGTCTTTGTAATTTCGTGTATATGACATAAATGATTGTCTTCATCTTAATTCATTTTTTTACTAATTGTTTATGTCTTGGTAAAGTTAGTGAAGACTTTGAATTGGAGAAATGTGTTATTGAACTTCTTAAAAATATATCTCTATAATCCAAATGTTAGATTATGAAAATATTATAATTTTCTTTATTAATGCTATAAAATAGTTTAAAATTCTTCAAAAGAGTAGTAGTTCAAGAACTTTTGGTCATCTACATACTCCAACTCTGGTAATATTTATTTTAAACATATAAAGATATTCTATAAAATCAAAACAGTATTAAATGTTCAAGAAATCAAAAGCATAAAATAGTAGTCATTGTCAAAGTATTTTAATAATCAAATAGGAAGAAAAATTTATCTCATATTTTACTACATCCTACCAAATTTATAATTAAAATATAAAACTCACTTCTTCAAATGATTTAAGTTATCATATAAATATTGTAATCATTATAGTAAAATCTCCCCATTAGCAAGTCATGCTTCTAAAATATCAAACAATTCAACGTTGTAAAACAACAATTATGATTTGATTCAGGTTAAGAGCAATTAATGAAGTTGGTGTACACTACTCATAAATTCTTAGGAGCACATTTGCCAAGGTCTTTTCCATTTTAAGATTTCAACAAATCTTGTTTAATATATTGGTCTACAGAAGCTAATAGAATGATGAAGTTTCTATAAATCATACCCTTTAATTCACTAAACATATGACTTGAACCACACCCTCTTAATAGGAACTTTAAAGTGACTTCCTAAGAAGCCCTTGCATCCCTTTTGGAAATATAGCATCTTTCACTCTCTCTTCTCTTTACATCAAATGTAGCCCCCGTACTTTCCCTATTTCTATTTTCATACTGGTGAAAATTCCCATTTAAAAGAAATCCTTGTTTTGGTTGAGTATTTCTCTTTTTGGAGAGAAAGTCTAAGTCTAGTTTGATGGATCTTCATCCCTAAAGAAAAATGTTTGTTAAGATGATCAATTATTAAATGTTTTCTTATGTTTTATTTTATATTTCATCCTTTAAAGTGTAAATTGTTATTTCATTAGTCCTAGAATATATGCTTGGCCTTATAGCTTTTGTCACTTGTAGAGATCTTTTAAAATTTATACGAAATTGTGTATGTATTCCAATCAATGTAATCATTGCACATTCTTTGCAAGTGCTAGTTTATGTTGCATAAGATCAATCTATTTAAATATGCTTCATAAAATACACTTGCCATGACTTTCCTTATATCTAAATCATTTGAGTGGTATACAACAACATGACCAAAAGATTACTAATTAGATAGATGATTTTGTGCTCCCAAGTCAAGCCCTCTAACAATGATGATTGATAGATAATACAACACTTACTAACATATAGACAAATTTTTCATATAAAATATAATAATAAAGAGGATCTACTTCTTTGTTTCTTGAGGAAATTGAATTATATTCTGATTGATAATTTACCGTATATTTGTCCCCTATGTATAAATGATCCTAACATATTAATTAAGACATATTAATTATGTTTTATAATATCACAATATGCTACAAATCATACAACATATTAAATTTTCTCAACGTAACTAGCTAAAAGAAACAATATATTTGAATATTTGAATATTAAATTTATTCTTAGATATTTGAATATCAGTCTCAAAAATGTGAAACCAAACCATTTCAATGAAATTGTTTTATTAAACTTTAAAATTAATTATTTATAATATAATAATAACTATTACAAATTTAAAATATTAAAATATTAACCAAATCTAACACAAAAATAGTATATATATCAATGACATGACCTGTGCTCATTACATTCAGATTTGCACATAAATAAGAGAAACCCATGAATGAATTCTTCTAATATCGGCCTTGCAAATAATTGTGAAACGAGTCTTCAAAAGTAAGGATACTGGGATTTGTTAAAACTTATTTCGAAACTGGTTTGAATTAAAAACCAACTTCTTGCAATCTGAAAATGTGCCAATCCAAAAATGCAGCATGCCGCCATTGCACATATTCCTTAGAAAGAATGAAGCAGAGCAGTTATTGTTGTTCATATGAACTGCTCATTCTATTATGGTAATATCTCAAAAGACTAAACGGAAACCATTGCTGAAGTGAATTTGAGGGAAGCCGCTAAAAACAAACGAGTAAATTCAAGAACAAGAATATCTGCTTTTCAAATGTATTCAATTTAATTCATTTCTGTAATACAATGTCTCGGAGAAATTTATGGAGATATTAAAATAAAGAAATGCAACAATAATGAACTCCCCAAAAAACAATGTTGGATTGTGCTCTCTAATTATCTATGAAACACTGTGTGGTTCATTATTTTTCCATTGTAATAATCAAGATTTAATGGTAGGCAACTTTATAGACCGCTAGATTTTCTCATACTTTATTTCTCTGAATCAGGGCTGTCAATTCCTCCCAACTCTTGAAATTCATCCACGTCAAACTCCAAAGGAGGAAGAGAAGGCGAAGAAGCAGCAGCCATGTGACCACTGGCTAAAACCTGCATATAAGAATCATAATTAGTGTGGGTATTGTCATCTTCAAGTCCTGCCCAAAAGTCCATCATACAAAAATCTTTCTCCTCCAAATCCACATCGTCCCACAGTTCATCTATATTTGTGTTCATAAAATTTTCTTGCTGTTCCATTTCTTGAGAGTTCTGCCAATCGAGATTAGGCAATTCATTGGCAATATTTGTTGGTGGGAAAGATGGATATTTGCTTGGCAATGTTTCTTGAGAGCTCTGCCAATGGAGATTAGGCAATTCATTGGCAAAACTTCTTGCTGGGAAAGATTGATATATTCTTGACAAATCAAGAAAATTGTTGTTATCTAGGGCCGGCATATTCCCATTCATATCTTGAAACCAAGCATTATTTTGATCCAAAACCAATGACCCACTTATAAGATTGGTTATAATTTGATCCAAACGTATTGATTCACTTTCAATATTGGTTATAACTTGATGCAAATTCACTGACCCACTTTTAAAATTGGGTATAAATTGATCCAAGTTCATTGATCCACTTTTAAGATTGGCTAGAATTTGATCCAAGTGCATTGACCCATTTTTAAGATTGGTTATAACTTGATCCAAATTCATTGACCCACTTTTAAGATTGGTGACAATTTGATCCAAATGTATTGAACCACTTTCAGGAATTTGCTGCTGTATGAAATTGTTGTCTCTTGCATGGATTTCCTTCTCTATGAAATTGTTGTCTCTTTCATGGATTTCCTTTTCATTGCAATTGTTGTCCTTCTCCATGAAATTGTTGTCTCTTTCATAGATTTCCTTCTCATTGAAATTGTTGTCCTCCTCTATGAAATAGTTGTCTCTTTCATGGATTTCTTTCTCTATCAAATTGTTTTCTTTTCCAGAGATTTGTTGCTTTATCAAATCGTTGTATCTTTCAGGCAGATTGAAATGAGCAGTTGGGCCATACAATCTGATAGCGGCTTCATCATAAGCAATGGCAGCTTCTTGGGCAGTAGAAAAAGATCCAAGCCAGATCCTTCTTTTCTTAAAGGTATCATTGATTTCAGCCACCCATTTTCCCCATGTTCTTTGCCTCACACCAATGTATTTACAATTACCATTATCTGGTCCTCCTTGACCTGATCTTTTCTTCCACTTTCTTCTTATTTTCTTTTTATACTTGCCCAACACTCTTTCTGGATTTGATTTCTTCTTCTCCATGGCCATTTTCTCAACATTGAAAGATTTCTTTTGTTTCAACTCCGCACTTCATATCTTTTTGTTTGAACTCTTTACATGATTTCATGTTGCCTCAAGAATGAGGTTTTTGTAATTGCTTCAAGCTCTTCCACGGAAATAATCACGTCTCACTTTGATACCTCGCTGGTCATATATTTATTGCCACAATCAAATGTGAGTAATGCAAAATTCTGTGACGTGTTTCATATTTTTAAAATGTAGGCGACTTTTATTCTTTGTTAAATGCTATTATAGCTATTTAATGTTGATAAAAAGGGATAAAAATAATATCTAGACTGCATTTAAATATGAAAAATCTAATTGTGCGTAGTAATGAATTAGGGTGGCATATGAGCAAAAATAAATAAATTTATATTTGTTACATCATCTTAAAAAAAGAGTCAATGAATGTCTTGAATATGATGGCCACCCTTAAACATCACATGCTAAGGGAGAAATTAAGTTTGGAAAAATAAATCAATTTTGACTATTTAACACTTTTAGCTTAAGAATCAAGACTTAGTGTGTGATGTTTAAGCCGCCCAAATATGACTTGCTCTAGTGTACATGTAAATGTAGCAAATAACATAAATATATTGTATTGATCTAAATTTCATTTATGATAATTATGGTATTACATGTATCGATGCAATGTATCCAATAAAAAAAAATTGTGGTATGGAAATATATGCATCTCTATTATAATTATTTTTATACAAAAATAATACCCTTTTAAAAAGTTATGAAAGTAGATGTTCCATATATATCTGTTAGAAATGGAAAAAGAAATATGTAAATAAGCAATACCAGGAAAGAATCTAAGTGAGTTAATGCATGAAAAGATATTACCATAAGATAGGAGAGAGAAAGCTTCAAGATCCAACACCATGAGACAAGATATTTGAAAAGGGGAAAGCAAATAAAACCCCTTGTGACATTATGAATGAGGCATGAAAAGCCTGAGAGAGAGGGAGAGAGAGAGAGAGAGAGAGAGAGAGAGCAATTGCTCATACAATAATTGAGAAGAGGAAGAAACCTCATTAGAAATGAGAGAGGAGGGTCATCTCTTAAATGGAGATGAGAGAGAGGAGTTAGAATGTAACTCCCTTGTCTATGAATGCCACCATTCATAAGTGTGTGAGGCCAAGTGTGAGATTCCTCTTAAGGAGGAATAATCTAAATTACAAATTACAATAAATATTTGTCTTCACATATTCCACTAGAGGACAAAATAAGATGAAGTGGAAAAAAGACAAAAAAGAAATATATTAGGATACCTTGGCTTATATCCTAATATATTATAACAATAAAGAAAGGAGGTCTAACCTTGGTTTATAAACACACCAAGGAAAGATTACAACTTCTAACAATATCATTGTTCTGATCAAGTAAAGCGGGAAAGGGTTCAAACCCATAACAAAAATAACATCAATTTCAAGGATGAATAGTCATAGGTTCACAAGAAGTGAAACCTTACAAAATAGCACCAACTAGAAAAATACTAAACTAAAATGAGAACCAAACTAACACAAGATAACAAATATGCTACTAAAAACTAGCAACCACAAACTAGCAGAGGAAACCACATCCAGCACAAACCAAAAAACTTGTAGAAGCATACCAGCACTGCAACCAACCCCAACACATGATAACTACTTTCTCAACTCCTTGAGCTTCTCTAGAAAGGAAGGTTGCTTAGAAGGACGAGGGAAAACCACATCCCTCGACCCAGCCTGCTTAGTCATAACCTAAAGACCTTCCTCTTTACCTCGGGTTTCCTCCTTCTTTCTTATCTAAAGCTTTTTCTCCTCGAGCTCCCCATGAATTCTGCTAATGGCCTTATCCACTCTATCCCAGGATTCTCTCTACTAGGAAGTAAGGTCCTTGATTTATTCCCCAACTGACTTTGGGACTCCTTCATTGATGTTAGAGCAATGAGACTCTCATTCTTCTCCTTCTTTAAAGGCACAAGGGCACAAATTTCCAAGATTTTCTCCTCAATTAATTCCCAATTATGTATTTTTTCCCACAATCACTACCCACAGAGTACAACGCCTCATCCCTTTACCTTTAGTCCAATCCTCTACCCTTTATTCAACCTCAATAAGAGCCTCCAATTTGTTTATCTTTCTTCTAGCAATTTATAATTAACTCGAGCTCTTCCATAGAAAGAATCAATAGATCTCTTATTACTAGTCTCACTTTGATATCTGATTGGTCATATATTTATTGCCAATGTCAAATGTGAGTAGTGTAAAATTCAATTAAAAATTTTCATGGTCTTAAAATGTAGGAAACTTTTATTATTTGCTAACTCCTATTTTAGCTATTTAATGTTTATAAAACTGGATAAAATTAATAATTAGACTTCAGGTAAATATCAAAAACCTAAGTGTAGATAGCAATGATTTAGGGTGGCATAGGAGCAATAAGTTGAACCAAAAAATAATTATAGTTGTTACATCATCTAAAAGGTGTTAATGAATTTTTAATTTGTTCTAAAGTTGAATGGTTTTTAATAAGTTTATTAGAGATCAAATCTTGTCGAGTGCAGGATTCCAGCATCATATTTTTTTGAAGGTTCAGCTTTTGCCTACCCTCTTTGGTTAAGAACCAAGGACTAAGGGGTATCCATTCTACCAAATTCACCCGAGGCATGATCCTGACCTCATCCCTTTTAGAAGTCAAGGGTCTTGCACTCAAAAAGACTTGATTCATGTTGGGCTCTTTGCGAGCCTTTCAACTTCAACAGTAGTCATTGTTAATGTCTTATATTTAAGAAAATATTAAAGAATATTAAATTTTAATTCAACATATGTCAACAAGAAATATTACTCATTAAAAATGATATATTTAGTATATTAAGCATTATATCAACAATATTTAAACATTTATAATTTATGTTTACATTGCATTGCTTAATGGTTTACATTATAATAATATGGCTATATTTAAAGGTGTTGTTAGAGTTTGGATTATTCCTTATAGTATAGACGATTAATTATTTCAATACTATATAGTTTTTTCTTAACAATGTATCATACTTTTTATTGTTAACCTTTTCTTTGAAACATAGCCAACATAATTTGCTACTCTTGATCTACCTTTTGTACTTATTGCCAATCTTAATGCTTCTATTTTCTATTATCAAGCATATAATTTCTGGTCTTCAATTTATGGGATTGAATGCTACAATTTGTAATACCTTGTTGAGGTATTTATTCTTCTCATTTTAGGAATTTCATTTGTATATATGCATGTGTGTAGAAGGTTATATTTATTTTAGTCAATAATTTATGATATTTTATTGATAGTAAAATGATTACATCCATATAAACTATATTGTCTACCACCTAGCTAAAAATGGGCAAATTGTTTTCATGTTTTTTACCACCTATCTACTATGTATATGATATTTACCATATCTAAGAGGCTTTCAAAAAGTCCAAAAGCCAAAATTCGGTATCACAAACTTTAACCCCCGCCTCATAGGGCCATTACGGATTCAATATTTTGATGCATTCATAAGTAAAAAATAAATAACTTATGTATTCTAGTCAACAAGTATATCATATATAGACAAGGGGAAATATTAGATAAATGTCCTCTAAATATCTCATAATTTCATTGTTTTTCTTCCTTTGAATCTTTGCACTTAATGAAGATCCCTCTAGAATTAAGATGTCACTACTAGCCTTCCTCTTATTCCTTTTATTCCTTCCACACCTACATTCCCTATCCTTCTTCTTGGTTTCCCTTCCATAATTTTTTTTTTAGTAGTTCCTAACTATTACACGCCTCATCAATCCAAGTATCTTTTGTAATTTTTACACTTCATACCAAGAAAGGCTAGTAAGTGCACCTCGATCCATCCACTAATCTCTATTTACCACTCTCCACCTAAAATCTATATTTTGTTTCTACAATATCTAACATAGGGACCATGTTTCCCATCCATTCCAACTTTATTATAGCCCTCATAATCCATAGGGATTCCTTGGGTAAGTGCACCAAGATGGTGTACAAAAAAGTGGACATGTGCCCACCCCCCCGCCACCCCCTCCCCCCCCAAAAAAAAAGAAATTTTCAATCACTCGATCGGGCTATTTGAAAAGTGAAATGTTGGCCAAGATTGGTATCCAAGCCTAGCGATTATGGTTTACAAAACCCAATCGGGTTATTAAATAATATAATTCAAAAAACCTAATCAATTTTTTTGATTTATATTTTTAGAAAACCTGATTGGGTTTTGTAAGCTATAATGGCTAGGCTGCCTACATTTGAGGGCATTTTTTTACCCTCAAATGACAACATCAACATGAATTGCTAAGGAGACCAGTAAAACCTCATTAGGTTTACCATAAAAAAACAAATTACGATTGCATCTCCATCCATGGTGCCCTACAAACAAGGTAATTCTTCATTCTATTTGTAGTTTATGTATTTTTTTAATCAAATTTTATAATTTGGATTTGTAATTTATAAGTTTTGTAATTATTTTTAATTTTTTTTAATATAGATGCATCAAGGAATCCAAGAAAACAAGGGAGAGAAGAAAGACCACCTCCTACACAATCAAACCTTCCACTCGTCATGACACAACCACAAAACAATCCCCCCATTGTGACACAGCCACAAAACCCTCCACTCAATGTTCCCATTCAACAACCCCTGCCTCCTATAAACCCTCTACACATACAATTACTTAATTTAACTACTACACAAGAGGACCTCATAAATTGCCTCTCACAAAATAGTGCTAACATTACCCAAATGGTCAATAGCTTGTGATCATCTACACTTGATCACTACTCAACCCTAGCGAATACACTTGAACAAATGGCCCAAAATGCAAATTATGTGTCTAGGGAGGTTACGAAACAGGGTACATGGAGGGATAGGTTTCATGAATTTTATGCCAATGGGTTATCATATTAGCAAGTAAAAGATAAAGACATAAAGAAAGGTACCATATGTATATGTTCTCTTTTCATCGATCCTATATCTGACAACTCTCTATTGCACACAACCTGCACTCATGCTAGGATGAGATCATGTTTTTGAGATAGGTGGTATATGGTATTTGACCTACCACCATGTAATAATTATAAGATGCCTCTATATTTTTTGAGAAAGCTATATTGTGAGTTCATCCTTGGTGACAAGTCAAATTACTTTGACATCCGCTACTTCTAGGGTAGAGGGAGAGACTCTGTGTAGGATAGACTTGGGGCTCATAGGGTGGTACCAAAACATGAGAGGAGACATACAACACAAAAAATTATACCTCATGTTGTGCTCCCATCAATTGTAAAAGAGTCTATTGATTTACAGACTCTTCATGTTGTTGCATCATTAACTGATGTTATCATTCAACATGGCTCATAGTTAGGTGGTTTTCCTTCATCTATGGCACCCCAACCATCATTAGATGTACCTTTAGGGTCATCCTAGCATGTGACTATTTAAATTAAAATAGGCAAGGTAAACTTTGAGGACAGGGGGGTGGGTGTGAATCAATGCTTTAAACTTTAACCCATAAAAACATTCACCATACATCCATCTTACATATTCAATAAGTAAACCAAAATACCATGTAAAGAATATACATCTAAAGTATGTAAATAAGTAAGCATTCACACATATATGACACAAGATATGATTATCTAGAAACCCTCCAATGAGAGGGTAAAACTAGGGTAGGGATGACACCCACAAATCTTCACTATTGTAGTAATAAAGTGTATCTAATGAAGGTTGCAATGTTTGATAATGAAATATGATCTACCCTATGAAAGGTCTACCTTGTTAAAAGCTTACAAAGACTATTAGGTCTTACCCTATTAAACTATTTCAACACCCTATTAGAAGTGCATATGGTTAAAGGACTTCAACTTACAATTAATTAAGCACCTTGTTAAAGAATTTTAATACAGACTATTAAGATTACTTTGTTAAGAGATTTAACTAATTCGCCTATTAAAACATCTCACCAATGATCTTGTGATTAGCACTCTATTGCTTGATGTTAAATCACCTCTATCCTATTTTTTACTTGATCCTTCTTGATTAGATCTCTCTCTGCTATTCATTGTTTCCTGACTTTGTTCTCCTTTAATTGATTCTGCAATGTAATTCAAATCATAATACCTTGGTCACCATGAATGTCCTATTTGCCCATGTGAACTCTCCTTCTCTCTCTCTCTATGATCATTCATAAAAAATTTACGATTTTTCCTTCTTAAGAAGACCTAGGTGACTTAGGGTCAGGTATGAATCAATGGCTATGATTCATCCATATTGTCACTTAAACCTTCCCTTTACTTGATTGGATGCATGTAATACATAGGGATTTCCACTTAAAATTTTTCCTTATCAAAAAAAGATCGTAAGTGAATCCTTAAGTTGGCCCAAAAATGGTTTACATGGTAGTTTGTGCCAAAATAAACAACTATGTCAAAACTATGTTACTCGGCACCTGAAGTCCCTAATGCTTGGCACTAACTATGACTTCAATGTTGTTACTCAAAAATTGAATGACTTGGCATGCATTTCTTTCTTGGCTCCTGAACCACTCAACACATACTATTTTCTCGACAATTGAGTGACTTGGCACTCCCTATTTACTCAGCATGCTCTAACTTACATGTTGTGCTCGGTATATGTTATTTGTTTGGCATGAACTAAGTAAATGACTTAAGTGTATAGACACTCACTTGTCAAAACCAATATGAGATTAAAAATCTCCCCCTTTGACATGAGTGTCAAAAAAACTTGGTCATACATTAATAATCTTATTCTTACGAGCATAACATAGATGTTTATTCGGCTTCTATACAAAATTTCAAAATATCAAAACTTTGCAACATGACTTATACCTCAAAATTTATAACTCAAAATTTTATAACTTCCCCTGAGTTGTTTGATCTATTTTTTACTATACCTTGTATCAAAATCTTTCTCCTATTGAGTAGATTTGCATCAACTGATACTCTTTCTTTGTTCCTGTCTAGATACTTTTTCTCTTACTCATGTGTTTCTCACTCCCCCTTTGGATAGATATCTCTTTGTTCTGCTTGCTTTCTCCCCCCATCGTTCTTACTCCCCCTTTTTGACACTGATGTCAATGGGTTATATACTAATAGTATATTTGTCCAAAAATGATTTATGGACCTCAAGTATAATTTTAAGAGCTGAAACCCAATTATCACAAGCTACCTCCAAAGACTTAATTTGGATGGCTTGCTTAGTAGCAAGGTGGAATAAGCCGTCTAATGTAGAAAGATTGGGGTCTTTCTTCATAAGTGTTTCTACATAGCCTAGTTCCTTGTGTAAAATCTCCATATGAGGAGTCAATGTCACCTAGATGTTGATCAATTTAGTGCTAATGTTGGCTTCATCTACTTGTAATTATGCTAACTGACTCCAAGATTGCAATAGGGTCCTAAAGTGTTTCTCACTTTGAGTTGGAGACTTGGGCAATGTTGCACTAGATGACTGCATTTGGCTCTCCAAACTCAGGATGTGATTCCTTATCTCTTGTGTGAAGAGTGTAGGATTACACAGTTTGGTGTATAGAGAGAAAATATTCTCTAGGACCTTCTATACACTATCTATCTTAGTTGCTAGTGCAACTTGTGTTGGTGCAATATCACCAGATATCTTCTCATTTACCTTATTTTGAAACTTCTTTTCAGACCATTCTAATAGTTTGACATTAGTATCTAGGTTTGTGCCACTAACTCTTTCCACTATATTGGTCAATTGTTCATTGATTGTCTTGGTTTCATCTGAAGTAGGCAGATTGAATGCATCTAAGAAAATTTCTTTGATATCAATCAAAGCTTTCTTCTGCCTATGCTCCCTTCTAAGCAATTCTTGATGTTTCTTCTTTGCTAGGGCCTTGTAGTATACCCAACTGCTCAATTGTAATTGTTGCATAATCAAATTTAGGTAGTACAATCTCTTCATCTAGGCTAACATCCCCATAATTAATTACCTCTTCCACCTTAGATGATGTAATGCCCCGCCAAGGGATCCAAAAGAATTAACCTAAAGTTTTACTAAGTTTTCCAAAAATATTTTTTAATAAAGAATAACATACACGTCAAACATAAAGTAGTAGAATCAATAACTTACAATCATACATAAGAAAACATAATAGATTACATTCCTTAAGGATCCCAAGATGTTGAGTCACATTTAGTTTTTAATTAATACTAAATCTAATAAATAACACATCCACATGAGAGAATAATTAAAAGTCCAAAGTTCATTTAAATAATGTACCTTTTTTCTAAATGCCACTTGGCAATAAAATTTGGAATGCTCAATCATCCACTGGGTATGTGTTGGATAATGGTCAACCAAACTATGGCCTTAAGTGGTAGTGAAAAACCAGCAAATCAAGATTATGTCAACTTGACACATAATTTTAAAATAGTTCTGCACTTTATATCAAAAAGTTGTAAGAAAATAATCTATAGGAAATTAAATGTAGTTTCTAAACTACTAGGCCTTGTCTGAAGAAAAAAATATTTGATTGGTCAAAATTTTGGATTTTAATGCAGTACTATAAAAATTTCAGGGTGAAAATTAAAAGTAGGTGTATGTCTGAACACCTTAATCAAAATCAAATGATAATATTTTTTAATATAATTATAGATATAAAAATTAGACTCATGCCCAGATGTGATGCTAATTTTTGGGTATTTTTATTCCAAATAAATAATTAAATATGAATTTTCTACTAAAACTTTTTTAGAAAAGAAAACTCCTGTGTCTGACCACCTTAACTAATTGAAAACTTTAACAAATTTATTTATTTTTTCCTTATACTAGGTGAAGCATAGAATGTGATGCAACTTTTGGATTTTAAAATTTTTATATTGTTGGAAAGTTATAGCTGTTTTTTAATGAGTATGTCAATCAGCACTTTACAATCATCTTCATTGAAAATTAACTAATAAATACTTATTGAACTCAAAATTTGATAGCAATTATATCGATGGAATCCTGAGAGTGTTATAAAAAAAACCTTTTTGTTTCATTCAATTTTGATGAAAATAACATTGTCAGATGGCTACCTAAGTCTAAGTGTCAGTAAAACCCTTCTCAAACACATTTTTTGGGTTGACCAAATAGGCTTGGTAAATACTGAGCCTAATCGAATACCTGAAATAAAATTGGGTATTTGATCACTGCAAGTTTTCCAATTGCAATTTTGGAGGGAAATTTGAGAGGAAAGATTTTCCAATTGCAATTATGGAGGGAGGGAAATTTGAGAGAAAAAAAATTCCAATTGCAATTTTGGAGAGAAATTTGATAGGGAAACTTTAAAGGGTTTTAGAGGAAAATTTATTTTGGGAAAGTGTGGAAATTAATATTATTATTACATATGATTACGATTATTATTACTAACTATTATTATATATGATTATAATTATTATTATATATAGTAATATATATAATAATTATTATTAAATATAATATAGTTATAAATATTATTAACCTATGACCCCTCTTGACACATTTCATGACAATGTATGTCCCTAGGGGCCCTAGGACCCCTAGGGACGCATGTGGTCCTAGGGGGCATTAGAACCAACTGCATGCATCCCTAGGGATCCTAGGGCCCCTAGGGACATATGTTCTTATGAAATGTGTCAAGAGGGGTCATAGGTTAATCTATGACCCCTCTCGATGCATTAGAACCAACCAAATGCATCCCTAGGGGTCTTAGGGCCCCTAGGGACATACGTTGTCATGAAATGCATTAAGAGCAGTCATAGGTTAACCTATGACCCCTCTCGATGCATTGGAACCAACCAAATGTTAACCTATGACCCCTCTCGATACATTGGAACCAACCAAATGTGTCCCTAGGGATCCTAGGGGCCTTAGGGATATACGTTGTCATGAAAATGCATCAAGGGGGGTCATAGGTTAACCTATGACCCCTCTTGATGCATTGGAACCAACCACACACATCGCTAGGGGCCCTAGGGCCCCTAGGGACATACGTTGTCATGAAATTCCTCTCGATGCATTAGAACCAACCAAATGCATCCCTAGGTGTCCTAGGGCCCCTAGGGACATACGTTGTCATGAAATGTGTCCTTAGGGTTTCTAGGACCCCTAGGGACATACGTTGTCATGAAACGCATCGAGAGGGGTCATAGGTTAACCTATGACCTCTCTTGACGCATTGGAACCAACCACATGCGTTCATAGGGGCCCTAGGGCCCCTAGGGACATACGTTGTCATGAAATGTGTCAAGAGGGGTCATAGGTTCATAGGTTAACCTATGACCCCTCTCGATGCATTGGAACCAACCAAATGCATCCCTAGGGCCCCTAAGGACATATATTGTCATGAAATGTGTCGAGAGGGGTCATAGGTTAACCTATGATCCCTCTCAATGCATTGGAACCAACCAAATGTGTCCCTAGGGGTCCTAGGGCCCTTAGGGACATAGGTTGTCATGAAATGCATTGAGAGGGGTCATAGGTTAATCTATGACCCCTCTCAACACATTGGAACCAACCGAGTGCATCCCTAGGGGTCCTAGGGCCCCTACGAACATACATTTTTGTGAAATGCATCAAGAGGGGTCATAGGTTAATCTATGATCCTTCTTGATGCATTATAACCAACCAAATGTATCCTTAGGGGTCCTAGGGCCCCTAGGGACATACATTGTCATGAAATGTGTGAACAGGGGTCATAGGTGACCCCTCTCGATGCATTGGAACCAACCACATGTGCCCCTAGGGGTCCCAGGGCCCCTAGGGACATAGGTTGTCATGAAATGTGTTGAGAACCTATTACCCCTCTTGACGCATTGGAACCAACCAAATGTGTCCCTAAGGGTCCTAGGGCCCCTAGGGACATACGTTGTTGTGAAATGCATCTTCTCGACGCATTAAAACCAACCACATGCATCCTTAGGGGTCCTAGGGCCCCTAAGGACATACACTATCATGAAATGCGTTGATTCATTTTAGAACCAATGAAATGGATCATAGGTCATAATAATAATTATTATTATAATATACGTTGTTATATTTAATAATAATAATAATAACAACAACATATATTAATATATTATGTTATTATATTTAATAATAATATAGTAAAAATAATAATAATATATATATTATTATTATATTTAATATAGTTATAATATATATAATTATAATAATAATATTATAATAATATATATTATTAATATTATAATATATAAATATATCATTATAATATATAAATTTATTATTATTATTATTATTATATATATATTATTTTTATTTTTATAGATAATAATAATAATAACATATATTATTATATTTAATAATAACATATATTATTATATTTAATAATAATATAATATAATACTCACATATATTAATAATAATAATAGGTCATATTAATATATAATACATAACATTCATCCTAAATAATATTACTCATCATACATTCTCCTTAATTCCCTCCAATTTTTTGGCATCGATATCAGATATCCGATCTAAAATTAGATATCTGATTTATTATCGGGTATCCAATCTTAGATTAAATACTCGATTAAATTGGCATGATTTTCCCAAAATATTCCCTATTAACGCAAACTCGACAACATCACTTTTTGTGGGCAATTTTAACAAGTTTTGGGAAAACTCATGTTTTGGAGCCCAAATGATCGAAAAAGGTTTGATAATATATCATTAGGTGTCTAATATTGTCATATGAATGGGGAGCAGTAGTCATCGAAAGGCTAAATGCAAAAGGAAGGTATCCAATGAGGACATTGTGGCATATAGGGAAAGCGA
Source organism: Cupressus sempervirens (assembly GCA_028749045.1). Taxonomy (NCBI): domain Eukaryota; kingdom Viridiplantae; phylum Streptophyta; class Pinopsida; order Cupressales; family Cupressaceae; genus Cupressus; species Cupressus sempervirens. The sequence continues at coordinate 622,309,629 of CM053786.1, read as the reverse complement.
CAAGGTAAATCACCGAAGGAAAAGACAACGTATGTTAAATGTGAGTCAAGTTGACGATGAATTGGTCGAAGGTGAAATCATATAGTCAGATAATGAATATGTGCAGTTGGAGAATGAAAATATACCAATTGATAATGATAATGTAGGGATTGAAAATTTTGAGAATGAAAATTTTGAGGATGAAATGTTATCAAGTCATAATGTAAATTGCATGATTGACCATGCCAAACATGACAATGCACAGGTACCTTACATATATACTAATTATAATTGACATGAAGGTTATAGAACACCAAAATGGATAATTGAAATTGATGAAATGATTATTACCAATTTGGAGGAGAAAAAATCATAAAGAACCATTTAGTTATGGGCTTCAAGACTATATAAGATTTTTTTCGGCAAAAATATAGTGGTGGAGCAATGTTAGCTTTTTATGCACTTATTAAAGATGCAAAAGATGAGACCTATGCTTTCCAAATTGAAGATTCATTTCAATAAAAAATTGGAAAGAAATTCCATTATTGTAAAGAATCTTTTCAGTGCTCTCAATAGCATTGGAAAAAATAGCAGGGAGAAGGATAAGAGAGCTACTCGAAGGGTTATTACAACCTCTTTGGTAACTCATCATTTGAGAAAGGGTAGATATATGAGACAAACTTGTATTGACTTGAACTTAAATCATACTACTTTGAGAAGAGCACTTAGTAGACGAGAGAGAATTGATGATCCTCTTCAAAATGAAAGATGGGCTTTTGGTGGTAGACTTCCACATTCTAATAAGAAGTTATCTGATAATGTGAAGGAAGAAATTACACAATTTTGGTACTCTAGCTCAAGAGTATCACCCAATGCTAAAGACGTGTTAAAGTTGAGAATTAGCATCATAGACCACACACCACATCTTAAAAATTATTTGAAGATAAGTCAAAATATGTTGTTCAAACAATTTAGAGAGAATCATCCAAGTCTTCATATATCCTAAAGGGATTTTTGTTAGAATCTGATAAGATTAATAACCCAGAAAACTAGTGCAAAGAGTAAATATCTAAACTATGAATGCAAATGATACAAAATCAAAATAGCATCATAGAGTTAGTCTCCAAGAGAGTAATGCAAATGCTGGATGCAAAATAGTATTAAGAGGATGCAAAAATAAGAGATACAAATACAATCCAGGTAACATGCTTATATAGGCTAGGAAGAGGGAGGAGGTGGCAACACCAACCAATGAGCAGCAACCATCTATTGGACTAAAGATAGCAAAGTATCTTCCCAAGATAGCTAATGGATGCTCACATATAGGAAGGTGACACCTCACAACCATTCACCTAATAAGATATGCTTTATTAACCTAAGTGAGATTATTATAAGTGTAGGAAAAATCTATCAAAATAGGAAAAATAAAAAACTACACTAACACCCCCCCATAAGCGAAGCTTAGGTGGATGTAGAAATGGGTCCCGACAAGTCAAGCCTGATGAGGTACCCATGTACATAAAATTCCCCCAAAAGAGAGAGAAGAGAGACTCCCCAAAGAAAATTAGGACTCCAAGTGAGAGGAAGAGGCCCCCCCAAAAGATGAAGCATCCCGCACCTCCAACAAAGCTTGCCAATTTTGTCCGGTTGATCCGCTTACATCGAACAAGTTTTCTTCCCTTAGAAAAAGGGACAAAATCCCAAGTGTGGTTCCTCATCAAGGAACTATACTCTTCCTGCATAGCTATATCCCACTCAAAAATATCAGAAGCCTCATGAAAGGACTGTGGATTTGAGGTAGTAGCAATGAAGATATGTAGAGCATCCTGGAATTGTAAACAAGTCTTTTTGGTGTCTGATGGATCCCCAACCCAATCACCTGCAAACTGCAAGGTCTGTCTAGCCCAAAGTGGACTAGAAGATGGAGAATCTAGAGGAGAATCATCAACCTGTAAATGATAACTAGGAGAGGAAGGAGGTGAGTCCTCTGAATCACTCTCTGCATCAAAAGTGGAGGTAGAAGACTGCTCAAGTGAATCTGAGCCATCAGAAGATCTATCATGTTTTCCAAGTGAGTCCAATGTCAAAGTAGAAGGCAACCCTATGACCATGCTCTGTTGGTTAAGCTGATGCAAGTAGTGGAAGTTAAGATGGCCAAATTGCTCATGCCATAATCTGCTCACATCATTAAAGTGAGTGAGTGAAACAGTCAAAGGAGGATTAGGAAAAAAGTGAGAAAACATATAGAGTCGTGACTGATGATTTGCTCTCCCAACTGCAACTGTAGAATCATTGTGCAACTCAAATATCTCCACTGAATCAGGAGTGAACTCAACCCGCTTGCCTAAACCTGTGTGAGTGATCTGGTGTATTGATTGGAGATTAGTTGACAATGAGGGTACATAAGGAACATCATGGAATGTACCATCCCCCACATCAACAGACCCTCTTCCACACACCTCAACAAGAGTGTTATCACCCATCAAAATAGAAGGCATAGTACACGGCTCCAAGGATGCAAGTTCTTCCTTAGATGAAGCCATTTGGTGTGAAGCACCCGAATCAAGAACCCAAGTGGATGGTGAGGAAGCAATGGCAAAAAGGGCCTTGCCCTTTCCTTTCCCCTTGCTGTTTTCTTTTTCCTTATTAGACCCTTCATTAGAACTTTGTTTGATAGACTCAAGAACACTGATATTATTCTCCTCAAGAATGTATGTCAAGTGATCAAGTTGTTTCTGCAAATATTTATGTTCATTATGACTAGGTCTTTTAAAATAAGCACATTTGACCTTTTCTTTCTTAGGCTTATCGCCCTTGGAAGATGGTGTATCAATAGTTTCTTTTGAAGAAACTAGCATCTGATCCTTCTTCTCCTCGCTATTCTTTTGTTTCTTGTCCTTACTATTGTTGTTACTACTTTGTCCTTGTTGTTCTTTTGTGCCTTGGTTGGCAGCCAAAGCATGTGACTTAGAGGACTTAAGAATGCCTATCTGGATTAGCTTGTCTTGTTCTCGAGTGAGATTGACAGCAAAATAATCTAAAGATGGCATGGTGAATTGAGTACCAAGTGCACCCTTAGTAGCATAGAAGGTAGAGACAAACACAGAATATTCTGAACTTAGCTTAGAGAGAATACTAAGAATTAGTTGTTCATCTTTCTTTTCAATTCCAAATTGTTTTAACTGTAGCCTTAATGATTTCAATTTGGTGAAAAAATCTTGGATTGTGTTGAAATTGCCTGGACTCAAACTTATTAATTCATTTTCCAACATATGACCCCTCATTGAATCTTGTGTGCCAAATAGTGTTTCTAGCTTTTTCCATACTTCATTTGGTGTATCCAAAGGCTCAATGTGAAATAGCAAGTCAGGAGAAACAGACAAACACAATGTTCCAAATGCCTCATCACATTTGTTAAACCACTTAGGCTTATCTTCATCTTTAGTAGGTTCAGTTTCAAGTCCCATATTTATCCTATTTAATCTAGCTTTCCTTAAGTGAATTGTCATGCATGATTTCCACTCAAAATAATTGTATGGAGTTAGGATGGGCATTTTTTTTGATCCATGATGAAGAAATGCAGAGAAGAAATGCTAGAAAGAAGAGAACCCAGCTACGACAATGCCCCCCCCCCCCTCTTTACTCAATCAAAGAACCCCCTCCCAAAGAAATATGATTTGGCACTTTATTTTAGTGCGTTTACAACTACCACTAGAAAGAAATACTTAGTGGTCTTGATTTCAATGCATTACAAACCCTCGTGAAGAGCATATGCTAAAAGTGAAACTTGGGCACAATAATCAAGGAAACAAATAACACCACTATGATCTACTCAAAAAATCATGCACTTTCAAAAAAAGAATCGCCTCAATACGAGGTCGTATGAGAAAGTTATGATCCTCCAAAATTTCCAAAACGAGAACTATGCACAGTCACGGCTGAGAATCTACAATTTCTGAAGAATTCATGCATGAAAATCAAAAAACAACTCCACTAGTGGATAGAGCACAAAAAAATAGCCAAGTTCATAACAAGAATCATCAAAATTGGAGTCCATATGAGCAAGAACGAGACATTTAAAAACTACGTTCAAATCTGTGACTGCCAACGGAGAGGGGTATTGATGTAGCTTTCCGCGCTAGATCCTACAAAATATACAGCCTACATGCAAAATCTAAAAGATACCCAGATGGTTTTTCGAAGCTATGAACAAAACCCAGAGAGCATTTTTCTTGATGATGTACAGAAGATATTGCTGATGTGTAAATCAGACGCCTTTAACAGTAAAAAACGGCTCCAAAAATTAAAAAATGACCCCAACAACCAAAATATGACATGCAAATGCTGGATCAACTTCTTAAGTCCATCAATGGCATGTTGGAACCTGCAAAACTGATTGAAAACTCCAAATATGCAAGTTGCTTGTCAAATTTGAGATTGAAACCCCAGAGAAAAACTATTTTTGTCAAAACTTTTCTGATTCTCAGGATCATCCAAAGATGCAAGAGAAGAGCATACTTCATTTTTCAAAAAACTACAATAAAGTTTATTTCCCCCCCCCCCAAATCTCTCAAATAAGAAAACTAAAATCTACTCTTGCACATAGAAAAGCTCTAATACCATGTTAGAATCTGATAAGATTAATAACCTAGAAAAATAGTGCAAAGAGTAAATATCTAAACTATGAATGCAAATGATACAAAATCAAAATAGCATCATAGAGTTAGTCTCCAAGAGAGTAATGCAAATGCTGGACGCAAAATAGCATTAAGAGGATGCAAAAACAAGAGATACAAATACAAGCCAAGTAGCATGCTTATATAGGCTAGGAAGAGGGAGGAGGTGGCAACACCAACCAATGAGGAGCAACCATCTATTAGACTAAAGATAGCAAAGTATCTTCCCAAGATAGCTAATGGATGCTCACATGTAGGAAGGTGACACCTCACAACCATTCACCTAATAAGATATGCTTTATTAACCTAAGTGAGATTATTAAAAGTGTAGGAAAAACCTATCAAAATAGGAAAAATAAAAAACTACACTAACACTTTTGAATCTTTGAAGCCATTTTATTGTGTGCCACTTAAAATTTGAAATACATGTTGTTGTAAATATCATGTTGAGTTTTCTATGCACCATGAGCTATTACGCTCCATCCATTCTACTTTGCATAGTAAAGAAATGTTGGAGAATTGTGGTGCTAGTGGGCTTCCAAAATCATCAAGAGACTTGCTAGATCAATTTTTATGTCGTAGAGTTGATAGTTGTTTCTTTTATAGAAATGCTTGCTTAAATGAGAAGTGTTCATAATGTGGTGGCTCATCCAAGTTTGACACATGTTTCCATGAGGGTTTCAAACAAGATCTTGGAAAGACATTAGTAAAAAAAAAGGTATATGAAACAGTAAAATACACATTGAAGAGTGGGGGTGAGGACTCTAGATGTGAATTGGTTGCAAAAGAAATCAGTGAGGCTAGTTTTATTTCATATTTCAAAAAAAATCTTTTCTATAAGTATGCAAGGCATAGTCACAGGTCTCAGTTGTTGGATCAACAATTTAGAATGTGTAAGGAGACTTTTCCCATTGGCACTATTATATCAGTTGTTGACTTTGCTGAGAACCACACATTGCAACCTCAAAATGAGACACAATCTTAGTATTACAACTCCATTCAAATTGATATTTTTGTCCACATAACATATAGACATGTCCCTTATAGTATGGACGATAATCAAAAGATTATTAGAGAGTATCATTTTTATATGAGTGATAATAGATCTAACTCTCATAAGTTTGTGCAACATTGTTTCAAGAATTTTTTTGATTTCTTATAGCAGCATTCAATTGCTATGGATAGACATGTCATTTGGTCATATAACTGTACAGGTCAATTCAAAACTGCTCGCATGTTTTATTGGTTGTGTAGGATGCATGTAGAGAGGGGGTTGTCTCATATTTGGAGTTTTTTTGAGTTTGACCATGGGAAAGGGGAATATGATGGAGCAGGGGCATGTGTGAAGAGATCGCTAGTTAAGGAGCAACTGAAGATTTTAGGGGCAGAGCTTCTTGATCCTTGTAGCATTGTTGATTGGTATAGTTTAGCATTATCACGGGAGGGGACTCTTGATTCAGTGGTACGTAGGTTCTTTTGGTTGGTCAAGGAAGGGTCCATAGGTGATAGATTAGATTGTGCTACAATGAGAGACTCATAAAAAATGTATTCATTCTGGAGCTCTGATTATAGTACATGGACCATTTGGACACGATAGCCAGCTTGCTTTTGTCCTAGTTGTTTTTAGTGTGATTGGGATCACTGTGAGTCAAGTGAGTGGGTGGACACATGGGCTCCACATTATCTTACTCCATTGTCTATCATACCCTCTATCAGAAATAATGACATGGAAAGTTCACTTGAGCATAACCATCTATCAGATCTTCTTCAGCCAGGACATGTCTTTACATTGGTTGCACCATAGGAGAATGATGAGAAATCTGATTATTGGTTAGCACATTGTGTAAGAGGTAAACAAAAGTTTACAAAACTGATCACAGATGATGATGGATTTACATATCCTACTAGTTCAATGGTTGTTGCTAGAAAAATTTTGCAGACATACGTGCTTAGAAGGAACGGAATTCCTGCATTCAAAGACTATCAGAAGCACAAATAATTCTCATATATTTGCATCTTATTATAGCAAAAAATGTAAAATTTTTAAAGCATGAATGAAAACCAAAAGTAAAAGAACTTTTTACTATTACTAATATTGATCATGAAGCCCTGTTGGAGACTCTAAAATAGAGAGAGGACCCTACTGGAACACTCAATTAGGTATATTTACTTCTTATGTTATGTTCTTCATAATGATTCAGTGAACTGATGATTATCTTGTTTAATACAATAAGTTACTAATTTTTTTATGATATTGGAATGTAGGTACATCATGAAGAGTAGCCATGCATGAAGATAAAAAGATATATACAAAGAAGAATGAAGAAAAATCTATTCTATTTTTGACACTATCATTTTTGACAATACTTTTATTGATACTATGATTTTTGACACTAATATTTTTGACACAACGATTTTTCCTAGTTGTGTATTGATGTAATAATGATGAAACACTTGATATATTGTAAATGTAAACTTGTTGATTGAATGTAAGAAACAAAGATGATTTTACTTAATGCAATTTATGTGGTGGGACATAAAAAATGATGATTTTAATACATATTAACACCAAATTTGCATTGTGCCAAATGCCAAAAACTTGAGAGAGGTAAAAAATAATGTTTTTTCTTTTAATACTAACCCTAGTGACACCCTTTTTCTGGCCATGGAGACCTTCCATCGTCTACGGCCGCCCTATATCGAGGAGTCTCCAAGGTGCTCTAAGTGTGTTTTGAGGTCAATCTTCTGAGGGTCGTAACTCATAGCTCGTGAGGGCTATCAATGAAATGTCAAATGCTATAGGACGGTGATGCTAAGGCCTAAAATAACCAATCTCATTTTCAAGAGATCACATTCTATTTGGATTCAACACAGTGATCTCTGTTGATGCCAAAAACTCATAGTGTGCCTTAGTTCACAGGTGCACCACAATGTAACTTTGAAACTGTTGATCTTGGCATCAAATCGTCAGTGCCATTAGCTCCAAATAGGTAGGTGAACCCTAGTGACACCCTTGTTTCATTCATAAAGACCATCCATCATCTGCGGCCACCCCATACTAAGGAGTCTCCAAGGTACCCTAAGTGCATTTTGAGGTCAATCTTTTGAGGGTTGTAACTTAGAGCTCGTGAGGGCTATTGATGAAATATCAAATGTTACAAGATGGTGATGTTGAGGCCTAAAATAACCTATCTCATTTTCAAGAGATCACATTCCATTTGGATTTGGCACAGCGATCTTGCTCGATGCCAAAACTCACAGTGTGCCTTAGTTCATAGGTGCACCACAACATAACTTTGAAACTACTGATCTTGGCATCAAATCATTAGTTTCATTAGCTTCGAATGGGTGGGTGAACCCTAGTGACACCCTTATTCCAGCCTCAGAGACCCTCTATAGTCTGTGGCCACCCTGTATCGAGGAATCTCCAATGTGCTCTAAGTACGTTTTGAGGTTGATCTTACAAGGGTCATAACTCAGAGCTCGTGAGGGCTATCGATGAAATGTCAAATGCTAAAAGATGGTGATTTCAAGGCCTCAAATAACCTATCTCATTTTTTGGAGATCACATTCTATTTGGATTTGGCACAATAGTCTCGCTTAACGCCAAAACTCGCAGTATGCCTTAGTTCATAGCTACACCACAGCATAACTTTGAAACTACTGATCTTGGCATTGAATCGTTAGTGCCATTAGCTCTGGATGGGCAGGTGAACCCTAGTGACACCCTTATTTTGACTACAAAGACCCTCCATCATTTGTGGCCACCCTGTACCGAGGAGTCTCCATGGTGCTCTAAGTGTGTTTCAAGGTCGATCTTCTGAGGGTCGTAACTCGAAGTTCATGAGGGCTAAAGATGAAACATTGAATGCTACAAGATGGTGATGCTAAGGCCTAAAATAACCTATCTCATTTCGAGAAATCACATTCTATTTGGATTCAACACATCGATCTTGCTCGATGCCAAAACTCGCAGTGTGTCTCAGTTCGTAGGTGCACCACAACGTAACTTTGAAACCACTGATCTTGGCATCAAATTGTTAGCTCCATTAGCTCTAGATGGTTTGGTGACCCTTAGTGACACTCTTTTTTTGGCCGTGGAGACCATCCATCATTCGCGGCCACCCTATACTGAGGACTCTCCAAGGTGCTCGAAGTGTGTTTCAAGGTTGATCTTTTGAAGGTCATAACTCAGAGCTCGTGAGGGCTATCGATATAATTTTTAATGTTATAGGATGGTGATGTTGAGGCCTAAAATAACTTATCTAATTTTTGAGATATCACATTCTATTTGGATTTAGCACAACGATCTCGCTTGATGCCAAAACTCGTAGTGTGCCTCAGTTCATAGGTGCACTAGCGTAATTTTTAAACTATTAATCTTGGCATCAAATCATCAATACCATTAGCTCCAGATGGGTGGCTGAACCCTAGTTAAACCCTTTTTTCAGTCACAGAGACCATCCATCATCTGTGGCCACCTTGTATCAAGGAGTCTCCAAGGTGCTCTAAGTGTGTTTCAAGGTTGATCTTCCAAGCATCAAAACTCGGACCTCGTGAGGGCTATCAATGAAACATCAAATGCTACAGGATGGTGATGTCAAGGACTAAAATAACCTATCTCATTTTTGAGATATCACATTCTATTTGGATTCAACATAGTGATCTCGCTCAATGCCAAAACTCACAGTTTGCCTCAGTTCATAGGTGCACCATAGTGTAACTTTGAAACCACTGATCTTGGCATTGAATTATCAACGTCATTAGCTCTAGATGGGTGGGTGAACCTTAGTGACACCCTATTTTCAACTATAGAGACCATCCATCATCTATAGCCACCCTGTACCGAGGAGACTCCAAGGTGCTCTAAGTGCATTTTAAGGTCAATCTTCTGAGGGTCATAACTGGAAGCTCGTGCAGGATATCAATGAAATGTTAAATGCTATAGGATGGTGACGTTGAGGCCTAATATAACCCATCTCATTTTTAAGATATCATATTCAGTTTGGATTCAATATAGCGATCTCACTCAATGCCAAAACTCGCAGTGTGCCTCAGTTCAAAGGTGCATGACAACGTAACTTTGAAACCACTACTCTTGGCATCGAATTGTCAGCACCATTAGCTCTGGATGGGTGAGTGAACCCTAGTGACACCCTTTTTTCGATCGTGGATACCATCCATCATCTGCGGCCACCCCGTACCGAGGAGACTCCAAAGTGCTCTAAGTGCGTTTTGAGGTCAATCTTCCAAGGGTCATAACTCGAAGCTCATGTTGGCTATCGATAACCCCTTACCAAGTTTGTTGAACTCGTCTAATTAAGAATTTTAAGTTATAGCAAAAATTACTCAAAATAAAGTTACAAAACTGCAATTTTGCAACTTTTGCAACTTTTTCTTGCAAAGTGAAAATGACTGCAAAGAGTCAGTTAGAGGTTTGAGCATGATCATACAAGGTTGGAAACACCTATATAAGGTGTGAAATGATAACATGCATTAATGAAGACAATTTTTCTAAGTGGATCAGTATGGGTAATATGATCAATGTGAGAAATGTATAGATGTTATTCATATGGATTATGGTATTGGGGAACCAAGTTAAAAAGGTTTGATCCAATAAATCTCTTAAGTTGGGATATTTTAAGGTTATGTTGAAATTGAAAAGTTGTAGTATGAGGATAGTAACAAAGTGAAGGGCTAGTTATCAAAGATTATGAGTCTAGGAATGAGTTTGTGCTTGGGAATAGAATCCATGGTTGAGGAGTGGAGTCCTTAAGTGTGTTGAGATTAGATTTGAAGCCAAGAGTTAATTTCAAGGTTGAAGGTGGAGTTTAAAATCAGATTTGGGGTTATGTGAACCTTGTGTAGGAGGTTAACAAGTGTGTTTATGTCATGATAGCTCTTCAAATTAAACATTGCATCCAAATTTGATAATAAAGGTTGTTAAAATGTTATTCAAAAATTATTGCATTTGAATCAAATATAAAAAACATGATCAAAATTAATGATATTCCATAAACATGAACAATACACATGATCCACTATAAATTGAACAATACTAGATACTAAATTAATATGTATGTCATTGTGCACATAAATGACAAAAATATATATCAAAATACATGTATCCATAGACAAATTACACAAATATATATCAAAGTTCATGTATCCATAGACAAATTACACAAATATATATATCAAAATACATAGATCCATATACAAAATGTGGCTGATCATGGCATTGTAATGTGTATAATATCAATGTTTCTGTAAAAAATGTGGCATATGCCATCTCAAAATGTCTCATAACGTATCCTATGACAACTATACTATCCTAGGCTGCTAGTGGATGATCAAAATGTAGCCTCTTCACTGCACTAGGTGGATCAGATGCCTCCTGCATAAACAAAAAAGGAAAACCCAAAGTTAGACTACTAAATTTATTTGATTCTTTGTATCTAACATTGAATTACTCAAATGCATAATGATCTTTTTTTAAATGATCTTTTATACTATTAAACTTTCAGAATAAATACCTCTCTCGTTGACCTCTTATGCTGGTAAGGAGTCCTCTTGTATGTCCTTGGCAATGCTTGTACCTCACTGATTGTGACCTGTGTATGTTCAAATATGTTTGTCAGATGAATCTACAAATTAAATTATAACATTATAATTAATAGCATGCTAAATTTATAACATATTTAATCAAGAATTCAAACAACAACTTACTAGTGTAGGCTCCTCCTTAAGATATAGTGGATGCATTATCAAAGATACAAAACTCTTCTGTCCAACCTCATGTGCACTAGGAGTTTCCTATGAGATACAAAATAGTAGTTGTTAATATCATAGAAATTAGGTTTGAATTTATTTATGAAGATAAGGAAAATAAAAAATAAATGATACTTATACATTAAATGGGGCTCTTAGTGCAAATGGAAATGCCTAAGCGTTTACAACACAGAGTCTGCATGGGCTCATCGCCAGTAGCCATGCCCTATACAATAAAGAATGTAATTAAATTTCATTACCACATAAATTTTACAAGAATGCATTCATATTTAATCAAATAGAAAGCACCTAATTACCTTTCCTTTTTTCAATGGGTCCTAGCTCGTCCCCCATACTTTGTCCCCCAGGGATAGGTGGTACTTGCAAGATAAAAGAAAGATTAGAAATCATATATGCTACAATATCAAATAGAAAAAACAATAAGAACACAACATAATGTACCATAGATGTATCAAGGCCATATGAAATAGCAGAGAGCGTGGCATCATCAACCTATATTGGCTCCTCCTTAGTCATTAACTAAACATGAATGAAGATCACATACATGTATAAGTTAGTAGCTTAAAAATTAAAATTACTCAATTATAAAAATTAACTTTAAATTGCATATGTCATAACAAAAAAATGTATACACATACCGACATAAAAGGAGTCCATGCCTCTGCATGCCCCTCCTCTCTCACATTAGGGTTTGTAGCCTCTGCACGTGCATCTGGTATATCCTTGTCTAGTACAAACTAATACTCAAGAAGATCACCTATGGGACCCAGACAAATATTTTTGCATGTAATGCAAGTATGAGGCACAAAAACGTGTGATGAGCTAGCCGATGATAAACTTGTGCCAACATCATCAACACAAGGAGGCAGGATTGACCTAGCCTGAGATATCAATAGGCTACTTAGTCTATGGATGGCTCTAATAGTTTGAGAGCTAGCCTCTATGATAATATCAAGATGTTGCACTCAAGGAGGGGGGGAGACATCTGTAGGGGGCAAAAGTGCCAGCTTTCTTTCGTTGGGAACAAGATCTATCCTAAGGAGCTCCTAGTCCTACACCCATGTTGGGCTTCATGCTCCAATAGTTCACCTTGAGTTTCAGCACAAATTCTACATACAATTTTCTAAGGAAATAAAATGGCACCTCTAAATTGCTATGTGGAGGGATGTCAAAAACCATCCACCAACGATCCCAAAAGTTCACACGTATGGTGTCATTTGTGCACCATTTAATCAATTGTTTGGGATTTTTGCAGTTGACTAGTAAATTTTTTTCTGGGTTTGCAAAAAGGGCAACCAAATCATCTTTACTTATATTGAAGGGAGCAACCTCATCATAGTCCAACCCATCATCAATCATCTCATGCATTTCGTCACACCAATAAAGAGCAGCATTTTGTTCCTCGGTAAGTGTTTCAATGTTATCCACTATGGTGTTTGACATGGATAACATAGGAGCCAATGCGAGTATAGTATTATATGTTGTTCGTAAAGCCCTTAATTCGGTGAGATTTTCAAATATCAAATCCTTGATTTGAGGAGGGTTTTGAGGGGTTAAAGGATCATTTGGTGGACAATTTTGCAAGGGCACTAGATCATTTGGTGGGGGGTTACAAGGAACAGTATTCCTTCCCTCAGTATCATCATTTTGGTCAGTCATAACTATTAATTTGCAAAACATAATTTATATTTAAAAAAACCTAAATTTTAACAAATTCAACAAATTAACAAATTTATAATATGGGCTGATATCTGGGCAGTATTCGTCCCTTGCGAATGTGGAGAAGCGTTGGCTATCGGCTGGGCTAGGGTTTTTCCCCTAGCCTGTCCTTGGTGTTTGATCTTTACTATTTTTCTATTCTGTTTGGATTGCTAGCTACTGGACATAATTTGCGTCGATGTTTTTGGATATCTTCTGCAGTCAATTTTGGATTGGGGTTTTATTGTTTGCATGGCAGGGCCTGGGATTTCTTCTTCGTTGGTGAGAACAGATGGTTCTTCTCCAACTATGCATGCAATGCGATCTGAATCGTTTTATTCAGAGGAGAGCTCCAAGCTGAAAAAAGTTAATGGTTGTTTTCCGTGTAGCCATGATTTCCCTGTTCTGGTTATTCCTCCGATGGCTATAATGGAGGACATTGATTATTGGACCAAGCATGCTTTGATATGAAAATTTCTTGGAATCCAGATTTCCCTATTCGCTCTTGAGGCATGGATCCGCCACTCATGGCAGGTGGAAGGTGATATGGAGATTATGTTGGCGGGGAATAGTTATTTTTTTGTTGTATTCTCTTGCATGTCTGATCGAGATTGTGTTTTTGAAGGAGGCCCTTATTTCTACAACCATGTGGGGTTATTTGTCAAACCTTGGCATTCAGGTTTTAATTCTGCTGAGGATCTCCCTTCAACAGTGCCAATTTGGGTTCGCTTGCCTCGTCTTCCCTTGGAATTTTGGCATGAAGACATCCTTCGACAAATTGTTGCTTTGTTCGGGAAGCCGGTTGTGATCGCACATCAATCCCTTGATAAAAAGGTTATTTCTTATGCTAGAATTTGTGTTGAAATTAATTTGAATAACCCATTACCAGATTCTTTGGAAATTTGTATGGGGGATTTTTCTTGGGTGTAGCAGTTAGATTATGAATCTCTCCCTTTCCGTTGTTGGATTTGTCATGAGTATGGTCATTTACTGCATCAGTTCCCCCGTAACTCAAGTTTCAAAGGAGTGGATGGTTCTACAGCTGGCAATACTGGTGGTTTGGCAGATACTACAGGGAAAGGACAATCTCAAATGGCTAATACTACCAAGGGGATGAATTTGCAAGATGCTACAGGTAAGGGTAAGGCTCAAATGCAGGATAAGGATGGATTTACCCTTGTTCGCCCTCATGCTAAGGGTCGTGGTCAAAAGAGGCCTTTGAAAGAAAGATTATCTGATTCAGGTTTTAACCGCTTTGAGGTGCTGGATAGTATGGTTCTAGAGGAGGGTATTCCTCCTCCTATCTCTTCTGATCCAGTTTGCCTAGATGAGAGATCTGTTCCTAATGATGCTTGTTGGGCATCCCAAGTTGTAGTATATCAGAACTGTGAGGTCCCAGTAGCTCCTATGATAGAGGCTCTAGTGACTCCTGCAGTGTTAGAGGATAATGATGTTGTTTTAGCTGACTTGGTTAAGGATGTGCTACCATCAGGTAAGGGCAAGGGTTCTCCTATCCCCTTGGGGTTGATGTCTCAACCCTTTAAGAGGGCTTCTTCTACTCCTCCTCTAAGGAGTGGGCGCAAAATAGACCAAGAGAAGATTAAACTCATAGGAGATATATTGATTGAGTCTGGTTCAGTGAAACCTTTGGATTCTCATTTTCCCAATTCTACCCAATGATGCTTATTCTCTCATGGAATGTAAGGGGGTTGAATAGCATCCCGAGACAAAAGGTTATTCATAACTTGGTGGTTGATCATAGCCCTAATCTTTTTTGTATACAAGAGACTAAGCTCTCTATGGAGTCTATGGTCCAACATGCCTCTAGTATATGGTCTCGTGGCCAATGCCAGTGTGTTGGGGCAATAGGCAGTGTGGGTGGTTTAGCTATATTTTGGGATCCTCAAAAAATTTCTCCTCTTGGCTAGATGTCTTCTCGCTTAGCTCTCTCTATGGTAGCTTCTGCTCTAGACTTAGGAGAGGTAATCATGGTTACTAATGTGTATGCACCTGTTGATCTTGTGGGAAAGGAGGAACTTTGGGAACATATTCAATATGTTAGAAATTGTCATCCTTATCATCCTTGGGTGTTAGCAGGGGACTTCAATTCAGTTTTAAGTCTGGAGGAGAAGCATGGTGGTTTGGCTAGATTGGGGCCTTCTTCTGCTCTTCTTCGAAAACATATATCTCTTTTGCATCTCTCTGATGTTAAGCCTTCTAATGGTCTCTATACCTGGAATAATCGTAGGACTGGTGTTGCTACTATCTCAGAACGTCTGGATAGATTTCTTGTTTCTTGCTTCTGGGTTAGTGGCACCCTTACTATCTCTTCAAAAATCCTTGATTGGAGGGGTTCAGATCATTGGCCAATCAAATTTTATGCTATAGGGGCTTATGTTCTGAAGCATCCTCCTTTTAAGTTTCAGTTGATGTGGCTCTGGGACTCCTCTCTTCATGATTGTGTTTTCTGTTGGTGGAAAGATGGTGCTCCTGCATATGGTACTGCAATGTTCTCATTTTCTAAAAGGCTTCAATATGTTAAAAGGCAGCTCAAGATATGGAATAGGGAATGCTTTGGGAACCTTCACTTTGTGAAGAGGCTTGCTCAAGAAGATCTTGATGTCATCACAAGGGAGATTAGAGATTGAGGTTTCTCAAAGGATCTTGGCAAGGCTGAATCTCTTACTTCTAGAGCTCTAGAAAAATGGGAACTTCGAGAGGAAATTTTTTGCAAGCAAAAGGCTAGAGTTGATTGGCTACAGGAAGGTGATTGTAACACTGCCTTTTTCCATAAAATAGTGCAATCTCGTTGAAATCAGAGCACTATCTCTTCTTTGGTTAATTCTCAAGGTATCCAACTGAATTCCTTGCCAACTTTCTTCCAGGAGGCTATTTGGTACTTCTCTACCCTCTTCTCTGAGGACTCTCGTCCTGCTGATAATGAAGAAAATCTTATTTTGTCCTGTATTCCTTCCTTTATCACTCAAGAAATGAATGATTATCTCATGCGTCCTATTTCTTTGGAAGAGCTGGAGGCGGTGGTCTTTGGCATGCCTAAGGGGAAGGCTCCTGGTCCTGATGGCTTTCCAGTTGAATTCTTTCAGGAATTTTGGGACATCATTAATCATGATTTGTTGGAGGTGGTTAAAGAATCCTATGCTAGCAAGCAGATGCTTCGAGCTTTGAACTCTACATTCTTGACTCTTATTCCTAAGAGAGAGGGTGCTAATCAATTGGAGTTTTTTAGACCAGTTGCCTTATGTAATGTGGTTTACACAGTTATTACTAAGTTGATTGCTGAGAGATTGAAAAGGTGGCTTCCCATTATTATCTCAGAAGAACAAGGTGGTTTTGTTGCTGGCAGAAAAATTTTGGATGGGGTGGTTATTGCTACTAAGGCTATTCACTCTATGGCTACTTCAAGGGAGAGAGCCATGTTTGTTAAGCTGGATATGGCTAAGGCCTACGATAGAGTTAAATGGAGCTTCCTAAGGAGTATTCTTCTTTCTTTTGGATTTAGCTCTGACTGGGTGAGTTGGATTATGAGTTGTGTTACTTTTGCCTCTTTTTTTGTTCTTATTAATGGTCAACCTTCTCAACTATTTGGTGCTTCTAGAGGCCTCTGCCAAGGTGACCATCTCTCCCCATATCTATTCATCATCATGGCTGAAGGCTTGGGCAGATTCATTAAGCATCAGGTGTCCCAGAATTCTATTCAAGGCTGGCGGTGGGGTAATGGCTTACCTTCTCTTTCCCATCTTCAATTTGTTGATGATTTTGCTCTTGTTGGTCTTGCTAGAATCAAGGAATCTGAAGCCTTTCGACATGCTTTGGATGTCTATTTGGTAGCTTCAAGCCAGAAAGTTAATGAGCACAAATCTTCCATTTACTTTTTTAACACTCCTGATTCTATTCAGCACAGGATTGTTGGTATCCTACGGTTTCAGATAGGATCACTTCCTTTGACTTATCTTGGCATCCCTATTGTTGTTTCCAGGCAGCCACGTCTCTTCTGGAAAAATTTGATTACCAAGCTTCAGGATAAGGTAAATCATTGGAATCATAGATGGCTTTCTACTACTGCCCGGGTTACTCTTCTTCAAGCTGTTATCCAAGCTCTTCCTACTTATCGAAGCATGGTTCACACTGCACCTATTTACTTTCTCAAGGAGTTTGATGCTCTTTCTTGACAATTCCTTTGGAGTGGTAATTTGCGTAGTACTAAATGGAGCTTGGTTAATTGGGCAACTATTTGTAGGCCTAAAAAGGAGGGTGTCTTGGTCTTCGATCTGCTCTATTGAGTAGTCAAGCTTTGGCTGCTAAACTTTATTGGCGATGGTTCTCTGGACAACATCAACTTTGGGCTCGTATTATCACTCATAAATATTTTCATGGTGTTGATCCTTGCTCTGTTTCCGCACTTCCTCTTGAAGGTCGTGGCTCAATGGTTTGGCATACTTTGAAGACAGGTGCGATGTTGGTAAAGAGGGATCTGTTTTGGATATGTGAAAGAGGTTCTCAGGCTTTTTTTTGGTCTGATGCTTGGGATGGATTCCCTTCCATTTTATCCATATACCCTAATCTTCAGCCTCTTTGTGACTCTTTTCTTGCTGCTGGATTGGATAAAGTGGCTCATTACAAGACTCCTTATCAATTGGGACCTGTTGTTGGTTACAGATGGAAGCATTCTTCTAATTGGCCTCCTGGAGGTACAGACATGGATTGTCAGGAGCTTTCTCAAATTCTGGCCTCTAGAGAGTGTTCTTCTTTGCTTGGTCCAGATGTTTTGGCTTGGGGCAGTACCTTGTCTAGTAAATATCATGTCTCTGTTGGGTATCAGGAGATAACTAGACAATTATTTGGGGATGTTGAGGTCCCTTGGTGGAAGCAAGTTTGGAATAAAGTTTCTTGGTCCAAGTGCAATTTTTTCATGTGGCTAGTGGCTCACAACCATTGTCTTACCTGGGATAATCTTTGTAAACGTGGATTTCAGGGTCCCTCTTATTGTGTTTTGTGTGGTAATGGAGAGGAGTCTGTCTCCCATATGTTCTTCCATTGCTCCTATTCTACTCAGATATGGCACCTTTGGTGGCGCACTTGGGGTTGCTCTTGTCGGCATGCTTCCTCTTTGCCTGAATTCTGGGCCCGCTTGGGTACTGCTCCCTCCAAGCCTTCTTTTCTCCATGTTGCTTGGATTGCTGGCCTATCTTTCATGCTTTGGCATATCTGGTTGGAGAGGAATCATCACATATTCCAAGATGTTCGGCTTGGTGTTTTGCATCTTTGGTGGAAAATATCACATTCTCTTTAGGAAACTATTCTTGTGAAGTATGAGCTTGATGGGGGTATGGATCCGGTTGATCTTGTTATCTGTAATCGCCTCAATTTTCATCTACAGGATGGGGCTATAGCTCATAGGTTTCCTTCTATGTCCAGGTAGCTTCACCATCAGAGGAAGGGTCGGGTTAACCGGGATGGGCACTGGACTCCTCCTCCCTGTGGAGTTTTGAAAATTAACACTGATGGCTCTTCTCATGGGAATCTTGGTCCGGCTGGTATTGGCAGAGTGGCTCATTGTAGTTCTGGGGATGTTAAATTTTTCTTCTCAGTTCATAAGGGTGATTATACTAACAATCTCATGGAAGCTCAGGCTATTTTATATGTTGTGGAACAGTGTTTCTTGCAGGGATGGAGTAAGATTATCTATGAGTCTAATTCCCAGGTGGTGGTGAACATGCTTTCTTCGCAAGAGCTTGAGGATGTTAGTTGGCAGCTGGCCACTGTTGTTAATCAGATTCTTTTCTTCTCTTCCTCTTTTCAGTTCATTAGGTTCACGTATATTCCTCGTGAATGGAATAGAACTGCTGATTGTTTAGCCAAATGGGCATCTAGTCATGATCCGGGTTGGAATATTAGGGATAGGAGGCAACTGTCCTTTGAGATGGTGCAAGAATTTGATGATCTTGTTGCTCAAGATTGAGCTCCTTGTTGAGCTCTCCTTGTTGTATTCCTTTCTGTCTTAAAAAAATTTTACCCCGCTTTTTGCAACAAATTTATAATATAATTTGATAAATTTATGCTAAAATTGATTTAAAATATTAAAAAAATTTACCTATTATCACATATCTGATTACAAAATGGATATCTGAGGTCAGAAAACACTATATCACTGTTAAAATAGCAACCCTCAGGTTGTATTTTTTTTTTTAAATAACAGTACAATTATCAGGTATTTGATTTGATATCGGATACCCGATAAGGGTTGGGGACCTACTTTCCAGGTTTGGTATCAAGATGGGTGGAAAAAAGTCAAAGCAGATTTTGAAACACTTTGAGACATTTTCAAACTCTATTTTTTTCACATTGTTACTTTTTGGCACACCGTGATCCTGCACATACCCCATTGTACATGTCACAGGGTATGAAAGGCTAAAGGAATATACACTTATAAAAAAATAGATTACATCATCCTCCTCAGATCAATGATACAAAGTACAGTACAATAAATGAAACCATCCATCATAAAGACATAACTATCCATCATAAAGATACAACCATGCATCATAATGCACAAAGATAGATTGAAAGGAAATGTAGACAAGGAACTCCAACCATGACATCGATACGTGAATCTCAATGGTAAGAGTAAAAAAGCACTACCACCTAACCACGTGGAACCTAAATGACCCACTCCCATTGCACTAAGGAGATAGTTTGAAGTCCCAAACATGATATCAATCCAAATATCAAAAGTGTTCTCTAAGTCTAGGAAATCTTAAAAGTAATCTAACTCAAAGGTTCCAAAATAGATCGACATCTAGACCCAGAGGCACACAAAGACACGTAGGAAATATATACTACTAGTGGGCAAGTCTCATCACATGAATCAACACTAGGGTTACCCAGCTAGTCTTTTAATCCTTTGGCCCCCTAGTGACCCTATGTAGTACTAGTATCCTTTCATATTGACAAGGCATACTAATGAGTCAACTCTAAGGTTACCCGAGTAGTCTTTTAATCCTCCAGCCCCTTAGTAACTTTTTGTGGTACCAATATCTTATTAATTCATTTTAAACCCATTTTATGAAATGTTATCACTTATTAAACTACTTACAATGAGTTACCCTGGCAACCACTTTGGGCCCTGACCCCCATTGCAAGCCACTTCCCAACTTAATAGATAGATTACCTACCCTTGACTCATAAAAGTATAAGACCAAGAATAAAAAATTTCACCTTAGCCCTATACAAGTGACTGAAAAACATCAAAAGATAATTCACAATAACACATCAGTTCTCTACAAGCAATTGGAAAGCATCCCCAGAAATACTGATCGACAACTCAAAACGGTTATATCAGATAAGTCACACTTTTCACCTCAGTTTCAAAAGAGAACACTAGAAAACAATAATAATCAATAGATCAACACACATCATAGAGTATACCAGACACATTACCATGGTTGAGTATAAAAGGATCAAAATCAAATCATCATAACATCACAAACCTAGAACTCCCAAGCCTCTAGTAACATCCTAAGATTGGTCAAAGCTAGGTCAACTCTGAAACCCCAAAGCATAGACGACACATAGAAAATAGAATAGTCTCACAATTTGATTTGATTTAGAAAACACGTCATTGAGTTAAAAGTAAGGTTTCATTTTCGTTTCAATGTATGTTTCAAGTATATAAGATTCTCAATTTACCCTACATATTAACCCATTCATTTATTCGACTCAAATATAGAATTACCCCCATTATTAAAGTCAGTTTCCTCAAAATAATCTAAGGGTAATCATTTATTTAAAATATTAAAAATAATCCCCATTGATTTTAAATTAAATAATTTATAATTGTATTAACAATCGAAGTTATTAATAATAATTAAATAAATTTTACCACTTTATTACATAACTTCCATTATTAAATAAACTTAATTCGATTTAATTTAATTTAATTAATTAATAATTGTACAAAACTAATTATGTTACCATTCATTAATAATTTGTTAAAATTAATAATTATTAATAAATATAAATTATTAACAATTTATTAAAATTAATAATCATTAAAATGTAAAATTTATTAATTAAATTATTAATTAATAAGTAAAATTATTAATATTTAATTGAGGAAACTTTTAATAAAAATTATTAATTCAAACTATTAATAAATTATATATATATATATATATATATATATATATATATATATATATATATATATATATATATATATATATATATATATATATATATATAACGACTACTCTAATAAAAACCACACCTACCAAATAATAAAGTTGCTAACCTTTTTCTGTCATGCAACTACAAAACTAGCTACTGCTGCCGACAGTAGTAATAATTGTTGCCGCATGCAACACAGGGTCTGCGTACACAAGCAACCCGACGGTAAGGAAAGGGGGGTGTGTGGGGATTTCCCACCCGCTTCCCATTTAATATATATTCTTTTTTAAATTTTTTTTGTTATATAATTTTATTATTAAATAAAACCATTTACTAAAAACAAGACCCATATATTTCCCCATGGGTATATATATATATATATAAACATTTACAATTTTAGTCTAATAGGAAAAATATGATTAACCATCCAATTTGCTAATTTAAAATTTTCTTTTCTTCAAACCCCTCCCAAATTAATTTCCAAATTTTGATTCTATGGAAGGAGGATTGTTCTGATGTTTTAATCTTCTCAAACAACATGCATATCAGAAATTCCAATTCTAAGATTGAAAGATTCATCGCAGTAAAACAAAGACAATCAATTCATAGTCACAAAGAAGACAAGAAAACAAATAGCGTAATAACTAAGCAAACAATCACAAGAATCTTCCTAGAGTCTGATGCTAATCGTTACACATAGAAAGCTTGTGAGAGAAATTTCTCCTCTCAAAACCTTCTCTCTTTTGAAATTCTTTTCTCTTCCAAAAATCGTGGTCCTTCAAAAATGAACCCTCAATTGGTGATAAGAAGTTCTCTCCTAAAATCGGGGCACTAATTGTGCGATCACCCTAAAGAACTCTCTGCTCACTAGACTTTAACTCTTTATTAACTTTCTTTATCTTTTCCATGCACGTTTATTGAATTATAATATAACTTTATTTAATTTTCACTTGACTTCTCTTTTTTAATTAATTTATTAAATTTTAATCTCATGCACACATCATGCAATCTTAAAACTTTTAATAAATTAATATCTTTTTCACTTTTTTAATTTTATTTTCGAAATGTCAATTGATAAAATATTTATTAACTTAAATAATAATAATATTTTTCATTTATTTAAAAACGAACTCTAAATAAATTATTATTAAATTAGATAAATATTATTACATTCTAAAATTAAACTTATAATTTTTATCTTTAACTTATTAATTCTTTTTATTTAATTAATTTCTTAATTAATAAAATATAATTAAATATTTAAAATACCATAGTAATTTTACATTAAATTAAATCATCAATTTAATATTTTAATTAGACTTAATTAATTAAAAAGACCAAAGACTCATAAAGAAAAGTACGAAAACCCATCATAGAAAAATACATACAAGATCATACTAAAGGGTTATAATCATGAATTAGCATCATTCAATGCATTTGAAATGTAATCAACTCAGATGCTTGTCCTAATTTTATACGACAAATGGGTTAAAGGTTTAGGATTTGGACTTAGAATTTATCTCCCTTCTCTTACCATTGAGATGATGCGGTAGGGTACACTCACCCTAACAATTCAGGGAAGTCAATACTAGGTACCTGTAGTCTACATAAAATCCATACATGCACAAACAAATATATACTAAGCTAAACATACAATGGTAGGAAGTGGTGCATTATATAGATCCTGACTAGTAGGTGAATATGACTCCCTTCATTAACCACATCAGAAATGCCATACATAAAGAAAACATACACACACACCATACACATGTAGTATGGGGTAAGTATCCATAAGAAAACACATATAATAAACCATCTAACTAATCATCATCAATAATTGAAAATACTATAATAATCATCATGCATGCATGAAGTATAGAGTACTAAGTAATCTCATCATAAATCAACAGAATTTGAAAAAATATTTGATAATCTCAAAACAATGTTACTAATCAACAAGCATAACCTAGCCTAAAAGAGTTTGGCAATAATAATAAAATGCAAACTAGGGGCAGGCACTACAGATGAGCTAGGACTCGACACTGAAAATTGTAATGGAATTGCCTATGTGCTTGGTCTCTGAAGAACTTGAATGGAAGGAGGGTTAGGTTCTGGTAATGTCACCAGTGCTTGGATTGCTACTAGCTCCTTCGGCTTGGGTGTCAAACTTCCTTGTCTTCTCCAACTATCTCAACCTTATCTTTGTCATTTTCTTGTTCATTTCCTGAGACTAGAGTGTCTTGCATGAGTGTACTGATAGTGAAACCTGTTATCTCCTTCCTTTGATATACAACTATGGGTTGTGAAGGTTGTACACTTGTAACTTGAGGAGTTATTATAGATGTTTCTTGTGTTTTCACTTCCTCCCCTATAGTTATAGTCTCTATCTTCTAAATTTCATTTACACTCACCAGTACAAGGTTGTCATATAATTTGGCCCAGAAAGTGGACTAGACAAGTATCTTTTTCAAATCTTCCTATGTAAGGGGATTGATGTTCTGATCAATGGTATTAGAAACATCCTTTACTTTGATAGTTTTAGTGTTTACACTTGTCACATGTGGAGGGATGACACTCAGCATTTGTGTATCTTGTACATTCTATTTTGTTTGTTGTTCTTCCTTAGCTAGTGCCTAATTATCAATATTCATATCAGTGCCTCCCTTAACTATGCCATGTTCATTATCATCTTCTTCATCTCCTCCTACCTCAATATGTGTCTAAACATCTTCTTTTGACATTGGCAGTCTATATGTTAACTTCCACATTTGTTTCGACTTTTTTACAATATCCTCTATATTGTTTTGCAATATGCTAAATGCCCTATACTTAGGTGTCAAACTTCCTTGTCTTCTCCAACTATCTCAACCTTATCTTTGTCATTTTCTTGTTCATTTATTGAGACTAGAGTGTCTTGCATGAGTGTACTGATATTGAAACCTGTTGTCTCCTTCCTTTGATATACAACTATGGGTTGTGAAGGTTGTACACTTGTGACTTGAGGAGTGATTATAGATGTTTCTTGTGTTTTCATTTCCTCCCCTATAGTTATAGTCTCTATCTTCTGAATTTCATTTACACTCACCAGTACCGGGTTGTCACATAATTTGGCCTGGAGAGTGGACTAGACAACTATCTTTTTCAAATCTTCCTCTATAAGGAGATTGATGTTTTGATTAGTAGTATTAGAAACATCCTTTACTTTGATAGTTTTAGTTTTTACACTTGTCACATGTGGAGGGATGGCACTCAGCATTTGTGTATCTTGTACACTCTCTTTTTTTTGCTACTCTTCCTTAGCTGGTTCCTGATTATCAATATTCATATTGGTGCCTCCCTTAACTATGCCTTATTCATTATCATCTTCTTCATCTTCTCCTACCTCAATATGTGTTTGGTTATCTTTTGATGTTGATAGTCTATATGTTAAGTTCCACATTTGTACAACATATTGCTTTATGGATTTAGACATTTCAGCCTTACTAAGTTCCAGCATAACTTGAGCAAGGGATGTCTCCCTAATTTGTCTTTCAGTGTTTAAACAATAATGCAATTTTTTCTCAACCCTATCATATAGAATTTTAGTTATGGATTTGGCAAGTTCTAGAGGAGTCTTTTTAAATGTAGCCATCATGGCATATACTACTCTTCTACTTGGTTCTTCTCAATCTTACCAAGATTATCAAACTCAATGTGAGAGAAACCTAACAAATCAACATTGTTTCTAACATTCTCACATTAATTGTCTAGATCTGAGGAGGGACTGTGACTCACCACTTGGAATTGGTTTTTGTCATCTAATTGAGTCTTCTCCTCATCAGATTAAACTTGGGCAACATACTTCCTCTTTAGTCTCTTTTGTGCTCTAGCTTCCTTCTCTTTAGGCTTGGCTACTTCTTTAGCCTTCTATGCAGTGACTCTTGTACTATCACTTGTGGTAGGTGTTGTAGGTTTGGGCTGATTAGGTTTTTCAACCTTCTTTGATTTTCTCATTGCTTGAATCTTCTCCTTTCTTTTATTCTTATTAGTAGTTAGGTGCTTCACCAACTTCTTCATCCTTGACACCTTCTACATTTTCTACTTCTTCCTCTTGTTGATCTTCTCCCTAACCTTGTGTCAGTGCCAGTTTTTCTTGAGCCTAAGTGTCATCTTCTTCTTCTTCATCATCATCTTCCTCTTCTTCTTCCTTGGCTCCTTCACCAAATTTTTCTTTCAATTTCTTCACCAATTTCTTTGTCTTTCTCATTAGTAACGTTGTCTTTGATTCCAATATGATTTTTGATTTGGCCATGTCATAATTACCAAGTGCTTTGGCTTCCTTATCCACTTCTTCTGCAAGTAATGTTGTGATTGTTGCAGAGGCCTCATCAACATTGATTTCATAACCTAATGGCCTTAGCCATCTCACCCTGGGAATTGCTACTTGTACATAAGTGAAATCAGTATCAATTAGGAAGAAAAAATCACTAAAATGTTTCTCCACTAGTGAGATTGGTATCCTTAGTCTTTTATTCATTGTTTGCTTAAAATCCTTAAAATAACTAGTCATCATTGACTCAAAGTTATCACCTAATTTCTCAATAAATTCTCCTATTTGAACTACAGTTGATCTATTCACCTTCCATGCAACCTTACCAAATTGAAGAAATGTATTCTACATAGAATAAAATACATAATAGAATAGATCCAAATTTATACTGAGAACTCTTGGTTTTCCTTATGGCTCCCAAATTCTCAATCAATTGTTGCAACTACAACTCGGCAAGATCATAGGTATGATCCTTCTTCACAATTTTGTAGCCCATATCCATTGCAATGCAAGGTACATTGTTTAATCTATTGGACTAATAAAACTTGTGTGCTATTACCCTCACTGCAAAAGCTATTAGGGGGTCTGTGACAGTATCAATCGTCATTCCCCTTTTATTCCATACAACCCCTGTGTTCTTTAAGATAACTTCCTTTGATTCACTTCTCATGGTCTTTGGTTGATCTAAGGTTGGATACCTCATTACTCTGTGAACTATCTTCTTTGAGATTTTCATAGGCCCATTTTCTAACCATATAGAGCTATCATGAATTATGCTTAAAACAATCTTTAACCCATTCTATTTTGAAGACATTGGGAAAATCTAGGGCACAAGTTAACCCTTTCTTCTTGACAATCTTGAATTCTTCCTTCAACATTCCATTTTTGAATAATTTCCCATATGCTTCTCTAATTTCCATGTCTCCTATGCTTCTAATCTTGCATAGTGTAACAATTCCTACCATCTTGAATCATCAAGACTTGTGGTGGTATCATAGATGGTGCACCAGAGGGATCCTACCTATAAGCTATAGTTGGGATAGCCTTGAAAATAGGTTGTTTTATTTCATTGCTAATCGATTGAACATTTAAAACCTCTATTCCCTCTACACCTTTTGCTTTAGAAGAGCTAGATGCCATTACATGTATTATCTAGGGTTTGCAAAATATGAAACTGCGTAGCTCGGAACATGGTAAATACCTTATAAATCTTGCTGAAATGGTGTCAAATATCCATTTAAATCTCCTTTAAATGCTCAGATCAAATTCTCTAGATTTCCTTTAGCTCTTCATATTCTTCTTTGAGTTTTAATGATGTCAAATGAACAAGAAATCAAACAAATAGACCTTAAAACTTTGCATTTAATGCTAAGTGCTTACACAACTATAAGCTAGACATCAATTGAATTTATGGCTAACTCAACATCCACGTTTTTTTTCATACACTCAGAAACCTCTATGAGTTTGGCCTCAACTAAAAAAAATTGTTAGCTCGGCATCAACTAACATTTCACTCACAACCACAAGAAAATTTTCACACTTGGTTGTAACATGAAAACTTGACAAAACTTAAAAATTTGTCCTTGATTTCTAACAACACTTTGCATCTTTATTCATGCATACATAATATTTTCAAAAGTAAATCCTTAGAACTAATGTATGGTATATCCTTTAAATATCAATCCCACATACCTCTTGATTGCTTAATTTGATGAGGTGTGATCACCTGACCCATTGGGTGAAGTGATCTCATCTACACTTGATGTGCTGCAATCTTCCTTGATATTTCAATATTTTATTTTATTTTATTAATTGGGAAATTAATTAAATAAAAATAATTAAATTTGAAGATAAAAGTTATAAGTATAAATTTGGAACGTGATAATATTTATTTAATTCAATAATAATAAATATTTAGAGCTCATTTTTAAATAAATGCTAAATAATATTATTATTTAAGTTAATAAATAGTTATCAAATTTAATGTTCAAAAATAAATTTAGAACTGGAAAAGAAATTAATTTATTAAAAAACTTATGACGCATTATCAAGAACATGTACCACATCAGGGATATACTGCCTAAGTACTAAAACATGGAAAACATCATGAATGCGAGCTAAGCTGGGTGGTAAAGAAAGACGATATGCAATTGGACCAATCCTTTTAAGAATCTTGAATCATCCCACAAAGCAAGGTACTAGCTTTGAACCCTTTCTATAACGGATCAGACTCTTTTGCGGATGCAATTTCAAGAAAACCTTCTCTCCCAATGTAAAGTAAACTGCTTATTTGTCCTATGAGCATCAACATACTTTTTTTTCCTATCCTATGCCATAGTCAAGTGCTCTCGAATGTGCACTACCTATTGCTCCATATCTCAAACTATCTCAGGACCCAATAGGATGCGATCCTCAAGACTATCCCAACTCAAAGGTGTATGACAAGGATGACCATATAATGCCTCAAAAGGTGTCATACCAATAGAACTGTGATACCCATTGTTGTAAGCAAACTCCACTAGGTAGGGATAGTCCTCCTAATGAGTTTGCCTATCCATAACATACATCCTCAACATATCTTTCAAAACCTGGTTCACTCTCTCTATCTTCCCATTATCTCTAGGTGATATGTTGAACTAAAATTCAACTGCGCTCCAAGCTCATGTTGTAACAATGTCCAAAATATGGAAGTGAATACAAGATCCCTATCTAAAATTATCTTTCAAGGAATACCATGTAATCTTACGATGTCATGCATGAAGACATTAGCTACAAAAGTTGCAGTGTAGGAAGACCTTATTGGTGAAAAATGTGCCACCTTAGTGATTCTGTGTCTTGTTCATCTCATCTTTGACATTTTCAATATTTACCTTGCCTTTGCCTTTGTTGAACTCACAACTTGGTGCCTTTGACCTTGTTGGACAATATATGCTTATGTGACTAGTCTTAAAACAACTAAAACATGTGGTTTGACTTAACCACCTTTTGTAATCACTTCTAAAGTGTGTTCTAATACAATTATCAAGAACATGTCCATACTCTTGACAATAGTAACAACTATAGCTTGTATTATAGTCCCAATTATAAGAGTTTCCATTGTTATTTACCTTTGTTTTCTTGTTTGATGATCACTTGGCTTTAGATTTTCATTCAAAAGCTCCATGTCCATACTTCTAACAGTTATAATAGTATCCTTCAAATCTTTGAGTGTGCATGGTCTTGGTTCTGCATTCTTGTGCCTAATGACCTTATTTTTTACACTTGTTGTAGTGACCCATATTCTTCTACTTAACATTCTAATTTACAATCTTGCTCCTTTAATATGTCCCATATTTCCACAATTATAACAAGTAGGTTTGGAGTTCTGACTTTTGTTACTTCTTTCTTTAGCACTTTTGGATGATTCTCCTTCTTTAATACTAGTGTATCCCATTCCAGATGTATCATTGTTAAATCTAGGGGATCTCATAAATTGTTCAAAGTACTTGATGGCTTCACTGGGTTTATTGAAGCTTTTAGTAAACTCCTTTTCCCTTTGTAGATCATTGTTCAACTATTCATTCCACAACTTTGGTGTTGTAATCTCAATGTCCTTAGAATTCAATTCATGATTTGTAATCATCATTTGACCCAAAGTTTCTAATTGCATGTTAGCAGTCCTAGTTACGTCTGATGATCTCTCTTCTAGTCTGTTGGTCAAATTATTTTTTCATCTTCAATCATGAATTTGTCTTCTATATCTTTCTTTTTATGTTCGGTCACCTCACATAGTAATATGCTTGTGATTCTTTCTTTCTCTCTTAAGATTTCTTGTCTCTTCAACTAGGGTTTTGTTCTTTTCCAATAGATCTACAACTGCCGCATCAAATTCATTAGAGTTTCCATTTGCAAATAGCTTAGTAGTGTGCATCTCTTGGTATTGTATATCATTCTCCTCAATAGCAATATCCTTCCTTCTTCTCAATGATTTATTTAGATCTTCTCTTGCTCCATTCAACTGATGTATAATGATTTGTATTTCAATCTCTTGGTTCTCAATAAATTTTTCCAACTTGTAGACTTCCATTTCCAAGATCTTTCCTCAAAGTTGTTAAGCTTTACTTTTACAGAACTAAGCTATGATACCAATTGTTGGAATTACAATAGGAAAGGTAAACTCTAAGGATGGGGTGTGAATCAGTGCTTTAAACTTTAAACCATAAAAACATTCACCATACATCCATCTCACATATTCAATAAGTAAACTCAAATACCATGTAAAGCATATACATCTAAAGTATGTAAACAAGTAAGCATTCACACATATATAACACAAGATATGATTACCCAGAAACCCTCCAATGAGAAGGTAAAACTGGGGTGGGGATGACACCCATAAATCTTCACTACTATAGTAATAAAGTGTATCCAATGAAGGTTATAATATTTGATCATGAAACATGATCTACGCTATGAAAGGTTTACCTTCTTAAAAGCTTACAAAGACTATTAAGTCTTACACTGTTAAAGGATTTCAACACCCTATTAGAAATGTCCTTGGTTAAAGGACTTCAACTTACAATTAAGTAAGTACCTTGTTAGAGGATTTTAATACAACCTGTTAGGACTACTTTGTTAAGAGATTTAACTGATTCACCTATTAGAATGTCTCAGTAATGATCCTACGATTAGCACTCTGTTGCTTGATGTCAGATCACCTCTATCATATTATGTACTTGATCCTTCTTGATCAAATGTATCTCTATCATTCACTGTTTCCTTCCATTGTTCTCCTTTAACTGATTCTACAATTTAATTTAGATTATAATACCTTGGTCACCATGAATGTTCTATTTGTGCATGTAAACTCTCCTTTCTTTGTGATCATTCATAAACAGTTTAGTGTTTTTCCTCCTTAAGAAGACCTAGGTGACTTAGGGTTAGGTATGAATCAACGACTATGATTCATCCATATTGTCACTTAAACCTTCCCTTTACCTAATTGGATGCATGTAATACATAGGGATTCCCACTTAAGGTTGGTCCTTATCAACAAAATATCATAAATTAATCCTTAAGTTGGCCCAGAAATAATTTACATAGTAGTTCATGCCAATACAAACAACTATGTCAAAATTGTGTTACTCAACATCTAAAATCCCTAGTGCTCAACATTAACTATGACTTTAGTGCTATCACTTGGAAATTAAATGACTCAACATGTGTTCCTTTCTCGACTCTTGAACCACTTGGCATATACCTTCCACTCGACACTTGAGTGACTCGGCACATGAGTGACTTGACACTCACTATTTACTTGACATGCTCTAACTTACATGTTGTGCTTGACATATGTTAATTGTTTGACATGAACAAAGTAAATGAATTAAGTGTATAGACACTCAATTGTCAAAACCAATCTGATATTAATAGTGACAGCTCTAGCATCATCACTTATGGTACTACGGTCATCATAGCATGTGACAACTCCATCAGCATCACTTGCACCACCAGTGTGATCTTTGCTTCTATCACTTGCACCACTAGTTTCATCTCTACTTGTGTCACTTACACCACCAGTATCATCCTCACTTGTGCCACCTACATCGTCATCGTGTGCATCATTATAGTCTTTGGGGTCCAATCAACATTTTTTTTTAGATGTCAACACATGTGTGATGGGATAGGTATAGATGTGTATCCATGTGTTCATTATGGGCATACTTGTTATTCATATAGAGGTGGAAATTTCACACTCACAGATGATTTAATGGTGATGGTCTTCAATGGATAGGGGACACAGGTTTTTTTGTTGGTTTGAGTTTTGACATGATATTATTTAATCACCTAAATATCATTAAAAAAAAAAAATTTAATTATAGATCACTCTAGATTGATATGTAAACAAAATTCAATGCAAGCTACAATAAGCAATACAAGAACACCATAGAGTACTCTTTCTACTAGAGGTGTAAGGCTAGTAGCAAGAACACCTAAGGTAAATTTTTTTAAATATTCTTAAATGTACAATTATACATTGGCTTTAAAATATTGTATCTTAATTGGTATGACACTAACAACCTGCTTATATATCCTCTTCCATCTCCTACCATCATTGAAACCCTCCCGTTCATCAAATCCGTCCAATTCCCATCCACATCTCTTGCTCTAAGCATTACCCAAACCCCATCTAATGAACTTCATTAGTTTTGACATGATATTATTTAATCACCTAGAAATATCATAGAAGTAATTTTTTTTTAATTTTATAAAGAACTTTAGATTGGTATGTTCAAACAATATACAATGCAGGGTGCGACAAGGTACGAGAACACCATTTAGTACTCATTCTGCTAGAGGTGCAAGGCTAGGAGCAAGAATACCTGAGGTAAAGTTTTTAAAATCTTCTTAAAAGTACAATAATACATTGGATTTGAAATATTGTTTCGTAATTGGTATGACACTAAAAAAAAGCTTATATATCCTCTTCCATCTCCTACCATCATTAAAACCCTCTCATTCATCAAATCCATCCAATTCCCATCCACATCTCTACTCCTAGCATTACCCAAACCCCATCTAATGAACCTCATTAGTTTTAACATGATATTATTTCATCACCTAGAAATATCATAAAAGTAATTTTATTTTATTTTTATAGAAAACTTTAGATTGATATGTTCAAAAAATATGCAATACAAGGTGCAGCAAGTGATACGATAACATTGCATAGTACTTATTTTGCTAGAGGTCCGAGGCTAGGATCAAGAACACCTGAGGTAAAGTTTTTTCAAATATTCTTAAAAGTAAAATAATACATTTGATTTGAAATATTATTTCTTAATTGGTATTCTTAAAAGTACAATAATACCTTTCCATCTCCTACCATCATTGAAACCCTCCCAAATTCATCAAATCCATCCAATTCTTATCCACATATCTTGCTCCTAGCATACTCGAACTCCATCTAATGAACCTCATGTGATTTCTTCCTCAATATACCCATCTACATCAAAGAACCTCCATATCAAATAGGGTGTCTTGCAAGAGTGTAGAGATCATGAATCTCCACTTTTATTTCTTGACAAGATGCCAAAAGTTCATTCACATCTCTCTTTTCCTTCTTGGTCTCTTTGTTTTCAAATTTCTAGGCCTTGTACTACCCATCCAATATCGTCCTTCAAGTCCTTTTTTATTCTTTCCATCCTATGATCTTCTTGTTTTTGTTGGGCCTTCTTGCTACTTACAACATTATCTCATATTTATAATAATACTCTTTACTATTTTATTGGGCTTGTTGGGGGCTAAAATTTCTCAAATTGATGATGCCACACTTTATGCCATTAACTTTGGCCTTGAGAGCTATGTGGTATCATAGCTTGCACACCTATCAAGTTTATGATTTGAGTTGAACTCTTTATGTGTCTCATTGATTCCTCTTATGTTAATATTGTTTCTTCCTTAGGGTACTCCACATAGCTCGACGTATGGAGGAAAGGCAAAGAAATCAACAAGAACACCAAAATAAGAAAAGGTAATAAATATAAGTCAAGTTTATATTTTGAAATTTAATAAGAATGAATGTATATACATGTACTCAATATTAATGAATACGTGTTATCTTGTTTGTTGAATATATGTAGAAACAATTTAGTTTTGTAGAGTTGATGAATGCTCCTGAGATTGTCGATATTGAGGCAATGGAAGAGGTAAAATTGCATATTTTCCTTCTCATAAACTTTAGTTTATAGTATGCATTTTTTCTATATACATATTAAACAATTTCATTTACAAATGAGCACATGTTTTTTTTTTCAGTTTTATAATAATCATCAATAATTTCTCTTATTAACCTGTGTTATATATCTTTTACCTATTACAACAATCTTTGAGACTTCATGCAAATCCTTTCCCATTTCATTTTGTTAGGAGTCCTGAGCATCAGAGATAGGGTTAAACATAATAGAGGTCAAAGGTATGTATGTAGAGTCTTAGTTGAAGCCGTTTTGTGATCTCAATTTGGATTGCTCATGTGTGCAATAGAAATCCTTAATGCCTACTCTACAATTCTAGCATTTTAACACTTACCATATAGGTTGTGCCTCATAGTAGCATTGATTCATCAGTGCTTGTACATCCTGCTAGCACTAGAGATCTTGCTTAGGTTGCAGTACATTTTTTATTTTTTTAACTCTATTTGTAATCCCTAATGCCACTCTATAATGCTAACATTTTATTGTTTATCATATAGGTTGTGCCTCATAGCAGCATTGATTCATCAGTGCTTGTACCTCTTGCTAGCACTAGATATCTAGCTCAGGATGCAGTATATATTTTTTGTTTTTAAACTCGATTTGTAATCCCTGATGCCACTCTATATTAATGCTAACATTTTATCGCTTGTCGTACAGGTTGTGCCTCTCATGAGTATTGATTCAACAGTAGTTGTGTCTCCCATCCTCACTATACCTCATCATTTTGTGAGGAATCCCACCCATCGATGAAGGATCTCATTATCACTATCATTCAATCCAACTATGGGACAAAGGGATGAGGTAATGAACAGCTCAACTATCCACAATTTAGAACCCAATTTCTAGTTATTTTCATATTACTTATACATAAGATATTTGATAGTTTATTTTAATTTTTCTTTTGCAAACACTTGGCAAGCCACAAACTACATCAAAGAGGCTCAATTTTGATGATTTTGCACAATCATAAATATTGATAGTGATATACATATGTAGTTTTGGTCATCACATGACATTGACATATTCTCAACATTTGTATTGTATATATTTGATATTTGTATTGTGCACATTCAATATTTATATTGTACACATTCGATATTTGTTGGGTATTCAACTTTTGTATTGCATATATTAGATATTTGCATTGTGCACATTCAACATTTATATTGTACACATTTGGCATTTGTCAGGTATTTGACTTTTGTATTGTATCAATGATACATAACATCTTTTGTAGCTATATTGATATGACATAATATAATATTCATTTTGATATACATTAAACTTGGATTTCCATCCAACTTGTTCAATGTGTGCATACAAAGTTGTATTTCACCTTACTTTCTTGCAATTAATCAAAGATATGAACGTTCATTATTTTATACAAAAAATGTAACATGTTTATCAAATTCATTACAACATGTAATCATATGTCACTTATTTTGATGTAATAAGACATGAAAAATAAAAATATGTCATGATTTGTGTATGTGTCAAAGATCACAACCCAAGGAGGGATGTTGTGGATAAAATGAGGTTGGTCCTATCTTAAACCCAACCAATCAGAGCTAACAGAGTAGACAATTGGATCCTAGGACCAAAAATTTGAAATATACACAACATTGCTCATTTTAACTTAAGCAACATTGCAACTTTTGGCAATAGATGAGATATGGGTGCCAAATCCAAACAAAGTTGAATCTCTAAAAAGTGAGATAGGTTGTTTAGAGCCTAGATAACATTATCCTATAGCACCTAATATTTCATTAATACCTTGCACAAGCTCAGAGAAATGCTCGATCAAAGATCGTAGCCCAATGGTGGTTAGAGACCCTTAGGAACACTTCCATTTAGTGTGGTTGATATTGTCAGAGGAACGTTGTGGCTAAAATGAGGTTGGCCCTAGCCTAGATCTGACCAACTAGAGCTAACAGAGTAGATGATTTAGTCTTAGGACCAACAGTTTGAAATATACACAACCTTGCTCATTTTAACTGAGCAACATTGCAACTTTTGGCAATAGGCAAGATACATGTGCCAAATCCAAATAAAGTTGAATCTCTAAAAATTGAGATAGGTTATTGATGCAGGAGCATCTTGCATGGAAAATTATTGAAAAAAAAAATTTATGGAGGAGAGAGAAAGTGATGAAAATTAGAGGAAATAATTTAAAAAATTAATAAGGGGAAGAAGGAGAAAAAAAAGGAAAAGAGGATTTATATTTTCGAGGTGCATAGGTGGCATAATAGAAAAAATAAAAAAAATAAATGGTTGTCATTCCATTTATCAAGGTGTGTAGGAAGAATTCTAGAAAGTTATGAATATTGTAGAAAGTTGTGGATATTGTAGAAGGTTATGGAAGTTGTAGAAGGTTGTGGATATTGTGTAGGTGGAATTCTAGAAGGTTGTGGATAAGTCATGCATTGGGTGGTAAGTGCCTATTTAAGCAACGCATATGAGCATTTCTAATCAAGCTCGAGAAGTGGAAGCTCGAGGAGTAGAAGCTCGAGAAGGAGAAGCTCAAGAAGGAGAAGCTCGAGAAGTAGAAGCTTTAGAAGGAAAGCTTGGAAAGGTGAAAGTTGTGGAAGGTGAAGCTTGGAAAGCTTGGAAGGCTTCAAGGTGTGAAAGAGAAGGAGGAAGTGAAGAGTGCATTTTCCTGAGTCTATGGACAAAGCACCAAATGTGAAGCAGTTTATAGCAGGATTGTGATGGAATTGTGAGTGTGTAGATAGAGCGTTGAATGTGAGGTAGTTTACAAAAGGATTATGGTGGAGTTGTGAGTGTAGACAGAGCACCGAATGTGAGGCATTTTAAACTTGGATCTTGGATAAAGTTGGAGAAGAGCTAGTGACTGCGGTTTAGAAACAAGGAGGTTGCTTCATGGCTTGCGAGCACAAGTTGAGATCTTGGAGGTTTCTACCAGAGCAAGGATCTGAACTAGCTTGGGTTTGCATTGGATCTTGAGAGATCTTGCAGAAATGTTATTGTAATTGCTATTGTATTTCAAGTATAATAAAATTTCTTGGGAAGCATTTTGTCATCTCTTTGTCTTCATATTGTGGCATTTTGGTTATGAGTTGGTAGGGTGGTGTGGCCCTTCATCAAGTGGTATCAAAGCATACCATCATCATTTATTGTGGGCCTAGATAACATGATCTTGTAGCACATGATAGTTTGTCAATACCTTGCATGAGCTTAGAGAAATGCTCGATCAAAGATCACAACCCAGTGGTGCTTAGAGAACCTTAGGGATGCTTCCATTTAGTGTGGTCAATATTGTCGAAGGGATGTTGTGGTTGAAATGAGGTTGATCCTAGCCTAAACCTAACCAATTAGAGCTAAGAGAAAATGATTTAATCCTAGGACAATAGTTTGAAATATACACAACCTTGCTCATTTTAACTGAGCAACATTGCAGCTTTTGGCAATGGGTGAGATATGGATGTCGAATCCAAACAAAGTCAAATCTCTAAAAAGTGAGATAGTTTGTTGTGGGCCCAGATAATGTGATCCTATAGTACTTGAAAGTTCATGAATACCTTGTATAAGCTCAAAGAAATGCCCAATCAAAGATTGCATCCTGATGATGCTTAGAGACCCTTAGGGATGCTTCCATTTAGTGTGGTTGATGTCATCAAAGGTACATTATGGCTGAAATGAGGTTGGTCCTAGCCTAAACCTAACCAACCAAAACTAACAAAGTAGATGATTCAATCCTAGGAACAATGGTTTGAAATATACACAACCTTGTCATTTTAACTGAGCAAGATTGCAACTCTTAGAAATAGGTAAGATATGGGTGAAAAATCCAAACAATGTCTAATCTCTAAAAAGTGAGATAGGTTATTGTGGGCCTAGATAATGTGATATTGTATCACCTGATAGTTTGTCAATACCTTGTACGAGCTTAGAGAAATACCCAATCAAAGATCGTAGCTCGATGGTGCTTAGAGACCTTTAGGGATGCTTCCATTCAGTGTGGTCAATACTATTAGAGGGAAATTGTGGATGAAATAAGATTGGTCCTAGCCTAAACCCAAAAAATAGAGTAGTTGTGGATTGCTAGAAAAAGCCAAAATTGCTTACCAGGTCCTAAGTTGGTCAAAAGTTGCTCAATAAGAAAAAAGTTGTTGAATAGGTTAAAAGTTATTAGTGATGGGAAACTAAGGTATTATGTTACTTAATACATCCTATCAATATTAATTGGGGTCCTAGGATAGTCCTGGATGGACCCATTTGACCAAAAGATGTTAAGAGCAAAAGTTGCTCAAAAGTTGCAAAGTTGCTTGAGCAACTTTTGCAATTTTTGCAAAAAGTTACAAATTAACTCTACTTTAAACTTAACCACAAACCTTACCTATGGTAAAAACTTAACCCTAACTCTTAGTGGACCCTATTGACCTCATGATGACATCATCATCATGCCTTGTGCCAATCAGAGGGCTATTTTAAGCCTAAAAAGGGGTGACAGTGTGTGATAGCAAGGACACGACCTAAAACAACCCATCCAAGTTTTGAATATGTTGTAGAGAACCCAAATGGGTATCCAAATCTATAATTTATTTTCCTAGTGTTTTGGGAAATTTGGAAGAAAAATGCAAGAGGACATCCATCTAAATCCATATAAGTTGAAGATAATTGAATATTTTTTAAGGATATCGTCAAACCCATAAAAAAAAATATATTGCATACAAATATGCACATGTTACATGTTTTCTCTTATTTATATACAAATTTTGGCATCTAAATATGCACATGTGACATCTCTTATCGGATTTTTATACAAAATATGGCATACAAATATGCACATGTTACATGTCTTCTCTTTTTTATATACAAAATTTGGCATCTACATATGCACATTACTATGGAGTTACAACATTTCACATTACATATATATAAAATTTTCAAAATTATTCTACCATATGTAGAATGATTCAGCTATATAGCACACAATCAATCAAGGGAACCTTCTAGATCAACTCTAACCCTTATCGTATCAAGTATTGCCTAATGATCAAGTTCACGTACTTTCCAAAACTTCTTGTTAAGAGGCCTACAACAATATGGTATCAATTGAATATTTTTTGCAACAATAAGGTTAGAGTAATGAAGAATATGTCTATGTGTTTAAAAATCTTCAAATAAACACGTGATATATTTCTTGATAGGGTACCTACATTTAAATGTAAAGACACTTTAAAGTCAGAATTTCAATACATTACATATGAAAAATCAACTTAAATAGATATTCATGGTAGGGGACAAAAATATACTACCTTCTAAGTCATGTGCCTATCAGAACAACAAATCCTATTGGGTACTCAATATCCTCACCATCAATGGGTGTAGATATCAGTTTCTTTTTGGGCTCAATACACCAACATAGAAAGTAATTTATTCCTTCATCATAATTCTCATATGTAATAACTACATATACATGACCTGCATTATATAGAAGGATAAGTTAATGGAAAAATTGAGAGTAATCTATTTTAACCAAGCATTAAATTGATAACTTAGTACCTGGTTCAACTAGGTCAGATACATGCTCAAAATTTATTGATGCTTCAACCTAGTTGAGTTGTAGTGTTGTAGGAAGTTTATATGAATCAATTGGATGAAAATGTCTAAAAGACCATTGTTCAACCCACTCTTTTGATTCACATTCATCACATAAATGATGCATACATGAAGAGCAAAAGCATGCAAGCTTTCTACTATGAATAACTAGTGACGCTACATTTGAACTTCAAAATGGATGCATCTCACTTGATCTTATAAGTGTACAACAATCTTGCAAATTTCAATGTTAGGTTCACATATCAACCAAAAATATCTAGAAACCATAGGATTACCTTTATTACCTAGTCCCATTATAGAATTGCACCATTGGATAATTGTTTCATCATTTTCTATTATTGTGCCACCTTCATACTTTAATTCCTCTCTACTAAGGGCTCTTTTCACACATGCTCTAGAACTATCATGCTCTCCCTTTCCATGTTCTACCTCAATGAAATTCCAAAAATGTTGCACTCCACTTGTCACATGCATCCTACTCAACCAATAGAACGTCCTTGCATTCTTGAATTGTGTGGTGCAATTGCCTGACCATATAATGTGTTGGTCGTATCTTTCACCTCTTTCCCTCAAATTGTCATGGAAAACTCTAAAACATCCTTGCACAAACTTTGATGAATGAGTTTGATCATCGCTGATATAGAAGTGATAATCTCTTAATATTTTTCTATCATCCTCTATGCTATCATGTGCATGAATAAATGCTATGTGTACAAAAATTCACACTTGTATAGAGTTGTAATACATTGGTTGCACTTCATTTTGAGGTTTTAGTGTATAGTTTTCAGAAAAATCAACAACCGACACAATTGTACCCAAGGGTAAAGTGTCCTTACACAAATTGAATTTCTCATCTAACCATCTAGCTCTATGTGTATGACCTATGTAGTCATTAACTATTTTCTCTTGAAATAATTTCATAAAATCAGCTACACATACATCACTTTTCACTAATTTACACCTCTTTAATTATTTTCCATCTTTAACACCATATATAATTGATTTGTACTTTCCAAGAAAAAATAGTGTCTTACTAATTTCATGTGTGCTATCTAGATGTAGGCATCTATGTGACTTTTTTAAATCACCAAATTGAGGGAAAAAATATTTTAAACCCATGGTCTTATAATAAATGCACCCATCATCTCGTTTGTATAGTACACTTGCAATAAATTCTCTTGGTGACTTAGGAGGTAATTGTAGACCACATTCCTTCAATATTTTGTTAGCGTGCAAAGTACAACATATATAACAATAAACATCATAATGCATAGAAAACTCAACATGAACCCTACAACAACATGTATTGCGTGTATGATTTATCTTAACATAGAATGGTTTTGTCATCTCAAAAAACCTTTGGCTGATTTTAATTTGAGGAAATCTTTGAAGAAACATTTCATAAAATTGTGTTTGAGTCATATCCAAAAAAATATTTTTCATGTGGCTCACGATTTCTTTTTCCAATTCATCTTTCGACAACATCTTTTTGGTTTGTGAAGCCCTTGTGTTGTCATGCCAAAAATTTTCTATTAATGTTCTTAGTGCATCAACAATAACTTTATCCTTACATGGGAGTCTACCTTGGAATGACCAAAAAGAAGTCTCATTAGAATTCTCAATTTTCTCTTGCCTCACTAAGGGTTTGACTAATGTTGTTCTACTTATCCTTAATGATTTACTTGTTTTGCTTACCATACAATTTTTGGTCATTTCCTTTCCCATTATGGTTGATGTGAGAACCCATTGAGTTGTATTAGCATCTTTGCTACATGCTTTTGAACCAATGGATTTGTATGCATCAAAGATATTTCTAAAAATAGTTCTTTCACTACTATTTTCAGATGTTCTTAACCCCAAAATTATCATTTTCTATCTAAATTTCATATTTTTAACCATTTCACCAACAAGTTTGCATCTTCCAATATTTTGATTTAAATTTTCAAAATAGTTATTCCAAATCTTTTGAATAATTCTCCTAAATTTTCTTTCTAACATTTTATCATGCATTGGCTTCAAAGTATTGTCATCAATGTCAATTAGAAACTTTGGTTTTCTACAAATTATTCTAGGAGATGTTGATGTACATGCATGCTCTATATTTCATTACTTATATCATGTGCATTCATCATTTTAACTTGAGATGTCGCATTAGGGGCATCAGGTGAAGTAAGTGTATTTGTCATAATCATTTCAAATGGGGTATGTTGAACATTTTTCCATTTGTCAAATTAGCTGCATTTTTTAAATCAATATCAATAAGTAGATTTTCATCACTTACATTGGAGGCATTTGATGATGTACCTTCGTGTAATCTCCTCATATGCTCCCTTGTTTTTGCTTTTGTTGCCTCTCAATTTTTAATCATTCCTCTCTTGTTCTTTCCCATTATTGTAGATGCAAATTACCCTACAAACAATAACATGAATCAAATAAACAATAAGATACTAATATGATTATTTTATGCTCAATCATAAGATACTAACATAAAATAAGATGTTAGCACATGAAAAATATCAAATTTAGCATTTTGAAGCACAATAAAACTTACTTGCATACCTGGCATACAAATACAAGTAAACAATAGTAGAATATGGTCCAAACTACACTGAAATAGCATAATAACCATTGACATGCTATTTTATTTATAGTTTTTAATGACTTGATCAGTTTTGTATAACCTAATTAGGTTATTGAGTTCTAATTGCATTAGAAAAATAACCTGATTAGGTTATACAAAACCTGATCAGATTCTGGTTTACTACTCCACAAGGGTAGTTAAAGAGATAGATAGAAGAGGATACAAAAAGGGAGAGTGAATAAGAGAGATGGAGAGAGAGAGAGAGAGAGAGAGAGAGAGAGAGAGAGAGAGAGAGAGAGAGAGAGAGAGAGAGAGAGAGAGAGAGAGAGAGAGAGAGAGAGATTATGGGATAGTAGGGATGGAGAGAGAGAGAGATTCTAGGGGAGAGAGAGAGAGAGAGAGAGAGAGAGAGAGAGAGAGAGAGAGAGAGAGAGAGAGAGAGAGAGAGAGAGAGAGATTAGGGGATATGATAGAAAGAATGAGAGAGATGGAGAGAATCAGAGAGAGGGGGAGAAGGGGATAATAGAAAGAGAGGGGGGATAGGAAAAAGAGAGAATGAGAGAATGAGAGGATGAGATGAAGAGATAGAGATTAGGGGATATGATAGAAAGAGTGAGAGAGATGGAGAGAAGGGGATAGCAAAAAGAGGGGGGGATAGGACATAGAGAATCTTTGTGTGTGTGTGTGTGTGTGTGTGTGTGTGTGTGTGTGTGTGTGTGTGTGTGTGTGTGTGTGTGTGTGTGTGTGTGTGTGTGTGTGTGTGTGTGAGAGAGAGAGAGAGAGAGGATGGGATGGAGAGAGAGAGAGAGAGAGAGAGAGAGAGAGGATGAGATGGATAGAATAATTAGAGGATATGATAGAAAGAGTGAGAGAGAGGGAGGGAGGGAGGGAGGAACGGAGAGAGAGAGATGATATGAATGTGTGTGTGAGAGAGAGAGAGAGATTAGGGGATATGATAGAAAGAGTGAGAGAGATAGAGAGA
Source organism: Cupressus sempervirens (assembly GCA_028749045.1). Taxonomy (NCBI): domain Eukaryota; kingdom Viridiplantae; phylum Streptophyta; class Pinopsida; order Cupressales; family Cupressaceae; genus Cupressus; species Cupressus sempervirens. The sequence continues at coordinate 622,267,109 of CM053786.1, read as the reverse complement.
ATGAGAGACAAGGAGAAGGGGATAGAAAAAAGAGAGGGGGGGATAGGACAAAGAGAATGAGAGAGAGAGGATGGGATGGATAGAGGGGGGATAGGATAGAGAGAGAGGGTGGGGATGGGATGGATAGAAGAGTTAGAGGATATGATAGAAAGAGTGAGTGAGAAGGGGATGAGAGAGAGAGAGAGGGAGGGAGGGAGGCCAGGGAGAGAGAGAGAGGATGGGATGGATAGAAGAATTAGAGGATATGATAGAAAGAGTGAGAGAGAGTAGGGGATGAAAGAGAGGGAGAGAGAGAGGATAGAATGGATAGAAGAATTAGAGGATATGATAGAAAGAGTAAGAGAGGAGGGGATGTGAGAGAGAGGATGGGATGGATACAAGAATTAGAGGATATGATAGAAAGAGTGAGTGAGTGTGTGTGTGAGAGAGAGAGAGAGTGAGAGAGAGAGAGAGAGAGAGAGACAAAGAGGGAGGGGAAGAGTGAGGTTTGGAGAAAAGATAGAGAGAGGGAGATAGATAGATAGATAGATAGATAGATAGATAGAGAGAGAGAGAGAGAGAGAGAGAGAGAGAGAGAGAGAGAGAGAGATTAGGGGATACAACATAAAGAGAGAGAGAGAGAGAGAGGAGGATAGGATAAAAAGTGAAAATAAGAGAGGGGAAGTCATGTAGAGAGAGCATGGGATGGAAACAAGGATATGATAGACATTTTTTTTTTATAATAGATAACCTAATAGATCTCTCTCTCCCTCACTCCCTCCCTCAATCTAACCCTATGAAGTAGAAATAAAAAACATGATTGGTTTTTGTAGAACCTGATCAGGTTTTGAATGCATTTTTTATTTTCATAACCTGATCAAGTTTTTTGTATTCAAAAAACCCAACCGGGTTATGGCTTGGTGATAGTCTAGGAAAACAACCCAAAGGATTGGGAGACTATTTTCCCTCCATTTTTTTCCTTTAGACATTTTTTCATCTTCTAAGATGAATTCTTGCCTTTGCCTTAATAAGGTTTTCTAATGGTGAAGTGGGTATCTCTAAAATCACTACCATAATTTTACATGTCTTCTTAGCTTTCTAACCATATAAATTTTTCTTTTTTTGGACAACATTAACATTGTAAAGTTTAATTACTTTTACAAATGAGTTGACATTCCTCACAAACATATGTCTACCATTTTTTTAATAAATTTTTATATACTTAACCAAATTCTACATTTTTGTTCTACACTTGATTCTATACACTTAAAAATAAAAATAAAGTTTTCATTTTTTATTATTTTGATGCAGGTTATACTCAACACACAAATAGGTACCAAAATTTTGGAATGTAGTTAGTTCAATAATTCATAATTTAAAAAATACTCATCATAAAATTAAAAAAAAATACACAACTTCTAGATATGAATCTTAACTATCATCCTACAAAAGGGATATGCAAGATACTAAATATAACTTAGTCTTTCGTGCTGCACACGAAAATAACTATGTTATGTTTTCTAAAAAAATCAGGGACTACTTTTCGTGTGCGCAGGGTTTGAACCACCTAATCTTATCTATTTTGTAAAAACTCTAGTAGTTTAGAAAGTAGATTTAGAGTACTACAATTATGTTTTACAAATCTTGTCATTTTTAGTGGATGATCCTCAAATGTCTCGTCCAAGTTCAGGTTTACCTAATTTTAGAGAAAAAAAAGTGTCCACTTATACCCCCCTTTTTGTACACCATCTTGGTGCACTCACCCCCTCCCTTGTATCTAACTAAAGGGCCCACACTAGAAGAGCCAAAGAAACATCCACAGTCACTTTGTACATATGATCTTTAATTAGGAATTCATTCCCCAAAAATATATCCAATATATTAATGAATGAAGGTGTCTTATATGAACTAAAACATGATTCTTATGCTAGGTTGACCCTATTTGACCATTTTGACAAAAATCTAATAAAATCTATATTGCAGCTGAAATCTATTAAAATCGAAATGTAATGTGTGAAAATGATATGTTTGGCCATATCAATTTTTGTTTTAAAACCATGTAAGTAGTTACATTCTTGTATTTATATCATCATTACAAAATATTGAGTATAGACACAAAATCACATAAAAATACATCATATATCATTGATACAATAATTTTTAGAATAAATAGGTATCAATGTTATCAAAATTCTGAGATACCTCATGACCAAAAACCTTAGATACAAACCTATATATAAAAAAGTCCTCCTATATCAAAGATGGTATTCGATACCATGTACATTCCAATCACTTTATTTTTAAGGCACATCAAAATTTAATAGATAAGATAAGAACTTTCTAGCTGTTGGCAAAAAATATCATGAATGTATAAGTAAGTATCCAAAGCATAGTGAAGTTTACCATCATTTTTTTGTGAGCTAATCAAATGCATGCCTCAATCTTCTACCTATCATAAAAAATAAATTTTATTGGGTCAACCAGATGTAGAAGATAATAATAATTAATGTATTCAATGTAAGCATAATCAATGTGGAAAACATTGCAGTGAATTGCACTTACCTACTAAAGTATGCCTGAGGGCTCATCTCTTTTCTTAAGGGTATTCAAGATTAATTCATGAACAACAGCACTAATAGTCCAAAGTTCTTTTGTCTTTGGTCTTCCTTAATGCTTCAAAAACTTACCATTGGATGCTTTGATAAGGTGTGAATACACAAGAATGGTTTTGTTCTTCTCATAGTCTTCATAATGTAGGAAATTCAATCTTTCTAATCATGTATACATGCACAACCATATTCCTACACTAACAACTAAACCTATTGGATATGTGTGCCCATCATCTTTTTTTTCTAATTGTACAAGCTTCTAATCTCCTTATACACAATGTGCTAACTAGCGATCTAATATCTCATCATCTCCCTATGGTGCAACCATTGCAAAAACATGTCTAGGCTATAGAAGTTCTAAAAGATGGTTGTAATCAAGTGGATGGCCCATGTACTCATTTATTATAGATATTGTGAGAGATAAAGGAGTTAGATAAGGTGGAATCCACATATTGACCGACTTAGTTGACTAAAACTCATCTCAATCACATTGAAGATAGTTGGAACAAAAACAAGCCATCTCTCATGTTCAAATGGTCCATGTACTAGCATTTGAGGTTTGAAATGAATGTATTTTTATAGGAATAATTCACTATTTCACAATATAATCTATCTCCTATTGTTCTCAACTCAAGCAACCAAAAGAATGTGTGCACTCATGAATAAAGATCCTCCTATGTGATAATGATGAAGTATACCAATCAACAATAGAATGAGCATCAATGAGTTTTGCACCTAAACTTCTCAATCACTCCATCACTAAAGCTCTCTTTAGACATGCACCTGCTTCATTATGCTCCCCTTTTCCATGTTTGGCCTAAAAAACTCCAAATTTGAAGTATATATCTTTCTCTACATGCATTCTACACAACCAATAAAACATTTGAGCATTCTTGAATTGACCTATGCAATTATCTGACCACATGGGATATCTATCCATAGCAATATCATTTTTTTGCACCCACTCAAAATAATTCTCAAAACAATGTTGGGCATACTCATTAGAGTGAGATCTATCATTGCACATATTATAAATTTTATTTTGTAATAAGATTTGGGTCTTCTTTTGTACTATCGAGAGAATGTCTATACATGTTATGTACACAAAAATAGCAATATGAATGGAATTGTAATATTGAGCTTACAACTCATTTTGGGGTTCTAGTGTATAGTTCTCTACAAAATCAATGACTAATATAATATATTTTCAACCAGGAAAGTGTCCTTACACATCCTAAATTACTGATCCAACCAGTAAGACCTATACATATCTCTTGCAAACTTATAAAAAGATTCTTCTTGAACTTTGAAATAAATTAAGCTACATTGTATTCATTTGTAACCAACTCATATCTAGACCCTTGACCTCCACTTTTCAATTTATATTTAACTTTTTCATATACCTTTTTTTGGATGATTGACTTTCCAATTATTTTTCCATATCCCTCATGAAAATATTAAAAAAATCTTCTCTAATCCACCATACTCAAAGAGCTTGTCATTTAAGAAAATATTTCTATAAAAGAAACAACCATCATCGCTAGGACATAAAAACAATCTAGCAATATCTCTTGATAATTTTGGAAGATCACTTGCATCACACTCCTCCAATATTTTATTAGTATGCAAAATAGAATGAATAGAGTATAAAATTACATGGTGCATTGAAAAAACAACTTGATATTTGCAACAAAAAGTATTTCAAATATTAAGAGGTACACAAAAAAATGGTTTGAAGGCTTCAAAAGCCCTTTGTGATATTTTCATGTTGGATGTTTTTCAAAATATTCTTTGACCAGCATTGTTTAACTCACCTTTAAATAATGTTTAGGATGTGGGGTGTGGTTTTGAATGTCAATTCTCAACTTCAAGAAATCCTTCACATTTGGTGATACTCTTGAGTTATATTGTCAAAACAATTAAATTTGATCCTTCACAACATTATTAAGCTTCTTATCAGAACATGGAAGTCTACCACTATAATCCCATGTATCATTTTGAAGAGGATCATCAAGTTCTTCTCTTCTTGAAAGTGCTCTATCAATTTTTTTACGATTTAGGAGCCAAGCAAACAAAAGTTTCCCTCATCAAATGAGCCTTTCTCAAGTGATGACTTACTAAGGAGATTGTAATTACCCTTCAAGCAGATCTCTTGTCTTTTTCTTTGGTAGTCTAACCAATGAGATTAAAAGAACTAAAAATATTTCTCACAATAACAGCATTCCTCTCCATTTTCTTGTTCATGGAAATCTTCAATTTGACTAGTATAGGTCTCATCTTCTACATCTTTAACAACTGCACAAACATTTGACATTTCTCAACAAATATCTTGTAAATCTAAACAATTGATCAAAAGACTTGAATCCCATAATCGAATTGTTCTTTCTAATATCTTGCCATTCAATTTTCTCAATATGATCTCATCAATTTCAACTGACTATTTTGACTTTCTTAAAGATCACAAATTTGAAATTTGTCTTTCTTCCTCACAAGGTACTTCATTTCTCAGATAATGTGGAGATGTATAACATTCATTTGGTTCTTGTGCACCAATATCATTGTTAATTACATTTATATTCGCATATGTGTAGGATCATGGTGTGCCAAAAATTGGCAATATGAAAAAGTTATAGTTTTAAAATGTCTAAAAGTGTTTCAAAATCTGTTATGACTTTTTTTCCCACCCATCCTGATATAAAAACAAAAAGGTAATACCATACCTTTTTAGGTACCTGATCCCATATTGAGTACCCAATATGGGATGGGATACTTGAGACCTAAGATGAAAAAATAAATAAATAAACCTCAATGCTATTTCTTCATTGTGAACTCACTATTTTGGCTACAAAAAAGGGCCCTCATTTCGCGTATCCAATCTGAGATCAGGTATAGGATCTAGGAAACCTCAATACATAAATAGTAAGTTAATTTTTTATTGTTTTCATTGAATTCTATTTAAAATGTGTTTTTAATAGAGATCGTTGGTTTTTTCATTTTAATTATAAACTATCAATACAATTAGAAAATTTTTGATTCTTTGCAATTTAATAGGCATGGATGACCCAAATGATGTTGATAACACTGAGCCATGAAATGATGTTCCTTAAAACCCTCCACCAAACATTCCACAACACCGTCAAAATCCTCAACCTCTACCAAACAATCCAATACCCCCTCAAAATACTCCTCGAAATGAAGATTTGATACAAGAAAATCTTACCAAATTGATGGGTTTTCAAGCCACATATAACAATATACCCACATTAGCTCCCATGTTATCCATGTTAAACACCATAATGGATAATATTCACACACTTATTAATTAGAAAAATGTTGCTCTTCATTGGCATGAGAAAATGCATGCCATATTTGATGACGGGTTGGACAATGGTGAGGTTGCGGTCCTAAACATAACTAAAGATGATAGTTAACTTGTTTTTGAACCCAAAAAATGGTAAAATAATAGGATGCACAAAACCCAAAATATCAATTAAATGGTGCACAAATGAGGCTATGCATGCAAACTTTTGGGATCATTGGCGGATGGTTTTTGATAAACCACCATACAACAATTTAGAGGTCCCATCCCATTTTATTAAAAAATTGTATGTTGAATTTGTGTTGGGCCTCAAGGTGAACTACTAGAGCATGAGGCCCAACATGGGTGTAAGAGGATGATCTCCCTAGGAAAGATCATTTTTTCAATGAAAGAAAGCTTAAACTTGTGTCCCCCTGCTAATGTTTCCCACCCTCATCCAATGCAATATCTTGATATCATTGCAAAGGATTACTGTCAATCTACTATAGCCATCCATAGATTGAGTATCCTATTGATATCCCTTACTAGGTAAGAGTTTCCTCCCCATGTTGATGATGCTAGTGTGAGTTCATCATTGATGATCACATCACATGTTTGTGTGCCCTATACTTGCATAATGTGCAAGAGCCTTTGTCTAGGTCCTATTAATGATCATCCTAAGTATAATTTCTATTTGGGGATGAGGATACAACACACACACCTATCGAGACTACAAACCTTAAAGTGAGAGAGGACAAGGGGCACGCAAAGCCATAGGCTCCTTCTGTGTTGGTAAGTGTATAAATTTTTTTGTTACGACATAGTTGATTTAAATTTAATCTTTATAGTATAATTAAAATAATTTTAACCCATACATACTTATACATGTATGTGATTTTCATTAATATTCAGTTGATGACTGAGGAGGAGTTCATATAAGTTGATGATGTCACACTCTCAGCTATTTCATTTGGCCTTCAGACATCTACAATACATTATGTTGTGTTCTTGTTTATTTTCTATTTGATACTAGAACATACATGGTTTCTTCTACAATACAATATTTTGTGTTCTTGTTTCTTTTCTATTTGACACTAGAACACACATGGTTTTTAATCTTTCTTTTCTCTTGCAGGTATCACCTGTCAATGGGGGAAAAAGTGTGGGGAGTGAGCCACAAAACATTGACAAGGGAAAGGTGGTTAAGTGTTTTTTAAAGTAATTAAATATTGATGCATACTTGTAGCTTGTGTGTGCCAATGAAATTTAATTGCATTCTTTATTATACAAGGAGTGGCCACTAGTGATGAGTCCATGTAGATTCAGCATCGTAAACTCTCTGGCATTTCCATTTGCAGTGAGAGCCCCATTGTATGTATGTATGTATGTATGTATGTATGTATGTACATATGTGTGTGTGTGCGCGTATCATTTATTTTTTATTTTCCTTATTTTCATAAATATTTTTAAAACTAATTTCCATGATATTAACAACTAGGCTTTTGTATCTCCTTGGAAACACTTAGTGTCAAGGTGGTTGGATGTCAGAGTTATGTATCTTTGCTGACACAACCAATGCTTCCAGAGGAGGGGTCGATGGAGGTAAGTCTAATTAGTTTTAATTCTTGATTATAAATTTAGTATGCTATCAATTATAATGTTATAGTTTAATTCATATATCCATCTCACAACCATACTTGAACATATACAGGTCATAATCGATGAGGTTTGAGCATTTTTTAGGACATAGGTGAGGACTCATGACCATTGCAGGAGGTCAACAAGAGAGGTAAATGATAAAGGTTTGAACCTATAAATCTTCATTAAAAAATTATCATTATACATTTGAGTAATTTAATTTGGATATGTAGAATCATATAAATTCAATAGACTAACTTTGGGTTATCCTTTTTGTTTATGTAGGAGGCATCTAATTCACATAGTACAATGAAGAGGTTGCATTTTGATGATCCACCGACATCATATGATAGTATAGTTTTCATAGGATGTGTAATGAGACATTTTGGGATGGTATATGCCACATTGTATATAGAAACTTTGATATTATACACATTTTGATGCCACATGATCAACTGCATTTTATATATGGATCTATGTATTTTGATATATATTTGCATAATTTATCTATGGATACATGTATTTGAGATGTGTGTGTGTGTGTGTGTGTATAATTTATGTGCACATGTATATACAGTTTAATTTATTATAGTATTGTTCAATTTATTGTGCATCATGTGTATCGTTCATGTTTATGGAATGTCATTCATTTTGATCATGTTTGTTATATTCGATTCAAGTGTACTAATTTTTGAAGAACATTTTATCAACCTTTAGTATCAAATTTGAATGTAATTCTTTATTTGAAACTATATCATATTTTTAATTTGAAATGATGTCTACAGTCCCTTAAGATGTCTACAATTAGCCAAATCCATAGCCAATTTGGTCTTAGGAGCCATCTTTGGTCTTAGGGGACACTTTGGTATGGGATGGTCACAAAAATTTGAGGGTCTTCATGGTGAGAACATGGGTGTTAATATGTTTAAATCACCCATCCATAGCTAATGGCACTAACTATTTGTTGCCACGATCAACAGTTTGAAAGTTACACAATGATGCATCAATGAACTGAGGTATACTACAAGTTTTGGCATTGAGAGAGATCACTGTGCTAACTCCAAAAGAAATGTGATCTCTCCAAACTAGGAGAGGTTATTATAGATCTTAGCATCACCATCTTGTATCATTCAATGTTACACTAATATCCCTCATGAGGTCCAAGTTAGGACCATTAGAAGATCAATCTCTGAATGCACTTAGAGCATCTTAGAGAGACTTTGATACGGTATAGCCTCAAATGTTAGAGGATCTCCATGGTTATAATAGGGGTGTCACAAGAAATTACCCACCCATCCATAGCTAACAACACTAACAATCTTGATTCCATGATCAATAATTTGAAAGTTACACAGTGATGTGCCAATGAACTAAGGTATGGTGCAAGTTTTGGCATCGAGCGAAATTGTTGTACCAAGTCCATATAGAATGAGATATCTCCAAACTAAGAGAGGTTATTGTAGACCTCAACATTAATTTCCTATAGTATTTCATTTTTTACTGATATCCCTCATGAGGTCTAAGTTACAACCCTCATAAGATCAATCTCTAAATGCACTTAGAGCATCTTAGAGACAATTCAAAATGGGATTGCTACAAATATTTGATTCTCTCTATTGTCAAAATAGGGGTATCACTAGGGTTCACCCACTCATCTGGAGCTAAAAATGATGATGATTCAATAACATGATCATTAGTTTTAAAGTTATGCAGTGATACACCAATGAACTAAGGTACATTTTAAGTTTTGGCATCAGGCGCGATCACTGTGCCAAATCCAAATGTAATGTGATCTCTTTGAAATGAGAGAGGTTATTGTAGACCTTTCCATCATCATCCTATATCATTCAACATCTCAATGAGGTTTAAGTTATGACCCTTAGAAGATTGATTTCCAAATGCACTTAGAGCATCTTTGAAACACTTCGATGCAGGGTGGACACAAACGTTCAAGGCTCTCCATGATTGGAATAGGAGTGTCACTAGGGTTCACCCACCCATCTGGAAATTTAAAAACTAACTATTTGATGCCACAATCAGAGGTTTGAAAGTTGTGTAGTTATGTACCAATGAACTGAGGTATATTGCAAGTTTTGGCATCGGGTGTATCATTGTGCCAAATCCAAATGAAATGTGATCTCTCCTAACTAAGACAAGTTATTGTAGTCCTCAAAATTGTCATATTGTATTATTTTATATTTCACAAATATCCCTCATGAGCTCTGAGTTACAACCCTTTTAAAATCAATCTCCAAATACACTTAGAGAATCTTAGAGACTCCTCAATTGACAAGTTTTTACAATAATTAGAATTTGTGTCAATATTACGTCAATCACACTTTCAACTTGTAAACATTACCAATATTGATAATATTAAGTAAAAACATCATTTTTTAGCTCCCTCAATATTAATTACATTAAGTAAAAACACCATTATTGATTACATGAAATCAACAAGTTCATATTTACAATATCTCAAGTGTTTCATCGTTATTACATCAATACACAACTACCAAAAATCATAGTGTAAAAAAATATAATAGATTTTTCTTCATTTCACACCTTATTGGGTTTCCATATTCATGCATCACTACTCTTCATGATGCAAATACATTCCAATATCATACAAAAAATCAACATTATGTAGGCATAATAATGAGTAGATTGATAACCAAGATTCTATCATAAGTTAATTAAATTTAAATAAGATACTAATTGGTTCACCAAATCATTATGAACAAAAGAACATAAGAAGTAAATATACCTAGTCTACTGATCGTGTAGGGTCCTCTCTCTGCTTTAGGGTCTCCAATAGGGCTTCATGATCAACATTACTAATAGTAAAAATTTCTTTTACTTTTGGTCTTCCTTGATGCTTCAACAACTTCACATTTGCTACTATAATAAGGTGTGAATATCTAAGAATTGTTTTGTACTTCTGATAGTCTTCAAATACAAAAATTTCATTCCTTCTAATCATGTATGTCCACAACCATGTTCCAAAAACAATAATTGAACCAATAGGATATGTGAATCTATCATCATCTATAATCATTTGTGCAAGCTTTTGTTTACCTCTTACACAACATGCTAACAAATAATCTGATTTCTCAACATTCTTGTGTGGTGCAACCAATGCAAAGACATGTCTTGGCTGAAGAATATCAAATAGATGGTTATGGTCAATTGAAATTTCCTTGTCATCATTTATGATAGAGGTAGTGAGCCATAATGGAGTAAGATACTGTGGAGCCCATGTATCCACCCACTCACTTAACTCATAGTGATCCTAATCACAGTGAAAAACAACTAGGACAAAAGCAAGCTAGTTGTCATGTCCAAATGGTCCATGTGCTAGAATCAAAGCTCCAAAATGAATGCATTTTTAAAGAATCTCTTATAGTAGCAAAATGTAATCTATCACCTATCGACCCCTCCTCCAAAAATTGAAAGAACTTGCATACTACTGAATCAAGATTCCCCCCTGTGATAATTTTAACTACACCAATCAACAATGCTACGAGCATCAAGAAGCTCTGCTCCTAAATTTTTCTCCTTAACGAGAGCTCTCTTAACACATGACCCTACTCCATCATATTCACCTTTCCCATGGAAAAACTCAAAAAAACTCCAAATATGAAGCACCCCCCTCTCTACATGCATCCTAGACAACTAATAAAATATGCAAGCATTTTTCAATTGATTTGTGGAATTATCTAACCATATGTTATATCTATCCATAGAAATATCATGCTCTTGCAACGAATCAAAATAAAATCTCAAAAAATGTGTCACAAACTCATGAGAATGAGATATATCATCAATCATGTAAAAATGGTACTTATTGATAATATTTTGATTATCTTCCACACTATTAGGGGCATATCTACATGTTATGTGGACAAAAAAAACAATCTAATTGGAGTTGCAATACTGAGATTGTCTCATTTTGGGGCTGTAATGTGCAGTTCTCTACAAAGTCAACAACTAATATAATAGTGCCAATGAGAAAAGTCTCCTTACACATTCTAAATTGTTGATCCAACCACTGTGATTTGTGACTATGCCTTGCATACTTGTAGAAAATAATTTTCTTGAAATCTGAAATAAAGTTAGCCACAGTGATTTATTTTGTAACCAACTCACATCTAGAGTCCTCAACTCTACTCTTCAACGTGTATTTCACCATTTCATACTCTAGACACTTAAAATCATCCCAAATGCTATATTAATTCATTTAATATTTTCTTTGACATTATAATTAATTACTTATTAATTAAATATATTTGTCATATTCTTCTACTTCTTTAATTAAATTTATTTGATTAAATAGGTTCATTTCCCTAATGTATTTAAATTTAATTTGAATATTTTCCCTCTAATGTATTAAATTCATTTAATACATAGCGCTCCATATATCCCCTTTTAAATAAATTATAATTTTTTTAATTCCTTCCACTTTATTAAATTCTTCAATCCTATGATTAAGTTAAATCTTATTTAATTTAATCCTAATCACATCCTAAAACCTAGTCTACACCCATCACTCTCATCCTTCTTGTTGGAAATTTGATTGAAAAGATCATTGTTGAAAGTCAAAGAGGGAGATTGTTGCAAAGAAGGAAGTCAGTTGATAAAGAATGTTTTCAATCATTGTTTTGTCATTGATGTCAAACTTGCTATTTGTAAGAATGACAACTGCTTATAAAATCCAAGTACTATCACTTAGTTGATTGATGAAAAAGATTTGATCAACAGGATGTAACAAGAGCACCTAAGGGAAAGGTTGAGTTATGGTTTTGTAATGAAGTACAAGGATCAGTTAAGACAATGGTAAGATGATTTATTGATAGTATACTTGAAGATACAGATGTTGGCTACACTTAGAAACTTAAGAAGAATAATATGTAACAACGTTGACTGCAAAGCTTAACTAAGTTCATCAGTGAGTGCCGAGCAAATTTTTAGTAGGAGCCGACCAAATGCAAAATCTAGTGTGTGTTGAGTGAACTTCAGGTGCAGAGTAAAGTTCAAGTGCCGAGTGATATAGAAGGAGCCAAGCAAATAGAAAGCTTAGTGGATGTTGAGGGAATCCACAGTAGGTGTCGAGCATCAATAAAACATAGTTGATGCTGAGTAACACAGAGTGTGTCGAGCACAAGAATTTCAATAGTACCAAGCTACTACATTATTTGAAAGGTCAAAGATTTGCCAAATCTAATCCGACATAGTTGTTACATTGAATTTTGTGAACTAGTTGGAAGATAAGGATGATGAGCTAGTGGCACAAAACTCTATGCAAACCATTTTTGAGTGAATTCAAGAGGATTCTTCATGATGTTTCTAGAAGGAACAAAATGTGGGTTAGATTCAATGAATCCTACCTAATCCATACGAATTGAAATTAAAGGAGGGAAGAATCAAGCAAGAAAGAGGATTCTAGACTTCTATTTAAGGATTCATAGACCAAGAATCAAGAGTTGTTGGTGTGCCAAAATTGCAAAGTGGTTGAAAGGTGTCAAGGAAAAAACATCAAGGAGAAGGAAGAGTAGAGCACAAAGACTCTACTTTGATAAGTGGTCAAAGAGAGATGATTGCACTGGTACATTGAGCATGGAGACTCAAGGAGACAAAGCTTGAGAGGAGGACAAGCTGTCAGAGTTGTAGAGACTGAAAGCCAGCCAATGTGAAGAGTTGAAGAGTGATATGAGATCTGTAGGATAAGTTGTGAATTGTGATCAGGTCAAAACCCCTTATTGTTACTCTCTAGTAATTGTATCAATTACGGTTAAATCCTATGGACTTAGGTTGGTCTAATAGCCATTTGTAAAATCCTTTAACAGGGTGTCATTCCAAGTGAATGTACTAAAGTCCTCTAACCAGGCCCACTTCTAACAGGGTGGATAAATCTTTTAACCAGGTCATATTTAATAGTGTGTTGTAGCCTTTAACAGGGCAGGCCTTTCACAGGGCATCACTTCAGAAGAGTGAGAATTGAGTAGCATGTTATTGGTGGTTTTTTTCAAATTGGGTTTCCATGTAAATCACTATGTTATGTGTTGATCTTTCATGTGTTATGCTTGCATGTTGATTTACCATAACTTGCTAAGTAGGAAAGTTTAAAGCTTGGATGAATGAATCGTTGAATGGACTCACTACACTTAGTGAAAAAGTTTGAATTGGACATTTGGACCTTGAATAACTAATTCACCCCCCCTCTTAATTATTCTAAAGCATTTCTAATAATTGGTATTAGAGCCATCTGCTGATTTAGTTTAAAGGCACTAGAAGCAGGAAGATCAAGATGTCCAAGAGAGAAGTTCCCAAGCTCAACAAAGATAACTTCGCTGCATGGAAAAGTCTAATGAAGCTGCACCTTAGATCAATAGGTGACCATGTAAAAACCTCGATTGGAGAAGAACATGTAGAACCAGCTGGACCCCTCTCTACAGATGATTTGAACAAAAGGAAGGAGCACAATCAAGCAATGCTGGAGATTGCCTCTACAGTTAGTTATGCTAAATTTGATGACATCAAGGGATGTGACACTGCATTCAAAATGTGGAGATCCTTAATATATATCTATGGAGGAGATCAGAATGTTCAAAGCCTCAAAGGAAAAGGTGAGAATATTGCTCAGTATGATGCTAGAATGAAAGAAGTGATAAGTGTAATAAGAAGTCTAGGTGGTCAATTGGAAGATGATACAGTCAACAATAAATACTTAAGAACCTGGCTCCCTATCTATGATATAAGAGTTTCAACCATCCAAGAGTTAAGATATATACCAAGAAATGCACTGACTTTTGAAGGAATGGTGGGAAGACTCACTATGTTAACTTTGACAATTTGATTAGTATTAGCAAAAAGAAGAAAGTCAGAGGATTGCCCAAGCTGAAAAAGCTTGAAAATACAATGTGCAAACAATGTCAACTAGGAAATATGACTAAATCTAGTTTCAAAAGAAAAACATACACTTCCAAAGAAGGATTAGAGCTAGTCCATACAGACTTATGTGGCCTAATAGAAGTACAAATCTACCTAGGAGTTAGATACATAATGCTATTTTTGGATGACTACTCTAAGATGATGACTGCTATGTTCTTAAAGTAAAAATCTGATGCATTTCAAATGTTTAAGTGGTATTTGGCCAGAGCTGAGAAGGAAATAGGAAAGAGTTTGAAGTGCTTAAGATCAGACAGAGGAGGTGAGTTTACATCAAAAGAATTTGAAACATTTTGCAATGACCAAGGTATTAAAAGACAAACATTAGCACCAAGAACCCCACCTCAGAATGACATTGCTGAAAGAAGGAATAGATCAATGATAGAATATGTTAGAACATTTTTGATAGAGAAAAATGTTGCTCTGAAGTATTGGAGAGAAGTTGTAAGCATTGCTATTTACACCCTAAATAGAGTCCAAGTCAAAAAAGGTACAAATGCAACACCTTTTGAACTATGGTATGGTCACTCACCTAATGTAAAACATTTCAAAGTATTTGGTTGTAAATTCTATATTCTTAAAGATACTAGAAATGGAAAGTTTGATGCAAAGAGTGATGAAGGCATATTCCTTGGATACTCCACTAGAAGCAAAGCATATAAGTGTTTGAATAATAACACTAACAAGATTGTGGATAGTAAAAATGTAAATTTTGATGAGCATGCAGAAGTCCAAGTTGATGAATCTAAGAAATTAGAAGAGTATAGATCCTTTGTATATTTATATGAAGGAATGCCTATTGAAGATAATGTTGCCAATCAAGTTGGAAATCAACAACAAATCTCAGTATCATCTGAGTCACAATCATTGAATGTCGAGCTGCATTTAGAAGCCGAGTTGCAGAATGAAGAAAATACACATTCTAACTCAGAAACCAATACTCATGAAAGAGATGATGATATACAAGACAAAGATGTGCATAGTGACTTTGAAACTGAAGAAAAAAACATGGAAAGAAGGATAGAACCAAGACTATCTAGATATGTGAGAAGACATCACCCTCCAGATCAAATCATTGGTGACAAGGATGCAAGACCAATGACAAGGAATAGACTAAGGAATGAATCATGGCTAATGAGCAAGATTGAACCCAAAATAGTGAAAGATGCACTAAAATATGATGACTAGTATAAAGCTATGAAATAAGAGATAGATTAGATTCAGAAGAACAAAACCTAGACCCTAGTTCCTAGACCAACTGATAAGAATATAATTGGTACCAAATGGGTGTTTAGGAACAAACTTGATGAGAATGGTGAAATAACAAGAAACAAGGCCAAACTAGTCTGGAAAGGTTATGCACAAGAAGAAGGATTGGATAATGTGGAAACATTTGCCCCTATTGCAAGAATGGAAGGAGTTAGAACACTACTTACATATGTTGCCTACAAAGGTTTCAAAGTCTACCAAATGGATGTAAAGTCTACTTTTTTAATGGAATACTAAAAGAGGAAGTCTACATAGAACAACTAGAGGGATTTGTTGATGACAAAAACAAGGATATGGTTTGTAGATTGCATAAGGAACTCTATGGTATGAAGCAAGCACCTAGAGCATGGTATGAGAGACTGCACAAATATCTTGTGAAGATAGGATTTGAGAGAATAGATGAAAACAACAACTTGTATATCAAGGCAGAAAAAGGTAAAGATATTTTGATATCTGAAATCTTTGTTGATGATATAATATTTGGAGGAAAAGATGTTCTATGCAAAGATTTTGTTGATCAAATGAAACATGAGTTTGAAATGTCAATGTTTGGAGAAATCAAATTCTTTGTTGAATTGCAAGTACACCAACTAAAGCATGGCATATTTGTGACCCAATCCAAATATATCAAGGAGATATTTAAGACATTTGGATTAGAAGACTCAAAACTAGTCAACACACCAATGGTTATAGGATATAAATTATCAAAGAATGATGAATCTGCTGAAGTAAATTAGACATTGTACAGACCAATGATTGGAAAGTTGCAATATGTTATACATAGTAGACTAAACATTGCATTAGCTATTGGAATAGTGGAAAGATTTTTTGCAAATCCAAGAGAAAATCATCTGATGGCAGTAAAGAGAATACTAAGGTATCTAAAAGGAACTAATGACTTTTGTTTGTACTACAAGAAAAGTGAAAAGTTTGAGTTGAGAGCCTACACTGATGCCAATTAGGGAGGTAACATTGATGATAGAAAAAGCACTAGTGGAGGAGCACTTTTCTTAGGGAGAAGATTGGTTACCTGGATCAACAAAAAGAAAAGTTGTACCTCACAGTCCACAAAAAAAGCTAAATATGTTCAACTACTGTCAATTGTACCAACATTGTATGGATCAAACATCTAATGTAAGTTATGAAGGAAGAGTAATTGAACTTGTGATACTCTATTATGATAACACAAGTTCCATCAACATATCAAAGAATCATGTGTTGCATGCCAAAACTAAGCATATTGCAATTAAGTATCACTATGCAAGAGAATTGGTGGAAGACAAGCAAGTAAAAATGGAATATGTTAGTTCAAAGGAATATATTGCTAAAATCTTCACAAAAGCATTACCTAAAGATGATTTTGAATATCTCAGAGGTAAGTTGAGGGGTGATACCCCTAGCCAAGGCTACTTAAGTAACAACAAATACTGCCTTGCAACAAATGAGTTAATTGTTGAAATATAACATTGATGTAGAGGATTGTTACTTTAGGATTCATGCCTAAAGTAATCAAAGTGCAGAAGTTCCAAAATAGTCACAAGTAAGATGACAGAGGGAGAAATTGGAAGTTCCAAAAAATGCTATACTTGCATGATAAGATGCTAAAGTAATGTGTCTTTGGCATTGTTGTCAAAGAGGGAGAAATTTACAAAAACTAATTAACACGCATTCAGTTGGACAAAGAATAAAGAAGTAGAGGGAGAAGTGAGTAGAACTAATCAACAACAAAGTATGAAAAAGAGGAAAGGATACAACAGCTAAGAGGGAGAAGCAAAAGTAAAGTAATAAAGATACAGATCACAGAGGGAGAAGTGAAAACTAATGGTAACACATTTTCTTTTTGGCATTTGACTTACTATTTTAACCTAGTTAGCATTCTGAAAACTTGGTTGAATAGTTTGGTTTAATGGTAGATCAATTTGGTTTTCCATCAATGTCAAAGAGGGAGATTGTTGGAAATCTGATTGAAAAGATCATTGTTGAAGATCAAAGTGGGAGATTGTTGCAAAGAAGGAAGTTACTTGATAAAGAATGTTTTCAATTATTGTTTTGTCATTGATGCCAAACCTGTTATTTGTAGGAATGAAAACTACTTATAAGATCCAAGTACTATCACTTAGTTGATTGATGAAAAGGATTTGATCAACAAGATGTAACAAGAGAACCTAAGGGAAAGGTTGAGTTATGGTTTTGTAATGAAGTACAAGGATCAGTTAAGACAATGGTAAGATGATGTATTGATAGTATACTTGAAGATACAGATGTTGGCTACACTTAGAAACTTAAGAAGAATAAGTTGTAACAAGGTTGACTACAAAGCTTAAATAAGTTCATCAGTGAGTATTGAGCGAGCTAGTTTAAGCCAAGAAAATTTTCAGTAGGAGCTAAGCAAATGCAAAATCTAGTGTGTGCCACGTGAACTTCAAGTGTCGAGTGAAGTTCAAGTGCCAAGTGATATAGAAGGAGCCAAGAAAACATAAAGCTTAGTGATGCTGAGTGAATCCACAGTAGGTGTCAAGCATCAATAAAATATAGTTGATGACAAGTAACACAGTGTGTGCCGAGCACCAAAATTTCAATAGTGTTGAGCTGTTGCATTATTTGAAAGGTCAAAGATTCACCAAATCTAAGTTGATAGAGTTGTTACATCAATTTTTTTGAACTAGTTGGAAGATAAGGATGATGAGCTAGTCGCACAAACTTCTATGTAAAACATTTTTGAGCAAATTCAAGAGGATTCTTCATGATGTTTCTAGAAGGAACAAAATGTGGGTTATATTCAATGAATCCTATCTAATCCATATGAATTGGAATTAAAGGAGGGAAGAATCGAGTGAGAAAGAGGATTCCAGACTTCTATTTAAGGATTCATAAACCAAGAAGCAAGAGTTTCTGGTGTGCCAAAATTGTGAAGTGGTTGAAGGGTGTCAAGGAAAAGACATCAAGGAGAAGGAAGAACAAAGCACAAAGACTTTGCCTTGATAAGTGGTCAAAGAGAGATGAATGCACTAGTACATTGAGCATAGAGACTCAAGGAGACAAATTTTGAGAGGAGGCCAAGCTATTAGAGTTGCAGAGACTGAAAGCTAGGCAATGTGAAGAGCTAAAGAGTGATATGAGATCTGCAAGATAAGTTGTGAATTGTAATCAGGTCAAAACCCCTTATTGTTACTCTCTAGTAATTGTATTAGTTAGGGTTAAATCCTATGAACTTAGGTTGGTTTAATAGCCATTTGTAAAATCCTTTGATAGAGTGTCATTCCAAGTGAATGTTTTAAAGTCCTCTAACCAGGCCCACTTCTAATAAGGTGGATAAATCCTTTAACTAGGTCCCATTTAACAGTTTGTTGTAGACTTTCACAGAGCATCACTTCAGAAGAGTGAGAATTGAGTAGCATGTTACTAGCGGTTTTTCACAAATTGGGTTTCTACGTCAATCACTGTGTTATGTGTTGATCTTTCATGTGTTATGCTTGCATGTTGATTTACCATAACTTGCTTAGTAGGAAAGTTTAAAGCTTGGATGAATGAATAGTTGAATGGGCTCACTACACTTAGTGAAAAAGTTTGAATTGGACATTTAGACCTTGAATAATTGATTCAGCCCCCCTCTTAGTTATTCTAAACCATTTCTAACACCTTCTAAGTCAATCCATTAATTAGTCTCACTTTATTATCCTAAACCTCTTTTAATCACCTCTTTAGCAACTAAGTGGTTGCTCACACGTGTGAGCAACACAAGGCTCAAGGAGCCTCCTTTCATTAAACTCTCCAAAATGTACTCTTACACCTTTGTCCCCTACTCCTTTCCCCAAGGTTGCTCACACATGTGTGAGCACATTTTGAGCCTCTCAACCATAAAGGCTATTTTTGACTTTTTCATGGCTTTTCCTTTAGCCCATGTGTTTCTGTTGTGGCACCTATGTGGATGCCACATAGATGCCACCTCCCCAAGGCCTCTCTCAAACCTATAAATAAAGCCCTTGTCTCAAGAATTTCACATCTCCCTCATTTTGCAATGTTATCATGCTAGTATAGTTCTAGAGCTTTTAGAGATTTTATGCATTGTTACTAACCTTTGATAGTTTCTAATTCATTTGCATTTGAATTGTTAACTTATTTTATTTCTTGCATCCACATTCACCTTCCTTGAGTGCTTTGAACATGGTTGTATCCATAGCCATTGTTTGAAGCACTCTCTTCTTACATAGTTAGTTCACATACTTTGCATTTCATTTTTTAAGCTTATTGGGATTCAATAGTTGTGTTTGGGAGAGCACATCTACATCCCTCCAATCTAACGCACACCAATAATGCCTTTTATGGGTGCCCTTTGTTGAGCTTCTTTGAGGTGCAATGAGGATGTTTCTTTTCACTTGTATTGAGTTGTAAAACTCAAGCATAGTGTTAGTTGTATTTTTCTTTCTTTTGGATATTTGATATACATGTGCAACTAACATTTTCTTGTTTATGTGTGCTCTCGATAGGTTAGGTTTTCTTGTATACACATATACCTTTTTTAACTATTGTCCTCCTAAGATCTTGTTTGCACCCCTCATGGAAACATGTTATAAACTTGGATAAGCCACCACATTTTGAGCACCTCTCATTTTTAGAAATCATTTCTATAAAAGAAACAACCATCAAATCTAGGACATAAAAATTGATCTAGCAAGTCTTTTAATGATTTTGGAAGCCCACTAGCACCACAATTATCCAACATTTCATTACCATGTAAAGTATAACAAATGGAGTATAATAGTTCGTAGTGCATAGAAAAATTCACATGATATTTGTAACATGTATTTCAAATCTTAAGTGGCACACAATAAAATGGCTTCAAGGATTCAAAATCCCTTTGTGAAATATGTAATCTCTGATGAGTCTCTCTAAATTGTTTGAACATAATACTTTGACTTACCTCCAAATAGTGTTTAGGATGTGGCATGGGGTCT
This sequence comes from Cupressus sempervirens, assembly GCA_028749045.1. NCBI lineage: Eukaryota > Viridiplantae > Streptophyta > Pinopsida > Cupressales > Cupressaceae > Cupressus > Cupressus sempervirens. The sequence continues at coordinate 622,246,416 of CM053786.1, read as the reverse complement.
CCATTGCCAATTGTCAACTATAACACATATATAGCATTTGGTGAGACTCTTGAGCTAGAGTGCCAAAATAGAGTAATTTTTTTCTTTACATCATCAATTAGTTTCTTATTGAAACATGGATGTCTCCCACCAAAAGCCCATGTATCATTTGACGAGGGTCATCAATTCTCTCTCTTGTAGCAAGTGCTCTTCTTAAAGTAGTATGATTTAAGTTCAAGTCAATATAAGTTTGTCTCATATATATATCCTTTCTCAAATGATGACTTACCAAAGAGGTTGTAATAACCCTTTGAGAAGCTCTCTTGTCCTCCCTACTATTTTTCCCAATGCTATTGAGAGCAATAAAAAGATTCTTCACAATAATGGAATTTCTCTCCATTTTCTTGTTGACATGAATATTTAATATGGCAAGCATAGGTATGATCTTTTGCATCTTTAATAAGTGCACAAAATCTTGGCATTGCTCCACCTTTATCTTGTTGCCAAAAATATCTCATAGAGTTTTGAAGCCCATAACCAAATGATTCTTTGTGATTTCTTCCCTTCCAAATCGATAATAATGTTTTTTTCAATTTCAATTAACCATTTGGTGTTATAGGACCTTCATTTTGGTTATAATTAGGAGATATGTAGGGTTCCTATGCATTTTCATTCTCCATATGGTTGATTTCGACACTCACATTATGAATTGGTACATTTTCATTCTCCACATTTTCAATCTCAGCATTGCCATTATGAATTGGTATATTTTAATTTTTGAAGTGAACATATTCATTTTTTGACTCTATAATTTCACCTTTAATCAATACGTTGTCAACTTGAGTGACATTTAACATACCTTGTCTCTTCCTTTAGTGATTTTCCCTGTCTCTTTTCCTATATGCTTCAACATCATCTTTCAATACTTTCCTTTTGCATTTAGCCTTTCGACGGCTACCACTCCCCATTTAGACAACAATCCAAGGCACCTGATTGAGTTTTTTAGCCACCTTTTCAAGCAATGCCCCCCCCCCCCACCCCACCCAGCCGCCCCCCCTCCCCCTTTTTTTGCAAAAGCATTGTTGAAACCTATGAAAAGACAAAATAATGGACTCTCAGGTCTGCTATGATATAGAATATTTTGGTAAAAGTTTGCCAATAAAATAGATTGGGTACCCAATATAGGAGCGTATACCCTAAATGTGTGCCCAAATAGTGAGGGGAAATCAAGTGAGAACATATTTTTAGAAAAAGGAACCACTTTTTTATAGAACTACATTTTTATAAGACCATTACAATTACATATATTGTTAATATATTACTATTATTTATATATATATATATATATATATATATATATATATATATATATATATATAATGTTATATGTATAGCTATATAGTACTTAGTATTAGTATATTTTAATATAGTTTAATATATATTATAATTACATATTACTTATATATTAGTATTTGTTATTAATAGTATAAGTATATTATGTGTGTGTGTATTAGTATTTATATATTTCTTATAATTGATCATATGAGTCAACAAAGGTCATAGGATAACCTATGACCCCTTTCGACACATTTCATGATAAGATATGTCCATAAGCATCCTCAGACCCCTAGGGACATATTATAGTTGATCATATGGATCGAATGGGGTCATACGTTAACTTATGACCCCTTTCGACACATTTTATGACAACATATGTCCCTAAGGGTCATGGGACCCTTATGGACATATTATTATTGATTGTATGGGTCAAAGGTGGCACATTCAATGAAAACATATGTCCCTAGGGACATATTTAATTGATCACATGGGTTGAAGGGGGTTATACGTTATCCTATGGCCCCTTTCAACACATTTCATGACAACATATGTCCTTAGAGGTCCTTGAAATCCTAGGATCATATTATAATTAATCATATCGGTTGAATGGGGTCATAGGATAACCTATGACTCCTTTCAACATATTTCATGACAACATATGTCCCTAGGGGTCCTAGGACCCCTAGGGACATATTATAATTGATCATATGGATTGAATGAGGTCATAGGTTAACCCATGACCCTTTTAGACACATTTCATAATAACATATGTCCCTACGGGTGGTTCTCAAACCCCTAGGGACATATTATAATTGATCGTATGGGTCGAAGGGGGTCATTGGATAACCTATGACCTTTTTCAACACATTTCATGACAATATATGTCCCTAGGGGTCCTCAGATCCGTAGGAACATATTATAATTGATCACATGGATCAATGGGTTATAGGTTAACCTATGACCCCTTTTGACACATTTCATAACAACATGATATTATAATTGATCATATGGGTCAAAAGGGGTCATAGGATAACCTATATCCCCTTTTGACACATAAGAAATTATATGGTATTAAATAAATTGTATTTATTTAATAAAATATATAATACTATAAAATAACTCCTAATACTATGTTAAAATATATTTAACGATATATTTATAATTCTATATTTATATATATTTAAGTTTATATAGATAATATTTTTAATACTATAGATAATATAGAATACTATATAATATATAGTACTATGATCCTAATATAGTATGTAATTATATTTAATACTTCACATAATATAATATTTTTTTTTAAAAATAATATACAATAATAAAATGAGAAAAAATAATATTTATTTATTAATATGTCTTAAATGTCAAACATATTTAAATATGTTTACAAATGTAATTTACATATATTTAAATGTAAAACAATAGGGTCCCCAAAATATAAAACATATCTCAAATTTGAAAATTTGCATTTTGCCACCAGTTTTCAGGTACCCAAAATCCTATTTTGGTTACTCGATTAGGCTTGGTATGTACCAAGACTATTTGTTCAACTTTAAAAAAACATGTTTGAGCCATGTTTATCTGACATCCAAACTTCAATTGATCATCTGATGACTCATTTTTCATCCAAATTCAATGAAATGAAAAAGGGTTTCTTGAGACCACTCTCAAGATTCCATCACTAGAATTGTTGTCAAATAATGATTTTGATAAATATTTATTAGTTAATTTCTAATGAAGATGCCTATAAAATGTTGATTGGCATACTGATTAAAAAACAACTATAAATTTCAAACGGTATTACTATGCTTTTCCTACTATAAGAAAATAATAATTTGATTTTGTAAAGTTTTTAATTAGTTAAGGTGGCTAGACATGAAAATTTTTAATTCTAAAAGTGTTATAGTTGAAAATTCATAATTAATTATTTATTTGTAATAAAAAATACCCAAAAATATGCATCACATCCGGACATGAGTCCAATTCCTATATCTAGAAGTATATTTAAAAATATTATCATTTAATTTTGATTGAGATGGTTGGACATACACCTACTTTTTAGTTTTGCCCTAAAATTTTCATACTACATTAAAATCCAAAATTTTGACCAATCAAATGATCTTTTTTTTTTTCAAATAAGGCCTAGTAGTTTACAAACTACATTTAATTTCCTACAGATTATTTTTTTAGATTTTTTTAATATAAATTTTATAACAACTTGAAAATAATGTGTCAAGTTGAAATAGCCCTGATTTGCTGATTTTTCAATGCCAATTAAGGCCATAGTTTGGTTGACCATTATCCTGTACATACTCATTCTCCACATCTACATGTTCATTTTGGAACTTTACATTCTCATTCCTAATCCATATATTCTCATTTTCAAGATTTTTATCATATATCATTTCAAATTCATGATCTTCTTCACTTGAAATCACATTTATAGGTAGGACAATGACCTCACCTTCATTAATATTGAACATAGCTTGTCTCTTACTATAATGGCTCATCCTATCTCTTTCTCTATACAATTCAATCTCTTCATGCATCAACTTCCTCTTTTGTTTATGCTTTCAACAACTACTGGCCCCCATGGAAAGACCAAAAAGGTGATATAAAAGCTTCTATAATCAACAATACATCTAAGGGAAAAGGATTTTTTTTTGTGGTAATTGATTCACTCCTCCCCTCTTAGTGACTCTTCTTACATTTCCAACAATTGGTATTAGAGTAGTTGGTGCTTGTAGGAAAAGGTTTTAGGGACCTAAGCTAAAGATTAGGATTTCTTATAGAAGTGATATCCCTAAGCTAAATAGAGAAAACTTTTCAGCATGGTAGGAGTTGATGAAGCTACATATATCAAGCATCAGTGATGTTGGTTTGTTCTACCTGGAGAACAAATATGTGCCACCACCCAAGCGTATGACTATGGAGAAAATAAAAGAAGAAAAGAATCACAATATTATGATGATTGATATTGCATCCTCTTTGAACTATTGTAAATTTGACGAAGTCAAAGATTGTCCTGTTGCATTTAACATGTTGGAAGAAAGTCTTTGGAGGTGACAAAAATGTGCAAAGAGCCAAGGAAAAAATTTTAAGAGGTAAATTTTTTCATTTAAAATGAAAAAAGGTGAGAACATCACCAATACAGTGAAAGGGTACTAAAAAATATTCTTCCTATTTGTGCAATTAGAGTTTTAGCTATTCAAGAGATAAGATGCAATCCAACACTTGATCTAACCTTAGATACTCTTGTGGGAAGATTAATTATTTTTGAGTTGGATAACTTTGATAACTATGCTCATTCTTCTAACAATCTTGAATCTGCATTCAAAGTAAAACTAACCCTTGGTAGAAAAGGAGGCAACTCAAAAGGAAAGCAAGCTAACAGTTAAGAAGAAGAAAATTCAGATGAATATCTTGAACTCATTGAAGCCATTCTAGCAAAAAGAGCAACAAAAGGAAAAGGAAAATTTAGAGGTAAAATTCCATTGAGTTGTTTCTCATGTAAAGAAGTTGGTCACATTGTTGCAAGGTGTCCAAACAAGGAAGACAAAGATGAGAAGAGGTTCAACAAGTTCAAAGTAAAGAAAGATATCAAAAGCTACAAGCACTACATAGGAAAAGGTAAGAGATCTAGTTACATTGCAAAAGATATTGATAGTGATAATGATGAAGATAAAGTAGTTTATATTGTTATTAAAGATGAATGTGATGATGAGGAAAATGAGAAGATGACATTTATCTCTCATGTTAGCAAAAATGATACATGGATCATAGATAGTGGTTGTTCTCATCACATGACTAGTGATACAAATAAATTTAAACATTTGGAACACTTTAATGGTGGAAGTGTTAGATTTGGAAACAATGAACCATGTTATGTAAAAGGAAAAGGAATCAACTAATGGAATCAAATGTGAGAAATTGAGAATGCCTACTGGGTTGAAGGATTAAGCTGTAATCTACTCAGTGTAGCATAGTTGAACAATATAGGATATAAAGTTGAATTCATGAATGACAAAGCTAAACTATAGGATGGAAAAGGAAAACTAGTTGGAACTAGCAATTAGACAAAAGGAATTTTTTTTCCTAGATCTCACTGAAAATACTTATATTTTAGCTCAAATAGAATAAAGTTGGCTATGGCATAAAAAAAAGTGTCATTTTAACTTTGATAACCTAATCACCACAAGCAAGAAAAACAGAGTAAGAGGCATCCCTTATTTGAAGAAACCTAAGATGATATGTACAAACAATGTCAAATTGGTAAAATGAGTAAAAGAAGTCTCAAAAGTAAGTCCTACAATTCTGAAGAAGTTTTAGAACTAGTTCACACATATCTTTGTCGGCCAATAGGTGTGGGAATCTACTGTGGAGATATTTATTTCATTCTATTTGTTGATGATTTGTAGTGCCTGCCCCTACTTTACATTTTTTCTATTATTGCCGAACTTTTTTATTCTAGTTTTATGCTTCATGATTAGTAATATTATTTTGAGATTATCATATATTGTTTCAGATTCAAATGATTGATAATAAGATTACTTGGTACTCTATACTTCATGTATGCATGATGATTATTATAGTATTTTCAGTTATTGATGATGATTAGTTAGATGGATTATCATATGTGTTTTCTTATGGATACTTACCCCATACTGCATGTGTATGGTGTGCATATATGTTATCTTTATGTATGGCATTTCTGATGTAGTTAAGGAAGGGAGTTGTAGTCACCTGCTAGTCGATCTACACAATGCACCACTTTTGGCCATTACCTATTTAGTTTAGTATATATGTGTTTCTACATGCATGGATTTTGTGCAGATTACAGGTACCAGTTATCGACTTTCCTGAATTATTAGGATGAGCGTACCCTATCGCATTATCTCAATGGTAAGAGAGGGGAGATAAATTCTTGAGTCCAAATCCTAAACCTTTAAGCCATTTGTTCTAGAAAATTAGGACAAGTATCTAAGTTGATTACCTTTCAAATGCATTGTATGACGTTAATTCGTGAGTATAACCTTTTAGTTTGATCTTGTATGTGTTTTTCTGTGATGGGTTTTCGTATTTTTCTTTATAAGTCTTTGATAATTTTTCTATTAATTAAGTCAAATTAAATGATTAAATTAATAATTTAATTTAAAGGAAAATTGTTATGATTTTTTAATATTTAATTATATTTAATTAATTTGGAAAATTAATTAAATAAAAAGAATGAAACTTAAAGATAAAAGTTATAATTTTAAAACTTGATAATATTAATTTAATTTAATACTAATGTATTTAGAGTTTATTTTTAAATAAATGTTAAATACTTTTATTAATTTAAGTTAATAAATATTTTATCAATTAACATTTCAAAAATAAATTAAAAAGTGAAAAAAGATATTAATTTATTAAAAGTTTTAAGAATTGCATAAAGTGTGCATGAGATTAAAATTTAATAAATTAATTAAAAAGGAAAAGTCAATTGAAATTAAATAAAGTTATTTTATAATCCATTAAACGTGCATGAAAAAAGAAAAAGAAAAGATAATAAAAAGTTAAAGTTTGGTGAGCAAGGAGTCCTCTTGGGTGATCACACAATTAGTGCCCTGATTTTAAGAGAGAACTCCATATCACAATTTGAGGGTTCATTTTCGAAAGACCGCAAATTTTGGAAGGAGAATTTTTAGAAGAAAGAAGGTTTTGAGAGGAGGAATTCTCTCCCAATCTTTTGGGCGTAGCGTTGTTAGCATTAGAATCTAGGTAGATTCTTGTGATTCATTCGTAAAGTTAATTACGCTATTCCTTTTTCTGTCTTCTTCGTGTTTGTGAAATGGTTATCTGAATAATTCTTGTGATCAATGTTTTCAATATTGTAAATTTCTAGTATGCATGTTAATTTTTCTATATACATAGAGATTGAAATATCTTGGAATTTCTTGTCTGGTAATTTTGCAAATTATATAATAGACAAGGAAGGGTTTTTGAGTTTTAAAAAGGAAAATTTAAATAGAGAATTCAACTAGTTGGTCGTATTTCCCCTATCAGATTAAGGCTGGAACTTTTAATATATAAAAAAATATTTTTTTAATAATTTAGAAAGAGGGGGTTATTGTCTTCTTTAAAATTTATATCTATTATTAATTTTTATAAAATAAAATTTATTAAAAAATGTAATTCTTTGAAAAAAATAATATTAAAAATAAATATATATATATTAAAATTATATTGGGGAGGGTGGGGAAACCCCACATCCCCTCGTACTTGTTGTTGGCCTTTCAATGGGCCACGATAATAGGTACCCTGCTATACGTAGCAACAGTTGTACTATTGTCTATGGTAGCAGAGTTACTAGTTGTCATGGGTATGTGGTCGACAACCTTTTAAAAGGCATCAATTTTTGTATGGGATCAATTGCTATTAAGTTTTGTTTTAATTTAGTTTTTTTTTTTTTTAAATTACTCAATGAAAATTATTAATAGTAAGATTTTAAATTATAATTTATTTAATAAATTTTATTAATATTTATTATTTTAATAAAAAATTAGTAAAAGATTAAGATAATTATTTTATGCAATTATTAATTAATTTGATTAAATAAAATTTAATTAAGTTTAATTAATAAACGGAAGAACTTAGTGGTTTTAGATTTATTTTATTAATAATAATATTGACTTTAATAAAATTGAAAATTAGTTTTATTGGAAGATCAATAGATATTACTTTAATAATATAAATAAATAAATAATTATCCTTAGATTATTTTTAGGAAATTGTCCTAAAATATAATGGGGGTAATTCTACATTTTATTCAAATAAATGAATGGGTTAACTTGCAGGGTAAATTGAGAATCTTAGGTACTTGAAACATTCATTGAAACAAAACTAAAACCTTACATTTAACTCCACAGGTATGTTTTCAAAATCAAACCAAACTATGAAACCTACACATTGTTTATCTGTATGTTGTCTATGTTTTTGGGTTTGGGTTGACTAGAGTGTTGACCAGTTTTAGGACGTCTACCAGAGGCTTGGGAGTTTTGTGTTTGTGGTATTATGTTGAATTGATCTTGATTTTTTAAAACTCAACCATGGTAATGTGTTGGTATGCTCTTTGATAAGTTTGCTTATATTGTTGGTTATGGTTTTCAGTGTTATTATGGGATAACAAGATGAAAGTTATGACCTATTTGACTTAACCATTTTGAGTCTTCAATCAATATTTTTGGGATGCTTTCCAGTTGCTTGTAGAGAACTGATGTGTTATTTTGAATTATGTTTCAATGATTTTCAGTCACTTGTATAGGACTGAGGTGATTTTATATGATTATTTGATTTGTGATTTCATGAGCTTAAGGTAGGTTATCTATATGTAATGTCAGGAAGTTGCTTGCAATGGAGGTCAGGGCCCTAAGTGGCTACTAGGGTAACCCATTGTAAGTTGTTTAATAAGTGAAAACACTACACTAAATGAGAGTAAAATGAACCTAATAAGAGTCTTTGTATGTTCTCATAGATGCCTCGAGTGCTAGTACAGACTAGGATGGGAGTAGAACACTTAGTTGTGACCATGCATCGTTAGTATGCCTTGTCAATACGAGAGGATACTAGTGCCACATAGGATCACTAGGGGGTTGGGTCCTGAGAGACTTCCAAGGTAACTCTAGCATTGATTTGTGCAATGACACTTGCTCACTTACATAATAGATTCCCTACGTATCTTCGTGTGCCTTTGGGTATAGATGTTGAATTATCTTAGAACCTCTGAGTTAGATTACTTTTAGGATTTCTTGGACTTAGAGAGTACTTTTGATATTTGGATTGATATCCTATTTGGAACTTGAGACTATCTCCTTAGCACAGTGGGAGTGGGCCTTTTTGGGTTACCATACGGTCAGGTGGTAGTGCTTTTTTACTCTTACCATTAAGATCCATCTGTTGATACTGTGGTTGGAGTTCCTTGTCTGCATTTCCTTTCATTCTATCTCTGTGTATTATGATGGATGGTTGTATCTTTATGATGGATAGTTGTATCTTTATGATAGATGGTTTCATTTACTGTATTGTACTTTGTATCATGAATCTGAAAGGGATGATGTAATCTATTTTTATAAATTTATATTCTTTTAGCCTTTCATATCCTATGACATGTATAGTGGATGATTGAGCATTCCAAATTTTATTACCAAGTGGCATTTGGAACAAATGTATATTATTTAAATGAACTTTGCACTTGTAATTATTCGTTCATGTGTATGTGGTATTTTTTAGACTTGGTATTAATTAAGTTAAATGTGATTCAACATCTTGGGATCCTTAAGGAATGTAATCTATTATATTTTCTTATGTATGATTGTATGTTATTGTTTCCACTACTTTATGATTGATGTGTATGTTCTAATTCTTTCTTGTTCTTAAAAAAAAGTTTGAAAAACTTAGTAAAACTTTAGGTTAATTCTTTTGGATCCCTTGGTGGGGCATTACATCTGGTACCAGAGCTCGAGTTTCTACATTGGGAGCTATGGGTATATTGGAATGCCACTAGTTGTTAACTAGTTGAACTAAAATGAAACTTTAAACGGTTATGTGTATCTTTTTCAAACTGAAACTTGAACTAGTTGAATTGAAACATAACTTAAACTTTTAGTTGTATACTTTCAAACTTGAACATTTAGACTTCAAAACTGAAATGCACTTAAACCTAAAAATAGGTAAAAATGGAAATTGAAACTTATTTTATTTTCAAAACATGTGTCTATTATATATGCTTACAGTAGTATGATTTATGGTTATTATAGCATCTTGTATCTTGGGTATTATTGTAGTATGGTATCTGGGACAAGATCTTCTATTAGAGATCGTAGTCTAGGTCATGGGAGAGGCCATGGACAAGGCAGATCCATCAGTGTACATGAGTCTATTCACGAAACCATCATTGATCGCCTACCTCCTGTTCATGCCTAGGATGGAGAACATCAGTCAGGACATGAGCATAGACCTAGGTCTAGGAGTCCTCAAAGGGATCATTAGAGATCCATTGTAGCTTCTCAAATGAAGGACCTTCAAAGGTCCAAGGTTAAGCCCTTTAATGGGCATGGTTCAGGTTATGTAGCCAAGCAGTGGCTTATTACTCTTGACAAGGTTTTTGCTATTCAAGACTTTGATAGTAATGTCAAAGCGAGGTTTGCTATTACCAACCTAGAACTCTTTGGAGCCACTTGGTGGACTATTGAAGAGAAGAATTTGGGCATAGACATGAATAGTGTCACATGGGAGTTATTCTTGGAAAACTTCTGTGAGCGATTCCTACCAGAGGAATGGAAGCAACATAGAGCAGATGAGTTTCACAACCTGAGACAGTTCACTATGACTGTAGTAGAGTATGAGCACAAGTTCTATGAGTTCATGCCCTTTTTGGGAATTAGTGATAACCCAGCACAGTTGGCATAGTATTTCATCAGAGGCTTGAACAACCATCTAATTGGGGGTGTTAAGATATTTGAGCCTAAAACCCTTAAAGATTTAGTACATCGAGCCATCCTTGTAGAGAAGAGTGTCAACCTTGGACATGGGGGTTTTGTGGGAGTGCCTACAACATCAGGATCTAAGGACAACCACAACTCAAGTGGGAACAGGAAGCATCTTTTTCCTAAGGGGAATCAGAACCAGCAATAGCCTCAATAGTCACAACAACAAAAGGGATCATACCCTCAAGCACAAAGTGGTGGCAATGGTTCTAACTCCAAGAAAAATTGCAATGCACAACATAATAGGCGAAATCAATACACTCAACTTGCGAAGAGCAACTAGTCTTTTGCTAGTAGGGATAGCCACCAACAGTTGAATGCACCTCCTATAGGGAGAGGATCTGGCAGAAGCACAGGATGCTATACGTGTGGGTAGATTGCACGCATTGCAACTCAATGTCCACAGCGAGCACCTCAGTATTGAAGTTCTAGGCCAGCAGCATCTGAGCCCACAGTCAAAGATGTAGGTAGAGCTCAAATGCTATTTGTGGCGGTAGATCACCGTCAGGAAGACCAGATCACCGTCAAGAAGACCATCAAGGGATTGTGGTTGAGACTACAAGAGCTATCTGACGTACAATCCCTCAACATAGTTCAAAAGATTGCTAATTCGATTAGAGATTGTGTTATACTTAGTCATACCTTTTAACAATGATGATTGATAGCTCAAATGAAACATTTACTAAAACATTAATGCCTAATATATATAATGTGGATCTACTTCTTTATCTCTTGAGAAAACTGAATAATGTTCTAATGATTCTCCTTATATGTATCTTATATATAGATAATCCAAACATATAAATTAATGACACTTCAATCATAAATTTATAAATCATAATATAATATGAATCATACAAACATTCATGTGTCAAATTTGTTCAACACAATTAGTTGACAAAGACAAGAAAATTAGATTTAATCATTTAAATTATAAATTTATTCTTAACTATTTTAATGTCAATCTCAAAATGTAAAAGTAAAACAATCTTAATTAAATTATATATTAAATTTTCAAATGAATATGTTAAAGTAAATAACATTATAATATAATAATTAAGCTAAAAAAATCAAGTTCAAACATAGAGCAAATGTAACAAAATAAAAACCTTGTTTATTGATAAACATAAAATGGCATGATTATGCTGATTATATTATAGTTGCCACATGATTAAAAGAAATCCATAAATGAATTATGGGAATACTATTGACCTCCATATAATTGTGGAAATAAGTTTTTCAACTAAGAAAATGAACATACAGCTTTTTGGATTAGAAACCTATTCAAGCTTAAACATATACTTTTCCAAATTCGTTAAACTAAATCCTCAATGCAATCTTATTTCAAATCTGGTTTGAATTATGAACCGACTCCTTCCATTCTGAAATAGAATAGACAAAAAATAGGAAAATGTGCCGTACATTCCTCATATATATTGAGTGGCAATATCTCAAAAGACTAAGGAGAAATGATTACTGGAGTGAATTTTAGGGAAGCCACTAAAAACAAATGAGTAAGTTCAAGAACAAGAATATCTCCTCCTTTTATGTCTTCATCTTAATTCATTCCCATAATAATTGTTATTTAATGTCTCACTGGACTTAATGTAGATTTTGAAACACCGTACTGAACTCCAAAAAGAGTAGAGCTTTCTCTTCCAAAAACCATTAATGAAAACACTGCAATTTATAATCCTTACAAATGAATATGATGGAAAGATATAATTAAATTAAAAGCTTACAAGATACAACTACAATTAAAAACTGAACTTAACTCTTCAAATTCCAATATGAAATCATTTGTTTACCTCTATTTAGAGCTTCCATATTAATCATATGAACGTAATCTACTTTAAAACAATATACATACACTAAACAAAATCAAAATCAAGTGAGAAAACCATTTTTTCAAATTGAATTTTTTGAACTCTATATTAATGACCCTATATTTAGCATTCTATTGTAGCATGTTGGTTTGAGATAAAAACCAACTTATTATAGCCTAGAATGAATATTAGACCCAAACTTGGAAAATGTGTCAACCTATATTCCCTGAAAAGAATGGAACATCTCTAAGAGCACTTAATGTGGTCAATGTATCCCTTAATGTGGTCAATATATCCTTAGAATAATGAGCTACTCATTATTTTATAGCACTAGCTAATAAAAATGCCAAGAGCGTGACAACAAGGATAAATGATTAGTAGAATAAATTTGAGACAAGCCACTGAATACAAATGAGTAAGTTTAAGAAGTAGAATATCTCCTTTTCCAATGTCTTTCATCTTAATTCATTCCTCCAATGATAAGTGTTTTGTGTAACAAATATGGAAAGACTTGGTGGTAATTAAGATCAAATTATTGTTTTTCTAAGTTGTTGAAAAAACTTGCAGAAATCGTTGCCCCATACATTCAGCAGGAATAATATTTTGGTGATAGAAAGAGAAAGATGCCACTAAAGGAAAGAATCGAGACTTTAAAGAAACAAATAATATTTTGAAAGTGCAAATGATTTGTCTCAAGGGAATGTTAGAGCATGCATTTTATTATGTTATATATAGTTGTACGAGTATATTCTCATCCATGATTGAGTTGTACTTAGTACAACTATCTTTAGCATAAAATTATTTAGTGAAATTAAACGTGTGCGAGTTTAATTTTGTTTAGTTGAATTTTAGTTCGTTTCTATATTTTTACTATTATTACGGCAAGTGATATATATAAAAGCAATTCATCCATGCATTGCAATTCTAAATCATTATATGCAGTCAATATAGAATAATTGGTTAAGTTGAAAAATTATCATACTTGATTGTTTTTGGTGATAAGTCATGTGTTTACAAATGATTCTCGGCTTGTGACTTGAAATCTAAATTAACTTCCATAAGGAAATGGATAGGATATGAGAGGCTTAAAAGAAAAAGAAATGTATCATCATAAATTATAACCACCTTATTAGTGTGAACAACTTCAAAATTGTTTAGCACCCACATTAGTGTGTTTTTATTATAACATGCATGATGGGACACAATAGACACCAAACTTAACACCTAACTTCAAATGTTGGTCTTATTTTATTTCAATTTCATCAAAATCAATGTGAGCCCTTATTTCTAAGTGTGTGCTTTTATTATTTCTCCAATCCGATAATTTATTTGCCAACATTATCCTTCCATTACCATTATATGGAATTTGTGCTTCTTCCCAACCTTGAAATTATATCAATTGTACAAGTACTAATTTGGCACCCCCTTGTTATCTTGGACCCATGATTTTGGTTTGACATTTCATTGGTGGATATAGATTTCCTTGGGTGGTGTAAACTTGGGCATAGAATATCTCGAGTGATGTGTGTCCTGAGATTTGGGCCCAAGTTCAAATGGGTGGTCTATTGCAGTGTTTTAGAGGAAAATTAGATCTAATATTGTCCTCCAATTTTTGAGTCTTGAAATATTGTGAGAGGTATATATAGGTACCCTATCTCTATTACTTTTGATTTAACATGATAATACCTAAAAAACTCTGTAATAATTTTGCATTCTTCATTCTCAAGAAAGATATCTAGCATTCAATGTGTCTTAAAGGAAATGTTCTTCTCTATGGATTAATCTTATACCCCTTATTGAAGGCCAAAAAAGAGTGCACCATCAAGGAATAAGACCTAAAGATATTCAAGCATCCATGTTCGTTCAAGTTTTTAATCCCTTTCTCAAACAAACATTGTGCCAAACTACAACATCCATTACACAAAGGTTTGTGTTTCTTGATTTCCTTCCAGGATGTTGTGTTAACTCAAAGATATTGCATCAACATACTTGATCACATTCAAAGAACCATTTGCATTCCCAATATATGATACTTCATTTTTTAGATCTAGCCTCGTTTATTTTATTTTATTTCAAGTTTCATTCCAAATAGGGGTTTGACTGAAGTGAACCCTTTATACAACCTTCTTCCTCTTTTTATGTGTGTAGGAATGAGTAGTGAAAGCATCAAGACTTGGAGTAGAAAATACAAGACTTGATGAGAAGTCTGCATCTAGATTCAAACAAAACTTTAAGGTATAAAATGGTATAGGCAATCTATACCTAGGAACAAAATGCCCAAGGAAATCTACTCTTTCAAATCAACTTGAAATTGAAACTATATGTCAACACTATCAATTCTAGTTTATTTTCCAAATTAGTGCAACTTCCTATTGATTTTCTATTAGTTTCTATCTTTTGTAACTTGTTATTTATGTCTATTCATCCTTTAATATTGCACCCTCCAATCAAATCTCCTCAAACTCATATTGGGACATAACAACTTAGTCACAATAACCCAAGGAAAAAATGTCACGACATAATAATAACCCAAGCCAAAATGACTTGTGGCCAAAATAACCCATGGATAAAATATCACAATAATAATTAATATGTTGGTCACAAGGGTAGTTACTATAGAACAATATCATTGTACTATTTGTATGTAATATACAACAATATCGTTACTAGTAAATTTTGATTATGATATATGATTGTTGTCTTTCTATTTGTTGTTCTAAGTAGTCAAAGATTTTTCTATAATGTGCATCACTACTATGTGATCTCTATCACTACTTTGTTCTAAAGTCAATTTCATTCTAAGTGATACGTAAAGGAAGTGGGAATGGTGGTGGGATAGGTGATGATAAGAATCTAATTAGAACTATTAGATGAAAGGCATGCATGTACATATGGGTCAAATGGGTGCATTTGTATATGTATTTTATGTACAAATCATTACTAATTCATCTATTCTAGGGATAGTTCATTCTAAAATCATTAGGTGATTTATTTTTCATTTCTATACAAGATTGGTTTTGAATTGCTTATTCTTGGAAATTTTGTCTATGCGTGCTTTACTATGTATTCTCTAGGTTGATTGACTGATGCAGGAGCATCCAGAGGTATAAGGGCAATCCTGTGTCACCCAAAAAAAAAAGTACTTAGATTTAGTTTCTATTTCATGTGTTTTCATTTTTGGACACCAATTTGGGTCAAATAAAGGTTCCAACTCTCACAGTTCAACTATCAGTGTGCTAGAAAATCTTGAAAAAATAGGAGCATGCAATTTGGCCACCATTTTGGTGACCTAGAAGGTGTGAATTGGTCAGATGAATGTAATTGTGATTTAGAGCATTCCAGAAAAAGAATCAGGTCAAAAGGCCCCACAGTTTGAAAGTTATTGCAATTTTTCGGATTTTGGAGACCTCCTAAGAATGCTTCAAAGTCAGGTTAGGGGCATTAAATGACCTCAAAAAGGGCCAAAAAATTGGGGACAAGCAAAGCTTGTCCATAGGGCTATAGAGCGCTTCGAGAGCTTTCTGAAAATGTAAACGGTTCGTCAATCAGAGCTACGGTTCAAAAGTTATGCCTCCCGGAAGTTTGGTTACCATTTCTGGATTCTTCTAGACTTGCACCGACTTCTAATGCAGCTTTTGGAACCTTCTATTTGGTCAGTGGATGCCTACTAGCACTTTCTAGAATGTACTCCTAGTCCTTAACCCTCTGGGGTCTATTTAAGGAGATTTCTGGCATTGTAAAAGGCAGTTCGGAATGGAGTTTGAGAGGAGGTACTGAAAGGAGAAATTATCTCCAGATTTATGCTATTGTAAGCCCTTAGGGCATGTTTTGAAGTTTATTTTCCTGTACTGTTGTACTAGCTTATTTTCTCAGTTAATATAATTTTTCCCTTTTTTGTTGTGTCCATTTTGTTCTTGGGTCGTGTCTCCATCATTGACTTAGTAAGATTGGTAATTTGACCTTGCAAGGTTTTTGAGGTTCTCAATTGTTTGATCACTATCCCATATCCCTTACAAGTGCATATTTTTAATACGAATATTCATTGACTGAAAAATATGCAATGTAAGGGAAAGTTTGGAAGTTTTTTTTCTTTTTTTTTTTTCATTTTGATTACTACTTATTTGATGCTAAAAAGTTATACAAAGATGAATGTAGATGCAATATAATTGAAATATATCTTTTCTCAATATTTTTGAATTTATGTTTGATAATAGGAAGATAGAGTGATCAATATCGTAACAAAATGAGATCAAAGACAATAAAGTAGCACAATTCAAGGCATTCGATAGTTGAGTTATCAATGTACCATATTGCTTCATTCTATATATTTGCAACTATTAAAGAAGTCATAAATATATCTATTATGTATATTGATTATAAAAATTGTAAAATTTTAGATTATATGAGAGGTTTCACTCATAATTTGGCACTATAATTGATAATTTGAATAGCAAAGTTTATCTAGAAATGTACATGTAATTTATTATTACTTTTCCTTCCTCTATATTCTTATGAGGATATTCTTTCCATTGTTCATTTTGAGCACAACTTAATTTTGCTTGGGTTATTATGACCTTGAAATATTTTGTGCTTGGGTTATTATGTCTAGGGTTATTTTGGCAAGGTTATTATGTCCCAAAACCCCTCAAACAAAACTCATCCTAATCGTGTTATTTTTTCTTCTAAGATCGATTGTGTAGTAGTGTTTTAGCATCAACATTTTAGTTCATATTACATGATCCATCATCAAGATGTAGGAGAGAAAAGGAGTTGAAAAATACATATTGCAGTCCAATAGATGACTAAATGAGGAGGGGGAGAGAGAGAGAGAGAGAGAGAGAGAGAGAGAGAGAGAAGGTGGATACGAAGACCAAGGTAGAAAAGATAATTGAATTTAAAAAATAAATGACAAGAACTAGCCCAAAAAAACAAATAAAAAATAACCCAAAAGATATATAGAATCCTAACTAAAAAGGAAAAAACCAAAAATTATATATTACACTATCTATATATTATATAAATGTAAAATAAAGTATATGTATGTATATACATATATACATATATTTTTGGAAGGATTATTGGGAAACAAGATACTAGGGGGGGTGAATCAGGATCTTAAACTTTAACTTCAAAACCAAATTATTGAATTAACACCTAATTCATCTCATATCTTAGATCTAACTTTAAAATTGTAGTGCTGAAACATAAATGAAATACATGCATATCTATGAAAGATTCAACAAATAACACAAATGATTCAGTACTTAGAAACACTTTAATGTGAAGGTAAAACTCGGGTGGGGATGAAACTCACAAATCTTCATTGTTGCAACAATGAAGTTAACTTGTTAGGGTTGCAATATTTAATCATAATCTATGATCTACCTTGTGAGGGTTCTACCCTGTTAAAAGATTCAATACTATTAAGTCCTACCCTATTAAAAGATTTCACACTTACAATTAAGTAAGGACTTTGTTAGGAGGTTTACATAGACTTGTTGGGATCACTCGGTTAAGAGATTTGCCCTAATTCAAAATTGACTTAGTACTTGACCCTTGATTTTCTTTGCAAGTTGATTTTGGATCTCCTCTATACAATCTCTGATCTTGATTTCTCAATCTAATATCTCCTTTCAATCCTTCACTACTTCGATTTCCCTTGTCTGAATTGATTCCAAATTTAGCCTTCCTTGTTCTATTTTGTTCTTTTTCACTTCTTCTCATCACATACACACTTGCATACCCATATACATTACTGATTCTAGGGTTAGAATCCTCCTTAAATAGATGTTATGTGAAAGTTCTAGATCTCAATCGACAGTTTACAATTCATCATCTTTTACCATTTCTATCTGATTTATTGATTGGTTGAATTGTATTTCTTTGACCATTACCTTATGTGATGATCATAATCTCCATCTTGACTATTTCTAAAAACATTAAATCTCATATGGAAGTCAGCCAAAATGGTTTACATATTTGTTTCTGCAATTACAAACTCATATGACATTATTGAACTTCTCGACATCTAAATGTGTTGACGCTTGGTCATCATTCACATTCATAGGCACTCAGTGCATGTGCTTCTCTATTTTCTCAACAAATATTGTCTCTTCAATTTATTTAGTCTCTACTAAAATAACTCGACTCCTATATATGCTCGGTCTCCACTAGGGTGCTTGACAATCACTAACTTGTTCGACATGTGATGCAAAATAAACAAATCCTTCGTTATGCTCGACCTTTACTAGATGACTCAGTCGTAGTGATGGTCGTTTATCCTTGCCTAGTAAATGACTAAGTGTTTGAACACTAATAGAAAACATAGGCTTGGAGATCAACAATCTCCCCCTTTAACATTAGTGAAAAAAATACTTTGTCATGCATAGTCATTGCATTCAAAAAAAAAAATATTCCCCCTAAGAATATAATTTGAATCTATAAAATCTAGATGTTGTAACATCTGATGTCTTTGACTGCTGCTCTTATTTCCTCCTTATCTCATTTTCCCTTTTGCTTCCCCCTTATTATCTGATGTTTTCTCCCTTGTTTTTGTCATTGATGGTTTGGGATTGTTGGGGTTAGGTGGTGCTTAGCAAAAAATTGCTTATGGCTTGTCAAAATGTCTGCATAGCCTTTATTCCACTATTCTCTTATTTTCTTCAAAACTTGAAATTGAATTTCTAGCTCAACAGCTAGATCAATGAGACCTTCAACATGGGAAAAATGAGTATCTTTCTTCAAAATGAGTAAATGGGGTAACAACCAGAACTGAATTAATATCAACTTATTTATGATCTCACTATCTCTAGTCGTGAGCTCGGCTAATCTTTGTTGACCAATTGTTAACTTATTATATGAGAGGGAGCTTGAACTTTGTTCTTTCCCAAAGAAATCACACTTTCCCTCATATCAAAATTCAATAAATCAATGGAACGTTGATTTTCTAATGTAAAAACTTCAACATCACTCATCTTCATATATAATGAATGAATGATCTTCAAAATTATTTCTAACTTTGTGACTAATTTGGAAAGCTCAACTTGTCCCTATATCCTCTACCTGAATTTTATCAACTATATATACTAATTGGTCCAAAATTGGATGCTAACCATCTATGTCAGTTATTCCAAATGCATTAACAAAAATGTCTCTAACAGTTTGTCATACATGTTTCTTATTTTTCTCTCTCCTTAGTTGTCCTTGTTTTACCTTACAAATCAACAAGGTTTGTAGTTCCTGCATCTGTTCAAGTGTCAAATTATTTAATTCATACATGGGTAAAGTGATTACCTCATCTAGATTTATTGACTCATCATCCAGTTCATCTACCTGAGTCAAAAATTGAGATCTGGGAGTTGTATCATTGGGTTGTGATAGTTGAAATTGTCTTCCCTTCTCACTTGATCTCATTTCCTATTGTTCAAGTGTTCTCTCCAATGATACTATAGGCTTTGCACTTGAAAACTATACAAGAGTTAATGAAGTCTCTTGCTCCTTTGGTGTGACCTATTCTGTTGTCATCCCTGTACTTTTATCCTCTTCTTTCCTCTCTTGTTTCTTAGGACTAGGCATACAAGTTAATTTTGTAAACACAATTATTGCCTTACCCTATTGCTCAACACTTGTATCCTCTACTACTAATTGAACCTCTACTTTTTCAGCCTATGTAGTCTCAATCTTTGGATAATCTACCACTTGTAACAAAAATGGATTTGTACAAGGTAGAGTTGTGTCTAACATGAGTTTCTGCATATCTTCCTCATTGAGCACATTTAGGTTCTATGGAGGTGTGTTAGATATATCTTTGACAGTAATAACCTCTTGTTGTTTACATTTATGCACTAGTTCCTTGATCTCTCTACTTAATAGTAATCTCTTCCTTGTATGCATCCTCAAATTCAATTGCATCTCTGCCTTCTTTGGGCTCTACTATTGGAGTAATAACTCCAAATACCTCTTTCCACACTTTGATGTTGTCTCACTCAACATCATAAGCCTTATTCTTCAAAATTTTGTATGCCCTATCTGTTGGCATAAAAAATTTCACTAAATCTTTAAGGGATATAGACATATGTATCTTCCCCAAATTTGGCATAGCTTGTGCCAATGTAGTTTCTCTTATTTGCTTCTCTATGGATAGTGCCCACTTCCATTTGGCATCTATCCATTTGTTCAAACCCATTGGGAATCCATCTCCTAATTCTAAGGGTGTATGCCTAAATTTGATCATCATATCTATCATTTCTTCTTCAAGCTTAACTTTCTCATCATTATTCAAAGAATCATAGTTAATGTCTTTAAATCCTACATAATTTCCTAATTCTCTAACCTTTTCACATACTTGATCTACATTCATTGGAGGGAGTCTTTTTACAATTAGCAATTTGGTAGGTTCATCTAAATTAGTCTCTTCATCATCTTCCTCCTCCTGTTCAATGGTCAGTTTTTTCCTTGGCCTCTCTTGTATACTCTTCTGTGGTGAGTTGGTCAGTCTCTTCTTTGATAGATTGCCTTTTACTTTCACAATTAAGGGTTGAACTATCTTTGATCTTGTTATGATCTTTACTTTGGGCTTCTGAGGTGTGACAACCTTCTTCACCTCTCTACTAAGATTAGCTTTAACTTAAGGATCAACAATTATTACCTTTCTCTTCTTTGTTGCCTTGGGATTGACAATAGCCAATTCCTTTCCTTTTCCTTCGTCAGCTTGAATAGGTTGTTCTGATCCTTCCCCTTCTTCATTATTCTTGTCCTCACCACACTTTCTCTTTCTTTTCTTCATGGCCTTAGGAGTGCTAGATTTTGCATTTAACTCTACAATTATTGTGTCATAAGTGCCAAATTGATTGGCATTTGTATCAACACCTTCTATGAAAAGTGCAGTCACTATTTCTATGACCTCATCAACATTTACTTCATAAGGCATAGGCCTTAACCATATAATTCTTTGTATTACTACCTGAGCATGTACAAAATTTGTGTCTACTAAAAAACATACTTCACCATAATACTTATCAGCAACCGACTCAAGTATTCTCATTCTATTTTCATTTTGTTTTTGAAATCCTCAAAATAATTATCCATTATAACTTGAAATTTTTCTCCTAGGTTGCTAGTCAACTACTCTATAGTAGGTCGGTTCATATCTCATGATACTTGGCCAATCGTAGGAAATGAATTTTGTACATAGAAAAAGATGCATACTAGAAAAGATTCAAACTTACATGATGTATTCTTTGCTTTCTTGATTGTGTCTAGGTTCTCTGATAATTGTTGCAATTATAGCTTAGCAAGGTCATAAGTATGATCCATCTTGACAATTTCATGCCCCAAATCCACTACAATGCATGGCACTGTTCAGACAACTGGATTGGTAGAACTTTTGTGCAATCAAACAAATGACAAATTCAATGTAGGATCTTCTATCCCATTAATTGACATCCCTCTACTATTCCACTTTACTTTTGTCAATTTCTTAATTTCATTTTTTGTTGCACTCCTTATGCTCTTGAGTTGATCCAAGGTAGGGTAGCTAGTTACTCAACATATTATAGCCTTGTTGATCTTGATAGGTCCACCTTCTAACCATATCTTCATGTTGTGGATGCGCTTGATCATGACCTTTATCCATTCTACCTTGAAACCTTAGGAAACCCTAGGGCACGAGTAAGTCCTTTCTCAGCAACTACTTTTTTCTCATCTTTTAATACGCCATTGTTGCACAACTTCTTTTAAGTTGTTCTTATTTCAAAGTCTCAAATTTCTCCTAATTTTCATAGGTAACATGATCTTGTACATCTTGAATAGGAAAAATTTTGGATGGAATTGATGATAGAGCGCCAATATCATTTCTTAGCAATTATACTGCCCCTGAAGTTTGGTGGAGGACATTGGTTGTTCCTCACAATTTGAGTGTTGCTATCATTCAACATTTTTCTTATTGATGCCATTATAACCAAGGTTTCAAAAAATAAATTCTTCTACAATATCTTCTAAAAAAAGTTTACTCAGCACTAAAAGTAACACTTACTAATGTGAATAAATTTGTCAATGCTCAACTATGATTTTCTTGCTTCTTCGTTGAAATTGCCTTAATCACCTTTAAATCACTTGAGAGCTCTGAAAACATTTGGTGAATGAAAATGTAAGCACAAATTTGATATATACCTTCAAATTTCCATTCTAGGTCTACAATAAATGTTCATACTACTTGGTTGGTGTATGAAGCTAGCTCAGTCTCCATACTTGTTTGGTCAAAATCGCCTTACTCGGTCAATACATCAACTTTCTTGATCATTCAGTCTATACTGCAAAGCTCGATCAATATTGATTGTATCATTGATGCTCACTACTCTATGTAGAAAATGATATTATTTTTATTTCCCTTTTATGGATGTTCTCAATATATCTTTACTTATGTAGATATTAACTTTTCATACATCTATGTTAGGAATTGATGTAAAATATGTCATTGAATAAATAGTTCCTTCATACCTTCTTCATTTAGTTGGATGTAGTGTGATCACCTGATCCATTGGATTGGGTGATCTTATCTTTTCTTTCTCTACGACATCCAGCTCTCACTATCTCTATCCATGTTTTCTTTCCTTCATCTTTGTCATTTCCATTATTTGGTGCTAGTGCTTTGGTTCTGTAGTTTCTACTGATATGTCTAACTTTGAGAGAACTAAAACATACTATTTCTTCATTCAACCACTTCTTGTAATTTAATCTGAAATATGTCATGATGCAATTATCTAGGATGTGGCCATACTCTCCACAATAGTGACAATTGTACCATGTATTATATTCCCAATTTTAGGAGTTGTCTTTCCTTGAAGCATATGCTTGTTTCTTAGGTATCTAGTTGGACTTTTTCTTGAATCTTCACTCATGAGATCTATGTCCATATTTATGACAGTTATAGTAGTGCCCTTTAAATGTAGTGAATGAATCATTTTCCTTCGATCTATATTCATGTGTTTGATGTCTCACCTTCTTGCATTTGGAACAATTACTAGTAGACTTAGTTTTAGAAGTTTGCATACCATTCTTTATTCTACAGATGTTTTTTGTGTGTCCAAGTTTACCACACCGATGACATGTAGGTTTGCCTTTGGATGTAGCATTCCTTTTTTATCCAATCTTTAATGATTCTCCTTCTTCAGTGGATGAGAAGTGCTTGTTGTATGACAGTCCAGAGGTGTCTTTGTTCTAGGTGATGTAGTGAATTCGTCAAAGTGTTTGAAAGCTTCATTTGGTTTGTTCATTCTTTCCATAAGTTCATTTTCATGCCTCAAATCACTTCTCAGTTTCTCATTTTGTGTCGTTAGGTTTATGATCTCCAAGTCCTTTCTATTTGCTTCCTGATTAGAAACTATCAATTGATTTATAATATCCAACTAATTATTTGTAAGCTTCTGTACTTCAAATGATCTCTCTTCAAGTCTTATTACCATCCATCTTTTTTCTTCCTTAGTCATGACTTTTTCTTCTTCAACTTTCTTCTTTTGTTCTATTACTTCATATAGTAGTACTAATTGGGTTTCATATTCTATCTTGAGATATTTTACTTCTTTGCTTAGGGCACTATTCATTTCTAGTAGTTTTGTTATTGCTTCACTGTTGACACCAATCTTTCCATTTTCAAGTAGTCTTTCTATGTCAACTTCCTTGTATTGAGTATCATTTCACTGAATTTCTATCTCTTTCCTTTTTGTCAGTGATTTCCTTAACTCTTCTCTTGCACCTTCAACTTGTTGCAATATAAGCTTGATTTGAATCATCTAGTTCTCAATGATTTTTCCCAACATGTATTCCTCCATCTTCATGATCAGATGCTCTTAAGTTATTAGGCTTCTTTCAAGAGAATTGATCTTTGATACAAATTGTTGGAAGGATTATTGGGAAACAAGATACTGGGGGGCGAGAGGGGGAGGGGGGGGATCAAGATCTTAAGCTTTAACTTTAAAACCAAATCACCCTTTTTACACATAATTCATCTCATATCTTAGATCTAAAATTAAAATTGTAATTCTGAAACATAAACAAAATACATCATATCCATGAAAAATTAAACACATAACACAAATGATTTGGTAACCTAGAAACACTTCAATGTAAAGGTAAAATTGGGGTGGGGATGAAACCCACAAATCTTCAATATTGCAACAATAAAGTTAACCTATTAGGGTTACAATGTTTGATCATAATCTATGATCTACCCTATGAGAGGTATTCCCTGTTAAAATCTTCAAGATTGTTAAGTCCTACCCTGTTAAAGGATTTCACACATACAATTAAGTAAGGTTTCTATTAGGAGGTTTACATAGACATGTTAGAATCACTCAGTTAAGAGATTTGTCCTAATTCAAAATTGATTCAGTACCTAACCCTGGGTTTTCTCTACAAGTTAATTCTGGATCTCCTCTGTACAATCTTTGATCTTGATTTCTCAATCTAATATCTCATTTCAGTCCTTCACTGCTTTGATTGCCCTTGTTTGAAGTGATTCCAGACTTATCCTTCCTTTCTCTATTATGTTCTTTTTCGCTTCTTCTCATCACATATATGCTTGCATACCCATACACATTACTGTTTCTAGGGCTAGAATCCTCCTTAAATAGATGTTTTGTGAAAGTTCTAGATCTCAATCAATGGTTTATAATTCATCATCTTTTATCATTTCTATTTGATTTTCTAATTGGTTGAATTGCATTCATTGGGATCATTACCTTCTTTGATGACACATAATCTCCATCTTGACTATCTCTATAAACATTAAATATCATATGGAAGTCAAACAAAATGGTTTGGATATTTGTTTGTGCAATTAAAAACTCATATGACAACATTGTCTACTCGACATCTAAATGTGTTGACACTCGATGATCATTCACATTCATATTGGTACTTGAATTCTATATGTATGTCCTTCTCTATTTCCTTAACAAATATTGTCTCTTCCGTTTACTCAGTTTCTATTAAAATAACTCGACTCATATATATGCTTGGTCACCACTAGGGTGCCTAGAAATCACTAACTTGTTTGGCATGTAATGCAAAATAAACAAGTCCTTTGTTATGATCGGCCTTTACTAGATGACTTGGTCATAGTGATGACCATTCATTCTAGCCTCGTAAATGACTAAGTGTTTGGACACTAATAGACAACATAGGCTTAGAGATCAAAATTTATATATATGTATGTATGTATGTATGTATGTATGTATGTAGGTATGTATGTATGTATGTATGTATGTATGTATGTATGTATGTATATGTATATGTGTGTATATATGTATATGTGTATATATATACATATATGTATACATGTATATATATTGTTGGAAATAATTCTTCAATTTTAGATTGTCATTAATATTTTCACAAATGTCAGTATTAACTAAGCAATGTAGAGTTTGTTGTATTAACCGAGCAGTTGAGTAAAGAAGACTTTCTAATATTAACCGAGCTGTCAGTTAATGAAAGGATTGTTGCTTGCAGTATTGACCAAGTGGTTGGGCATCAAAGGAGTATAGTGTTGACCAAATGGTTAGGAATTGAAGAAGTCACAGTGTCAACCAAGTGTTTAGCGCGAGTGTTGACCAAGTGATAATAGAATGTAATTGTCAAATATTTTATTGAGGTTGACTATTTGGATGTTTATTGATGTTTTAGAAAGGTATTCAAGCTGACTTTTCTTAGCTTATGATATATAAGAAATGTCAAAGTTGTGAGAACAAGATGTAATAAGTGGAATATGAAAAATATGGATATATGAGCAAAGGCAAAGGGAAGAGAAGGAAAGTGTAAAAGATAAGCTACAAAGAAACATCTGATCAGGAAGGATCCAAAGGTTAAGCTAGAATGGAGATCTAAATCTGCAAAAGATAGATGCTTCATAAATTAGGTCAAATTACTGTTGCTTTCTAACTATTGTAGTAGTAAAGAAATCTCTTAATAGAGTTGACATAGCAATCATTTTGTAAATCATCTAACAAGGTGACATGTCAAGATTGAAGTGTTTGAATACCTCTAGCTAGGCCACTCCAAACAGGATGATCTAAATCCTCTAACAAGGTCATACTTAATAATATGTTTGTAATGTTTTATAGGTTGGCTCCTAACATGGCTCACTTCAAAAGAGTGAACTTTATTGTGACTAGTTGCAAGGTGGCTTTTTCCAAATTGGGTTTCCACATTAAATCTTGGTGTCATTTGTGTTCATGTTATTTTCTTATGTTTTAAGGTTTTGTAACTAAGTCACGAAAGGATAAAATAGATTAATAAATTTATAAGATTTCTTTGCTAATTAAGTAACAGTAAAGTTCTAATGTTAACTGAGCTACCTAGTATTGCATGATAAGTAGAAGCTTGTATTGACATCTAAGGGACATGGATTTTTTTTTTGGTAACTAATTCACTCCTCCCCTCTCAGTTACTCTTCTTACATTTCCAACAATTGGTACCAGAGTAGTTGGCACTTATAGGAAAAGGTTTTAAGGGCCTAAGCTAAAGATCAAGATTTCTTGTAGAAGGAAGATCCCTAAGCTAAATAGAGAAAAAATTTCAGCATGGTAAAAGTTGATAAAGCCACATATATCAAGCATCAATGATGTTGGTGTGTTCTACCTGGAGAACAAATATGTGCCACCACCCAAATGTATGACTATGTAGCAAATAAAAGAAGCAAAGGATCACAATAGAATGATGATTCATATTGCATCCTCTTTGAACTATTATGAATTTGATGAAGTCAAAAATTTTCCTACTACATTTAACATGTTGGAAAAGATGAAGAAAGTCTTTGGAGGTGACAAAAATGTGCAAAGAGCCAAGGAAAAAAAATTTAAGAGGTAAATTTGATCTTTTAAAATGAAAGAAGGTGAGAATATCACCCAATACAGTGAAAGGGTCAAAAAAAGTGTTAGTGCAATCAGAGTTGTAGGAGGTAAAATTGATGATGAAATAGTAATTGTCAATGTACTAAGAAATCTTCTTCCTATTTGTGCAATTAGAGTTTCAACTATTCAAGACATGAAATGAAATCCAACACATGATCTAACCCTAGATTCTCTTGTGGAAAGATTAATTATTTTTGAGTTGGATAACTTTGATAACTACGCTCATTCTTCTAAGAATCTTGCATTCAAAGAAAAACTAACCCTTGGTAGAAAAGGAGGTAACTTAAAAGGAAAGCAAGCTAACAGTGAAGAAGAAGAAGATGATGAAAATCTTGAATTCATTGAATTCATTCTAGCAAAAAGAGCAACAAAAGGAAAAGGAAAATCCAAATGTAAAATTTCATTAATTTGTTTCTCATGTGAAGAAGTTGGTCATATTGTTGCAAGGTGGCCAAACAAGGAAGACAAAGATGAGAAAAGGTTCAACAAGTTCAAAGGAAAGAAAGATTTCAAAAGCTACAAGCACTACAAAGGAAAAGGTAAGAAATCTTGTTACATTCCAAAAGATAGTGATAGTGATAATGATGAAGATGAAGTATTTTATAATTCTATTAAAGATGAATGTGATGATGAGGAAAATGAGAAGATGACACTTATCTCTCATGTTAGCAAAAATGATACATGGATCATAGATAGTGGTTGTTCTCATCACATGACTGGTGATAAAACTAAATTTGAACATTTGGAACACTGTGATGGTGGAAGTGTTAGATTTGGAAAAAATGAACCATGTTATGTAAAAGGAAAAGGAATCATAACATTAACTGATGGAATCAAATGTGAGAATGCATATTGGGTTGAAGGATTAAGCCATAATCTACTCAAAGTAACATAGTTGAAAAATATAGGATACAAACTTGAAATCATGAATGACAAAGCTAAACTATTGGATGGAAAAGGATAACTAGTTGGAACTAGCAATTAGACAAAAGGAAATTTGTTTTACCTAGATCTCACTAAAAATACTTATTTTTTAGCTCAAATAGAATAAAGTTGGAGCTATGACATAAAAGAATGTGTCCTATTAACTTTGATAACCTAATCACCATAAGAAAGAACAACAGAGTAAGATGCATCCCTTATTTGAAGAAACTTGAGATGGGCATGTGCAAACAATGTCAAATTGGTAAAATGAGTAAAAGAAGTTTCAAAAGTAAGTCCTACAATTCTGAAGAAGTTTTAGAACTAGTTCACACAGATCTTTGTGGGCCAATAGGTGTGGGAATCTACTATGGAGATATTTATTTCATTATATTTGTTGATGATTATTCTAGGATGATGATTGTAATGTTTTTGAAAGATAAGTATGATGCTTTTCAAAAGTTCAAATGATATTTGGCTAGAGTTGAGAAAGACACATAGAAGAATTTGAAATTCCTAAGATTAGATAGAGGAGAAGAATTCATCTCAAATGAATTTAATGACTTCTGCAATGAAAGAGGAATCAAAAGACAGGTATCAGCACCTAGAACTCAGAGAAAAATGGAATAGTAGAAAGAAGAAATAGATCCATCATGGAATATGCAAGGACACTATTGATAGAGAAGAATATTGCACCAAAATAATGGAGAGAAGCAATCAACACAACATTTCACACACTGAATTGAGTTCAATTGAAGAAAGGTACAAACAAAACACCTTATGAATTATGGTATAGTTACAAGCCCTATGTTTGTTATCTCGAAGTATTTGGAAGCATATGTTATATCTTAAAAGATGTAAGGAAAGGAAAGCTTGATGCAAAAAGTGATGAAGGAATATTCGTAGGGTACTCAAATATAAGCAAGGCACACAAATGTTTGAATCTTACTACTCAGAAAGTCATAGAAAGTGCCCATGTAAAGATTGATGAATTTTCATAAAGAAGTGAAGAACATAGTAACAAACAGCCTAAAGACTACATAAAGTTTGTCTATTATGAAGAGGAACCCAAAACTTTTCCTCAGAAGGTTGAAGTCACTCAAAAACCTAGTGTACCAAACAATTCACTAGTAGTTCAACCCAAGTCACATATAGTTCAACCCAAGTTGCAGCCTTAGGCAGTGCAACCCGAGTCCCAAGCAATGCAACCCAAGTTACAACCAAATCAGCTAGAGGAGCTCGAGGAAAATGATGAAAATCTTGGAGAACCAAGTGAACCAAGTTTTGAGCAAAGAAAGAAAGATCCAAGACTTGTTGAATATGTCAGAAGGCATCATGCACCTGATCAAATAATTTGAGGAGAGATAGAAGGCATACTGACAAGAAACAAATTAAAAGGTACATGTTTTATTAGTAAATTTGAGCCTACACATGTAAAAGATGCTATAGAAAATGAAAGTTTGATAGAAGAAATGAATAAAGAGATTGAGCAAATAGTAAAGAGTAAAATATCATCTCTTGTTCCTAGAGCTAAGGATAAAAATGTGATGGGTACAAAATAGATATTCATAAATAAGTTGAATGAGAAAGGAGATGTGACAAGAATCAAGGCAAGACTTGTATGCAAAGGTTATGCTCAAGAAGAAGGTATTGATTATGGGGAAACATTTTCCCCTGTTGTAAGACTTGAAGGAGTTAGAATACTTCTAGCGTATGCAGCACAAAAGGGATTCAAAGTATATGATAATACTAAACCCATAATTGGTAGGTCCCTTTTGTGCTCTCTCTTTTAGTCATATTCAATTTACCTTGATGTGTCCTTTATCGAGGGTATTTTGTATGCTTCCATTAAAGACATTTCTCCTATTAATGTGCTTGTAATCACTTTAATGTGAGGGCATACATTCCGCACACATGCACTATAATCATTTG
Organism: Cupressus sempervirens; assembly: GCA_028749045.1. Lineage (NCBI taxonomy): Eukaryota > Viridiplantae > Streptophyta > Pinopsida > Cupressales > Cupressaceae > Cupressus > Cupressus sempervirens. The sequence continues at coordinate 622,215,981 of CM053786.1, read as the reverse complement.
GACATTTGGATCCCTTATTAGACTAGTAATAATAAACAAGGCTTGATCCCTTGCATATTTGGATCCCTTATTTTGACTACTAACAGTCTATAATGCACAATCCTTTCACTTTTGGATCCCTCTATGGATTATAGACAATCCCTAAGGCTTGATCCATGTACTTGCATTTTTCAATCTCTTAGGGATACACACATCCTAATGTCAGGGTCATCTTTTTTGTATTTTTTCTTTTGATGGTAAGAGTCTTTGAAGGAATATTCTTGATGGGTTGACTAGCATAACACACATACTTACTAGACTTTTAATTTTATCTTTCTTGCAACATGCCTTTTGTGTGATTCACAGTCAAAGAGACAAATTTTACTAGGTGAGTTTATCACAATCTTTTTGTTTTCATTTGTGATATCTTTCTTGTCTTCATTTTGGATCAAACAAGGACTTGAGTCTATTAGGGGCTTGATTTCTTTTTTGTCTCCATGGTCTTGATAAGATCATCTTATTCTTTTGGTCTACTTTACCATGAGTTCGAGTTCGGCTCATACTCTCACTAAAGTAGGGGATAAATGTACCATCTAAAAATAGAAGAACTTCCTTTATACAATATTTTATACCTCCCTTTAATGATATCCTAGACTCATGAATGCACCTATATAGTGACTTATTTGGTTCTCAAGTTTCTGCCCATTTTTAGTGACCCTTTTTTGCATCCCTAAGACCTTAGAATCCATTTTGAGGCCCAAAAACCTCATGGAAAGGGTTGAGGTCATCCCTTACCCAAAGATAAGGGATAATATTGTCCCTTACCCCTAGGTACAGGATGAACTCTTCCCTTGAATCCAAGGGGTTTTCCTTGGATGCTAGAGATTTTTTGGGGTTTTCATTTGTTTTCCCACCTAGTGAAGTTTTCCCTTTCAATTTTGATTCCAAAATCACTATAAAAGGAGGCTAACTCACTTTATTTGGTGATCTATGATATTCAATAGCAACCATCCATGCTTCATATAAGCTATTGCACATGTCCATTGAACATTCCATGATAAAAAGGTTTATTCAATGCATCATCCATTCAAATGAGCTTTCAAGGAGCACTTATAAAGCATATCCTCATTCATGGATTTATGATTTGGTGTTAGTGGATCTACTTTTATTTAGGGAGACATGATTACAAGAAGTATTGCATCTTTGTAGATATCATATCTAAATCCATCCACAGAGGTTTGATAAGTAAGGTGAATATTTCATTTATTTTAGTGTTGCATATTTTATCTCTTTAAGGTTTTTTCCTCAAGTGGGGATTAACTGAAGCAAGCCCCTCCCCCCAAACAAATATATTTTTCTTACTTATGGGTGGAGATTTATAGGTTATAGAGTTCCAAGACTTGAATTTGTAGATTAGGGTTTTAGGTTGTAGATTTAGATATGGAGCCCCAAACTTCATGTAGAGCAAGGTCATCCCTAACTCCATCTCGACCTAGACCTAAAAATTTGTCCCTATCTTTGGGCACTCAAATTTGTAGAATTCAGAGATATCAGTCTACAGGTCCTACATCTAGAATAGTTCCAGTTTTTGACCATTTTTTATAGTAATTTTTTAGATTTGATTAATCGATCTTCCTCTTTCAACCCCAAGTTGAGGTTTGTACTTCATTTTTCATTTGATAAAGTCCATCTTGGTGCTTTAGATCTGATCATTGCATGTCTCTTTGCTTTCATACAAGTTTGTTAATTATTTGCATCTTAATTGATCTTCTTACTTGCACTTAATTCAAATTAATTTACACCATCACAATTAAGAGAATGTTCCTTGTTAGAAATTTATCTATTAAGTATAGATCTTGATTAGGGGCATAAATTTGGTATTAGCACCTTTCCTTGAGTTGTGTCAATCTAGTTTAATCCCCTTTCAAGGATTATTCTTGGAGGCACTTCTTTCACTTTCCTAACATGGAATAATATTTTACACTTAATAAAAAACACCCCACAACACACACACATCAAATTTTATGTTACAAAGTTGCATTAACTCTCCTCTACCTTAGAAAATTATTATAATTATTTAGGTAAATTTATATAAATTTCTCCAATAATCTTATAGTAACTTCTCATTCTAGTTATGCACGTATTTTGGTGGATTTATGTCCTTTTGGGGGTCTTTCTACAAAGATTCAAATGGTTGATCTTTGGATAAGTCATTTAGAACTTGCTTTTAGATTATGAGAGAATGATATTGAGGTTTATGAGTTATTTTCACCTTTATTTAGAAAAAGGTGTCTGTCTAGAGAGAAATCTAAATGTTGGAAAATACCACTTGGTGGGGAATTTGCTTGAACACAATCAAATATTTGATTGCCCCTTGGATTTTGCATCTCCTCAAGTAGACAAACTTTTTAGTTGGGTTTTCAAAGATGTGTGGAAGTAAGAAGCTAGGCATTGTGAAATTGTATGTGTGGGGGTTGCTTATTATATTTCTACAATGGTCAATAAGACTAATAACCCCACTCTTGTGCCTACTTTAAGTAAGTAGAATTTGATAGATTTCCCTTTAATATCTAATGATGATGAATATTAAGAAATATTCAAGCATGATCATTTATCTTTAGAAGAGGATTTGCCATTAGTTTGGGTGTTTGCGACATTGTAAATAATGCCTTCAATGGTTTCTCCCAAGATATTAGGCAAGATTATCATTCCTAACAAGTAAACCAAAACAAAGATAAGAGTCTCATCATTCATTTTGAGATCTCATGTCAAAAGAGGATGAATTGTTTATAATATTCTTTGATTTTTTTTCAAGATTCAATGAGATCATGGATATCAATCATAAATATTAAATATCAATTGATTAACATGAAGACAACATATTTATTAATTTTAAATTTCAACATTATAAAAAAATACAAAATAGTTATCCATCAAAATCATGTATTCAATAAAATGTCCACACGAAAAATTACAAAATATTTTTTTATGTAAAGCTCTCACTCAACAAGAGAAGTTATTTGTTGAGTCACATCTCAAATAAAATCTAAATCATTTTAACAATTCACTTTATAAGAAAAAAAATTTCAATTAGGAATGGTACTGTGATCACTTTGTAAGGGTGTTTTGAAATTTAGTGGTAAAGTCTTCAAGTTGTTGAAGACACAAAGAATAAATACTACATTATTGAATGATATGAATAAACTTCAATTGTACCAATTCACTTCATAATTAATATTTTTAAAATAATATTACTTTATTAAACTTGTACAATAGTTGGTAAACAAGTGTTAAAGTCCTAACTTTTTTTAAAGTTAAGTGTACCGTTTTCTAACTACCAATATATAACACTAATCCAAGTACAAAATTTTGTACCCATCCCTAAGGTCTAGAGCAAAAGCCTATAGGACAATTCTTGTACAAAATAAACAAGAAATATTATAAGGACTTTCCCAAATCTAAACAAAATAGTTTAATTAAATTTACTACTATATTTAATCTTTTGTGCTCACGGCTTTGATTGTTTTCCCAACATGTGATTGTGTCTAATCATGAGTTGTTGATTTGTAAGCCAAAATTTTAGTTTAACAATAGAAAGTCAATAGCCTCAGAATTGCTCCACAAAATTTTAAAAACTTCTCCACTCGTGTGGGGCTGCGGCATAATCATGTTTTCCTAACGGGATTATTTTAAATTCACACGTACGACATTAGTGGGTTTATAACGTCAAAATTATATATTCTAATACCACAACTCTAGTCATCATATGGTCTATGATTAGTCTATGATAATGACATATGTTGTTTTGTCTTAATATTTTGGGTTTGGGTTGGTCTCGTTCAAGAGTATTTTAAATGTAATAATTTGTGGGGGTGTGTTTTAGGTATGTTTGGTTTGTAATATTATTGTATTGTTTCCTTTATTATTATTGATTTATGATTTCTATATTGATTAGTATTTTTATTTTAGATTATATTTATAGGTGAGGATTTGATTTAGATTACTTTTCTATATGTTGTTTGTAAAGTTTTAAACTAAAAATTAAAAAATTTGTGTCTGTGTTTTCTTCTTTCTACTACTTGATAAAGTCAACTTAATACATATTTATAACAATTTGTAGTATAGGTTGTATTTAAAGAAAGTGTTGATTCATTTTTAAAATATCTAAGAAATTAATAAGTATATCTTGAGTTTGATATTGTGAAAGAAATAAAACAAAAGCTTCTCAATAGAATTGGAGCATTGTATTAGCAAGCATCATCCTAGAATAATTGTATACTCGTTTATTATTCTTGATCTTTCATCTATAATCAATGGTCCATCTAAGTGTTTTTTAAGGAGAACATAACCATTGTAATTTAATTGATTTTCATAATAGATTTGTACATGTTGCCAATCATTGCATGTATATAGACATCATAAAAATGGTGGTTAGATTTAATAATAAACATTCTAGACAATGCCAAATGTGTAGGTCCATACTTATGTAAATCATTTAAAGTAAAATACAATCATGTTGTAGAATGTTAGATCTTCACCGAAGTCAACTCTAATATTCCAGACCAATGGTGAATCCACTTGTAATGTCCTTTACAACATTAATTCATTAGTAATATTTGAACTAAATATTAGATCTAATTTGATTTAATTTAAATAATTATTTGTTATATTTTTTAATTAATGAATTCTAACTATACTACAAGAGTTAATTCTAACACTTAATTAATATCTAAATGAATACATTTCATAATTAAATAATTATTATTTAACTTTTGATGAAACTGGTAATCCTTACTACATAGAATTGTCCTTTTTTTAGGATGTTTATCAATGTATGAGGGATTAATGTCAATTTCACACACACATGTATGTATGGATGTATGGATGCATATATATGTGTGTGTAGATATAGATATATGTGTGTGTGTGTGTGTGTGTGTGTGTGTGTGTGTGTGTGTGTGTGTGTGTGTGCACATATATATGTATATACAAATATACATATATACATACATGTACATATACACATATGTACATATATACATAAATATGTATATATGTATATGTATATATATACATACATACATATATATCTATATCTACGTATATGTATATGTATATGTATACATATATACGTATATGTATATGTATACATATATACATATATGTATATGTATGGGTGTATGTATATATCTATATGTATATATACATGCATATATTTGTATATACATATACATATATGTGCATATGACATACATGCATACATATATGTTTCAATACTTTATACTAGGGGTAAAAATTAGAAAAACAAATCTACAGATTTATTCAAACTCTTAACTATTTATGGAAAGAGTCAAAAATAAATTTAAAATGATGAATCTAGAATGAAGCAAACAAGTTTGTGAGTAGATTATGGTGAGTTGCTAATACATGTGATAAATATGCTAATTTTAGCTAATAGACTCAACTTGGAATTCAAGTATTATTTTTTGACTCAATATTATTGATTTTGTGCTTATTTCCTCATAACTTATCATTAGTTTACTTTTTGTGCATACGTCCTCTTGTAGATTAGTGAAATAATCAATATTCAATCATTTTTCCTCCTTTAATATGATGGGACTAGAAATATTAATCATGAGGCAAATCAATAAAAAAAATCTATATTTTAGGGTCATCATTTTAAAGGTTTTCTTAATTACATGGAACTATTTCCATATGACCTCATCAGATAAAATCACAAAAACAAGTATTCACATCTACAATTAACAAAAATATAGAAAAAATTATCATCAAAATGACAAAAGAAGCACCTTAGGAGCATCCTCAAGGGGGGAAATGTGTAGCCCCTAAGGAATCAACAGTCAATGTATTATCTCATGAACGATAATTATGATACATTTACAATATTCATAGGAACACCTCTAAAACATAATACTCTTTACTTGCACTTCACATGAACAAGAAAATATGTTCAAATCATGAGGCTACACATCCCAATCCATGCTTCCTCTCCTAATATATGTAACATACACGAGATGTTCAAACTAACCAATCTCAACAACTATTGATGTATTGCATATATAGAAATAAGATTGCACAAAACAACCACATAGTATCAAACATAATACATATGTCTGATACCATGATCTTACAAAATTATTTTCCACCATAATTTACTTTTCGGTACTATTTTTTTCCAATATTTTTCTAATGTGCAAAGCCGCAATAAATATTTATTATAATATAACATGTGATGAATAAAGTGTCCCAAAGAATATCTAACCCATGTGATTTGCACATCCCTTGATTTCCTAGATGCACCATAAATAATATCAATTTAATATTATAGCATTAGGCAAAGTGAACAACATATCTTTTCCTAATACATTTTTATATCAAAATTCATAAAACATTCACTTAATCTACTATTTCTTAAATTACATTATCATTTAGGTAAGTTAATATCTACAATTAAAATGGAGCATATATGACAGTGAAATTTGTAAGGTGAAATAAAGGTGCTCATGGGTAAAATAATATACCAACTTTATTCTACACATAATTATAACATTTAGTTGAGATAATGTTGCAGTCCTATAGCATCACTATGTTGTATCTCACCTCTCGCATCTAGATGGATTTTTATGCCCCTTTTATTCAAGCTTCATTTCATTCATTCTAGTGTGTCTCCTACCATCATCTAAGAAAAACTAGCAATATGTTATCAACTTTGCACTAGCACACCCTGCATCTTTTCTCTACCCTTGACTAGAGATGGACTAAAGCCAAAGCCTTTGGATCAAATTGAGCTGCAGAATCTCATTGAACGTTATTACCAACCCAAGAGAAAATAAATATATATGCATGCTCTCTCTCTCTCTCTCTCTCTCTCTCTCTCTCTCTCTCTCTCTCTCTCTCTCTCTCTCTCTCTCACTCACTCACACACACACACACACACACACACACACACACACAATTATTAATTGGATGAGCCCCTAGATTGACAACTCTATTCTAACATTAAAATGTCCATAGAAGGAGCCACAAAGTTTCTCCATATTATTTTACTCTATCTAGCACAAGTCTTCAAATGGTGGAATTCACCTAATCATATAGACACAAATTGATAATTTTAATGTATTTTAATTATTTCCATAAAGTCATAAAAATATGAAGACCTAGGAGTTCAACATTAAGAACTTAATGTAGTATCTCCCAAGCATAGAGAAACTAGGAAACTCGTTGTTGTAATCAATGAGGTATGCACACTAACTAAGCTATTAACCTAGCTACCTTTTACAATTTTTATGACCTCTTGAGTACAGGCTCTAATGGTAGAGGTCAACCTCCATAGAAAGTTGGTACTTATTAATACTTCACCGAACACCTACTCTAAACTATTCAATTTGATGGAAAGGGGGAAGATTATTCTATAATGAATTACAAAAGCTTAAGAGATGGACTTAGAGAAATGATTCAAAATTGCACCTAATTCATATCAAACTTTTAATTTGTTATTTACTCAATAATCTCAAAAAATGGGGTACGACTTATGTGTTAGATTGTGGTGATTGATCAGGAAAATACTGTACATACTTCATAAATTCTTTAGGAAAAAATATTTGGGCCCTATTTTAGCAAGATTTTGGGCTGACATGTAATTATTAATTATAACCCTAAAGCGGTAAAAATACTTGTATAAAAGAGCTTAGGGTTAGGGATTGTTTCAATGTGGTGATGCAAAAATTGGTTCTTGCAGCGGTATTGAGTTGTAAGGGATTACAGATTGTAATCAAGTTGTAATCACTAGATCATAATAATATCATTCTTTTTGTTTGGTAGACGTAGCCCAAGGATTGGGTGAACCATGTTAAATCTTGGTGTCTTGTGTTCTTTTCTATGTGATCTACTATTTTTTGATATTGGTTATATTTGCATGTAATTATTATTTATGTCTGTAGTTTAATCCTAACAAGTGGTATCAAAGTGAGGTTTTTTTTCAGTTATCTTGTGTAGGAAAGTCTCATGGTTGAGTGGGACCAATGATAGACGAGGATAAGCTAAGGGTTGATAGGTTTAATGGGCAAAACTTTCAATTATGGAAGATGCAAATGGAAGACTATCTTTATCAAAAGAATTTATGGAAGTTGTTGGAAGGCAAAACCAAGAATCAGGGATCTATGTCAAATGATGAATGGGATTTTTTAGACAAAAAGGCACTTGGAAGCATTTGATTATACTTGGCACCATTAGTGGCATTTAATATTACAAAAGAAAAAATGACAGAAGAATTAATGCAAACCCTAGCAAAACTATATGAAAAGCCCCCGCTTCAAACAAGGTATGTCTCATGAAGCATTTATTTAATATGAAAATGGCAAAAGGTGGATCTATTGCATATCATTTAAACAAGTTTAATACTATTACTAGTCAGTTATCTTCTGTGGGTATCAGTTTTGATGAATAAATTAGGGCTCTCTTGATTTTGTGTTCTTTGCCTAAAAGTTGGAATGGCTTGGTAATGGCTGTAAATAATTTTGTTCCTGGATCTAGTACCCTAAAATATCATGATGTGATCGATGTTGTTTTGAGTGAGGAAATTCGTAGAAAAACCTCAGGTGGATCTACATTAGGAAGTGCTTTGAATACAAAAAGTAGAAGCGGAACGACTGAGAGAGGAAGTAATTTTAGAAATCATGGGAAATCAAGAGGAAAGTCAAAGGGGAGGAGGTCTCAATTGAGAGGATCAAACAACTGCTAGTATTGTGGGAAACCAGGGCACAAAAAGAAAGATTGTTGGAATTGAAAGAAAATTGAAGGAGATAAACTTGATGGAGACAAGGAGGCAAATGTGGTAAGTAACAAATCCAAAGAGTATGCTTTGCTTCTATCTTTAGAAAGTGTTGATAATTCATGGGTTTTAGATTATGGTGCTTCATTTCATGCTACACCTCATAGAGGTTATTTCATTGATTATGTCCAAGGGGATTTTGGACTTGTTTATTTGGGGGATAATGAACCCTGTTAGATTGTTGGAAAGGGAAAAATTAAGATTAAGTTATAGAATGGGAATCATTGGCTACTACATGAGGTAAGACATGTTCCAATGTTGAGTAGGAATTTAATTTTAGCAGGGCAACTCGATAATGAGGGTTGTGTAGTTACTTTTAATGATAAAAATTGGAAGGTTTCAAAAGGTTCCCTTGTAGTAGCAAAAGGTGTGAAAGTAGGCACCTTATATCTTTGTACAGGTCATATTGTTCCTTCTACTTCAATTGTTTCAAAAAAAAATGAATGTTTAAGAACAGTTGTTGCAATTGAGCAGGGAGAACAAATAGCTGATGTAAATTCTGATACAGTGTTTTGGCACAACAGACTTGGGCACATGAGTGAGAAAGATATGAAAGTACTTCAGTCAAAGAAAGTTTTACTAGGTCTAAAATGTGTTAATATGGATTTCTATGAGAGTTGTGTGTATGAAAAACAAAAGAGAGTGAGTTTTGTGAAGATTGGGAAGGAAAACAAAAAGGAGAAATTAGAACTTGTGCATACCAATGTATGGGGACTAGCTCAGGTATCTTCCCTTGGTGGCTCTCATTATTATGTTACATTCATTGATGATGCAACTAGAAGAGTATGGGTTTATTTCCTTAGATAGAAACCTGATGTATTTCAAACTTTTAAGAAATGGAAAATCTTGGTTGAAAATAAGACTGGTAAGAAATTAAAATGTCTCAGATCTGATAATGGTGGTGAGTAATGCAGTCATGAATTTGAAGATTATTGCTCCACTAATGGTATTCATAGACAAAAAAATATTCTAAGGACTCTATAGGAAAATAAAGTGGTTGAACACATGACCCAGACTATAATGGAGTGTGCAAGGAGCATGAGGTTGCATGTTGGATTTCCCTTACAGATGTGGGTGGAGGTTGTCAATACTACTGTATATTTGATTAATAGAGGTCTCTCTACTCCTTTGGGCTATGGTATTCTAGAGGAAGCATGGACTAGTAAGAAGGTGAGTTATTCTTTTCTCAAAACCTTCGGTTCTGAAGCATTTGCTCACATAGATTTTGAAAATAGAACCAAGCTGGAAGCTAAGTCAAAGAAATGTGTATTTGTTGGATATGGCATTAATGAATTTGGTTATAGGCTTTGGGATTTTGAAAATCATAAAATTGTAAGAAGCAAGGATGTCATATTCAATGAGAAAGTGTTGTACAAAGATTTGTTGCAGCAACATGAGAAGAAAGAAGATGATTATGTAGTGCTAGATGATATTCCAAAAGATGATTTTTCAGCCATTTCTCATGATGTGCAACAACCGCAACAACAAATACCACACACTAATGAATGTTAGACAGTCAACAAGGAAAATTAGACCTCCAGAAAGATTTAATCCCTCTTTGTATTCTATTTTACTTATTGATGTTGGTGAACCTAAGTGTTATGATGAAGCTATGTAGGTGGATACTAAGATTCAATGGGAGTCTGCAATGAAAGATGAAATGGACTCTTTGCTAAAGAATAAGACATGGGATTTATGCAAGTTGCCTATAGGTAAAAGAGCTTTACAAAATAAGTTGATTTATAGGTTAAAAGAAGAGGATGGAGTTAAGAAAAGATTTAAAGCCAGGTTAGTGGTAAAAGGATTTGCACAGAAAAAGGGCATTGATTTTGATGAGATATTTTCTCATGTTGTTAAGATGACTTCTATTTGTATTGTTTTAAGTATTATGACTACTAAAGATTTGCATTTAGAGTAACTTGATGTTAAAACAATCTTCCTTCATGCTGAATTGGATGAAGAGATATATATGGCTCAGCCATGGGGATTTGAGGTCAAAGATAAAGAGAACTTAGTGTGCATATTGAAGAAAAGTGTATATGGCTTGAAGCAAGCACCTTGGCAATGGTATCTGAAATTTGACAGTTTTATGCATGAGCATGGATACAATAGGTGTCATTCAAATCATTGTGTTTATTTTAAGAGGTTGGATGATGACAACTACATTATTTTATGTTTATATGTTGATGATATGCTTGTAGCTAGGTCTAACATGGATCACATTAAGGGGCTAAAATTTCAGTTAGCACATGGATTTGCTATGAAGGATTTGGGGGCAGAAAAACAAATTCTTGGTATGAAGATTTGCAGAGATAGGAAGAACAAGAAATTGACACTATCTCAAGTTGATTATGTTGAGAAGGTGTTGTAATGTTTCTCTATGAAGAATGCTAAAGTTGTCAGCACACCTTTACCTAGTCATTTGAAGTTGACTAAGGAGATGTGTCCCAAGACACAAGAAGATGAGGATAAGATGTCCAAGGTACCCTATGCTTCAGCTGTAGGAAGCTTGATGTATGTTATGGTATGTACAAGGCCAACTATTGTACATGCAGCGGGAGTCATTAGTGGGTATATGAGCCATCTAGGAATTGAGCATTGGAATGCAGTCAAATGGATTCTCATATATTTGAGAGGAACATCCAATAAGTGTTTACACTTTGGGGGTTCTACTACTGATTTACAGGGCTATGTTGACTCAGAATTGGAAGGGGATATTGATACTAGGTAGAGTATTATAGGTTATGTCTTTACTATTGGTGGGATAGTCGTGAGCTAGGTTTCTAGGTTACAGAAGGTTAATGCTTTATCCACTACCGAGTAGAGTATGTAGCTGCTATAGAGGCAGACAAGGAGATGATATGGCTTTAGTTATTCTTGGAAGAATTGGGACACCCTCAGAAGGATAATTATTTGTTTATAGACCGTCAGAGTGCCATTCATCTTGCAAATAATTCAACTCTGCATTCAAAGACCAAACACATACAGTTGTGGTACCATTTCATTCAGTCAATTGTGGAGGATGGATAGTTAAAGTTGGACAAGATACATACAAATAAAAATCCAATAGATATGTTTACAAAGGTAGTAACAAGGGAGAAGCTGACCTCCTCTTCAACTTTAGTTGGTCTTCTAGACTGAACATGAATAAAAGAACAATAGAGTCCAGGGTCATTTAATCTAGTGGGAGCCTCATGGAGTAGTGGCATAGCTACAGGATCAGTCTCCAAGTGGGAGATTGTTGTTTAGTGTGGAGCCTAATTAGTCCCCGAGTGGGAGATTGTTAGATTGTGGTGACTAATCAAGAAAGTATTGTACATACTTCATAAATTCTTTGGGGCCCTATTTTATCAAGATTTTGGGCCGATGTGTAATTATTAAGTATAACCCTAAAGCGGTAAAAAAACTTGTATAAAAGAGCTTATGGTTAGGGATTGTTTCAGTGTGGTGATGCGAAAATTGGTTCTTGCGATGGTATTGAGCTGTAAAGGATTATAGATTGTAATTAAGTTGTAATCGCTAGATCGTAATAATATCAGACTTGTTGTTTGGTGTACGTAGCCTAGGGATTGGGTGAACCACATTAAATCTTGGTGGCTTGTGTTCTTTTCTGTGTGATTTATTATTTTCTGATATTGGTTATATTTGCATGTAATTTTTATTTATTTCCGTGGTTTAATCCTAACATTATGGTTATTACATGACACACATTAATATTTTATAGAGATGATATCTATATGTTTTCATTTTGAAGGAAATGAGTTAATTCCTCACAACTAGATTGTCATATATGTACATTCACAATTTACAACCTGCATATATATACAAACTTGTCTACTTGTAGGTGTTTTATTGAGACATATTCCAAATATTTTATTCTTCAAAGAGAAGAAAACATGTCATCAAATCCTTTAACATGCTATATAATAGTTATATAGAAGGATAACTCTAAAGTGTTTATTGTAACAATTAATCTTACATAAATACAAATAAGATATAATTTTATTGTTGCAAAATATGAAATCATAGTGAAAATTGTCATAGATGATTGAAACAAAGATACCAAGTTTTCTTTTTCTTCAAGAAAGATCTCTAAAGTTATAATACTATGTAAAATTAAAAAAGGGAACTATAGCTAAACCTGGTCCAAAACTTCCTTATATGTCTTTTTTACATTAGAAATATATAGAGGATAACATCTATAAGAATAAATGAATGCTAAGAGACCAAGTCCACCTTTTTGGGCTCCTCAAGAAAGTCTTTGATGAATTATCTTAAAATATTTTACCTTGATATAGATTCATACTTGATGAATGTCAATGACTTGGATTGGAACTACCCTTATATGTTTGGATGATGCTACAAACTTGTTGAAATTTATCCCAAATTGTCCTATCTCTATTCTAGTCTCCTATACTACTATTCCACCTCACTAAAATATCCTATCAACCTCTCAAAATAATAGGATAAATGCCTCTTACATGCTTTATGAAGCTAATTATGTAGAGAATTCTTGGAAGAAGTATTGACTATTCTTGATGATGAAGCTTTATTAAGATCTTATCTACTAACCTTACTTGAATGGACTATATCTTTCCCAACCATTAGGTCTAAGAAACAAAATCAATTTGATTATTCTTCTAAAAGGAAACATTAAAAAATCATAAAAACGCTTATACGAGATAAACTCCTATTCTAGATGAGGAAAATGATCATATTCAAGATGAGAAAAATGAAAATGAGCTTGAGAAGGAAGATAATGGGTGTACTAATGAGTTGAAGGATGTTGAATATAATGAAACATGGAATCTTGAGGAAAATTTCTAAGAGTCAATGACTAAACCAAAAACCAAGTAAAACCAAAAGAAGAAGAATGGGGAAGGAAAAAAGGCTTCTAAAAGACATTCCTTTTTCCTTCAAAATAAGGAAATATTTAGATAAAATTAGAACACATCTTCCACAAGGATGATATGGGATCAAAGAGATAAGGCTAGCTACATATTAAGCTAGCACTCATAAGGGTATTTCAAAAAAAAAAGTTAGAAAAACATGATTATGGAGACTAGAGAATTGATGGAGAAGATAAATATTTGATTCTAATACTTAATGTTAAGCATGATAGAGAAATTTAAGAAGATCACTTATGGCCTAAAAGAACGCTACTGTCATGCCAAAAAAAGATTCTATTACACCTACAACATCTCGTATCAAACTATATCTAGATTGTGTGCCCCTGAATACACACACACACACATATGTATATGTATATATATTATATAAATGTATATGTATATTTATTATATATATGTATATATATATATATATATATGTATGTATATATATATATATATATATATGTATGTATACATACATATATATCTATATATATATATATGTAGATATATATGTATGTATATGTATGTATATATATATGTATGTATATGTATGTATATATATATGTATGTATATGTATATATATATATACGTATATATATGTATATATGTATATATATACATACATATATATATATATATATATATATATATATATATATATATATATATATATATATATATGTATGTATATATATGTATATATATGAATATATAGGTATATCTACATATACATATACATATATGTACATATACATATACATATATGTATATATATATATATATAGATATATATAGAGAGAGAGAGAGAGGAGAATGTTGAAGGTGAGCTATAAGAATATTTCTAGATAATTAAGGAACTAGAATAATAGCTAGAGAGGTTTACACAAAGGGAACCAAAAATACAAGGTAAGTTAATGGAGATGGAAACCCAAATAACACTATAATAGGGAAGAAGCACATCGATGAAAAAAATCTTTTATTATGAGTATCGTGGAATTAACTAGTGATAAACCCCATGTTAACATACATCCTCACTTATAGTCTTGACACTAGGATTCACACTTTGGTATGTTTTGTATGTGTGCATCAGATAGAGAGAGAGAGAGAGAGAGAGAGAGAGAGAGAGTTTTCTATTGATTTCAATGAAGGGGAGATGAATCCAAAATGATTGGATGATAGAACTTATTCAAGAAGAAGATTTATTTTTCATCAATAAAAAAGGTTTCTGTTTATGTAAAAGTTCTAGTAATTCTTTATAGCAGTGATGTCAACATATCTAAAAGAGTACAATACATTTGAATGAGTTCAACTATTTTCATTACCATACTAATCATTTTAGTTTTGGAAGTACAATGACAAGTCATGTTGGTAAGATCAATTCAAGTACATATGTAATATCACATTGTATCTATTTCAATTGTCGAAGGTTATATGAATGTGTTTGTGATATACTACTAAGGTACGTCTCTTAAATAGTGTGTTTATACTAACAATTTTTTATGCTCGACGTTCTCCTAAGTTAAGAGTTATGACCCGCAATTTGGAACAATGGTTTGATGCAAGAGCATTGGTCTAGGAACTATCCTAATCAAACCAAGACATTTTCAAATTTAATTTTCTAGGTTATTATGTCTAATGTTGTGGGATGAATATATTTTCAAATAAAGGAAAAAAATTAATTAACATTTGTTTCCATAACTTTATAGGCTACTTAAAATATGGGATCTAAATTTGAAATATTCTCTCTCATACATATGAATGTGAGTTAATAACTTGTCATAAGTGAAAATTCATGTATTTTACATTTCCATGTTATTTTTCCTATAAGGTTGGTGGCCTAAAACAAATGACATTCGCAAAATTTGCACAAATATTAATGGAGTTGGAAGATAAATAAATAAATTAATACTATTGATAAGGGTTTGTGAACAACAATTTTGAGAAGGAAGAGTGTAGCATTTCATGCATTTCTTTATTTATTTTTATGCTCTTCCAACGGTGGCATTGAATCGGGGAATATATTTTCTAACTCATTTTCCTCAATCTTGTCATTTTTCAAAAAAATAGAAGTTAGAGATTTATTGTATAGCATTTTGAGAGAAGTTCAAAAAAAAAAATTGATCATAATGGTTTACAATAGCACATTATTGATTTTAGTAGGGGTCTTATGAAAAACTCTTGGTTGAGATCAAGTTTGTGTTGTCACTT
The DNA here is from genome assembly GCA_028749045.1 of Cupressus sempervirens. Classification (NCBI taxonomy): domain Eukaryota; kingdom Viridiplantae; phylum Streptophyta; class Pinopsida; order Cupressales; family Cupressaceae; genus Cupressus; species Cupressus sempervirens. Next base: position 622,200,047 of record CM053786.1, on the reverse strand, counting down.
AGGTTTGCACCCTAGTCCAAAGCCTATGTATGAGGACAACCTAGTGAAACATGGAAACAACCTCCAACCTATGGGACTTGAACTGTGAGGTTGAGTCTCCGGAGAAGGCCGGCTTCCTCTTACTATCAGGGTGCACCTAACTACTCTTGGAGGGGAAAAGGGATAAGGAGAGCATGAAACGAATCTACCTAGCCTAATCTAAAGAGGCGATGCACCAAAATAGAGTGTTCAGACCAATCTCTGCCCATATATGCACTATTGAACTAGAATGAAACTAAGGATATACACATTTAGACTTGATTTAATCAAATAACCACATGCAGATCAAGATGATCAAGATGAATGTCACAAGGAAAGAGAGATTCACTTATATACCATTCACAAGCCAATAGAGATACAGTCATGCAAGTTATAGACTTTCACAAAACAATGGCGAAGGCAAGGAGTTCTTGCACTTTCATACCAATGGTTGAAGGAGATAAAATAGAGAATCATATAGTTCAGAGGCACAGGTGAATTTACACTGGAATTGTAGAGCAACAACAGAGAAAAGCCAGAGAAAGGTTCGACCTCAACAAAATCTACAAAAGTTGCCTTTATAGTTCAAGCATAACTGAGATCTTTTCCAGCTGAAGTGACTTCGCAGCTACTTGCCATTAAGTTCTACAGAGAACAATCAAGGGGAAATTTGATCTGGATGCGGATCTAGACACAATGATTTGGAACAGGGCCTTGACTAGATAGAAATGATGCCATAACTACACTCTGACCCAGTAGATGGATCAAAAGATGGGTGGTGGAGTGTTCTTCTCGTTCTACATTCATTTCACGGTAGTCAAAATTGATCATGAAGATTAGATCATGCAACAAAACCGATTACCTTCATTTTTTGCATTGTGAATCAGTAGAGTCAACAAGTCAACTTGTTTCTATAAGCAGGATGGACCACGTGGACCAACAGCCTCTTTTTATTTTGCCACCTTGCGAAAGTCCTACATAGTTGACCATCTCTTTCATCACTAACTGTGCCAACTCCTCAAACTACAGCTGCGACGGTTACACTAACTGCCAGCCATTAACTGTCAACATTGGCTGGGCTCGGAAGACACATGTCACCAAGGTGCTATGTTGTTATGGTTAAAATTCTCACAGTTCTCCATAGTGAGATAGCGCCCATCGTTGATCTTTCTTAATTTGACAATCGTGGAGACTCGTCGTGTTTCGCGCTTTGCTTTTCAACTTTTGGGTGCGCAAAACGCTATCAGCACACCTGGTATCTACTTGGCACAACCTAGCATCATTCTTGAGGTTCATGAGATAACACGGGCCCGCCTGACATGTGTCACTAAGGCGCTATGTCACTATGGTATATAGTGTGCACCTCTCAATAGCGAGATAACGCCAACCATCGATCTTCCTAAAATTTGATGATCGTGAAGACTCGTCGTAATACTACGCTTGTTCTTACCCAAGCCCATCATACCTGGCACCATCTCGGCAACTGCACCACACTCGAATGACACCTAGCAATCCTTGGCACACATACCTTAGTGAGACCTGGCCCCCAGATCCACGTGGCGAAAGGGCGCTATGTCGCTATGGTTAAAATTCTCACAGTTTTCCATAGTGAGATAGCACTTGTCGTAGATCTGCCTTAGATCTACGATGGTCCACAATTTGTACAACTACGTCTCAAACTGGCCGAATGGACCAATGAAAAATGCCACCGTATTCTGACCCATCTGACAACTACCACTGAGGATGATATGTACTATCACTTCGAAGAAGGGCGGGCCCATTACGTCATCTATGCCACGCATCACCGAGGCATTATGTCACTATGGGTATCTATCGTGCAACTCTCAATAGCGACATGATGCCAACCGTGGATCAAATTCACATCTACGACACTCAAACTCTTTGCAGGACTGCATACCTGGGATCCACGGACACGTGGGAGAAGGGCGCTATGTCGCTAACGGCGAGAAGCTCGAATTTTTTGATAGCGCCATAGCGCCCATCGTGGAACTGGAAAAACCCAGCACTGAAGAAACAATTGAGAAAAAGGGGACCCATCGAACACGTGGCAGAAGGGCGCTATGTCGCTAACGTATCCACCTTGCAACTTCCCATGGCGAGATGGCGCCAACCATAGATATTCTTTAGATCTGACGATGGAAGACTTGCAGGCTGCAGAACACATTATAAGGTTGATCGGGTATTTAAAATAATATTAACTCTGCACACTAGCCATTGGCGGGTAAAACGTTTGAAATTTGAATCTTGGCGGGGCGTAAAAAATGATAACATTTATGGCTCACAGGGGATGCGAGCCTACTATGCATAAGACCAGTGGCCTAAAGCGTCCATTGGGCAACAAAGTCAAAAAGATGTAGATCCTGTGCATTGTGAAACCCTAACCCTACTTTTGAGAGAAAAACCCAGAAATCTCTGTCTCTGCAATTGGAACCAGAGACCAAAACTCCCTACAATCTTCAAAATTTCAAAACCTACTATCTCACAGAGAGACCACCCTGTGCTTGTGCACTTCTTAGAAAATAGGAAACAAAAAAAGAACAGAACTAAACTAACTATATACATGGAACCCCAAACCCTATCAAAAACACGGCTTAAGGTAAATCCCATTGATTGGGATGGGTAGAATCTCACCATCAGGCCTGCTTAACTGAAAAGCATTGGCCTGCTTACAACTGATAATTAGATAAGGACCACTCCACAACGCATCAAACTTTGAGTGTCTTCCTGGTTTTGCCCTATCTGCATCCCACTTCAGAACCAAATCTCCCTCCCTGAAGATCCTAACCCTAGCCCTCTTGTCAAAACTCCTCTTCACCTATTGCTGGTGTGCCTCTAGGGTCTGCATGGCCTGATTTCTCTTTTCTTCTAGCTCCATCAGTTCTGCCAGTCTCACTTTCATGGCATCATCCTCAATCAACTCCAGCTGATGAGCTAGTTCCAGGGTTGGGAACTCCAATGAAATTGGAAGCCTTGCTTCTCTACCATATACCAACACAAATGGTGAATTCCCTATTGATCTTTTAGGTGTTATCCTGTCAACCCACAGTGCAGTCTTCAACCTCTTATGCCAACACCTCTGATTATCCTCTATTGTCCTTTTCATGATCCTGATTAGGTTCTTGTTGGATGACTCGGCCAAACCATTACCCTGAGGATAGTAATTTGAGGATGTGCTCATATAGATATTATGATCCACTGCCCATGCACAAATCTGAGCTCCAACAAAAGACTTGGCATTATCTGAAATAATGGTTGAAGGGGCACCAAACCTGGTCACAATTCCATCAAGGAACTCAAAAACTGAAGATTCGGTGGCATCCTTCAATGCCACTACCTCTGTCCACCTGGTAAAGTAATCTGTAGCAGCTAAAATCCATTTGTGACCAGAACTAGAAGGAGGATTGATAGGGCCTATGAAATCCAACCCCCACTGAGCAAAAGGTTGATCTACTTGGATAGGATGGAGGGGAAGAGCTGCAAGTCTTTCTTTGCTAGAGAAGAAGGCACATTTTTCACACTTCCTTACATACTTATGACAGTCATGGAACAAAGATGGCCAGTAATAACCAGCCCTCATGATCTTCATTGTAGTTGTTCTAGCCGAGAAGTGGCCACCATCAGGACCATCATGAAGTTCCTTGATCATTCTTTCAGCTTGGTTTATATCAAGGCACCTTAATAGGGCTCCATTAAAATCTCTTCTAAAAAGGATATCATCAACTATGACATAAGGAATTGACTATAGCCTATACTGTCTCTTTTTAGCTTTGTCTAATCTTTGAGGGTATCCATTCCCTAATAAGAAATCCTTCATGTTATCCATCCAATTCCTTGGGCCATCACTTCTTGCTTCTTGTTCTTCTGTTAATACCATGACAACTTCTTCATCAAGCTCTTGAGATGATAACATCTGCTTACACAATCCTTTACCTCTTACTAGCTTAGTGACCTGGATATCGACATCATACTCCATCACTCTTGTAATCCAACCAGCTCTTTTCTCACTAATATCTTTGCTCAAAAGGAAACCCTTCACACTGGCATGGGGCACTAACAAATGAATCTTGTTATGGGACAAGAGGTGTCTGAATTTCCTTAAAGCTCTGATGACTGCAAGGTCTTACTTCTCTACATAACTATACCTATCTTCATACTCCTTAATCCCTTCACTAAAAAAAGCTATGGGTTATTCTTCATTATTGTCATTTGTTTGAGTCAAGACAGCAGAAATGCTTGACTCACCACCTAAGGTATAGAGAATGAAATCCTTCTCAAATTTTGGGTTCATGAGAATAGGGGCCGAGGCTATGGCTGTCTTGATCTCTTCAAAACTTTCCTTCCCTTCCCTGGTCCATGCAAAGACCATACCTTTCCTAAGCATAGCTATAAGAGGTTTCACCATGGTAGCAAGATTTGGGATAAATCTTCTCACAAAATTTATCCTGCCTAGGAAACTTTGTAGCCCTTTCTTGTGTTTAGGAAGAGGGAGAGCAAGTATTGCTTTTGTTCTCTCTGGATCAATGGTTAAGCCATCCTTAGATACAATGTGCCCTAATAATTTTCCTTGGTTAGTAGCAAAGACACACTTGCTTGGGTTAAGGGAAACCCCAAACTCTCTGCATCTTAGGAATACCTGTCTGAGATGATCAAAATGATCATCTACATTCTTTGAATACACAGTGATATCATCAAGGTAAACTAAGACAAACTTGTCAATCAATTTCTTGAAGGCCATCTCCATTGCCTTCTGAAATGTAGCACCTGCATTGGTTAGCCCAAATGGCATCTTACAAAAAGCATAGGTACCCCATTTAGTGGTAAATGCAGTCTTGTACCTATCAAACTCTTTAACCAGCACTTGATTGTAACTAGAGAATCCATCAAGAAATGAGAATCTCTTTGAACCACTAACCTTGGACAAAATCTGCTCCACAGAAGGGAGAGGATGGTGATCTTTAAGGGAAGCTTGGTTAAGGTCCCTAATGTCCACACACAATCTAATTTCCCCATTCTTCTTCCTAACAGGGACAAGGTTTGCTACCCATGATGAGTGCTTGATAGGGAAAATTATATTGGCCTCAATCAACATGGATAGCTCTTTTCTCATTAATGGTTCAATCTTGGGATTCACTGGTCTTTGTTTTTGTCTTACTGGTTTTGCATCATCAACTAAATCTATGGTATGCTGAAATAACCTTGGGTCAAAACCCTTTAAGTCATCATATGTCCAAGAAAATATATCATTAAATTCCTAACATAGATGAATAAAAATTTCTTGTTCAATTTCAGAACATACCTTCCCCATGTTTAAGGATTTTCCATCAGCAACCATGACTGGAGTATGATCACCCTCATCAGCAACTAGGTTCATGGCCCTGCCCTTTGCTTGATCATTAGGATTAAAAACACTCTCTAAAGTAATGAGACCTTTAGGCAGCTTGTTAGAACTGAGATGAATGATCTGATCACCATACTGATCTTGCAGTCTTGACTTATTTCTCTCTAAAAATTTTGCCTCATTCTGCAAGAAGCTGACAATTTGCTCATTAGACTCAAACACTTGCCAGTGGGTGTTATTGTCAGGGATGGCAAGCCTTACTACCACTCTGATTTGTTTCTTCTTCTCCTCCTCAAGATTCCCTGGCACATCATAAGATGCACCTATTGCTGCAAGTCTATCAGCATGTCTATTTTCTTTTCTAGGGATGCTTCGGATGTTAAATGCATTGAAACCTTCAAGAAAATCCCAAACTCTAGGTTTATAAGACTTGAGCAAACCATTTTTGGCAATATTCTGATTTCTCACTTGATTAACCACCAACTCACTGTCTCCATAGACCCTTAAGGCTTGAATTCCTCTTTTTCGAGCAAGTAAGAGACCTTGGATCAAGGATTCATACTCGGCCACATTATTGGTGCAACTGAATTGGAGCCTAAAGGAGAAGTAATACCTTATTTTTGTAGGGGAAATTAACATTACACTAGCTCCTGATCCATTTTTATTCCTTGATCCATCGAAGTACATACTCCATATCCCACTTTCATCTTCTTTAGCATCAACGAGATTGGGAACCAGGGCATCCTTTTCCAATATACAATATGTACTGAGACCTGTCTCGAGGATCTCTGACATAGGGTCAAATTGATATACATCAACCCACTCATCCAAGAAGAAATCAGGTATCTCTGTCAGGGGAGTGGTGGGCTCCTTCATTATGTCATTCTCATCCATCTCTAGAATAGGGCAATTCATGTTGATGGGGTTGGGGGTGTAAGATTCAGTATGATGGAGGGCTTGAGGCTGTGCTCTGATTGAAGAATTGGCTCCATATCTAGTTTTAAAAGACATATATGACCAATTAGAAGATATGAAACCACCTATTTGGGCAGTAAAGTCTCTTGACAGACAGATGGCAAAATATGGCTTGACTTCAGCAATAGAGATATATTGGGTTACAGTACAACTAGGGCATGCATGTAGGGCCATCTCCACATTCCTAAGGATCCCTACAGTCTTGACAGTACTACCATCCAACTGTAATACATCCCTAACAATGGGCTCATATTTCATTCCCAAAGCATCAGCAACACACCTAGGCATCACTGAACTACTGGCCCCTGAATCAATCATGCAATTATGGACTAGTTTGCCTCCTATAATTAGGGAAACATAGAATGGAGGAGGTCTAGCCCTTTTACTTGTTTCTTCCTTCCTTGATGGTTGTACTAGGCTTGTGGCACTTTCCATCCTAGGTGTTTGATCCTTTGGTTCAATTCTTTCTAACTCTTCCTGCAGCAATCTCCTTTGCATTGGTATAGTAGCAACAGCATCCCACATGGAGATATTCACATTTGTCATCTTCATTTTCTCTACCACACTAAATGGCATAGCAGGTGTTTTGGTAGAAATCTTGGGGGCTGCAACTATATGAGGTTGTAATGGGATGGCCTAAGGATCACTTGTATCATTTCTACCATGGTTTTGCCTTTGCTGCTGAAAGGCACTTGATTGATTATTTGCTGCTTGCTCATGAGGTACTGTACTCAAAGTTGAGGCCTGATTGGGAGGAGGAGGGACAACATCTTCCATAGCTCTTCTTTTGCTTCTAGTATTATGAGCAATGGAATCCTCGTTTACATTACAATGCTACTCCATCTGATGATTCATAAAAGAGAAATCACTCTGTCTTTGCATATCTAAGGCATCCTTAAATTGGTCCTCCTTGTATGCTTGTTTTGCTGTAGGTTCTTGGACTGTCAAGGCCAAATAAGATTCAGCCTTCTGACACATACAATAGGCATAGGAGTAGTTATAGGAGGGACAAAAATCTTGATCTTGAGCCATGTTGTGTTGATGGACTATGGCCCTACTTTGGTTTACATTTGAGGTTGAAGCCTGGCCACCCTGCCTACTCTGATCAAAAGAATGGTTCCAATGATTAGGATTTGGAGGCCTACCACTATTTGGAGTTTGATATTGCAATTGATGAGGCTTACTACCTTGAGCTTGCTGTCTTTCTAAAGTCACCACTTTATTGCTCACTTTCTACATCATAGAGAAATTATCCTCCAACATCCTGACATAGATGAATAAAATTTTCTTGTTCAATTTCAGAACATACCTTCCCCATGTTTAAGGATTTTCCATCAGCAACCATGACTAGAGTATGATCACCCTCATCAGCAACTAGGTTCATGGCCCTGCCCTTTGCTTGATCATTAGGATTAAAAACACTCTCTAAAGTAATGAGACCTTTAGGCAGCTTGTTAGAACTGAGATGAATAATCTGATCACCATACTGATCTTGCAGTCTTGACTGATTTCTCTCTAAAAATTTTGCCTCATTCTGCAAGAAGCTGACAATTTGCTCATCAGACTCAAACACTTTCCAGTGGATGTTATTGTCAGGGATGGTAGGCTTTACTACCACTCTAATTTGTTTCTTCTTCTCCTCCTCAAGATTCCCTGGCACATCATAAGATGCACCTATTGTTGCAAGTCTATCAGCATGTCTATTTTCTTTTCTAGGGATGCTTCGGATGTTAAATGCATTGAAACCTTCAAGCAAATCCCAAACTCTAGGGTTATAAGACTTGAGCAAACCATTTTTGGCAATATTCTGATTTCTCACTTGATTAACCACCAACTCACTGTCTCCATAGACCCTTAAGGCTTGAATTCCGCTTTTTCGAGCAAGTAAGAGACCTTGGATCAAGGATTCATACTCAGCCACATTATTGGTGCAACTGAATTGGAGCCTAAAGGAGAAGTAATACCTTATTTTTGTAGGGGAAATTAACATTACACTAGCTCCTGATCCATTTTTATTCCTTGATCCATCGAAGTACATACTCCATATCCCACTTTCATCTTCTTTAGCATCCACAAGATTGGGAACCAGGGAATCCTTTTCCAATATACAATATGTACTTAGATTAGTCTCAAGGATCTCTGACATAGGGTCAAATTGATATGCATCAACCCACTCATCCAAGAAGAAATCAGGTATCTCTGTCAGGGGAGTGGTGGGCTCCTTCATTATGTCATTCTCATCCATCTCTAGAATAGGGCAATTCATGTTGATGGGGTTGGGGTGTAAGATTCAGTATGATGGAGGGCTTGAGGCTGTGCTCTGATTGAAGCATTGGCTCCATATCTAGTTTTAAAAGACATATATGACCAATTAGAAGATATGAAACCACCTATTTGGGCAGTAAAGTCTCTTGACAGACAGATGGAAAAATATAGCTTGACTTCAGCAATAGAGATATCTTGGGTTACAGTACAACCAGGGCATGCATGTAGGGCCATCTCCACATTCCTAAGGATCCCTATAGTCTTGACAGTACTACCATCCAACTGTAATACATCCCTAACAATGGGCTCATATTTCATTCCCAAAGCATCAGCAACACACCTAGGCATCACTGAACTACTGGCCCCTGAATCAATCATGCAATTATGGACTAGTTTGCCTCCTATAATTAGGGAAACATAGAATGGAGGAGGTCTAACCCTTTTACTTGTTTCTTCCTTCCTTGATGGTTGTACTAGGCTTGTGGCACTTTCCATGCTAGGTGTCTGATCCTTTGGTTCAATTCTTTCTAACTCTTCCTGCAGCAATCTCCTTTGCATTGGTATAGTAGCAACAACATCCCACATGGAGATATTCACATTTGTCTTCTTCATTTTCTCTACCACACTAAATGGCATAGCAGGTGTTTTAGTAGAAATCTTGGGGGTTGCAACTGTATGAGGTTGTAATGGGATGGCCTGAGGATCACTTGTATCATTTCTGCCATGGTTTTGCCTTTGCTGCTGAAAGGTACTTGATTGATTTTTTGCTGCTTGCTCGTGAGGTATTGTACTCGAAGTTGAGGCTTGATTGGGAGGAGGAGGTGTTGGCGCACAAAATTGCAGCCCTGATTTTGAGCACCATAGAAAATTTGAGCCCTATAAACGCTTTTAATTGCATATGTACCCGACTGTACCTATGAGGCCCCTGAAGTGTTTAATGTTTCTAACACCCTCCTTTCAGCCTATTTATGCGTTCCATGAAGATCAATTGTCATTCTAAGTTATTTGGCAAAGTCTTGTTTTGAGCTAGTTCCAAATTTGCATTTTCACCTAAGTGTCAAACAACGACAGGAGGTTGTGTTTGCCAATGAATATCTCGCACCCAGAAAAGTTTTGTGATTCACCACTTTGGGAGTGTCTAATATCCATACCTTAGAACCTATGTTTTAGATTTGGAGTCATTTCAAGTTCATTTGATTAGGTTTTGAATCCCTCAAAGTTGGTCAGTTATTGTTTTTCATGCTTTTGCACTTTGCACCTAATTCCGGGAAGCCCTGTTTGACGTGCTATAACTTTGACCCAATTGAATAAAATGCTAAATTTCCTTCTGCATTGCATGGTAGACATCAAATACTTCCTATGTTTCAATTTTCAAGTCTTGACGAATCAATTTGATCATTTTTCAAATGCGATTCCAATCGCAATTTATGACTTTTTACTGGTGTCAGCACTTGCAGATTTATCAGTACCCCTATTCGTGATATTATAACTTGAAATTCGTGATCAACAAGATCGAATGGATTGTTCCCCTGTGTTGTCCACTGAAAATACTATAAGTGTGTCAGTTTTTAAGCCTTGACAAATCCGTATGCACATTTTTCCAGGTCAATTCCATTCGCAAAAAATGCTTTCTGTCAGCATGTCCAGTCTGCAAATTCTGAGTAGCCCATTTTGAATATCCACCATTTGCGCCCAGTTATTTTTCATGAGCTGAAATTGTGGAATCGTACTATCCTCATGACAAAGTACCACTGCCCCATTTTTTAGAATCTCATGTACCCTTTTGTCTAGTTTTCCAGGCCATTTCCAAACGCACTTTCCATTTTTCTAACATGTTTATCTGCAGGTGAATTTAAGTTGGCAACTTTAGAGGTCGATATCTTTTCACCTTGATATCGTCATGCAACGAATTTTTGCAGGCCTATTGAACATGTCAGAGAGAACAAAGATCTTGAGTTTCGGAGCTTGGTCAGGTGTTTATGTCAATTTTTAAGGCCAGTCAACAGACCTCTTGGCGCAAATTTGACCAGTTGGCAAAAGGTGATAAAGTGATTTTTATTTGATTAATCAGTGATTGAACTTAATTCAAATCAGTTTGAGATGTTCAGTTGGTCAATCTGGAGTATTAGTTGTCTGGAAATGAATTTATTTATTTTTTTTAGCCAGACCCACTTTGGGGCCTGACTAAATTCATCAGAGTTGGGACAACCGTTAAGGATTCAGTTGCTGATATGGTGAGTAAGCTGAATGCTTCTGAAATGAAATTGATAAACAAATGGCAAAGGTGATGAGGATGCCTTTTTGAGAATGAGTCCCCGGAGGTATTGTTTTCTCTCTGCTTGGCCGAACAAGATAGAACTCAGTTAAAAGAAATAATGTTTACAAATTCTCGTTGGTTTTCATTTGAAGAGGAGTCCAAGGGAACACCAATAACACTTCTAGTTTCCTCACCTGTAAGGATGGATGATAATCCACTAAAACATCATTGATACTTCAGCTCTCAATGATTTCTAATAAACAACTGCCTTTGATGCCAATATATGTAGTGATCTTTATGGACTACAAATTCATAATAAGAGAAGCTACCATATTAACAGAGAAAGAGCTCAAGGCCAAGTTTGAGGGGCCATGCAAGGTCTTCAAGGACGTTCTTGGTGCGAATTGAAAAAGAGAGTGGTTTCTGATCATGTTGCTATTTGGTTATAGGAGAATATGGATGGATCGCCAACATGGAGAGTAAAGAGGAATAGAACTTCATGAATAGATTGAAGAAAGTTGTGGCAAGAATAAGCTAAATCCGCTGCAAACAAATTAAACCCATGCTGTCAAAGAAAACTCACTCATACGTGAGAACAGAACAGCACGGCATTCCAGAAGTAGTTGGAAACAATGCAAAAAGGTTTTATTGAGTAGATTTCTTTGTTAGAAGTAGAAAGAAGTTCCTGTGTTTGCAATGCTCTATGCTACACCAAATCTTTAAAAGGTTGAAAGACAAAAAAAAAATGGAGACGTGGAAGCCAAAGTAGAACTCCCACACCAAGAAGAAATCGGTGTTTGAAGACAAGGCGGCATTGAGTAAGAAACTATTGTATCTTGTCTCAATAGCCTTCTAGCAGCACCAATCACCCATCCATTTATCTGCACAATCTTCAAAAATTTAAGAAGATAGAAAATTTACAAGACTGCACACCATTGGCGCATAATAACAATAAAGGACTGTCCACAACTGAACGCAATTCCAAATCTTGGAAGGTTAATTTCTCTAAAAAATTTGTACTGGAAGGTCTTCACAAAATTGAGAGCATAGATGGTTTCCAACAGTTCATATCACTGGATTATATATTATTAAAGAACATTTGTAGCTAATTGAGGAAATATTGTTTTTACGTGACAAAGCACATTTGCCAACAAAGTTGTAGGCGCTAGAGCATCCAATAGAAATGGCCATTGTTACCGCTTTGGAAAGATTTGACACTGAAGTGAAAAACATTTTAAAGAGAAGCCAGTCACCAAATCATTTGACTGTTCCAGCAGCGCTTTTCAAGAGCATAGAGGAAATCGTAGCAGGTGACGAGCTGAGTAGAAAATGTCATAGCATTCACACCCTCAGCAGGCAATAAGCCTCCACACATAGAAAGCCACAACAGTCTGATCATGAGAGGACGCCTTGAAAAGACCAAGCCGCATCCAAAGTAGTATCAAAACTGTGCAAATGAAGGTGTCAAAGCAAGCATCTTTAAAAGCCTTCACACCAGCACTATAGAAAGAACCTGTGTTTTAAAAGGAAGTCACCTATATTTAGAAACTTGTATCAATGAACAGAGATAACCAGCTCGAGAGACGTAAGAACAGGGAAAGAATATGAAATGCATTTATCCCACATTTGGTGGGTAACTTAGAAATTCATTTTTTAAATACCATTTCAAGCACATAACATAACGTCTTCAAGACAAGCGCTTTTGAAGCGCTAGTTGCATGTGGGGCCCTACGCCCATGTGGCCAGTTGCACGATGATGTCAGTGTGTAGAAAGAAAAATTTTGAACCAAGGTACATGCACGCTGATGTGGCGATGAAAGCACCAGATTGCACCAAGTGTCATGATCCAAGGGTTAGCGCACGCCCGCAAAACAGAGTTGCGCAGAGGTTAAAAAATGTCGGGATGCGCCTAGGCGCCACGTGGCATGGCGGGTCCCGCAGGTGATGACGTGGCAAGAACGAGTAGTTCAGACGGAGCCACAAGATTTTGCCACATGGCGAGATCCAACGATCCGCGCATTCTCGCAATATGGAGTTGTAGGGATTTAAGTAACACGGGGATGTGCCTTGGCGACACGTGGCACTGGGTCCCTGCGGCGATGATGTGGCATTTGAGAGCAGTGGTCAGCCAACCAGATGCTGCCATGTGGCAAAAAGGCTCAGTCAAACATGAGTTGACCCGGATTAGAAGGCAAGGGCTATTAAAGAATAAGAAAATAATAATATTTTATTATTATTTTTATAAAAAATGTACTATGTGCATCTTCTTTAAAATTCAAATGAGGCTCTTTTCTAAAGTTTAAACTTTAGAAACTTTTAAATTTTTGAAAATGTCTTGAGTGCAAGCCTGAATTTTCAACCAGAGAGGCGATTTTCAAATGAAGATTTAGTGGGTTTCTGATAAGCTAAACATGGACTCCAATATACTGCCGAAATCAACAGAAGACGAACTTTTCGATTCTGGAGTCAATTTTTGCACAGGTATTAGTCTGTTTGAGCTACACAAGGTTTTCTATTAGGTACCTGAATTGCAACCGTTTTCAGACCAGAAAGTTCAGTTGTGATTTTTTGGCAAGTTAATAGCTTGAAAATGCGTAAAAGACAAGGAGAATTCAGCTGGGGGCATCTCTGAGTCAGTTAAAGCAAGTTTTATCAGCATTTTGATGCAAATCAGATATTTAGCAAATCAGTGATTTCATCATTCAGCTGGGGATATTTTGCAAATAAGTTACAATGTAATGATAAATCAGATCAGATGGGATGAAAGAAGAAAGAGGTTACTCAGTTGCACAGGATTAAATTTCAAGTGGACACTTGTCGTCTTCAGATCAAATCCAGAATTTCTTTCTTGTCTATATCTTTCTTTCTCTGATACTTGGTAGAGGGTTCCAATTTCTGGGAAGAAAAAGTTCATTGCTATGATACCATTAGGGATTCCAGTTTTTACACTGTGAGACCATTGGTTCCAGTATTTTGACATGTTTCCATGACTGTGACACCATTTTTCTTCAGCAGAACTCTCGTGTGAACAACATTGTAGAGATAATATAGATAGTTCTGAGATATTAGGTTGTTTCATGTTTTAATTTTATGCATCTGAATGTATAGTTTCAAGGAAATGAATACATATGAGCAACAATTTCACTAGTTTTGTTATGGTTCTTGTCTCCTGTCTTAGTAATCTGTAAGTCTTATGTGGTTTTGGAACAAAGATTTGAGACCCATTTGTATCCCTTTCAGGTTGTATGTTTGATGTATTTTGTTGTTGGACCAAAGGGCTAAGTAATTGCTCTATATGTTTAAACAAGGTTACTGGTTATTTGAGAAGGATGTTTTGTGAGAATGAGACCTGAATGAACACTGATATCTGAATCACAAGGTGGTTGGATAGATCTGATGTCTGGGTATATGAGATACATCCTGATGTCACAGATATATGTTTTGAATTCATGGAATTGCCCAATGGATTAGGCATTGATCAGTTATAGGATCACTGGTTATACTGTTGCATTTTTGAGGTTTTGTTGAATCAACATCTTTAATCAAATGAATTTTCCTTTAATGTTGAAGAGCTATAAACAGAATGCCCTCACTCAGCTTATGAATATCCTAGATCCGCATTTAGCTACTGTAGATTGATGTTATCTCATGAGTTAATAGGAGAAATAAGGGTTTTATCTGCTTCATATTAGATTCAGTGTATGCTTTAACAACTGGTACCATATAAGGAATCTATAGGTTCACCCGCCTAGGTTTTGCAGAGCCTGAAGTGCAGAAGGAGTATAGCCTTATAGTTGGCCTGGTGTCTGAATGGGCATGTTGAAAATGGGAGTTAGCTGCCCCTAGATGTGTTTTGTTCTCATCAGGGTAATTGGAAATGGGTAAAATTTTCAAACACCAACAGGAGGGACAACATCTTCCATAGCTCTTCTTTTGCTTCTAGTATTATGAGCAATGGAATCCTGGTTTACATTACAATGCTACTCCATCTGATGATTCATAAAAAAGCAATCACTCTGTCTTTGCATATCTAAGGCATCCTTAAATTGGTCCTCCTTGTATGCTTGTTTTGCTGTAGGTTCTTGGACTGTCAAGGCCAAATAAGATTCAGCCTTATGTCACATACAATAGGCATAGGAGTAGTTACAGGAGGGACAAAAATCTTGATCTTGAGCCATATTGTTTTGATGGACTATGGCCCTACTTTGGTTTACATTTGAGGTTGAAGCCTAGCCACCCTGCCTACTCTAATCAAAAGAATGGTTCCAATTATTAGGATTTGGAGGCCTACCACTATTTGGAGTTTGATATTGCAAATGATGAGGCTTACTACCTTGAGCTTGTTGTCTTTCTAAAGTCACCACTTTGTTGCTCACTTTCTGCATCATAGAGAAATTATCCTCCAGCCTCCTTCCTTGGTCTTCTAACTTCCTCCTTTGATCCTGCAATCTTTTATCAAGGTTCTTGTCTCTTTTGTCCATGTTCTGCATCATAGATTGCATCATCTCCTTGATTTCATCTATCCCATGTGAGGATGTGGAAGCTTGAGGGACTGGAGTAAGGGATTGTGATATAGAGGCTGTGGGGAGGGGAGCCATTTCTGGTTGATGATTTGGAACATCAGGGAAAAAAGGCATAGGATGCCTTGGAGCTAACTTACCTCCTTGTATCAAGATATTTTCGACTTGTCATAAGTGTTAGGCAAGGTATCTCCTCCCATAGTTTGGATTGTAGTGGCAATATCATTGTTAAAAGCTCTAAGGTAATGCAAGAAGGCATTACCAGGGGTAGGCTTCACTGAAGTAGGTATTCTATCCCATGTCTTTTGGAATCTATAGTTAAAATCAGTCATACATTCATGGGGGGGCTCTTTTTATAGTAGTCAACTGCTCTAAAAGTGACAAATAGTCACTCTTATCCTCAAAATGTTTGCACAATCCTACTCCTAATCCATCCCAATCTATTATAGAACCATGAGCTAAACCTCTATACCATTCTAATGCTTTTCCTTTCAAGGATGAGGCTAGGAGCCTAACTGCAACATCATCCTCTGCAATGCTATGGATATTGCAGACATTTGCAACCTCTTGAATGTGTTCTGAGGGGGAGGTAGAAGTTTCACCAGTAAATTTTGGTATACTTTTGAGTGCAGCTACTGGTATGTCATGTCTTTGGGCTAACAAGAGAGGGCTCCCACCATTAAAGGTGGTAAAAGTATGAGCTCTAGGCAATGCCATATAGATAAGTGATTTATTGATACGTGTTGATAGCTGTCTAGGCTGAGATCTAACAGCAGGATGAGTAGAGATAGATCTTGCAGGAGTATTTGTTACTACTGTGCTCCTAACTGGTGATAAGGATATTCTAGTCTTCCTTCTTCTAGGGTTTGAAAGTGAAAGCTCTTGGTATTGAAAATTACCTCTAGAAGATGTCCTTGTCTCAGCTCTGGGCATGAATCACTACAACTTTGGTCTGGAACCATATATGTGTTTGAAGCTCAGAGTTTCCAAGTACTTTGAAGAATGAGCCTCTTGAAGGCTTAAACACCGAAGCTAGTACTATCTCTTCAGTATTAATCTTGAAATCTTCCCTTTTGACACTAGTAGACTTGAATTTTTTTGAAATGAGTCCCACCGGGCGTGCCAAAAATTGTTGTCACTTAGGTTTGCACCCTATTCCAAAGCCTATGCATGAGGACAACCTAGTGAAACATGGAAACAACCTCCAACCTGTGGGACTTGAACTATGAGGTTGAGTCTCCGGAGAAGGTCAGCTTCCTCTTACTATCAGGGTGCACCTAACTACTCTTGGAGGGGAAAAGGGAGAAGGAGAGCATGAAACAAATCTACCTAGCCTAATCTAAAGAGGTGATGCACCAAAATAGAGTGTTCAGACCAATCTCTGCCCATATATGCACTATTGAACCAGAATGAAACTAAGGATATACACATTCAGACTTGCTTTAATAAAATAACCACATGCAGATCAAGATGATCAAGATGAATGTCACAAGGAAAGAGAGATTCACTTATATACCATTCACAAGCCAACAGAGATATAGTCATGCAGGTTATAGACTTTCACAAAACAATGGCGAAGGCAAGGAGTTCTTGCACTCTCATACCAATGGTTGAAGGAGATAAAATAGAGAATCATATAGTTCAGAGGCACAGGGGAATGTACACTAGAATTGTAGAGCAACAACAGAGAAAATCCAGAGAAAGGTTCGACCTCAACAAAATCTACAAAAGTTGCCTTTATAGTTCAAGCATAACTGAGATCTTTTCTAGCTGAAGTGACTTCGCAGCTACCTGCCATTAAGTTCTACAGAGAACAATCAAGGGGAAATCTTATCTGAATGCGGATCTAGACACAATGATTTGGAACAAGGCCCTGAGAAGATAGAAACGGTGCCATAATTGCGCTCTGACCCAGTAGATTGATCAAAAGATGGGTGGTGGAGTGTTCTTCTCATTCTACATTCATTTCATGGTAGTTGGAATCGATCATGAAGATCAGATCACACAACAAAATCGATTACCTTCATTTTTTGGGTTGTGAATCAGCAGAGTCAGCGAGTCAACCTGTTTCTGTAAGCAGGATGGACCACGTGGACCAACAGCCTCTTTTTATTTTGCCACCTCATGGAAGTCCTACATAGTTGACCATCTCTTTCATCACTAACTGTGCCAACTCCTCAAACTCTAGCTGCGACGGTTACACTAACTGCCAGCCGTTAACTATCAACGTTGGTCGGGCCCGCAAGACACATGTCACCAAGGCGCTATGTCGCTATGGTTAAAATTCTCACAGTTCTCCATAGCGAGATAGTGCTCATCGTTGATCTTTCTTAATCTAATGATCATGGAGACTCGTCGTGTTTCGCGCTTTGCTTTTCAACTTATAGGCCCACGAAATGCTGTCAGCACACCTAGTATCTACCTGGCACAACCTAGCATCATCCTTGAGGTTCACAAGATAACACAGGGCCACCTGACATGTGTCACTGAGGCACTATGTCGCTATGGTCTATATTGTGCAACTCTCAATAGCGAGATAACACCAACCATCAATCTTCTTGAAATCTAACGATCGTGAAGACTCGTCATAATACTACGCTTGTTCTTACCCGGGCCCATCATACCTGGCACCATCTTGGCAACTGCACCACACTCGAATGAAACCTGGCAATCCTTGGCACACATACCTTGGTGAGACTTGGCCCCCTGATCCACGTGGCGAAAGGGCACTATGTCTCTATGGTTAAAATTCTTGCAGTTTTCCATAGCGAGATAGTGTATGCCGTAGATCTGCCTTAGATCTACGATGGTCCACAATTTGCACAACTGCATCTCAAACTGGCCTAATGGACCAATGAAAAATGCCACTGTATTCTGACCCATTTGACAACTGCCACTAAGGATGAGATGTACTATCACTTCAAAGAAGGGCGGGCCCATTACGTCATCTATGCCATGCGTCGTCGAGGCATTATGTCGCTATGGGTATCTATTGTGCAACTCTCAATAGCGACATGATGCCAACTGTGGATCAAATTCACATCTACGGTGCTCAAACTCTTTGCAGGACTGCATACCTGGGATCCACGGACACGCGCCAGAAGGGCGCTATGTCACTAACGGTGAGAAGCTTGGATTTTTTGATAGCGCCATGGCGCCCACCGTGGAACTGGAAAAACCCGGCATCGGAGAAACAATTGAGAAAAAGGGGACCCACCTAACACGTGGCAAAAGGGCGCTATGTCGCTAACATATCCACCGTGCAACTTCCCATGGCGAGATGGCGCCAATCGTAGATATTCTTTAGATCTGACGATGGAAGACTTGAGGGCCACAGAACACATTATAAGGTTGATCGGGTATTTAAAATAATATTAACTCTGCACACTAGCCGTTGGCAGGTAAAACATTTGAAATTTGAATCTTGGTGGGGTGTAAAAAATGATAACAGTTTGCAAATAGAAGACCAATTTCAAGGAGGGATTTTGGGATATCTTTGTTTTCTATTTTGATTTTTTTTAATGGTTTTCATTAATCCATATAGATGCAAAACAATGTAGTCTTAGTTACATTATTTTTTATTATATCGATTCGTGGATTTTTTGAAAGAGAGATATGAGATATATCTTACAAATTTTGTTCATTGTTAAGAGTTTTTTAGAGAGGGTTTGCATTCATTGCATCACACATGGGATACCACATAGATAGTTTTTATTGAAAGGATTTCAACCTAAATACTTTTGAATGAATATTTTCCATCAAAATATTTACATGTGAATTTAACTACAATTTAAAATTTCAAAATGAGAACTTCAATTCTATGGTTTTAAGAAAAAATCAAAACTCTAGTGCCACATATATGACACATATTTTTGAGCTAGACCCTTTTGTTTAAAACCTTTCCAATCAAAGCCTTTCACTACAAACTAATAAGTCATATGGAAGTGTTACACAAATTTATGTTTTTACCCAAAATTTAGAGAAGGTGAAGAATCCTTCCTCTAAAGTTTTAACCCTTGGATCCAGTTGGGCAATTGCCCCCTTTTTCTCCTCGACCTTCTCTTTGTTTTCAATTCCCTCCTTTTTAGCTTCCTCTTTAGCTTTTTTCGCATGGTTATCATCCTGCAAAACCTTTGGGTTAGTAAAAACCTTTGGTTTTTCCTTGACCAGGGAGGAAATGGTAATGGGGTAATGGTTTTTCCTCCAAATGTTGGCGCAAGAGAAAGAAGAAACTGGGTTGGATATGGAAGATCATAAGCTCCTCTTTAAGTTTATTGATGATGATTGGGCTCAAGTTTTATTGCCTAGGAAGGGAAAAGAAAAAATTGAGAAATAAGTCTATAGTTTTAAGGGATCACTGGATCATAGTTCTTTTTTGTTATTATGTTGTTACTTGGTTTGCTAGTATCCAGTTGTTACTCAAACTTGGGTTGGCTTGATTATGCCAACAGTTTTTATTATGAACTAAAGTAGTATGGTCAATTCTATGGACTTCTACTTTAGAATAGTTGTTTCTATTCATAGTAGTATGCTAGTTAATAGTATGGATAGAATTATAGTGGTTAAGTTACTTCTTGTTGTGTTTTTGTATCAGTAATGTCCTCTGTTAGTTTCTGCTAGTGATGTGCTAGTTACCATCAATTTGGTTGTGAGGGTCGATCCCCTTTGTTTTGGTCACTTTTAATTTCAAAAACATGTTCACACTATAAATAATACTTATGCATTATTTTTCCTTGTCAAAATATTTATAATGTTTGTGTCTTACATCTTAATTATGCTCACATAGTTCATATCTAGCATTCATGAATCTTTTTTATCTTACTTTCATTTATCCCAAGGTAACACAAGGGGTCATATTTCCTTTCCATCTTTATATTCTCTTTTATGAAAATATGTTTTTACATGATGAAAACTTTTAACATGCCTATATTGTAACATCTTGTTCTTCTAACCTCATTTTTTGCATCCTTTGTACATGGTGCATAAGGAATATTCTAGTCCTTAGTTTAAATTTTTGGCATGTACATGACCCTAACCAAGTTGTGGGAGGAATAATGACTCCAAGAGGGTCTCACGTGTGTCTTATAGTTGTTTATTATATATTAATTATGTTTGGGTACATGTTGCTGCAAGTTGCATGATTTTGCCAAGAAATTGCCAAAGTTGGCCAAATTGGGCCTAATGTGTAAATTGAATTCAATATACTTAAAAGAGGTAGGAATGGATTCAAATAGGTATAATATTTTATGAAGGTTCATTCTACATTAATTTGGGGTGTTTGTACATTGTAGAAGGCAGGAAGTGCAAAAGTTGTAAAAGTTGTCATTGACAACATTACAACTTTGCAATGTTGCCATGACAACATTTTGGCAAGATTTGGCATAACGCCCAAAATCAATTATAGGCTTGAGTTGTTAGTTGAAGAAATATGTAATAATTTATTTAATACCATCAAAATCCTTGGAGAAAGGTTGGTTGGTGTTTGAAGCAAGAATCAATAACAAGAAAATAACATTTTTTTGCAATTTTGTCACAATGGGGCTTGCTAGTCGAGCAACTAACCTAAAATGGGTTGAGACTGTATATTTATCATTGCAAATAGTTAGATTATATTTTTTAATTACTATGTGTGTTTTAGTAGGTTTAGTTCAATATTTTTACATAGTTAAATAAAATTTCATTGTTTATTGCCAATTCACTGGCCCAGTCAAAGTTTGGAGCAAAATAATGGGTTTTCTTGAAATCCCACTGTGGGATCATCCTCTTTGGGATATGAAAAATACCTAGATGTATAGTGTATATTATAAATTTGAGGTTGAGATGTGTTATTCTTCTATTTTTAATGGTTTTCCCTAGGCAAGACAACAAGTACCTAGCTATTTATGCTAACCCGACTTTCCACGAGGGCCTATTGTTACTAATTTATAAGCACTTTAAGGTTCAAACCGATGGCAGATCTATAGCCCATAAAGTAGATTCCTCGAAGGACACAAAAATCTCCTATCTCTTATCTAACACTAAGGATAGTGTTGGGCTTCATTTAGATGATGAAGAAGAGGTGGCCAAGATTATAAAGGACATGGGTAAAAAATAAAATAAAAAAGTGAACCCAAAAAGAATATAGTCAAGGTTGGGAAAGGCTCGGTGGGTAAAATTATTAAGTTTGAGGTTAATTTTGTTGAGGACTATAATTAAAATGATGAGGGAATGGAAACAAAGGAGGAGAATAATGTGAAAGATAAGGGTACTAGCAAGGTCCCATTTACAGGAAGGTAGAAAGCCTAGCCAAGAGGAGAAGGGGAAACGAAAGGGATGTAGATTAGGATTCTGGTACAAGAGACCCCTCTCCACACCCAAGAGGAGAGAAATGAGGATTATGATCTGGAAAAAACCACATGTACATTCTGTTCTAAGGGCAAGAAAATGGTCTAGATAAACTTTGAAACTCAGACTACAAAAATGGGCATTGTGAGAGAAATTACCCAGCCCAAGGTCTTGGAGGGTAATGATGGCAGAATTCATTAGGAGGAACTTATTGATCTGGCCATGGTTATTCTTAGTGACAATGTCAAGGAGATGGAGATGAATCTCCTCAATAAAGCCTGGAACAACATGGTGGACAACTTCCAGTCTATCAAGTGGATTTTTCATGAAATAGAGGAGATAAAGAATAGGTTGTAGGGTTTGGAAAGGAAGGAAGGGGAAGGTGAGATCAATAGAATCAATAAACTAGATATCAAGGTTTCTGAGGTGAAAAAAAGAATGGAAAGGATGGAGAGCTCTCTCCACAACACTACTAACTAGAGCTTCAATATTATCAAAGGCTTAAATGATAATATCAAACAACTACACACTATGATAGAGGTTAGCATAGGGGTGAAAGATGACATGGAAAATGAGGACAACATGGTAGCAAAAGAGGATGTCAACCCCCTTGTTGAGAGCCTAAGCACTAAATTGAGATTGAACAAGAAGAAGAGGGATAGGGATGACTCTCCTAATGACATACAACTGATGAGTGAAGCTAGAGAGACCATGGATATGTTGGCGCTCAAGGTTGCAAAGTTGGTCAAAACTACAGTGCCTTGATTAGTTCCCCTGCTTTTCTATTTTTCCTTTGGTTTTTTGCTTGCTAGGATTGCATGCTCCTTCAGAGCTATATTTTATTTTGCCAAGTTCTCGTGGCCTTCTATGGCCTGTTGTTTCTTGTTGAATTGCTTCATGCTCAAGACATAATGTTGGTTTCTTTTGTTAGCTGTTGGATTTCAGGTGCCCATTAAAACCTATTTTACTTAATAAAAAACAATTACCTGGCTATGAGAAAACTTGTAAACAATCACTAAAAGATGGCAATGTTAGATTGGTCTATGAGATCAGTAAGCATGAATGTATAGTTGGAGGTCTAAAGAAAATTTGATGTGAAGGAAAGGGGTGGTTGAATCCATTTAAATTATTTTTTACCACAAAACTTTGACTATCAAATAGTTTTTCTTGAAATCCTTGTAAATCGACTCATTTTCCACATGGAGGTGTATAGATGACTTGGGGAACACAAACCCTACAAATATCAAGGGTCTCTAAAAAGGGTATTAGAATCTTAGATTAGTTATAGGGATTGTGTGGGAGGAATTGGAGATATTTGTAGAAAGGTGAGATCAAAGACCTAATTAGGCCTAATTAGGCCTATAAGGCTACTAGACCTTATTATGAACAAACTTTGGATTCGATAGGAAAACAATATCAAAATATATCGACATAGAGTCAAGAATGACCAAGGGAAATAGCTTAGAAACCAATTCAAATTTCCTAATAGAAGACATGATCATGAAGAAGCTTTTAAGGTACTTACCCTTATGAGTCCTAGAGTGTGTAGTGAGATTAAAACCTTGGTCAAGATATCCTTGGTGGAAAAAGGAGTTGAGTGAGTACTTCTTAAGTTGAGGTTTCGACAAAGGACCTTAGGATGCCTAGTGAAAAGGTCTAGTGAAGGAGTCTATGTGACTGATTGAGAAGTTCTCCTTATCAAATCGGTATCAAAGCCCACAAAGACTTGGACAAGAAGGTGTATGTCTGATTTAGTGGATAAACCAATATGGTGACTAATGTAGAATTGTCCAAAATGGTCCAAGAGCAAGCTAAAGTGACCCAAGAACAAGAGTTGGAAAATAGACACTTGAAGGAGAAGTTGGTGGGTATTGAGAGTAAGTTGGGAGAGGGTCAAGTGAAAAATGAAGAAGCAAGTAAGAAGGTAAAAGAAGGTGGAGATAAGGGTAAGGTAGTGGACATAGAGGTTGAGGTCCCTGAACCAGACCCACCATTTCAAGAAGAACCATTTCTAGAGGTTATTAAAGCATTAGGAGGAAAGATCCTTAAAGTTGTTCCCCTATTTATTGGCAAGATGAAGGTAGAATTAGTCATAGAGTGGATAGAGGGAATGGAAAGTAATTTTAGGTGTGAAGGTATAAGTGAGGCTCTAAAGGTGAAGGTGGAAAAATAAAAAATGAGGAGACCAATCCTAACATGGTGAAGTTTTTGCAATCTGGAAGAGAAAGGAAGGAAATAAACCTATAGCTAAATGCAAAGGCATGGTTTCAAGGGTTATAGAAAATTATTTACTTGAGGAATATGAAATACAACTCCATAAGAAAAGACAAAACAAAGAAGACAAAGGGAGATGGATGTAGCTACATATACAAAGGAATTTCAAAACTATATTTAAGATCCAAGGTGCAAGAAGATGAAAGAATTAAAGTAGCAAGATATTTGAATGGCATGAGATGGAGCATCAAAGAATAAATCAATTTACTAAACCCTACTACTATCCACAAGTGTTACCAAATTTCTCTCAAGGTAGAGGAGAAAAGTAAAAAGAAACAAGACTCAAGTTCTAAAGGCAAAGGTAGAGATTCAAGAGGGAACATAAGAGGCTACAGTGGAAAGGGAAATGAATGAAGACCCCAATGTGAGTCAAGACTAATAGAGAAGACCACTGATTCCAGTGGAAGATGGAGTTAAAGCATAGGTAGAGGTTTTGGCAGCAATAGAGGCAAATTTGGTGGCTCTAACAGGGGGTCACACTCTACAAGCATGAAGTGTTACAATTGTGGTTAACTTGAGCATCCACCTTATAGATGTCCTAATAAGGCCACATCTTCTAATCAAAGAAAAAAGTCAACTATGTCCAAGATGAGTATAGTACTATGAAGTCTCCTAAGGTAAACCTTGATTTAAAGAGTGGATAAAACTTGATGTTTAGGATATTATTGATTAAGAAACTTGTTAAAGAAGGGCCTAAACAGAAAAAGACATTGTTTAAGGTGAATTGCAAGATTCTTGGCAAGGTATGCAAAGTGATAATAGATGCAGGGTTTACTAACAACATTATGTTAGAGGAGGCAGTTGACAAATTGGGTTTGACAAAAATCCCTCTTACACACCCATATAGGGTCACTTGGTTGAGCATAATGTGGTGGTAAATGAACAAGCATGGGTGGAGTTTTCCGTTGTATGATATAAAGATAGAATTTTATGTGACATACTACCCATAGATGCCTATCACTTTTTATTGGAAAGACTGTCATGTCCCCTTTTCAAATAATTAAAAAATAATAATTTTTGTTAAGGCAGGCAGGCTCCAAAAAGGTGAAATTTCAGAAAAAAGGGTTAATCTTTGGAAACCAATGGACTAATAAATAAAAATTATTATTAAATTATATTTTATTAACCCCTCTTGGACGTGAGTTAGGGTTATGCCCTCTTTAAAAGGGGTTTGGAGGCATTTTGGGCTCATTCTACATCTTGATTCTTGATAATTTTCTTGTTGTTCTTCAGAGGCTGCCAAACCTGTGGAGAAGGAGACCCAAGAACGGGAGTTTGCAGGTTTCTAGGAAGGCTAAGGACGGGAGTTTGAAGCCATTCCATGTGCATGCTCATACAGAGTTTGCCCTTGTGCTGAATAGTGCCGATTTGGGTGTTTTCGGGGTTGTTTTTGGTTTGAATTTGGGTTTTCAGTTGAGTGTTTCATATCAGTTTGGTTTGCTGTTGTATTTCAGACTTTATGATGTTAAAATAGAGCTGAATATATGTATTGGGTCGTGATTAAACTTTTGAGATAATTTATGAGTGTTTTGTGGTGTTTCCGGGCATTTTTGTGTTAATGTCGGGAGCCCGATTGAGCATAGTTTTGCCCTACATTTGTGATCTGTTGTGTAAGGGCTATACAAATCTGGAAATGTCATTTTGTAGGCTGTTATGCTGCTGAAATCTCTTTAAAAATGTCCATTTTCAGATTTATTAATAATTTGTGAAGTTGTGAAGTTTTTGGCACTAATTTGGACATACCCGATTTGGGTTTTATTGGAAAATTGGTAGATCTTTGTTATATTGGTTGTTTGATTTTAAAGTTCAGATTTGAGGCTGGAAATATCATATAAAATCAGAAAAGGGACATTACAGTGGTATCAGAGCCGTGATCTTGCCAGCCTGAGGGTTTGTAGAAGTTGCATGTCAAGTTTTGATAACTACCCAGATCTTGCATGTCATATTTTATGATTGCATGCAACTAAGTGAAAGAGAAAAAAGATATTTGCAGCGAGAAAAGAATAAAGAAATTTTGATCAAAGCCCCAGTTGAAAGCAAAAGTACAAAATCCAAGGAAGAAAAAGGTATGGCTGATCCAGATGAGATGGCAAAGAAATTCTTCCAAGACATCCAAAATACTCAGAAGCAAACAGTGGATGGTTTGGCGGAAACTAGAGAGGCTTTGCGAATATTGACAGAAAAATTACAAGGAATTGCATCTATTAATGAGAAAGGGAGCACTTCAGAGGAGCCGAGAAATGGGAGATCCACACCATCTAAATCAACCAAATCTATTTTCTTGCCTGCAGATGAGCCACCAGTACCAAATCCAGCCATTAATCCAGTGGAAGAGGTTACAGGTAATTTGATTACATTAAGAGCTACTTACAATGGCTTAGATGATGACTTTCGTAGTTCAGTTCCTTTTAGAGAATATGTGGATATGATGAACGCTTTGATGCCCAAGAAAGAGAATAGGAGGGAGCATGACACAAGTGGAAGAGAGCTCAAAAATAAAATAAGCAAGTTTACAACGCCTACTTTTGATGGAACAAATAAAATTTCAGCTAGAGCATGGCTACAAAAATTACAAACTTTCTTCACACTTAACCCCATGAAAGAGAGTGATGCTATTCAATTTGCAAGTCTACACTTGGAAGATGCAGCCTATGATTGGTGGTATCATGGAATGACTACTCAAGGTCACGATCAGGTAACTACATTTGAAGATTTCAGTCAAAGGGTGATAGATAGATTTGACCTCAAGGATGATGAAGAGTACTTTAAAGAATTGTCAAAGTTGAAGCAAACCAAATCAGTTAATGAGTATATAGAAGAATTTCAAAAAGTGGCTGTTATGGTACCTGATATGAGTGAAAAGAGGATTGTTTATCTTTTTCTTGATGGTTTAGAAGATTCTGTTAGGGGTTTGGTTAAGGCTTTCTCACCCTCAACCTTACAGGAAGCTATCAAAAGAAGCTTGCAACTTGAAACTTGCGTGCCTATGAAATCAATCACTAATCAAAAACCCCCAAATCTTTGGCAACATAAGGGAAATTTTCAGAAAAAGACTTTCTCAACACTACCACCAAAAGATGTGACAAATGTGGCAAAAAAGAAGGTAGATGAAGAGACTAGGAGTGAATTACGAAGGAAAAAGCTTTGTTTTACTTGTAGAGAACCATGGGTTCCAGGACACAGATGTTTGGGGAAAGGTCAAGTGCACTATATTGAAGTTGCTTCAGAATCTGATTCAGAGGAGCATGAGGAATTTCATGATACTAAGGAGGAGGTAGAAGAAGAGAAAGTAAAAGAAATCAGCAAGGATGGTACTTTAGCAGCATTATCAGGAGTCCCAAGATATCATCCCTTCCGAATTCGAGGGGTACTAGCAGGGCAAAGGTTGACTGTTCTTCTTGATAGTGGGGCAACTCACAATTTAATTGATGACGGATTTGTCATGAAAAGAGGGCTTAAAGCAGAAGATTTTGAGGGATTCAATGTTACTGTAGCTGATGGATTCACTATGCCTTGCACACGGGTGGTGAAACAACTCAAGATGACCTTAGGAGATTATGAGTTATGTGATGACTTCTATGTGGTTGGTATTGGGGAGACAGATCTTGTATTGGGTGTTCAATGGTTGCACTCTATCGGAGGCTATTACATGAACCATCAAACTATGGAGTTTAAATTTCATTCCAATGGGAAAGAAGTCATATTGAGAGGGTTATCGAATGGAGCACCTAAGGCGGTCTCTGCAAAGAGGATGGAGAGGACTTTTCGAAGAGGACAAGTAACATGGGCAGCAGGAGTCATAATCCAACCAACAAGCTCTCCCAAGAATCAAGGTAATTTCCATTTTGAAATTCAAAATATTCTTGATAAGCATAGTATAGTTTTCAATGACTTGCCTCCAGGATTACCACCAGATAGAGGTTTTGAGCATGTTATAGAGTTAGAACAGGGTGCCAAACCAGTTATAACAACCCCATACCGCCATCCAAGAGGTTATAAGGAAGAAATTGAAAAAACTATTAAAGAACTCCTGGACATGGGATTCATAAGGCCTAGCTCTAGTCCATTTGCATCATCTGTGGTACTTGTCAAGAAAAAGGATGGTACAATGAGAATGTGTATAGACTACAGGGCTCTAAACAAGAAGACCATAAAAAATAGGTATCCCATACCATGCATAGATGAACTCATTGATGAGTTACATGGTGCTGTATACTTCTCAAAAATTGACTTAAGATCAGGCTACCATCAAATCCGAATGAGGAGTGAAGATGTGGAAAAGACTGCTTTCAGATGTCACTATGGGCACTTTGAATTTCTTGTTATGCCATTTGGACTCACTAATGCACCAGCAACATTCCAATCTTGTATGAATAAGGTATTCAGTCAGCATCTTCGAAAATTTGTTTTGGTATTTTTTGATGATATCTTGATATACAGTAAAACATGGGAAGAGCATCTAAAGCACATAGACACTGTTTTGGGAATCTTGGAGCAGCAATCCTTCTATGCTAAGCTATCTAAATGTGAGTTTGGTTTGACAGAGATCCTATATTTGGGACATATTATAAGCTCTAAAGGAGTACAGGTTGATCAACAAAAAATCCAGGCAATTTTGGATTGGCCTCCACCCACTAATCTTACACAGTTGAGAGGTTTCTTCGGGTTGTGTAGCTACTATAGGAGATTTGCCAAGGGATTTTCTCAGCTTTCTACCCCCTTGACTGATTTGACAAAGAAAGGAGCTTTTGTTTGGACAGAAGAGGCACAAAAAATATTTGATAAGCTTAAGGAGGTAATGAGTTCATGCCCTGTGCTTGCAATTCTAGATTTCTCTTTACCTTTTGTTGTTGAATGTGATGCTTCGGGAGAAGGTATAGGGGCTGTCCTAACTCAAAGGGGACATCCAATAGCATTTGAGAGTCGAAAATTAAATCAATCAGAGAAAGGGTACTCCATCTATGATAAGGAAATGTTGGCAATCATGCATGCACTTCATAAGTTTAGACAATATTTGGTATGTGGGAGATTCATTGTAAAGATAGACCATAATAGCCTTAGGTTCTTCTTGAACCAAAGGGATTTGAATGATCGTCAATAAAAATGGGTAAGCAAATTGCAAGCTTATGATTTTGATATTGAATACATGAAAGGAAAGAATAATGTGGTTGCTGATGCTCTCTCAAGAAAGCCCACTTTGTGTTCCTTATCATCTATCTCTGCTGATTGGAAAGTCTCCATAATTTTAGAGTATGCTAAAGATTCATTTGCCACCAAGATTTTGGATAAGTTAGTGGATGATAACAGGTACAAGGTTGTTGATGAATTGATTTATTACAAGAACAGGATCTTCTTAGTGCCAGGGTCAAAAACTAAGGAGAGGATATTGAGGGCCTTTCATGACACACCTTTGGCTGGTCACCAGGGATACTTCAAGACATACAGGCAAATTCGAGAGCGGTTTTCATGGAAGGGTATGAAGGAGGATGTCCTTAAACATATTAAGGAATGTATGGTATGCCAACAAAGCAAGAGTGAGCAAAATTTTCCTGCAGGGTTGTTGCAGCCACTTCCTATTCCTGAACAAAAATGGGAAAGTATTTCCATGGATTTCATCACTGGGTTGCCCAAGGTTCAAGGTAAGGATTGCATATATGTGGTGGTAGATAGACTAACTAAGTATGCACATTTCTTTCCTATCACATCTGATTTCAAGGCATCACAAGTGGCCGAATTGTTCTTCAAGGAAATTTTTAGATTACATGGTTTGCCTAGAAACATTATTAGTGACCGGGACAGTAGATTCCTCAGCTCTTTTTGGAAGGAGCTCTTTCATTTGGCAGGAACTGAACTCACTCCCAGTACTAGCTATCACCCTCAAACAGATGGACAAACAGAGATAGTTAATAAATGGATAGAAGGATATTTGAGGAACTATGTTTCAAATCAACAACATGCTTGGGTGAAATGGTTACACCTAGGGGAGTATTGTTACAATACATCTCATCACATGTCTATTGGTATGCCTCCTTTTCATGCTCTTTATGGTTACGATGCCCTTTCCTTTGTTGATCTAATACTTTCCGATAGCAGAGTACCCGCAGCAAGTGATTTCATCAAGCAAAGCCAAGACATAATAAGGTCCCTCAAGGATAATCTACAACATGCACAAAACCAACAAAAGATATATGCTGACAGCAAAAGGATTGAAAGATCTTTTGAGGTGGGAGATTTGGTATTTGTGAGGTTGCAGCCATATAAGCAAAGCACCTTGAAGAGAAGTGGGGCAGAGAAACTCAAGCCAAGGTTCTATGGGCCTTATAAAATCATCAAGAAGGTAGGAGAGGTAGCTTATGAATTAGAGCTCCCACCAAACAACAAAATACATAATATTTTTCATGTATCTTGCTTAAAGAAGGTTCTAGGCCAGCAAACCATAGTATCTACAGAATTACCACCTCTTGATGATGAAGGGAAATTAGTTTTGATACCAGAAGAGATTTTGGATACAAGAGAGAAAAGGTTGAGAAATAGGAGCATCACAGAGCATTTGGTCAAATGGAAAGGATTACCACTAGAGGATGCAACTTGGGAAGGAGAACATATTCTTGAGAATTCCAACCTTCATTTCTTGAGGACAAGAAATATTTGGGAGGGGAGGACTTGTCATGTCCCCTTTTCAAATAATTAAAAAATAATAATTTTTGTTAAGGCAGGCAGGCTCCAAAAAGGTGAAATTTCGGAAAAAAGGGTTAATCTTTGGAAACCAATGGACTAATAAATAAAAATTATTATTAAATTATATTTTATTAACCCCTCTTGGACGTGAGTTAGGGTTATGCCCTCTTTAAAAGGGGTTTGGAGGCATTTTGGGCTCATTCTACATCTTGATTCTTGATAATTTTCTTGTTGTTCTTCAGAGGCTGCCAAACCTGTGGAGAAGGAGACCCAAGAACGGGAGTTTGCAGGTTTCTAGGAAGGCTAAGGACGGGAGTTTGAAGCCATTCCATGTGCATGCTCATACAGAGTTTTCCCTTGTGCTGAATAGTGCCGATTTGGGTGTTTTCGGGGTTGTTTTTGGTTTGAATTTGGGTTTTCAGTTGAGTGTTTCATATCAGTTTGGTTTGCTGTTGTATTTCAGACTTTATGATGTTAAAATAGAGCTGAATATATGTATTGGGTCGTGATTAAACTTCTGAGATAATTTATGAGTGTTTTGTGGTGTTTCCGGGCATTTTTGTGTTAATGTCGGGAGCCCGATTGAGCATAGTTTTGCCCTACATTTGTGATCTGTTGTGTAAGGGCTATACAAATCTGGAAATGTCATTTTGTAGGCTGTTATGCTGCTGAAATCTCTTTTAAAATGTCCATTTTCAGATTTATTAATAATTTGTGAAGTTGTGAAGTTTTTGGCACTAATTTGGACATACCCGATTTGGGTTTTATTGGAAAATTGGTAGATCTTTGTTATATTGGTTGTTTGATTTTAAAGTTCAGATTTGAGGCTGGAAATATCATATAAAATCAGAAAAGGGACATTACAAAGACCATGGTAGATATTGGAGAAAGGAACTCTTACTTATTTTAAAAGGATGGAGTAATATACCATATTCAGTCTCTTGTGGATGAGGAGGATACAAAATTAGTAAGTTCTTATGTCCTATTAGTGAGTGGAAATAAATTCTTGAGGGACCTCAAGAAAGGAGATGAGATGTGCTTTCAAATAGTGGTGAATCCTAAGGAGGAGGATAAACCTAAGCTAGAGCCTTGCAAAAGTGAAGAAATTCTTATAATAATTCAGTGACATAGTAAGTAACATAAGTCTTTCTTAATATAAATTCTAATGATTTTCCTATGGGGAAGTATATTAGCATCATTTGAGACATGATTTAGATCTTATGTGTTGCATTCATGATAATGTTTATCATTGATGTCAACATACTGGTTATTCTATGAAGATTGACAAAGTTATAGAGGCAGAAGCATTTGGCATGGTTCGAGTATTTAAGATCAATTTATGTGCAGTTGAGGTTATGTTCTATAGTATGTATAAATGATATAGTTAAGGGTTTATATAAAAATATGAAGAGTGAACAGAGTTATGAGGATTCCAATGAAGGTAGCTTTCAGACAACATTTCTGGAAAGCAGGTACTATTCTTTTGAGACTATCTCCTTACAGAGATGGAATTGGCTTAAGAAAATTGAGATAGAGGTTGAAGACATGTTAGATATTCTTTAGTTTAGAAGGCATAATCTAGAGATCACTGAGTGAGAAAGCTATGAAGATTGTGAGCAACCTTGGATAAAGTGTAAAATTGTAATGTAATGTGCATTGTAATATCTTAAGATGGTCCTATATTATTATTATAAATTGGAAAAGCCTCAAAGTTGATCCAATAATATTTTATAGGACTTGGTATAAAGGAAAGGTCATTTCCTTGTGGATAGGAAACCAGTGTGAATACTTTTGCAATCAATGAGATCATATCTTTATAATATCTATTGCGCAAGCTTGGTATGCAAAGTTGTGAAGATCACATAAGAGTTTGATGCAATTGAGGCACGATGAGCTTACAAGGAATTATATTTGGAAAGACAAGTTGTTATTGCTTAGTTGCTGTTTCACATTGTATTATTTGGAAGGAATAGTACAGAGGCTATTTGGATAGTGAGTTTAGTAGTCTTCCTTTAAACTTCTAATAAGGTTGGAATCTTCTGACATGGATTCAAAGTCTCCTAATATGGACTCATATGTATTGATTGTATTTCATTGACTCGTAATAGGGTCTATCCTCTAACAAGTAACTTTTATATTAGTACATCATTTTGTGGGTACCATCCCGACTAGGGTTTTCCCTTGAATCAAGGGGTTCCATAGTTAACATATCTAGTGTTATTGTACATGGTTATCTTTCTATGGTTGTTGCATAAATTGTTTATGTGTTTCAAAACTAATAAATATATTTAGATTTGTTTTAATTATATAATTAGTTCACCCCCCCCACCTCTCAGTCATCTTGGTGGAATTTACTTTGTAACAATCCCACAAAACTACCACCTAAGAGGGCAATTAGCCATTAAATTTATTTTGTACTAGGAGCTTCTTTAGCTAATAAGGAAGCTTATAGGATGACACCTAATCAAGACAAGGAGATAGCAAGCTAAGTCCAAGAATAGTTTGATCAAGGGTTGATAAGGAAGAACATAAGCCCATGTGCAGTCCCAATTGTTTTGGAACCCAAAAAGGGAGGTAAGTGGAGGATGTGTATTAATTCTAGGGCCATTAATAGGATCACTATAAGATATAGGTTTCTTATTCCTAGAATAGAAAATTTGAGGTACTATCCTGAGGGGGAAAGATATTTCACCAAGATAGACTTAAAGTGGTTATCATCAAATTAGAGTCAAGGAGGGTGATGAGTGGAAGACTTCCTTCAAAACCATAGAGGGGTTATATGGTTGGCTTGTCATGGAATTCGGGCTTACAAATGCCCCTAGTACATTCATGAAGTTAATGAATGAGGTGTTCAAAGACTACATTGGTAAGCTTACATGACCCTAAAAAATTCATGAAAGGAATGATAACTCAAAGATGGTATAAGGTGTTTCTTAGAATAGTTGATTAGGTAAGAAGTGTGTTTGGGCACAAGTTGCATATTTTTTCCAAGAAATTGCCAAAGTTGGTCAATTTGGGCCTAATGTGTAAATTGATTTCAAAATTCTTGCAAGAGATAGAAATGAATTTATATAGGTGTTATTTAGTCTAAGGGGTCATTCTACATTCATTTTGGGTATTTGTGCATTATAGAAGGAAAGAAGTGCAAAAGTTGTCATTGACAACATTTTGGCAAGATTTGGCATAATGCTTGAAACTAACTATGGGCTTGATTTGTTATTTGAAGAAAGATGTAATAATGTATTTAAGACCATCCAAATCCTTGGAGAAATTTTGGTTGGTTTTTGGAGCAAGAATCAATAGCAAGAAAATAGCTTTTTTTTTTTTGTAATTTTGTTACAGTTAGTGAGCAACTAAGCTAAAATTGATTGAACTTGCACATTTCTCATTGTAAATAGTTAGATTACATTGTTTCCTTACTTTGTGTGTTTTGGTAGGCTTAGTTCAATATATTTACATAGTTAAATAAAAATGTATCCTATGTTTGGAGCATAATAATGATTTTTCTTGAAATCCCATAGTGGGATCATCACAATTCTTTGGGGTATGAAAAATACCTTGATGTAAAATTTATATTATCAATTTTGAGTTGAGGTGTTAATTTTCTTTTTTTAATGGTTTTCCCTAGGCAGGACAACATGCACCCAACTAGTCCTCGCAAACTTATGAAAAGTCAATGAAAGATAGCAATTTTAGATTGATTTGTGAGATCAGTAAGCATGGATGTATTGTTGGAGATCTAAAGAATTCTTGGTGTGAAGGACATGGGTTGTTGAATCCATCTTAGTTTTAACTACAAAACTTTGAGTATTGTTCAATTTTGCTTGAAACCCTTGTAAATAGGCTCATTTTCCAAAAGGGGGTGTATGGATGACTTGGGGGATCTTAACCATAAATTTATCAAAGGGCTTTGAAAAGGGTATTAGAATCCTAGATTAGTTCTAGGGCCTGTGTCAAAGGAATTGGAGTTATTTGCAAAAAGGTGAGATCAAAGATCTAATTATGCCTAAAAGGCTACTAGGCCTTATTATGGACAAACTTTGGGCTCGATAGGAAAAAGATACCCAAATCTATTGAAATGGGATTAAGAATGACCAAGGGGAATAACTTAGAAGCCAATTCATAATGTCTAATAGGAGACATGGTCGAAGAGAAGATTTGAAGGGACTTACCCTCATAATTCCTAGAGTGTGCAATGAGGTTAAACCCTTAGTAAAGAGATCATTGGTGGAGAGAGGATTTGTGTGAGTACTTATCAAGTTGAGGGCTAGACAAATAACCCTAGGAGACCTAGTGAAATGGTCCAATGGAGGAGTCTAGGTGACTCATTGAGATGGTCTTCCTATCAGTACACAATTAAGTCGAGGGGGGTATCAATGTGGTTATAATTTTGTTTTGTGATGTATGATTTATGACATCAATTTTATAATCATACTAAATTGAGTATTGAGATATTGTTGAAGACTATTGGAGGTATCTCCCTCAAAATGGATTAGGACATCTCCCCTTCTAATTTATACATTGTTCTCAAGTATTTGCAACATGTGCAATTTATTTCATTATAAGTGGCTTCATAGAACGATCTTGGCACCATGAAGGCAACACATTTTGTTCAATTATGGAGGTCATTTTATAAATCACATATCTTTCAAGTTGGAGAAAATATTCTTAGTTTTTAAAATGATTTTTAAAGACCATATACAAGCATTCATGTTCCATTTTTTAAGGAAATTGGAACAAAATTGAGCAATTTATTGTAGAATTAGGAATTTTTCCCAAATATTTTGAGAAGCACATATATCTTAATTCTAATGGAATTTCTTTAACCCTTACAGGGTTTTTGACGAGTCCATTCAAGATTCTATGATCCAAAATTTAAAGAAATTATTGTAAAAATGAATGAATTATTGCAAAATTATTTTTTGTGACATTGGTTCATCATCAATTGGTATGTTAAAGGGATTGACTTAGGAGTACATGATCCTTTGTTTAAACAAGTTTTGTAACTATATACATGTACCATATCGCTTCAAATATAGTAACAAGTTGACAAAAACTTGCTGAAATAATTTTATTTCTTGGTAATTCATTTGTACAAGTTTAAGTTCAATTTCATGTGTCATATTATTCACACAATTAAAAATATTAGTTCCATGTCAATGAATTTGAACCACAGGAAATCATTACCAATTTATAGATTGTAAATCATTGACTTAATCGAGACCCCAATTTCAACATGGTAGGGAACCAATTCCTAATATCTTTAATAACATATTGGACCATCAAATTTAGACTAAATATTATATCTGACTATTTATAATTTAAATAAATTACTTCTAAATTTATTAGTCCAACCCCAACTCTACAATTTAACTAACTATTTCTTTTATTAGATTAATCTAATAATATACATATATTAGGTCTTACAATTTTACCCCCAAAAGTAATAGAACTTAACCCAATTTAAAATATTAATAAATGAACTACTAGATTGATTTTTTTTTTATTAAATAAAGTTTTAAGAGATAACATAATAACAAACATTAGAACTTGACAATGTTACTATAGAAGAGTGCACGATGCCTACTCTTGAAATAAAGTAACATTCTCTCTTATTGTAGTGTGCAATCAAATTACAATTGATTCTTTATGTACCTTTATTTAATTAGTTATATTTGATATCACAATCAATCAATATTGCCATCAAAGAGCGTATGATGTCCACTCTTGAAATAAAATGATATTGTCTCTTATTGTAATATGTAATTAACCTTACAATTGATTGGTTTGAGACCATATATTGATTTTACAAATTTGATTAGTCCTATTTACCCTTCTTAAAATAGTGTATTCACTATGTAATCAATGTTGTCATTGTTACTTTTAATGACCCAAACTTAAAAGTACTTCAAACATTGTTTTACTGTTATTGCTATATGAAATTTTAGTTAGAAATGTATTTTCTTATTAACATCATAGTTTAGCTAATTATTCCCCACTATGATGTCTAGTCTTTAAGTAAATGATACCATCTCTTATCATACTAAACAATCAATTTAACAATGGATTTTTTTTTTGGTATTGTAATTTGATTAGTCCTATTTACTCTTTTATAATCTATTACTCACTATATAATCATTGCAAAAATTGTTACGTTCAAATGACCAAAATTGATTCAAACTTTATTTTACTTTCATTTTTATTATATATTACCTATATTATTAATAAATAAAAAGTGAAATCCTAGATCCAGGAACAAAAGAAAATTGTGTGGATGGAGGGACCCTTGGGATGGACTGCGTGGATTGACACCCATCATAATGTCCTACACTAGCTTCTACTTTTCTTTTGTATTTTGTATGTACATTGTTACTCTCCAACTTGGGGTGAGGTCGGGCCTCACTTTTCCTTGAACTCTTGTCTTCACGCTGTAAATTGTGAGCCTCTCATTTTGAAGGTCTTGAATTTGAGTCTACTCCAACTTAACACATAATAATAACTAAAGTCTAGAAATAATAATACGAAATAATAAATATTATAAACTTCGACCCAATGTATTGATTGAGTTGGATCCAATTCCAAATCATTTCTTCTATACCCTATACTAGGTAATACCCTCTTGGAAATAGGATGACTAGATACTAGGTATCTATCTACATTGAGGGGTGATGAAACATTTGTTGTTTTTGGTGTAGGCAGAAATAGTACATGGTAGTGATCATGGTGAAATGATAGGAATAGAAATAGGCGGAAGTACAAATAGCATATTTGATTTGAAAATGCACTCACTCTGATCAAATCATGAGGGCCTCCAGATGGGCAAATGACAAGTGTGCGAGAGAATAAAAATGATTAGAGCATTCCATATTTGAAAACAATAAGCCGTTATAAAATCATAATTATACCCGTTCCACATGGGTCGGCATGGAATACAGCACAGAATCAATTCAAATCGTATACTCTGAAAAAAAGACCAGTTTTCGGTCAAGTCATTTCAAAGCAGTTACACAAAAGCGAAGCGAGCTCAGTTTGAATAGCGTGCTTAATATAAACAAGAGATCACTTTTTGATATTTTCATCACCCTATCTAGCCTTGAAATTAGGTTTGACTTTGGAGACAATCTCCTTGGGACACTAATATTGAGGAAGTTGTCAATTCCTAGGTTGGAATATGATGTTTGGGTTTTCTAGGTTAGGATTCCACAATTTATATGAAAAGTTGATGGCAAAAATAATTATACAATTAAATTTTAAACAACATAAATTGACATAATTTCATGACTTTTACAACATTGTGAAGGCAGATTATGAAGATCAAAATAATAAGAAGTCGTATCTATAAGGAACATATTTTGAGAGGTCCAAGATGAAGTTTTTTCATAATATGAATTAGTGTTGTGAAGTCATTGGCGAGTTGAGTTTGATATATATGAGTAAGAGAGTCAATTTGTTAAAGGTACGTAACGAAGTTAATATGTTAGAGCCACAAATTGAGTTTGGGATTTATAAGTAATAGAGTTAGTGTGTTAGTCATTCAAGAATTGAGTTTTATAGTGATGAGTAAGAAGAGTCGGTATATTAAAGTCATTTACAAGTAGAGCTTGGCTTGTAGAAGAGAGGAATCAATGTATTGAAGCTGCCTATGAGTCTAGCATACAATTTAATCTTTTCATAAATGACTTAAATTATTTTTTAATAATAATTAGTCTTGTAAAGTCATTCAAGAGTAAGTTTGATAGTTATGCATGGGGGAGTCAATCTATTGAAGCCATTTAAGACCAGTGTTAGCAATGATGAGTGACGAAGTCAAATTGTTAAAGTCCTTCAAG
The DNA here is from genome assembly GCA_028749045.1 of Cupressus sempervirens. NCBI lineage: Eukaryota > Viridiplantae > Streptophyta > Pinopsida > Cupressales > Cupressaceae > Cupressus > Cupressus sempervirens. Next base: position 622,161,548 of record CM053786.1, on the reverse strand, counting down.
AGTTAAGTTTGATAGTTGCCAGTAAGGGAGTTAATATGTTAATATCATTTAGAGTTGAGTTTAAGAGTTATACGAGTTAGTTTGTTAAAGCCATTCATGAGTTGAAGTTAGCTTACATAATTAGAAGAATCAATCTGTTGAACTCATCAAGTAGCCTATTTGACCTAATCACGTATTCCCTAAACTTTGATATATGTCATAGAAATTGCACATCTTTCTTAAATTTAACATTGATAAATGACAATGAATTCAATATAAATATATCTTCTCTAAATTTAAACTTTGATAAATGATATAATGTAAAATTATTCTTTCATATAAAAAGAATATAATTTTTTAATATTTAATTGATGTACATCAATAATTCAAATCACATTTTTTTATATCATCAAAATTTAAAAAACTAAAAGAATCCCAATTTCTTTCATTCATCCCCATAAATTTGACCAACCACTTTTCAAACTTCTATTCTATTCTAAATGAAAGGAAACACATCAGAGACATCCATGTTACAATTACAAGGAAACATTTTGTAAAATGTTTCAAAATCATGCAATAAAATAATAAGTGGTGATTATTCTATAGTTAATTTTTAAATACTAGGGTCCGTGAGCATAACGTTGAAAGAGTGCGAGCTATTAAATCAATGTTTGGTATAGTAAGTCGAGACGATGAGTTGTCCTTTCTGCTTGTCGTTTATTTTTGGAGTATAAATGTCTTTGGAATGTTTGAAACTCTTAAATATTAAATACATTTTGTAAAATTGTGCAGCTATTTTGTTTTATTTTGAAAAATTTTGTAACGTGAAAGCAACCAGCAGCTATGCCGTCAATTGACGCGGTTTTTTTTGCTGTCGTTTGTAGGGGATAAGTAGTGAAATTAATTTAGCATTTCGTATGGAAAAGTGGATTCGATTAAGAAGGTGGGTTACAGGATTTGCATTTGTTGCTTTCAAAGTGCTGAATACCCATTTAAGATTCTCGTCTCCCCTTTTAATTCTGTTCATGTCCGTCAAAACACTCAGCAAATTCATTTCAGTGGAAAAATGGCAAGAAAACGAGGTGTTTGGAGTTTTGGAACAGAGAAATCCGGCAATGACAAAGTAAAGACCGTCTTACGGCTCCTGGAAAAAGATGGAGCTTTGTCACCGAAGCAGGTTGCTATGATTTTACAGAATTTTGATGGCCGGGAAATGATTTTACGAAAATGCTCTGTATTTGCAGTTGAATCGGTGTCCTAATTGAATTTGATTCACAGTGTTTGTAAATGCATGTTTTAGCATTGTTTATTTATTGTCAATGTTGTAATTGAGTAGAAGCCGTAGAGATTTTGAGATAATGTTTGCTGCTGAATGCATCGATGAAATGATGGCTAAGATGATGGTGAAAATTAGTACTCATTGAAGTTTTTTTTTGGTTTCAAAATAGTTTTTGGTGCTCAGTATAGACATTTTAGGAAAAAATGATCGTATTTTCGATTCTGCGCAATCTTGTACATTTTTGACGAGTTTCTCGTTAAATTTGTGAAAATTTGGTAAGTTTCTCAAACAATTTGCTCTGCAATGCAGAAAAGTTACTGTGACGAAGCTTGCGTAGAAAGGTTTCTGAAAGCCCGTGGGAACAATGCAAAGAAAGCAGCAAAGCAGCTTAGGGCGTGCCTCACATGGCGGGACAGTATTCCTGTTGGTAATTTGCTTTTGTCCCTTCTCTTATATTATGCAAAAGCCAAAAGTTTTCCTGTAGAGATTGATAACCTTTGCTTTCTATGGTATGGCATTACTTTTGTCTCACCCAAATGCTGACAAATTTACTCCGCAAAAACTGCAAATGCGTTTTGCTTCGCGCTTTTAGTACCAAAATTGAGCGCTTTTACTGTTATTACTGCCAAAGATTTGACTGAGTGTTTCCGTGAAATCGCTTAAACCGCAAAAGTGATGAAGCTGGCCCCTTTTCCTGTGCAGATTGCTGTTTCAAAATCCAATTTAGGGCTCCATTAGAGCCTTTTGTAACATTTTTTTTGTTTTTAATCATCTTAAGGGTTTAATGTCGTTTAAATGCTTAGATGTGACTCTATGTACTAAAATTTTCACCAACATTTCGATAAAATGCAGAACATTTGATAGCAGATGAGTTCTCTGCAGAACTTGCACAAGGAGTAGCCTTTGTCGCCGGTCGAGATGGTGAGGCTCGCCCAGTCATTGTAAGTAAAAGCCACGATTAACACCAATTTTGTTTGAAATTTCAATGGTGTAAACAGGAATTGCCAATACGCTTGATGGGGAATCTTATGTTAAGACTGTCAAAGTAAATTTTTCTTTTCTTTGAACAACTGACCCTTGATTCAAACTTTTTTGGTTTGTTTTGTGAGTTCAGATTGTGAGATTGAAGCAGGATCAGCAAAAACCTCAGTTCCAAAAATTGTAAGATCCTAATCAGCTAAAGCCCCCTCTATCAGTTCACTCATATTTATTATTTCCTGATACATTTTTATTCTGCCCCTTTAGTTTAAAATAGCCTCAATAGCAGCCCTACAATATGACTAGAAGGAATATAATTTGTTTTATCTCAACCCATAGTTTGCCAGAAACAATAAAGAAGCAAGAGAGCAACATGCGTCTTAATTTGAGAACAGCATTTTCAGTAAGGGTGTGTTTCAGAGAAAACTGATTGGAATCCAATAGCTAGAGCCTAGATCTACCAATCTCTAGTCTGATAACCATGATAACCACTTTATTACATACTACTAATTTTGAATTTGAGTAGTATTTCGAAGTATCTGAATGCGACTTTATCTAGATAAAATGGTTAGTTGTTTCTAGAGTATACATAATCAGAGATTTAGTTGTGACAAAATCTTGTATCTTCAGAGAGGACTTACTAATTAAGCAGAAAACGAAAAACAATATAACAATGAACAAAGGGAGCCTCTATCTTTTGAGAAGATTCACATTTGCCTCTGTGCTTATATTTTTGCATAAACCATTTCAGGTATACTCGTTTGCTGATTTTTACTCTGGAGGTTGCTATAGCATCCATGTTACCTGGAATTGAGCAATGTGTACTTGTATTTGATGCAGGCAAGTTCTAACTTTTATATACATTAATAATTCATCTTTAATCCTATAAATTTAGCTCGCTCTTATGCTTTATGAAAATTTACAGATAGTAGAATTCACTCGGATTCACATCATGCATCCTTTATGAGCTCTACTTTTGAATGTTTTTTGGGATGAACTTATCCAGAAAAAAGAGTTGGTTATGCTTTCAAAATAAGTTTTGTTAGAATTGTATATCATTTACACAAACTTTGCCATGCCTAGTAAAATTTGAAATGCTCTGCCAAGATGACATGTTGTGTGCACCAATCTTTGCCTGCCAACAGAGGTCTCTAATTCGCTAATATGATGACATGCTAAATTGTCTTTGGTTTTCTTTGATACTAGGATATATGGCATTGTAATGAAATATAGTTAAAACAACAGTAGGACATCGATATTTCTGAATATTTCGATGAAACCAAATCATCATTCAATCAACTTTAATGTGGCATTAAACATTAAAGTACTATATGCATCTGTTACAACTTAAAAACATTTTGCTAAATAACATCCTTCTGCTTATTCTACAATCATCTTATTGTGGACACTTGGTACTTCTGAGAGTCTAGGACCTCTGTAACGACATATCAGCTATTAGTGCTTGTAGCACCACTATCTGATTTATTAATTCTGCTTGAGTAGAAGACATTTATTCTTTTATTTCTATCTAATGTTCTATAGAAATTGAAATTTTCTCTGATAAGAAGCGTAGCTCCCTAAATAGTTTCAAGTCATTTCTTTTGGATTATTTGCTATTTTTCAATGAAAATGGAGTTTGCATCCCGCTATTGAAGTTTTCTATTAACAGCATTCCTTTGAAGGAGAATACCTATAATGGAGATGTTTCTGTTTGACAAATATTCAATTGCAGGTTATTTCAGATCAGGCTCTACATGTCTGAGTTTAATCATGACAACATTAAAGATATCAGCTGACTACTACCCAGGAAGGCTAGCTAAGGCCTTTGTTGTTGATCCTCCTTCAGTGTTCAACTACCTTTGGAAGGTACCAAACACAAAATTTGTAGCTACTGCAAGTCTTGCAGCTTGTTTAAGACATCTTTTTTCCTAATATAAGCAATTTTATAGCCAATTAAGTGTTGTTGGCCTTTTGTTAACTGCAGGGTGTTCGGCCTTTTTTGGACTTTTCAGTAAATTTACATCTAGTCTCTTCTCGAGATTACGATTCTCCTTTCATTATGAATGGATTCGCAAGAGCCTCATCCTTACGCCATGATTGTGCAGCAAATTTGGGAAGCTCTTTCCGCTTCTCATGCAAAGTGGCCTCGGAAAATGTCAAGCACCCTTCTCTTCATGGGCTGGATGAAGATCGATATCTAGCATACTCATTAGGGCCAGCATTGATTTCTCCCTTGAATGCACGGTCATTTTCTTTTGCATCCCCAGCCACTAGCAGATATAATCCCAATGGTAAAAGATTTGGTGAATTTCAAAGCTTTAGATTTGAAGGCACCAAAAACATAAACAACTTAACACCCACTCAAAATATTACCACTCCAAGCAGATATGACTTACCAACTAAACCATCAATATTCTCTCCAAGGGACGGCATTGCGTCTTTTTTCAGTGGATTCAAGAAAGACAATCAACGAAGTGAAACAGACAGAAAGGATAAGAATCTAGAGCATTTTCAACCATACTTGAAATATTACAGATTGCGTTACAATGAAATAAAATACAGATCAATGATGAAACCTCCACTTGGTGGGCTTGCATCCATTGTTTCTCCTGAACTAAAGAGAGGGCCTAGCTTCGACCTCAGGAGAGGTTAACATTATTAGAGATTTGAATTGCTTGGGAATTTGACAATCATCTGCAAATCAGTTGCAGCAGCTCATCGTGCTAGAATATCTCAAGGTCTTAGTTCTCCCTAACAAATATTACTGATCTCTTACCATGTATTCTTCTTTATTTCCACCTTTGTATCCACACAAATAAATATTGTTAATTGTTGCTCCGGTTTGTAGCTTTAAAATCAATAAGAAAACCTTACATTGCTTGTCTCTTCTGTTTATAAGTGAAGAGTATTTGAAAGTTTACACAGTCAGATGGTTTGGAGGCAGGGCCTCATCAAATGACCATATTCGCCTGTAACTTGTTTACTTTATAATACAAATTTTGAGTTCAAGAACTGTTGATATACTTCGACTCAAAGGGCCTTTTCAAAAGAGAGGCTTGTGACATTAGGTAAATATTGTGAATACTTCTTGGTTGTATTATACATAATCGAATGGTTTGTAGAAGGAGCATTATTGAATAGGCATCTACAACTTTGGTATTTCAAACCAAGAGGTTTCAGCTTTTGGATTGTATTGATTTATTTCGACTCAAAAAGCCTTTTCAAAAGAGTCTTTTCACATTTAGTAACTGCTATAAATAAATTCTGGTTGTAATATACTTGCTTTAGTGAATTAACTCATCTGGAATCTGTTGTATTTCATTTGTAATATTTGGTAGATTGAAAGTACCTTACTAACTGGAATTCATTAAATTATAATTTTGAAACATGGCAAAATGACTGATAAAATTACTGGGGAGGGAGACCTAATGAGGACAGGGTAGATTCTCAGCACGCTTTTAAGAGAGAACCCATCCTTCTAAAAGCCCGGGTTAAGTATTATTACCGGAATTGTATCCCCGAATGCTCTAAAAGCTTTGTATTCATCAACTGGAAAACTTCTGGGACTTCATTCTTATCCCCTTTGAAAGTGAGGCGTGAATTTGTCATGCAACTGAGGAAACAGAAAGCATTTAGCAAATTAGTGTCAATTTAGCTTAAATTTTTACTTGCAAGTATTCCTTGATGCGCTTTCTTCTAGTATGAACATGGGACCATATTACGCCCTGCTAAACTCCAAAACATTATAAGCAGCAGGGGCTGAGAAAATTCATACCTGTCTTGTCAGTAGCAGTTGATAAGAAGATACAGTACTATAGGAAGAGCACAGGTGTCCACCCACACCAAGGTGGGAAACATAGACAAGAGTTTATCTTTACAAGATTTACTTTTGCGAGGAGCTTACTCTTATCTAGAATTATGAATACCACAGATGTCCACGCACACCATAGTGCAAAGCATAGACAAGAGTTTATCTAAGATTTTATATTGTGAGGAGCTTACACATCTCTAGAGACATGAATTGTGTTAACCAGAATGTAAATTCCGTGTACCATGAAAGTGACATACTTATTTCATACTCTTGACATTAGTATAGGGAAATAGCTAGAAATTTATTCATCAATATTGATGAGATTCATTGTTTAGACTATTTAATGAAAATCTGTGATTAAATGCAAGATAGTCATCTTTTTTGTTATGTCAAAAAAACTCTTCAACATACATAATAAATCTATCTCAGCTAACATAAAAGATCACATAAATGACCTTTACTTCACGGTAAGATATCAAGCAATAAAGAAACATAAATCAGAAACACAAAAAGATTATCTAAACACACAAAACCCTTTCAGAAAAAAGTTCGACACTAAAAACCGGATCTAAGACTTAAACCACTGCAACATTTCATTGCTTCAATATAACCAAGTAAAAAAAAATTCATTCAAGCATTCAGTTTATAGGGATGAGAAAAACCACAAATTACAAATGGTTTTTGAAACCTTTTAGCTATGGATATGTGTCTTATGATTTTATGCATTCAGATCTTCCTTATCTTCTTCATGCTTTTGTTTAACTTTTTTACTTTTCATGCTCTTGCAAATTGCCATAGTTGTGTTTGACAATTTCATGAGGAGTAAAAGATGTTGAGAACATGTGTCTCAACCTTGCAATCTTCTTTTGGAAAATTTCAGAATTTGTTTGTGGAAGTTTTCCACTTGTTTATACATTGGAAATTGGTTAACGAGTTGTCAACAATGAGTCTTGTCCATGATAGAATATAGGTAGGTCATTTTTAGAGCCTTGATGACTCATTTTGTGACTTTTATGAGGGTCTAAACTAAGAGACAAATTGTGGACGGGATTACTATTTTAACCTGGTTGTTTTTCCATTTTGGAAATGTAAATGTCAAAAATGGGTAACATGTGTCATGATAGTTTTGCCCATAGTTTTGTAAAACCACAAGTGGTTTCCGGGTTGTAAAATCACTATAAAAGGAGGGCTTGGGGAGGTGTTTGTGTAATTGAGTTTAGTTTGCAAGACTGGTGCTAGAAGGAGTCTCTCCGAGTTCGAGTTGTGGTGATGCACTCCTGTAAGAACTTGCATTGCAAGTGTATTGTATCATCTTGGTTTGATAATACATTGTGCGAGTTTTGGAGGGTGGGGTTTTCCTCTCAGAAGGGTTTCCCCACAGTAATCACTATGTTATGTGTTCTTTGTTATTTTGATTATGTTATTATGCATTTATTGATATCTTTGCAGTAGTTAGTTGAATTTGCATAATTGTCCTCTCAAAGATTAGCATAGGAAGCAATTCTGTGCACCTTTGCTTCCTTACAAAAGATTATTACAAATTGTAAAAAATAATCAAATATAAATAAAGTAAAATTAAGATTGATTTTTTTTGTCTCAACAAGCAAACCTAGAGAGAAATGGAGAGAAAACAAAGAGAGACATCTTCAATAGAGTTGAGAGACCAACCATCATCATACAAAGGGAGGAACAAATTTGCAAGCTCTGCTCATAGAAAGGGTTGATACAAAGTAGAACTTTAATTTTAGCTGCTATAAGAGAATATATTATTGCCTTTTCTGAAACTGAAATGTTTTTGTTGAAATATTTAATATTGCAAGTCGGTTGCCCCTAGAGCCAAACGCCCACCTACCACCTAACGGCCTGTAGAACAGTCAGAAAATTTAATGCTTGATAGGTGAGTTGTTTCAAATTTGGAAAAGAGGGGGAAATATTTTTGGCAAGAGACAAAAGGAATGAATCAATCTCATTTGATTAGTTGAAGAGAAGGAGATCAGAGCAGAGATTTGCAAAGTAGAGAAGAAAAGAAGTTGATCAACAGATCAAGTCAAAAGAAAGAAAGAAGTTCCAGTTTCATGTTTGCAGTTGCACGTGTTGGATCCCTTCTTGGTTATTCTGTAAATTCTTTGTTTGATTTGACCTGTGAAGTAGTGATTGCTCCAGGTGTTATTGTATGCAGCGATTAGAGCTGCAAGTTTAAAGTTTAAAGTTTTTATGAGTTTGAAAATTTTAGGGTTCTCTGGTTGAAGCCGAATGCTCCCAGATTTTGTAATAGTTTATCTTATTTGAATAGCAAGCAAGCAAGCAGGCATACATATCTTTATTATTCTTCTCTTATTCATTATTGCATGTCTTGCATTTGAGAAGTTCTTTGTTGAAAGCTTTACACTTCGGCTCTCTAGTTTTAATGGTGGAAAAATCCAAGTTGTAAGTCTGGTCACTCGGTCTAGTTTTTGACTGGGCTTCATCTCTACAGTTATTGTCGAGCTCACTTGGCATCCACTTCTATCAAGCACCACTTTGTAGTGGCTACCAAACTCACTCGGCATCCCTTGTTGTCGAGCTCACTCGATATCCACTATGTCGAGTTGCCTTTGTTTGCCAAGTTCACTCGACTTCCTCTTGTGTCGAGCTCACTCAGCACCCTCCTACCACTCAGCACCTTCACGTGCCGAGCAAAATTGGCACTAGGGACTAGTTATTGCTGAGCAAAATTTTAAGTTTGTGATTTTAATTTTTGACGTGGTATCAAAGCTTTGAAGCCCCACATTCACAGTGAGTTAGGGCTCTTTTTTTTTGGGATATTTGACATGTGACGAGATGCAGGAAAGATATGGCAACAACCACCATCCTTTAATGGACAGAACTATGATACATGGGCAAAGAAGATGAAAACCATAATGGTTGCAAATGATTTGTGGGAGTTTGTGATTAATGACAGACCCAACTCAGTATGTTGCCCTCTCAAATCTACAAAAGACTTAGTTGAAAGAGTTAAGGAGAAACGATGCTAAGGCATTAAGTCTTATTATGGAAGCTATGACAAAGACAATTTTCTCCAAGATTGCAGCAACAAATTATGCAAAGGAAGCATGGGATATCCTTGAGACGAACTTCAAGGGGACTGATAAGGTCAGAGTAGTGAAGCTACAGATGGTCAGAAGAGAGTTTGATAACCTTCAAATGAGGGACAATGAACCTATTGTAGAGTTCAGATCATGAATCTCCACTTTGATAAAACAGCTCAAATCAAATGGAGAAGAATATGATAAGCAGAGAATAGTAGAGAAAATATTGAGGAGCTTACCTCAAAAATATGACAATCTTGTCATGACCATAGAGGAAGTAAAGGACCTCATCACATTGACCATGGATGAGTTGATGGGAACTCTTCAAACCAATAAGCACCGGATAAACAAGTCAGCTACTACTTCCCATGAGCAATCTTTCAAGGCTCAAGAAAATTCAAAAGGTAGGGGGAGAGGAATAAATGGCTCTGATAGAGGCTCAAGAAGTAGAGGTCGTGGAAGGAATGGTCAAAGAAATGCTGGTGCAGAAAGCTCAGGAAGAGCAAGCAACCAAGAGGGAGCAAGCACCTCTGAAAACAACTCTAGAGGAGGTAAGAAGAATTACAACTCCAATAAGAGTAATGTTGAATGCTACTACTGTCATAAGTATGGCCATTATGCAAGTGAAAGTTGGAAGAAATAAGGAGATCAGTCAAAGCAAAATGCTAATGTGGCTGATGTGAATATGGGAAATGTAAACAATCCCACAGCCTTCATCATGTGTAACATTGGTGAAGAAGGAAGCCTTGAGGTATGGTACCTGGACAGCGGATGTAGCAACCACATGAGTGGTAATGAAAGTTTATTCTCTTTCATTGATAAGACTTTTAAGTCTGAAATTAAAATGGGAAATAATAGAACCATTCCCATAGTGGGCAAGGGATCTATCATGGTCCGCACCAAGCAAGGTGAGAAGAAGGAAATACAAAATGTGTATTTTGCCCCTGGTATGAAGCACAACTTGATGAGTGTTGGACAACTCATTCCAAATGGATACAAGGTGTTGATGGAAAATGACAAGTGTGTCATTCATGAGAAAGATGGGAGTAACAGATTACTTGCAGCAGTCCAAATGACAAAGAACCGAATGTTCCCATTGAGGATAGAGACATGTTTCTCTTCTCAAGTCAGTGTTGCACCTCCCAAGCATGCATGTACAATAGTACACTAGCAATCAACTCTTCAGAGCATGATTGAAGACGCCTCCAAGCTTTGGCATCTCAGGTATGGACATCTTGATTTTTCTAGTTTAAATTTGTTGTCCAAAAAAAGAATGGTAGATGGTTTGTCAAGCATTGTAAATTCATATGACAAGTGTGAGGCTTGCATATTGGGTAAGCAACATAGGCTTCCTTTTAATTCTGAAAATTCTAGAAGGGCTAGAGCACTGTTAGAATTGGTGCATTATGATTTGGTAGGCCCTATGCAAACTACTTCTACTAGGGGGAGTACTTATTTTATGACATTAATATATGATTTCAATCATAGGACATGGGTGTATTTTTTAAAGAACAAATCTGAAGCATTTGATAAATTTGTTGAATTTAAAGCCCTAGCTAAAAAAGAATGTGGACATTATATAAAAGTCCTTAGATCAGATAGAGGAGGGGAGTATAGCTCCAATATGTTTGTAATTTTTTGCAAGAAAAATGGGATAAGAAAAGAGCTGATAGCTAGCTATACTCTGTAGCAAAATGGAGTGGTTGAGAGAAAGAATAGAACCATTGTTGGAATGGCAAAAAGCATGATGAAAGAAAAAGAACTTCCAACTGAATATTGGGGAGAGGCTATAGCAATAGCAGTATATTTGGTCAATAGGTGTCCTACAAAATCAGTTCGTGACAAGATACCTTTTGAGGCTTGGTCAAGGGGCAGATGGATAGTTGAGCACTTGAGAGTGTTTGGATGTGTAACATATGCACATGTGCCTAAGGAACAAAGGAAAAAGTTGGATGATAAAGGTGTGAAGTGCATCTTCACAAGGTATAGCTCAAAATCAAAGGCTTATAGATTGTATGATCCAATTAATAAGAAGATCATCATTTCAAGAGATGTGGAGTTTCTTGAAAATCAATCATGGGATGGCTCGATAGATGAATCCTCAAGAACTTCAAGTAAAGTGCCTACCATTGAAGAGGAAGAAGATGGCATTGATGATCGGCAAGAAGATGGAGCAACAAATATAGATTGCAAACAAAGGCAAAAAGGCATCCATCCCTTAACATGTCGAGCAACAACTCCTTGCACTTCAAGACAGCCCCGAACTTGTATGCAAAATAGTAGCAGCAACAATACTAAGAATTCAGATCCCACTCTTGTCTCCCTATTGCCAAGAAAGACCAAAATTCTAAGGGAGATATACCAAGATGAAATGTATAAGGAAGATTATGATGAGAGTGTAAATTTTGCATTATTTTCTCATAGTGATCCAATATGTTTTGAGGAAGTTGTGAAAGAGGAGAAATGGTGTAATGCCATGGATGAAGAAATAGATGCCATTGAAAGAAATGAGACATGGGATTTAACTACATTGCCTCCCAAGAAACAAGTAATTGGAGTGAAATGGGTTTATAAGACTAAGTGCAATGTTGAAGGAAAAAAAGATAGGCATAAGACACGTTTAGTGGTCAAGGGGTACAAACAACAATATGGCAGAGATTATGATGAGACATATGCCCCAGTTGCAAGAATGGAAACCGTGCATGTTGTCATAGCAATTGCAGCCCAGCACAAATGGAAGGTATATCAAATGGATGTAAAGTTTGCCTTCCTAAATTGTGTATTAAAGGAAGAAGTTTATGTGGAGCAGCCACCTGGTTAAGAAGTTGCAGATGAAGAGAACAAGGTGTATAGATTGAAGAGAGCTCTTTATGGGCTCAAGCAAGCTCCAAGAGCATGGTACAGTAGGATTGACTCATATTTGATGAGAAATGACTTTAGCAAAAGCGATGGCGAGCCCACACTTTACATCAAGGAAGAAAATGGTAATGTATTGATTTTTGTCTTGTATGTAGATGATTTAATCTTCGCTAGAAATGATAATTTCCTAATTAGTGAGTTCAAAGAGACTATGAAAAATGAATTTGAAATGACAGACCTAAGTCTCTTGAAGTATTTTCTGGACATAGAAGTAAAACAAATTCATGATGGCATTTTCATCTCTCAAAAAAAGTACGCAAGGCAGATCTTGGAGAGGTTCAAAATGCATAACAGTAAGGCAGCCCCAACACCAACAGTAGTAGGTCTGCAATTGAGCAAGGAAGATTGCAGTAAAAGTGTGAATCCAACACTTTACAAGAGCATGGTTGGAAGTTTAATATATTTGACTACAACTCGGCCAGACATAATGCATGCAATAAGTTTGATTTCTAGATTTATGGAAACACTAAAGGATTCTCATTGGCAAGCGGGAAAGAGGATCCTAAGGTATGTGAATGGTACCAAGGGGTTTGGAATTTTGTATACTGCAGTAAATGATTTCAAGTTGGTTGGTTACAGGGATAGGGATAGTGATTGGGCTAGAAGTTTAGATGATAGGAAGAGCACTTTCGGATACATGTTTCATATGGGATCGGGTGCAATTTCATGGGCATTCAAGAAGCAACCTATTGTTGCTCAATCTACAGCAGAGGCTGAATATATAGAAGAAAATGCAACAGCATGTCAAGCTATTTGGTTAAGGCGGATCTTGACAGATTTGAATGAAAGGCAAGAGGATGGAACCGCAATTTATTGTGACAACATCTCGTAAATTGCATTGTCCAAGAATCTAGTCTTCCATGGGAGAAGCAAGCATATAGAGATCAGATATCACTTCATCAAAGAGTTGGTGGAGAATGGGTATATCAAAATGGAATTTTGCAAGTCTGAGCAGAAGGTAGCAGACATTTTCACAAAGCCTTTAGGCATTGAAACTTTTGTACACCTAAGAGAGTGTCTTGGTGTAGTTGATTTGGATCAGCAATGATCTTTGTTTGTTTGGCTCGGGAAAAAGGGGGAGTGTTGAAATATTTAAAGTTGCAAGTCGATTGCCCCTAGAGCCAAACACCCACCTGCCACCTAACGGCCTGTAGAATAGTCAAAAAATTTAATGTTTAGTAGGTGAGTTGTTTCTAATTTGGAAAAGAGGGGAAAATATTTTTGGCAAGAGACAAAAGGAATGAATTAGTCTCATTCGATTAGTTTAAGAGAAGGAGATCAGAGCAGAGATTTGCAGAGCAGAGAAGAAAAGAAGTTGATCAATAGATCAAGTCAGAAGAAAGAAAGAAGTTCCAGTTTTGTGTTTGTAGTTGCACATGTTGGATCCCTTCTTGGTTATTCTATAAGTTCTTTGTTTGATTCGACCTATGAAGCTATGATTACTCCAGGTGTTATTGTATGTAGCCATTAGAGCTATAAGTTTAAAGTTTAAATTTTTTATGAGTTTGAAGATTTTAGGGTTCTCTGGTTGAAGCCGAATGCTCCCAGATTTTGTAATGGTTTATCATATTTGAGTAGCAAGCAAGCAAGCAGGCATACATATCTTTTTTGTTCTTCTCTTATTCATTATTGGATGTCTTGCATTTGAGAAGTTCTTTATTGAAAGCTTCACACTTCGACTCTCTGGTCTTAATGGTGGAAAAATCTAGGTTGTAAGTCTGGTCACTCGATCTAGTTTTTGACTAGGCTCCATCTCTGTAGTTATTGCCAAGCACTACTTTGCAGTGGCTACCGAGCTCACTTGGCATCCCTTGTTGCCGAGCTCACTCGGCATCCACTGTGCTAAGTTGCCTTTATTTGTCAAGTTCACTTGGCTTCCTCTTGTGTCGAGCTCACTCGACACCCTCCTGCCACTCGGCACCTTCACGTGCCAAGCAAAACTGGCACTAGGGAATAGTTATTGCCGAGTGAAATTTTAAGTTTGTGATTTTAATTTTTGATACTTTTGTCTTCATCTTTTTCAGATAACCAAACCAAAACTGCTTGGTTTTGTATGTCGAGATAGTATGATTTTTAGACATCTCTCTTCACAATTAATGGAGAGCATTCAAGGTATAGTTCTTACGGCTAGTTATATTCATCTATGATGATTTTCCTACATGTTTTGAATCCTATGTATGGGAAGAATTGTTACCTCCTAGTTGATCGGTGTCAAGACGTTATCATTGCTTGTACTTGAATGATCAACCATTCCACATTACATGCCAATTCCAAGTTTATCATAGAAGATGGAACATTGAGCGAACAATGAAGAAAGAGAAATTGATAGTATTTCCAAAGATCAGAAGATAAAAGGAGCATCATGTATTGGAGATATACTCTTATGACATTGTATTAACTGCATGCCGATTGTGCTTGATGGAGGATTTGTATAACTCTCATCTCAAGAAAGTTGATATGAGTACTTGGAGGTATTAAATTGGTGATAAATGATGTCTCAAGCATGAGAGATTGAATGATTGAGATCTCATGGATTGATAATATTGTTGATGTGGAAATTGTATATTCCAAGAGAATGTAAGGATTGAGTTTGATTTTTTCATAAAAAATACTTCAATGCTTGAATAGGTTTAAGATTTGGAATTTAAATGGATTTGAAATTGTGTTTGATGATGTGATGCTTCTTCAAGAAGATGTTTGAATTGGAAGAACACAAATACACTCTTGAAATAAATGAAACTTATACTTGTTTATGTAAAAAACTACTTTCTACTTTCAAGGTTGGAGAAGGAATTGAAAAATATGAAGAAAATGAATTAAAGAATATATATTAAGAAGAAACGGAGTTGGATAAAATGGATGAGATGGAGACGAGGACAAGGATGAGGATTACTAGATGTTAGATATACATGTGTGTGTGCATCCCCACATATGTGAATATGACTACAATTTGTGGTTGCGATGGGTGGGGACAATGGATTTAGGAATGGAAGAGGGATAGACTTTCATAAGTTGTGGCATCATGACATCCATTCGTGAAGTGGCATAGGTACTATGCATGCCTATGCCTTATTGAGAAAGGAAGAATGGGGGCTTGATAAAAGACTCATGGTGCAATGGTGTCTATGCATGAATCAACATAGGAATTGGCCTAGTTGCTACATATCCATGACATCTATCCCAAAAAGGGAAAGGAGGAGGATTAACAAAATGTCAAGTTGTTGTGTCATACATGAATTTGCACATGCATTACACATATGTGGTGTCTACATGATGAAGATATAAGTATAGTATAAGTGAAATATAGGGATAGGTAGGTGCAAGCATTGAGGTTGTGTGGCATCTATTCTTGGGGATATTAGATGGCTACTAAAAGCATCAAGGTGGTGTGGTACTTTTTCTGAGGGAGACTGAGTAAGATAATATAGGCACCAAAGTAGTGTGCTACATATATGGAAAGATTGTCTATGCCAACCTAGGCACTAAATTAATGAAGTACTTGTGTTGGGGGAAAATTGGGAAAGCTAGAGTAGGCACCATGGTCATCTGGAAAAAATATAAAGAGAAGTTGAATGGGTAGGCATATGCAGGAAAGGATTTGTGCCTTGGAAGGTGACAGGGACTGCATAGATACCATAGTTGTGTGGTGTCTACATAAGAAAAAGGGAGCATTGTGATACATGTTAATAGGGGATGAGGAAATGATTTAGGATGTGTATAGGACATAAATGTGTGTAGGAAATATTCTTTCAAAAAGAACTATTTTTTAACACTTTAAACAACTCAAAAACAAAAATGAAAGCAATAACTAGGATAAGGTGATAAAGGAGATCAAACAAATATGATGCTCTTCTCGACAATTAGATTTTCCCTAGGAAGGATTTTTGTATGGTGTGGTTCAAGTGCACGCCCTACATCAAGCACTTGCCTGAAATGGGGACCCCCTTTCTTTTGGCTCTTTTAGTTTTCTTTGTGCTTTTAGACTTCTAGCTACCCCATCTTGGACTTCTAGCATCCAAAATCCCAAACAATTTGCTAATGTGTGTTGAAATCACACACTCTATGTAATTATATGAGGGGTATTTGGGCTTTCTTTTGGTCATTCTATGATTTGTGTCTTCTAAGCACCAACCTTCTAGTGAGCTTTATTTTTCTTCTCATTCATTCATGTCTTACTAGAGAGTACTCATTTCGATTGGGAGTCATTCCATTGCAAAAATTTCTCGCCCTTGTCTTCTTTTGAGGTAGGGGTTTCGATATTTTTCATAGTATCTATTTTTTACATCTAGGATTTCTAGATTATCATATTAGGTCATATGTTACTCTATCATCAAGATCTAGTTGTCTAGGTATATTTTGATGTTTTAGAGTTTCAAACCTCCAAAACTTTGAAAACCCCATGTTCCAAAAAAATCTCAAAGTGTCTTCAATGACCAACACTAGATTTGAAGCTCCCTGATCCCCGTGAAACCACACAAGCCTATAGTATGAACAAAGTTTTTCAAGACATTTTGCATTGTTAGAGTGTTGCACTGTAATAGTGTCAAGTAGCACGATAATGCCGAAACACCAATATCTTTCTAAATGAACAATAAAGTGTAATTTCTTGAATTATTTTGCACTTTCAAACCTTCATAGTCAAAGATTCCTTTCACACTCTGAAAGGTTGAAACTGCAAAATTTTGATTTTCCTTTGTTTATTGGCAGTTTGTTGAGTTTAGCCTTAGTGTTTTAGGTTATAGGGATTTCTTTGCCAATCTTAGCTAGCTTGATAGATTAATAGTGACTATTTTTTTATTTTAATTAAATATTGACAATTGTGTTTTCATGCATAAACTTTCAAGTTTTCTACTTCTCGGCTAGTGAAGTATAAGTACATGGGCCACAAGCTTCCTTCCAATATGGAAAAATAACACATAAAAATTAGAGACACAAACATTGGTCATATGGATTGGGATTTTTTTTTGTGACAATGCTCAATCAAATACTAGATCTAAGCATTGCCTATCTTTGGTTCTACTTGGATTGGTCGATGTTGTTGCCCATCCTATGTTAGTGTAGTCTTTTGACTTCATTGTGACCCTGACACAACACTGTATAAGATGAGAAGGTCATGAAGAAAAAAGTTGGTGATATTGCCTTAGACTTGAAGCCTAATATAATCAAGGAGATCTTTCACATTCCCAAGGTGGATGCCTTCTATCCAATCTCCATTGAGAGAGGAACCTTGTGGTTTTAAGATAACATGGTCATTGTCTACAATATGATTAATGAGAAGTATTTGATTAAGCCTCTCAAATAGGAAAAATTGGAAAGGATTAACATGATGAGAGGATACTTGATCGAAGCATGGGTAATGCAGTCATGCTTCTGAGCAGAGTGTATGGTCCTCCTTTATCACATAACCTTGATCCTTGAATGGTGCATATGATCGAGAGGATAAAAAGAAGAAAAGTGAGGATAGACTAGGTCACTATCATTAGTGACAACCTACATGATCAATTGATACAAACATTGAGAATAACCCAAGATTCTATATGACCTTGAACAGTGTGTATATGTTTGTTGCCATGACTAAATATATGGGGATTATGAAGAGGGGATATTTTCAAGATCTGAATGCATGGCCTTATGCAGTGTACCACCAGTTGGTGAAAAGGGAGAACTTAAGGATACAAATGTAGAATTCTAAATTGTTAATGACACTCTTTTATTTTTTTTGTTTGGTGCATTAAGGGTGACTATGCAAAGAGATTATATGAAGAAGCAATTGCAAATATTTGTGTGATTGGAGCATACTACATCTAGTTATGAACTTTTACATATAATCATATGGAAAGATGTGCATTAAATCTATAGGAGCTTCTTTGATATCCTTCTGATAGGTTGGCATTGACAAAGATAACAAGATAACTAACAAATTCCTATGAACATATTAAGCATAAGAAGAAACATTGCTAGGAATTTCCCATTTTCATTGGAGTCCATTTTGTATAAAATGTCAAAGTATGTAAATCAATAGACACATAATAGGATGAATTTCCTATTGATGAATCCAAGTTAATAAGGACAAGATTTGATCCCATTGGGAGCTATACTCATATCATCTAGAGGTATTACAAGCATGAGCCACATTTGGAGATCAGTGGATCAACAACCTTGATGACTATGAACTCGAGATTATAGACCATTATAGATTGGACTTGGTCTTGGTGCAAGATGTTCTAGAGGGGAGTGTTCCTCCTAAGGCCCAAGACAAGGATTCTAATCACTTTCTTAATAAACATAAAATATCAACTTATCCCATCCTTAATGCGAAGATTTTTTGAGATGAGAATGATGATGTAACACACATGGCTAGACACACCATAGACTTGATAGTGATATGGATCGCAAAGCATTTTATGCTTGATCACATGCCCATGAAGCCAAAATTGGACATGCCTTCTAAGGTGGAAAAAAGGACAAGGGAAGAAGGTTAATATTCCCACATTTAAACCAACTGCTCCTCCAAAGCTAGAGACAATATATCAACATGTTAGTCATGCATTGTATGGTCCTACAAAGAGGTCAAGTGTAGAGAGAGAGAAATTAAAGAAAGATAGTGCTCATATTCAAGAGACATAAGAAGATCCCACTTTCAAGGCACCCTCTACGACATGAGTGAAGAAAACTTCTACCTCTAAGAAAAAATATGTTGAGCTAGTAGTTAAGGGAAAATTATATACGAGTAAGAGTTCTTCAATGTCACCTAATTTGGGACCTTTTTGCTAAAGAACAAGAGGTGGAAGATGAAGAAGAGTGCATGTTCCACTTGTCCATAATACAAGATAGTTCATAACTATAGAGGTAGCCAAGAAAGCTAAATAGATTGAAGCCTCTTAGTCTCAGGATCCCAAAGATGCCATTGATCTGGATGAGAGCACAAAGGGTGAGAAGGAGGCCAATCGTGATATGGGTTTAGATGAATTAGAAAAATATGATTTTAAAGCTATTCCTAGATTTCAACATCCACCTAAACAATTTGTGAATCCAATTTTGATCATTTGGCTACATGAGCTCCTACAAACGTACATGAAACTAGTTCTAGAGTAGGTAAAAACTAAGTTCCCACCTCCCTAAACTACTATAAATTATCATCAAAAGGATAAGGTAGGTAGAGATAAGGTGCCTAGAGTTGAGGAAGAGATCCAATTTCCCATTCATGCCCTACATGATAAAGAAATAGAGGCAAATCCAAAGAGAGTAACTTGAGACACGAGATAATTGTAAGAAGTTGAGGCCTTTGTTGGATTTTGGATGGGATGAAAAGATGTTTTATTGATGGATTTTTTTTTCATTTATGACCACATATGTTCTTATGTCCATAACAAACTCAAATTTTGTATATCGCAAGTTATTAATCAAATCAATGAGGATAATAGTTGACAATATTAGACATGTGAGCTTAGATATGTGTAGGGGAATGAGTATAGTTATCATATCTATGTTGGCTATACTCTATGTGATGATATATTTAAGTTATAGATTGTTTGGTGAAGACTAGTTGCAAACCAATGTATATGAAATAATGACAGAGATAGTTGCAAGTATTTTGGCTATATCTTATTGGCTAACAAGAATTAACTCTAGCGAGCATGAAAGGTGATTAAATACTTGCTTGTGTGTGTGTGTGTGTGTGTGTGTGTGTGTTTGTAAATGAGAAGCATTTGGATTATTTTGGAAAGGTCACTAGTATGTAATGTGTGGTATCTTTTAGTAGCAACTAACTATGTTGAGAAAGCATGTGGTTTATCATTGGCATATATATATTCTCATTGTACCATGTGGGAAACTTACTCTAATGGTTGTATTTGTGTTTATGAAGGCATGTATTCCTTAGCATGATCCTAAGTAATTTATTATACATTGGGGGAGGAAAGGTATTTTCCTTGTCTGGGAAGTATGTATGGTATGAATGGAATGTATAAGAGTTGTATGATATGAGCCTTGATGCTGGATTATCATAGCAAAGCAATGATGATGTTGGTTGATTAAGTAGACCTCAAAGGAATTATTTTAGCAAATAAGTTGCAGATCAATCAGTTCATATTTATTGGATATGTTATCCTAAAAGTTTTATTGTTCACATTTATTAGGAAGTTGCAAGCTTTTGAGAATGGAAGATCAAAAGATTATTTTCTTGGGATTGAGTCTACATTTAGAACTAGTGCACATAAGGTAAAAGAGTAGTAACCAATATTTCAAGGACCACTAGTAGAAATCTTGGAGAATATGCAAGTGAATGGTCATAAATCCAAGAAGAAGAAAGAAAAGTAGATGAACTTGAAGCCTTGATTGAGAAAAAATAACACAGAGGTAGATGAATATTTAAAGGTGAGTTACCTACACATTGTTATATCTGCAAAAAAATTGGTCATTTTGCATCAAGATGTCTTACAAGAGAGCCTAAGTTTAAACCTAGACCTTACAAGTCAAAATTTCCTAAAGATTTCCTATGTTAGTGTTGATGAGATTGTGAATAGGGATATCAACTTTGAGGACAGTGATAATGAGGATAAAATAAAATTTGTTTCTATCAAAGATGAAAGTTCTATTAAAGAGGCAAGAACACTTATTTAACATGTTGAGAAAAATAGAACTTATTGGATTATAGACAATGAATGTTCATATTACATGACTGGTGACAAAGACATGTTTATAGAGTTGAAGAGTCATGATCGAGGTTTTGTCAAAGCTGGTACCAATGCACCCTTCTCGATAAAAGGAAAAGGTTCAATATCACTTGATGGTAAGACTGACAGTGATGATATTTTATTTGTTGATGGACTGAAACAAAATATGTTAAGTGTTGGTATGTGTGTAGACAAGGGCTATCATTTACAATTCACTAATAAGAAATGTTCAATCAAGGATAAGGAAGGAAATATGATTACAACTAGTACTAGGAACAGAGGTAATGTATTTCAATTGAATCCTTCGGAGAAATGTTATTTTATTGCAAAGTTGATAACAATTATATATGTTGGATAGGGAATTTTTTCATATAGACTTTAATAACATAGTGAAGGTTAGTAATTCCAAAGTGGTCAAATATCTAGCTAAGATTGTAAAACCTTCTAACATGATGTATAAGGAATGTGTGATGAATAAACAAAAAAGGAATACATTTTAGAGAAAATAATTTACTACTTCGGAGAAGTTGGAGATTGTGGACCTACCAAAACAAGAACATTCTATGATGAGAGATATTTTATTCTTTTCATTGACGATTTCACTAGGATGATGTGAGTTTCCTTCTTAAGGGAGAAATATGAAGCTTTTGATAAGTTTAAGATCTTGAAAGAGAAAATTGAGAATGAATAAGGATTAAAGATAAAATGTTTAAGGTCTAAAAGAGGTGGAGTATTTACCTCTAATAATTTCAATGCATGTTGTGAGGATAATGGAATTCACCAACCAAATTCAACCCCTAAAACAACACATCAGAATGGAGTAGTAGACAGAAGAAACAATACACTTTGAGGGAAAAAAAGGGATGTTAATTGAAGGCAAAGTGTTGCATGCACATTGGAGAGATGTAGTAAATACAACAATATATACCATGGGGTGAGTGCAAGAAGTTGGGTCTCACCTTTAGGCAAAAAGTGGAAGTGTTTCCCCGTTTTCATAATTTCTTGTTAATATATGTCAAAATTTGAGGTGCTAATAAATTTAATTTTATAAAATTCCAGTGGTAGAAATTGTAGTGCTTGGACTTTAATTTTCATATATGCAATTTATTTCAATACCCATATGACAAAAATTGTTTGTGCTAAGGATATTTAAAAACCTAACACACTAAGATTGATAATAATATTTTTCCTTAATTATTTATTAGTTTTTTAAATTAATTTTTAATCGACTACAAATCTAATTTTTGAAACCTCTAGTGTAATTATTTGTAGATTGATGACATATAAATTAATTAAAGAAAAATATAAAATTAAGAAAGTAATTAAAGTTTTAGGAAACCTAACTATTTTACATTTAGGTACCACTTTTGATTAATAAATAATACAAAAATAGTAAATAAAATCATGACACTATAAAATTAAAATTTATGAAATCAAGATAATGAGATCTCTAATGGGTTTTCATTTCATCAAAAAATTGATCGACAAGACCCTCTAAAAATTATGACAAGGTTTGAGTTCATATTGATGCTTAATCACAAAAGAGATTAATGGGAACATAAGCTAATGAAATACACCAATAAAATTTATACATCATAATTGATCCCATGAAAAAAACATAAGAGAAATTCAATGAGAAAACATGAGTTAGATTATGACAAGTCAATATGAAGAACGATAAGAAGAAAACAAACATATTAATCTAATGAAAGATAGCGTATAATATAGTAAATGAAGAAATTAAAAAATAACTCAACAAGAAGATACAATAGCTTGAAACCATATGCACCAAATTGTTTATTTTGTAACAATATTATTAATATTTGAATTAGACATCAACCATGAAAATCAAGTTTTTTAGACAACAAGTTAGAATCCTTAATATTCTAATCTTTAATAGATTATAATATGATTATTGAAGTGGATGGATTGCATAGAAAATTACTTGAAACCTACAATTTTAGTTTGTCTATGTACAATAATTGAGGTTTAACATAATCATTGAAATGAAGGAGTTTAGATTTTGAGAGTAAATATACATTTAGATCAATAGTTAATTGATAAAGATGATGATAATGGTAGTCAAATGGTTAAAAAAATGTTACCAAAGGCCAAGGCTTTGGAGATTAATCTATTATTGTTATTACTTAGTAAAGGTGGCATAGGATTACTAAAAAAAGGTTGTGATATAACTAGACATTTTGTGGTATTTGTAGACCTTTACATTTGTAAAAGGTCAAGAACTTAGAGATATGTTTGGTATATTAAAAATATGCATGATAAGAATGTGTATGCACACAACATATTTAATAAGCAAAATATGTAAAGAATATAGAATAGATGATATAGTGTGAGTAAAGATAATTTATATCAAACATAAAGAGAACTCTTGGCAAAAGAGTATGTCTAATATGTATATGCATACATGTATTAAAACAGACAATGAATACAACATCTATTTAATGAATACTATAGTATGGTTCTATCTCATGTGTTGCTATATGAATGTATGTTTTTTTTTATTTCTACCTATTTAATCTACCATGGACTTATTATAGTTTATCTATTTATTATATTACTTTAGGGTTAATTTTAAGGACACAAATAGATAAAATTTTGGGTTTATATTTTATGTCAACAAGCTTGTTAATAGAAAAATGGAATAAACTCAAACATATATAATTAATTGAATAAAGATTTTATTTCATATTCAATTCTTTACTTGTTTGTTTTTTGTAGATGTAGAGGTGATCCTTCACTAGATACAGATAAATGATGTCAAATACCATTCTTTAATGCCATGTTTATTATGACATTTAGATTATTTTTATTTTCATATATAAAAAATTGTATCTTGCTTGTATAGATAAAACTGACAAAAAATATAGAGATTAAAAGTCAATTAGAATTCATATCTCCTCCACACATGTTGTTCTTAGTTTAGGTCTCTCCTTCATAAACATGACTTATTAGCCATTCAGAGTGTTAATTTTCCTTGAAGTTCATTCCTTCCTCTCAAATCTAGACTTGTTTCATTCCTAAGAGCCTCTATGTGCCCATTCTTGATTACTCATGTGCCTTGAACACAAATACAATATGCTCATCTCCTCTAGGACTAACCATGTCTGGTGACATTCCCCAAGCTCAAGTTCTATTATTTTTCCTCAAATACCTCCCTTTTTATGTAACCTGGTCCCAATATGAGTCCAATGGCTCCAAATAAACATAGTATTTATAAAAGATAAATGAAGATCATTAGGAAGGTACGACAAGCACAACCAATCACAAAGATAATAGTTAGGGCATCATAGACATTTAATAGGACCATTAAATATTCATTGAATCATCTACTACATATTTTTGTTGTTGCATACTCCCAATAGGTGCACATGATCTCACACTCCTAAATGTGTTGGTTATGTACTATTAATACAACCAAGGGATTTGATTACTATCAATTCCTCAACAACAATTGCATACCCATTTTCTCACATTTATTTGATAGTTCTAACAATCACAAAGGGCATAGCAGTACCATTTGTAGAACAATGGAGCACTAGAATGGACATTGTCATGATAGTGAAGATATGATCATCCAAGATCATACATGACTATGCATGTTGCTATCCATTTCTATCTTTTTGCATTTGATCGATTTAATCAATTAGACATCTCTCTCTTTCTTTATTTCTCACACATTGAAATTTAAACATGCTCAACACTAACTTTATAACTTTTTAATGTTTCAAACTAAAAATACAATACTAATTAATTGTTACTACTATTGTTTTATTTTTAAACATTCTCAACATCAACTCTGCAATTCATTTTTAATATTTAAAACTAAAATATGCAATATATGAATGTATAAATAATAGCCTCCTTCAAATTACAAATAATATCAAATTATCCGTACACATAATCCCTTCCTCATCTATCTTAATGTTGAGGCCTATATATTTATCAAAGATTGAACTAAGATAACTCTTTATGAACCATTCAATTTGGTGAATAAGAAAAAAACATGACCCACTTGGCATTAATTATATTACCAAATAAAGATTAAAAAAATAGTATACAATGAAGACATGGTTGTATTAATCACAATGCATCAGCTATCCATGCGACTATTATTTCTTTGGCTGGACTGAATTGTGTGGGAAGTATCAACTTTAACCTTGTTCCAAGGGCAGATTGTCCTGTTATGAAATGGGCCAAGTTGAGGCTGAACACATACAGACCATTTCACCTTAGCAAATGACATCTGGAGTTTGTGAGAGGAATATGAAGAAAGCAACAATTGGGGACTTATTGGAATAGCTGTTTCTTTTGTTTCTTCCTGCAATGCAACAAATATTACAATCTTTGAATGAAACAAAAATGTTCAGTACAAAAGGAATACAACCATGTGAAAGACAAGGAATACACATATTGTGAAGAAAATTTAAGGAAACATACAAAGATTATGAGCAAAGGACAAATCGGAATATGGGCACTTATGGATTGAACCCACCTCAATCAGAAAAATGTTGAAGCAAACGTTAACTTTCTGCAACTTTTCTCAAAACAGATGTTGGAAGTTGATGGTTTGTTGGTCCCATAAAAAGAAGAGAAAACAATAGAATTTTAGAGTTTTCCCTGTTTGTTTTTCATGCGAAGTGTTGCCAGATATTGATGTTGAGGATGAAGTATCCTAAGTGAATAATATCATCTTATTCAGTAGGTTGGGAAAGTATTGTAAAATGCTTTTGGCTGGTTATAAAGGAGAATAAGAATAAGTTAATAAATGATTGTAGATATTGATATTTTTGATAAATTTATTAAAATTATTAAATGTAGATAGAAATAGGGAATGAAGGTCGCTTTAAGATTAATGTGGAATCAAATTTGTGGCATTTCATTATTAGAATGATGGATTAGATTTGTGAGTTGTTTCATAATTAAAATAGTATTTTATTGCTATTTATGCATGAGTCTAAAGGTTAAGAATACATTCAATATTATGATTCTCATGTATATAAGGATTTATCTTGTATAATATTGTATTTATTTTTCTTTGATTGGTCTTATGTAAGACACTTTCATTTGTTCTTCTTCTTGAATAGATAGTGTCTTGATAATGTTTTAAAATGTCCTAAAGATTTTCAACTAGTCATAACTAGTAAAGTTATCCCAAATAAATCTCCAAAAAATAGTCAATGATTAAGATGTTAATCTTTAGTCATGCAATTGGTTCTCAAATTATTGTGCAAAGATAGAATCCTTTTAGAGCAGTAGTTAAAGTGTGCAAATATTGAATAAATTGTGATCCATTGTTACTAGGTAAGAAGGGAAAAGGTGAGAAGTTGGTCAATTTTAATTTATGCAGGACAAGTACATTACAACAA
Source organism: Cupressus sempervirens (assembly GCA_028749045.1). Lineage (NCBI taxonomy): Eukaryota > Viridiplantae > Streptophyta > Pinopsida > Cupressales > Cupressaceae > Cupressus > Cupressus sempervirens. The sequence continues at coordinate 622,135,452 of CM053786.1, read as the reverse complement.
CAAACTATTCTTTGGAAAACCAGTAGTTGGATCTTGGTAAATAATGTGTGCATGAAAATAAGTTTGGGTATAGATGTGATAAATGATAGAATAGGTTGAATATATAAGGATGTGTAAAGTTGTAGATGAGGATGCATGTAGGTACATATAAAGAAGTGTAAATGAGGTAGCTAGATAGAATAAGGAAAGGGACACAACTCTGCACAAAATTATGGCATTTGTCATTATATCTATGTCACAAATAACTCCACCAAAAAAGATAGAAAAATAATGGAGTTTTTCAGTATTATATTTTGTCCATGCTTTGAGTTGCATGAAAATCAAGAGATCTGATCATGCATCTCAAAGTATGTACCACTCAAAAATATTGATGTGACATAATAAATAAATAAAATACAAGATATCACAATGGAATCCATATAAAGTAGTAGGATCATAAGAACATGATAATGTATGTTTTATTTTGTGTATATCTATTATCTATAAGTTGATTCTTTGTAAATCATTGTAACTATTTGCATATCTAAAAATAAGAATGTTGGTAATAGGAAATGCCCATAATCCCCATCCCAACAACTGGGTATATCAATATACTACACAATGAATTGCTAGAATAGAAAAAATAATGCATAAAAGTAAATGTAATCTAAGCATGTAATTGTATAACTATTCAACCATATTAGAATGGACCATAATCATTGTAAAGAATGCATCATGGAAGAACATGGCTATGGATGATACCCATGAGTAATAATGTCATTCCCATTAGGGGTAAAGGATGGTGGTGTGGTTCTCAATCGTCAAGAATACTCACTTCTATTGAGATCGCGTATTACAATGCTCCCAAGTAGTAATTTACAAAGGAGATTATTTAGGACAATATCGGTCAATATAATAAAATGGACAATTTAATAGAAAAGGACAGTGCTTAGTTTAATGTTTCTCAAAATAATAGAAAAAGGAGGGCATTTAGTACATCTCGAAACATATAATAAAAAGAGAAATCTTAGTGCAACACCTTCAAGAATATGATGAAAAGAGGTAAATCTTAACACAACACCCCCAAATTAAATCAAATGGGTCAAGTTAGGGTTGTAATGTAATGCATAAACATCGAATAATATGTCAAATAAATAGCTCCATGTGGAAAAACAATGTGTAAAAGGAGAAGACTCAATAGCCCTCATGTTGGAAGATATGGTAGCAATGGCATAGAACATTCAGAGGGGATGCTTTGAGGAATAATTACCCCATTGTAGATGACTAACAGCATGTGATATGGACATGTAAAATTACATGATAAAAAATACTAAACCATGTCATCTATTATATCTAAAATCATTTGTAGGAGTACATGGAATATTATCCAAAATAAAGATTACAAAAGACACTCATATTTACATAAAATTTCATTACAAGAGAAATTTTACATCCAAAATGAAGTCATTTTTATATTATTCAAAATACAAAGATTCAATACACCATGTTTCTTATAGATTTTTAATGTGTAGTATTACCGGATACACTTTATCTACAATTCATCTTCTATCTATCCACACTCAAACTTGTTTTTTTTTTTTTTCCTAATCTTTGAATCTTCACACAAGAAGATAAATATATGCAACAATGTAGAATACCAACAATCTAACTATTCAATTAACTAATGGGATACCAAGTCACACAACTATATTAAAACTTTATTGTAACATCAACATGCTACATATGACTAAAGGGTATGTGCAAGATCATGGTAGGCCAAACTATACCCTTAGGTGGCAGTGCAAAATCAACAAATCAGATTTATGTCAATCTAACATGCAATTTTGAACTAGTTTTGAAGTTTATATTAAAAAGTTATAAGAATAGAATCTATAGGAAATTGAATTTAGTTTCTAAACTACTGTGCCTTATATAAAAATAATTTAATCTAATTGAACAAAAATTCATATTTTAATACAATGTTACAAAAATTTTAGGACAAAAATAAGTAGGTGTATGTTTGGTCATCTTAATCATAATTAAATACTAATATTTTTTATAAAATTTTAGATATCAAAAGTAGACTCATGTCTGGATGTGACGTATATTTTTGGATATTTTTATTCCAAATAAATAATTAATTATGAATTTTCTATTACAACGTTATCAAGGAAGAAAAGACTTGTGTCTGACCACCTTAACTAATTCAAGACATTACGATTTTTCTTTTCTTTTTTTAATTGTATTAGGAGAAACATATAATGTCACATTTCTTTCAGATTTCAAAAATATTTGATGGTTTGAAAGTTATAGCTATTTTTCAATCAGTATGTAAATCAACATCTTATAGGTATCTTCATTTTTAAAATAAGTAATAAGTACTTATTGAAGTAATATCTTGATAGCAATTATATCGTGGCAAAGATGAGAATGTACTCTATGGAACCTTTTTGTTTCAATGATTTTTTTCATAATAGAAGTCATATGATACATCATTGAATTCTGGAACACCTATAAATGTTGCAAATTCATGTTTTTTAAGTTGACCAATGAGGCTTGGTGATTACCAAGCCTGCTTGGATACATGACATCCTCGTGCCCAAATATGTAAATGAATCACATGGAAAATGGAGGGTGGGGATTGAAATTTGGGAAAGGGTCATGATTATCCTCTCCATCATCCATGTGATGTCCAAGTTAAGTGTGTTTTTATTTCTATGATCCATGTGATTACAAATTGTGATATATATATATATATATATATATATATATATATAATTTATAGATATATATTTATAATATATTTTATTGTAAATAGTGTAAAATATTATATTATACTATATAAATTTTTCAAATATTATATGATATAGTATATAGGATATTAAACCCATATTATATATAGGGACAAATGTGTCGAAAGGGGTCATAGATTATCCTATGACCCCTTTTGACACATATGAACAACTAATGTGTCTCTAGGGATCCTAGGACCCCTAGGACCACAAGTCATCATCAAATGTGTTGAAAGTGATCATAGGTTATCCTATGACCCCTTTCAACCCATATGAACAAGTGCAATGTGTCCATAGGGGTCCCCAAGGACACATGTCATCATCAAATGTGTCAAAAGGGATCATAGGCACATATGAAAAAGTGTAATGTGTCCTTAGGAGTCCTAGGACCCCTAGGGACTCATGTCATCATAAAATGTGTTGAAATGGATCATAGGTTGTTCTATGACCCCTTTTGACCCATCTGAACAAGCACAATGTGTCCCTAGGGGTGACCCCTTATGAAACATATGAACAAGTGCAATGTTCAAAATGGGTCACAGGTTATCCTATGTCCCCTTTCAATACATATGAATAAGAGCAATGTGGTCCTTGGGTCCTAGGACCCCTAGGACACATGTTGTCATCAAATGTGTCTGAAGTGGTCATAGGTTATCATATCACCCATTTTGACCCATGTGAACAAGCACAATGTGTCCCTAAGGGTCATACACATGTCGCAATTAAATGTGTCTGAAGGGGTCATAGGTTATCTTATGACCCTTTTCAACCCATATGAACAAGTGCAATGTGTCCCTAGGGGTCCTAGGACCCTTAGGGACACATGTTGTCATCAAATGGGTCAAAAGCGGTCATAAGTTATACTATGACCCCTTTCCACCCATATGAACAAATACAATGTGTCTCTAGGGATCCTAGGACCCCTAGGGACAAATATGTCAGAATAACCTATGACCCCTTTCGACCCATATGAATGAGTGCAATGTGTCCCTAGGACTCAACACATGTCATCATCAAATGTGTCAAAAGACCTATGACCCCTTTTGATCCATATGAACAAGTGCAATGTGTCCCTAGGGGTCCTAGTACCCCTAGGGACACATGTCATCATTAAGGACACATGTCATCATCAAATGTGTCATAATAGGTCATAGGTCATCTTATGACCCCTTTTGACCCATATGAAAAATTAGACTATGTCCCTACGGGTCCTAATGTCCCTAGGGACACATGTCATCATCAAATATGCTGGAAGAGGTCACAAGTTATCCTATAACTCCTTTTGACACATATGAACAAGCACAATGTGTCCCTATGGGTCCTATGACCCCTAAGGACACATGTTGTCATCAAATATGCCAGAGTGGGTCATAGGTTATCCTATGACCCCTTTCAACACATATGAAAAAGCACAATGTGTCCCTATGGGTCCTAGGACCCCTAGGGACACAAGTCATCATCAAAAGTGTCAAAAGGGGTCATAGGTTATCCAATGCTCCTTTTCAACACATATGAACAAGTGTAATATGTCCCTAGGGGTCTTAGGATCCCTTCAAACACATGTCATCATCCAATGTGTCAAAAGGGGTCACATATTATCCAATGAACCCTTTCGACACATATGAACAAGCGCAATGTGTCCCTAGGGGTCCTAGGAGCCCAATAGACACATGTCGTCATCAAATGTATTGAAATGGGTCATAGGTTATCCAATGCTCCCTTTCAACACATATGAACAAGCATAATATGTCCCTAGCGATCTTAGGACCCCTTTGAACACATGTCATCATCAAATGTATCAAAAGGGGTCAAAGGTTATCCAATGACCCCTTTCGACACACATAAACAAGTGCAATGTGTCCCTAGGGGTCCTAGGACCCCTACAGACACACAGCATCATCAAATATGTTGGAAGGGGTCATAGGTTATCATATGACCCATTTTGACAAATATGAACAAGAGTAATGTGTCCCTATGGGTGTTAGGACCCCTAGGGACACATGTCATCATCAAATGTGTCAGAAGGGGTCATAGGTTATTCTATGACCCATTTTGACACAAATGAACAAGCATAATATATCCCTAGGGGTCCTAGGAACCCTAGGGACACATGTCATCATCAAATGTGTCAGATGGTGTCATAGGTTATCCTATGACTCCTTTCAACCCATATAAACAAGCTCAATGTGTCCTTGGGAGTCATAAGACCCCTAGGGACACATCTCATCATCAAATGTGTTGGAAAGGGTCATAGATTATCATTTGACCCTTTTGACACATATGGACAAGTGCAATGTGTCCCTAGGGGTCCTAGGGATAGATGTTGTCATCAAATGTGATAAACAAGCGCAACATGTCCCTACGGGTCCTAAGACTCCTAAGGACACATGTCATCATCAAATATGTCAGAAGGGGTCATATATTATCCTATGAACCCTTTCAACACATATGAACAAGCACAGTGTGTCCCTACAGGTCCTATGACCCCTAGGGACACATGTAGTCATCAAATATGTTAGAAGGAGTCATAGGTTATCCTATGACCCCTTTCAATGCATATTAACAAGCACAATGTATCCCTAGGGGTCCTAGGACCCCTAAGGACACATGTCATCATCAAATGTGTCAAAAAGGGTCATAGGTCATCCAATGTCCCCTTTCAACACATATGAACAAGCATAATATGTCCCTAGGGGTCATAGGACCACTTCGGACACATGTCATCATCAAATGCATTGAAAGGGGTCACTGATTATCTAATAACCCCTTTTGACACATATGAACAAGGACAATGTGTCCTTAGGGGTCTTAGGACCCCTAGGGACACATGTTGTCATCAAATGTATCGAAAGGGGTCAAACATTATTTAATGATTCCTTTCAACACATATGAACAAGTGCAATGTGTCCCTAGGCATCCTAGGACCCTTAGGGACACATACCATCATCAAATGTGTTGAAAGGGGTCATAGTTTATGTAATGACCCCTTTCGACCCATATGAACAAGCATATTGTGTCCCTAGGGGTCCTAGGGACACATGTCATCATGAAATGTGTCAAAGGGGATCATAGGTTATCCTATGACCCCTTTCGACACATATGAACAAATGTATTATGTCCCTAGGGGTCATAGGACCCTTAGGGACAAATATCATCATCAAATGTGTTGAAATGGATCATAGATTATCTGATGACCCCTTTTAACCCATATTAATAAGCGCAATGTGTCCCTACAAGTCCCATGATGCTTAGGGAGATGTGTCATCATCAAATATGTTGAAAGGGGTCATAGGTTATCCAAAGACCCCTTTCGACACATATGAACAAGCATAATGTGTTCCTAGGGGTCTTAGGACCCCAAGGGGCACATGTCATCATTAAATGTGTCAAAAGGGATCATAAGTTATCCAATGACCCCTTTCAACACATATGAATGAGAACAACGTGTCCTTAGGGGTCCTAGGACCCTTAGGGACACATGTCATCATCAAATGTGTCAAAAGGGATCATGGGTTGTCCTATGACCCATTTTGACACATATGAACAAGATTAATGTGTCCCTATGGGTCCTAGGATCCCTAGGGATACATGTCATCATCAAATATGTTGGAAGGGGCCATAAATTATCTTATGACCCCTTTCGACCCATATGAATAAGCGCAATGTGTCCTTAGGGGTCCTAGGACCCCTAGGGACACATGTCATCATTAAATATGTCAGAAGGGGTCATAAGTTATCCTATGACCCCTTTCGACCCTATGAACAAGAACAATGTGTCCCTAGGGGTCCTATGATCCCTAGGGACACATGTCATCATTAAATGTGTCAGAAGGGGTCATAGGTTATCCTATGACCCCATTCAACCCATATGAACAAACACAATGTGTCCCTAGGGGTTGTAGGACCCCTACGAACACATGTAGTCATCAAATGTGTCAAAAGGGGTCATAGGTTATCCTATAGGCCCTTTCAACCCATATGAACAATCACAATGTGTCCCTAGGGGTCCTAGGACCCCTGGGGACACTTATTATCATAAAATGTGTCAGAAAGGTTCATAGGTTATTCTTTGACCCCTTTCGACCCATATGAACATGTGCAATGTGTACCTAGGGATTCTAGGATCCCTAGGGACACATGTTGTCATAAAATGTATTTAAATGGGTCATAGGTTATCCTATGACCTCTTTCAACACATATGAACAATCGCAATGGGTTCTTAGGAGTCCTATTACCCCTAGGGACACATGTCATCATTAAATATGTGAAAAGGTATCATAGTTTATCCAATGACCTATTCGGACACATATGAACAAGTGCAATGTGTCCATAGGGACACATGTCATCATCAAATGAGTTGAAAAGGGTCATATGTTATCCAATGACCCCTTTTGGCATATATGAACAAGTGTAATGTGTCTCTTAGGGTCCGAGGACCCCTGGGGACACATGTCATCATCAAATGTGTCGAAAGGGGTCATAGGTATTTGTATGACCCATTTCGACACATATGAACAAGTGTAATGTGTCCCTATGGGTCCTAGGACCCTAGGGACATATGTTGTCATCAAATCTGTCAAAATGGGTCATAGGTTATCCTATGACCCCTTTCGACCTATATGAACAAACACAATGTGTCCCTAAGGGTCCTATGACCCCTAGGGATACATGTCATAAAATGTGTTGAGAGCATCAACAGGAACAAATATCTTATATACTATATCATATAATATAATATAATATAATATCTTAAAATATAACATAATATAATATATAATACTCTAATATAATATAATATAATATATTATATTATATTATAAAACAAACAAAAACATCATTTCTATAAGAAATGATCTCATTTACATAACAATTAAAAACATGCTCAAGAATTGAACATCACATGGAACATGGAGGGGATAATCATGACCCTTCCTCAACTTTTAATCTCTACCTTCCTTTTTTCATGTGATCCATTACATATGTTTGGGCAGGATATATAAGATTTGAGTATCAGATATTTTACTAGTGAACGTGTTTTAAAATGAATGTGGTCCCCTTACCTACGACATGCAAATATCCAAACTCTTTTTTCACGGGCTTTGAGAGATTTCCAGGAAAAAAAATTGGGGCCCAAACTTTCAAAAATTGGTGGAATCAATTGATTAGGTGCCCTAAAATTGTTGACACTATAGGGAGTAGTAGTAGGCCAAAGTCTAAAAGGAATAGGAATTTGAAAATTGAAGGAATACAAGAGTATAGGGAAATTTTTAAGGAAAGGCATCATAGAAAAAGACAAGGTATGTTAAATGGTAATGAGGTCAAGCCTGTAATAGTAGTTTCGAGTGAAGATGATGTTGAATTTGATAATATGAATCAATGTAATGTTGTATATGAATGACATTGTATTAATCAAAGAGGAAAATGTAGAGCTTGAAAGGGAATATATTACAATTGAGAATGATAGTGATAATGTTGTGAATGAACCTTACATGTCTCCTTGTTATAATCAAAATGAGGTTCCTTGTAATGAAGGCAGACAAACATCTAACCCTAAACCTAGAAGAACATTGAAGTGGTTAATAGAGATTGATAAGACCATTTTGAACACATTGGAAGGAAAGAAATCACATAGAATGGTTCATTTTTGGGCTTCAAGTCTATATGAATAGAATGGTTCATTTGTGGGCTTCAAGTCTATATGAACAATTTTTTGTTAACAAGACATTGGTGGAGCAATTCCAACATTTTGTGCAATTGTTAAGGATGCAAAAATTAAGAACTATGCTATCCAAATTGAAAATTTATGTCAACAAGAAAATGGAGAGAAATTTCATTATTGTGAAGAATCTTTTCAGTGCTCTCAATAGCATTAAAAAAATAGCAAAGAAAAGGACTAGACAGTTACTCGTAGAGTTATTACAACTTCCTTAGTAGTGTTGGAGTTGATGAAATCCAACTCTAAAGATGCCCAAGATCACCTGCATGCAAAAACCTATCAAAGGGAAGCCAAGGAGAGAAGAATGTGGAGCAAGGGAAAAACCCTAAACGAACATGAGAGACAACATGATATTGCAACACAAGAAAAAATGTATTTACAATATGCAAGAATGTAATGTTATTTGTGTGATAATACAATGAGGGAGAGACTTCTTATAAAGGCCTCAAGGAATCTCCTAGAACAAGCTAGAAGACACTAGGAGATAAGTGTGACAACTAAGCATACATAAAGGAAAGTCCTCGAACAAGGTAAGAGGATAAGTATGACTTAGGAGAGAACAAACTCTGGTATTGTCAACAACTTATAACAAACTCCTAGACTACAACTAATTAATGAAATGCATTTACCTAAGTAAGCTTATGTAAATAGAATAAATAATTAATAATTAATCAATTATTTACTCTAACACCCCCCCTTAAGTGCAACTTAGGGAAATGCCTTAAGCTCACAAAACTAAGATGAATGTACAATGGGTCCCAACAATGAGGCCATGTTAGGTACCCATGTACAATGCAACAAAATGCAACCTTTGAAAATGGGGAAAAAGAGAAAACCACGTGGGAAAAACCCTCCCCCAAAAAAAGGTAAGAACCTAGTGAAGAACAAAAGAAGCCTCCAACTAGGGAAATGTCCCCTAAAATAGGAACAATGAGTGATCATGAAGAGCATCACTGAAGCATGAAGAAGCCGCAAAAACTCTGCCATCAAGAAGAAAAACTACTAATCTGAAGAACCTCCATGGAATAAGAAGGCATGAATTGAGCATGTCTATATGGTAGATGATCCATCTCACTGAAATGCATAGGTAGCCAGCCACTGTAATCACCTTGTATATAGGATCAACCACTGAATACATAGCTCACACTAATGAACCATCGAACCAAGGATGCATTAGAACAGTAGCATAACCCCCCCTTAATGCAAACGGGGTGAGATGATAGTCAACTGAGAAGGTGGGCCAGAGTCTCCTACAGACGAACCAAGAACGACGAGAGAGGAAGAGGTACAAACACCTATAAAGACAAGGTCACACTGATGCTACATGGGGCTAATGTCATGGAAGGGACACTCACTTGACAAAGGGAGAATGTCTAAAACAACAAACAACTATCCCCCCATGGTGCTTTATGAAAATAGTGCAGGTACAACTGTCTCAAAACAACGTTCATGACCCCCGGAATGCAATAGTGGCACTTTTTCTTAGTGTGATACATAAAAGTGCTTCAAAATGATAGCTACAATGATCAAAACCAAAAACAAGCTACAACAAAAGATAGTACAGCCCAAAACAAAGGATCACATACCAAGAAAATGATCCTCAGACCTAAAACACCCAAGATATCCACCATGGACCAAAAATGCCAAAACAATGATAGAAAGAGCATGGGGTAGAATCTGAAGGAAATAATAGTATTTCTAAAAATTAGATAGAACCAACTTTCCATAAATATAACGTTTTCAAAAAATGGCAATGGGATGCAAAAGAAAAGCTTGCCGGAGTCAAAAACACAACTTCAAACTTTGACAAAAAATGGGCAATGAAAATGCATCAAAACTTAAAAATACTTGCACTAATGTCTCCATCTTGGAACAAGCTTTTTAGCACTTCTTTCGAATCGTAAAAATACCTCTGTATGCTCAAGTTATGGCCAAAAAATTGAAGGTAGGTCAAAAAGGACCTAGGAGAGGTGCAAGGAGGATGATCATGCAAGATGATGTCACGCTGATGTCAGCAATCCACAGAATTAAATTTGACAGCTTGCAGCCCATCAACGCAAAAAAGGAGCCACATGGAAGGGCCACGTGGCAAGAAGGCTGACGTGGCAGGCGCCACGTGGCTGACCTGCCACGTGTCACTCGCTGACTTGGTGACCTGCTGAGATGGACCTGCTGACTATGCTGGAGTGTACTCCATGTAATGTTGAATGTACATGGGCGGAGCAGAGCAGTGCTAGAGGTGGCTTAGCTGAAGGAGATTACAGGAGTTGGCGAAAGGAGCTGGAGGAGGCGGTGGCCAGGACAAGAGTCTGCACTGACGGAAGTGGAAGAATCGAGAACTAAGCTAAGGGAGAAGGTGGCATCGCAACGGAGGATACAGGTTGTGCCATCAAATAAGTGGAGCGTAGGTGGTGGCAGGATTCGGGTGGAGTTAGGGCAATGCGGCCAGGCCCTAGCGAGGAGCGGGTGGAGCACGGGCAGCCCCACGATGGCCGCAGGGCGATGTTGCAGTGGCGCAGCTCAACGCTACCTTTTTTAAAAAAATTTAAATGCCAAAAATCGTCTGTCTGACCATACAATAGGCCTAGACTAAAATAATTTTGCCTCTCGGAGCCCTATCTCCAAAATCAACAAATTTTATATGGATCCTAGCAAAAAAGTGCCTTTTGAATCTAATGGCAGCGTCCATTTGGGCTGAAAGTGCTCCAAAAATTTGTTGTTCCCCTAATTTGAAGAAAAATGCACAAACAAACTAGGGTTTGTGATTGAAAATTATAGCTTCCAAAATCCTTCAATGAAGCAGCAGCAGGGAGGCTCTGATACCATGTTGGAGTTGATGAAATCTAACTCTAAAGATGCCCAAGATCACCTACATGCAAAAACTTGTTAAAGGGAAGCCAAAGAGAGAAGAGCGTGGAGCAAAGGAAAAACCCTAAATGGACATGAGAGACAACATGATATTGCAACACAAGAAAAAATGTGTTTACAATATGAAAGAATGTAATGTTATTTGTGTGATAATACAATGAGGGAGAGACTGCTTATAAAGGCCTCAAGGAATCTCCTAGAACAAGCTAGAAGATGCTAGGAGATAAGTGTGACAACTAAGCATACATAAAGGAAAGTCCTCGAACAAGGTGAGAGGATAAGTATGACTTAGGAGAGAACAAACTCCGGTATTGTCAATAACTTATAACAAACTCCTAGGCTACAACTAATTAATGAAATGCATTTACCTAAGTAAGCTTAAGTAAATAGAATAAATAATTAATTATTAATTATTTATTTACTCTAACAGGTAAGTCATCATTTGAAAAAATTGATATTTATTAGACAAACTCGTGTTGACTTGAACAAAATTCATACAACTTTTAGTAGAGGACTTGAAAGAAGAGAGAGACTTGAAGATCATCTTCAAAGTGATACATGGGCTTATTGTTGGAGACTTCCACGTTCTGATAAGAAACTAACTAAAGGTGTGAAGGAACAAATTGCACAATTTTGGCACTCTAGCTCAAGACTGTCACCAAATGTGAAAGATGTTTTGAAGTCAAGAATTGGCAATAAAGATCATACCCCACATCCAAAACATTATTTGGAGGTAAGTCAAATAATTTGGTTCAAACAATTTTGTCCATAGATGGCTAGGTGAACCCTAGGGACACCACTATTTCATCCATAGAGTCACTAGAACATTTTCACGAGCCCCCAAACCGTCAAACCGGAGCATCTCCAAGGTTCCCTAAGCACGTTTGGACAACGATCTTTTGACGCTAGTAACTCAGAGCTCATGACACCTATTGATGAAATATCAGATACTATAGGACCATAATTTCAATGTCTAAAATACTCTCTCAGTTCTGGGAGATTTAATTTTGTTTGAAATTGGCATAATGATCTCAGTCAATGCAAAAACTCACAATGTTCCTTAGTGAATTGGTGCACCACTATGCAACTTATGAATTGCAATGTAGCATCATTTCATCAATGTTGTTAGCTCTGGATGGTTGGGTGAACCCTAGTGACACCAATGTTTCCTCTATATAGTCACTAGAATATTTGCGAGCACCCCAATCTAAAGCATCTCCAAGGTGCCCTAAGCACGTTTGGGTAGTGATTTTCCAATGCTTGTAACTTAGAGCTTGTAATGCATATCGATGAACTATCAGATGCTATAGGATTGTGATATCAATGTCAAAAATAACTTCTCTCAATTCTAGGAGATTTTTTTCTTTTGAAATTGGCATAGCGGTCTCAATTGATGCCAAAACTTGTAGTGTTCCTTAGTGAATTGGTGCACCATTGCGCAAATTTTAAACCATTTGATGTGGCATTGTTTTTTCAATGTCATTAGTTGTATATGGTCAGGTGAACCCTATTGACACCATTGTTTCATCCATAAAGTCACTATAATGTTCACTAGCACCTCAATTTGAAGCATCTCCAAAGTTCCCTAAGCATGTTTGGCTAGTGATCTTTCAATGCTTGTATCTCAAAGATCATGATGCCTAATGAGGAACTTTCAAATGTTATAGGACCATGATATTGATATCTATAATAACCTCTCTCAGTTCTGGGAGATTCAATTTTTTTTGCAATTGGCACTATGATCTCGATCAATGCCAAAACTTTGAACCATTTGTCATGGCATCATTTCATTAGCATTGTTAGCTCTAGATGGTCGGGTGAACCCTTGTGACATCATTGTTTCCTCCATAGAGTCAAGCTGTCCTCAGAACATTTGGAAAATGACCGTCTAACACTTGTAACTTGGAGGTTGTGATGCCTTTAGATGAATTGTCAGATGTTACAGGATCGTGATATTAAGTTCTGGGAGATTTAGTTTTGTTTGAAATTGGTACAAAAATATCGGTCGATGCTAAAAATTGTTAGGATTAAACCAAGGATAGAAATAACAATTACATGCAAATATAACCAATAACAGAAAATAATAGATCACACATAAAAGAAAACAAGGCACCAAGATTTAACGTGGTTCACCCAATCCCTAGGCTACGTCCACCAAATAGTAAGTCCAATATTTTTATGATTCAGTGATTACAACCTAATTACTATCTGTAATTCCTTACAGCTCAATACCGCTGCAAGAACCAATTTCACATCACACCCTTTTGAAACAATCCCTAACCCTAAGCCCTCTTCTACAAGTATTTTAACCACTTTAGGGTTATAATTAATAATTACATGTCGGCCCAAAATCTCGATAAAATAGGACCTTATTTTTAAAAAAAATTATGAAGTATGTACAATACTTTCTTGATCAGTCACCACAATCTAACAATCTCCCACTTGGGGACTGATCAGGCTCCACACTAAACAACAATCTCCCTCTTGGAGATTGATCCTATAGAAATACTGCTACCACATGGGGCTCCCATTGGATCAAACCACACTGGACTCTTTTGTTCTTTTATTCATGTTCAGTCTAGAAGACTAACTAAAGTTGAAGAGGAGTCCAGCTTCTCCCTTGTTACTACCTTTTTTAACATATCTACTAGACTATCATTGGTATGTATCTTCTCTAGCTTTAATTGTCCATCCTCCAAAATTGACAGAATGAAATGGTACCGCAACTGTATTTTTTTGGTCTTTGAATTCAAAGCTAAACTATTTGTGAACAAATAATTATCCTTCTAAGGATGTCCCAATTCTTGCAAGAAGAACTAAAGTCGTATCATCTCCTTGGTTGTCTCTATAGTAGCTACATACTCTACCTCTATGGTGGATAAAGCATTAACCTTTTGTAACTTAGAAACCCAACTCACGGCTGCCCCACCAATAGTAAAGACGTAACTTGTAGTACTCCACCTAGTATCAATATCCCCTGCCAAATCTGAGTCAACATAGCCCTTTAAATCAGTAGTAGAGCCCCCAAAGTGTAGACACTTATTGGATGTTCCTCTCAAATATCAGAGAATCCATTTGACTGCATTCCAATGCTCAATTCTTGGATGACTCATATACCTACTAACAACTCCCACTGCATGTGCAATATTTGGCCTAGTTCATACCATAGCATACATCAAGCTTCCTATAGCTGAAGCATAGGGTACTTTGGACATATTATCCTCCTCTTCTTAGTCAACTTCAAATGACTAGGTAAAGGTGTGCTAATAGCTTTAGCATTCTCCATAGAGAAACATTGCAAAACCTTCTCCACATAATCAGCCTGGGATAGCATCAATGTTCTATTCTTCCTATCTCTACAAATCTTCATACCAAGGATTTGTTTTGTTGTTCCAAAATCATTCATAGCAAATGCATGTGCTAATTGGCTTTTTAGCCCCTTAATGTGATCCATGTTAGACCCAACTACAAGCATATCATCAACATATACATATAAAATAATGTAGTTGTCATTATCCAACCTTTTAAAATAAACACAATGATTTGAATGACTACTATAACCATGCTCATGCATAAAACTGTCAAATTTCAAATACCATTGCCGAGGTGCTTGCTTCAAGCCATATAAGCTTTTCTTCAATTTGTAGACTAAGTTCTCCTTACCTTTGAACGCAAATCCTTGTGGCTGAGCCATATATATCTCTTCATCCAAATCACCATGAAGGAAGGTTGTTTTAACATCAAGCTTCTCTAAATGCAAATCTTCAGGAGCCACAAGACTTAAAATAGTATGGATAGAAGTCATCTTAACAACAAGAGAAAATATCTCATCAAAATCAATTCCTCTTTTCTGTGAAAATCCTTTTACAACTAACATGGCTTTAAATATTTTCTTACCTCCTTCCTCTTCTTTTAACCTGTAAACCCACTTATTCTGTAAAGCTTTTTTTTTTTCCTGCAAGCAACTTGCACAAATCCCATGTCTTATTCTTCAGCAAAGAGTTAATTTCATCTTTCATTGCAGACTCCCACTAAATCTTAGTATCCACTTGCATAGCTTCATCATAACTTTCAGGTTCAACAGAATCAGTAAGTAAAATAGAATACAAAGACGGAGAAAATCTTTGTGTAGGTCTAATTTGCCTTGTTGACCGTCTAACATCCATCAGTGTATATGGTATTTATTGTTGCGGTTGTTGCACATCATGAGGAATGGTTGGAACATCAGCTTTTGGAGTATCATCTAGCACTACATAATCACCTTCTTTCTTCTCATGTTGCTGCAACAGATCTTTGTACAACACTTTCTCATTGAATATAACATCCTTGCTTCTTACAATTTTATGATTTTCAAAATCCTAAAGCCTATAACCAAACTCATTAATGCCATATCCAAAAAATACACATTTCTTTAACTTAGCTTTCAACTTAGTTCTATTTTCAGATTCTATATGAGCAAAAGCTTCACAACCGAAAGTTTTGAGAAAAGAATAACTCACCTTCTTACCAATCCATACTTTCTCTAGAATACCATAACCTAAAGGAGTAGAGGGACCTCTATTAATCAAATAAATAGTAGTATTGATAACCTCCACCCACATGTGTAAGGGCAACCCAGCATGCAACCTAATGCTCCTTGCACATTCCATTATAGTCTAGTTCATGCATTCAGCCACTCCATTTTCCTTTGGAGTCCTTGGAATAGTTTTATATCTACGAATACCATTAGTGGAGCAATAATCTTCAAATTCATGACTACAATACTCACCACCATTATCAGATCTGAGACATTTTAATTTTTTACCAATTTCAATTTCAACCAAGCATTTCCATTTCTTAAAAGTTTGAAATACATCAAATTTATGTCTAAGGAAATAAACCTATGCTTTTCTAGTTGTGTCATCAAAAAATGTAACATAGTAATGAGAGCCACCGAGGGAAGATACCTGAGCCAGTCCCCATACATCGATATGCACAAGCTCTAATTTCTCCCTTTTATTTTCCTTCCTAGTCTTTGCAAAACTCACTCTCTTTTGTTTTCCATACACACAACTTTCACAGAAATCCATATTAACACATTTTAGACCTGGTAAAACTTTCTTTGAATGAAGTACTTTCATACCTTTCTCACTCATGTGCCCAAGTCTATTGTGCCATAGCACTGTATCAAAATCTACAACAGCTATTTGTTCTCCTTGCTCAACCGCAGCAATTGTTCCTAAACATTCATTTTTCTCTAAAATAATTAAAGTAGATGGAACAATATGACCTGTACAAATATATAAAGTGACTATTTTAACACCTTTTTCTACTACAAGGGAACCTTTTGAAACCTTTCAATTTTTATCATTAAAAGTAACTACACAGCCCTCATCATCGAGTTGCCCTACCGAGATTAAATTCCTACTTAGCCTTGGAACATGTCTTACCTCATGTAGTAGCCCATGATTCCCATTCTGCAACTTAATCTTAATTCGTCCCTTTCCAACAATCTAACAGGGTTCATTATCTCCCAAATAAACAAGTCTGAAATCTCCTTGGATATAATCAATGAAATAATCTCTATGAGGTGTAGCATGAAATGAAGCAACAGAATCTAAAACCCATGAATCATCAAAACTTTTTAAAGACAAAAGAAAAGCATCCTCTTATAATTTGTTACTTACCACATTTGCCTCCTTGTCTTCATCTGATTTATCTCCTTCATTTTTCTTTTGATTCTAGCAATCTTTCTTTTTGTGCCTTGGTTTCCCACTATACCAGCAGTCATTCAATCCTCTCGATTGAGACCTCCTCCCCTTTGACTTTCCTCTTGATTTCTCATGATTTCCAGAATTACTTCATCTCTCAGTCGTTCTAACCCTGCTTTGTGCATTCAAAGCACTTTCTGATGTAGATCAACCTGAGGTTTTCCTATGAGTTTTCTCACTCAAAATAACACCAATGACATCATCATATTTTAGGGTACTAGATCCAGGAATAAAATTACTCACAACCATTACCAAGCCATTCCAACTTTTAGGCAAAGAACACAAAATCAAGAGAGCCATAATTTCTTCTTCAAAATTGATACCCACAGAAAATAACTGACTAGTAATAGTACTAAACTCATTTAAATGATTTGTAATAGATCCACCTTCTACCATTTTCATATTAAATAAATGCTTCATGAGAAATACCTTGTTTGAAGTGGAGGGCTTTTCATACAGTGTCGCTAGGTTTTTCATCAATTCTTCTATCGTCTTTTCTTTTGTAGTATTAAATGCCACTGATGGTGCCAAGCATAATCGAATGCTTCCAAGTGCCTTTTTGTCTAAAAGATCCCATTCATCATTTGACATAGATCCCTGATTCTTGGATTTGCCTTCCAACGGCTTCCATAAATCCTTTTGATACAGAGTCTTCCATTTGCATCTTTCATAACTGGAAGTTTTGCCCATTAAACCTATCAACCCTCATCTTACCCTCATCTAGCATTGCTCCCACTCAATCGTGAAATTTTTTTGTAGAGGATAACTAAAAAAAAACCTTGCTCTAATACCACTTGTTAGGATTAAACCACAGACAGAAATAACAATTACATGAAAATATAACCAATAACAGAAAATAATATATCACACAGAAAAGAACACAAGTCACCAAAATTTAATGTAGTTCACCCAATCCATGGGCTACATCCACCAAATAGCAAGTCCAATACTTTTATGATCTAGTGATTACAACCTGAGTACAATCTGTAATCCCTTATAGCTCAATACTGTCGCAAGAACCAATTTTGCATCACACTTTTTTGAAACAATCCCTAACCCTAAGCCCTTTTATACAAGTATTTTAACCGCTTTAGGGTTATAATTAATAATTACATGTCAGCCCAAATTTTTGATAAAATAAGGCCCAAATTTATTTATTTATTCACAAAAAATTTATGAAGTATGTACAGTACTTTCCTGATCAGTCACCACAATCTAACAATCTCCCACTTGGGGACTAATCAGGCTCCACACTAAACAACAAAATTCAAAATGCTCCTTAGTGAATTGGTGCACCATTGTGCAAATTTTGAACCATTTTTTTGTGGCATCATTCTGTCGGCATCATTAGCTCTAGATGGTTGAGTGAACCCCATTGACACCATTATTTCATCCACAATCACTGAACATTCATGAGCTCCGCTCATCGAAGTGCCCACAAGGTGCATTAAGCACATTTGAGCAATGATCTTTGAGGTTCGTAACTTAGAGGCCTTGTTATTTTTTTCATTGTGTTCATGGTTAGTTGGATGTTGAAATTTTTCAAGGGATTGTAAGGAAACTTGCAACAAATAATATAACTGTTTCCACATAACCTATAATAGATTTGAAATAAACACGGAATTAAAACCCACATGCAAGAGAATAGACAACATACCCACAAAAATATGATA
The DNA here is from genome assembly GCA_028749045.1 of Cupressus sempervirens. Taxonomy (NCBI): domain Eukaryota; kingdom Viridiplantae; phylum Streptophyta; class Pinopsida; order Cupressales; family Cupressaceae; genus Cupressus; species Cupressus sempervirens. Next base: position 622,116,674 of record CM053786.1, on the reverse strand, counting down.
CAAGATATACCCTGGGAAACCCTCATTGAGGGAAAAATGCAACCTTCAAAAACATCTATTATTATTCAGCAAAAAAACACCATTGCAATACAACCATGGAAGCCTTCAAATTCATAGCCACCTGAGCAAACTATGTGAACAAGCATGAATCTACACATCCCATGTCATGCTTCCAACCTTCATAAATGCTCCCTTAGCTAACTTGTCAAGCCTTGTCCCACTCAACTCTTTCCCTTTCTTGCTCACCAAAAACTACCCTTGTGGCTGCTTATATAGTAGCAAATCCCACAAAACCACCAAGTGATATTACATAAACCATGTGCTAAAACCATGTGCTACCTAACTCATTGACCCCACATTTAATATTGGAAATCTAGTTATTTTTTCCAATATTAAATAGTTACATAAAATATTATCACAATGTTACAATACAACTCATCAAGTATATCCCATGAGAATCTTTACATGTTGCACGTCCATCTAGGTGCAACATTACATAATAAAATATAACAATATTATGCAATGTGTGCAACACTCATTATCTCAACAATCTCCCACTTGTTGTATACATTGCATAGGGTCAATCCGTAGCCACATAAATAAACAAGGGAACAATCCCTTCTAGTACATCCACCATCATGGATCAAAGTACACATAAGTGCTCCATCCTGGTACCAACCACAAAATCAAAATATCTAGCATCTCAAACATGAATGATCTCACCTCCTATTATGTCACTGCCACTGAACATACATATAAGCCATCCAAAGAGAAAGCCACCCAACCTGTCGGTGTAGAAGATCATAAAATCTTGTACCAACTAAAATTCCAAGCACAAAAACTTGATCCAAGGGTAATCACATGTATCTGTAGTTGTCAAAATATCCATAGCTGAAATATCACCCACAACAAGTGCCAAACCCATCCAACTATCCATACTTCCAAAGGTATACCAAGTGAATCTCACATCATCAACATCTCCAATCTACAACCTACAATCACAACCTCAAGAGAAATGCCTACCACATATATACCAAGAAGCTCCCACTGCAAAAGATAATGTCAAATCTATAACCAATCCACTCACAACATCTCAAAGAAATGAATCCATGTAGTCTCAAGGACATCTGCAACACATAAACCAATAACCTGCTAAAACAACTCTCATAACAAGTCTCCAACAATCTCTCAAGTTCTCCACAAACAATAGAGGAAAGAGATAAAGGAATAACCATGTCATCTCTCACATGACATACATGAGCACAAACTAGTGATCACAATCTCTAACCAACCTCAAATCCAATGTAAGTGAAACAGAACATCCAGGAAGATAACCAAGACCAAAGAGAAACCATGCAAATCATAACATGTATCATATCCTTCTACACACACCTCTAGATGTAAACTGTGCAAATATGATCTCCTACATAAATCCCCAACAAGAAGCCTCAACAACACCCAAACCATACCATATAACCACTCATGGATGTAAGCCTCTCACAAGAAGATCAAACTCATAAACCATTCCTAATCCAAGGAATATGCCCAATATAAAACTATCTTCCAAACTCAACTAGCATAACAACATATGCAAATGGAGATAACCAATGCTAAACCATCTCTAAAATGAACCCTCTAGAACTAACTCATGTACCATAGCTCAAGATCCATATCCATGAAAGAAAAGAATTTAAATATAATGCCCTTGAGAAAAATTATAGGCTATAGCTCTCAAGTAGCAAACTGCCAAGTAGACCAAGAGTGGGAAATGAGAATGTTCATCAAGATATCCAAGTCTCCGATCAAAACTCATCTAAGAACAATCTCCTCTCAAGTCCATATCAAGTGACTACCCCTCGGACTTCCTGTTGAAACCATCAACTGTCCCAACAAATATTTCTCTAATCCAAGAGAAATTAGCATCGCCACTGTCTCTAAGTATCCATGAGCACTTGTAACCAATCAATCCATGCCAACTCCAAATGCAACATATCAATATCATGAAGTATCCAGCTTATGATCAATGTGCTCAATATCGAGAAACTAAACCAAGATCATTGTCAAAGTTTCAACCATGGCCTCAGGAACATAAACATAACAACATGATCTAAAACATCTCAAAAGAGATAGCATGCTCCATAAGAACATACTATAACATGTCAAAACTTTAAACATATATCAACATTATACCATGACAAAAAAAATGAAACTATCCTAACTCCAAGGATAACATGTCAAATGAAAACATAAACCAAACCTTTACCAAGAACCCCATTAGTCCTCAAGATGCAACCATCTCCACACACCATGAAGAAAACCATCTCCACATGCCATGAAGAACCATCTCCACACACCATGAAGATAACCAAAAACTCTATGAGTCCTCAAGATCTAACCATCTTCATACACCATGAAGATAACAAGTGCACCATGCAAATGTCAAAGGTGCTTCTATAGCAACAAGATCTAAGACAAACCTCCAACATTTGCAAAAACTCAATAAATATATCAATGCCAATAACTCCCACTCAATCGCAATACTAAATCACCCATGGCATCAAAAAATCCATCTCCTACATGAAGATCCTCCAAGTCTACACTCACACAACCAAAGTGTTAGTACCAAGATTTCCAAACCAAGAAGATACAAACCAAACTAGGAAATAATCCTGCACTATCACAAGCTCCCACTAAACTGTGTATCCAAGCTATCCATAACATCATGATGAAAAAATCCATCCTCTAACCATAAGAATCAACCAAGGCGTCAAACCATCAAAGAACTCAAAGTGGACATCATGAGCTCCTCAAAAGAAAACCAAATAACCATGATCCTCAACCAATAAGATATATACCACCATAACCAAATCAGAAATTCAAGCCAATGAGCATCAAATATTTACCTATATATTCAATCATGTCATGCCAAAATCTATGGCACCATGATCACATCCATGAACCGAGCATTTGGCTCTCAATCTGTCCATCCTGTCAGCATTAAATAGTCAACCACAATCCTCTGTCATGACTATACCTGGTAACAACATCTCATCCCTTCTACATGAAGAAAAAAATAGCAAACCATGTGACTTAGGGCATAGACAACCCAAATTCAAGCCACCAATCTAAATATGCATCAATAATGAAAGATCAATGGGCAAAGACAACCCATAACCAAGCTATAAATGCAACCTATAAGTATAGACCGCTTACAACACTGCACAACTTGTAGACCCAACGAGTCATCATACCTATCCAAACCAAATACCAATAATCATATCATCATGAGACCAATCTAAAATATGAACTGAGTATACAATGACATTAAATCTTAAATCTCCAAAATATACAATGTCATAAACTCACAATGCTACCATAGTCAATATATACCATAAATTGTTCAAATAAAAATATCATCAAATAAACCATGCCAAACCTGCATCAAATCTAAACCAATGTGTAGAGCTCTCCAAGAACTTTTCGTTGACTACTCAAAGTCCAAAATCAGACTCTGTATGCCCAAGTTATGCCCTAATCTATGCTCTAGATGAACAACATCTGACTTTTGGGCTTTTAAAACCTGACAAAATGTCAAAATCACAGAACCAAACCTACACCAACTTGTAGTGCTCTGAATTAGCTTTCCAATTCCTGAGAGAAAGTTATGGTCATTTTATTAAGACAGTCTTTTTACCATTTTTAGTCTGATTTTTTTTTGTGGTGAAAATTCTGATGAAATTAAATTTGACAGCCATCACGGGCTGAAATTAAAAAATTCTTTCATTTCCTCTGAACATGGTAAGGTATGTTTTTATCCAAGAGGTCATTACCAAAAGCCACCCCCTAAAAACCTCATTTAAATGAAACATCTAAAAAACTCTTTTATCCAATAATTTCACATGCCCAAAATCTTTCAACATCCCATCATAATGGCAAACCCAAAACCTTCAAATCTGCAATAAAAAACTCATATATCTTGCCCTTTCTTTTATCCTCTTATGCATTCCCATGGATTCAATCTTGGGTTACAATAATAATTCCATAGCTCTGATACCACTTGTAAGTAAACTTGCAACAAATAATATAATATTTTCCACATAACCCATAATAGATCTAAAATAAACACGAAATTAAAATCCACATGCAAGAGAATAGACAACATACCCACAAAAATGTGACACAAGATATACCCTGAGAAACCCTTGTTGAGGGAAAAACCCATCCTCCAAAAGCATCTATCATCATGTATCATTCAGCAAAAAAACACCATTGCAATACAACCATAGAAACTTTCAAAGCCATAGCCAGCACCGAGCAAACTATGTGAACAAACATGAATCCACACATCCCATGTCATGCTTCCATCCTTCAGAAATGCTCCCTTGGCTAACCTGTCAAGCCTTGTCCCACTTGACTCTTTCCCTTTCTTGCTCACCAACAACTACCCTTGGGGCTACTTATATAGTAGCAAGTCCCACAAAACCACCAAGTGGTATTACATAAACTATGTTTGATCTAACCCATTGATCGCACATTTAATATTGGAAATTTAGTTCTTTTACCCAATATTAAATAATTACATGAAATATTATCACAATGTTACAATACAACTCATCGAGTATATCCCATGAGAATCTTTACATGTTGCATTTTCATCTAGGTGCAACTTTACATAATAAAATAAAATAATAAGATATAACAATATTATGCAATGTGTGCAACACCCATTATCTCAACAGGGATTGCTTTGCCTCTGGCTATTTTTTCTTAAGGGGGGATTTTTATTTTGGGGTTGCTTAAATCTTTGAAGGACTTCAATTCTTTTATATTATTGTGATATTGATTTCATAAACCTTGAACAAGATTCTAATGAACAAGACTAAAATGAATAAGTTTTCTCAAACCATGTACAAGATTCTAAAGAATGAGAATCCAATTAACAAGATTCTAATGAATATTCTTAAAACAAAAAAGATTACATACACTATACAAATACACATGCACAAAAATTCATAATAATATAATATATAAAAATATATAATCATATATCTCTTGCATCAGATGGCTTTTTTCTAATATCACGATCTCAATTGAAGTTTTGGATGAAGATCAATGATGGAAATTTTTATGATAGATTTTGGCTTGGCTCTTGGTGTTGTCTTCGACATCAAACAATGAATTTTAATTGTATTCTTATAAGTTTTGGGCTCTTTGTAATCACAATGTTCTAGATTTGAGATTCACAATGATAAGATTCAATAGTGGTAATAGATACTCTCTTTAGATGTAGTCTTTTTTCTTCTGCATCCTTTTTGTATCAGGCAATGACCAGAGTTTTTCTTTTCTGGTTCTTTTCTCTAGGAGTCTTTTTTGAACTAGATTTTATTATTAATATAAATATAAAGTTTCACCAGATATATATATTCAATGCAAATGTATGTAAAAATGTACATATGTATACAAAATATGGCCAATGCCATCAAAATATGTCGATGAAATCAAATTTTATACATAAAATGTGGCATATACCATTTGAAAATGCATCCTAAGCCATCCCTAAAAACTACTATATCCTAAACTGGTGGAGGATCATCAAAATGGAGCCTCTTCAATGCGCTCTCTAAACTCGATAGATCTTGTATGAACAAAAAAGAGAAAATCCAAGTTAAACTAGTTAATTAAATGATTTGTACATATCAAATATAAACGTATTCAAATGTGTATTGATCAATGATGAAGGAAACTTTATTTACCTCTCTCCACACTTTCCTTTGCCACTCTGAAGTCCTCACATATGTCCTTAGAAAACCATGAACCTTGCCAAGTTCAACCTAAACATGTTTGTATGGTTGTCAAATTGATCTAATATTTAAAATATAATGTTATTAATGATAACATAATAAATTAATAACATAATCAAGAATTCAAATTATAATTTACCTTAGGTGATTGCCCATCGACAAATTTTTGCTGAGTGAGAAAATAAAAAGCCCTACCAACCCCCTTCCATTGCAAAGCCCTACCAATCCCCTTGCATTGCAAAGCCCTACCAATCCCCTTCCATTGCATCAGGTGTTTCCTACAATAGTTAAAAATTTAGTTGTTACAATGATGACAATCATTTCTTTATAATCTAAGAACATTAAGATGAGTAAAAAATAAATGATAAATATACATACTATAGGACTCCCACTGCAAGTGGAAATGCCTGAGAGTTTGCGATGGTGAATCTAGATATGTGCATCATCAAAGTTGGCCACCCCCTATAAAATTAAAAATACAATAACATTTCATTAGAAAAAAACAACTGAAAAGTACATATCTATTTATATATGCATTTAATGACTTTAAAACATATAATTACCTTCCCCTTGTCAATGGTCGGTGGTGCAACCCGCTCACATTGTCCCCCATCGATAGGTGGAACTTGCAAGAGAAAGAGAAGATGAGAAATTATGTAAAATACAACATGAAACAAGAAATTAATGAGCAATTAGATAATACATACCATAGAGGTCTCAAGGCCAAATGAAATGGTCAAAATTGTGACAGCATCCATATCTCTCATCTCCTCCTCTGTCATCAACTGGACATAAATGAATCACATAATCTACATAAGTATGAAGTTGTCAAATTTTCAAATATAAATATTGATTTTAAATTAACAATGTTATTTCAAATAAAATGTATAGACTTATCATAACAGAACGAGTCCATGTCTCTACCTGCCCATCCTCTCTCACAAGAGCTATGTGAGCCTTTGCAACCATGTTTGTGTGTTGTCGTCTCAAAGATCAAACTGAAAATCAGTACTAGTAATGAGACCCAAAAAAAGACTTTTGCACATAGCACAAGTATGCGACATGCAGACATGTGAAGAACTGCCAAATGTACTAGCATTGTCATCATCAACACGAGGATGCAACAATGACCTAGTCTAGGTGACTAGTAGACTTCTCAAATGATGAATGGCTCTAATAGATATTGTACTAACCTCAGTAATGACATCAGGATGTTGCATTAGAGGAGGGGCATTAATATTAAGGAGGGACAAAGGTGGTGTCTTTCCTCCACTTTGCCTTGGGTCTATCTTGCGAAGCTCCACCCCCTACGCCAATATTTGGCCTCATGCTCCAATAATTAACTTTAAGCACTTTGATAAACTCAACACATAATTTTCTTAAGAAACATATGGGCACCTCCAAATTGATGTCTAGTGTTTTTTCAAGAACCATCCACCAATGATTCTAAAAATGAGTTCTAATCACCTCATTAGTGCACCATTCGATTGACAAGTTTGGTTTTTAAGGATCAACTATTTTACCAGTTTTGGGGTCGGAAAATAGGTTTGTTAATTCCTTTTTACTAATATTAAGGGTCGCAACCCCATCATAATCCAAGCCATCATAAAATTGTTGGTGCATCTCATCATGCCAACGAAGAGTTGCATCATGTTGCTTGGTAAGGGTGTGAATATTACCCACAATAGTATTAAGGGTGGCTAGTATGAGAGATAAACCAGGGATAGTGTTATATGTTTTTTGCACAATCCTCAATTGATTCAGATTCTCTTCAATTAGGTCTTGAATTCGGGGAGGGTTTTAAGGGGGTGGTGGTGGTTCTGGATTATTTTGAGATCATTATTTGGAAATGGATTTTTTGGAGGTTGGTTCGGGTCTACCTTGCTTGCCTATAATGTAAATAAACATAGAATTACAATTTTAATGAACAATTTATAAATCAATCTAAAAAACTTCCATTTTCATTACAAAAACCTAAATTTAAAGTTTAAAAAAGAAAATAAATAAATTGAAAAACAATAAAAATTGAACCTACCTATGGTTAGATGCAAGGTGGAGCTATAAAATGGCAAGATATTATCGTATACCCATTTTTCACCCTATACTTGATACCAAAGGTTGTTATGTTGAAGGAAAATAACAAAACAATGTTCGAATTTTTGTTTTAAACTTATGTGCAGGGGTATCCGATATATAGGATACTTAATATGCCAAGGTAAATTTTTTTAACATTGGTATTAGGATTGGGGGAAAAATTCAAAGCGAATTTCAAATCTCTTTTTACATTTTTGGACTAGTTTTTTTCACATCACCAATTTTTGGCCCACCATGATCCTACACATGCCCTAAACTTGATATATATGCAAGGATAATCATCATGTATAAATACAATCTTCCACACAGTGAAAATTGTTTTTAAAAAACTTGGGTTACACCATAATAATGGGTTGCAATTTTTTCCACAAAGCACAAATATGTGGGCATGGAGGCCACATAAACAAGGCCTTCACTTGAAGTCTTCCCTTTGATCAAAGTTCCTTAACCCCACAAATAGAAAACAACTTGTGTTTAGGAAGGAGAGCCCTAAACTATTTTCCTTTTCTCTTTTAACCAGCAATATTTGTGTCTGTGTGTATATGTATGTATGTATACATATGCATTTATCTACGTGTACACGTGTGTCCATGCATGCATGCACACACACATGCACACATATCTATGTGTGTATGTATATATATGTGTATATGTATGTATATATTTATATATCTATGTGTCATGTGTATGTGTCCATACATATGTGTGTGTATGTGCATGTGCATGTGCATGTGCATGTGTATGTGTATGCGTATGTGTATGCATGTGTGTACATGTACATGTACGTGTATGCATATTTGTATATGTATATGTATGTGTACTTGTATGTGTATGTGTCTACATTTAGATATAGGTATATGTACATATAAATATACATATATATACACACATGATACATACATACATATGTGTATATGTATATGTATATGTACGTGTACATTTGAAAAAGAAAATCAAGATAAAGTATCAAACATATGGTAAATAATATTGCATCACTTTCTTCTAGTTTACTTCACTTCTTTCTCTGTGTACATGCATATATTCATTTGAAAGGAAATTCAAGATAAAGCATTAAACCTGTGAGAAATAACATTGCATCACTTTCTTCTAGTTTAGTTCACTTATTTCTCTCTTCTATGCAACATAATAAATAGTAACTAACTCTTGTCACATTTCCATTTTCTGCTATAATTGCAAAGATCTCTCCTACAACAAATTTATATATGGAAAAAAATACTTACAAATCTAGATTTATTAAATTTACAACTATGGAATTTTTTGAATATGTACACTAAGAAAAGGGGAAAAATTAAAAGGGGTGGACTACTCATTTTAAAATGTCCACGCTTGGAAGGAAGATGTCCCAAAAGGCTTTGAAGAATTTGATGAGAACAAATCCATAGATCCAATAGAACACCTCCATGCAAGAACTTGTCATAGAGAAGAAGAAAACAATAGAAGGCAAGGGTTTGGCTATGAAAATATGGAAGAATATATTATCAAACTAAAAAGAATAAATTAAAATGCAATGGATCAATCCTAATAAAGGAGATCATAAAACCCTAAGAGATAAAATACATTTAATAATTAATAATTAAATTATTAAATGAAATTGGTGCATAAAGTGAAATCTTAAGAAGGGAGTAAAGGTAATTTAATAAATTAAATTAAATTAATCGTTTACTCTAATACCCCCCTTTAAGATGAGCAACAATATAGCTACAAACAATGCAAAAAAAAAAAAGGAAACTACAATGTTGAAAGCATAAATGGGTCCCGACAACATGGCTTAATAAGGTACCCACCACAACCAAATCTTTAAAAAATGAAGAAATAGGGAAAACCACATGGGAAAACCCTACTCCAAAAAGAGATAGAAGAAGCAAAGAAGAACTAAAAGAAGGAAAGACTCATCACTGAGACCCCCAAAGGACAACTTCCTTCACCCCAACAATAGAACGCATCTGAAGATACTGCGGGGATGCAAAAGGTTTAGTGAAGATGTCTACAACTTGCTCAGTAGTGGGAATGTACTCCAAGCTAAGAGAGTCATCCTGAATTAGATGCTTGATGAAGTGCATGTGAAGCTCAATGTGCTTGGTCCTATGATGCTCAACTGGGTTGCAATAAATGTGTATAGCACTTTGATTGTAACACCATAGATAGGATAAAATTATCAAGAGGAAATACAAACTCTGTCATCAATTATCAAAGCCATAAAACCTCTTAACTAGCTAGCACAATTTCCTTGTACTCTACCTCTGTAGATGATAATGTGTAAGCATGCTACTTCTTGCTAGGCCATGTGATAGGACCAGATCCAAGATAGAAAAAAAATTCAGAAGTAAACTTTTGATCATCAATATCACCAGCCCAATCTGAGTTTGTATAACCAAAAATGTGAGGATCCCCTGATTTGTAGTGAGTTCCATAACATGTAGTATCCCAGATGTACCTCAAGATACGTTTGGAAGCTTGCCAATGACTCTCATGTGGATCATATGAGAATCTAGAGGCAAGTCCAACCGCAAAGGAAATATTAGGATGTGTGTGTCAAGTACAACAAACTACCCACAAGCTATCTATATAAATTGAAATTCACTGTAGTAGTGCAAGTGGTAAATAAAACAACTTCTAACTAAAAAATATGTGGGAGAAGGCCTGCAATAGAGTACATTGAATCTCCAAAGCATATAGAGAGCATACTTATGTTGGAATATAGTTATCCCATCTGAAGACTAAACAACCTGTAGGCCCAAAAAATAGTGCAAAAGTCCAAGGTTTGTCATCTCAGACTACTCTCTCAAAGCTCATTGAACACTTTGAATCATAGAGGATGAGCTACCTACAATAATGAGATCATCTACATATAGCACAAGTATTAATAATTCATCCCCATGATGTTAAATATACATTGTAGGATTGCAATGACTCTAAGTAAACTGTGAAGTAGGCAAGAAGGAATCCATCTTCTCATACCAAACTCGAGGGGCTTGTTTGAGACCATATAAAGACCTTTGGAGCTTGCATACCATAGAAGAGTCCTACACAAAACCACAAGGTTGCTCCATATAGATCTCCTCATGTAGGTCTCCATGAAAAAAGGCACTCTTCGTGTCCATCTAAAATATTGTCCATCCCTAAGAAGTTGCAAGAGAGAGTACAAGGCAAATAGAATTCATCTTGGCAATAAGAGCAAAGGTCAAGGAATAATCAATACCCTCAACTTGTGAAAACCCCTTCAGAAAAAGATGTGCCTTGTACCTATCAATAGAACCATCTGCAACATACTTGGTACGGTACACCAACTGGCACCAAACCAACTTTCTTCCTTTCAAAAGAGGACAAAGATCTCATGTGTGGTTCTCCATCAAAGAAGAGTACTCATCCATAGCCCTATCCCACTCTAAGTGTCCTTTCGCATGTGAAAAACTTTATGGATAATCTAGAATGGCATGACTCAATAGTCCAGTACCAAATGTCTAAGCATGAGTGTGACCAGAATCTGAAGGATCCCATGCCATAGGTCCTGCTACATCAATAGTATTACAAGCCCACTTAGGCACTCATTGAACATCTGGTGGAGGTGGTGATGGGAGATCAACATTAAGATCTTCCTCAAAGGATATGTAATGCTATAGAGGAGAAGAGGAAGTACTAGGTAGTGAGGGAGAAGTTGGTGATGGAGCCTCCATCTGAGGGTAACACTCATCAAACTAGACATCTTGCTAAAATGAGACCTCTTTGGAATTAGGATCAAATAATCTATACTCCTTCACATCCTCACAACAGCCAAAAAATATGAGTGGTCAGCTCTTCCTCTCCATGGATTTCCTCTAAGCATCTAGAATAAATTCCCAAGCCTCACTACCAAAAATGCAAAATGTAGAAACATAGGGCTTGACATGATTCCAAGCCTCCTCAGGAGTCAAATATTGCAATACCTTGTGAGGCATCCCATTCTAAATATAGTTGGCACAATTGATAGCCTTAGCCCAAAATGAAGAACTCATAGCTTGAGACTATATCATACAATTGGCCAATTCTCATAATGTTCTATTATTTCTCTTTGCAATCTCATTATGTTGAGGGATATGGGAAACTATGAACTAATGTTGTAAACCATGCTCGGTGAAAAAATCTCAAAAAGACTGATTCACATATTCCTTGTCATTGTTAGTGCATATACGCCTGACAAAAAGACTAGACTACTTCTCCACAAATGTCTTAATGATTCAAAATTAATCAAAGATATCAGATTTGTACTTCAAAAAGTGCACCCATGTGTGTCTAGATAAGTCATCTATGAAGGTAAACACATATCAAGCACCTATAAAGGATGGAGTTAGGAATGGCATAAGATCATTGTGTATCAAATCCAATGGTGCATTTGTTAGCATGAATGTTGATGGTATTCCTTTGGGGGGGTTATCCTAAGCATTGGAAAGCATGTGGCAGTATTGACATATTGAATTCATGACTGTGTTTTTCATTGATGTCAACATAGCAGTAATTTTGTAAAGATTGGCAGAATAGCAGATAGAGATTGTGTCCATATCGACAGAGGTTTGACAATCAGATTACTTAAAGTTAAGGTCATGTTCTCCATAGTGTCCTAATAACAAGGTTAAGTGCATGTAATCTAAGTTGAAGAATTACAAAAGTTATATGTGATTTATAGAGAGAAGTGCAGAAATAGAGTACCTATAAACCAATTTCTGATGATTATGATTTATCTCTTTATTGAGATATAATCAGGATTCGTGACCTTATACAATGGAAGAAGACAGTTTGATGATGACGTATGTAAGTGTGCAAGCCCTAAAGTTATACGTGTGAGAAGTTGCATAGACTGTGAGCCAATAGTGCTTTTGTAATTGCAAAATAATTAATTATCTTATTATAATTAATTAGGAAAGCCTGAAGGCCAATTCAAGGAATTATTTTTAAGCTATGATATAAAGTATTTTTCCTTGTTTGTAAGAATTTTTAAGAGTGTGTGAAATTTGAAGTGTTCAAGGAAGTGCGAACAAAAGTAGAGTATTTAATAAATGTGAGTAAGAGATCCAAGAGATTGTTGGATGTAAAGTTTGTGATCTAGCATCAAGATCAGAAGGAGCATAAGTTCAGTTGATAGGACAGAGAAAGAGGAAGGAGCAGTACAATTCAATTCTATTATTCTGCAAGAAACAATACAAAGATCATTTGGATAGTGGGTTCATTGGTCTTGCCCCTGAAGATATTTGGACAGTGGATCTATCTACCTTCCACAACTCCTAATAGGGTTGGCATAACTTCTAATAGGGTTGGAATCTCCTAACAGGGATTCAAAGTCTCCTAACAAGGACTGGTATGTACTAGATATTTGATAGACTTCTAATAGGGTCCATCCTCTAACAAGGAATATTTATATTAGTGCATCATCTTGTGGGTACCATCCCCACCAATATTTTTCCTCTAATTAAGGGTTTCCCTAGTGAACATATCTGGTGTTATTGTGCATGAGTATCTTGTTGTGGTTTCTAATTATATTTCTCACATGGTTAAGATTTAATAAGGTTGATAATTGTGATATTAGTTGGATAATTGATTCACACCCCCCCCCGCTCTTAGTTATATTGGTGGACTATATATTCTACCAGCCTTAGTATGTGTGGATCTAACTGTCAAAAATGGATCTTTGTGATGTTTTCCATGTGCACAACCTTCACAAACATCGTTAATACAAGAGATCTGAGGTAGCCTAATCACTAGCTCCTGTGTACTCATCTGTTGTAGATATATGTAGTCGACACAGCCAAAATGTTCATGTCAAAGCTTGCTCATTCTGTTTACATGAGCAATAAGAGAAACACCTGTAGAATTGAAGCTCTCAAACCCATCAAACTAATATAAGTGAGACTAAAGATCAACGCTCCTAATAGAAACAACCAAGTCAGGATCATGGAGATCTTGAATAACCACATCATGTGGTGAGAACTCAAATGTCTTACCAGAGGCAAAATGAAAAATCTGAAAGACAGATAGGAGGTTCATAGAAATAGCCAAAACCAAGAGAATTTCATGTAGGGAACCACCTTTGAAAGAGATAGTGCCTAAACTTGAAATTGAAAGTTGTGTGGAGTCACCAACTACAATCTGTGTAGTACCACTCTAAGCAAGTCAGGTAACCAAATCGGGTGTATGTGTCATATGGTGAAAAGCACCTAAATCAAAAATGCAAGTAGTTGATGAAGACAATGGTCATGTAGAAAGGACATGTCCTTTCCCTGAAGGAGGAGATGGTGGCTTTGGAGAAGCAATAGTATGCTATTGCAAGGCCTCCTCTAAATCCTCAAGACGTTTTCAACACCTAGAAACTGGATGTCCTTCCTTGCAAAAAAATTTGCAAGGATCACTTGTAAACTTCTTAGTCTTGGAGGAAGACTCACCAAACTTAGATGTCTGAGAAACCAATGCCTAGTTCTTTGGTCTTGTGAGAGAATCAAATTGTGAAATATTTTCTATCTCTCTAGTCAACCGATCATAGAATACCTCAAAAGTGGACATGGTAAATGTAGGACCCAAAGCATCCATAGTGGAATGGAAGGTAGAAGAGAAAATGTGATTTTTTTCTTGAAGCTTTGACGGGATCAAATAAGTGCACTCCTTATCAATATTCACTTTCCCACAACCCTATAGTAAAGATCTTTATTATTTAAACCTCAGCAGAAAGTCCTCAATAGAAGGAAAAGCATCTGGTAAAAGTGATGAAAGCTCCACCTCAATCTGAAGTACCCTAAACTCATTGATGATACTAAAAAAGTCCTTGAACTTGGCCCACATTTCTTGAGGGGAATTCAACCCATCAAGATGAAACTGCAAGTTGTCTGAAACATTCAAATAAATCAAACCCATGGCCTCATCCATCTTATTCTAGTGTTGCATTACCTCAAAAGGCATCTATAAAATTGGTTGTACTTTATCTAAACAAGACCACAAACCCTTTGAATGGAGAACTCGTGTCATAGAAGATGTCTGTGTATGATAGTTATGTGGGTTTAGAGGAACAAGACAAGAAGAGGTCTCACCCATTGTTTTAGGTGTATAAATTTTGTTTTAAAGGTCTAGTTTGCTTATGTAAATTACAGATTGAATAATATAAGATACCCCCACAATGCAAAAAACCAAACCCCAAATGCCAAAAAGAATGTGTATACAAGCAAAGAGAAAAAAAAATATTCAATTTTTGAATCACACATACCTTTGAAAAATACTAATTAAAATAATAGAGAATATGGTAATTGCTTGAGAAGATCTTTTCGGTGCTTCTTTCTAATCAGAAAGTGGAGCTAAAACGAGTAAGTTATGCCCCCCAGAATGTAGAAAGAATCATCAAACTTTGACTGAAAAAAAAGTACCAAACTAGAAAAAATCCAAAAAATTACCTTCACTATCATGTCTGTCTCAAAATCAACTTTCCAATGATATCTCGTTTGCCCAAAAGAGACTATTATGCTCAAGTTAGAGCCAAAAAACCACTAGGTACTCCAAAAGGAAAAACAAATTTTGAAACACTGAAAAAAATTGCCAAGGGGCTAAAAAATTAACCGTCGACCCCCACGTGACAACAAGCAAGCTAGGTTGGGTGGAGGTGGCCCGGCAACAGAGGAGGAGCTCGACAACGATGGAGCTCAGTGGTGAAGGTGATGGTGCTCGGTAGTAGTAGTGGAGCTCGTCGACTGCAGTGGAGGAACGGGCTTGGGTGACAATCAAGGGTGATACAAACTGCCAGTGGTTTTGGCAACCATTGCGATAAAAGTAAACCACCTACGCTTTTTAAAAGTGCATTTTTTAAATAAAAATATTACATTTTTCCATCTTGTTTTATGTGCTAAGGGTCGTGGTAGGCAAAAAATATTTTGCTTCAGAATACAAAGTTGGCCAAAATGGATATATTTTATATGAAAATATGGGTTTTGACATCCTCTAAATCCAACCATGAGGTCTATTTGGCCTTAAAGTGCTCTGAAATTCAGAGACCCCCTTATTTTTACAAGAAATACGTGAAAAATAGCTAGATATATTTTGTCAAACCCTCGTTCCTCTTTTTCTCCAAATAAGAACAAGCTACAACAGATTAGGCTCTGATAGCATGAAGGATTTTATGAGGAAAAATTCATGGATCTAATAGAACACCTGCATGCAAGAACTTGTCATAGAGAAGAAAAAGACAAGAGAAGGAAAGGGTTTGGCTCTAAAAATATGGAAGAATATATTATCAGACAAAAAAAAAAAATGAAAATATAATGGATCAATCCTAATAAAGGAGATCGTAAAACCCTAATAGGGAAACCTTAAGAAGTAAAAGATATTTAATAATTCATATTTAATTATTAAAAATAAATTCATGTGCATAGAGTGAAATCTTAAGAAGGGAGCAAAGGTAATTTAATAAATGAAACTATATTAATCATTTACTCTAACAGGCTCAAATAGGACCTACGTTTTGAATGAGACAATGATATTTTGCTAAAAATGTGTAAATTATGAATTCGAAAGAGGAAGAATGTAATGTAAAATGCTAAATAGAGAAATATAGTTAGATCTAGAAATTATACTTTAATAACTAACTGCTAGAAATAAAAAGTGAGATAAATTGGGGTCCAAACTATTGTAATGGAATGTGGTATCAATTTGGGTTGAAGTTATTGGATACAAAATATTTTAGATGTTTTGTACCTATTTGAATTATTTTTTCTTCCAGTACATGATGCTTTTGATTGGAATTCGTAGGGTCTCTTTTACTATTCTTGATCTTTTCAAAAATGTTCTAACACATTTTTAATTTATCATTGCACATAGAAAAATGGAAAAAAGGTTGGGTAAAATGGGTTTGCACAAGAGCAGCAATTTCTACTAAAACCTCCCTAATCTCCAAGTCTACTAGACCATTGAAAATTATCTCCACTAACATATTGATTATAACCTTTAGTGGTTAAATCTAATCAATTGTGTTTACTACATTGTGAGTTGCGATTGTTCCCTGATTGTGAACCACCATGGTTACCATGGAAGAACTTCCTAACCTACTATTGGTTCTGATTACCCTTCAAGAAGGTAAGAGAGTTCTTGGCACTCCTAGTTCTCTTAGACTGGCTGCTCTTAGGTCTTGAAAAAGAAGATCATCTAACCTAGACACCTAGTTGACCATCATGACCCAAAGCCAAATTTGTCTAGATACTAATGTAGCTTGAATGATTGCATCTTTGAGGGTTTTAGGTTTGAAAACCTTAACACTCTTGATGATGCTATAATTAAACCTTTTAATGAAGTGTTGGACCATCAAAGGCGATTTGTTATTATACCCTGCATATGGTTTAAGCTCCAAACTTGTGCTAATACTCTCAGACACTCATAGTCAACTATTGTAGATAATCAAATTCATCTATTCATTGTCGGTGTCATTGATCTAATAGGAATCACTCATAGAATTTCTTGAGGAAAAATTCCAAAGTGATATTCTTCATATTCAAATCATGTTTTTCCTCTTCAAACTTTCATAAGTTTGTTGCAAAACTCTCTAAGTGTGTGATAGAAAACCTTGCCTTCACATTGGTATCAAAGTCTTGCATGGAAAAATACTAATCAAATGCTATAAGCCAATTCTTTGCCTCATACCATGTATTCAATCCATCAAATGAAGGAGGCTTGGTCCTCAGGAGGTCCTTATCTGTGTAGCCTTCATAAGGTCTTGTATATCCTTTGTGCACCCTCTTATAGGACTCTTGGACCTAGGACTCTCTTCATTCCCAAAATGTTTTGATCCCTCCTAATCAACTCTCTCATGCACAGGTAAGTGTTCTAGGATAGCTCTAAGCAACTGCCTAGTCTCAAGATCTTCTAACTTAGCATGTTGTTCACCACTAGTACGCCTTATATCTTTTTCCTATATAGTGTCCTCTTTGTGGGTCAAAGGAGGGCTTTGACATATGTCCCTCCTATGAGCTCTACCACGTGCTAAACTACGACCCATAGCAACAGATCTAGACCAGTACCCATCTCTCCTACAACACCCAAAGAAATGAATGAGGTCTCGAAATTCATCAAAAATCATAAGGACATAATGCTTCTTATTTTTTAGTTTTGAGGAAGGGTTTGAAAACCCCATTATAGAATTTTATTCAAATTACTATCTCCCAGAGTGCTTATGAATTAATTAATTAAAACTATTGCCTTTTTCTCTAGATCAATGAATGTGTTATGCAATTCGAGAGAAAAACTTGTTTGGTCTTTGTTATAGAAAACTTGATTGGAAATCAACAGTGCTAGAAAACCTAAAGAAGGAATCAGAAAACTATCAATAATTATGCATTTGATAACCCTCTCAATAGTAGGAAAAATTCAATATGGAAATTTAGAAAATGTGAGAAATTTTATAGTTAGAATATGGAATCTATTGTGAGGAATTTTCTATATAACTATGTATATATTTCTCCATTAAAGTAAAGAATTTAATTACTGAAAAATCTATTGGAAAATTTAGCAAAAAAACAACAAAAGAGAGATTTTATGTTCATTGGTGTTGGTGTAGCTAAATATTACTAATTACACTTTACTTAAGTTTACTTAGGATAATGCATTTTCATATCAGTTTTTGATTAAGTAAAATAGGTTTTGAAGAGTGCCTGAAACCCTGTACAAGTCTAAAGATTTTCAATGAGTGCATAAACAAAAGGTACAAAAAACCAAAGTGGAACTAGTCACCCCCCAAACTAAGGGTAACCAAGGTGACAAAAATCCAGTCACCAACCAAAAGAAAATATCCAACAAGGAGGCAGAGCTAGATACATCACGATTTGCCCTTTGATTTAGAGCCTCCCTTGCATGATCGTAGATTCATTTCTAAAGAAGGAGCAAATGGCCTAGTTTTCTTTCTTTTTAGTGCAATCTAGCCATCCTCCACCTTAGTTGCCTCAGCAATCCAATCCCCTAAAGAAACAAAACAATGGAGCCCAGGGGAATCTGAGAAAACAAAAATCTCCCTAGAAGAGCCCAAAGCCAACTGGCCCCCCACTGAAATAGGAGGAAAGTCCAATACAAGGACAGGGGCACGAGAGGGAACAGGATCTTGGCTCCCAACAAGACCAGGAGGAACATCCAGAACAGGGGCAAACTCCTTCTCCATCGAAGGATCATCGGGAGAGGAAACATCCGCAAACAAGGGTAGAACAGAGGAGGCGTCCAACGAAGGGGCAACAGGAGAGCCATCCGGGATAGCAGTCGTGGCAGCCACCAGAGTGTCCTAAGAAGAGTCACCATCCCCAACAGAGGGGGCTTTGAGAATAGTCTAATGATCATCTGAAACATTCTTCCACCAAGGAGTCTTCTTCGGTCTAGGTTTTTCAGAGGAGCAGCGAGCAGCAAGGTGACCGGTCTTGTGGCACTTCCTGCATCGAAAAGGGATTCCTTCATAATCAAGACACTAGATCCAAGATACAATCAGAGAGGCCAAACAAATCATCGTCGGGAGACCCTTGGAGATGTCGACCTCAACTAGGATCCAAGCATATGTGGTGCGATACACATTGGAAGAAGCATAATCTACTAGCAAGAAATCCACGAGGGCCTCCCCCACCGCCTCCAGGACAGAATCCACCCAAACGTGAAAGGGAAGATTTAGCAACTTGACCCACAGAGGGACCTTGTTAAAGGATTCTGTCGACGAGTCAAAATCCTTGAACCAGGGTTTAGCCATCAAGGGATATTTCTCTTCCCAAGAGAAACTCCAACATAGAATAGCATTTCTATCTTCAGTCGAATCAAACTTCACAATAAAAATACCCCTAGCAACTAGGTATATCTGAGTTGTACTTGAAATGAAGGGTTCCCATACATGACCAATCCATGCGTGCAAGTCCAGAAGGAAGGGCCAAAAACTCTTAAAGAAGAAAATGGTGACAGTAGAGGAGAAACTATCCAACTGTTCAAAAATATCCTCAACAATGTTTGGATCTAACTCCAATACCAATGAGTTGCCAACAATAACAGGTTTAGCAACCTAGGACCCCGACCTCGCTTGGACCACCAATGTCGCCCGAGAAGCCTATCCTCACATTTTGACCACCTAAGTTAGCCTCGTAAGCTACAACATCTACATAAGATAAGGCGGATCTACAAGCCTCAACCACTGACCAAGCAAGATCAACCAGAGGAGGGGTTAGGGCACCA
The DNA here is from genome assembly GCA_028749045.1 of Cupressus sempervirens. Lineage (NCBI taxonomy): Eukaryota > Viridiplantae > Streptophyta > Pinopsida > Cupressales > Cupressaceae > Cupressus > Cupressus sempervirens. The sequence continues at coordinate 622,096,569 of CM053786.1, read as the reverse complement.
CTGCGCAACCCAAAAGCCAGGGCAAAAGGCGTTTTCAGGGTAGAGGCGGCGGGGCCAGGGCCAGGAGTAGGCGAATGATTCATGGGCTTCAAAGGCCCATGCACTAGCAACGTAGGCATAACAGGCCCATCCACATTCTACATAGGCGAAGTGGGTGACAAGAGCAGTGCAGGGAGCTTCTTTGTCATCTCAAACATAAGTGATCTTGCATTTTCATATCAGTTGTCATGTAGACACATAGGAGTTTGCACTTTATTTGAGCACATGTTGCCTCACACCTATCTTTGCGTGATATACCTTTGTATCATTATCCTCTCATTGGTGTACATACTTTCATGTATAATGGAGGATAATTTAGCTTTCGTGGACATGTGCTTAGTTGTTGTGCTTATCACTTGCATAACTCTTAGTCATCTTGCATTGCTTATTATTCAAGCATATCTATATGCATTGTATATGATTATCCATTATCATTTGATCATCATTTTGTCTCCCTTTTGTTATCAATTAAGCTTCTAGATCTTGGCATTTTCATCATTTCCCTTAGGCAAATTCTTATAGCTGGAAAAAAATTGTCTATCTAATTCAAGAAGCAAAATTGGTTTTAAAAATATATGTTTTAGAGAGATAGAGAGAGAGTCTCAACCTGTGTACCTTGGCTACATGCAACTATCAAACTATTTGTAAGTTCTATATTATTTGTTTACCTACTTATTTGTAGGTAAACACATTCTTTGAGAACTATTTGTAGGTGAATAAAACATTAGTCTCTCCCACTTGATATTTACCATAGAAGAGAGTGCAGTATATAACTCAATAAATTAACCGTGTGTATGGGAATGGGAAAAGCACATCTAGTTGTCACACTACATAAAATTGGTAGTATTTACAAGTTTATTCAAAGAAACAACAGCGTATATGTCCTAAATGTCATTGTTTTCCATCTAGAATTTATCCTTCCAAAATGACATTGCATGTCAATATTCTTCATTTTAGCATGGTAAGCGTGATTTATTTCTAGAGAAAGTTGAATCATATTTCAATAATGTGGGTTCTTCAAATTAAATAGTATCACATCATCATTTTAACCATATTGCATGTTTACAACTATGTGTTACAACCATTTATTTATTTGTGGAAGGTCTAACATTATTTTATGGCTTGGTCAGATGGATATTCAAACCTCCAACCAAAATAAAATCATAACCACCGATAAGTAGGAGATAATTTCCATAGCAAATCAAATTGTGATATTAATATCAAGATTTAACTGTGTGATTTTGAGTCAAACTCATTGACCCATGTTTCATGAGTAGTGATTCAACATCTCATGAGAATAAATGGAACACTTAGCACTCATTGGATCTAGGTGATGCTCACAGGGGTGAAGCACCAGGACTTCTCTGGAGGTCACCCATCTTAGTACTACTCCAGCCTGAGCGCGCTCAACTACAGAGTTTTTTCCATGGTTAAACCCAAAGCTTGCAACCCCATTTGAAACCCCATTTGCAAAACATTCACCAAGTGTTGTGCCTTATGAACCATTCATTAGAAAGCCCCTTAAGCTCATCAATTGATAAGTAGGAGATAATTTTCACAGCAAGTCAAATTGTGATATTAATATCAGGATTTAACTATGTGATTTTGAGTCAAACTCATTGACCCATGTTTCATGAGTAGTGATTCAACATGAATCCATCTCTCATGAGAATAAATGGAACACTTAGCACTCATTGTATCTAGGTGATGCTCATAGGGGTGAATCATCAGGACTTCCCGGGAGGTCACTCATCTCAGTACTACTCTAGCCTGAGCGCACTTAACTACATAGTTTTCTCCATGGTTAAACCCAAAGCTTGCAACCCCATTTGCAAAACCTTCACCAAGTGTTGTGCCTTATGAACCACTCATTAGAAATCCCCTTAAGTACTGGGATGGGTGACCTCCCGGGAAGTCCCAGTGCTTCACCCCTGTGAGCATCACCTAGATCCAATGAGTGCTAAGTCTTCCATTTATTATCATGAGAGATGTATTAATGTTGAATCACTACCCATGAAACATGGGTCAATGAGTTTGACTCAAAATCACACAGTTAAATCCTAATATTAATATCACAATCATAACCACTAATTAATTTTTAGTTATCTAAATATTCAATCCAACAAATCCACGTACACTAAAACCTTACCCACAACATTGATTAATAAATGTAATGTAATCTATAGTTCATCTTAAATACTTCAATTGTAATTTCCATATACCTTGTCAATGCAAGATGAAAATGGGTCATATAGGGAAAATGAAGAGAAAAATCTATTGAAGATATTAGGCCAAAAAAAAAAAAAAAACAAACAAACAAATACAGTCACCTTTTTTTTGGCATGGTAAGTCAAAAGAAAATGCATTTTTGAACAAATAGACATGCCTCTTGTTTTTTCTTTTGACAAATAAGATGTTCAATAATGAAAATTAGTATTTTTTTATGAAATATTATTTTAAAATAACACTTCAAGCCAAAATCTACTAATCACACGAAACATGAATGACTATTCATTTTGATTTCAAAAGTATCCCCACTTTCCTCCAAATAAATAAATTTTTTTTTTTAAAAAAAATTTTAAAATGAAATGTTGACCCAAGAATAAATACTCAAATCTTATAATTAGAAAAGTATATCCTAATAAATTGAAACAAATTTTCTATCTTTAACATTATTTTCTATCTTAAATATCGCAGCTATCAAAATATTAGAATACTTAACAGATCTGATATAAGTTATTTCGCAACTCAATCACTTCCAAAAGAATGCCTTCTTATGAAAAGTAAAACACAAGATCTAATCACACTCGTACATCATAAGTTCATTCTGATAGATAATCCCTTTGAAAATGGTTATTGTATATTCTGTTATAAAAAAAAGCATAATTATTGTCCTAATAACACAATATTACTCTCTAATGAAAGACATCGTATATTTTATAATAAAATGTTTGAAATAAAGTTTTCCAATGATAGAAATATGACCACCAAGATACCAAAGATGCTTTGCTTTGCCTCATACAAAGTGATTGCGTAGTGGGATATCTATATATTCTACTTGAATTGTTTAATAATTACTTACATACAAATTTGTTTCGTTTTGTTTAATAATGTGAAACAAGTGAAGGGGAATAAAGAACATTTTTCGCGAGGAATAAGATCAATTGCTTCGCTGTTCTGATGATCTGTTATGCCTATCCAATAAAGACTGAATCCCTGTTGGCAAAGATGAATTATCGTCTATAACTTTTTCAATCATGGCGGCTCTATAGACTCTTTTGGTTCTTTGTATAATCAGTCATTATTGTCACCAGCCTTCAGCAATTCAAAGAATTATCTTATGTAACGCCCCGCCAAGGGATCCAAAAGAATTAACCTAAAGTTTCACTAAGTTTGCTAAACATTTTTTTATTTTATTTTTTTTTTATTTTTTTTTTTGTTGTAAGAAAGTATAACATACACATCAAACACATAGTAGCGGAAGCAATAACATTTAATCATCGACAAACATACATTGCAAGTTACATTTCTTAAAGATCCCAAGACGTTGAGTCACGTTTAAATTTAATTAAATCTAATTCTAACATCTATCACATACATATGAAAGAATAATCAGAAAGTCCCATGTCCATAATATACATTTGTTCCGAATGCCTCTCGGCAAATTAATTCGGAATGCTCAATCATCCACTGTACAAGTCACAGGGTATGAAAGGCTTAAAAGAATATACATATGTAAAGATCAAGATACAACATCCTCAAATCCATGATACAAAGTACAGTAAAAATATATGAAACTATTCACCATACATGATACATCCATACATCCATAATGATAAAACATCTATCTTAAAATCTAACCATCCATCATAATAATCCAAGAACATAGTGAAGGTAAATGCCAATCACGAAAATTCCAGCCACGGTGACCACAGGACGGATCTCAATGGTAAGAGTAAAAGCACTACCACCCGACCGCGTGGAACCTAAATGGTCCACTCCCACCGCGCTGAGGAGATAGTCTCAAGTCCCAAATAGGATAACAAAACCTATAATCATAAATACTCTCTAAGTCCAAGAAATCATATAAGTATGCTAACTCAAGGGTTCCTAAAAAGATCGACATCTAAATCCCAGAGGTACCACAAGACACGTAGGAAACCTAATATGCAAGCGGGAAAGTGTCATCGCAAAAGTCATGTAGAAGTTACCCGAGCAATCCCTTAGGAATCCCGGGTCCCTACTGATCCTGCGGCCACTAGTATCCTCTCGTACTGACGAGGCCTACTATGGAATGCAAGGTCGTAACCAAGGTTCTCTCTACCCCATCCTAGTCTGTACTAGCACTCAAGGCATAGGAGAGAACATACAATTATCTTGTTAGGGTCATTTTCTCTCATTTAGTGTAAATGTTTTCACTTATTAAAAACGACTTACAATGGGTTTCTCAAGGCAGCCTCTTAGGGCTCCGACCCCCATTGCAAGCCACTTCCCGACTCTACACATAGATAACCTACCCTAGGCTCATAAAATCATAAATCAAAGAATCATAATAAAACCACCTCAGTCCTATATAAGCAACTGAAAAACATCATAAAAGATAAGCCACAAAATTACATCAGTTCTTCATGAGCAACAGATAATATCAATTAGTAATCATATGATCACGACAGTTCTCTATCAGCAACTGAAGGCATCAATGATAAGTCACAAAATCCAATGGTTCTCCAATGAGCAACCAGAAAGTATCCCAGTAGTAAATTACAATACTGATCAAAGACTCCAAAATGGTCAAGTCAACACATGACATCATCAAGAACATAACAAATACTTCAGTCCTTTCAAGCGACTGAAAAGCAATCCAAGTATAACTGATCGAGACTCAAAAATGGTTATCAAATATAACTGATCGAGACTCGAAAATGGTTAAGTCAAGTATCTCAAATACGTACATCTCAGCTTCACACAAGGAAACTGGAAAGCAATAACAAACAGTAAACACAATCATGTCATCGAGCACTTCATCACATTACCATGGTCGGGTTAAGAAAGATTGAGACCAAATCATCATGACATCACATTCACAACCCCGAGCCTCTGGTAACTACCTAAACTGGCCAACGCTAAACCAACCCCATAACACTCAAAGCATAGACAATATATAGAAAACATCATAGTCTCACAATTGGTTTTGATTTGAAAACATACAGTTGAGTTAAACAATAAAGTTTCAGTTTTTAGTGTTTATATTCAAGTAAAAAGTTTTATAGTTCAATTTGATTGATAATATACTATTGAGTTAATGTGAGATTTCCATTTCCAGTTGAACGTATGTTTTAAACAGATAGAATCCATAGTTCACCTTTACAAATTATCCCGTTCTTAACTCCAAATGAAACACTTAATTACCCCTAGTTGATTTTAAGTCAAAGTCCTAAAACAATCTAAGGGTAATATTTAAATTAATAATAATACTTGTTGATCTTTGATTATAATGATCTACACTTTCATTAAAAATAGTATTATAATATTAAACTTGCTTAAACAAATTTTTGATTTAATTAATCTTAATTTAAATCAAACTTTAAATAAAATTAATTAATAATACATAAAGGACCATATTACATTTATTAATAATTTATTTATTTATAAAATTATTAATAAATATTAATAAAATTTCAATATAATTTAAAATTTAATAAAGTTTAAATTAAATAATAATTATATTAATTAAAACAATTTTAAAACGTTTTTTAAAAAAAATGATTAATAAAAAGTAAATCGTTATTATTTTCTTTTAATAAAATAATGGCGTGTTTAAAGGCCCGCCAGCCTGCCATACCCTGTTGCCGCAGGCAGAAGTACCACCTGTCGCGGCAGCGTGGATGTGGGGCGTGGGAAGTGGTGGCCCCGCCCCACTCCAATATATTTTATATATATATTTTTTTTGTTTTAAATTTTCATCATTATTTTAATATATATAAAACAAATTAAGTTTTATCTTAAATTAGTTTTGTTTAATTTTATTAAAACAATTTCCTCCAAAGGAAATATATATATATATATATATATATATATATATATATATATATATATATATATATATATATATATATATATATATATATATATATATATATATATATATATATATATTTTATTTTATTTTATTTTTTAAATCTAGAATTTTCAATTTCAAAACAAAACCCTTACCAAATTAAATCTTAATTTCTTAATCTAGAAAACAAGGGTTCTAATAACTCTTCCAGTCTCCATGGATATAGAAATTATTGAAGAGCAATTAATAAATTCACAATATTGAAAAGTTAAAACTTTCATCACAGAGAATTCGGATTTACAAACCCTAGACACGACGAAGACAGGAAGGGATAATTGTGTATTTAATGGATAATCAAAAACACAAGACCCTACCTGATCCTAATGCTATTATGCAATCTCCAGGAACTGTATGAGAATTCGCTCCTCTCAATAACCTTCCTTTGGAAAACTTTTTTGGTATCAGCCTTCTAAAATTTGCTTCCAAAAATTGTCTCCCCGAAAATTCCCATCCAACTTCGTATATCTCAAAAATGAACTCCCAAAGTTGTGATAAGCAATTTCTCCTCAAATCGGGGCACTAATTGTGCGTTTACTCGAGAAGACTCTTTGCACAACTCAGTTAACTCCAAATTAACCTTTATTATCTTTTCTTTTATTTTGCATTCAACTTTCATGCACATTAAGTTGAATTAATAAATAACTTTATTTAATATTCCACTTGACTTCTATTTTAAATTAATTTATTACTTTAATCTTATGTGCACTTTTAAGAAATTAAAATAACAGTATTAATTTCTATAATTTAATCTTTTAATTTAGTTCTCATATTTAAACTCATGCTTAGATCATGCGATCTAGAATTCTTAATAATTTAATATCTTTCAACTTTTAATTTATTTTAGAACTTAATTGATAACATATTTAATTAATTTAAATAACAATAATATTTAGCATTTATTTAAAAATGAACTCCAAATATATTATTATTAAATTAAATAAATATTACCGTGTTCTAAATTCATCTTTGAACTTTAATCTCCAAATTTAATTTTTTTATTTAATTAATTAATTAATTAAATATAAAGATATCATAATAATTCTCTATTAAATTAAATCATTAATTAATCTTTTTAATTAGACTTTATTAATAGAAAATACACCAAGGACTCATAAAGCAACATACGAAAACCCATCATAGAAAAATACATACCAAATCAAACAAAAGGGTTATAATCACGAAATTACATCATTTGATGCATTCGGAGGGTACTTAACTCAGATACTTGTCCTAATTATCAATTAGGACAATTGGCTAAAGGGTTTAGGATTTGGACTTAAGAGTTTATCTCCCCTCTCTTACCATTGAGATAGTGCGATAGGGTACGCTCATCCTAACAATTCAGGAAAGTCGATACCCGGTACCTGCAACCTGCATAAAATTCACGCATGTACAAACACAATATTCTAAGCTAAACAGACAATGGCAGGAAGTGGTGCATCGTGTAGATCCCGACTAGCAGGTGACTACGACTCCCTTCCTTAACCATATCAGAAACACCATACATAAATAAAACAACACGCACACCATACACATGCAGTATGGGGTAAGTATCCATAAGAAGCACATGGAATAATAAACCATCTAACTAATCATCATCGATATCTGAAACCATTGAATAATCATCATACATGAATGAAATATAGAGTACCAAGTAATCTCATCATATAATAAATTGAGTGTAAACATCATCTGATAATCTCTAAAATAATAATACTAATCATCAAACATAAATTGGCCTAAAAGAGTTTGGCAATGATATCAGAAATGTAGCTCGAAAATGTAAACTAGGGGCAGGCACTACATCTTATTGGATGATGGGTACCATGGAATGGAAGAATTTGCTTTCAAATGTGGAAAGTGGTCAAATATTTGAATTTGTCAATATGGATGGTTTAGTCTACAGATCTGATTATGGTTTAGATGACATGGTTGCTATGAAGCCAAAATATTTCGATGACATGTATCCCAAAACCACAACATATTTAACTCGTTTCTCAAGTATATATTCTTACCGGTATGTCTCCTAGTTTAGTGATAAGGTAGTTACAGAATCTCTATAAGAAGGGATCTATTGAAGAATTTGAACCTACAATTCACATACGCAACATATATATTGAATGTATGCTAATTTATGATATGCTTTTGCAAAGTATGTTGCATATCTTAGAAGCTTAATATGACTTCTGAGTTTGTTGTGTTGTTTCTGGATTCATTGCATAGGCTTTTTTTGCATCAACATTATATGTAAAGTGTCATTTTGTTAGACAATCTAACATTAGACAGATTTATATAGTTTGTTATATGAGACATAATATGTTCTTGGGCTATCAAGTTCATGCAAACAACATAATTAATACAAGTTTAAGATACTACGTGCCAGTAATCACTCTACTAATGAGTACAATTAAAATAGCAGACATATTTATAGCAATGAAAATTTCTTCGAGCTTTTATGGGAGAGACAAAAGCAATTGGGTTAGGTGTGAACTTAACATTTGCATATGCCTTAGTTACCGATTCGGGCACGTTCGTATCTGTGGATTCGCAATTTTTTTTCCCCACTTAGGATTCATGTATATATATATATATATATATATATGCATGAAAGGGTCAATTTAGGATTAGAAAGCAAATAAATAAATTTTGAAGTCATTAAATAACTTAGACCCACTTAAAACTGTCGATCCTTTAAGTTTCGCACTAGATCTTTGAGGATTCGTGTCTAGATTTGTGCAGATCTGGGCAGGATCTTTGTTTTACACAGTGGATTCGTCCGGATTCATGGCCTCCAAATCCGGCCTCTAGAGCGCGAATCTGGTAACTAAGTATTAAACATAAGCAATATCAAGCAAAACAACCCTCCGTATTAAACATAAGTACAATCAAGCAAAAAAAGCTTCAATAATCAATCTATCTGCAATAACATGTAACAAAGTGAAGGGAAAAAGAACCTTCAATAGTCATCTAGCTTTTCAAGTGTGTGTAGCAGCGCCTCAACTCTTCAAATCAACTTTCCAAATGCACTAAATTACCTTGATGCTTCCTTTTCTTCTCAACATGGTAATTCAATGAAAAGGATGTTCTAGTTACTTTATTTTGAAACTTATTAACTGGGTTAACCAAATGTACTCTCTTTATAATGTGCAACCAATTGTTATCATGATGAAGTGTTGTTGATGCGAGCTTTGTATCACTTACATAACATATTAGTAATTGAATATCTGATACGAAGTATCAAACACACAATTCCTCTCTTGAAAAGTTATTGCTCATGGGATATGAGAATAACTCCAATATTCCTTACACTTGTGGATACTCGCTTAGTTTTATTGATGTGATTTGTTGGTAATCACGTAGGCGGCCTTACACTATTCATTCAAGGATGACTTGGACTTTGGTGGGATGATGGAGTTGGTGGTTCGGTGTGAATGCTTGATGGTGTTGATGGTGACAGTGATGGTGGTGAAGGGTTAATGGTTCTTACAAATGGTGTGTTTTTAAACTCTCTTCTCCTAAATTCTAAGTCCTAAATTACTTGCTATCCTACTCCTACTCCTATGGATGGAAGACTAGCAAATGGACTGGAATCAAACTTAATGAAAGTTAACCAGCGGCCTCACTTCCATAGGTGCAATGATTCAAAGGAAAGATAAACTAGTTTGCCACACAAGGCTTCCCAACAAGCCGCTAAAATGCTAGTGGTCTAGTATTGATCCCTATCAAACACCTACTAATGCTATCATGCAACTATCCATCTACTTTACTCTTACTTAGCAACTTGAAATGAAATTTGCTTCAACAACTTGAAAAGAAGTCTACTCTAACTTTTGGAAGTAGAAACCATGCAATAATACCAAAGGCCCTTAATCACCATGCAAGTCACAACAATGAGAAAGAAATAGCGAATTTTGGTATTATCTTATGCAACAATTTTCTCCAACCCATACAGATGAGAGCAAATGGCCTTTTATAGATGCCAAAATGTACAACCGACAATAGAGATGAAAAGGCAAAATTGACGATCCAGATTGAATCCTAGAAACCCTAATTAGAGTTGCCACCCCATCGACCAATGAGAAGACATCACCTCATCAATGGACCAATGAAAAAAGTGCAAAAGTGGCAACAAATGAGAAGGCACCAAAATGGTGGCCAATCACAATTAAACACTTGTCCTATCCTAAAAGAAAGAGAAATTGCCATTTCGGCTTACATTAAATGATCTTCTAATATAAGTCTCCTTTTATCTTTCATTCTTTAGCTAAGGCAATGAACCTAGCTAGCCTCTCATTGACTTCCTCCATGGGAGGACAAGGTGTATGATTTATCTTGAGCTCAACCGATTTCATCATGTTGCTTGTTGCCCGTAGTGTCTTTTCATGATCCTTCTCATATTCTTTTGCAAATATGATAAAGACATTGAGGGAGGAAATGTTGTTCAAATGTTTCTTCCTAATAGCAACATTTCCTAACTCATCCAATCTTGATCCAGGTCTTGTCTCATTGATATCCTCTTCTCTGATATCTTCAAAATCAAGTGCTACTCCAATGTCACTCATCATGGTTGAAATGGAAGTGTCGACACTTGTGTTGTGTTATGCAATTGCCTTCTGTATATCTCTTCTTTGCTAAGGGGGATTGTCCTTCCTTTAGTCTATCCTTTACCTGTATCATGTCTACTATACTGATATTGGTGTCGTTTATTCGCTTCATTTTTTAGAAGAAAGATGTTTTAGGCATCATATCCTCTTTGTTTTTCTTAGTGTTTGTCCCCTTAGGATTTTTGCTTGTACTAACATCCTCCATCTTGTCGCTCTATTACGGGATGGTAAAGTGGTGGACAATTAGACTAACAGAACCAAGGGAGACAATCCTTAGGCTAGAACGAAAGAAAGAAGTTAGCTTAAGAACCCCCTTTCAACACTAAATGATTTGAAATTACATTTACCAATAGCCAAGGGGAATTGTCCTTCCTTTAGTCTATCCTTTACTTGTAACATATTTATTGTATCTATATTGGTATCAATTATTCACCTCATTTTCAAGAAGAAAGTTGTTTTGGACATCGTATCCTTTTTGTCTTTCTTAGTGTTTGTTCCCTTAGGATTCTTGCTTGCACTATCATCTTCCATCTCGTCACCCTATTACGAGATGGTAAAGTGGTGGACAATGAAAGCAAAAAGAACCAAAGGAGACAATAACTAGACAAGAACGAAAGAAGGAAATTAGTTTAAGGACCCCTTTAAACTCTAAATGATTTGAAATTACTTTTACCAATAGTCGAATCTTCTTTTTGGAATTTAGGATCAGACTTCGAAAATTTCAAACCCCTTGCAAATCTTGAAGCCCCAGCTCTAGGAGAAAATCACACCCCTCTTGAAAATCAAAATTTTATCTTCCACGAATTTCAGCTCCCACAAAATTCAGCTCCCACAAATTTCGGCTCCCACAAAATTCGCCTTCCACAAAATTCAGCTCCTACAAAATTCACCTAGCAAGAAGAGTGCAAATTTGCTCTTGCAAAAAAATCATCCAAGGAAAATACCAATCTGCCCTTACAAAAATTGTCCAAGGAAGAAGAAATCTGCCCTTGCAAAAATCATTTAAGAAAGAAGAAATTTGCCCTTAGCCAAAAATTGCCCAAACACCAAAAAGGAGAAGATGAGAAGTGAGGAGAGAAGAGGAAAAAGTTTCCTCTTATACCCAACTCCACATGCCTACCCCAGTTGGCCGACTTGGACCTAGAGGGGGGGAAAAAACAAGAAATTAAATCATAAATCTAACTCAAAAATAAATGCTTAACCAAAATTAACTTTGCCATGATGAAAATTAATTTTTTAAATTGCCAATTAGAGCCAAATTGCAAAAAAAAACTAAATAATGCCTTAGAGATGTTAAATATTTTCATTTAATGAAGATTTAATAATTAATACATCATTAAAATCAGATTTTGGCTAACCATAAGCCATTTTCAATACTAAATTACTAATTTCATTAAAGGCTTAAAAAAAAATTCAAGGCAATTTTAATCCATTAAAGCCAATTTTTGCAATTTTCCTCCAAATCAATTTTGCTATGCCATTTTTAAAAAAATTTGACAAAAATAAAATCACTTCTAGAGTTTAAAATCGATTTTGAAATTTTGACTTCATCTCCACAAAATTAATTTTTTCACCAAAGAAAAATTTAAGATTTTCCAAAACTCAAATCTAACAAAATTTTCCTTTTGAAAATTATTCAAATTCATAGAGTTATATCCAAATTTTCAAAAGAAATCGTTTAAGTACAAATTTTACAATTTTATCCTTCCAAATGTTGTTTTTAACAATTTTGTCCGGCCTAAGGATGAAATTGGTTGTTTTGGAAAATCAAGTTAGAACCCGATGAAAATAAGCTAAACCCCTCCCACTGGCCTAAAGGTGTCCAAAAAGTCCCAAATAAAAATCAAATCAAAATTGTTAGACAATCCAAAATTTTGCCAAGGCAATTAAAAAAAAAAGGGGTCCCCAAAGTTTTGGGGCGATGGTGTGAGAACCTTGCAACAAGTGTCAAATGGAAAAGACTAGTATGCAACTTGAAAAGGTCAAAATATAATAACCAAAATTTACGTATTCATGATCTGCTCTTGCAAGTGTATCATGGTTCATTATTCAACATGCTAACGAAACGTCCAAACCAATAACCACCTTAACTAAAAGGAACAAATTATACTACGGAAGACAATTTTTTGGAATTTTAAGTCCATGAACTAGTTCTCAGTAAAAAATATGTTCAAAGTAGCTTCCTTTAATGCTCTTTATTCATAGCAACTTTGTACAGTAATAGGGAGCAAAGGGAAAAAATTAAAAACAATGCGAATGCCAAATAGTGACTCATTGTAAAAGGTAGGAAGTCCACAACCTGTTTGGAGAACTCTGCTAATCCAGCTGTAACATAAATTACCTTGATATACAGTAGTCAAAAATATCAATTAAATATCAGCTCTGTTGTGCTCGAGTAAGGGTTAAGATACCAATAAAATGCTACAATCCTTTTACACATCTATTTACAATGCCATAGTAATATAATTGTAAGACTTGTGACCTGGATTACCAAGATAATAAATTTACTGCTAAAACTTTTCAAAAATGCATGGTAGTTTTGCAGGCTTAAGATACTTGTGTGAGATTTTTATTAATTCATAGACAAGGTTTTCCCCAGATAAAGCAAGGTAACAGGTAACTACTAACTCCGTGAATAGAAAGATGCTTGACAAAGCACTCTAATCTAAATGCCAACTGTCTTATAGTGAGTTTAATTGATGTTTCTAAAAATTCCTTGTAACAGGCTATAAAAACACTGGCAACAATAAACATGCTAAAGAAAACCTAGTAGACTGCATGAAGGAAAATGAATTAAGAAATAACATCCAAAACAGTAACTAACCAGGCAATCACAGCATTCTGTACAAGAATAAAATGCAGTAAAAAAAATTTATCAAATAATCTTTTTACAATTGAATATAAATAATACCCCACTTGAGGATATTTTAAATGTTATTAACTAAAACATCAATAGTTTATAATTCATATAGATAAAGATTACAACCTTGTAAAGAATTAAAAAATGAAGATATATCGAGACAAAAGGAAGAGGGATGAATGATTAAGATATTTCTTCAAATGAACCATTTCTATTGTCAGTCTTTCGTTCCATTTACCAGTGCATCCTCGCTTTTGTTGAGTGTCCAATCTTAATAACCAGTTTCTCCAGACTGATTCATGACAGAGAGTGTATCATCTCCAAAAAAACACTGGACCAGACTGAGCGAATAAATGACCTTGTCAAGGTAACAAAATACAATAGACTCTGCATTCTCTTAGTCTTTACTTCGACCATGAGCATTTTCTCGAGACGGAATTCCAAGCAAAGATTTCATGCCATCATAAGAAGCAAATCCAATTGCTACTGTAGGAACAACCTGTTAAAATACTGAAGATTAAAAGCCAGTCCTACGAAAAACATTTGCTACCCACTTCAAGAAAATTTCAAAAACCAATTTAATATAGTATGTATTTCTTGACACAACTGTTGCCAACTAGCAGCTTAATTTTCAATTAGTAGATCCCTTTACTTTGAAGTTCCTAGTGAATGTCACAGCAACAAGTACGTGCAGCATTTAAAACAATTTCATAGATGGAATAATACTGGATAGATACATTTACTGAATGAGAGTAACTTCTCGAAGAAAATTGTGTTAAAATAAATAAAAATAACTGGAAATAGAAATGAATGGGTGGATGATTATGATATTTTAACTGCAATCAATAATCAGTGTCCATTAAAAAATCGAGATGAATTATATGTTTTTGCCATTTACCTTTACATAGTTGATACTCAGTCCAGCAAACAGTTGCTTCCAACCTTGTCTTTGAACAATGGTAATCAATCCATCCCAGGTCCCCTTGAATTCATATTCCATTGACCGAACAGAAGAGGCACTATCTTTGATGACAGCTAATGTTTGTACCTAAAGTGGCAATCAAACCATAAATGTGAATCTCTAGCATTGGAATCTTAATCTTCGTTTTTTAAAACTGAAATGCTGTATGTAATATTCATTTATACAACTGAAAACTCTTTACTCTAGTCACTACAAATATAAACCTGCATCTGTCGTCTAACAACATCCAGAGGATATGTGATTGTCTGACCCATCAAACCAGCCAAGGCTCCACAAGCAAGCTTTGCCAAGACAGATTTTTCATGCTTCTTAGGAATATGTCTCTTCATTTCCTCAAAGACGTAGAACTTTAATCCAGCATATGGAAATATTCCATAAAGAGAAGGAACTGTTCATAAACATCAAATCCTTCAGCAATCAAATGAAAAGGCACAGCTGTTGTCTGAAAAGATTTAACATCATTTCTAATATTATGACATAAAAGAAAAGAACACCATGTAATTAGCTAATATAATTACTTCAACTGGAAACATAAACACATGATAAAGGTCACAAAAAAATAATATTAAAAAGTCTCACTAATTGGTAGTTATAAGAGTCTGCAAATGTAAATAAAACTTAAAGAATGCTAGGGGATAAACTGATCGAAGGGCGTAGTATGAGCAGCAGTGACCAAGGGTTTGGATTCTGCAATTGCTTTGGTGGAGGCAGAAAACTCCTCCATAAAGATTTGAATTCTGCCCTGTAGGTGTCCCTGTTCTTCCCCTTTCATTTTATTCATTTTTCACTTAAATCCTCACATTTTTTCTATGAGATTTATGGTGTGCTTTCTTAGTGTGATTGTTTTGTGTTTCAGTTAATGTTCTGGTAGCTGCAGTAGAATCAGTTAATGTTCTGGTAGCTGCAGTAGAAATCATAGCTGTGTTGTGCTTCTCATTTACTTCGATGGTGATTCTAACATTCTCATCTTTCGCATAAGTATATGTTCAGTGCTGAACCTTGTTTTCCATTCTATTGGCCGTCTGCAGTTCACAGCTTTTTCCTGTGCAATGTATTTCAATATTGTGATTATCAGGAGCTGTTTCTTACTTGCAGCAAAGATGTTATCGTGACTGTGAATTCTAATATTGGCTTTAAATACTGCTGATGGTGAATCTGGTTCGTTCATTATTAGTCACCACCCAGCTTTATGGTAACGGTGTGTAATAGTTCTTGAGCTGGAAACTCTAACTGTTATCACTGTCAATTTGTCTTCGTGCTTTGCCTTATTCTCATTTATTAATAATTATCCATATTATGTGTTGCTTCTCAAAGTCGGGTATAGGATGACCTGGCATCATGATGCTTCCCATTCCATGTGGGTTGCGCTCATGTTCAGTGGTGATAACTGACAACATTTCATTGAAAGTAATGGTGGTCTCGTTGCATTCCACAGGAAAGATTGTTTGTGTACGTTGGAGCATTCACAGCATGTATTTGTGATAGATCAATTATTGTGTGGTGTCCATTCAGAGGATCAAAAGGAGAGATCTAAGCATATTTCTGGTTTTTGTGTATGACATGTTTTGATATCTTTTGTAAGAGGGCATAATCTTTTTATGCTACAGGATCATTCTGCTATTGATCAATGCATGATCATTTTGTGTGTATAAGACATTCTGTCTATGGAAGTATCTGGGAGGTGCTTGGAGTATTTTATATTATGCAATTGCATAATAAGAATTATTGAAATGTGAATGAGGCTGGTTGTTCAACTGTTAAGAAATAATAGTCATAAACTTGAGAATATTGTATTTTTTTTTGAGAAGACAATAAAAATTCTATCTTTTGTGGGGCTGGTTTTTCACCCTCAAGTGGAGGGTTTTCCCAGAAAAAGTTATTGTGTCCTCTATTCTTTAGTGTTGTGAGTTTCAGTTTATTGCATTTTTTTATTTTTATGTATTCTGGTTTGAAAATTTAACATGGCATCAGAGAGGGTCTAAGGAAACAATCCAAAACCAGAATTTTTTTTAACTTCAAATTATTCTTTGCTCTATTTTTGGTGTGCTTGTTTCTTCTCCCTACAATAGTGAATAGACTCAAAGTTGAAGTCAGGGATGAGGCATCCAACTTCATGGAAATTCAGAGTCCTAATTGTACTCAAAGAGAATGATCTTCTTAACTACATGAAGTCTGGTGTAGCTGAGCCTTTTGATAACACAGAGAAAACACAGTGGAAAAAGAACAATATCATGGCAAGAAAGATTCTAATTGACTCTGTTAAGTATCACCTAGTACCAGTTATTGGGTGAATATTTGCAACCGACGGTTTTGGGTAAAATACAGTAGCAAAATAGGATGACCAGCCACAGCGTGTGAGACAAAGTCAATCCTACCTTAAAGGGAAGGCTCCCCCTTCTCAACGTTCCTTGGATCAACTCAAGGTAAGCAAAAAGTTGAGACATTTTGTAAGGGGTGTTACCAATATTCTTTCCTCTTAGCTTTCAGGAAAGAATCCACTTAGTCGTGGAGTGAGTAATGGGCAAGATGAAACCTCAAACTACACTTGTATCTAAAGTTGTAAATGGTGATACCGATAAACCAACACTAACTCAAAGGCTAGTTGAAAGCATACCAATTTAACTCTAAGTCTTGTTTTAACCTATTTTATAAGAATAACCTCTACCATTAGGGCACAAAGACTTCCAAAAGTAGGGAATTCTAACTATTTTTCGTGAATTTGAGATGATAATACAAGCTACAATCAAAGCTCCTAGTTAGTGTATTGCCACAACCGCTCAGCTCTAATTGCTTCTTAAATCACTATGCTCTATTATTGAACACACAATAATAACATAAATCAAAGACAATAGGCACAAATTACAGTCAAAGCTTCTAATTTTCTCTATCATAATCACTTCCAATCAAAGCTTCGAATCCAAATGTTTTTTAAATTTACTTTTCTCCCAAATTCGTACTACACAATCAAAATTATGCTTGCACAAGTCTAGCAGAGCTTTCTTGCATACAACAAAAGATGGTTTTACAATAAGAGAGCACTCCTTTAAATAGCAAAGGAATTGAGGAGGAAAAGTGGGAGCAACTCAACCAACTTTGACCCAGTCTAACTAACAAGAGAAATTATTGGATTACATGTCATTACACATGTAAATCGCATTACATGTAATTACACAATTTCCTACAATACATCCTCTTCAACTACAAATATGAAAGAAGAAGAAGAAAGAGTTGAGGCTATTGATTCTAAATGAATCAATCCTGTGGATTGTCGGCAAAGGCCTTGTACTTGATGATGATCACGGGGTCGAGGATTGTTGTATTCTATGCCACTACATTCACCATGATGAGCTTCTAATTGTTATTTGAAAACTCGACGTGATTAAGCTTTTCCTCATTCCAAGTTGTGATTTATCTTGTCAGACTTGCACATTCTGGATTTTTCGGCACTTTGAAGACTTTCTTAATGATGTCCAGAGGTCAACTTGGAACAACTTTCCGACAAGCATCTGCAAATTTATTTTTTTGAAACAAAGTGCTCGACGCATTCCCACACGAACTCAGGTTCTCGGGCAACTATTGGGCAAATGAAAATTAAATGAATTACAACTTCTTGAGAATCAAAACATGCCTTCTTGACGGGATATCTCTGGTTTTTTGAATAAGTCTTGACATATCTTGAAGTGTGTGCCACAACATGAAGATGTTATCATCTTCCAATGAGATTAATCATTGAGAACTTTGGGATTTGATTTACAATGACGAATCCATGAGGGGTGGGTATTCAAAGCATGGATTAGACACTTAGGGAACACGTATGATGGCTGGAAATGAACCAAAAAGCATATGTATTTGAATGGAAAGGGTCAAAGTCAGACTTGGAAAGATGGATTGCATGTGGGAAATGATGGGCTTTCATGGGTATGGCCAAGAATGCAAGTTGGGATGCATATGAATGTGTGCAAATGATAACTTTTGACTTTAAAAGTGTGACCTTTAGACAAAAGACGGGTTCTCTGGATGTCATTACACGTAAAGTGGATTACATGCAAAACGAACATACATTTAGGTTTGGAAGATGGAAGTGTGTGTAAATGGGAACGAAGGATGATATTGCACATAAATGTGGATGGAGGGTGAGATTACATGTAATCGCATGTGGAGAATGAGATGTAGTGTGCCATGACATGGAAAGTGGAATTACATGTAATTGCTCTTGAAGTGTAATTGTATATGAAAGGAATGGATGCAATGTGCCTTGGCATGTAATGACAAATATGGGATGAAATGATGCACTTGCACGAAGAGGTGGAAGGTGGAGTGAAGTGAAACGTACTCAAAGAACTTGCAATTTCTTCCAAAAGAAGAAAAACAAGAAAGCAAGCAAACAAACAACAAAAACAAGCACAAAGAAAACACATACCTTTGGTCTTAGACTCAAAACATGTTAACAAGCAAGTTACTTCAAAATGCAAATTCGAATTTGGAATTTGGGAAAAAACCAAAAGTATGAAAATGAGATTATTCATCATTTTTAAAGAGAAAATGCACTTTTCATGGCATCTATATCAACAAGCGTGTAACATCAAGATAAAACATGCATCAAATCAGCAATATAAGCATGAATTAATTAACAAAATTGAAAATGTCCACTTGAAGATTAATATGCCAAATATGAAGGGAATGAAGTTCCAACTTTGACAAATTCTCAAACAAACTTTGACATCTTCAACCTAGCAATGATGAATTCGAAATGAGCATCCAATGAGACATTTTTGGATGAGAATGCCCAAAACGTGCCCTGAAATCCCTCTCAAATCCAATGTTTTCAATAATTGCAAGTTCTTGGGACGTTTTTGGATAAAAACGTGGTTTCAATCTGCCATTACATAAGTCATTTTTGGCATTGAAGGGCAAAAACGTGTCTTCCAATAGCAATGATATGGATTAATATCACAAAATTCCTCTTCTATATGCAAAAACGTGATTCAAAAACGGTCAAATCTGGACATTTTTTTATCAAAACGTGCCCTAAAATGGAGTGAAAATGACATTCCTTGCATTGAGTTTCAACGTTTAATGCATGGAAATGCCTTCAAATGCAAAAATGACCCTATAGAGAAGATTTCTTGGACTTGGAATGAAGAAATTTGGAGATTCCAAGCAAAAATGTGTTCTTGAAGGGCAAGTGCATGTAGTTTTGCCTTCAATCTTCAAAAAGGGGTTTCTTGGAGGCAAATGCATGCAATGGAGACAAATCACACCTAAAAAGGTGTGATTTACATGTGTTAAAAACTTCAAATATGGCTTCCTTATCAAAAACGAACCTTTTGTGCAAATGCATATTTTAAAAACTTCAAAAAACGAGTCAAAAGGCAAAATGCACCTTTTAGGTGCTACTGCATTAAGCAATGGGAGCCATAAGTGAAAATGCACCTTTTAGGTGCAATTGCATGTTTTGAATTTTGCACAAAAATGTGTCTATGGGCAACATGCACCTTTTAGGTGCTATTACACGCTTTTGAAATACATGTAATTACCTGTTTTAATTAGTCTCAAAGGCATTTTCATTCAAAATCGCACCTTTTAGCTGCAATTGCATATTTTAAATGAAAATGTGTTTGTAGACATGTTTGCACAACTTAAGTGATGAATTAAGCACGTGTCAATTTTAATTTTGAATAAATATTAGTCAAATGGGTCATAAATAATATTTACACTATACAATTAATATAGTATGTGCAAATATCATCTTAAAAGTAATATTTATCACGATATTTTGATTTAAAAATCAAAAATTAAATTAAACTATATAGTTAATATAGTCACTTAAGTGAAAAATTAAAAAGCAACTTAAGTTAAAAATATAACATAAAGTGCTCTATAGTTACTTTAAGTGAAAATTTGAAATGATAAAGACTTAAAGTAACTTAAAAACATAACATAAAATGAATTCATGTTATATTTTTCAAAAAGTGAATGTCAACTTAAAACATGATATTTCTAATTCGTGCAATTGCACCTAAAAGGTCCACTTTTTGGGCACTAAAATGATCATATCTTTTGATTGCTAACTTCGATTATGCACTAAGATGGATCAAATCAACGGGAAAACCAAAAGGAGTAAAACCAATGGACCAAAAGCCAACACACACTCAAAAATAAGAAAAAGGATGTTGAAGGCTTCAAAAATCAAGCATAGGCTCAAAAAATAGAAAAACTAAAAAGATTTGACGACAGCCTTCAATACAAGGATTCATTATAGCAATTGGAATCGATTGGTAGATCAATACTAACCAATTAAATAACAAACTAAGCTCAGCAAAATGCGGAACTAAGTCGAAAAAATTTCGTGACAACACCTGTCATATACAATTTGAATTCAGCTAAGTAGAAGTTTGAATGTCTTAAAAGTTTGTATGTAGTCAACAACACAAGTAGAGCTCAAGCATCATCTGGTACCTGGCATATCCAATTTGAATTCAGCTAAGGAGATGTTTGAGTGTCTTAAAAGTTTGTATGAATTCAACAACACAAGCAGAGCTCTGGCCTTGAGACGACAACTGCTCCATATTAAAATGGCTAGAGGAGAATATGTTGTTTCTTTCTTTATAAAGTTTTCAAAGTTGAAGGATCAATTCAATGCTAATGGAGATTCCATTGAGGACAAAGACCTAGTTATGTTGGCCATGAATGGCTTTGCTCACTCTTGAGAATCCTTCATTCAAGGAATTAGTGGTAGAATTGAAGTACCCAAATTTGATTGGATGAGAACTGATTACATTTAAGAGTAATGCAAATTGGAGGCTAGAGGAAATGGACGTAAATCTCACCATGAAGAAGATCATGTCCTTGTTGCCTATACCTCTAAAGGGAAAGGAAATTTCAAGAGATTCATAGATAGGAATTATGATTCTGCTCCTGAACCTAAGACAAAGAAGGATCTCTCTAGAATTTAGTGCTTCGGATGTGACAAGTATGGTCACCTTGCTAGAGATTGCACAACAAGACCCAAGCATTAGGTCAAGTGAAAATTCAGAGGACTTCTTATTTATTTCTGCTCTTTCAAGTAATGTTCCCACTGATAGTGATACTTGGCTAATTGACAGTGTAGCTTCTTGTCATATTACAGGTTCTCATGAGCATCTCTCTAATTTCATTGAAAAGGATACTCATTTACAAGTTATTATTGGTGATGGTGCATGTTACTCTATGAAGGGTGTTGAAACTACATCTTTTCATTTAGATTCAGGAATTCCTTTTCCTCTGAGTGATGTACTATTTGTTCCTAGAATCAAGCGAAATCCGATTTCTATTTCAGCATTGGAAGATAAAGGATACCATGTAGAGTCTGTTGAAGGCAAAGTTCTTGCATGGAAGAAGAACACTAGCATCAAGACATCTCAGTGTTCGACATGAGAACTTATATAGACTTTCAGCTCATCCTATTCAAGCCTTACCACATTATTCCATGAGTACCAGTGAGCTATGGCATAAAGATTTGCTCATCCAAATTTCTGAACTCTAAAAGTCCTTTTCATAATAGTGAAAGTAGAGCAAAGGAAATCCTAGAGCTGATTCATTCTGACTTGTGTGGTCCTATGTTTGTTGCTTCATTAAGTAATTTTTGGTATTATGTTACTTTTATTGATGACTTCTCAAACAAGTAACAGATTTTTTTTTGAAAATTAAAGAATCTAATGAAGTGTTGTTTAGATTTAAAGAGTTCAAAGCTCTTGTAGAAGGTTCATCCAATAAGAGGGTCAAAGTTTTAGGATCTGACAATGGGGATGAATATATTTCTGGAATATTTCAAAATTTCTATTTTGAAGCTAGGATTAAGAGGGAGTTTTATTCCCTCATAATCCACAACAAAATGGTGTAGCAGAAAGAAAGAACAGGTCTACTGTTTAGGCAGCCAAAGCCATGATTCGTGATCAAGGTCTTCAAACATTTTTATGGGCAGAAGTTTGCAAGACAACAGTCTATGTTTAGAATTGTAGTCCGAATTCCTACACAATATGACTCATGAAGAAGCATTCATAGGTTCTTTAGTCATCTCAAAAAAAAATTAATGTCTAGTTTATATGCATGTTCCAAAAGATAAAAGGACTAAATTGGAAGCATCAAGCAAGGAGGGTATTTTGTTGGTTACAATGAATCATCAAAAGCTTACAAAGTCTACATTCTAGGTCAAAAGCATATTGAAATTAACAAAATTATTTTTATGAAGAAGATGTGGCTTGCAAAAGATCTAAAAAGAGACTAATATGGAACTTGATAGAGAAGATCTTGAGCCTTCCCAAGATATGGATATTGCTGTCCCTACTTCCCCTTCCGAGATTTAGAGGGAGAATCCTGAGTTAGAAGATCTTATTGATCTTGTTGATCCTATAGACTCCACTGTTGGTCAAGGTAATGTTTCATTTGACAAGACAAGACCTTTGTGGCTTAGGCATACTATGCAAGAGGCTGAAAAATATGCAGCCCCACATGGCACATTCAAAGTAAGAGACCTCACAAACTTTGCAAGATTTGTTGCTTTGATGAGTCGTATTATTGCATTAGAGCTTTTAAGTTCTGAGGAGCCTTCAAAACAGAAAGTTTGGAAGGATGACATGATGTAGTATCAATCCATTATCAAGAATGATGTTTAAGACATTGATCCTAAGCCTAAAGGTAAATCTATTGTTTCTTCTAAGCAATAGTTCAAATATAAAACATGCAAGGATGTCATGATGGAGTATCAATCCATTATCAAGAATGATGTTTGAGACATTGATCCTAAGCCTAAAGGTAAATCTATTGTTTCTTCTGCATGGTAGTTCAAAATTAAAACATGTAGTTGATGGAAGTGTTAAAAAATAAAAGGCTAGATTTGTAGCTAGAGGAATTTCTCAAAAAGAAGCTATTAGAGCTTTTAAGTTTTGAGGAGCCTTCAAAACAGAAAGTTTGGAAGGATGTCAAGATGGAAGAGTATCAATCCATTATCAAGAATGGTGTTTGAGACATTGATCCTAAGCCTAAAGGTAAATCTATTGTTTCTTCTAAGTGGTAGTTCAAAATTAAAACATGCAGTTGATATAAGTGTTAAAAAATAAAAGGGAAGATTTGTAGCTAGAGGATTTTCTCAAAAAGAAGCTATAGATTATGAGAAGACTTTTGCTCCTATAGCATGATAGACTTCTATCAAAACTATCACTGTTGTTGCAACAGTTAAAGAATAGAAACTACATCAAATGGATGTAGACAACATTCTGGAAAGGTGTAATTGAAGAAGAAGTCATCATTGAGAAATCAGAGGGTTTTTTAATTCATGGGAAGGAATCACAACTACGCAGATAGAAAAAGGCTTTATATGGTCTTAAGAAAGCTCCACATCAGAGAATTGATGACTATTTATTGAGCCTGGGCTTCCTCAAGAATGATGTTGATCCAAACCTATATTTCAAGGTAATTGATGATAAAGCTTTAATCTCGATACTTTATATTGATGATTTGTTTCTCACTAGAAAGGATGATCTTATTGCTAAATATAAGAAAGAGTTAGCTTCTAAATTTGAAATGAAAGATCTCAGTCTTATGCACTACTTCCTTGAATTTGAAGTATGGCAAAGACCAAGTGAGCTTATCATGAGTCAAGGGAAATATGCTATTGACACTTGAAAAGTTTAGGTGTGTTAGACTACAAGTCCATGGCAACTCAAATGGAAGAGAATTTTAAAAAGTTACAATAGGTTGCAAGCAATTCAGATTTAATTGATCCCACTGTGTATAGACAATTAATTGGTTCATTAATGAATTTGGTTAATATAAGGTTTGATATATATTATGTTGTACACTCTTAGTCAATTCATGTGTGAACCTAGACTGATTCACCTTGTTGCAGCCAAACATATTTTGAGATATGTGTGTGGTATTGTGGGCTATGGTTTGAAATATTCTTCTTGTGAAGATCTGGATTTCCAGGGCTTTTCTGATTTAGATTGGACAAGATGTGTGCCTAACAGGAAGAGCACCTCCACTTGTTTCAGCCTAGGTTCAACTATGATTTCTTAGGGCAACATGAAATAGTCATGTGTGGTTCAGAGTACAGCTAAAGCTAAAGTTGAATATGTTGCAGCTTGGGTGGCAAAAAGAGAAGCAGTGTGGCTTCAAAAGCTTCTTGCAAGACCACTTGGGCAACCTTTGGAACCTACAATAATTCTTTCTGTAACCAAAGTTGCATGAAGCTTTTGGTTAGTCATGTTTTTTATGATAGAACCGAACATGTGGAAATCAAATATCATTATTCAACAGATATTGTTCAAAGGAAAGTAGTTGAGCTCAAGTACATTTGCATCGAAGAGCAAACAACAGAAATTCTCCCTAAGCCACTTCCTTGAATGAAGTTTTCTTAATTTTGAGATAAGATTGGTATTGTGGAGAATGATGCTCTTGCTAAGAGAGAGTCTCAACTTCAGTGATTCTTATTTTATGTTGTTACTGCATTCTTCTCTGTGAAAGAAGATTGAGGTGCAAACCCTTGTTAACGCATTCTTCTTTGCAAGAGAAGTTTGAGGTGAAAGCACTTGTTCCACCCTTTGAGAGTAGACATAGTGGATGCCATGTGAGACTCAAAAACTTAGCACTTGAGCTTATTCACCTATTGGGAGTAGCCACAGTGAACGTCATGCTGAGATGATGATATCACGTTGAGAGAATTTGTAATAAGTTTTGCCATTAAATAATCTCTCCTTTGCTAAGGAGTGCTAATGCTTTGGTATCTGCAAGAGAAATCATTTATAGCAAAAGTATATGTTCAGTGTTAAACCTTGTTTTAATTTTTGTTGGTCATCTTAAGTTTGCAGCTTTTTCCTGTGCAATGTTTATAAATATTGTAGTTATAGAGAGTTGTTTCTTACTTCCAATGAAGATCCTATTGTGACTGTAGATTCTAATCATTCGCTTTGTATACTGCTGAAGGTGAATCGAGTTCATTCATTATTACTATTAGTCACCACCTAGCTTTACAGTAATGGTGTGTAATAGTTATTGAGCTGGAAATTCTAACTTTATCACTGTCTATTTGTCTTTATACCTTATCTTATTATCACTTATCATTCATATTGTTTCTTGAATTTGGGTATAGAATGACTTGGCATCATGATGCTTCCTGTTTTGTGAGGGTTGTGCTCATGGTCGATGGTGATAATTATTGATGTTTCATTGAAAGTAATCGTGGTATCTTTGCATTCCACGAGAAAGCCTATTTGTGTATGTTGTATTATGATAATAGATAAACGTCTATTATTAGTTAATGGTAATCTATTTGTAATCTATTGTAAATATTAAAATGTTTCTAGTATTTAGTTAGTTGTAGTCATCTGTTAGCTTTTTTAGCTTTCTTTCAGCTAAGAATAGATGTTTCTATTCTTTATGATCGTTTCCTAAGGTAACATCGTTCCATTCTTTTGTATATAATGACCTCTTGGTCTCTGTTAATAACAAGCAAGCATTTTACCAATTACTAAGTAATATGGTATCAGAGCCAATATTTTAAAGTTTTTTCGAAAATCATAATTTCTTTTCCGAAATTATTAGACCCTATTTTCAAAATTATTTTGTGATACTTGCTTCGTAATATCAAAACCTGAGCATTTTGAACTAGGGTTTTGTTTGATGATTCATATTTTTTGGCAAAACTGTGGATTTTTTTGAAACTCGCAATCTGCCAAATTCGCGATTTCTTGTTTTGCCCGAATTTGCAAACCAACGACGTCCATTAAAAACACATTGAAAGAGCTTTAGATGACTGAAAAATCACAAAGTGCGACCTCAAACTCATCATTCTTTTTCTCACACCAACCTTCATCGTTTTCTCAAATCTGGAGGGTGATTGCTATGTTTTTTCTCTCCATATTGTTGCGATCTTCATCCAACAATGGTCACCTATTGAATCCACCAATTTTCTGGTCCAATTCTACAATTATTTTGTCCAAATCCACCATTATTTGGATTTTTTTTGCAGCTGGCTAGGGTTTTGATCAAAACCCTAATATTTCGTACTAGATCCAAAATATTTTTACATATTCTTGATGGGTTTTAAGGGAGCTCAATTGAGTTCTCGTCAAATTTTATGGGTGCCTCGATTTTCAAGCCAGCAAATCCAAAAACCAACAACATATTCTTTCTGGGTTTTTCAAGTTCTCTTTAGGGACATCCTTAAATTTTTTGGGTCTTCCATTTTTTGCCTCGAAGAATGTGCCTTCAAAGATTTTCACATTTTTTCAGTGCCAAACGTGTCATGGCATCTCTAACAAACATTCTGCTCAAGCACAACTCAAAATTCAATGGTTGAAATTATGGCACTTGGAAGCAGTGGATCATAGCAACTTTTTAATATCGAAATACCGATCAAATTGTTTTTGGTGTTTCAAAGCGTCGAACTATTCCTAGTACTGATCAGGATACATGGGATCTAAATAATCGAAAGGCGATGATGCTTCTCAAATTATCCGTGGCTCATGATCAGCTTTCTCAGATTCCATCCGACAAACAACTGTCGAGATATGGGTCGCAAAGGTCTTCATGAGACTTTTGACAACAACAGAGCTTTCGTTTTGAAGAACACTCTGTTTGCTATTATCATGGATGAGCGAACCTCGCTCCAAGCACACCTAAATAGGATTCAGGAAATCTGTGATCAATTACTTGCCATCAGTCGCAAAATGGAGGAAGAGGACATTGTGATTATCACTCTCCAAAGTTTTCCAAAGTCCTAAGAGCATTTTATCGAGATTCTCAACATTACGTCTTCTAGTGTTGATCTAAAGTTCACCGATCTCTGCACACTTCTGCTTCAGCAAGATCGATGGAAACAACAGTTCAGTAGCAGTTACAGCTCCACCTCCACAGAGCAAGCCTTTGATGCTAAATCCTTTCAGAAGGATAAAGGCAAGTTTCAGCAGAAGTCTTTTGCTCCAGCTTCAAAAGGCTCTCGGAAGAAGAACATTCAATGCAACTATTGCCACAAGTTTGGTCACATGAAAGTTGAATGTCGGAAACGCTTAGCTGCCCAATCTAAACAATTAAGTTGGCAGCCCAAAGCAAACAGTGCAGAGCACACTGAGCAGACGAAATCTATCTTTTATGCCTTCATGGCTAAAAGACTTGCAAATCATGTGAAGTTATCTGCCTAGTACATTGATTCAGGTGCCTCTCGTCATTTCACTCACTGCGGAGACTGGTTTACTGACTACCAGCCTTATTCAAATTCCGTTATTTTTTGTGGTGAATAAGAGTACACTGTTGTTGACAAAGGCAACATTCAGATTCAATCTACTGGTAGGAATCTCATTTTCCTCGATGCGTACTATGTTCCAAAGATGGAACTAAACTTACTCTTAATTAGTTAGTTACTGCGACATTCTCCACACTTGGATGTCACCTTTAGTTCACATCAATGTTCCATCACTGATTGGGCAACTCAATCTACTGTTGCAGTAGGTCTTGAGGATCATGGTCTTTTCCAACTTATTGATTCAAGTGATTCTCGGGTTTTAGCTATGGCTACTCGACAGTCTTCCGTTAGCACACTTTGGCATCAGCGATATGGGCACTTAAATGTGCATTATCTCTCTCAGCTTGCTTGGGATGAGCTTGTCCTTGGATTGCCAGAGATTCAGACTCAGCAGCTTGGAGTTTGTGATGCATGTTAGGCCGGGAAGCAACATCGCACACCTTTCACAAGTGGCGATTCATGGTGAGCTTCTTAGGTACTTCAGCTTGTTCATGCTGATATCTACAGTCCTATGGCCGCTCTTTCTATTCTTGGGTCCAAGTATTTTTTGTTGTTTGTTGATGATTTCAGTAGAAAAATATGGGTGTGTTTCCTTAAAAAGAAATCCGTTGTGTTTCCTGTATTTCAAAAGTTTAAAACTTTAGTTGAAAAAGAGTCTGGGAAATCTATTATAACTCTTAGATCAGACAATTGAGGTGAATTTTGTTCTAATGATTTCTCTAGGTTCTTGGATACTCATGGCATCAAACGCCAGTTAACCACACCCCACACACCACAACAAAACAGTGTAGTTGAACGGCAAAACAATACAATCACCGAGATGGCTCGATCCATGCTCGAACACAGACATGTTCTGAAGAAGTTCTGGGCAGAAGTAGTCAACACTGCAGTTTATCTTTTGAACCGATCACCCACAATGATGGTCAAAGGTAAAACTTTGGAAGATAGTTAGGTCCCAAGCCCAGAATCAGTCACTTGAAAGTTTTTGGCTCGCTTGCTTTTGTTTGGATCCCTGATGTGTCACGTACCAAGTTGGATGCCAAGAGTCAGAAACTCATGCTTGCTGGATACAGTAGTCTTCACAAAGCCTACCGCTTGATCGACACTAAGATATCTCGTCTCATCTACAGTCGTGATGTAGTCTTTGATGAGCAACAAGGACCCTTCATGCTCGTTTCTCCTATTCCTGATCTAGCATACCAGCCTATGAAGGCTCGTGATTTGGGAGTTAGTCTCTCATTAGGTCCACCTGATGGGAGGGCTCCAATAGCTCCTACAGCTCCAGTTATACCAGTGATCCCTGTACAGACACCTCCAACTTCTCCTGTAGGATCACCTCGATTTGTAAATGCTTCATCTAAGTTTGATCCAGATTCTTCTGATGAGGAACCTGGTCACCAAGCATCTCCTGATACTAATGTTGGTCATTCTCCTCTCTAGCCTAAGTGGTGGGCTAAGACACTTGCTGATCTTTGTGATGATGGGCTCATTGATGGGAGAACTACTCGGAAAAAGAGCAAACCTACAGAGTCTATTAACTTTTCTCTCATGGCCAACATTCATAGTATGTTTGAACCCCAAACATATTCCGAGGCTAAAGGAATTCCAGCATGGGAACAAGCCATGACATTTGAACACCAAAGCCTATTGAAGAATAACACCTGGGTCCTTACTGATCTTCCACCAAGGAAGAAATCCATTGGCTGCAAATGGGTTTACAAAATCAAACAAAATCAAATACAAATCTGATGGTACTTTGGATAAGTACAAAGCTCGTTTAGTTGTGAAGGGTTTTTCTTAGCATCAGGGCATTGATTATGAGGAGACCTTTGCTCCTATTGCAAAGATGAGTACAATCAAATTAGTCCAAGCCATGGTGGTAGCACAGTTTGGCTGGAAGGTCCTTCAGATGGACGTCAAGACATCAAATGGTAATCTCCATGAAGTGTTCTAGATGACACAGCCTCCTGGTTTCAAGGTTGCTGGTAAAGACCATCAAGTTCTCATATTGGTAAAAGTTATCTATGGCCTAAAGCAGGCCCCTTGGGCATGGTACATAAAAAATCAAAAAGTACCTTAGTGATCAAAGCTTCAAGAGGAGTTCTTCAGACTCAAATTTGTACATCAAGACTACTAACAGTGACATCATCTTTCTGATTATTTATGTGGATGATTTGATCATTACTGGTAGTTTGACATCTTTGATTCAAGGAATCAAACAGAATTTATGCCAATCTTTTGATATGATTGACCTTGCGCTCATGCACTATTGCCTAAGTGTTGAAGTTTGGCAAGAGTCTTTTGGTATATTCTTCTCTCAATCCAAATATGTCAGGGCTATGTTAGACAAATTTCGTATGCAGGGTTGTAAGCCTGCATCTACACCCATGGAGAAAGGGCTGAAGTTATTAGCCAAGTCTGATTCTCCTCCCGTTGATGATACTACATACAGGCAACTAGTAGGCCACCTCATCTACCACTCTGCTACTAGGCTTGAAATTAGCTTCACAGATAGCTATATATCACACAATATGCTAGCTCCTAAGGCTAATCATTGGATGGCATCAAAGCACGTGTTTCGTTATGTGAAGGACACTTCAGATTATGGACTTTTTTACTACTCCTAGACTATGTGGGTTCACAGACTCAGATTGGGCAGGCTTTGTTGACGATAAGAAGTCAACTTCTAGGTATGTGTTCAGTTTGGGATCCGATGTCATCACATGGCCCAGTAAGAAGCAGCAAGCAGTTTCTCTCTCCTCTACAGAGGCCAAATACATAGGGATTGTTAAGGCAAGATGTTAAGTTGTTTGGCTTCATCAGATGCTTGGGAATATGCAGATGTACCAGCAAGACCAACTACTCTGTTTGTTGATAACAAAGGTGTTATCAAGTTAGCCCGAAATCCAATCTTCCATGAACGAACCAAGCATGTGGATGTTCACTGTCACTACATATGTTGGCTGGTTGAAAAGGGAACAATAGAGTTGCAATATGTTCCTACCACAAATCAGACTGCAAACATTCTCACCAAGCCTTTTGATCCTAATAAGTTTGTCAAATTCAGAGGACAACTTGGTGTTGTGGATAGATGAACCATTAAGGGAGGGTATTACGATAATAGATAAACGTCTATTATTAGTTAATGGTAATCTATTTGTAATCTATTGTAAATATTGAGATGTTTCTAGTATTTAGTTAGTTGTAGTTATCTATTAGCTTTTTAAGCTTTCTTTCAGTTCTATTCTTTACAATTGTTTCCTAATGAAACATCATTCCATTCTTTTGTATATAATGACCTCTTGGTCTCTATTAATAAAAAACAAGAATTTTACCAATTACTTCATAATATGTTGGAGCATTAGTGGCATGTAGGTGTGACGTAACAATTATTGTGTGGTGTTCCATTCAAAGAATTAAAAGGAGAAATCTCAGAATATGAAAAGTTCTAGTTTTTGTATATCTGACATGTGTTTCGATAGCTTTTGTATGTTACATGATCATTCTGATATTGATCAATGCATGATCATTTTGTGTATATAAGACAATATGTCTGTTAAAAGTACCTAGGATATACTTGGAGTGTTTTATATTTTGTAATTGCATAACAAGAATTATTGAGTTGTGAATAGGGCTGGTAGTTTAACTGTTAAGAGTTAACAATCATAAATTTAAGAGCATTGTATTTTGTTTTGAGAAGACAATAAAGAATCTATCTTTTGTGGGGCAGGGCTTTTCACCCTTGAATGAAGGGTTTTCCCAGGATAAGCTGTTGTGTTCCCTGTTCTTTTGTGTTGTGAATTTCAGTTTATTGCATTTCTATGTATTCTAGTTTGAAAATTTAACACTTCGAATGCATTTATGTTGCCTGGGTTCATAACTTTGGGTAACCTAATTGCTTATAAATGTGGGTATGAACAGCCCCAGCTGTGCAAACAGACTAGAAGAGTCATCTAGTAATAGTGACCAACCCAGATCCTTCAAATGATATGGTTGCAAATTAAAAAGCTAAGTTTCCATCCTCTATTAAGTTCGTTGCACAATTCAATGGTTGGACAGCGAGGAAGGAAGCCAAAATGGAAACCCTAAAAAACTCTACATTTCACTAAATTCTGAAATGAAAACTGCATTATCAAATTGAAATGATAGATCAGGAGGCATTGTTGTTTTCATGGCAGTTGTTGATACTTCTTACCCTGCAAGAAAATACCTAGATGAGCGGGTTTTGAATGTCTAGACAAACACGTTGGCCTTTCAGATTTCCATTTGTAGAATGACACGTGGCTTACTTCTAAATTTTTAATTGTTCAAAAACATAAGATGTAGGAAATAGTTGTTCAAAAACAATTGTGGACTACTGGGCACTATCTATTATGTGCCCTAACAAGATCGTTGGAAGCCCTAAATGAAAAGATCCTAGCTCTATCCTACCTAAGATGGTTAATATTATAAATATTACTCCGTTGTTGTGGAACTTACTACCTCAAGTGATAGCTCCAGTTGACAACGTCCTCGGGGTTAATGAATCAAAATCTATGCTCTCGCACATGAATGCTAGGGTTCTCATTCCCTTGTCACCAAAGGTGGATATTACTGAAATATTGGAAATTAATCTTGAGGACTCAATGCATTCATGTAACATTGAAATTTTGGGTGGTATTAAATCATTTTATTTATGTAGGAGAAACACATGGTTTAATGGAAAAATCATGTCATAGGTGCTTGAAAGTTGGATGGTACTGAGTTCAAATCATCTTCAATACAAAAAAAGGTGATTGGCATCCAATTCTTAATCAATGCGTTATCTTTATCTTTGTAAATTCCCTTGTTAATCTTTTACTTTTTACCCATGGACCATTTAAATAGAGCCTCCTTAAATGCTTGAAACAAGTTTGCAATTCATCTACCCAAGAGATTTGTCATTATCCAAGGTATTAATAACTTTTCTAATTTCTTCTTTAGATATTTCTTTACTTGATCTGATTGCATCCTCCTTAAAGATCTTATTTGGAATGGTAAGTTTGAGATAGGCTCTAGCATTGTGGCTATCTACATTATCCCCTTCAAATATAAAGAGGTTCCCATAAAAGAGGAAAATTTGTCTTTTGATATTCTCTTGGTTGGTAACAAACTAATGCTCATGCCAAAATTTGTCTATTTGCTCTTTGATGACTTTATCCTTTATGTATCTAAAAAATTATTTGGTCCCTTTATCTCCATTATTCAACCAGTTCAGCTTATTCTCACAGGTACATCCTTCCAACGTTCATCAACTGCACTCAAACTAGTTTTGTTAAAAATATATATATCTAAGAAAACTTATTAACCAGCTGCAAAGCAATGGAGTGGGCTACATACTCTAATCAAGATATCGCTATGTTCCTATTAGATTTTCATAAAGCATATGACAAGGTAGAATGGCCCTTTTGAAAATGACACTTGAGGCATTTGGTTTTCCTTTTATTTTTTGTTAAATGGTTAATACATTGTTGAAAGATGCAATAGCATAAGTGGAAGTTAAAGGTCCTCTCTCTGAGGTGTTTGCACTAGAAAGATCAAACAAACAGTGATGCCCCCTTGCCCGTGTTCTCTTTGTAATAGCCTCTTATGTTATTCAATAGCTATTGAGAGAATCTATCTAACCCCTAGGAATAGAAGACTCTCAATTTCTGACAAAAAATGATTTGTCAAACATTCAATATCCTATGATATTGTCTTAGTTGTTGATCTCGAAAAAAACAATGTGAATAATCTGATTCAGAAATGAGATTTTTATTGCACTATTTGAGATGCAAAGATTTCCAGTGCAATCATGCTTAGTGGGTTGATACCATAGTTGGAAAACTCGCCAAATGCAAAAACTCGCCCAGCCCCCCAAAAGTTTAATCGGGAAAAACTCGGCGATTTTAAAAAAAAACTCGGGAACCTAAAAAACCGCTGAAATTTAATTAAAAATACATTTATTTTGCAAAATTTAATGAGAAGATGAATCTAATAAGTTAATTAAAGACAATACAAAAGAAAGAAACAAAGTTTAGATATATATAAATGCATAATGCGTACAAAATTGCATTCTCATGCAGAATGCTCATGGTAGGAAGCAAAATAGTAAATTACTAAATAGTTTCAATCTGTCAAACTAGAAGTAAATACTAAAAGTCTAAATACATCAATACAATGTCAATCACATCTTCCTCTTTCCACTTGCACTAGCAGGAAAGCGAGGGGGTCTAGTCATAGAAGAAGTGCCCCACACTGGGATAGGGCGTGAGCTACGTGACTGTGAACTCTGTGGCTGTGCCCCCTCGCTCGATGTCCCTACTGACTGGCTCGGCGTCCTAGAAGAGGATGCATCTCCTCCTAATGGTAATGCCTGATCCTCGCCTGAATCATCATCATCCTCGTCCTCATCCTCAATGTCATCCATAGTGAACTGAAAATCAGTGTTAGCCTCCCCCTCCATGGCCTGCCTCTCCAAATCAACGATCTCATCTGGCGTAAACAATGGACTTGACTCCTGTGCTGTCCAATCAGAATAAGGATCTATCTCATCTAGATCAAGCGGACCAGGTAGTTCTAAGAGTTGTGCCTTTTTTATGCGCAACTTAAGATTATAGTGCACATAAACAAGATCATTAAGCCGTTTTTGAGTCATTCTGTTTCTTTTCTTTGTATGGATGGACTCAAATAAGCTCCAATTGCGCTCACAATGGGATGAGCTACAAGGTTGGGATAGGACTCTAAGAGCAAATTTCCTTAAATTGGGGGTATTGCCACCCCAACTTGCCCACCAAGCATCTGCAAAACAAATTTAAAAAAGTTATAAAGCAATAAATAAAAAAATCAGAAGCACAACTTATCAATTAGCAAAAGTTTTAAAGTTTGATGCTTTACCTGGTGCTTGAGTAGATCTTGCTCTCTTTGCTAGCATAGAAGAGAACAAAGGACCCCTTGATTCCACATAGATTTGTTGTTCGGTCACAATAAGGTCTCTCTCCTCTTCACTTGATATCATTCTCTCAATGCATTTAGAGAGACCTTCCATGACCTCTCCATTAGAATCTGAGTAGGAACCATCAGCCCTAAAACAAATAGAAAATGATATCAAGTCTTACTACACAACCTTAAAAAGTAAAGTAAAATAAAGACTTATTAAAATTCCAACTTCAAGGACAATCAATTATCATAGTACCTGAATTTGGGATTGAGAAAGTAGCCTGCTGCATGAATAGGTTGGTGGAGCATATTGTTCCACCTCCTATCAATTATTTCCCAAATGGGGTCAAATCTGAGACTGTCCCCGTGATAGTAACTTCTAACAGCCTCTTTCGCCCTATCCATGGCCTCATAAAGACTTCCCATTGGGGATTTTTGCCCATCACATGTGCGCAAGACTAGAACCAGGGGCAGAGACATCTACATTTGAAATTTGAAAAATACAAATTAGTTAATAACATAGTAAGTTATGAATTGATAATGAAACTTGAATAAACTAAAAATATAATGAAGTTACCTCCACAATCTCCTTAGCCTTTGCAAAAAAGCTATCATCAAAGACTATTCGTGCCACAGACTCTCCTTCGGGCTTCTTTGAGTAAGGTGAAGCAACCCAATCAGCACACACAAACATTTGCTTCAAAGCCAATATGTGGTCAAGAATACTTTGCAATGTCAAGAAGACCGTTGCAAACCTTGTCATAGCAAGTCTCATCAAATCTTTGCCTTTAGTGGCTTTTCTCATCAAACTGAGAACCCATGGGTGATTATAGATATATTTCGTGACTCGCCTAGCATCTTCCACAACTGGACTCACCCAATCAAGTTTTCCTATGTCCTCCAAAAGAAGGTCAAGGACATGTGCTGCACAAGGTGACCAAAAAAGTGTGGGATGCCTCTCTTGGAGGATTCTACCTAAAAGATTAGCAAAAAATCAATAATCAATAACAAACTTTCCATATTTAGTATTTACAAATTACATCAAATCTAAATTGAATAATACCATAGCATTACATTCATGATTCATATTGATTCAAATATAAAAAATTAAATCTACCTACTGCCACATATGCTGCTGCATTATCTATGATTATTTGCACCACATTCTCTATTCCCACCTCCATGACAACATTCTCCAACATTAAAGCCAATGTGGCTGCATTTTTCACTTTGTTGGAGGCATCGACAGATTTCCAAAACACCACATCATCTTTGCAAGCAATCAAGAAGTTAATAATGGTTCTACTTCTTCCATCTGTCCACCCATCAGATAAAATGGTGCAGCCATACTTCTTCCACTCTTTCTTTTGGTCTTCTATCAACAATGTTGCCCTACCAACCGCTTTGTCAAGCAACCTACAAAATTTAGGTGTAATATTAAATAAAGTGTAAGTGTTAGTAAAAAATTAGGAAATAAGTTATAACAATTAAGATTTAAAATATAACAATGAACTAAAGTGAATCACAATTATTTACAATTACTAAATAGTAAAATACTAACCTTCCACTCATATCCTTGCGATTAGGTGGCTTGTACCCTTTGCCTGATATTGTCATTGCATTCACCATATTGACCCAATAGGGACTATCAGCGGCATTCATTGAGATATTGTTGAAAAACCAAAAATCAGCTGCTGCAATATCAGTTTGCTCATGCACCTCCTTAAACCATGCAGTGCCCTCTAATGATGGCTGTGCTCCAAGTGTGTTCCTGGGCACAAAATAACCACCTATCCCTGATGGGGATCCAGATGGTGATGATGAAGAAGTAGGAGATGTAGAAGAAGTGGAACCCGTAAAGAGAAATTTTGTTTGCGGATCCGTGGGCCACGAAGAGATCCTGGTATGTTCTCAAGTGCTTCTTCTTCCTCTTGCATATCAAAAGGAGCTCCTTCAGATTCAGCTATGGCTGCCCTCATAGATAATTTTGCCCTCTCCCTATTCAATTTTTTCTCTTCAGCAGCTGCAAGTAAGGCATGGATGAATCTTTTTTCTTCATCAGTTACCTTGAGACAAGGATTTGAGTCATGTTTCTTTATGCCTGCAAGGTGGTATTTGAGGCGGTTTATGCCTCCAGAAATAATTCTCTCACAGGGAATGCATATCACCTTCCCAATATCATTTGGACTTGGAGCTTCATTGGCATACCGCCATGCCTTATCTCTTGCATTTTTAGGCCGAGTGCCTATATATCCAGATGGGCATGGTGTTTGTGGCCACTTTTCTTGCGGGTTTGTCATGTTTTCTTAATGCTTGTCCGCTGCCCTACACATAAATAATTAAATTTATAGAAAAACGAATAAACAAAGTTAGAACTTAGAGTTAGAACTTAGAAGCTAGAAGTTTAGAACAACTAGGGTTTCAACTTTCAAATGATTTGAAATCATTTACAAACAATAACAAAAACAATAAAAGCTTTGCTTAAAACTATAAAAAGTTTTCAAACAATGATAAGATGAACATACCTGGAAAGAAATTTCTCTTCTAAATTCGGTTAGAATCCTTCAAAATCCACTCCAATCTGCCTTTAATCACTTGCAATCAGCTAAAACCTTCTTTGCTCCACACAAATGAAAGAAACAATGCATTTTGACCTATTTAGGCGTCATTGGCCGTGGGTTCCCTGAACCGCGAGTTTTTTTACATAACTCGCCGAGTTTTTGGACTCACGCCGAGTTTTTTGGCAGGCGAGTTTTTGGGCGATTTACTCGCCGTCCCAAAATACTCGGCGAGTTTTAAAAACTCGCCGAGTAACCGACGAGTCTTCCATCTATGGTTGATACCCCTCAGTGTGGCTTACTAAGTATGGGTTTCAATAAGAAAAGTGTGGGAGCTGAGGGGGGCCAGGGGAATGAGTGCATAGCCAAGCCAAATACATGGGAAGTCCCTTCACAATCAGCCTTAGTCTAAAAGATATGTGATTATAGATCAAAACTAAGATTAATAGAAAGCTGGATGGATAAAATAGACGATTCTTCTCCTTATGGGGAAGGATCCAAATCTGTCAAAAGATAATATCTTCTCATATTTTGTACTATTTTTTGTATGGCTTTTTAGTAGTATCAAGGTTAATGAGATCCAAAATAAAATCAGAAATTTCCATGGTTACACCGCCCTAGGGGACGGGGGTACATCAGGAGAAGGGAACAAAGGGGCCCCAATTTAGGGACGGCAGCAAGGGACAGGATGGGGGGTGTATATACCATAGATGTACTACTGGCAGAGTAGTCACCAAGTTGCAAAAAATGGCTGAGTTTTTTGGCGCGGCAAGTTTTTACACCTTTCACTGGCGCCAAAAACTTGCCTTGTTTTTGGCAAAATCTTGTCAAGTACTTGTCGAGTTTTTCCTGAAACTTGGGGAGATTTTGTTATAAACTCAGTCTTAGTTTTATAGCATCACTTAAAGGAAAAAAAAATGACCCAAATTAATTTCATTTCTCATTTCTTCACTTGTATTTTGCTAAGGGGGAAAATATTCTTCCAAACACTTGCAAATTAATTTCTATCAATTTGAAGTGGATTTGAGGCAATTTGAAGAAGACGATGACATCAATGATTTGAAACGCAGGCTATGGAGAAGGGAGGTCAATTTTGTTTCACACTAGATGATGTTGAGTTGAATGAGTAGTCATTGCTACTGCTAGGAGAAGCTAGAGGTAAAGCTACATCCAAAATGGAGGACGAGCAACAAACTAAGGCAGACATTCTGAGCAAGGAGGCACAGTCATGCCCAATGCAAACTTCTAGGAATAGATCCTCTTGTTCTACCTCTCCCTTAGTTTTGACTAAAGTTGAGAAGAGGAAGATGTAATTAGAATGTTGTATTAACTTTTCGTTTTATCTAAATAGTAACAAACTGTTGGTGCCACAGGAAATGCCGGAATAGCATCCCTGTCTCAGGGACGTTGGGATTTTTGGGGGGGGGATGCGTCCCCATGTTACAATAGAAATTTCCAATGGTTTGACAGAAAGAAAAGAAGAGAAAGAGGCAATCTATCAAATGGGACTAATGTGGTATGGATAAAGCCCCAGGTTGTTTAGGTCTTATGGACCTAAAAAATCAACGGAATTGCACTTGTAGTTAAATGGATCATTTAGGCTCTAGAAGGTGATGAACCTTGGAAAGTTCTTGTAAGAAACAGCATTTAGCTTCTTGTCCCTAAGCAGACTAAAGAGAGTCTTTGGAAAGCATGGGAACGAGTTAAAAAGGTCTGCAAGTACTTTCATTTTCCTACTAACCATATTAAGGATATTGATTATTATAAGGCTCTTAAATTGTATGATGACATATCTCTTAATAAAGAGAAAACAAAGACGGTTTATAAGTTTTTATACAATAGTGCTTCCATTACTGAATATGTTAATAAATGTTGGAATGTAAGTTAAGAAAATAATCACTGGCAAAGAATTTTTTATTTACTGGGATCTAACATGCTTTAGATTAAAATGGCTTATTTGAGTGGTTATTCATTTTGGAAAGATTACCATATAAATTGAAAATTCTTCTGACAATGAATGATGTTCCAAATGTAGAAAACCTGAATCTGTATGACAGATTTTTTTTCAATGTTTTATGCAGGGAAATCTGGAAAAAATTTCGTATTGGGCTTAATAATTGAGGGAATTCAGGCGATACTAATTGGAAGAAAGTGTTTGCCAGAACTATGAATAAATGAGATATGGAATACAATTCGTTTTGCTTTTGTTTTTGAGCTGAGATATTATTGAATAATTGGAAAGCAAGAAATGTGGAAAAGTTTAAAGGGTTTAAGAGGATACTTACTGAGTCTGCAAATAGACTCATGTTCTATAATGTTTCTGTGCAGGTATAAATTCTTCAAGCTGCTCAGCAAGGTCATAAAGGACATTAAGGAAGCTGAAATCAAGCATGGTCAAATGTGGCCATTCAATAAAATTAAGAACACTCGTTAAGCTACCTGAAATTTCAGATGAAATACAATGACTGAAACGAGCAGAGACAGTTAAGGACCTTAGTGTACAATGTAAGGTAAGATTCCATATTAAACAAGGTGAAAATTTTTTAGTAGAGGCAGTGCAGTCAAGTGATGAGACGTCCAAGATTAATCAACCACTGAACTGGAATGGACTGGATGATTACAGCCTCAGCAAAAACTATTGAGAAGAACCATACAGTAGTTTATAAGTAGATAGTCCTAAATATAAGCTACATTTTGTATATCCGGACAGCTATATTTTGTTCATAAATTTCAGTTTTGAATAGTTATATGCAATGCTTTGTATATTTTTATATCAGACGTAGATATTTTTTTGAATAACAATCTTCTGTATAGCTCTAGCATGAATAGCTGGCCATATGTGGTTTCATATAGCCATGAGAAACTTGATAATATTTATATTTTGTAAAATTATATTTGATATAAAAAAATTCTAAAGGAATACAAATCGGCAACTTAGATCATAGAGAAATGATTCAAACAGGTATCGTTAGTTAGAGGCATTAGCAAACTCTAATTAGAAAACCATAAACTGTAAGTCATATTTCAAGACTGCCTCTCTGAAAAGTACACACACCAGCTAACAGCTCAGCACTATGCTCTCCTTAAAAAAAGAGTCCATTGAGCATGAAGATGTTAGGAATAAGGTGTCTCAACCTTGTATAATTCCTATTCTTATTATTATTTGTTTTGTAAAATGTATTTTTACAAATAATATGTAAATGTGAGTGTACATGTCTAGTTGGCATGTTGATCACTTACATGTGTCGGCATCTTGAAGTGTGTCAAGGAGATCATGGCTGAAACGGTTATGACGGATTCCTATGACGTGTAAGAGCTATTTAAGGAATGAGCTATGACAGGTGTAAGAGCATCTTATGACATGAGGCCTATTTGGGCGCCCAAGAATGAGTGGTTGGTGTATGTAAGAGAATATGCCAAAAATAGGTTGGTATGACGGATTCCCTTACACTTCTCTTGTGACTGCTATTTTTGGTGGATTCTATGACAAGCTGTCATTGCCTATTCAAGGGATGGACGCCCTTTTCTTGGTATTGGATGTACATGTGGCATCGTGCATGGTTCTTGGTGGTTGAGCTATGAAAAACGCCCAACTTCTTTGTGGGCATTTTGTTGGGTCTTAAGATGTTCATAAAATGAGTATTGCATGTCGTGAATGTATGAGAGAGGAAGAGGAGATTGTGCAGGTACTGAGGTGTTGATAAGTAGGAGATAATTTCCACAGCTAGTCAAATTGTGATATGAATATCAGGATTTAACTGTGTGATTTTGAGTCAAACTCGATGACCCATGTTTCATGAGTAGTGATTCAACATGAATCCATCTCTCATGAGAATAAATGGAACACTTAGCACTCATTGGATCTAGGTGATGCTCACAGGGGTGAAGCACCGGGACTTCCCGGGAGGTCACCCATCCCAGTACTACTCCAGCCTGAGCGCGCTTAACTACAGAGTTTCCTCCATAGTTAAACCCAAAGCTTGCAACCCCATTTGCAAAACCTTCACCA
Organism: Cupressus sempervirens; assembly: GCA_028749045.1. NCBI lineage: Eukaryota > Viridiplantae > Streptophyta > Pinopsida > Cupressales > Cupressaceae > Cupressus > Cupressus sempervirens. Next base: position 622,055,184 of record CM053786.1, on the reverse strand, counting down.
AGTGTTGTGCCTTATGAACCATTCATTAGAAAGCCCCTTAAGCTCATCAATTGATAAGTAGGAGATAATTTCCACAGCTAGTCATAAGGCACAACACTTGGTGAAGGTTTTGCAAATGGGGTTGCAAGCTTTGGGTTTAACTATGGAGGAAACTCTGTAGTTAAGCGCGCTCAGGCTGGAGTAGTACTGGGATGGGTGACCTCCCGGGAAGTCCCGGTGCTTCACCCCTGTGAGCATCACCTAGATCCAATGAGTGCTAAGTGTTCCATTTATTCTCATGAGAGATGGATTCATGTTGAATCACTACTCATGAAACATGGGTCATCGAGTTTGACTCAAAATCACACAGTTAAATCCTGATATTCATATCACAATTTGACTAGCTGTGGAAATTATCTCCTACTTATCAATTGATGAGCTTAAGGGGCTTTCTAATGAATGGTTCATAAGGCACAACACTTGGTGAAGGTTTTGCAAATGGGGTTGCAAGCTTTGGGTTTAACTATGGAGGAAACTCTGTAGTTAAGCGCGCTCAGGCTGGAGTAGTACTGGGATGGGTGACCTCCCGGGAAGTCCCGGTGCTTCACCCCTGTGAGCATCACCTAGATCCAATGAGTGCTAAGTGTTCCATTTATTCTCATGAGAGATGGATTCATGTTGAATCACTACTCATGAAACATGGGTCATCGAGTTTGACTCAAAATCACACAGTTAAATCCTGATATTCATATCACAATTTGACTAGCTGTGGAAATTATCTCCTACTTATCAATTGATGAGCTTAAGGGGCTTTCTAATGAATGGTTCATAAGGCACAACACTTGGTGAAGGTTTTGCAAATGGGGTTGCAAGCTTTGGGTTTAACTATGGAGGAAACTCTGTAGTTAAGCGCGCTCAGGCTGGAGTAGTACTGGGATGGGTGACCTCCCGGGAAGTCCCGGTGCTTCACCCCTGTGAGCATCACCTAGATCCAATGAGTGCTAAGTGTTCCATTTATTCTCATGAGAGATGGATTCATGTTGAATCACTACTCATGAAACATGGGTCATCGAGTTTGACTCAAAATCACACAGTTAAATCCTGATATTCATATCACAATACTGAGGTGTTGCTGGAGTCTTCTATTGTTGCTATTGAACTTGCATTGCAAGTGTATTGTAATCCTATGTTGAAGACAATACATTGTGCAGGTTCTGGAGGGGTGGGGTTGTTTTACCGAAATGTTTTTCCCCACCGGCAAATCTTTGTGTTATGTGTTTCTTTCTCTGTCTATTTTCTGTATGCATGGTTGGCTGCTATATTGTTGTTTACATGATATTGAATTTGTAAGTGTAGAAGATTTTAATTGGATTTGCACCATACTTTCCTTATGAGATTAGCGTAGGAAGCTGTTTTCGCACCTGAGTTTCCTTACAAGTGGTATCAGAGCTTGATCAACTTTTGATCCTAGTTGTTGAGTAGGGTTTTTTGAGCTAATCTCAAGTTGAGTGGGAGTCTTGTGCAGAGCATCCTGAATCTTATTTGCAGATTGAGATGACGAGTTCATCATATGGAAGAATGGAGGTGGAGAAATTTAATGGCACTAATTTTGAGTTGTGGAAACTCAAGATGGAAGACATGTTGGAAGATTGTGATCTATGGGAAGCGACTACAACTGCTACAAGACCAGCAACTATAGCTCAAGCAGATTGGGATATCAAAGATCGTAAAGCTAAGGGTCTCATAAGACTCTGTTTAACCGATGCAGTCCTTCTGAATGTTCTAGATGAGAAAACCGCATATAGTTTGTGGGAGAGACTTGGGGCCGTGTATCAGGCCAAATCTTTGGTGAACAAGTTGTTCCTGAGGAAGAAGTTGTATTCTTTGCGAATGGAGGAAGGTGGATCCTTAACGGATCATTTAAATGCATTTAATCTGCTGGCTGCACAGTTACATCTGTTGGTGTCAAGTTAGAGGGGGAGGATCGTTGCTACACACTTTTGTGTTCTTTACCGGATTCATGGGACCATCTTGTGATGGCTCTCGGAAGCACATTAGTCACCTTCAAAATGGATGATGTGGTGTCTTCGCTGCTATCAGAGGAGATGCAGAGAAAGGCTTCCGTTTCGGAAAAAGAAGCCCTTGCTGTTCGTGGGAGATCCACGGAAAGAGGAAAGAAAAATGACAATAAGTCTGACAATAAGGGTAGATCCAAATCCCGTGGGAAGTCAAAGACTTCCAATAAGTCCAAGGCAAAATGTTGGAACTGTAATAAGACTGGGCACTTCCGTAAAGACTGTACAGAGCCTAAGAAGAAGAAGAAAGCCTCAGATTCTGGATCTGAAAAATCTCAAGAAGATGGCGATGCATTCATCGTAGCTTTGGCAGCCCATGCATCTGATGATGTGTGGTTGGTTGACTCGGGTGCATCTTTTCACATGACCTCTCATCGAAACTGGTTCTCAAGATATGAAGAGTTCGATGGTGGAAAGGTGTACTTGGGTGATGATTCTCACCTAAAGATAGTTGGACGCGGAAGGGTCACTATCAAATTTCCTGATGGACGAGTTAAGGGAATCAATGGAGTTATGCACATTCCAGGTTTGGCACGAAACCTATTATCTGTAAGTATGTTGAACGATGTAGGTGTGCAAGTTGTTTTTTCTAAAGATGGATGTAAGATGATTAGAGGATCGATAGTGCTTGCAAGGGGTACTAGGAGAGGTACCTTATTTCAGCTAGATGCATGTATTCCTCTATGTAATAGTTCTTCATCCTCACCATCTGAACGAGCAATGAAGAATTCTGTGGTTATTGGTTCCGATGGCAATGCAAACACTTTGGAAGGAAAGCTTCCTGCAGAAAAGACAATGTTGTGGCATATGAGATTTGGCCACATTGGTGAGAAGGGTCTCAGAACCCTGAAAAATAAGAATCTCGTTGAGGGATTAAATGATTGCAATCTCGAGTTCGACTTCTGTGAACAGTGTGTATATGGTAAACAAAATCGTGTTCAGTTTTACTCTAGTTCTCACAAATCTTTTGATGTTTTGGATCTTATTCATTCTGATATATTTGGTCCTGTAAAAGTTCCTTCGATCTCCAAGTCTGTATTTTTTGTATCTTTCATAGATGATTACAGTAGAAGGACATGGATTTATTTCCTTAAAAGTAAGACACAAGTCTTTAGTCGATTCAAGGAATTTAAAGCCCTTGTAGAGAATCAGACTAGTAAGAAGATTAAGTGTGTGAGAACTGACAGTGGTGGTGAGTTTTGCTCAGCAGAGTTTGAACAGTTCTGTAAAGAACAAGGTATCGAGAGGCATAAGACAACTCATTATACCCCAAAGCAAAATGGAGTTGCAGAGAGAATGAACAAGACACTGATGGAGAAGGCTAGGAGTATGCTTAGTGGAGCTGGTTTAGAACAAAGGTTTTGGGCCGAAGCTGTGGCCACTGCTTGCTATCTGGTTAACAGATCTCCTACATCAGCTCTTGTTGGTAAGACACCTATGGAGGTATGGTTTGGTATGAAGCCTTCAATTAGACATCTTCGTGTTTTTGGTTGTGAAGCTTATGCACATGTTCCAAAGGAGAAAAGATCTAAGTTGGAAAACAAAGCTGTTAAATGTATTTCCATCGGGTACAGTGCTAGTGTGAAAGGATACAAGCTTTGGGATCCTGTGACTAGCAAGGTGTTGTATAGCAGAAATGTTATTTTTAGAGAGCTAACATCTTCTCCTATTGTGCTACAACCAGAAGAAAAAGAAAAGGAAAAAGATGTTGTTCAGTTGCCTCCTACCCTTGAGAAGACTGAACAGAGAGACCATGTTGGGTCTAATGATGAGGAGAACTCTAGCAGCTCTGAAAGTTCAGAAGAAGAGGAAGAACAACCTCAACCTCAGCCCTTGAAGAGATCCACGAGAGAAAGAAAGCAACCAGAAAGGTTTGGTTATTCTATGTTAGATTCCAGTTGTGCTTTTGCTTTGATTACTAACACTGATGAGCCTAGATCTGTGAAAGAGGCTTTGGGCATGGAAGATGCAGGTTCTTGGATTGAGGCTATGGATGATGAGATGGCTTCATTAGAGAAAAACAAAACATGGGACCTTGTACCTTTGCCTAAAGGGAGAAAATCTGTTGGCTGTAAATGGGTGTTCAAGAAGAAATTCTGTGCAGATGGCAGTGTTGAAAGGTACAAAGGTAGATTGGTTGCAAAGGGGTATTCACAGGTAGAGGGAATAGATTATGGTGAAATATTCTCTCCTGTTGCAAAGTTGACATCCATTAGATTTCCATTATCTCTTGCTGCATCATATGATTTAGAGATAGAACAGATGGATGTGAAGACAGCTTTCCTTCATGGTGATTTGGAGGAAGAGATTTATATGTCACAGCCTGAGCACTACATTGTTAAAGGTAAAGAATCCTTAGTTTGCAGATTAAAGAAATCTCTATATGGTTTGAAGCAATCTCCTAGGATGTGGTACCTTAAGTTTGATGCCTTTGTGTTGTCAATTGGATTTGTAAGATCGAAATCAGATCATTGTGTTTATTTCAGAGTTGAAAATGATCGCCTTCTTATTGTTGCATTATATGTTGATGATATGTTGTTGTTTGGGAAGGGTGAGGGTATGATTTCTGATTTTAAATCTCAGTTGTCAGCATAGTTTGAGATGAAAGATCTTGGGGCAGCTAGGTACATCTTGGGTATGGAAATCAGTAGAGACAGGTCTAACAGAAAACTTTGGTTGAGTCAGAGTAAGTATCTGAAGTCTGTGTTGGAGAGGTTCAGCATGGCAGATTGTAGACCACTATGTGTTCTTGTTTCTGTGGGAACAAAGTTATCTGTAGATGATTGTCCAAAATCTCCTAGTGAGGTGGAGGACATGAGTAGAGTACCTTATGCTAGTGCAGTTGGCAGTCTTATGTATGCTATGGTCTGTACTAGACCAGACATTGCCCAAGCAGTGGGAGTCCTGAGTCTGTTTATGGCTAATCCTGGACAGGTACATTGGGATGCAGTTAAGCGAATATTCAGATATTTGAGGGGTACATCAGATTACTTCATATGTTATCATGGTAACTCTTCTGGTTCTCCGCATTCAGTTTGTACTCATGGGTTTGTGGATTCAGATTGGGCAGGTGATATTGACCGTAGGAGATCCACCAGTGGTTATGTGTTCACTATGTTTGGTGGTGCCATCAGTTGGATGAGTAAGCGGCAACCTGTGGTTGCTTTGTCCACTACAGAAGCTGAGTACATGGCTGCTACTCATGCTTGTAAGGAAGCCATTTGGCTTAAGAGATTGTGTTCTAATGTTGGTGTTGATGCAAAACAGATTACTATTTGGTGTGACAGTCAGAGTGCTATTTGCCTTGCGAAGAATCCAACTTTCCATGCCAGAACGAAGCACACTGATGTGCAGTTTCACTTTGTGAGAGATATGGTGTAAGATGGAAAGGTAAATTTGGAAAAGGTAGATACTGTGAAGAATGTTGCAGATGCATTAACGAAACCAGTAGGCACTGAGAAGTTCAGATGGTGTTCGGAGTCTATGGGCCTTTCGGCCTATAGCGGTTAGTTCCTGTTATGTTCCTGTTGCTCTTACAAGGTGTTCGACAAGTGGGAGAATGTTAGGAATAAGGTGTCTCAACCTTGTATAATTCCTATTCTTATTATTATTTGTTTTGTAAAATGTATTTTTGCAAATAATATGTAAATGTGAGTGTACATGTCTAGTTGGCATGTTGATCACTTACATGTGTCGGCATCTTGAAGTGTGTGAAGGAGATCATGGCTGAAATAGTTATGACGGATTCCTATGACGTGTAAGAGCTATTTAAGGAATGAGCTATGACAGGTGTAAGAGCATCTTATGACATAAGGCCTATTTGGGCGCCCAAGAATGAGTGGTTGGTGTGTATAAGAGAATATGCCAAAAATAGGTTGGTATGACGGATTCCCTTACACTTCTCTTGTGACCGCTATTTTTGGTGGATTCTATGACAAGCTGTCATTGCCTATTCAAGGGATGGACGCCCTTTTCTTGGTATTGGATGTACATGTGGCATTGTGCATGGTTCTTGGTGGTTGAGCCATGAAAAACGCCTAACTTCTTTGTGGGCATTTTGTTGGGTCTTAAGATGTTCATAAAATGAGTATTGCATGTCGTAAATGTATGAGAGAGGAAGAGGAGATTGTGCAGGTACTGAGGTGCTGCTGGAGTCTTCTATTGTTGCTATTGAACTTGCATTGCAAGTGTATTGTAATCTTGTGTTGAAGATAATACATTGTGCAGGTTCTGGAGGGGTGGGGTTGTTTTACCGAAAGGTTTTTCCCCACTGGCAAATCTTTGTGTTATGTGTTTCTTTCTCTGTCTATTTTCTGTATGCATGGTTGGCTGCTATATTGTTGTTTACATGATATTGAATCTGTAAGTGTAGAAGATTTTAATAGGATTTGCACCATACTTTCCTTATGAGATTAGCGTAGGAAGCTGTTTCCGCACCTGAGTTTCCTTACAGAAGAAAAAGTCACATTTGGGTCTGGCTTTTTAAAAAGTACACACCCACACTTATAGCTTATCGATGTTCTCTTCTTGTAAATGAGATTCCATTGAGGTCGAACACATCATGACTTAGCTACTTTGGCATCACCCTACTCTCCCTCTATTCTTCTTTGCTGAACAGGATATTGCTAGTTTATCTATATGATGTTTGTTAGGAGTTGTATTGTGAACTCCCTACAACCCAAGACACAATTTATAGACTCGAACTTGGAGAGTACTCGACAAACATTTGGCAAATACTCGGTCGGCAACTTAGAAAGTACTCAAAATTAAATCTCTCAAAGAAACATTTTTTCTTTGGCAAAATTCAATTACAAAATATATTTTAATTAAAAATTGGCATCTCAAAAGAGCAAATGCATGACTTTATAGCAAAAACAATGTGTGAAAATGTATTTTAACCAACATTTTACTTGCATCGACATTTTTACCCTCATTTTTCTGCATCTATAAAGAATTAGAGTTTAACATGTAAAATTTCACCTAGCAAAAGGCAACAACCTAAACACAAAGGTAATAATAATTAAGCTTAACAAGTAATAATAATTAATCTGAACAAATTATTATTATTATTTTCAGCTTTGGCTCATTACCCATCAAAAAAATACTCACCTAGCTAAAAAAGGAGAGAGTACTTGGCAACTCAAAGATTACTCACAAAGTTTAAAAACTATGCCCCAAGATCACCTATAAGACAAAAGTAGCCTTCCATAAGAGAAAAATGGAAAGAACAGCTTGCTTGATTGTGGATCCTTGAATGATAGATAAAATATAAAATTTACATAAAATGCCTTTCTTATACAGACAAGGTTGAGTAGGAATAGACAAGATTGTGACATTTGTCTTAATCCTATGCAATGAGACAACTATAGTGACAATTATTAAATGACCCCAGGACTCTAGCTATTAAATATCAATAAGTTATAACACTATACGACAACTAGCAGCTTCTATGAAGACTTCTTAGGACCTCATAACGGACTAGCTAGGTAGAATTCATTATTCCCTGTTAGAGATAGAGAACAGAAATCAGATAATAGATAGTAGTAAAGAAAACCATAAACGAGATACAATCAACACCACAAGATATCCTGGGAAAAACCCTTCATTTACCCAACCACACAACAAAAGATCATTTTATTGATAATATGAATTCAAGTGTACAATGCCTTTTGCTTGATGCGATATAAATAACATAAAAAGAGACTCTTCACATTCCAACTGAAGGTCTCTTCAATAACTATTATTTTCAAATACAACTCTTCGTATTTACATGCCTTAACGCATGTTGTATGACACATGTCATTATATTTAATATAACAATTTATCATAAAGGTCATTTTCAGCTGAAGGTGACCATAACGGTATTAAAGCCCTCAGATGAATATTTCTATCGCAGTTACAAACTCCAACACTCCCTCTTAGCGAGAGAGAGATCTTTATCTGAAAAGTCACAGATGGCTGCAACCAAAATGTCAATGATAAAATCTAATCATATAGATCCTATTTCATAGTATCACTCGACATGAAAACCCTGCAAGAAACACAACCAGCTTTCATCTTGTTATGGAATCTCTCAACATGACACTAAGAGACCAATTTATTCATTGTTAATAATCATGGAATTGCTCAACATGATAGGCCTATAACAATTACTCATAATCATGGAATTGCTCAACATGAAAAAACTGCAAAAATCACATTCAACTTCCATCACGAACTCACTCAACATGCACAGCTGCAAAAATCAAATTCAATTTTCATCACGGACTCACTCAACGTGATGTTGTCATGGAATTTCTCAACATGACAAGTTAATTAAGGTTTACAATGTGATGTCCCCTCTTTCGCACTAGTTCTTTTGGCGCCTGGTTAATCTATCTCCACATCCGGATAGCTTAACTGCATTACCCCTAAGGATGCCTGCCAGTCACAAGGGAAGATTTGCCTTAAGTTCGTCATTTAATGTATTAAAGTACTTTAATAAAGTTACTTTATATTTTATTAAGACATTCACTTTATAAAGTGACTTAAGTGACTAGAAGACGAAATTGGTGTTTTATCCCACATCTCTTATTCCAACACTCTTCCCTCACTTTGAGGTTATAAATAAGAGGCTCAGTCTTGGGAAAGACACAACGAATATATGCTAAGATTCAAATATTAAATCGGGTTGCTTCAATGTGACTGGATTTCCCCCAAAGGACGAAACCCCTTATTGGAGATTGGTGAGACTAAACGAAATCCCAGTAACTCACAGTTTTACAGAACTGAAAATTCGATCTCGAGATATTGTACATGTAAAGGGAAGCTGGAGAAAGATAGAAGGGTAGAGTGACAGAACTAAAAGAATACCAGCAAGGTTGGACGTCAAACAGGCAGGTTCTCCATTCTAAGCCGAGGTAAGACACCACGTGAGTGGCATCCTTTGAGTCTAGATTTATACTTGCCTGTGTCTATATTGCTTGAGGACAGGAGCAAAGTTTTGGAATATGGCAGAACTGGGTCAGTCGGTTACTCCTTTCAGTGGGAACTACGAGTGAGTACAGAGATATAGGACCCGTGGAATATCAGAAAACAATAAGCACGTGGAGTTGAAAGTGTTGCAGGGTGACATTGTGTTTTGATAGGAGTCAGAGGCTGTTACAGGTAGTGAGAATATTTCCGCAAAATCCTTGGCCATCAATCAGTATAGTCTGCGGGCAGCAGAAGATTGGAAAGTCACGGATGGTACATACAGAGCCAGTTATAGAGGAAGTCGACCACGGATTCACTATACACGGTTTATGAGAGTAACGTAGGACTTGCAGACAGCACAGTCGGGTTCCTTCAAGGGCAGCACCACATCTTATCGGGTCTGTACTAAACTCACCCAGAATTGCTAATTAACTTGCTGTATGTCGATGCATAGTTATTTGAAAATGAGAACATTCTTATTTCAACACATGGAATACTATCTTGATTTACTGTCATAAATGTCAAGTGTTATTGCACTCATTTGGAGCCAAGTCTTCATTGATTTATATCTTTAATTCACATCTGTATGTTGAGACAGTAGAGTAGTAACTTGGTGGTAATAGTTTAAGAACTTGTTTTCTTGACAACTATTCGATAAAATTCCTGTTGGTTCAAAGCCCAATTTTTTAAAACCAAATCCAGCAAAGAATACTACATAAAACTAGCATTTTATCACGGAACATGATACAGTCATGGACTCTCTCTACATGGTGTTCACTGTGAATCTCTCATAAGTGAAGGAGTTATCAGGTTGTCCTTAAAACTTATTACTAATTTCATATGAATAATAAACTTAGTTACCGATTCGGGATACGAATCCGATTCGGGCACGTGAATCGGATCCGTGGATTCGTGATTTTTTTTTTTCCCCGATTAGGATTCGTGGGGGATTCGTGAATATATATATATATATATATTACTGATCTTGCCCAAGCCCCAACTAGTAACGGATATATATATATATATATATATATATATATATATATATATATATATATATATATATATATATATATATATATATATATATATATATATATATATATATATATATATTTGTTTCTCTCATTTATTAGTATATATAATGCATAAAAAGGTCATTTTAGCACTAGAAAGCAAAAAAAAATATTTTAAAAAGTCATATTAAATAACTTACTCACTTAAACCTGTCGATCCTTGAGGATTCACGCTGGATCCTTGAGGATTCGTGCCTGGATTCATGCAGATCCGGGCAGATCCTTGTTTTACACAGTGGATTCGTCAGGATTCGTGGGCCATGAATCCGGACGAATCCACTGTGTAAAACAAGGATACTGCCCGGATCTGCACGAATCTGGATCCGGATCGGACCCGAATCCGGATCCGGCCTCTAGGGCACGAATCCGGTAACTAAGATAATAACTCATAAAACCATAGATGAAACTCTTTTCCAACAAGAGTCTCAAAAGTCTATAATACCAAAATATTAATAATACGTATAAAAATGATAGGGATTCCATAAACACTCCCTCTCAACAAGAACAATCACAATAAGATGGTTGATGTTACCTCCCTCTGAGACTGAACATCTCCCTTAGAAAAAATATCTCCCCGTGATTGCAATCAGCATTAATCTTTAATCATTCAGGATGCATCTTGCAACCAAGAGAGATTAATAGTTGATAACATCAACTATAATCAATAATCATACTATATAGCACAGATTCATGATCAATATTCAAAATATAATACTTATCTCTTTTCCACATGTAGAGATTCATCAACAATGCAACAGGCTCCTTAATGATGAACACCTTCAGCTTATCCATGAAACCCATTTTTACTTTTTCAGAGGATCTTCTTCTTCCCTTCTTCCCAAATTACTTCCGAAGAATTGCTTTAGACAAAACTTTTAGCCTCTTCCCATTAGATTGCTTCATCTGATTAAATCTGAACTAGTTCCACAGAATTTTAGGTAACTCCCATGAAGATGGATTTCCATGTGTCCTTACTGCTATATCATGCAAGGTTAAAGACCACACAGCCTTACCAAAGCCCAACCGTATTAAACAAAGAAACCAAAAGTTTCCTCAAGATAGCGGGGCATGAAAGCATGACGTCGTGAGATGTTATGACTCCGCGGATGACTGTTGAGGAATCTGGCAATTCAATAATCATTTATTGAGAAAATTGACGGGAAGGAAATATCCTACTGTTGTGATAGCTTCTAGATGACGTGGATTAATATCTTGTGCCTGCTCATGGAAACTACGTCCACCGATGATAATGGATCAAAAAATGATCAATTTGATGCTCGTTAACTGACCGAACAACAAGATCACAATACTTGTGACTTGATTTGTGAATGGCTAGAGGTGATAATACTCTAGCTACACAAGATTCATGAATATTAGAATCAAAACAAACAACAACAAGAAATTCAAGAAACTCTGCTGCAATCAAAAAAGACAACACACGATACTTCACTGCTCATGGAAAATCCAACTCATAATGGACTGTCATTACAAACAGTGATAGAAAACGCCACAATATTAAAAAATAACAATTTTACCTTGATAATTCCTGAGTCCTCTTAGTTGCAATATGCTAATAGCATTTATGACACCAGTTATTTCAAAAAATATTTTTTATGCAGACGGAGCTGAATGGCCACGTCCATATTTGCCCAGGCTTAAAATTGCAGCTTTGGTTGAGGCAGAACCGAACAAGAGTAATACACTAAGGGGTCTTGATGCGTTTGTCGCCACAGAGTTGTGCCTGACAAGGTTTGATCTCTGATTCTGAAGCTTCATCCAACAGCCCTCACTTTCTCTTATCTCCTATCAACACAAATTTATCCTCTGCAAAATGACTCATAATCTTGGAGCTGAAAAATTATGCGATGACCAAAAAAAACAATGACTATATCTGAGCTGGACATACCAAATATAAAGCAATGAGAAATAAAATATAAAACAGAGAATAAAATCCCAACAAGTATTTTCTGAGCAGATCATGCTACTAAAAGTATAGAGAGACAATTATGAGACCACAAAAGATAATAAATCAGAATCATATTCTTGACGGGGCAGAAAAATAAATTGCTAGACAATCAAAACCAAGAGCCACAACCCTGCATGCAGCAGGTATCAGAGAGGAAAACATGGCATGCATAAGACAATACACAGGACAAACTTTCATAAAAATGAGAAGCGTCACTCAAATTGAAAAATCAATGTCTTAAATAACAGTAATGCCAAATCTTGAATGACAACCATTACAGGTAGAGTCTGCTGATATCAAAACCTAGCTGTGATACCATGTTAGAGATAGAGCCCAGAAATCAGATGATAAATAGCAGTAAAGAAAACCATAAAAGAGATACAATCAGCACCACGAGATATCCTGGGAGAACCCTTGGAAAATGAAGGGAAAAACCCAACCACACAACAAAAGATCATTTTATTGATAATATGAATTCAAGTGTACAATGCCTTTTGCTTGATGCAATATAAAATATATAAAGAGAGACTCTTCGCATTCCAACCAAAGGTCTCTTCAATAACTATTATTTTCAAATACAACTCTTTGTATTTCCATCCCTTAATGCATGTTGTATGACACGTCATTATATTTAATATTACAATTTATCATAAAGGTCATTTTCAGCTGAAGGTGACCATTACGGTATCAATGCTCTGAGATGACAATCTCTATCACAGCTAAAAACTCCAACATTATGTTACTGTACAGATGGAATGCACATTATGTTACTGTTTAAATTACAGAAGTGCGTACCTACAAAGCACGGTACCAGCTCAGGTCACATAATTTAATTAAGCTTTCTGAACAACACATACTCAACATTGCAAGTGTTTTGTTTTCATTTGAAAGCTCAAGTTCACAAGTTACATGGATGCAATATTAAATGCAACCAAGCGGTAGCAATTAACGAAATTGACTCTTAATGATATATTTCCTTGTAACCATAAAAACAATAAAAATGCTTGCAAACATATTTTTCAGGCTAACCAGTCATATAAAAGAGAGAGAAAACCTCAGTCCGTACCCACTCCACGGTAGAGACCGCGTAACCCACTCTCCCTGTAGACATTTGCAAACACATCCGTCATCCCTTTGTAGGCTGGCTGAAAATGAGCATGTGTTAGTTTCTTATCCAAATGTGTTTTGTATGATCCTGTCAGCTGCACAAGTAAATTCAGGAACATAAAAACAAGCACAAAGAGAAGAAACAAGTTACATATGAATTGATGTCTTCTAGTTTCCAGTTCATTGCAATTGTAAAATCTTGTTAGCCACATGTGCATATTTGTTTTAAAGCGGATCAGAAAACTTTTGCCTCAGGTTTTCTTATATGGTACACAAAGAATAAGTCTATATACTTTATACTTAAATTAAATATTCAATATTCTAAGAGAGACATCTCTTTACATTGTCAGACAAGCACATACAAATTTAGTGAAAAATTATGTTCAGAGTTAGAGTATTTATCTTGATACTTATTGACATCCGTGTACATGCAGTTTACAAAATTTATCTCAACATTTGGTAATACACATATTGGCAAGCCCGTAACAAACCATTGGCATTTTAGAATTTCACTGTACTCTCAGCTATAAAGCTCTGAAATAACTTGCCTGGTATGCTAGCCTGGTACGAGCTAAATCCAGTGGATATGTGCACATAACTGCTGTCCCTCCTGACAAGGATCCTGCCCAGAGATCAACAATTGGACCAGTCCCAACACCAGGATAATAGTTAATGATCCAGCGGCGATATTCTTCATATGTCATAAAATGTAGAGCAGCATATGGGATAATTCTAGCAACACTTGCCCCATTTCCTCTGAAACAATTATATGAGAAACTCAGAACATTCCTCAATCAACAACATATTAAAAATTAAAACTACTGCATATCAAATCTAACACATTTATACTGCATCAAATCATCTTGACAAATTTTCAGTTCTCATTTGTTGTGGTCATTTTCAATCAAAAATTGAGATGCCTAATATTGTCCTAAGCATTGTTACACAAAGCAATAAACAGTAGCTACTGTTCCCTTGGATGAAAATATCCTATGGTCACATTCTTGAGTATTCAGCCAAGACAAGGTCAATGAAATCTGTAGGCTGGCTGTCTTTCTTAAAAGTTTCTATAGATCAGTTAAAAAACTTTTCATTTCATAAATTAAGAGAAATAGTCTAGCCCCATTTCTTCTTAAACAACAGATGAAGATTCAGAATATATCTTAACAAGAAGTTCAAGAAAACCCAGCCAACACATATGCAATTTGAAACCAAAAAAAAACTACATCTAGACCTCTGATATTGCTTAGATGACCATCTCCAACTGTCCAGAACAATGCTAAACATTGTTCCAAACTATACCACACATATATGTAAAGTAGCTGGACTTGGGGGAAAAATGTCCATGGGTAGCATCCTTGAGCATTAGGACAAGACAAATTGAAGGAAATATTTAGGCAGTGGAGTCTTCATCTTTATGGAATGTGAACTAGTCTTTAAGCTACACTAATAGTTAAGAAATATCATATGATAACCAATAAGAATTAATGTGAAACAATAATATATGCCATTAGTTCTTTGTAGAAAAGGAGACAAGTTCAAATTCCACCCACTTATACAATTGATCATAAAAAACTTCAAACTGATATATAAATGAAACAAGGAAAACAATATTCTATACACTAATATTTATTATCAATCATATATAATGCTTGGAAATTTCATAAACTAAAATTGGGCAGTGTTCTAAAATTTTCTACTCGTTTTGCAATCAAACTCTTAAATAGATTAAAAGAGTATCCAATAACCCACTACCTACCTAGATGTGTTGACACTGATGGTTCATGCCCACGAGAAACAAAATAAGCATTAGGTGACCTTTCAACTTCTTGTTAAATATTTTTTTATGCTTTTTGCATTAAGAAAATTGATACCTTAAGACAACCACTGAAATTAGATATTATCCACTGTGAACACAAAAAATAAAGGGTATTTCAAAATCTTGCTGAAACTGCTACTATGCTGCTAGTAACAAATCTTACCTGTAAAGGCCACCAATGCCTTCGGTCTGAAGTATCCTTCCTAAAGATCTCCGTATACCCAGCGATTGAAATTCCCCACGCCTCGTCTGCCACAAAATGAAAGTAAGTCCTTCGCTGCATCAATTATGCATAGGGAGTTCAAATTTCAAAGGCATTGAACCAAATTCAAATGACCACAAAATCCTAAACATTTAGCACCGTTATTGAAGTAGAGGTTAAAAACCGTTTCAGGATACCAGGAATTGGTATTGCTTATCAAAGTTTAACCAAAGAATTTTATGAAAGATTTAGAATCATTGCATTTAGGGCTGGGACATTGCTTGAGGAAAAGGCCCACAATGTAATCATGTTAAAATCTTTGAAAGTGATGTAAAATGCATTTCTATCCAACGATTATGTATCTTAGGGACTAATAAAAAAACACCATGACAAAGATAAGCCAAAAAGCAAAAAGGGAAGATAAATATTAAAAATTAAACAAGAAAATCAAATTGTAATCCAAATATGAAGACAAAAACTGAGAACGGAAATTGAACCTGAAATAAAATTTTAATGCGCTCAAGGGGTGCCACGGCTGTTTTTGCAATTGCACCAGAAGCCCCTCCCGCAATGAGTTCCTTCATGTAAAGCGGCATATCCAGAAAGAGCCCATTAATGGCTCCCTCATTCTCTGCCATTAATGAAGTTTTTTCAACAGTTTCTGACATTAGACTGGGGTCTTGCGAGGAACCCATGTTCACGAAATTCAGTTGAAGTTTTAATGAGACCTCGTAATTGAGTCACAGTCAGGCTGGTGTGCGGGAGAAAGATCTGATCGTATGAGTGGTTGATCACAGGGTAGTTGGCCCCCATGGGACCAGCAGGCGGCAAGAAAGATTATTCTATGAAGACGCATTCGCCGGGGGAAAGATAATTCGACGGGTTTATGCGGCGACCAAAAAGAGTTTTAATAAAAATTGGGTATAATCTCTCTGGACTCCCTGGTCTTCCTCCTCTGCAAGTAAGGAAGTTTCTGATTATTTTATTATTTGTTAGTACAGCTGGCCGCTGGGTAGATTTGTTTGAATCGGGAATCTTAAAAGAAAGAAACATTTTAGTTGGCTGGAGGAAGTCTCTTCCTCACCGTGTCCCAAAAAAAAATTAATAGATTATACAAATTTCTAAATAAATAAAAATAATTTTTTTATTAAGATGCAAGCTTCTCATTTGGACATTCCTGATCAGAATCAATGGTCTATCTTAGACAATTCCAACTGTAGCAATAAACATAAGAGGAGAGTTGGGAAAGAATAAAAGATTAAAAGGAGAAAACAATTTAAAATAATTAAAAGTAGTAATGGTACTTAAAAGAGGTGCAATGTTTTAGGTGATAACAAAATATGTTTTGTATTATATTATTTTAATAAAAAAATAATTAATAGGATGTGCAATTCTCTTTTTTTTTCCTCCTTTATCTAAGTGAAAGATTGCACTGATGGCAAGATATATTGTATCATTCAAAAAAGGTTGATTACATGTTTCAATAATAATAAGATTATCAATTTGTAATACTTACCATATTTTAATTCACATTGTAAATTGTGATATGTCCACACATTTGCATAGTTTGAATTTAGTGGTTTCTTCAGCCCTATATTATCTCTCAATTGTTTGTGGTGACGTTGTTGGAGAGGCTTCTAAGATTGTTTTGACACGATCTCAACTAATTCACAAAAGTCAAATCAACTATCAATGTCACTTTTTCTTCATCTTCTCTGACTCATCTTCCTTGTCTTCTCCCCTTCCTCTTCCTCTTCCTCATATTCTCATCCTTCTGCAACAACTCCTCTCATTTTCCTCCTCCTTCTTCTCCTTCTTGTCCTTCTCTTGATCCTCCTTGTTCATATTCTTCTCCTCCTTCGTCTCTTGTTTCCCTTCTATATCTACTCATCTTCCTCCTCCTCGTGCTCTCCTTCTCTTCCTCCTCCTCCTCTGCTTCTTATTCATCTTTTTCTCACCCTTCTCTTATTCCTAGTCTTCATCTCTCTCTCTCTCTCTCTCTCTCTCTCTCTCTCTCTCTCTCTCTCTCTCTCTCTCTCTCTCTCTCTCTCTCTCATCCCTTATCCCCCTTTCCTTCTCCTCCTCCTCCTCCTCCTCGTTTTAGTATTATATCTCTTATGTTTTATGATATTGTTATCAGGATTTAATTGTGTAATTTTTTGAGTCAAACTCATTGACTCATGTTTCATGAGAAGTGATTCACATGGATCCATCTATCATGAGAATAAATGGAACAATTAACACTCATTAGATCTAGGTGATGCTCACAGAGGTGAAGCATCGAGACTTCCTAGGAGGTCACCCATCCCAGTACTACTCCAGGTCGAGCACACTTAAATATGGATTTTTCTCCATGGTTAAACCCACTAAGTAGTTTTTTAGTCAAACTCATTGACTTGTGTTTCACGAGTAGTGATTCGCACGAATTCATCTCTCGTGAGAATAAATGGAACACTTAGCACTCATTGGGTCTAGGTGATGTTCACAAAGGTGAAGCACCAGGACTTCCTAAGAGGTTACACATCCTAGTATTACTCCAGCTCGAGCACGCTTAAGGAGCTCGCAATGAGCTTAAGGGGCTTTTAGTTTAATAGTTAAGCCCACTCAAGGTCAAGTAGTACTGAGATGGGTGACCTCCCAGGAAGTTTGATTCTTCACCTCTATGAGAATCACCTAGATCTAATGAGTACTAAGTGTTGCATCTATTCTCATGACAGATGGATTTGTGTGAATCACTAGTCATGAAACATGAATCAATGAGTTTGAATAAAAAATGACACAACTAAGTCCTAATAGAATTATCATAATTTGTCTTGTTGTGGAAAAATATCTCCCACTTATGAATTGATAAACTTAAAGGGCTTTCAAATGAATACGTCATAAGACACAAGATTTCCTGGTAGCAATATCATAATTTGAGTTGTTGTGGAATGTGGAAAAATATCTCATACTTATCAGTTGATGAGCTTAAGGGTCTTTCGAATGAATGGTTTGTAAGGCACAACACTTGATGAAGATTTTGCAAATGGGATTGCAAAAAGAGTGGGTTTAACCATGGGGGGAAATCTGTAGTTAAGCATGCTCGAGCTAGAGTAATATTGGGATGGGTGACTTCCCAAGAAGTCTCAGTGCTTTACCTCTGTGAGCATCACCTACATATAATGAATGCTCAGTGTTCCATTTATTCTCATGAGAGATGGATTCATGTGAATCACTACTCATGAAACATGAGTCAATGAGTTTGACTCAAAAAACTACATGGTTAAATCTTGGTGACAATATCATAATTTGACTTGGTGTGAGAAAATATCTCCTACTTATCTCTTGTGTTTTGTCATTAGAATTGTCTTGAATTATTTGTTACCGTAATCTATTTTATCTACTATTCTAATATTCTCATTATTATTATTATATAATTTTTATAGTGTTTAATTTAATACTAAAGATTTATTTTTGGTACTTTAGTAAAATTTTCATTATGTTTATTTATTTATTTAAATTTGTGTTAATTTTATAATACTTATATAAAAATTTAGCTACATTTTGAACATAGACTTTTAAAATTTTGATTTTATTATAAATTAAACTTGATTATAATCTATTAATTAATTAGTATTCTTTCTACTCTTCTAACATATATTTTAGTAAACATAAATTTAAATTATCTATTTTTTACATCATTCATTTTTTCACAATGTAAATATTCAACTTCTCATCTTGTATTTTCAAATTAGATAATTTTTTAAATTGGAAAAATATGCGTAAGAGGTGTAACTCTCATGTTGATTCTCACCACAAATTATATATATATATATATATTTTAGTTTTGAAATGGTAATTGAGTTTATTTGTCAATTTAATTTTTAATAACATTTAGGATTTTATATATCAAGTTTTTAATTAATATTAAATATTTTTTATTATTTTTTCCTTGTTGATTTTCACATGACATTTATTTATCGGTAAATGGTCGGAGCCTTATATATTATGAGATAATAAAATAAAAGATTACAAGATTCTCCATTCTAACGGGCATCGGTAGGAAAGAACAGAGTAAGAAAACCTCTAGTCTAGCTCGGGACTTATGTCCTTTATTATACACGAAATAAAAGGAGCATACCCCAGTGAGAAAGAAGATCAAAGTATCCTTGTAAAGTTTAGCAAAAAAGTTATGCAACAAATATAATTGAGGAAATGATCCAAGAGAACTTGGAGAAATGCTTCCTTTGGGTTGTGAGAGGATACCTGCTAAAAAGTGAAAGAACAACATAGGCAAACCACCAAATAGAGTTAAGCATTAATCAAATAGAAGGAAAATAGCATACTAAATTAGATTAATCATTTATGGGAAGAATCTTCCTAAATACTCCATCTGACACGGAAATGATCCAGAAAGCAACGGTTGAGAGCAAGAACAGAGTTAAGAGAAAATAATCCTTCCACAAAAATAAGTTTTGTTCTATTTATAGTTTATATTGAAGTTAATGTAACAATTATTTTTATATTGGTTTTGAGGCATGTTCTTATTAATAACTATTTTGCTAATTGATGTTTTGTTATAATGTTTATACAGATTTCATATAGCCTTTGGATTCTTTGAAAATTACAAAATGATTATATATGATAACACCGATCTCATTCTTGTTAAATACAAATTTAAGATTCTTAGTGTTTGAATTTCCAATGTGATAAATCAGTTTATAGATTAAAAATGATAAAGGGCATGAAATGATCTTTAAATACTATGGATTTAAAGACCAAGATCGGGCAAAAAAACCAAAACCATCCAAAACCCATTCCAGACAAAATTATCCAAATAAGGATAATATATTAATATGAACAAAGTTTACATAAGAAAGCCAGTTGTACTCTATTGAATACAAGGGGGGTCATGGACAATGTATAATTTGTTGGTTGCTTTAGAAAAATGTAGCTAGTCAACACCTACCATAATCCTTTATATTTTCTATAAGCTGCTTAGTGAAAATGCAACAAAACTAAACCTATAAAAAATTTAAACTAAAAATAGTAATACCAACCCATAACTATGAAGGGGTTAGGAAAAAACCAAAGCATAAATGAGAGACAACCTGAGATCCTGACTATGCATCTTGATTCTACTTCTTGAAGACCATAATGATCTCTAAGGCTTCTTGGAGTTTTTTAGCCCTAGAGCCAGGTGGGAATTCATAGGTGTTCCTCATTTTGTTGGATTTCTCATAGTTGGGGAGGCAAAACTCAACCGCTTCTAGGTCTGACAAATCCACGTATGGGTGAATATACGCGTCAAATGCCCGTAGGTAATTCATGAGCCATTCTCTTGTTGGGTCCTCTTTAATGCCTCTCCAATGCAGCAAGAATTACATGCAAGTCTCCATCCTTGACCATTCTCTAAAGAAGAGAATGTTGTCTCAGATTACCAAGCAAGGGCATTTAGGGCTTTTGGCGAGTTCAGGGATTCCTAATTGATGCTCCATATAAGCTTCAAGCAACAAGATTTTAAATTTTTCGTCCATGTTGGAAACAACTGCCTCTAAACCTATTGTTAGAAATGCTTTAGAATAACTAAGAGGCGGGGGGGGGGGGGGGGGTGTGAATCAGTTATTCAAGGTCCAAATGTCCTATTCAAACTTTTCACTAAGTATAGTGAGCCCATTCAACTATTCATTCATCCAAGCTTTAACTTTTCTAACTAGCAAGTTATTGTAAATAAACATGCAAGCATAACACACAAGAAATCAACACATAACACAGTGATTTACGTGGAAACCCAATTTGGGAAAAACCACTAGTAACATGCTACTCAATTCTCACTCTTCTGAAGTGATGCCCTATTAAAGGCTTACAACACACTGTTAAATGTGACCTTGTTAGAGGATTTAACCGCCCTGTTAGAAGTGGGCCTAGTTAGAGGACTTTAGAACATTCACTTGGAATGCCACCCTGTTAAAGGATTTACAAATGGTTGTTAGGCCAACCTAAGTCCATAGGATTTTCCAAATCTAATACAATTGCTAGAGAGTATTAGAAAATCTTGACCTGACTACAACATACAACTTATCTTGCAGATCTCATATCACTTCTCAACTCATACCATTACCTGGCCTTCAATCTTTGCAACTCATGACAGGTTGCCCTCCTTTCAAGCTTAGTCTCCTTGAGTCTCCATACTCAATGTACTAGTGCAATCATCTCTTCATGACCACTTATAGAAGTAGAGCCTCTATGCTCTTCCTTCTCCTAGATGTCTCCTCCTTGACACCCTTCTAACCACTTCGCAAATTGGCTCTTCAACAACAACAGTATCAACAACTCTTTGCTTCTTGATCTATGACTACTTAAATAGAAGTCTTGGAGTTATTTTCCCGCTTGATTCTTCCATTCTTTAATTTCAATTCATATGGATTAGGTAGGATTCATTACATCTAACCCATATTTTGTTTCCTCTAGAAACTTCTTGAATAATCCTTTAGAATTCGCCCAAAAATAGTTTACATAGAATTTTGTGCCACCAGCTCATCATTCTTATCTTCCAACTCGTTCACAAAATTCAAGGTAACTACTTTGTCGGCTCAGACTTGGTGAATCTTCATCATTTGAAATAATGCAACAGCTCGACACTATTGAAATATTGGTGCTCAACACATACTATGTTACTCAGCATCAACTGTGTTTTTCCTGATGCTCAGCACCTGAAGATCACTTGGCACCAACTGAGAATTTTCTGATGCTCAGCACCTGATCTTTAAACGGCACTTGAAGATCACTCGACACACACTAGAATTTCCTGTTACTCAGCTCCAACTGAGAATTTTCTCGGCTTCAACTAACTTTCTCAACACTCACTAATGATCTTAGTTTAAGCTTTGTAGTCAACCTTGTTACAACTTCTTCCTCCAATATTTATAAGTGTGACCAATCTCAGTATCTTTGAGTATGCTATCAATACATCATTTAACCATTGTCTTAACTGATCCTTGCACTTCATTACAACATCATAACTCAACCTTTTCCTTGGGTACTCTTGTTACATCTTGTTGATCAAATCCTCTTCATCAATCAACTAAGTGATAGTACTTGGATCTTATAAACAAATTTAATTCCTATGAGTAGTAGATTTGACATCAATGACAAAACAATGATTGAAAACAACAATCTTCTTTCTTTGATCTTCAATAATGAGCTTTTCAATCAGATTTCTAACACCTATCAGCCAGCTCGGGTCAAAAAGATTATAACACAGTCTAATAATGTCCCATTTTTCTACTCTAGTCCTAGCTAGGCATCCAATCCATAACCCCATGATGTTGCTATTAGTGTGCCACAAGTAGTTGTAGTTAAAAACCCCTTCCCCCAAAACCCTACTAACTGCAACTCTATTCATGTCGTCTATCGATCAACATAACCCGTTCCATCTTTCAAGTTTAATTGGACCACATAAGGCCATGGTTCTATTTTCATAGGCATGATACAAGTAGATGTTCATATCCGTAGGGAGAGGCAACACAATGCCAAATTCAAGCAAAAGGGATAATATGAGAAAAGTGAAAACTGACTCGTGTTAATATAGTGGCAAGGGGAAGGGTCTAGAACGATGGATGGTGATGCCATCTTCATGCTTTCGAATGATTTTTCCCTCTTAAATTCATAATTAAAGTTATGTTCACGATATCCTGGAGAAGCATATCATAATTATGCGCACATATGTGAGCCAAGATTTGCGCTAATATGGAAAATCATGAATCCAAGTGTCGAAGGGAATGACAATAATGGATATAAACTAAGTATAATAATCTTGAGCTAGCTATGATTAAATGTTGATATGTTTTCTCCATCTGTACTTTTGTTTTCTAAACTATCTACTTCAATATTGCCTTCTCTAAATATATGAGAAAATCTAACTTCTTCAAATCCTTCCAGTAGTTTTAAGGTTACTTCTAGTCGGGAGGTTAAAATCGAGTTTGGCATTTTCCCTTTCCTAAGTGCGTTTAGAACTATTTGTGAGTCTCCTTCGATTATAATTTTCTTGATTCTTACATTGATACAAATTTTTAGATCTTCTTCTACTACTTCTAGTTCTACCATGTTATTTGAAGTTACTCACAGAAGCTTTTCTCTTTTTGCTAGCCAGTTCCCCGTTTCTTCCCTGATTATGCACCCTATTCTTACCTTTCTAGGATTGCCTTTAGAGGTGTGAGGCCCCACCCAAACTGTCATAGTATATATGATATAATTGCATTATAATGATTATAATTCTATGTTTTGATACACTTTTGAGAATATAGGGTTATATCAATTTAATATCTGCATTTTGATGATCCACATTTACTTCTGCATATTATGACCTAATTAATGCATTTAATGACTCCATTTCATGTTCTAAATTATTGACATCGCTTTAATAGAAATTGAATGGTAGAAATGCTTGTAATGCAAGAATGAAATAATGGAAATTAGAGTAAAAAGGATAGATTGTGTTATGCACTAAGACCTAACCCGCATACCTAAGGATTCATTAGTTGTGGTTTCAACATCTTGTCACAATGATACAAATAGATTATGAAGTTATTTATAATATTAAATTGACCATGCTATGTTGATAAGAAAAGTTTGATAGTATAGTATTCTGAGCATTTTACATGAAAATTATTAGAAAAAGTAAGTTAATCAAAAATGATGAAGCATGGAACCCAAATGTAAATGTGATATGAAAATTTTGGTATTTTAATATTTTGAATGCTATATATGAAATAATTAAGAAAGGGAAAGTTAATTTGAGATTATGAAATATATGCAAGCCTAATGTTGAATGAGGTAATGATTTATTTCACATATGTACTTATTGCTTACGTGATTTCTTGGACTGTTGATGCTCGAGTTTAGTGTGCAGGGATTTGACCATGGGTTTAATGGGAAACCAAGGCTCAAACTACTACAAACATGATATAGCCAAGATTGAGTCAATGGAAAAGATTCGAACATCATTGTAGTGTGTTTTGCTTTGTATATGTGCAGTGTATGTGTGTGGTAGCTTAGTTCATGTATTATTGGAGACAAGTCACTTTTAGTGTAATGTGTTGTTTTGTGTGTCACTTGACACTTGTGTTGTCCTTGTGGAGATGCCATGTCATTCAGGGTTTCGCAAGAAGTAACCTAGCCTAAACCTAACCCCAATGTAGTACCCAAGTTAACCTCACATAGAAACATGCCATGAGGAGTCCCCATCAGGGGAAATTCGAATTCCAACTTCCTACTAACTTGTCAGGGTCAAAAAGAGGTCCTAGGGGGTTATTTTGGTGAAAAATAAGTGCTCTCATGATAGTACTATGGGTTGGGGGTCTAAATCTAATCTTTAGTAGGCCTGGTGACCTTGGGAACCCTCCAAACATGTCATTTTATTATAATTTCGAAATTGAAGAGTCACATGTTTTTCTTCCACTTGGTCAAGGTGCAAATTTAGAAAGGGGCAAGGATGTAAGAAAAGGGAGGCTTCTTGTTTGGGCCATTTTTAGCTGAGTGAGAGTTTGGAGGCTTTTTAGAGGGCTTGGGGAAAAGTTAGTGGGTTGTCCACCCACTCTCTAACTTTAGAGACTCTTAGGGTTTGTAAGCTTAGGAGGGAGCTCTTCCACAACCATCCATTGCCATTTTACAAAAGGATTCAAGGTTGGTTTCTTCTTGCCTATGTATTATGTTTCTTCAAAAACTTTCATAATGGTATTGCATTCATGAACATGTAGGGGTGTGAGTCATATTGTGAGTAGATTTCATGGCATTGTATTGTGATGTAGTGTTCATGTGAATGTTTGTATGGTATTCTTTCCATGTAGTTATTTTTATTTCATTTTGAAGTGGAATCTTAAGATTGCATTCATGAGATTGTAGGTAGTGAGTATGGCATTGTGAAGGAAATGTGTGTTACCATATTATAACTTGTTGTGTTGTGTTGTGTTGTGTGGTATTGAACATAAAGTTTGGATTTTCCTTGTTTTCTTATTTTTAATCTTCCATGTTTGTGCATGAGTGTTGTTATGGGTGTGGGACTTCACTCACCCTTTGGGAAGGGAAGAGAAGTCTAGGGTGAAGGGCTTTAGTTGGACTTGAAAATGTATTGAGAACCTTGGAGTATGGGCTCCATTTTATGCCATAACCATTCATATCTTGTTGGGGGTGATAAGGAAAGTATGGTGTAGAGAGGAAGTTTATGAAGTATGGAGGCTACAACTAATGGTAGTGGGTTTGGAGGATGATTTGTGGAGGCCCCGAGAGGGCATGAAAATTGTTTATTGTGGATATAGTTTGGTATGGCAAGTCTCCATTCTAAAGCACACCTTCACCCTATGTACATGGTCCCATTTGTGAAACCATTCTAAAATAGCCTTGGGAGGGAGTTGTTCAAGTTTTGAAATGTAATGTGTATGCATTGGAATGATTGTTTGTGTAACCCAGTTTGAGCCTTGTTCCCCTAGCGCAGGGGTGGTCTCTTTGAAGGCCTATGGTTGGGTGGAAAGCACCCATGGTTTTTTTTTTGTTTCCTTTGTGATGTTCTTGCAGATTTTGTGCTCAAGGGAGTGATGGAAAAAGCTTGCTGGGATCATCTTGTAGATGTGCTTGAAGGAGAAAACTTGTCCTGGGTATTGCATAGATCGTATTAGAAAGGATGGAGTCTTCCTTTGTGTTGTGATGAACCCTTCAATTTTATCATTTGTGTATTGTATTGTAAAAGTGAGGTCTTCATTTTAGTACCTTTTGTGAAGAATGGATCCACGAAGAAATTTGGATATGGTCATATGTATTAATTTTGTAAAATTCAATGTCATGTATTTAGTTGCAATGAAATAGAAAGGTTGAAAATCATAATAGTCATGATTGGAATGTAAAGGAAACTCATTTTATCTCATTGTTGATGTTCATGTAATGAACTTGAATTATTTGAATCTCTCACAGTTGGAATCATGAATCGATACTTTTCTAAAATATTGTTCATATAAAACAATCTCATGATACCTTAGTTCAGTCAGAAATATCTTTACAAGTTCCATTATTTGATAGAATAGCTTAACCTGTTAGCTCAAAAATGTTCTTGTTAAAAGGAAATTCATGTGCTAGGTAATTATACAAGTGCTTCCCAATAGATCCATTAAAATTGGTTTTATGTTGAAGTATCAAAATAGCATCAAACTAATGCCAAGCTAAGTTTCATCAATGATATGAGGAAGAATGTTACAAGTAAAGATGATCACATTCATATTGAGATTTATATGTTGTATTAAAAGGTTACGAATTGTGCAGTTATAAGTTGAAAGAAAATCTCCATGATTGATAGACCATTTCTTATGTATCATTATTTAATGAGTCATTGCATTTTTTTTCAAGTTTCCAACTATTTGTATTTAATAGGAAACATTACTACTCTATCAAACAAATGTATTCAATTGTAAATTTTGGAATAGTATAAGTCATCACAAAAGAGTTAGTTGGGAAAGTAGACACTTAGAACAAACTAGATAATCATGCTAAAGGTGAGTATCCACCTCTCTGGAAAATGAATGGAGAAGAAATTTATTCCTTCCCCAAAATTATAGAGTAATATTATAATCAAATAAAATATTCCATGAATCTTGAGATTGGAGGATAAATTAAATAATACTTGTCCTATTAAGCACCTACTACCTAAGATCTCAAAAAAAAAAACTCACATCAGACTAGTGACTCTTTGTGAGCATGGAAATTTTTTATATTAAAATGTTGTTCATGACTTAACATAGGGCAGAGAAACCTATACATATACCCACAAGCAACAAGTACAAAATGACCTTTTCATGCAATGATAAGCCTAGGGGAAAATAATTTCAAAAAGAAAAAAAGTATAACAATAAACAACACAAGTTGTAGTCTAAAATCCCCCTTAAGGAGGCGTCATATGCTAGTATGGTTTATGAATTTAAGTCCATGCAACATCCCAAGGAAAGGTTTTCTCTAGCCATGCCTACCTTCCCAATAAAAGTGAGGAAAGAAATGGGGATAGGCTTCGATGGGACAGGTGGTCCCCTTCAATGTCCACCTCCTAGTATCTTGTGATGATGGGGAAAGGACTTGCAAAGGACTGACACATGTCAGGTTTTTGGTCCCACCAATGATCTCTTCCCATAATATCCTTGAGTTTGGCACTTGGGAGACTTTGTTGACCTCAATCGTGATGGGATGTGTTGTTTAGGCATCCACTTAGGACTAGTCATTGGGAAGGGTTCAAATATATAGTAAGGAATATATATTTTTTAAATTAGTATTTGATAGGTGTCCAATCCTAAATTAGTTAGGAATAGGTGAGTTGTTAGGATGGCATTTTTCATGTGTTATGTGTTAAATTAATTAGGAGTGGGGTAAATAATAATAGGAAAACTTTTGGAATGGCAATTTAAAACAAAAAGAAATAAATAATATAAATTGTGTCAATATTGTATTATTATTGAAAAATAAATAAATAGTGTAATATTGTGTTAATATTGTACCAATATTATTGTATTATGATAACAATGTTATAATATATAAATCTACTAAATCATTTAAATAATAATAAAGTTTAGTAAACCTGATTAAATAGCTAACAAACTATGTAACTGAGGACTATTTTGTTGATGACACTAAGGTGTTCTTAATTATTGGTATATCCTATGTCATGAGGAGACATGTATATGTTATATAGTAATAAGGCTAGCAAATGAACAATAGTTAACTACATAATTACAAGAATTCGTATATTGACTGATATAAAACTAGTGATCTAAGTGGTCGAATTTGTAAAGATAAAGTTGAAATGAAGAGATTGTAATACTAATAAAAGGAAAGTGAATTAAGGGCTATTAAATGATTAGGTGTTTCATTTAGCGGATCATTCTCAGAATGTATTTTAGAAATTGATAGCTTCTACAATTAATCACATAATAACCAATAAAATAATTGAAGGGGTCAACAGAAAGATGTCAAGTGGGCAGGGTCAAAAGTTGGGTAAGTTTATTATCTTCCTAATTAAAAATAATAATAAATAAATAAATAGTACGGTATGAAGTATCTTGTAGTCTAGAGCAATTGTATCATTATAAACACTTCCATGTTCGTAACTTCACAACTATTATCACCCAAAGAAATTCAAACCCCACATGCATTACTAGGGCTTTAAGAGAAAGATTGGTAGGTGAAAATTCATTACAACCAGAGATCTTGGTCGTGTGTAAAACAACTCATTCTATATAGAACTTTATAAGAAGTATAGATTTGTAAAAATAATAATAATAATAAATTGTTGTGTTTTGCTCCAAAATTTTGGGCATGACAAGAGGCCCCATCGAAGTTCAATTTCTTCCATCCTTTCAGTGGTGGTTCCCATTTGCATTCTTTTCTGGCTGCACTATTATTCCTTTTATATGTAGAGGGTGGATTGATTAGATGTTTTCATTGTTTTAAAATTTTAGCATCCCACTCTATGAATGATCCTTCTTCTTTCAAAATTTTCCTTAGGTCGCTATTTATAAACTCCACTATGTTAGCCTCAATTTTGTTGCAGAGCGATAGTGTATTTAGTTCTTTGTCTTGAAATATTCGTTTATTTCTATCTTTCTATATCTCCCAAACTAGAATTGCTAGAGTGATACTCCAAAGCTTTCCATAAACTTTCTTGTCTACTTTTTTTGGCCATCTTATCAAGTGATCATGCTATTTTTTCGGTTGAGGGGTTGTCCATTTTAGTTTTGATTTGAGCCACGTCCAACATTCCTTTGCAAATTTGCATTGATATAGAAGATTCTCTATTGTTTCTGAATCTTCTTTATAGAGAGTACATCTTGATGGGCCTTCAAATCTCATTTTTATAATTCTATCTATTGTTAGGATTCTTTTTTGGATGGTTGCACATAGGAAAATACCTGCTTTAGGAAGCCCTCCTGGGTCCCAGTAGAGGTTCATCAGAATGTTTATTGTTCCCCATCTCTTTGAATTAATAATTTGTTTATAACCTTCTTTTACTTTATAACTTCCATCTTTGGAAGCTACCCAGATAAGTCTATCCTCCCTATTTTTAACTTTGATCAGATGATCTTTAAGTATATTTTATAGGATTTCCTGATCTTCCTAATTAAGACCACAATTGGCTAAGGATTTCCATTCCTAGGAGGTTTCTTTGTTGAATTGGATTACTTGGATATAATCTTCAGCTTTAGAGCCCCAAATTATTTTAAATGTATTTTAGTGTTACAGGTTACATTAGTGTGTTCAAGGGGGGGTACCCATTCCAAGAATCTTCCTAGAATAATGTTTTATCACCTTTCTTGATATCCCATGTCACAAATTTGGTTATGAGGGGATGACACTTCATTAAGAAGTTCCATGCTATCGAACCTCTAGGAGGATTCCTAGTTCTAAATAGTGAAGTATTATTAGATGCATTAAGATATTTATTATATAGAATTCTAACCCATTTACTGTCTCTTTCTTAATACATTCTCCATACTTGTTTAGCTCCTAATGCTTCATTTTGCCAATTTAGGTTTTTAATTCCTACTCCTCTAGCTTCTTTAGGCCTACATATTTTTTTCCATTTGACTAATGTTGCCTTCTTTTTATCTTCTAGGCCATTCCAAAAGAAATCTCTTAATTTCTTTTCAATTTTTTGAATTATGTTCTTAGGTAGTTGTAAACATGAGAGTTGATATGTAGGTATAGCTGATAACACTGCTCTGATTTTTGTTGCTCTCCCTACCTTAGTCAGCCATTTACCTTTCCAACCTTCAGTTTGGTTGTCTATTTTTCTTAAGGTTTGTTCCCATCCTAGGCTATTTTTATTTCCTTTTCCCAAATATATTCCTAGATATTTAAATAGAAAGGTGCCCTTTTTAAATCCTAGTTTGTTGCATATGTAGTCTTCTCTATCTGCTATCATGTTTAAGAAAAAGATTTCAGATTTTTCTACATTGATTTTTTGACCAAAGGCTTTTGTATAATTGTTCAGAATTGTTTCAAAGTGGTCTGCCTCTTTCTTAGTACTTGCTCCGGCTAATATTGTATCATCAGCTTATTGCTAGTGTGTGGTGTTTTCCACATTTTTGGTGACCTATACTCCTTTAATTTTGTTTGGAATTTGCATTGTTTTAATTGCTCTTCCAAGGGATTCTGCCATGATGATGAATAGAAAAGGGGAAATTGGGTTGCCTTGTTGGAGCCCCCTAGATATGCTAAAGAATCCTAGAGTTCCATTGATGAGGTGTGAGATTTTCAAGGTAGAGATGCATTGAAAAATGATGTTTATCCATTGTTTCATGAACCTAAAAGCTTCGAGTGTTTTACATAGGAATCTCTAGTCTACTTTATCATAAGCTTTTTGTATATCTAATTTTAATAACATACATGCTTTGTTATTTTTGTTTGTTGAATGAGTCATTTCTTGAATGATAGAAATACCATCTAGGATAGATCTCCTAGGTACAAATCATATTTGTTCTTGTGATATTAATTTAGGGAGGAGTTTTTTGAGATGGTTAGCTAAAGATTTTGAAAACTTTGTAGACAGTGTTGCATAGTGATGTAGGTCTGAAGTCTCCTTGTGCTTCACTCTTGTTTTTTTTGGGTATAAGAGTTAATAAGTTGTGATTGATTTTTATTAAGAGGGTTTCTCCATTCCTAGATGCTTCCAATGCTTTCCATAAGTCTACACCTATTATTTCCCAACATTTTTGGAAGAAAAATGCTTGGAATCCATCAGGTCCAGGCGATTTGTCTAGGTTAATATTAAAGAGAGCCATTTTGATTTCTTGCAATGTGAATGACTCATTAAGAACTTTATTATCGTCAAATGAAATCACTTCAGGTATTGTTTTTAGCATTTCTTCTTGTTCTATTCTATTAGAAGTATCATAATTATTAAGGATATCTTTAAAATATTCTACAATTTTTTTTGCTATTTTATCTGGATTTTTTGTTGATTCACCTTGAGTATTTTTTATTTTTGATATATTATTATGTGCTCTATGATGCAGTGTTTTGTTGTGAAAGAATTTCCTATTCTGATCTCCTTCTGTCAACCATTTTTGTCTGGAATTTTGCTTCCAATATACCTCTTCTTTAGCTATAATTTCTTCTTGTTTTAGTAGATATCCTTTTTCTAGTTGGTATGTTTCATTATTTATTCCTTTTTTGATAACTTCTTTGTTTAGTTTTTCCAGTTCCTCTTCTATGTCTATTTTTCCTTTAAATATGTTTTTGAATTGTGTTTTATTCCATTTTAATATATTTTCTTTTATGCTTTTTAGTTTGGATACAAAGCATAACATTTTAGAGCCTTGAAAATGTTCTTGCCACCAATTTTTTATCTTATCCATAAATTTTTTTCCAAAAATTACATCTTTTCACATTTGAATGGGTTCCTGCTGAGCTTAGCTTGCTCCTTGATTTCAATTTTGATAGGAAAGTGATTTGATCCTGCCATTGGTAGAATTTGTGCATTAATTTCTATGTCCAGGTTACTTAACTCTCCTTTAAAGAAAAATCTATCCAGTCTTTCTGCTATGTAGCTAAAATATTTTCTTTTGTTATTCTATGTATACATTCCATTTTTTGTAAGAATGTCTACAAGAGAATTCCTTTCTATCCATTCTTTGAAATCTTTTGTAGCTCTAGATATTGTCCTTATCCCACCATATTTCTCATCTCTCTTTAATATTACATTAAAATCTACCCCAATAATAATGTTCTCATCCTGTAATGTGTTGAAGAAGGTGTTGATCTCGCTCCAAACTACTAATTTGTTTGTTGTTTGAGTGAGCTCGTAGAAGTTTATTACTGTCATTTGGAGATTAGGTTTTGTGTTGGAAACTTTGCTTCCCATCCAATTAGCATGGCAGGTTATGCCTTCTATGTTGACTTTCCAAGTATTCCAAATAATTCTCAGTCCTCCTGAGGCCCCTTGTGATGGTTTAAATTCTAATTTCCAAGTTCCTAGTCTCTATCCTAACTTTAAGCTTTCTTCTTTGCTTAATTTTGTTTCTTGAAATAATAGAATTTTTGTGTCAAATAGTGTTAGGTTACACTTTAATAAGTGTTTCTTGCTAGGGGCATTTAGGCCCCTAGCATTCCATTTAACAATTGTCATTGTTCCTTGGGAAGGTTCTTCCCCTTCTCGCCTTGTAGAATTTCTATAATTTTGGTTTGGTCCTTTGCCTATCCTGTTGCCTCCCTTAATTTTTTTTATGATTTTCATCCTCACTTCTATTTTGGTTTTCCATAGATGAGTGTCTTTAACCCTTCCCGATTCATGGATATACCCAAATTTTCCAAATTTAGTTGATTGTTTACTCTTTCTGCTATTTCTAATTCTTCTATTATCTAGTTATCCTTTGCTAAAATTTCTTTAAGTAGTAGTTTATTCATTTGGTAATCTTCTACTTGTAGGTTTTTCCCTTCTTCCTCCAATATTTTTTCCTCTGTTCCATCCTTCCAATTGGGACTTTTCACCATAGCTCTATAATCTTCCCAAGTTAATTGTTCTCCTCTCATATTTTCCTATTCTTTTTCTTGCATGCTTATTTTCTTTCTAGTTTGTTCTATTTCTAAGGATATTTTTCCTGTATCTGTCTCCTTTCTTATTTCTTCTCTGTCTTGGTCAAACATAGCCTTTCCATTGCTCAATGTCTACTAGAATTTATAACTCTTCTTCTTCTTCTTTTTCTTGATAGTGACATTACTCTGATGTGTTGATTCTACTGTCGGGATGTTAAGATTCTATTCATTCTTCTCTAATATTTGATCTTGTTCTTGATTCACTTGTTGCTCTAATTCTATTTCTCTAGAAAACCCTATTTCTGTTTGATTATTACCATGCTTCCCTTCCTATTCTACCAATTTCTCTTCTTCTATTGTTTTGAATTGTGTATTGCCTCTGTTTTTTTATTCTTTCTCTGAGTTTGGCTTCAACATCTTCTTGCCTTTATGTTTTGTATGATTGGCTTATGCAATAATACATTGGTCTTATAGATCATTCTGTAATAATAGTATCTCATGGGAAAGAATCTTTAGTTTTTTAACATTAGTTTCCATTTCTTCTATTGTATCTGTTGGTCTAAATAAATATTTACTATTTACACTTACTTAAGTTTACTTAGGTTAATGCATTAGTTTTATTATTTATTTATTAATCACCTAGGAGTATGCGTACTCTTGTGAGTTGTCATGTTGACAACACAAGAGTTCACACCTCTTTTATGCACATGGTGTCTACAACATCTCCACTTGAGGTACACCTTTTCATTCTTGTCCTCTCATCTAGAATGAAAGATAAGATGTGTGCTTAGTTAGCATGCTTATCTTATATCCTAGTTCTTTCTAGACCCATTCTAGATGTATCTTGAGAGGCCTTTATATACATGCACTCCTAGTGTGTTTGTACATAGAGCGATGTATGACGACATGCTTTGATATATTGATCATACTCTTTTTGGTCTACAATTGTGCTTGTGTTTAAGTTCTTTGATCTTGGGTGAAGTTTGCCCTAAGGCAAATTCTTACATGGTATCAGAGCTCTTAGGGAATTTCTCTTCACATAGTCATTCAAGACCATTTTCTTGTTTCGACACCTTGACCCAAATCTGGAGTTTCGCAGTCATTGGGAATGTCTAGAGCCAAAATAGACCTCGCCATTGTGTCTGCAATGTTGATTTGGTGAAATTTGACTATAATTTTGCCTACCCTAGGCATAGCCAAAATTGAGGCAATTTTTTTTGCAAACTGGCGCCCGAAGGACCGATTTATAATTGGTATTATCATTTCAAATCTACACATTTAATTTTTAAATTTGCATCTATGCTATTTTTTTCAGATCTGCATTATTTTCCAAAAAAAAATTGGCCATCAAGCCATAGGAGAGATTTTTTGCAGGTGAAGATTGGTTCTTGCTAGTGCAAATTAGATATTTGCATCACATTCAAAAGGTCAAAAAACCCCCAAATCAACTTTTGTTTCATCAAAATCGAACATCTAGATGAAATCTAGAGTTGCTTGATTTTTGGAGGTGCGACGACGATTCTGGGAAAATAATTACAGGAGTGATTTGTTAGAAATAATCAAGACTAGCTAGATTACTAAGAGGGATGGGTTGAATCAGTAACCTCAAAATTTTTTGACAAATTCAACACTTACTAACATAATCCATTCACCATTAATATATCTAATCTACTGCATGCATGAGAAACTAAAACATAAACATTCATGGAACATGAACACAATATTTGGTGACCCAAAAACCTTCCAAATAGAAAGTAAAACTGGGGTGGGGATGATATCCACAAGACTTCAATACTGCAGTATAAAGTTAGCCTATTAAGGCTTATGATGATCACTTCTGATGATCTGCCCTGTTAGGAGCAATTAGGATTGCTAGGTCCACCTTGTTAGAGGTTTTACAAACATACAATGAAGTGTGCACTCAGTAAAGAGATTTAAGCAAAGACTATTAAGTCTACCCTGTTAAAGGATTTGAAGCTAATTCACCTGTTAGGATGAAACAGTAGATCTGACTTACAACAGAATTGCTGATTTAGATCCTTGAAATGTTGATCACCTCTTTGTGATAGATGTAACTTGACTGCTCCTAATTTGACCTTGCACAACACTTTGTTTTGTTGTTTATTCACATTCGCATGTTGATCATTACATTCACTTTTCACTCTTCTCAAAACATTACTACTTCATTACATTGGGTATGATACAATACATTTCATATATACAAATCCAGTTCTCATAATTACAAGGTCGACTAAAACACAAGATAACACCAATATTATTGAGTCAGCCCAAATGTAGAAACTCGGGTTCTGAAAGCTAACTTGGTGAAGTTCTGATACTCGGTGTCCATTGCATTACTTGACATTGTCATGCAATTAGTAGAAGTAGAGGCTCAATCCATACTAATCACTCAATGTAGCTTCAAACTCGATGAACATTGGAGACTCGATAGATATAGTGTCAATCGGTAGAAACTAAATATCATGTTTACCACGCTTGCACTCATTAAACACTACTCATTACATCACTTGGTTAACACAGGCTTCACATCACAAGAATTGATGACTTAGTAGACATTGTGAAGCTTGATAACCACTGACTACTCGGTAAGAGCTAAACTACTCAGTCTGAACTACTGGACTCCATTCTACCTGTATTCACTCGGTAACCATTGGAATGCACGGTATGAACTGTGAAACTTGGTAACCACTGGATACTGAATGAAGAGCTCGGTAACCATACAAAATTTGAATCAGTGTTGTTACTAATAACAAACATGATTTAATGCCAACATGATTTTCAAACAATGATATCTCCCTCATATAGACTCATTTTTTCGAGCAAATTTTTTTTGTTTTGGGGTAGAATTTCGTGATCTACACATTGTGTAGGTGGTTTGAGATCTCCGTTCCTAAATTTTTCTACAACTCGAAAATCCCTATTTTTGCCACTTCAAATGCTTAGTACGAGCTCATCTAGACACATAATTAGGTTGCATTTTTTTTGAAGTACATTTTTTTTTGTCTACTTTCCAGATCTGCAATTAGATTATAGGTTCTGTGGACAAAAATACTACTTTCATAAATAGGCCCTAAATTGGCAAGTGGTTATAAAGTGCCTAAGTCATAAATTAGGGGGGGTTATTTGATTCATTATTCTTGCATTGTGGGGGGTTCATTAATTGATCTCATGGAGTCTTCTCAGATATGTCAGTTTGGTATAAGACCAAAGTTGACAACAAACAACTATCACAAATGGAGTGCTTTGATATATTGATCATACTCTTTTGGCCTACAGTTGTGCTTGTGTTTGAGTTCTTTGATCTTGGGTGAATTTTTCCCTAAGGAAAATTCTTACAGTATCCTTCTCTGCTCTGCAATTTTTACAGTTTTTGAATTTTTCTAAAGAATTTTGATAATCTGTATTTGTCATCCATCCATATTTAGCCTCTTCTTCTCTTTTTGGACTATCATTTTGAGTCTCTTAGACTATCTCTATTTTCTTCATGTCTTGATTTCTTTTCTTCTCTGATGTTCTTTTTGCCCTATTTTCCTCTACTTTTTTTAATCCTTTTTCCCGCTTGCCCTTTGTATTTTCTTTAGATTGTTCTTGATGTTAATTCTATTAAAATGTGTTCCCATAATTTAATTTATTTCTCCTATATATTCAATAAATGTTCATTTATATATTGATTTGTTTGTTATAATTTTCCTATTTATGGTTTTGCTTTGTTGTGTTTTTACTAAGAATCTTATCTTACTTGTTTTTAATTTACTAATTTCAAATCCTATTAGAGTTCCTAGAGATTCACATACTTTTTTAATAATGTGAATCTCATTTAGTTCAAATGGTATGTTTGCACATTCCATCCATTTGATTGCCTAGTTTTGTTTATTTTAGTTTTTATTGAAGTTGGGCTACCATACTGCGAAATTTCTATGATGCCCTTTATAAAAACAATTTGATAATTCTAATAGTTCATTCTAGATTCTATATCCTAACATTGCATAAACCAATATTAATTTGCATGAGGAGTTATGTTTTTTATTAGATAAACAGGTTTTATAGGGAACCTGAAACTCGAAAGATAGTACATAAGAAGGTTGATAATAAGCGTGACAACCCAGCCAAAAAAGTATAAGTTCAAAAGCTGATAATAAGCATTACGCCCAGTCAAAGGAAAGAGTACTAAGAAAAGACCAGGAAAAGGAAACTATCAAAGCCATGGCCAAAAGCCAGAACAAAAAGCCAAAAGATAGCGATAAACAAAAGAACAGGCAAAAGTTATTCCTCGTTCTTTCGCTCCAGATCATGCATCATCTGAGCAGCCTCAAAGGCTTGTTGATTCTCCTCTATTTCCATCTGTTGCATCCTTTGATTCCCTTGGTCCTGAGCAGGAGTGGAGTTGTCCTTTGCAGGGTCGTCCTCCATTTTGGCCTCATCCTTGTCATTTCCATCCTCATCATCGTGCATTTCTCTGTCTTTGATCCAGCCCATGAGAGAGATGATGTTGTTGTTGATGGAGCTTAACAAGGAAAACATCTGATTCGCAAGGTTGTGATTGTAGTTTTCCAGATTGTGTATCCTCTATTCTGCCAGAGTGAACCTATCAGCCGAATCCGTCCTCCTGTTGGCATCCATTCCTTTCCTTGTTGCCTCAATGTGTTTCACCTAGTCTTTAACCTCCTCAAGCTCGTGGAAAAGCCATTTGATTGATCTGAAATTATCAATCATGCTATTGTGAGCATTATTTAAAAGGTTCATCCCTATCTCCCTGGCTCTATCCAAAATAGCCACAATCATTGAATCAATTAATTCTTCTAGCCGCTGCTCTTCTTGATTATCCACGAGGATTTGGGGATTCATGGCCTCCCTAAAGATTCCCCTTTTGGCAGTCTTGACATTGAAGTTGATCCACACTTTCCTCCTGTCATTGGTATGCACTTCCCCTTCTGCATACCCAACTTTCTCCTCTTTTTGCTCCTCAGGGTGGAGATGGACAAGAGAAAGGGGTAGCACCGACGCCTGCTCATATTGAGAGTGCACATCCTCCAGACTCTCCCTCTTGCACTTCTTCCTTCCACTGTCCACTTTTGTTTCCTCCTGCATCTCCTTCACCACCTCCTCAGACTCCAGATCCTCCTCATTGTCGCTACTTCCCTCCTTAGCCTTCTTAGCTTGCTTCTGCCCAAGATCCCTAGGGCTTTTCCTGCTTGGGGTTATGGGGGAGGGGGATTTTTTAACATGATAAGTCGCTACTTTCCCTAAAGAGGAGATCCCACCTTTCTCAGAATTGAGGCTCTAAATATCATCCGAGTCAGAGGAGTAACTGGAACTTCCAGACTCCACAATCTCTGTCTAAGGGGGGGCATTGCTAATAGTTTGAGCTTTGAAGTGCTCATGGATAAGTAGCAGCAGCCCCTCATCTAGAGCCAGGTTTGTAATGGGCTTCTTTTTGAAGCTGTCCATCGCCTTACTCATAGAGGTTAACAGATAAAAAGGAAAAGAAATTCTGGCTTTCTTCTAGAAATGATTTAAAATAACAAAGTGGTGGGTTCGGGCTCTATCAAACCTTGGGTCCAAAGTGATATACTCAATAATAGCTTTCAAAACATACCTCCACCGCCTCTTCATGGAGTTGGGGACATAGTAGGTGTCAATTTTTTTCAACGCCTTAAATTCCTTCTCACTCTCCACAAAATCCCTAACCGCATTGGCTGAGAGCTTCTTATCCCTGAAGAATTTGCAACCCTCGATAGGGATCTCGGTGACAGCCGCGATCACCTCCTTCGTTATTTGAAAGTTGATGCCATTCACCTTAACCTTGCCGTCTTTCCAGGACCCCACCATACTGTTGGTCACCTCCTAATCAAAATTGGCATGAGGAGTTATGTTACTTACCTTTAGTCCACAAATTTTGGCCAGGTTCCGTTCCAAATTGTTTTTGAATTTTGTTGGACTATTCCAATATGCATGAACACATTTCTCGGAGCATTCTTGCCATTTTTATTCATTGTATATGTTGCTGATGATTATAGTGTTGATATTCTCTATTTCAGTTGAATCGCTTAAATTATACTAATGTTTTAGCTCCTTTCTAAATTAGCTTATTTGGATGGTTTTTTAGTATAGAAACATGCATATTTTATGTCTCCCTATTGGAGCTTGTGTTCAAGACGAGGATGGGCCTAAGGGTATGTTGTTGGGCTTGGAGATTAGTAAGGGTTGATATATTTGCTTTTTATGTTTGATTTGCCTTGATAAAGACTTTTGATCTTCTCTGCTGATGTATTTGGTTTTATTAAAGAAGACCTTTTGATTCTTCATTTGTTGGTCCATACCTTCGATCCTATTATATGGTATTGTGCTCTATTTTTTTCCTTCCTGTCTATGCTTCTTTCTGTTTTGAACAATCTGCCGTCCATTTTCATTTTTGCTATTCTAATTTTTGTGAATGACTGTGTTTTGTTTAGCGTGGAGCCAGATTAGGGTTTCAAAGCCTTTCAATTTTTTTGATGATTTGCAAATTCGATGTTCATCCTAAATCGTGGTGAGCACTTCAAATTGATTTTTAACTTGGAGAGTGCTTCTCTCCGTCTCTTGGTGTTGATTCGCCTAGTGGATTAAGGGAGGCCTATTTTTAGAGCTGATCATTTTTCCCGCTTTCTTTGGTATTTCATCATATTCATCATTTTCGCAGAGCAGAGCAATAAAACATAATTTTATTAAATTTTATTGCTATGATTTTTACACGATTGAAGTTCATTTCTATTTTTAGATTCTTTATTAAAAAATTTATAATATTTTATTTTATTTTAAATGTTGAACGTTAACTATGCTCACAAATTTTTAAAATTTAATCTTTAACTTGTAAACAAAATTTGTAATTTTTTTGTAATGATTTAAGGTTATTTCAATAAATGTTTGACTTGTCTATTATGCTAAATTAAATATATTGTATATCATGTGATTTTATTTTGTTTTGTTTTAATTCTTTATTTATGGACAATCATAGAATATATCATAATCTTGTCATCAAATCTATCATAAATATACCAAACAATTCTAAAAGTTACATATGAACTACTAACTTTTATATTTCTATTAGATAATTTAAATAATAATTTATTATTTTCTAGTTCACTTGTAATTTTTGGAATTATATATAGTAATTAAAAGATATATATATATATATATATATATATATATATATATATATATATATATATATATATATATATATATATATATATATATATACACACTTGAGGTCGATGATGTTGAGAGTGATTTTTGGATCACACGATTCTCTATTGTGTTGTAATGCCCACCTATAGTTTGCTTTCATGATCTATCTGTTGAACTCTTTTAGGCTTATTTTCATGCATGTGTTAGTTTCAAAGATTTTTGGTATGATATTGTTTCATGACTTGGATTATATATCAGTGATGATTATCTAGTTGGTTTCATTATGTGTGTTATTTGATGATTATGATTACTTTTGTATCAATGATACTTTAATCACTCATAATTAGTAAATGTGATTGCTCTCATGATGATGTCATATGATAGGTCTCTAAATGGTAATTATTTTATATTCATGATGATGAGTTGTTATGTTTAAATATGTAATGATTTTCTCATGATTCATAATGGTACTTACCCCATACTTGCATGTGTATGGTGTGCATGAATGATTTACTTTTCTGTTTGACACGTCTGATGGGATTGAGGGAGGGAGTCGTAATCACCTGCTAGTCAAGATTTACATGATGTAGCACTTTGTGTCATTGTCTGTTTAGCTTTTGTGTGTGTGTGTGCGTGCGTATACATGCATACTCGTATTTTATGCAAGTTGTAGATACCAAACATCGACTTCCTTGAATTGCCAGGATGAGTGTGCTTGATCACAATAAGTCAATGATAGGAATGGGAAGATAATGACCAGATGCAATCCCAACCATTACCTAAATACTTATCCTAAGAAGGAAGACTCATATCTGATTGTCTAACCTTTTTAAACATGCGAGTCTTTCTTTTTGTATGTTGGTTAACTTTCACTTTGGTCAATTTTGCTTATGTGTTTTATGTGGTTTTGACTTTTCATTTCTGTTGCGTAAATGGTTTAATCGTGATGCTTGGTTTAATTTTAATATTTGAATTATTAAATATTATTTGATTAAAAAGGGAAATTATTAAAATAAGATGATGTTTAATTCATTGGAATTATTTGATTATATGCTTAATTTAAATGATTTAGTTTAAAGTTCTAATTTAGAAAATTAAAGTAAAAAGAATTTAAGTATTAAATATTAAATATTACTTTATTATGAAGGTTTAATTAAAATTGATTAAATTAGGGTTACATTTAAATAATGCACTTTAAATAACTTTATTGATTAAAATAATAAATATTGCTTTTAATCTACTTGCATTAAATACTAAAGTGGGAGAAATAAAATAATAGAATATTTTAATGTAAAAGTGAGTTAAATATACACGAAAAGATTAATTAAATAAAATAATTATATTTTGGGGATTTTTAGAGACTAGAAACCCTAAAGAGAAGTTATGGCTCTATATTAGAAGATTGTTGATTCATTGTTACAAATACAGGTTTTGGAGAGCGAATTATGGAAATTGGAGAAGGACTTTTGGTAGCTTCGAAAGGTTTGGAGTAGCAAGGGTTTCACCAAAGTATCCAGATTGTCAGCATCACACTAAAGTAGGGTTGAAAATTTGTAGTAATAATATTTGTTGAAAATATTTGTCTACTTTACAGTTGAAGGGTTTTACAATTTGATTGTTATTTTATTGTATTCTCTCCAGATTTATGATTATCAAACCCTTGATTTAAAACCCACAGAAGAATCAATGAGAAAATGAAATAAAAATAATAAAATGGAATGGAAACTACCTTGATTTAAATCTACCTCTTGTTTGTAATTCTTTCCCATATATTATATATTATAAATATTTATAATTTTGGGATTTGGTGATATTCGATTGGAAAAGAATAAAAAAAATATTGTGTGTTGTTGGAAAACATCTGTTAGGCCTGTACATGCAAAAACATTTTTAAAAACATATATAATAAAAAAAACTAAATAATATTCTTTTATTAAAAAAAATTATTAAAAAAAGTTTTAAAAAATAATCTTTTTGAAGGGGGGTTATTAATTCAACCCCCTCTTACATTGTGCGTTGCACAATAGTGTGCTCAACTACCTTGGTAGTGCACATGACTATCGTAGCAATGTGTGCATCTGCCTTGGTAGCTAGCATGACTATCATAGGAGTGCCTTCTTTAAGGAAGCCGCAAGGAGCCCTCACATGTGATCTATGCGAGCCCTGTTGGGGTTATAATTTTTTTTTAAAAATAAATTTTATTTAAACAAAAAAAATTAATATGTTTATAAATATTATTATTTTTTGATAGGTAATCAACCAAAGACTAGATTATTTATTATTCATTTATTACTATTGTTAATATTAATTATTTTTATGTGTTAATCTTGAGTAAATTTGAACCTAAGACCTCCCTCATGAGAGGCTCACACTTGACTGTTGCATTGTAGTCTCTTGCCTAATATATTTATAATTATTATAAATATAATTAGTTTGTTGGTTATTTAGATTATCTTTGTTTAATGTAATTTATATTGAATTTAAATATGTTTTAAATTGTAAATTTAATAATTAAAATTATTAAATTTGAATATTATTAAAATTTAAATAAAATTTTGACATTTAAATGTATTGATTCAAATGTGATGGCATTCTTGGTGTGCATCTTTTGATTTGTTGGTTTATAGATGTTAAATATTTCACCTTAGGGACATCATTTAATATTGAAAACATGTATAACATGATATTTAAAATATGTCATTATGATCAAACTCGACTCTTGAAAATAAATTATTTTAATCACGTGATTTGGAAATCTTATGTTTTCCTTGTGTTTTTATTT
Organism: Cupressus sempervirens; assembly: GCA_028749045.1. Lineage (NCBI taxonomy): Eukaryota > Viridiplantae > Streptophyta > Pinopsida > Cupressales > Cupressaceae > Cupressus > Cupressus sempervirens. Next base: position 622,012,492 of record CM053786.1, on the reverse strand, counting down.
GAAGTCTTATAATGTTCTTTGTGTGGGGTTTCCTGTGAGATGTTTAGCTGGCCAACTAGGATGCACACCAGAGGCTTTCATGTTTTCTTTTATTATGTTTATATGATTGGATGTCATGATGTACCTCGTGATTCAAATTGAAAATTTATTTTATGATATTTACTTTGTGGAGCTTTCCTATTTGCTTGGGTTTTGAGAACCAAACTACTTTCGAGTTGCCTCTTAAGCAACCAAATTTGATAATTATTGGTATTGTGGTATAGGACACAACTATGGTCTATGTCCTTAGGGGAGGTTGTCTCTAGGTACATGTACTTGGGAGTGGCTTACAATAGGGGTCTAGGACCCAAAGTGGTTAGTACCAAGCTAACCCATTATAAGTTGTATAAAAAATGATAACATAGTATGCTCTCAAATTTCTAGATTTGATTGTGTATAATTTTTTTACATCAACGTTTCAGATCATACTACATGATCCATCATCAGGATGCTAGAGAGAAAAGAGAACATGAAAAAATAGAATGCAGATCCAACCAATTGAAGAAATAGAAGGGAGGGGGGAAGGGGAGGAGAGAGAGTTGATGAGACATCCCACTAGACCCACAAGAAGAAAAATGAAATAAAAATAAAAATAAACCAAGAGGGGAATAGAAGGGGGAAAGGAAAGACACCTACCAAAGGAAGCCACCAAGCTTAAAAATTAACTTAAGAAGAGAAAGCCAAAGGCAAAGGAAATCAATGAGAGAACATAAACACAAAGACGAAATAAAAGCGCATCAAATTGAATAAAACCAAAAGAGCAAAAACAAAGAAGCTAAAGAAATGTAAAATTAAAGGAAAAGTCAAATATACCAAAGGGGACTAAGCAATAAAAGAAGAAAGAAATATATAAAATACACCGAGAATGAAAATGAATAAAGGAGAGAAATGTAAACCCACACACTCATATATATATATATATGTGTGTGTGTGTGTGTGTGTGTGTATATC